>BSBM01001036.1:6107500-8507500 GCA_027924585.1 Larix kaempferi
CAATAACGCATATGTGCAGAGATGCGTGCGCGCTATTATTAACGCGTGCATGTTGTCAGTTACATGTGCATGTGTTTGCGCATGTGCGTAGTTGCGCGCATGCGTGTCTGAACTCAAATTATTTTGGCGCCCTTGCAGGCTTGGAATTAGCTTCGGATTGCACCTTGAGGCTCAGTCTGATTTATGCTTGATTTATGGCAGAAAACATCAAATGCTGTAATTTTCGGTTTTTCACAACTAGTTCCACATAAGCTCCACAAGTGCATTGCAGATGAAATTGCACATGCTTGTTGAGCTCTGTGTGCAGATTCTAAATATATAATTTTTTAATAGATTTGTTGTTGTTTTCTATTTTTAATTCATTTTTAACTGCACTCATGTCAAATTTGTAAAAAACATAGGTCGGTTATTTGGCTTATAACCTTTGATTGGCTTACCTATTTCGAAAACGGAAGAGAACCTGCACAAGAGCACGAAAATACCTACAATCTAAAAAAAAATTATTTTGATTATTATTAGACCATGATATGGTGGCTCAACACTTGACCATGTCGTTTTAGGGCTTCACTGACTTCGGTAATTTAAAAAAAATATAAATTTGACTTTTAAAATTTTGGAAAAATAGCCCCGCACAAGATTCTTCCGTTTCCTACACCTCTACATATTTTTTTTCTTGTAAATTGAAAATTTACATAGCGAACGGGTGGCTCAACAAAAACATGTGCATTATGTTTGAGAAAAAAATAACATACCAATCTTCGAATAATGACATTTTGGGGTGGTTATACCACTTTTCCATAAATAAAATTTATATATTCCGGAAGGTCATCCGTTTTTCTATGTTTCATCTGTTTACACCTAATCCAAAAAAAAATTGTAGGTACCTCTAATAATTCATTTTAATGATAATATTTATGTTTTTCCAAAATGTCATTGCAACTAACATGTCATAATTGGGTATCATTACCTTGCACCATCCCAATAGCGAATATGTTTGAGGAACCCTCTCAAGCTCTTGACCATTTTTGGGCAAGGTCAGTGCTGCATAGCTTCCACTTTCTTGGGATCCTCTAGGATAGTTCCTTGGCTAACAATATGGCTCAAGTATTCCACCTATGTCTCCCCAAAAGCACACTTAGAGAATTTCATAAGTAAATTATGATCAGGTAATACTTGCAATGTATGAACAATATGTGGAGGTGGATTTCCCAAGTGAGGTTGTAGACCAAGACATCATCGAAGAAAACGAAGATTAAATTGTGAAGAAAGGGGCAACAAATCTTATTCATGAGGATTTAAAAAGTGGAGGGGGCATAGTATAGGTTGTAGGGCATGACTAAAAACTCAGAATGATCCTCATGAGTGTAGAAGGCTATATTGGGAATATCCACCTCTTTCAACTGGATTTGATGGTATCCTAAGAGAAGGTTGAATTTGGTGCCATGCAATTCAGTCTAAGAGATCGTAAATGACAAGAATGCATAATTTAACTTTGATGGTTAATATGTTGAGTGCCTGGAATTCTAGACACATGTTCCAATCACCTTCCTTTCTGAGGACCATAACCACTGCTAAAGAATAATGGCTTGTGCTAGGATGAATGACATCCGCTTCCAAAAACTCTTGAATGATTTTCTCAATTTCATTATTCTATGCAAAAGGGTGGTGATAAGGACAAACATTGGGGGGTTGACTATCTAGGATTGAAGAAATATCGTGGACATGTTCCACACAAGATGGAGGTAAACCCTTGGCCACCTCAAAAAAATGTTGATAACGGGGCATAACCTATTGCAATTTAGGGTGAATATTTAGAGTGGGTGTTTCCATGACTTGGATTGCATGGAACTGAGCATTGACACTGGATTGGACTTTCTTCTATAATTTCTCCATATGGTGGGATGATATAATATCAAGAGAACCAGGTGTAATTCCTTGGAGGTTATGTGTGTGGTCGAATTGAGTAAAGTTGAGAGAGAGCACTTTAAAATCCATAATGACAGGTCCCAAAGTCCATAGCCATTTGACCCCCAAAATATATCGCAACCACATGGAAAACATACGTCTCTTGAGATGGTAATCACCCAATTGGATTTTACATTCTCATAATGACCATCACATTTCATCGTACCCCCATTGGTTATCATAATTTGGAGATTATAGATGGGGTTGATATAATAATGGGTTTCTTTAGCCACTCAACGATGAATGAAATTATGCATGTTGCCCCTGCCAATTAACACAATGAATTTTTGTGCTTGATGTAGCCAATCAATTTCAATGTTTAAGGTGTGGAAAATCCTGATAGAGAATGGATTGGAATTTGGGGTTTCTCCTCGGGAACTAGCATATCAAGAGCATCTTCAAGGGGGTCAGAGTATCATCCACTTTGGGTTTATGTAGAGCTTCTAGGGTATTGTCCTCTTGGGTATATTGGGTGGTTTCCTAGATCTCAAATAATTTTTGTTCTTTACGAAATTTATTCCCTCTGAAATATTTTTCATCATAGTTATAGCAAAGGCGTAGGCATTGGTGTTCAACCATGGCATCCAAGTCAACTTGTCGATTCGTAAAGGTGGTGTGGAAACATTATTGGAATTAGGATCTATGTGATACCTAGCATGAGTGGGAAAGGAAGGGCATTTGGGTTTCACATTGATCACTAGTTCATATTCCTTATATCTATCATAGGATTCTAACCAAGTTGATGGTTTCTACATAAGGACATGGACATTAATTTCTTTATTAATGCCACTAATGAAACACTCCTAGAAAAAATAATTAGAGAGACATTTTGTGCGGATTTCCAACTACTTGAATGCTGCAACATAGTCTAAAACAGTGCAAGTTTGGTGCTCTTTGGTCAATATGCCCAAGTAGTGAGTGTCTTGATCAAAGTTCACAAGAAGGTTCTTCACAAATTGAATTCGAGGGGCATAACGAAAGTATGATTTATGGTACCATTTCCACCATTACGAACATTCACAATCTAAATATAATACAACAATTTTCAACTTTTGAAGATCATTTTTAATGCCATGGAAAGAAAAATAATGTTTGATTTGGTTCTTCCAACCTATGGGATCGGAGCTACCAAATTTGTGCATGTCAATCTTTGGGAAAAAATGATGCCATAAATATTTATTCTCAAATGAGTGAGGTTGTGTGTCTGGGAACAGAGTGTGAAAGCCAAGTTCTTTATTTCCAAATCATTCATTGGTGAGCTCCTCACATTTTTTAACATATCCAACATGTTTAGCTAGGGAATCCATGATTATAATTTCATTAATCTTCTTGTTTGTGATCGTGTCCATTGGCTGCTTTAAAAACTAAAACATGGCTAGTATGTTGTCCATGTTGGCCTGGGATTGATTTTGATTTGCTTCCTTTGATTCACTCTGGTTGCCTTGGTTGAGTTATGTTTGCGAGTGTGTACCATGGTGTTAGAGAGGTATGAGGAATGGGTCCTCATAGAAAGGGGTATAAGAGATGTATATCAAAATGATCATCATGGAGAAAGGATTTTGTTGAGATAGCTAAAAAATAAGGGTGTCTAGGACCACAAAAAGGGGTTGTTAGAGAGATATAAAAACAATTAGCATGATGCAAGGATTCTTTTGAGTTGGGATGTCTAAAATAAGGGTTTTTGAGATACCCAAACATTTTTTAAAACTCCGTGGGACAATTACTCTTGGTTGAATGTTACTGCATTGACATATAACTCCCAAATTTCTATTAGATGCAAAGATGTAGGATTTTTTCATAGACGCCCCTAGAGAATATGGGTACTGCAATGATACTATGATAGAATAAAGAATTTTCAATGGAGGTTGTAGAGATAAATGTTTATAGGGCCTTGAGGGACTACCGTACATGCTATAGCTCTTTGATATAGTTGTGAGATCCAACAGTAATACTCAACCCAATATCTCATGGCATTAACTAAGGAGGCTCAATTCTGCCCTTAGCTGTACTACCTAACTACCCAAGTATGCAATAGTATCTTCTTAAATGTTGTGATCGGTGCTACTATAGCAACAAGGCGATTGATGGGTTGATTTTGTTAAAATTTAATATGCTAAGACAGAAAATAGCAGCAATACATTCCATTTCACAATAATAGCATATACAGGATCACTGAAGAAACAACAAGCACAACATAAACACAAGAGACACAAATTTATCCTGGGAAACCTTCATGGGGTAGAAAACCCAGTAAAGCTTCCTCAATATAGATGACCAGCAATATACAAAGATGCAAACCAAATACATGATCTCCTTCTCCACCATAGCAGACCTCTCCTCCACAAGTGCGCCTCTCTCAAGTGAGTGAGTGTATCAAATGAGGAACATACCTCCTCTATTTATACACTACACTGACATGTATTTTACACAAGTACATGTAGGCTCGTATTTAAACATTAGGTTAAATACCCTATTATAACTGACTAGGCCGACCCCCACATGGTGGGTCTAATAACCCTAGTTACCACAACCAATTCGGAGGAATAAACATCTCCGGATTCATAGTATAATCACATCGGAGGTATGGAACATCTCCAGAATAAATAATATACAAATATAATATTCTTAGAAGTTACAATATTCAACACTCCCCCTTAACGAGAAGGATATTATAACAACATCCGCAGGAGCAACGAGTCATACATCATACATGATACATCTATAAATCATTGGAAGCTTTCTCAACATCATCAGTAACTTAACCAGTTACTGGAACATCTTCAATAGTGGAACATCAACATCTTCAGTACTGAGTCTTTATCTTTTGCAGTACTCAAACAGCTACAGCAACATCAATATCTGAATCCTCACGATCGTCAGCATCGTCATCACACGATCATCAGCATCGTCATCACACGATCATCAGCATCGTCATCACACGATCATCAACATCGTCATCATACGAATATCAACATCGTCATCATACGATCAACAGCATCGTCATCACACGATCATCAGCATCGTCATCACACGATCAACAACATCGTCATCACATGATCATCAGCATCGTCATCACACGATCATCAGCATCACCATCACATGATCAGCATCGTCATCACATGATCACGATCATCAGCATCATCATCACACGATCAACAACATCATCATCACACAATCATATTACAGGATGATCAATCCTGCTCTCTTTAGGACATAGGTCCATGGATGATACAATCCAGATCAAGTTCCAGAATGATCAATCCTTATCTCTTTAAGACAAGTCTCATGTCTAGGGACGATCTAATCCCAACCACAGTTCCAGTCCTTTTTCATACTGGATGTGACCTAGATCAGATCTAGGATTTACCGCCACAGAGCCAGTCCTCTTTCATAATGGATGTGTCACGTCTACAGAGCCAGCCCTATTTCATGCTGGATGTATCACATCTACAGAGCCATCCCTGTTTCATGCTGGATGTATCACATCTACAGAGCCAGCCCTATTTCATGCAGGATGTATCACATCTACAGAGCCAGCCCTGTTTCATGCTGGATGTATCACATCTACAGAGCCAGGCCTGTTTAATGTTGGATGTATCACATCTACAGAGCCATCCCTGTTTCATGCTGGATGTATCACATCTATAGAGCCAGCCCTGTTTCATGCTGGATGTATCACATCTACAGAGCCAGCCCTGTTTCATGCTGGATGTATCACATCTACAGAGCCAGCCCTGTTTCATGCTGGATGTATCAAATCTACAGAGCCAGCCCTATTTCATGCTGGATGTATCGCATATACAGAGCCAGCCCTGTTTCATGCTGGATGTATCACATCTACAGAGCTAGCCCTGTTTCATGCTGGATGTAACCTACAACAATTCTAGGATTTGTCACGTACATTTTGAACCGAGGTCCAGGGACGATCCAGTCCTATCATGTACCTTTTGAACCGAAGTCCAGGGATGATCCAGTCCTATCATGTACCTTTTGAACCAAAGTCCAGGGACGATCTAGTCCTATCATGTACCTTTTGAACCGAAGTCCAGGGACGATCCAGTCCTATCATGTACCTTTTGAACCGAAGTTCAGGGACGATCCAGTCCTATCATTCAATTCTCGGAGACCTCATGTCTATGGCTCAATTCAAAGGACCATAGTCCAAGGACGATCCAATCCCCTTACATGTTCATTCAGGATTTAGTTCTCGGAGACATCATGTCTACGGCTCAATTCAAAGGACTAATAGTCTGAGGACGATCCAATCCCCTTACCTGTTCATTCAAGATTTTGTTCTCGGAGACATCATGTCTACGGCTCTCTTTAGGACTGAAGTCCAGGGATGATCCAATCCCCTCAAGTCCACCAAGGACTTCATTCTCGAAGACATACGTCTACGACTCTCTTTAGGACTGAAGCCCAGGGATGATCCAATCCCCTCAAGTCCACCAAGGACTTCATTCTCGAAGACATACGTCTACGGCTCTCTTTAGGACTAAAGTCCAGGGATGATCCAATCCCCTCAAGTCCACCAAGGACTTCATTCTCGAAGACATACGTCTACGGCTCTCTTTAGGACTGAAGTCCAGGGATGATCCAATCCCCTCAATTCCACCAAGGACTTCATTCTCGAAGACATACGTCTATGGCTCTCTTTAGGACTGAAGTCCAGGGATGATCCAATCCCCTCAAGTCCACCAAGGACTTCATTCTCGAAGACATACGTCTACGGCTCTCTTTAGGACTGAAGTCCATGGATGATCCAATCCCCTCAAGTCCACCAAGGACTTCATTCTCGAAGACATACGTCTACGGCTCTCTTTAGGACTGAAGTCCAAGGATGATCCAATCCCCTCATCACTATGGGTACAAGTATCTTCATACATACAAGTACAAACACATATCAATACATCAAGGCATCATGTAACCTCATCATCAAAACATGTATATCAAAACATGTATATCATCATCAAAACATGTATATCACTAATACATCTATCATCAAAAGCATGTATTCTCACTAATACATCTATCATAAAAAGCATGTATTCTCACTAATACATCTATCATCAAAAGTAAAAAATATAAGAGTCCTAAATCTAAATAATTCTAGGTAACTAAGTGTAGTGAATAGGTAACCTCATCATTGATGAGGCAGACTTGTTATCATATACTATGCTACTCCCCCTTTCGAGGAGAGTTCTTTTGAACTATACCAAGCTTGTCTCGAAAGTATTCAAACTTCACTCGAGACAGAGGTTTAGTCAAGATATCAGCAACCTGATCCTCAGTGCTTATATATTCGAGCTTGATAACTCCTGTTTGCACCATATCTCGTATATAGAAGTATCGGATCTCTATGTGTTTTGACTTATCGTGGAACACAGGATTTTCAGTCATCTTAATGCAGCTTTGATTGTCACACATAATCACAGTGGGATCCATTTCTAAGTCAAACACTCCATATAAAAGCTTCTGAATCCATACTGCTTCACAGCTGGTAGAGCAGACAACCATATATTCTGCTTCAGCAGTACTGAGAGCCACACTAGATTTTTTCTTGCTGAACCATGAGATCATGGCAGATTCAGGACTATAACATCTACCTGATGTACTTTTTTTCTGTCTGAGACACTTCCTGCCCAATCAGAATCTGAGTAACCATGTAAACGGAGTTCATGACCTCCAAGATAATATAGACCAAAAATCTAATGTACCTTTTAGGTACCTCACTACATGCTTTGTAGCTATTAAGTGAACCTTTCTAGGTTCTACTAGATACTGACTTAGGGTATTTACAACAAAGCATATATCTGGCCTAGTATTTGTTAAATACATCAATGACCCAATGATTTGTCTATATAGGGTTAGGTCCACTAAATACGATGAGTCATTAACTAATAACTTCAAGTTGGAGTCCATGGGAGTGGTCATGGATTTATACTCCAACATATCAATTTTTTTTATTTTTTTTTTTTAGAAACTTCACAGCAAACTTATCTTGACTTAAAAGATTCCTTTTGGATCTTGCCATACTTCTAGACCTAAGAAGTAGTGCATTAATCCGAGATCTTTCATTTTCATTTATGCAGCCATTTTCATGACCTGTTTCTCATTCCTTGTCAGAAAGAGATCATCGTCATACAATAATGGTATGATAGGTTCATCATCCACAACCTTAAGGTAAAGGTTAGGAATAACTTTACTTCTGGTAAAGCCCGAGCTTTGTCATGAAGCTGTCAATTGTCCATTATTCACACTCTGCATTGAGTAATCTTCTGCATATCTATCTGTGCCATCTCTCGTCAGATGGGTCTACTAATATGAGCCTCAAAATCATTCGAAATCTATGGTGAGTTCCTTCTTGCATCCATGTCATATGTGTATAGAAGCCATATTCAACCTTGTAGCAAAGGTTGAGATCCACATCACCCATGATGATCATTAAGCTCATCAATTGACTACTGATCCTGGGTACCCATACAGAACCTGATTCACACTTCTTCTTTAATTACATCATTAAGAGAATGGTCTTATCTAGTCCCTTGGAGAAAAACATCTCATCATGATTCTCTTCCTACAAATCAAAATTAAGTACATGATTAGTAATACTTCATAATCATCAAATCTTATTGACATGATAACCTATTATGCATACATATATCATTTACATAGTTATGCAACTATTTTGACCAATACTTTGGCACAACACTTTCCCATATCCTGTATGCATACAGTAGCTATCTAGATGCCTTCCATCTTTACCAGAACATATTATCGAGAGTGTGCACAGCTCTCAACATGTCAGCAAAGAGGTTTCATTCTAGACAAGAAACAATGGAATGTTTGTCCAACTTACCAATCATATGCATATTAGTAGTATACTGTTCAATGCTTTATGAATGTTTACACTCAGCATGATATATTCTAGGAATACAAATATGCATACAAGCAATATCATTTACTATTTCTAATAACAACTCAAATACTTATCTTTTATGTTTGTGTGGTTGGCTCCCGCTTGATCTTCTGTATATCTCCTGAACTTCTATTCATTCTGTACCACTGTGCATGCTCAAGTGTACACTAGTGTCATCCTCATGATCTCATACACAAACATACATTCATTAGTATATTCTCAATATTATCAAAACATTCTAATTCTAAATAATCTTGAATATGTACAGTCATTATCATTAGTATTCAGGGTTTCAAGGAAGTCTTCTTTTACTCATGCATATTCTTGTTTGATCTAGTTAGTTAAATCATCAACCAAGATAAGAGACATAATATGCATAAACCCTTGATTACTAACCAATCATACCAAGTATACTTACATAAAGGATCCTAACACAAGGTAAGATTCTAACATGACATAGGAAAACATACCTGGATTAGTATACCTACTTAGTTATGTACAACATACCTAAACAATCTCTTCAATGATTTAGAGATCCTGAGCTAGAACCTGCATGTCTCATAGGTTAAACATAATATAACAAAGTCATACATACCTCGTGAGTCTTTGTCTTCATGTTGTCATGGTCATGGAACTTGAATTATCTTTTGTGATGTACCTGTATCTTGTTAGCAGACAACATCAACCTCACACAACACCATAATGCATTAGTACAATCATATAGCCCTAATCAATGAATGTCTTCATGCATTCATAATGTTACTAGGGTGATAAGACAATTCTAACATTAATCAAGATTGTACTAATAAATAATATGAAGACAAACACATCATGAACTTAATCGAGAATAAGATTTCAAGACATACCTGAACCTCCTTAAGTCATACCTATCGAGACTTCTTGTAGTCTTCTTATGTAAGGCCTTAGCCTCAACTCCCCCTGAAACTTGATCTGGAGCTTGATTAGGGTTTGCTAGAGAAACCCTAAAAATTCAATCTTTGACTTTCACACTTCCGAATGAATGGAAGGATGTGTCTTGCTGAGCTGATCAAACTAGCATACTTCAATTCCAAAATTTGATCCCTCAAAATTGCCTTTGAAACTTCTGGATCTTCTGGACAGGATCCCGAACTAGGGTTTGATGAAGCCCACTCTTCTGCTCAATCAAAAGGTTTGATCCTGGTCTCTAAATTTTGATTTTCCTGAGTAGCATTCAGCCGTGGATTCCGATTCCAAAAATTCTAACTTTCTCCGAAACCCTAAATTTCGGAAGCCATGAATAAAGGTGCTCCAAAAATAATTCTGTTTTGACAGAAATATGTACCTGATTGTTTCTGCTATAACTCCAAAATTTTCACTCCACAGGGTCTGAAAAATTTTTCTGCAGTAGCCTGACCTGTTATCTTTCCATCCTAATAGGTCTGACCTCAATTGGATTTTCTGAGAGAGAGTTATGCCAAATGTCGCAATGTGACCTGTTTTGGGATAATACAGGAGAGCGAACTTGTATGGCGTTCCACGTGTCACTGTTTGAACTTCGACCTCTGAAAACTTATCCTGAGATAGCTCGCACTATTATCTTTCCATCCTGACAGGTCTGGACTCAATTGGACTCTCTGAGAGAGAGTTATGCCAAGTGTCGCAATGTGACCTGTTTTTGGGATTAAACAGGAGAGCGAACTTGTATGGCATGCCACGTGTCCCTGGTTCATCTTCGGCCTCTGAAAAAGTTTCCTGACATAGTACAGTATGTGTACTACCTGTCACTTTTTACGAAATTTCATTTGGAGCTTCCTAGCCCAAGTTATGACATTTTTTCCTAGGTCACCTGATTTTGAATGAGATCTGGAAGAGGCCAAAACCCTAACTTGTACTGATCATAACTTACAAAGTACAATGAATCTGAGGGTTCCCTTTGTACACAAGATACCTGGAGATGTTATCTACAACTTGTAAAGGTTTCAGATCCTGAACCTTCGCCAAAATGGATTTATAGAGAAAGTTCCACGATGACTGGTTTTTTCTATATAAAACCCTAACCTTCAAATTGTCGTAAGTAAAGCAAGTGTCGTAAGTGCCATACCTTGCCTTCCTTCAGTTTAGCTCTGATACCATGTTAAAATTTAATATGTTAAGACATAAAATAGCAGCATTACATTCCATTTCACAATAATAGCATATACAGGATCACTGAAGAAACAACAAGCACAGCATAAACACAAGAGACACAAATTTATCCTGGGAAACCCTCATGGGGTAGAAAACCCAATAAAGCTTCCTCAATATAGATGACCAGCAATATACAAAGATGCAAACCAAATACATGATCTCCTTCTCCACCATAGCAGACCTCTCATCCACAAGTGCGCCTCTCTCAAGTGAGTTAGTGTATCAAATGAGGAACATACCTCCTCTATTTATACACTATACTGACATGTATTTTACACAAGTACATGTAGGCTCGTATTTAACCATTAGGTTAAATACCCTATTATAACTGACTGGGCCGACCCCCACATGGTGGGTCTAATAACCCTAGTTACCACAACCAATTCAGAGGAATAAACATCTCCGGATTCATAGTATAATCACATCGGAGGTATGGAACATCTCCGGAATAAATAATATACAAATATAATATTCTTAGAAGTTACAATATTCAACAGATTTTTGGTGATGTAGGGGACTTCTAATGTACCCAAGGGTACATCAAGGTAATTTTGTGTGTGGGGTGTTTTCTAATACAATACTACTTGAAGGGGTAGGTCAGCATGAGTTATAATGGTGTCCGACAATTGTACCGATGATAGAATGTGAGTGAGTACCAATTATATTTGACACTACGTGTATTTTTCAACATCCATAGGTTTACACACTAAATGGTAAATATGTTGGAACACATCTCTAGCCTTAAAAAATTCTATGACATATTAGAGGCATGTTGCTCAGTGATGTGCATGTTGGCTCAATAACATGGCCCTGATTCCACTTTTGGTGTTATTTATCCTTGAAACCTAAAACAACATAGGATATATAGATGTTAAGATGCAAATAACCATAATTTATAGAGCAAAAATAAGATTCCTTAGACAATGGCAAGATAAATATGATAGGAAATAAGCTTTGTATTATGAGAATAACTTCGGGAAGCAAATCTCACAGACCACATGAGGTAGGGTGACCTTTCACTTGAGCAGAGATTCAATACAATAATTGTCGAAAAAAACATCCATAGCTTTATAGCTCCTTAAATAAGATTCCAAAATCCAAAACCCTAACTACTTGACGTTGTCAAATAATTAATAAGTGTCAACTTCCTAGTGGATCTTAATTTATAAAAAACCCTTTTTACATTGATTATTAACTACTAGCTACTCAGATTTATTCTCAAGAGATGGTTGGATACAATGCATAACTAACTAAGTTAAGATAACTCGAGTTAGGATAAGACCCTAACATAATTGTTGAATTTTTTATATTCCCATTGCTACATCCCTCAAATTTGAAAACATAAACCTTTAGGCATCTTCATATATCATGATCATAAAAGGTTTTTTAAACCTCAAACTAAAAAGGGGATTTTCTCAAAAGTTTACAAGTCCAGGGATTTAAAAGAGTTGGATTGATATAGACGGGGGCAAACATCTTGTTTAATATTTTATTAATCATGTCAATTTAGTTTCATATATTTATAACCACAAATCATTATTACTAATGGGTAATCCTAGCTCACCCTTTATCTAATTAACCAAGAACATCATGTACACTTAATCACTAACCACTAATAACTCAAATACGGGTTATATTTGGGCTGAGGTCCTTTTTGTCTATTTAGTATATGACTGGTTATGTCTGACGGTTATGATTTGATTAGAACAGTTTTGTATCAGTTTATGAATCAATAGGCAGCTCCCCTATATTGTACCCCTCTTATGTAGCTTTTTCCTTAATAAATGTTTTTTTGAAAAAAATAAAAAATCATTGATTGGTCCAAGCGCTTCACAAAAAATTAAGAGAAATCCATATTTTAAACATTATTTATATGCAAAGTAGCTGGTCTCTATTTTGAGTGGAGAATTAGAAAATAGGTATTATGTTCTCGTGCATAATTTAGAAAATAGGTTTTATGCTTGTTTATAGTACGAATGAAGGAAAAAATCATAAAACAAGTTATGAAGCATCTAAACAAGTAGGCCTGTGCTTGCTAGGTAATATTGGGCAGTTTCGTTTCTTTGAATTTTATTGGTATTGGGTGGTCTCCTTATTTGTCAATATAAGGTTTGTTTTTATATTGTTGTCACGTTAATCCAACTCATGAATCAGGAATGTTTTTCATAATTATGTGGTTTTTGTTTTGAAATACGTGATATAAGTTTATATTCTTTAGTGAAGATGAAATAAGTGTAGTGTCAAAATTTATTTTATGATTATTATTCCAAATTCGAAATAAATATACACATATCTCACCTATATATATATAAACTAAGGTATGGATAATGAATGAACATATCAAATAGCTACAAAGACAATTTATGAGAAGGTATGACTTAACTAATAACCTTGGGATGTGAAAAAGTGTAAGAATATAGTGCTAAACAATATATGTTTTAAGAAAAGTTTTCATATCCTTACTTTCATGGAGGTTTGTCATTTTTTTTTATATATAAAAAGTACTATGAAGTAGGGTCATATTAATCCCAAATCTCACTTGTTCAACATTAGTCTTATATTGATCGAGTAGTGTACAACCAAGTTGTATGTCATGTTAGTAATGAGAGTGCATCTTTGATTACCACAGTTGTTTTTTTTCGTTTTTGAGCCAATTTATCATATTCTTTATACAAAGTTCATAAGTGATTGTTTAATAATGTGTTTATATATGGTATTTTATTTTATAATTTTTGGTAGGTTATTGATTTATTAGTTTAGTGAATTAATTCGATTGGTTGTGAGTTTATGTAAGTGATTTCAGGCTTGATATACTAGGCTAATTACCTTTATTGTTCCTCTGCTCAATGACTTATCAAGTTAAACATTAAAATCTATCAAAAAATATATAAATAAATATAAATTAATTAAATTATTATATTTTTAATTATCATTAAGATTTTTTATATTTTATCTTTTAATATAATTAATTAAATAATTATATTTTTTAGTTATCAATGATTTTTTTTCTATTTTATCTTTTAATATTAATTAATTATATTTTTTTAGTTATCATTGATTTTTTTATATTTTATCTTTTAATATTTTCAACCATTCTTTCGTAAAGTTTTATAAAAAGATGGAACCATTCTTTCGTAACCATGTGATTGAAGTTTTATAAAAAGATGGAGCATGTTTTTGTCCATTTTTAATGTTCACTCATTTTTCTTGTAAAAGTGAATTAAATGGGATAGATTAAATGTTTTTGAAAATTTAATTTAATTTTTAATTTTAATATTTTTTATTAAAATATATTTTTTATTTATTATATTGATAGGTGTTTAAATATTATTTGAGATTTTGGATTTTCTTAAGTGAATCAACAAGATTAAGAGTGAGATTTTATTTCATGATCGTCGTATTTTGTTTATGCTTAAATGCATCTTGATTAATATTTAAATAAGTTTCAATTAAGTAGTGGTTAAGAAAAGGGTTATATTTATTAAATAATATTTGTTTTTATATTTATATTAATTAATTTAATGTTTATGTTAGTTTAATATTTATATAAATTAGTTTAATGTTTAACTTTTGTTTAACAACTAACTATTTCCATAAAACTAAATAATTAGCTATATCTATCGATGTTCATCAACTACTTTACTTACCAGTTTACTTAATACTATGCTAGTATATAATCTTTTAAATGGATTTTACTTGATGCTATGCTAGTATATAATCTTTTAAATGGATTTTACTTGATGCTATGCTAGTATATAATCTTTTAAATGGATTTTATTTATATTTTAAAGAAGTTCAATATGAAAAGGGAACTTTTATTTCTAGACATAATAGATGAATTAATAAATCGTATATGTATTATAGCTGTCAATATTATGTGATTGGAACCATGTTGGGGATCTTATTCGCGAGTCAATGATATTATGCCATTCGTCCACTTGCATTACTATCCAAAAGAAATTAAACATGTTTTATTGTTTGCTTTATGTTTTTATTCGTCATGAGATTTAGCATGTTTTATGCTCGATAGCGATCTTATAAATATGTTTTTATGTACGAGTTAACTTTAAAAAATAAAAATTCCTTTTAATTATTTTTTTTAACTATAAAGATATTAGTGAAAGGAGTTAGGTAATCTTATTAGATGTGTTGTAAAATGAATTGTTTTCATATATTTTTAAAATATTTTATTAATGTTTTTAAAGCGGAAATCTTCCATGTTATACAATCAAAGAGGAAGTATTTTTCTTGTATGAGGATTTTTTTATTAAAGAAAATCAATTATTTTATTAATGTTTTTATTGGGTAAATATTTTATTTTAACCTTAAACAATTAACCTTGCTTGTATTAAAAAAGGCTAGGAAATTTCCTAAGTAGGTACATTTCATTCCAAGACAAAATTTCTTATCATGAAAGATAATGGTTTAAAAAAAAAACCTCAACCATATGTGTTCAAACAAAATTTCGAGAGTTTCATTGTCACTAATGTACAACTAGATTTTCTAACAAACTAGCTTAATAACAAAACATAATAATAGTGTACAAAAAAAACCAAGAGATAACGAGCTAGATTGAGACCTTAAACTAATTGATTTTCCTCCCCTCCTTCCAGTAGTGGCATTCTGGGGTCTTCAAATCAAACCAACGTTGTTTGTTGCACAATTTCCATATCTAGTTGTCCTGAATTGGGGGATTCCCATGTGCTAGAATGACACCCGTGACTTAGTTCTTGAAGGAGAGAGTGATGCATTTCACTATCCATGGCCAACTTTTCCAATTTCCCTCCTTGCATATCAACCTCTAGGATACTGCGGTGTTGTTCCTCGAACTCAGATTGGAAGATGAGATGCTCCAACATTTGCTCGATAACATCTAGTTGCACCTTAATTCGGTGGAGAATTTTCTTGAGACTAACCATTTCAAGCATGTTGCGGCCAACATCAAGCTTGTTTCCTTGTTTTTTTTTCCATAATTTCCATTGCAACATCAAAGGGGAGAGTTATGTGCTCCCTGTGGCCAATTCCTTGCAACCAAGTCTCATCTACCTTGATTGGCTCACCCAAAAACCAAGAAAAATACACAACTATCCCACCTGTGCTACATGTGACCACCATAAGTGCCATAATATCCTGAATACAATTAGTGCCAAGCAAGTTGCGAAGGGTCGAAGGCATGAGTAAATGGTTTTTCATATGCATGCATTCAAGAGATTCCAGGGCCACGTGCCAAGTGCCCTCATGCAAAAACCATTTTTTTTCCTTTTTAATATTCGTTTTAATAAGCTTAAACAATTCCATTTCATAATGCTTGGTGTGTGATTATCCATATGTGATGCTTGCATAAAAGGCTCACGGAATCCACCTTCTCATTGGAGGCTCAACAACCCTCAATAACACGCTTTTATCTAGTTAAACAACATCATTAGTGTGCTTATCAACGAGACTATTCTTGTACCTTTATATATGCCAAAAGTTATGTTTTAAAGATCTCTAGAGATTGTGAGCAATTCTATCAAAAATGCAATTTTGTATCTTATTATTCTTATTAACACAATTGCGAACCTATTTTATTATATAACATGAAGTGAGTCCTCATAAATCATAATGTAAAAAATTCCTAAAAACTTCATAATTCCCTATCCAAGATAATATGTTTCTATATAAATATTATTATGGTTCCTAGACCATGAGTACCGAGCCACTTCCCTTCCACTAAGGTCAATGAAAACCCATCCTACTCATACCAACTTGAACCATGTTATATAGTTGAAAAGATAAAGTATTTTTCTTACATAAGGATCCTTTATTAAACAAAATGAATTGGATGCAAAAACCAATGGATCCTTATTAAACAAAATGAATTGGATGCAAAAACCAATGAGTTTGTTGGGATTTTGTCGCATAAGGAGGAGAAGTATAATGTTTACCTTACACTACATTGGGACAAAATTATAATTTTAAATAAGATATTGATTTTACTTGTCTACAAAAATGAGTCACAGCCTTCGCAAATTCTATCAATTAAATGTAAAGCTTCAAGAATTTTTTATCACAGGTTATTAGACATGACCACAAAGAGTTCTTATGTGCACCTTACTAGGGAGGGAATTGAACCACATTTTTAAAGTTAATTTATTACAACTCATGAGATTCTACAACTTTGGAAGAGTTATGAAAAAAAATTCAGGATTTGGATCTTATTTGCACCTTACTAGGGAGTGATTTGAACCACATTTTTAAAGCTAATTTATTACAACTCATGAGATTTTTGGAATGTTGTCTACAACTTTGGAAGAGTTATGAAAAAATATTCAAGATTTGGACAACATTTATTTGAAGCTAATTTATTACAACTCACGAGAAAATATTCAATACGTGTGATAGAAATGGTCTCAAACATTGGTCTCCAAGCCTATGGTAAGTTTTGTTTTTGCTTAAATGTATTTCCTTTCATCTCTCTAATTATAGTAATTCTAATGTATTTTTTTAATAAATGTAACGTGTGGAGTTTATGTCTATTAGTATAATCACAAAAATACAAGGGCAACGTTAAAAGTAAGTAAAAGTAATTATATATTTCATTTTTAATTAATATTGGTATTTTAATTTTGTTTTTTATATAAAAAAATATTCAAAGTTTAGAAAGCCTAAAAATAATTATATATTTTACTTTTATTATTTGACTAAAAAAATATTGGTTCTTCCAAAAGAGCATGATGAAAAGGTTTTACCTAATCATCATTTTTTTAATATTTTATTTCTTTTGATTGTTATATATTTTTTCATTTCCTTATGACTTTTAACAACTTGTTTAATGAATATTGGTTCTTCCAAAAGAGCATGATGAAAAGGTTTTACCTAATCATCATTTTTTTAATATTTTATTTCTTTTGATTGTTATATATTTTGTCATTTCCTTATGACTTTTAAAAACTTCTTTAATGAATTTAGAATATGACGATTGATTGTTATATATTTGTTCATTTCCTTGATATAATTTTTGATAACTTTTTCAATGAATATAAAATATGAGGATTGGTCAAGCTAACGAAATTTTACGGATGAAATTAGGTTATGGGTTAATTTTCAAGGTTTTTAAAAAAAAATTATTGCTCATTTTTATTTTTATTTTTTCTCTTTATTTTTTTTTCCAAAATGATTTGCTTTAATTTTATAGAATATTTTTATTTAACTTTCAATATTATCAAATTTTGTCTAGAAACTATATAAAATCTTTAAAAATTTGAATAATTTTATAAAAATATTGTTGAACATTCTATAGTTTGAAATTTAGGAATTAACACAGATTCACCAAGGTTTCGTACTTTAGGAAAATTATGGATCCATAAAATTTTCCATGAAGTTAATGTTTTTCTTTCATAAAACTTAGTTGAAATGGAATTTTGGAAAAAACATCAATATTTTGACTAGGAGGAATTCTTAGAAGTATACCCACAAGTTATTAGAATATGGTGTAAGAAGATGAAATGTACGAAATCTATTTAGATTCTAGAATATACACTACTACATTTGGGGTCTGAATTGGACGCTAGTTTGATGCTTTTTTGCATTGATTAAACGCCAAAGGAAAAAATTGGCAAATGTCAATTAAGTGTAGTTCTAATTGTGTTGCTTATTTGTAACAACTCTAAAAATCCATAAAAAAAAAAATTGGATATGGTATAATTACCCATAAGATCTAGAGTTTAGCGATCTAGAGTTTAGCTTAAGATTTACTTCTTTATCTTGTTATCTGTCGGAATGCATACTCGCACTCAATGACGTTACCTTTGTGAAGTATATGTTTAACTTGTTTATCTCCAAGTGTTAAAATCGATGTTTATCTATTTTATTCATACGTCCTATTATCATTGTATATCAATTTCAGTTTTCTTGCAATGTAATACTCATTATATTTCCTTTTGTTGAAGGATGTGTTTTCAATGGTGACCAGGCTTACTTAGCTTTCGTGAAAGCTAACGCATGTTGAAATTCGTTGTGCAGATTTTAGGTAAGGATTTACCCTACCAAGAATTAGGTTGGAGATTAAAATATTTGCTAAGATAAAATGGGACCATAGCTATGAAAATAATGCATCAAGTAAAAGTTAATCCATGGCTCCAAACTATAGAAAAAATAAAATGGTTATCTTAGCTATGAGTTTTAATGCATCATATAAAAATTAACAAGGATTACCAACTATAGGATAAGTGGGTATCCTAACTAGCAGCCCGATGTCATTAATCCAAGGTTGAAACATGTGAAATCGAACTATAGGTAAAGAGGGTATGAATTTCAAATGAAGTGGGTAGTAGATGGAGGCTTTAAAGAGCCTATGTGAAGGCCTTGGGGTTTGGGCTCCAAGTTGGTGGCTAAACCCTAACCCTCACCTTCGCTTGGCTAAGTCCATTTAATTTTGTTCATTTGCATTGGGAGAGCCAAGCTCTCGACCGTCATGGCTGTGGAGAAGACTCCACACAGAGGTAGCTATTTGGCCATCGTATTTATGGAGAAAGACTCCAGGATAGCTATCCCGCACCGAGGTAATAAAAAAAATGCTACACCAACTTATTTTTTGAAGCATTTCAATTAAATTTCCAAATGGGATGCTTACTAATGCAAATGTATTTTTGTGTATGCTGTCAAGATGGGTTCCGCACTACCTTGGAGTTCTCTGGTTGTGGGTTAAAAACTTGGAAGTGGAATGTGGAAGCTCCAAGGTTTGGAACAACCTCGGTAAGCCCGGGGCCTTCCTGGAAACCTCTGTTCAAGCGTTTCCTACCTTTTTTCTTAGCGATGTGATGTTGTTGTAATCTATCAAGAGATGGGCCAGTCCTGTGTAACACATTCTGATTTTGAAAATCATTGTCGGGTTTATTATTAGGTTTTAGTTTTTGTTTTGAAGCCAAAAGGAGACCCTTGTAGTGATGTTCTCACTACGTTGTAAGTTTTTGGGCTAAATGCCCTTGGGATTACACCCAGTGCCATGGGAAGCCATATATGATTATTTCGATATTTTTGATATGAAAACAAAGTTATGGTTAACTCTTAGCTATGTGCCATTTGTAAGGGAGAAATTTGAATTTAATGGAAGGGATTTTACCGTATATATATAAATGTAAAAATTCTCTGTTCAAAAATTGTTTTGTATGCATTCATTCAATAGTTTAACTTCTTCAGGATTGTAGTCATGTTGCTTATAACGTTTCTGGAAAGCATAAGGATTTTACTTTGTTTATATTAAAATAATGGATTCATTTTGTCAACAAGCTGACAATGGCTCTGTGTTATTTTCAATCTTTTCACAAGTTATTTTCTAGGTTTTTAAACTTGACTGTATCTAAAGATTTTAACCCTACTTTTGTATACAACGACTATGTTACAATTTTGTTGCTATATTTGAATATTGGTTTCGACTTTTGAATGAGATATGATTACTTGTTTTCTTACTCAAGCGGTTAATAACTATACCAATGATAGTCTTTCGGATGGGTGGAAATTAGGGTTTTAGTTGTTTATTAATTCAAATAATGATTTAAACGTTTAGTTGTGCATGATACGTGTAATTTCTGTAACCACTTTTATGTTTAAAAAGGGATGTGGAAACTCTATTGTTTCATTTGGGTTGGATGCGACCTCTGTTTGATATATGATATATGTGTATAAATAATTATTGTTTATTTCTAAACTTTTTTTGATACTCTGTTAATTTTATTAATTCTGGGAAAAGCATTTCGGCCCTTCGACCTACATACTGAAAATTGTATTTATTTATTTTAAATGACCTTTATATATATATATATATATAATCTATTATATCATTCTGAAAACTATAATATTTTGTTCATACATATATATATCCAGGGCTTTGACCCTAATGTTATTATGTTGAAAATAATTTAGATATATATATATAGTATCATATTGTATTAAATATATATTTTTACTGTAAACTAAAAGTTCTTTTAAATACCTTGTTTATATTCTAACCATTTGACTATTTTACTAACTCTATTTTATGTTACAATACTATGATAATTTCGCCAAAGATATCTAAACACAGATACAAAATATCAACTATATTTCTCTACTCTGTTAAATAGAAAATTGATATCTATTTCTATTCTATTTCCTGTAACATTCTATTATAACAGAGTTACGAATTTCCTATGTAATCGAAAGAATAATATGATAACTGTAACTTGAAATTAACTATACTATTTCTATTCTTTGATATATAGATTACAAAATATAACTACTGTACAGAAGATAATAATGTCTTTCATTTGATTAAGAAATAAACAGCAAGTAAATAAAACTAAGTAATAGGAACCTGATAACTTTGAAGATGAAACCAAATCCAAAAGAAGACTGTTCTTCCCAACCGTCTCCTGAAAAAACCAAGTTTACTTGCTTCAGGACCCCCGAGCCTAATCACTGAACCACCAGGACGAAGACTTAGTGTAGAAACTTTATGCTGCAACTTATGTTCTTGTCAGTCACTTAACCACCGTTCTACTTCAGCTCTCCCCTCATCGAATCTTTTGTGTGCTTAACTTTTCAGCATACAACAAATCCACAAAATCTAGTGTGTGATCCTCCTGCTCATTCGATGGTTATATTGCTTTCCTAGGTCTTTGGGTCAGTTTTGTAATTAATGAGCCACCTGCTCATTTTTTCCTATCTTTTGGGAACATGACCACTTTTTGAGGGAGGATGCCTCCTGCATCAGTTGGAAAGTAAATGTTGTTTCTGACATATGTAGCTTATGCATTCTACACTTGTCATTCCTCCTAATGGGTCAGTGAACACTCTTCAACAATCTCTTTGGATATGTGTCTCTCCTTTTTATTTATTAAATAATAAAATATTCAATTACAGTCATCTTTGACCATCTCTGGTCAACAACATCAAAAATTACAATAAATTTTAACATAATGTATTTCCACAACATAAAATATTAAGCTCCAGGTGCGTTACAAACACCCCCTCTTAAGTTGAACATCGTACTCGATGTTGCTTAAGTATCTTTCGAGTCTCGATGTTGACTCTCCAATTCCCAAGTTGCTTCATCTAGAATAAGGTGCTTCCATTACACCTTTACCCGTCCAATGGTGCTATTCCAGAGATAAATTTCTCTCCTATCGAGGATACAGTCTGGTTCCACCTGAAAATCTCCTTCTGGTTCTACCTGGATAACATTCCAATTAATTACATGAGTAGAATCATGTACATTTTTTTTAATATATAAATATGAAACACATTATTTACTTTGAGATTAGGTGGAAAAGCTAACTGGTAAGGCACTGGTCCAACTCTTGACAATATCTCAAATGGTCCACAATACCTGGGTGCTAATTTAGCACAACTCCCCAACTTAAAAGAGATTTTTCTAGGTTTTACCTTGGCAAAGACATGCTCACCTACTTGGAATTATTTCTGAGTTCTTTTAAGGTCTACATGAATCTTCTGTCTGTCTTGTGCAATTTTCATATTGCTTTGTACCTGTTTCACCGTTAGTTCCATTTCTTTCAACAATTTTGGTCCTAACATTAATTTATCGACTAGATTACTCCATGAAATGGGAGTATTACACTTCCAACCATACAGTATTTCAAAAGGACTAAGTTTAGCTGAAGCTTGATAATGATTGTTATAAGAAAACTCGACCAAGTGCAAATATTCTTCCCATTTGTTTGGTTGATCCCTAACATACATCCTAAGCATATCTTCTAAAAATTTATTTACTCTTTCAGTTTGTCCATCTGTTTGCGGATGATAAGCTGTACTGAAATTTAATTTAGTGTCCAATCCTTTAAACAATGACTTCCATAAATTACCAGTAAACTTAGAATCTCTATCAAAAATTATTATCTTAGGAATTCCATGCAAACGAAAAGCTTCTTTCATAAAGACATCATCAATATTAATAGCCTTATAAGTATATTTAATAGGTATAAAGTGAGCTACCTTGCTAAGTTTGTCTACTACTACCATCATAGAATCATTTTTCTTTTTCTTTTTCTTTTTAGGCAGTCCTGTTATAAAATCTATACTAATAACTTCCCATTTCCAATCTAGAATTGGAAATGGCTGCAATAGACTTGCTGAGTGTTGATGCTCAACTTTAACCTGCTAACATTCAATAGCTATATATTCTGCCACTTCATTCTTCATGTTAGGCCAAAAATAATATTTTCTTAGCATTGTTATCATTTTTTGGTAACTGGGATGTCGTGAGTAAGGACTCTTATGCACTTTGTTCAAGATCAACAATTTAATTTCCGGTACATTAGGTACATATAATCTATTCTTATACAACATTAAACCTTTTTCATTCAAACTAAAATCTGTTTGTGTATTTTCAGATTCGTTTCCTGCAACTTTTTCTCTTAAATTTTGATAAATATTCTCCATTTTTATTCCATATTCAAACTTATCTTCCAGATCTGTTTTGTAGCTGCTAATAGCGGCTATAAAATTCAGTCTTGAGTTTCTGCTTAAAGCATCAACCACCTTATTCTCCTTCCCTTTTATATGTTTGATCTCAAAATCGTACTCGCTAAGGAAAGCTAACCATCTTGCTTTCCTTGCATTTAGATTTTGTCGATCGAACAAATATTTTAAACTTATGTTATCAGACATTAATAGAAATATTCTACCGATTAGATGATGGTGCCACATTTTCAAAGCATGAATTACGACAGCCAACTCTAAATTATAAGTAGCATAATTATTTTCATGTATTTTTAACTTTCTTGATTCATATGCTATTACATGACCTTCTTGAGTTAAAACTCCTCCTAGTCCCTCATTGCATGCGTCAATGCATACAACGAAGTACTTGTATGGATCTGCTATTTTTAAGATAGGTGCGGTAGTTAATAATTCTTTTAAATTTTTAAATATTTTTTCACATTTTAAATCCCATACAAATCTCTTTCCCTTTTTCTGTAATGATGTTATAGGATTCACAATTCTCGAAAATCCTTCTATGAATTTTCGGTAATAACCTATAATTCCCATGAATGATCGCACATCTGATACATCCTTAGGGATAGGCCATTCAATTATCACTCTTATTTTATCAGGGTCAACTGATATTCCTTCTTTGGATATCACATGACCTAAATATTGTATCTTATCTTTAAAGAATTTGCATTTACTGAATTTAGTGTATAATTTATGTTCTCTTAGGACTTGCAATATATCTAGAAATGTTCATCATGTTCTTCCTTTGTTTTTGAATAAATTAGTATGTCATCGACGAAGACAATTATGAATTTATCCAAATATTTACTTAAGACATTGTTCATTAAACACATAAAAGTTGCTGGAGCATTCGTTAGCCCAAAAGGCATAACTACAAATTCATAATTCCCGTAACGGGTTCTAAATGCAGTTTTAAATATGTCTTCATCTTTAATTCTGACTTGATGATATCCAGATCTCAAGTCTATCTTTGAGAATATCGTTGCTCCATGTATCTGATCAAACAGATCATCTATGCGAGGCAATGGATATTTTTTTTTAATCGTCATTTTTTTTTAACTAACGACAATCTATACATAAGTGTAAGGTACCATCTTTCTTTTTAACAAATAAGATGTTGATGTATATGTAACTTCGAAATGTATTTCATATATGTATGTTGTATGTACTCCTATAGATATGGTATTATTCCTCTATATGGAAGTGTCGTCATTTATATTGTAAGTGTCGTAACTTATACTTGATGGGTTATTAGACCACCTTGTTGGGGTCGGCCCTGTATAAGTCATGTGGGTCGAAGGGTTATTAGACCACCCTAATGGGGGTCAGCCATGTGGGTCAAAGGGTTATTAGACCACCCTATTGGGGGTCGGCCCAGTCAGCATTATGTTATGTGGTTAAGTTCGAGCCTACATGAGTTAGGTAAAAAGGCAAGTCAAGTCAAGTATAAATAGAGTGCGGGAGGCACTCTATTTACTCACTCACTTCTCACTCATGCACTCAAGGAGGAGTGGCGCACTTATGGAGGAGGAGGATCTGCTGCTAGGTTATGTCTATCTCTCATGGTTGGTTGTATCATTGCTCTATCTATCTTTGAGGAAGTTATTGGAGTTTTTCACCTTTATGGTTTTCCCCAAGTAAATCTTTGTGTCTCTTGTGTGCTTGCATTATTGTTTCCATGATTGATATGCTAAAGATATGCTGTACATGTTGTTCTCTCAGTTAAGATCCTAGATCAGATTGAAGTAAATTCTGAAAATTTAACATGGTATCAGAGCTAGCCTGAAAGAAGGCATGATATGGCATGTATGACACTTGTTGCACTTACGATGCTAGGGCTTGATATAGCAAAAACCACTCATCATAGAACTTTCGCTATAAATCCGTTTTGGAAAATTTTTCGGATCGGAAATTGTTACAGGATGAAGCTAAGATCCACATGTACCTTGTTTCCAAAGGAAAACCTCTAATTCATTGTACTTTGTGATTTATGATCTGTACAATATAGGGCTTCTGCCTCTTCCAGATCTGAGTCAAAATCAGGTGACCTTGGGAAAAAGGTCATAACCTGGGCTAGGAAGCTCCAAATGAAATTTCGTAAAAAGGGATAGGTAGTACACAGACTGTACTATCTCAGGAAACTTTTTCAGAGGCCGAAGTTGAACCAGTGACACGTGGCACGCCGTACAAGTTCGCTCTCCTGAATTATCCCATAAACAGGTCACGTTGCGACACTTGGCATACTCTCTCTCAGAGAGTCCAATTGAGGTCAGACCTATCAGGATGGAACGATAACAGGGCAATCTATCTCAGGAAAAATTTTCAGAGGCTGAAGTTCCAACAGTGACACGTGGCATGCCGTACAAGTTCGCACTCCTATATTAACCCAAAACAGGTCACGTTGCGACATTTGGCATAACTCTCTCTCAGAGAATCCAATTGAGGTCAGACCTGTCAGGATGGAAAGGTAACAGGTCAGGCTATCTCAAGAAACTTTTTTCAGACCCTGTGGATCAAAAGGTTCAGATTTATACCAGAAACAATCAGGTACATATTTCTGTCAAAACAGAATTATTTTTGAGTACCTTCATTCATGGCTTCCGGAATTTAGGGCTTTGAAGAAAGTTGGAATTTTTGTAATCGGAGACCACGGCTGGTTGCTACTCATCAAAATAGAAATTTAGAGACCAAGATCAGAGTTTTTGGTTCGGCAGAAGGCCGGGCTTGATCAAACTCTAGTTCGGGACTTTGATCAGAAAAGTGGAAAATTAGGGCTTCTGTAAAAATGGGAATTTTTGAAATCTGTGACCACGGCTGGAAGCTCCTCAGAAAAATAGAAGCTTAGAGATTTGGATCAAACTTTTTGATCGGGCAAAAGAGTGGACTTCATCAAACCCCAGTTCAGGGTCACGTCTAGTGAATCTGGAAGCTTCAAAGGCAAAATTGAGGAGTGAAACTTTGCAGTTTTCAAATTCTAAATATATCAGTTTGATCAACTCATCAAGGCGCATATTTCTATCCTTTCGGAAGTTTAAAATTCAAAGTTTGAATTTTTGGGGTTTCTCTGACAAACCCATATCCAGCTCCCGGTCCAGTTCTTGCAAATCAAGTGGATTGGGTTAATCCTAGAAGAAGATGGATTGGTCACCTGCATAAGTGAAGAAGTTCCTGTCTCAGAGGGAGATGAGGATAAGGCCTTACATAAGAAGATTACAAGCGATCTCGACAGGTATGACTCATCGAGGTATGTTTCGATATTTGTCCATGATTAAGTTTATGGTATGTTTGTCTTCATGTTATTACGGTTAGTACAATTTTGATTTTAGATTTGTCGTATAACCTTAACAAAATTATGAATGCATGATAGAAGATATTCACTGGTTAGGGTGTTGACACTTATGATTGTACTAATGCATTATGGTGTTGTATGAGGTTTATGTTGTCTACTAACATGAAAGGTACACCAAGAAAGACAAATCATGTTCTGGTCCAAGAACATATGATCATGATAACATGAGGACAAAGATTCATCCATTGTCATGGATCTCATACAAGATCCATTTACAAGGTATGTATAACTTGTTTATACAATGGTTAACTTATGAGACATGCAGGTTACTAGCACAAGTCACTGAAGAGAAACAAAAGACATTATACGGGTATGTTAGACATAAATAGCTAGCATGCTAATCCAGGTATGTTTTTCCTATATCAAGCTAGAATCCCACCTTGTGTTAGGATCTTAGACTGTTGTTGATAATGATTATTCCTGAAGAGTCATAGGTTTGAATAATCATGGTTTTATGCATATTATATCTCTTATCTTGATTGATGATTCAACTAACCTGAAGAGTCATAGGTTTGAGTAATTACAGGTTTAGACATGTTATGTTTCTTATGATTTGACTAACCATAAGAATCCTACATAAACCTTGAATGCTAATGCTTATTATTTTCTGTTTGAAATGATCATGACTATACATGCTTGAGATTATTGTGTTTTAATAGTATACTAATGAATGTATGATTTTATATGAGATCACAAGGATAACACAATCATGATACTAATAAGCATGCATAGGAACCAAGGATGAATATGAGTTCAAGAACAGGTAATCCAGGAAGCAAAGATCAAGAGGGAGTACACTCCAGTTGTTCCGGCAAGAAATCAAAGGAACACACTTCAATAGTTTCTGCAAGGATGCAGATATTCAGAGGGAGTTGACCATCTTTCCTCAACAGAAAGGTGTAGAAGAAGCTACTTCAGATTAGGACTCCAGCAGCTCCTGTAAGGAAGCAAAGACTCAAAGGGAGTCCACCCAACGAACAAACAAAGATAAGTATTTTAATTTCTTGCATATTTGTTTGTTTAAATAAAATTGTTCAATGATGTATATGCTCATGTTCCTAGACTTAGGATATGTATTGTGCATATTAGAATAGTTGCATTGATGAATAGTATACTACTAATATACATGGGTAAGTGGCCTATGGAACTGTACAACATTCCATTGCTACTTATCTAGAATGAAACCTCTTTGCTGACATGTTGGGAGTTGAGCACACTCTGAACAATGTTCTGGTAGAGATTGGAAGGCATCTAGAAAGTTACGGAATATGGATAAATGTTGTATTGAAGCATTGGCTAAGATAATTGCATGACTGTATGACATATTTCTTTATGTGTAAGAATTTGTTCTGAAAATTATGAGATGTCTCTAATCATGCAATTTAACCTGTTTTGTAGGAAAGACCATATATCTTCACCTACAAAAGGACTACAACATTTGTTCCAGCAACAAAGATATTTATTAAAGATATTGAAGTTCCCAGGATCTGGGATGAAGAAATGGAATGCCATGATCCGTCGATCATGAAGAATGATGTTTGGGATGTAGTCCCAAGACGTGAAGGGAAGTTTGTTATGACTTCCAAATGGAACTATTAGATCAAGCATGTTGCAGATGGCAGCATTGAGAAATATAAAAATGATGAATTAGAAGATACACCAGATGGATTTCAAGACAGCATGGTGTAGTCATATATGTGTGCAGAACTTGGTATGGTAGGATAGACAACTTTCTATCCAGTTTGGTCTTTACCAAGAGTTAAGTAGGTTCCAACCTTTTCTACAAGGTTGAGGAAGGCAATCCAGTGATACTACTTTTGTATGAGGATAACCTGTTTGTTACAGGTGAAGATAGATTGATTGCCGATTCGCAGCGGAAGCTTGCTGCCAAGTTCGAGATGAAGAACTTGGGGATGATGCACTATTTGTTTTTGGCATGGAGGTGTGGTAGAGTGCAGATGGAATCTTCCTTGGACAAGGGAAGTATGTAGTAGAGATCCTGAAGAGGTTCGGGATGATGGACTGCAAGGATATGGCCACACCTATGGCATCGAATCTGAAGCTTCTATGTGATGCTTCATCTGAGCCGGTTGATGTCTCTTTGTATCGTCAGATGATTGGGTCCTTGATGTACCTGACGAACACGAGACCAGACATTTGCTTTGCTGTGAACACATTGAGCCAGTTCCTGACGGATCCAAGGAGTGTTCACCTGGTTGCTGTAAAGCATGTTCTGAGGTACCTGAAGGGTACAGTGGATTATGAGCTCAAGTATAAAGCGAATCAAAAGTTTAACCTGCAGGGTTATGTTGATTCAGATTGGGCTGGTAGTGCTGCAGATAGGAAGAGCACATCTGGGTGCTGCTTCAGTATGGGATCAAGTGTGATCTCTTGGTTTAGCAGGAAGCAGTCCTGCGTAGCACTGAGTACAGCTGAGGCAGAGTATGTTGCAGCCTGTTCAGCTAGTTGTGAGGCAGTATGGCTATGAAAGCTACTGTCTGAGCTATTTGATCTCCCGTTGGAGGCTACTGGTATCTTCTGTGATAACCAGAGTTGTGTGAAGCTATCCGAGAACCCAGTGTTTCATGACAGGTCGAAACACATAGAGATCAAGTATCACTATATCAGGGATATGGTGCAGAGAGGAGCGGTGAAGCTCCTGTATGTTGCGACGGATGAGCAGATTGCAGATGTGTTGACGAAGCCACTAGCCAGGGTGAAGTTCGAGTACTTCAGAGAGAGGCTTGGCGTTCTTCAGATCGAGGACACTTCGAGGAAGAAGTGATGGACACATTTGCTGAAGCCATTCCAAGCATGTTGGAAGGAGGATCCTTCACATGGCTGTGGATGTAAGTGCTGGATGATGAGCATCAGGATGATGTTTTGGTTTATGCTGGATATGATCAGTTGGATCATGTGTATGTATTTTGTATATGCATCATGTTGGATGCTTGGACCATGTATCTATATATGCATCAGGTGGATACATTGTATGATCAGGTGGATCATGTATGGTGATATGTATCATGTATTTGTATATGTATCAGGTGGATACATTGTATGATCAGGTGGATCATGTATGGTGATATGTATCATGTATTTGTATTTGTATCAGGTGGATACATTGATGATCAGGTGGATCATGTATGATATGTATCAGGTAGATACTTGATATGCATCAGGTAGATGCATTGATGATCAGGTGGATCATGTATGATATGTATCAGGTAGATACTTGGTATGCATCAGGAAGATGCATTGATGATCAGGTGGATCATGTATGATGACATGCAGCAGGATGTTGCAGTGATGATCAGGATGATCATGAATAACGAGCTTTGGGATGTTGCTCCAGAGGACATGTAGCAGGACGTTGCAGTGATGATGATCAGGATGATCATGGATACATTAGGATGATGTATGGTGAGTATCAGTTTGATACTTTGTGGCCGTGGAACAGGTTGTGCAGATAAGCATGTAATTTGTGCCCTGGGAGATTTGCAGATGGTCTTTCGAGGTTTTACCTATGGCATGTAATTCGGTGCCCTAGGACATCTGGCAAATGCTCTTTCAAGGTTTTGCTTGGGAGGACATATAATTTGTGCCCTGGGAGATCTACAGATAGTCTTTCGAGGTTTTGCCTATGGCATGTAATTTGTGCCCTGGGATATCTGGCAGATGCTCTTTCGAGGTTTTTTCCTATGGCATGTAATTTGTGCCCTGGGAGATTTCAGGTTGGAGTTGTGTACCCGTAACATCCTGAAATGCTCTTTCGAGGTTTTGCCATGACCACATGTAATTTGTGCCCTGGGAGATTTCAGGTCGGAGTTGTGTACCCGTAACATCCTGAGATGCTCTTGCTAGGTTTTGTGGTGACCACATGTAATTTTTGCCCTGGGAGATCCTTCAGGTTGGAGTTGTGTACCCGTAACATCCTGGGATGCTCTTTTGAGGTTTTGTGGTGGGGTCACATGTAATAGTGCCCTGGGAGATCCTACAGGTCAGATTTGTGTACCCGTAACATCCTAGGATGCTCTTTCAAGGTTTTGTGACGCACGTAATAAGTCCTGAGGATTCCACAGTATGGCCAGTGATGATGAAGACCTGCGGGTGGTGGGCCTACATCCAGTATGAAAAAGGACTGGCTCTGTAGAACTTCCTATGACGATTAGATTCAGAGATTGATTGAGATAGCAGCAGCAGTGTCGATGATGATGACTCGATGACGATCATCCAGTGACGATGATCCAGAGAAGATGACTTGTGCTAGAAGAACTGTGCTGAGAAATACCTTCCTAGTTAAGAGGGAGTGTTGATGTATATGTAACTTCGGAATGTATTTCATATATGTATGTTGTATGTAGTCCTATAGAGATGGTATTATTCCTCTATACGGAAGTGTCGTCATTTATATTGTAAGTGTCGTAACTTATACTTGATGGGTTATTAGACCACCTTGTTGGGGTCGGCCCTGTATAAGTCATGTGGGTCGAAGGGTTATTAGACCACCCTATTGGGGGTCGGCCATGTGGGTCAAAGGGTTATTAGACCACCCTATTGGGGGTCGGCCCAGTCAGCATTATGTTATGTGGTTAAGTTTGAGCCTACATGAGTTAGGTAAAAAGGCAAGTCAAGTCAAGTATAAATAGAGTGCGGGAGGCACTCTATTTACTCACTCACTTCTCACTCATGCACTCAAGGAGGAGTGACGCACTTATGGAGGAGGAGGATCTGCTGCTAGGTTATGTCTATCTCTCATGGTTGGTTGTATCATTGCTCTATCTATCTCTGAGGAAGTTATTGGGGTTTTTCACCAATATGGTTTTCCCCAAGTAAATCTTTGTGTCTCTTGTGTGCTTGCATTATTGTCTCCATGATTGATATGCTGTAGATATGCTGTACATGTTGTTCTCTCAGTTAAGATCCTAGATCAGATTGAAGTAAATTCTGAAAATTTAAAATAAGACAGGTTCTCCCCAAGGGGACACACTCAGTCTTATATAATTTTTATCTATTAACTCCTGTAGTTGTAGTTTCAATTCGTTAAGTACTAGGATATTCATCTGGTAAGGGGCCTTTGAATTGGGTACAACTCCAGGTACCAACTCAATAGTGAAATCCAAATCTCTTTTCAGAGGTAATCCTGGAATCTCTTACGGGAATACTCTGAAAATTATTTTGAGATTGGCATGTCTTCAAAATTTAATTTATCTTATTTATTCATATGTTCATCATTCATTACATGTACAACAAAAAATTTACAACCTTTACGTGCATACTTTTTCATTTGTAAGGCTGAAATATGTCTAACAGAAACTTTGCTAGGAATTCCTTTCACTATGACTGTTTCTTCTTTTTCATTTAAACATGTAAATGTTTTCTCAAAACAATTTAAAACTACTCTGTGTTTTTCCAACCAATCCATACCTATTAAAACATCATATGATCCTAGAGGTAACACATTCAATTTCACTTGAGTTTTGAATGGACTCATAAACATTTCACAATCTTTAACATAGCTAACTACTTTTCTCTTAGTTCTTGTAGCTAACCAAACCAGCCAATACTTTTCAAACTTATTCAAATGCAAATTACAACTTTCTACTATACTAGGTGACACATAGCTTAAACTAGCACCTGGATCTATCAAACTAGATATTGGTTTGTTCTTTATCATACCTTCTATTTCAACCATAGATGTTTGGTGATCAGCTTGTCGATTCTCCAAAGATGAATTAATTATGGTATCACGTCTCCTCTACACGAATTTTGTTTTTGAAAAGAAATCCTAACTACTCAAACAAAATGTGGAAAAGAACATGCTAGCTATCGTAACAACTTATTTAGATATATTCTGAGTGTGAGTTCAATAAGTGTCATTAATATTTATGTCGCTCTTCAAACCAGTGCCAGCTGTGATAGTGTGACTAATCGTCACTGCACTCGTCACTAATTCAATTATCCATTGAAGGTATGATGGTGACGTTCTGCACACTTACGTCAAAATGAGACTCACCTCATCATAATTTATACTATCATTAATAATTGTATTAATACCATTAATATGTTATTAAGTGTTGACTGCGACTCATAGAGTATTAATGTGGTTGTCATTAATGTCTACATGATTACACACTGCATCAAGGTAATAATCTACAGCTTAAGTATTAATATTATGCTAAGGCTAGGCCTTAGCATAATATGCCATAGTTCCTCATCTATTGTAACCATGCATATGGGACATAAAGATTAAACTATAATAAGTGGAACCATCCAACTTGTATGCAAACATTATACATAAATATATATATATTACAATCTAATTGTGAAAATCCTCACGACAGATCTAAGAGCTGATTTATACCTCACAAGAAAGAACTGCAGAAAAATAGAAGAAGAGTGCAGAATGGAGCAGCAGAACATAGATGCAATAGAACTCAGATAGGAGCAGAATAATTACACATGTTTCATTAATCTGTATATCAAACAATAATGCTACAATAGACAAGATTCAAATACCAAGATGGTAATTTGAATTAGCCTGCATGAACGCATCATCACATCAGTAGTGGAGTTTCATCAATGCACTAGTAGCTATCAAACTGAGTCAACTAGCTATAACTGAGTTTAACAGAATATAACTAGTCTTAACTGGATGTTAACTGAAGCTCTTGGTAGTCAGAACAGATAAACTAGTCTCTTTGGATGTCTAACAGAGTGTATTATTCAATTAACAAGCAACTAATTGAGTGAAGTCGGTTAACAAGCAACTAACTGAGTGTGCCACTGGTGGTAGGTGAAAGAGGGTGCACTTTCACATGTGTTAGGTGAAAAGAGGGCGCATCACTAAGTAGGAGGGATGGAACTAAACATAAAGAAGATCTTGGGGATAACAGACTAGGGACAAGGTGCTGGGAGACATGGCTACTGATGACTGGAATGCATGTAATTGCATGTAATTGCATGACTGTATGCAATTGCATTACTGCATGACTAAATGCAAAACAATGATAATGCTAGGTAGGAAAGGAATGGAGTATAGAAATATCCTAACACCCCCCTTTAATCCATACTTTGCATCTTGGGCCCTAGTAACTAGGACCAAATGTTGATGTATTTGTAACTTCGGAAGATATTTAATTGTCTATTGTATTTGTACTTTATTGTATCCCCAACGGAGATGTATTATTCCTGCGATTGGAAGTGTCGTCAGTTGTACTTGCAAGTGTCTCAAGTTATATTGTAAGTGTCGTAACTTATACTTGATTGGTTATTAGACCACCTTGATGGGGTCGGCCCTGTATGAGTCATGTGGGTTAAAGGGTTATTAGACCACCCTAGTGGGGGTCGGCCCAGTCGACATTATGTTAAGTGATTAAGTTGAAGCCGACCTAGTTAAAGTTAAAAGACAAGGGAAGTAGTGTATAAATAGAGAGAGTGTCTCCCTCATTTTACACATTCTCTCATTCACTCACTTCGCATTAGTGAGAGAGAGGAGGAGTGTGCACAAGTGGAGGAGAAGTATGTTGCTAAAGATATATATCTCTTGGGTTTGATCATTGTGATCCTTGTATTCGTGCTTATTCTATCTCTGAGGAAGTTACGTGGTTTTTCACCTTCTTGGTTTTCCCTGGTGAAATGTTTTGTCTCTTGTCTCTTGTCTCTTGTCTCTTATGCTTGATATGTTGTACATGTTGTTCTTTCAGTTAAGATCCTAGATATATTGAATTAAATAATTAAAAACTAACATGGTATCATATCTAGCCTGAAGGAAGGCATGGTATGGCATTTATGACACTTGTTGCACTTGCGACAAATTGGAAGCTAGGGCTTGATATAGAAAAAACCAGTCATCGTGGAACTTTATCTATAAATCCATTTTGGAGAAGGTTCAGGTTTTGAAACTTCTACAGGTCGTAGATAACATCCCCATTTACCTTGTGTCCGAAGAACAACATCTAATTCGCTTTAATTTGCGATTTATGATCCGTACAAGTTAGGGTTTCTGCCTCTTCCAGATCTTAGTCATAAATAGGTGACTTAGGAAAAAAGGTCACAACTTGGGATAGGAAGATCCAAATGAAATTCTTTAAAATGTGATAGTAAGAGCACGTAATTTAGTTTCACAAGTCCACTTTTTAGAGGCCGAATTTGAAACAATGACACGTGGAACGCCGTACAAGTTCGCTATACTGTTTCATCCCATAAACAGGTCACATTGCGACATTTGGCATATCTCTCTCTCAAAGAATCCATTTGAGATCAGACCTATGGGGTTGGAAATAAAACAGGTCAGGATACCACAGGCCGAAGTTTCAGACCATGTGGATTCATAATTTCATAGATGCACTAGAAACAATAAGGCACATATTTTTGTGAATTGGATTCTGAGCATTCTCATTTTTGGCTTATCATTGCTGCAGGAATTTAGGGCTTTTGACAGAAGTGGAATTTTGGAGTGGTCTCAGCATAAAATCTCTCTCCTCAAAAAAATCAAAATTTAGAGACCAAGATCAAAGTTTTTGGTTGGGTAGAACCTCGAGCATCATCAAACCCTAGTTCAAGATTTTGATCGGAAAGGTGGAAAATTAGGGTTTCTGCAAAAGTTGGAAATTTTGAAATCTGTGACCATGGTTGGATGCTCCTCAGAAAAATCAAAGCTTAGGGTACACGATCGAACCTTTTGGATGGGATGAAGACTGGGCTTTATCAAACCCTAGTTCAGGATCCTATCCAGAAGATTCGAAAGTTTCAAAGGCAATTTTGAAGGGTCAAATTTTTGCAGTTTTTAAAATTTAAGTATACTAGCTTGATCAACTCAGCAAGGCACATCTTTTCATACAATCAGAAGTTTGAAATTCAAAGTTTGAATTTTTAGGGTTTCTCTGAAAAACCCTAATCCAACTCCAGATCCAGTTTCAACAAATCAAAGTGGATCGGGTTAATCCTAGCAGAGAATGAATTGGACACCTGCATAAGTAAAGAAGTTCCAGTTCCAGAGGGAGATGAGGCTAAGGCCTTACATAAGAATGATACAAGCAATCTCGACAGGTATGACTTGAGGAGATACAGGTATGTTTTTGAAATCTGTTCATGATTAAGGTTATGATATGTTTGTCTTCATATTATTGAGGTTAGTGCAATATTGATTAATTTTAGACTTGTCTTATCACCCTAGTAAAAGTATGAATGCATGTGAATGATAGAATACATTCATTGATTGGGTTATGACACTTATGATTGTACTAATGCACTGTGGTATTGTATGAGGATGATGTTGTCCGCTAACATGAAAGGTACAAATCAAGTTCTAGATCAAGAACATATGACCATGGTGACATGAAGACAAAGACTCATGGATCACATAGAAGCTCTACTTACGAGGTATGTATAATTTGGTTCTACAATGGTTAACTTATGAGTTATGCAGGTTACTAAGCACAAGTCATTGAAGAGAACAATAAGACATTGTTTGGGTATGTTAGATGTAACTAGCAAACATGATAACCAGGTATGTTTTTCCTTTATCAAGTTAGAATCCTACCTTGTGTTAGGATCTTATACTTTTGTATGAATGATAATGATTATTCTTGAAAGTTAGAAGTTTTAGTAATCAAGGGTTTATGCATATTATATTTCTTACTTTGATTAATGATATGACTAACCAGAAGAGTCCTATGGTCAAATAAGAATATGCATTAGTAATAGAAGTCCTCTCTGAAACCTTGAATACTAATGCTTGTGATAAATTACCTGTGTGTGAAATGATCACGACCATACATGTTAAGATTATAATGTTTTGATAGTATTGATATTATACTAATGTATGTATGGTTATGTATGAGATCTTGAGGATAACACAATCATGACACTAGTGCACACTTAAGCATGCATAGTGATCCAGGAAGCAAAAATCAAGAGGGAGCACACTCCAAAAGTTCCTGCAAGGAAGCAAAGATCAAGAGGGAGTCCACCCAACAACCAAACAAAGATAAGTATTTGAATTGTCATTTATTATATGTATGATTGCTTAAATGATGTTGTTCATTCATGTACATACTTATATTCCTAGATTTAGGATGTATATTATGCATATTAGAAAAGTTGCATTAATGAACAAGATACTACTATATGGTACTGTACAACATTCCATTGCTACTTATCTATAATGAAACCTCTTTGCTGACATGTTGGGAGTTGTGCACACTCTTAATAATGTTTTGGTAGAGATTGAAGGAATCTAGAAAGTTACGGGATATGGATAAATGTTGTATTGAAGCATTAGCTAAGATAATTGCATGACTGTATGACATTTTTCTTTATGTGTAATAATTTGTTCTAAAAACTATGAGAAGTTTATAATCATGCAATTGAATTTGACTTGTAGGAAAGATCGTGTACAATCACCTACAAAACAAGGACAACAACATTTGTTCTAGCAAAGAAGTTCAAAGAAAACTATCTATTGAAGATATTGAAGAATCTGAAGTTCCCGAGATTTGGGATGCAGTAATAGAAGGATGCCATGATCGAGGAGTACCAGTCGATCATGAAGAATGATGTATGTGGTCTCGAAACCAGAAGGGAAGTCTGTTGTGACTTCCAAGTAGATCTATAAGATCAAGCATGCTACATATGGTAGCATAGAGAAATACAAGGAGAGGTTTGTGGCTCGTGGATTCTCCCAGAAAGAGGGAATAGATTATGAAGAGACTTTTTCTCCTGTAGCTAGATACACTTCCATTAGAACAGTACTTGCTCTGGATGCAGTGATGAAGTGGAAGATAGACCAGATGGATGTCAAGAAAGCTTTCTTGAATGGTGTAGTTGAGGAGGAAGTGTATGTGGAGCATCCACTTGGTTTTGAGACACATGACAGGGAGTCATATGTGTGCAGGTTGACGAAAGCCTTGTATGGCTTGAAGCATGCTCCTAAGACTTGGTATGGTAGGATAGACAACTTTCTATCCAGTTTGGGCTTTACCAAGAGTAAAGCAAATTCCAACCTTTACTACAAGGTTGAGGAAGGAAATCCAGTGATACTCCTATTGTATGTGGATGACCTATTTGTGACAAGTGAAGATATATTGATTGCCGACACGAAGAGGAAGCTTGCTGTCGAGTTTGAGATGAAGGACTTGGGCATGATGCACTATTTTCTAGGCGTGTAGGTGTGGCAGAGTGCAAATGGAATCTTCCTTGGACAAGGGAAGTATGCAGTAGAGATCCTGAAGTGGTTCAGGATGATGGACTGCAAGGCCATGGCCACACCTATGGAATCGAACCTGAAGCTTCTGTGTAATGCTTCATCTGAGCTGGTTGATGTCATGATGTATCGTCAGATGATTGGGTCCTCAATGTACCTGATGAACACGAGACCAGATACTTGCTTTGCGGTGAACACATTGATCCAGTTCCTGATGAATCCCAGAGGTATTCACCTGGCTGCTGTAAATCATATTCTGAGGTACCTGACGGGTACAATTGCTTATGGGCTCAAGTATGATGCAAATCAAAAGTTTAACCTAGAGGGTTATGTTGATTCAGATTGGGCAGGTAGTGATGCAGATAGGAAGAGCACTTCGGGGTGCTGCTTCAGTATGGGATCAAGTGTGATCTCTTGGTTTAGCAGGAAGCAATCCTGTGTAGCACTGAGTACAATCGAAGCAGAATATGTCGTAGCTTGTTCGGCTAGTTGTGGGGCAATATGGCTTAGGAAGCTACTGTCTAAACTATTTGATCTCCCGTTGGATGCTACCTTTATCTATTGTGACAACCAGAGTTGTGTGAAGTTGTTTGAGAACCCAGTGTTCCATGACAGGTCGAAGCACATCGAGATCAAATATCACTATATCAAGGATATGGTGCAGAGAGGAGCATTGAAGCTCCTTTATGTTGTGATGGATGAGCAAGTTGCAGATGTGTTGACTAAAACACTAGCTAGAGTGAAGTTTGAGTACTTCAGAGAGAGGATTGGTGTTCTTCACATAGAAAATACTTCGAGGAAGAAGTGATGGGACACATTTGTAGGAGCCATTCCAAGCATGGTGATAGGAGGGTCCTTCCCATGGCTATGGATGTAAGTGTTGTATGATGAGCATCAGGACGATGCTCTGGATGATGTTCTACATGCTATTGATCAGGATGATAATATGCATCAGGTGGATTCTTTACATGATTAGGAGGATCATGTGTGATGAGATGCATCAGGTGGATTCTTTGTATGATTAGTTTGATTATACGATGATGACGAGTATCAGGATGATGCTCCAGATGACATGCATCAGGACGATGCTATGATGATGATCAGGATGATCATATGTCATGAGTATCAGAACGATGCTCCATATGACATGCATCAGGATGATGCTATGATGATGACCAGGATGATCATATATGACGAGTATCAGGATGATACTCCAGATGATATGCATCAAGACGATGCTGTGACGATGATAAGGATGATCATGCGATGATGATGTGCATCAGGATGATGTACTATATGATGATGATTGGTATGATCATGAGTATTAGGTTGATAGTCTTTGGCCATGGACAGGTTATGCAATAAGCATATAATAGCACCTTGGGCAGTTTTAAGATACTCTTTCGAGGTTTTTCCTATGGCATATAATAGCGCCCTAGGATATCTGGCAAATGCTCTTTCGAGGTTTTGCTTGGGAGGACATATAATAGTGCCCCGGTAGGTTTGCAGATACTCTTTCAAGGTTTTGCCTATGGCTTATAATAGCGCCCTGGGATATCTAGAAAATGCTCTTTCGAGGTTTTTTCCTATGGCATATAATAGTGCCCTAGGAGATCCGATAGGTTGAGCTGTGTGCTCGTAATCAGTCCTGGGATGCTCTTTCGAGGTTTTTCCATGACCACATGTAATAGCGCCCTAGGAGATCCAATAGGTTGAGCTGTGTGCTCGTAATCAGTCCTGGAATGCTCTTTCAAGGTTTTGTGGTGACCACATGTAATATTTCCCTGGGAGATCCGATAGGTTGAGCTGTGTGCTCGTAATTAATACTGGGATGCTCTTTCGAGGTTTTGTGGTGGTCACATATAATGTCACCCTAGGAGATCCGGTAGGTTGAGCAACAAGCTCATAATCATTCCTGGGATACTCTTTCGAGGTTTTGTGACGCACGTAATAAGTCCTGAGGATTCCACAGTATGGCCAGTGATGATGAAGACCTACAAGAGGCCAAGCCTACATCTAGCACGAAAAAGGGTTGGCTTTGTAGAAATTTCTATGATGATAAGAATTCAGAGATAGCCTAGTGATTGAGATGTCGAGTACAACAACAGTGATGATGATGATGCCCCATGATCTAGTGACGATGATCCAACTCCAGAATTAAAGACTTGTGGCGATATGTATTGATGACCTGTGTCAAGAGAATACCTTCCTAGTTAAGAGAGAGTGTTGATGTATTTGTAACTTTGGAAGATATTCACTTGTATATTGTATTTGTACTTTATTGTATCCCCAATGAAGATGTATTATTCCTCTGATTGGAAGTGTCGTCAGTTGTACTTGCAAGTGTCGCAAGTTATATTGTAAGTGTCGTAACTTATACTTGATGGGTTATTAGACCACCTTGATGGGGTCGGCCCTGTATGATTCATGTGGGTTAAAGGGTTATTAGACCACCCTAGTGGGGGTCGGCCCAGTCAACATTATGTTAAGTGGTTAAGTTGGGGCTGACCTAATTAAAGTGAAAAGACAAGTGAAGTAGTCTATAAATAGAGAGTGTGTCTCTCTCATTTTACACATTCTCTCATTCACTCACTTTGCATTAGTGAGAGAGAGGAGGAGTTCGCACAAGTGGAGGAGGAGTATGCTGCTGAAGATATCTATCTCTCGGGTTTGATCATTTTGATCCTTGTATTGGTGCTTATTCTATCTCTGAGGAAGTTGCGGGGTTTTTCACCTTCTTGGTTTTCCCCGGTGAAATGTTTTGTGTCTCTTGTCTCTTGTCTCTTATGCTTGATATGTTGTACATGTTGTTCTTTTAGTTAAGATCCTATATATATTGAATTAAATGATGAAAAACTAACACCAAAGGTCACCCATACAATCAAATAAATGATAATAATAAAAAAGAAACTATCCATAAACCAAGGAAATGGGGAAAACCTCATGGGAAAAATACCCTCCCTCAAAAAAGGAACAACAAGGAACTCAAAGAACCTTCATACTAAGCAGAGAAGGAAAAATATTTCCTCAGTGAAAACTTTTGCAAAAAAATTGGCAAGTCGATCCTCTATAGGATGCCAATGCAGGTGCTAGATCTAGATCTGGTCTTCTGATGTGCCTCCCACTGTGTAGAAGATGTATTGTCCAAATAAAGTCTTTCAAGAAACCTATCTACTACTAGAGCGAATGGCCCTCCATGGCCAGTCTTTCCAAGAGATTGTAGATCGAACCCCACCATCATGTAACATCTCTTAGGAAGAGGTAGATCTACATGGAATAGTGAAAGGATGGCATGATACTAAGATTTGGTGGTTCTGTGATCAGATGGATCCTCAACTATGTTCCCAGCAACTGTAAGGATTGTGTGAGCCCATATTGGCCTTGGCACTGGATTGGGAGCATGTGTTGGTTTTGGATATGAATATGAATGTTCTTGAACTTTGATCTCAACATCAGAAGAGGAGTCACTCTGATCTTCATCAGATTCCGAAGGAGTAGGAAAAGAGAAAGGAAAAAAATGTGAGAATTCATATGCCTTGGAGGCATGATTTGCAAATCCTTTCACTATAGTCTTCCCAGTGGAGATATCTGTAATCTCAACTGTGTCAAGACCAAAGATCACCTTCTTTGGAGATCCTGTGTGAGTCATTTGTATATAGACAACAAATTTGCTATTAGAGAGGGAACGAATAGAACATTCTTGAACTTTCCATGCTCCATATGTACTGTACCCATCCCTTTGGCAGAGATTTTAGAGTTGTCTCCCATGTGAATGTTAATTTTTGAGCATTAATTCAATATACTCTAGGATATTTACTGAGAGAATAACATGTACAACATATCAAGTATAACAATGCATATCAATCACACCAAGCAATCACATGAGACAATAGACACACATAGTTTCGTTGGGGAAAACCATAAAGGTGAAAAACCCCACAACTTCCTTAGAGATAGAAAGAGCAATGGTACAACCAAAGTACAAGAGATAGTATTCTAATATCAACTACTCCTCCTCAACTAGTGCGCCACTTTTCGAGTGATGTAGGAGTGAATAATGAGATGAACAAAATAGAGATCTCCCGATCTCTATTTATACATGACATGTCCTTCCCAATAACCTAGCAGGGCCGACTTGTCTAACTCAGTCTAATAACCCATGGTTAAACTAATAAGGGTCGACTCTACACTTGGTGTCTAATAACCCATCACTGCAAGTTACGACACTTGTCAATACAAATGACGACAATTCCATATAGAGGAATAATAACATCTCTATAGGATTACAATATACATAGGTGAAATACATTCTGAAGTTACATATACATCAACACTCCCTCTTAACTAGGAAGGTATTTCTCGACACAAATCTGCTAGCACAAGTCTTCTTCTCGGGATCATCGTCATCATCATGGCTGGTGCTATCTCAATCAATCTCTAATCTACTCATCATAGGAAGTTCTACCGATCCAGTCCTTTTTCATACTAAATGTAGGCCCACCACCTACAGGTCTTCATCATCACTGGTCATACTGTGGATCCTCGGGACTTATTACGTGCGTTAACAAAACCTAGCAAGAGCATCTTAGGACTAATTACAGGCCCAGCATGACCTGCAAGATCTCCCAGGGAGCTATTACATGTGACCAAGCAAAACCTAGCAAGATCATTTTCCAGATCTCCCAGGGAGCTATTATATGCCATAGGCAAAACCTAGCAAGAGCATCTGCAAATCTCCTAGGGAGAAATTATATGCAACTGAAAAAACCTAGCAAGAGCATCTCAAGACTGATTACGTGCCTAGCACAACCTGCAAGATCTCGAGGGAGTTATTATATGCCACAGACAAAACCTAGCAAGAGTATTTACCAGATATCCCAGGGATCTAATATATGTCATCGGAAAAACCTAGCAAGAGCATCCTAGGACTAATTACGTGCCCAACACAACCTACAAGATCTCCCAAGGAGTTATTATATGCCATGGACAAAACCTAGCAAGAGTATATGTAAATCTCCCAGGGCGCTATTATATGTCCCTCTAAGCAAAACCTAGCAAGAGAATTTTCCAGACCTCCCAGGGAGGTATTATATGCCATCGGAAAAACCTAGCAAGAGTGTCTGCAAATCTCCCAGGGCGTTATTATATGCTTATCTGCATAACCTGTCCACGACCATAGAGTATCAACCTGATACTCTCCATACATCATCCTGATGTACATCACATGATCATCCTTATCATCATCATAGCATCATCCTGATGTGTATCATCTGGAGCAACATCCTAAAGCTCATCATACATGATCATCCTGATCGTACAATGCATCCACCTGATGCATATCTGATACATATCATCTGGAGCGACATCCTGAAGCTCATCATCCATGATCATCCTGATCATACAATGCATCCACCTGATGCATATATGATATGTATCCTCATCCATGATCTACCTGATCATACAATGTATCCACCTGATACATATACAAATACATGATCCAACTGATCATATCCAGCATCCAACATGATGCATATACATATACATGATCCAACTGATCATATCCAGCATCCAACATGATGCATATATAGAGTAGTAACTAGAGCAACATCCTAATGCTCATCATCCAATGCTTACATCCACATCCATGGGAAGGATCCTCCTCTCGCCATGCTTTAAATGGATCCAGTAAATGTGTCCATCACTTCTTCCTCGAAGTGTCATCAATCTGAAGAACACCAAGCCTCTCTCTAAAGTACTCGAACTTCACCCTGGCTAGTAGCTTCGTTATCATATCTGCAATCTGCTCATCCATCGCAACATATAGGAGCTTCACTGCTCCTCTTTGCACCATATCCCTGATATAGTGATATTTGATATCAATGTGTTTCGATCTATCATGGAACACCGGGTTCTCAGATAGTTTCACACAACTCTGGTTGTCACAAAAGATACCAGTAGCCTCCAACAGGAGATCAAATAACTCAGATAGTAGCTTCTGAAGCCATACTACCTCACAACTAGCCAAACAAGCTGCAACATACTCTGCTTCGGCTATACTCAGTGCTACACAGGATTGCTTCCTACTAAAGCAAGAGATCACACCTGATCCCATACTGAAGCGACACCCAGATGTGCTCTTCCTATCTACAGCACTGCCTGCCCAGTCTGAATCAACATAACCCTGCAGGTTAAACTTTTGATTCGCATCATACTTGAGCCCATAATCAATTGTACCCTTCAGGTACCTCAGAATATGCTTTACAGCGACCAGGTGAACACCTCTAGGATCCGTCAGGAACTGGCTCAATGTGTTCACCGCAAAGAAAATATCTGGTCTCGTGTTCGTCAGGTAAATCAAGGACCCAATCATCTGACAATACACAGTGACATCAACCGGCTCAGATGAAGCATCACACAAAATCTTTAGGTTCGATGCCATAGGTGTGGCCATGGCCTTGCAGTCCATCATCTCGAACCTCTTCAGGATTTCTACTGCATACTTCCCATGTCCATGGAAGATCCCATCTGCACTTTGCCACACCTCCATGCCTATAAAATAGTGCATCATCCCCAAGTCCTTCATCTCAAACTCAGCAGCAAGCTTCCTCTTGGTATCGGTAATCAAACCATCCTCACTTGTTACAAACAGGTCATCCACATACAATAGTAGTATCATAGGATTGCCTTCCTCAACCTTGTAGTAAAGGTTGGAATCCGCTTTACTCTTGGTAAAGCCCAAACTGGATAGAAAGCTGTCTATACTACCATACCAAGTCCTAGGAGCTTGCTTCAAGCCATACAAGGCTTTCTTCAATCTACACACATATGACTCCCTGTCATGTGTTTCAAAACCAAGTGGCTTCTCCACATACACTTCCTCCTCGACTACACCATTCAATAAAACTGTCTTGACATCCATTTGGTGTATCTTCCATTTCATCACTGCAGCCAGAGCAAGTACTGATCTAATGGAAGTGTATCTGGGCACAGGAGTAAAAGTCTCTTCGTAATCAATCCCTTCTTTCTGGGAGAAGCCACGAGCTACAAATCTCACTTTGTATTTCTCTATGCTGCCATCTGCAACATGCTTGATCTTGTAGATCCATTTGGAAGTCACAACCGACTTCCCTTCAGGTCTTGAGACTACATCCCAAACATCATTCTTCATGATCAATTGGCATTCCTTGACCATGGCATCCTTCCATTCTTTCTTTTCCGCTGCTTATTCATAACTGGAAGGTTCTTTGTTCATAATCTCACATAGTAGGGCAACATAACTGGTATGTGATCTAGTCCTTTTCCTTTCTCTGTGTTCTTCTTCTAGAATGCCATATCTTTCTGCATCTTGAATGATCTCTCTAGCCCATGCAGGTTTCCTCTTGTGAGAGTTATTCTCATGGGATGGATCTACAGGTCTTTGTGGATATTTAACTTCACGATCTACTTTTGGAATTGCTTCATTCATGGTGGTGTCTTGAAATCTATTTTCCTTTGGTTCTTCATGATCTTCAACAGGTGCCTTCTTTGATTTGATGTAAGCTGAGTCCTCATCAAATTTTACATCCCTGCTGACATCAATCTTCTTGAACCCTGGAAAGTATATTCTGTAAGCTTTTGATCTTTCACTGTACCCCACAAATATACCCTTCTTTTCTGAAGGATCTAGCTTTGTCCTCTTTTCCTTTGGAACATGTGTATATACTAGAAAACCAAATATTCTGAGATGGCTCATATTAGGTTTCTTACCAGAGAAGACCTCTTTTGGTGTCTTGTTGTCCAATATCTTGTGAGGTGTTTTGTTCTGCACATATACAGTTGTCCTAGTAGCTTCTGCCCAAAGATGCATAGGCAGATCCTGGTCATGCATCATTGCCCGTGCTGCTTCCATGAGTGTTTTGTTTTTCCTTTCTACAACTCCATTCTGTTGTGGATTGTAGGGAGCATTCAACTCCCTCGTATTCCCTGAATCACTGCATAGATTCTTGAAATCACCTGAAGTGAATTCTCCACCATTGTCAGATCTGCATGTCTTGATCTTCTTATCAGTTTGATTTTCCATCAAGGCTTTGAATTCCTTGAACTTATCAAACACTTGATCTTTGTTCTTCAAGAAATAAACCCAAGTCTTCATAGAGAAATCATCAATGAAAGAGACATGGTATACATACCCACTCAGAGAACTGGATGACATCGGACCGCATACATTGGAGTGGATAATTTCCAAGATTCCTTTAGCTTTGCTTTCACTACTTGGAAATGCCTTCTTAATGTTATTTCCTTTTGCACATCCTTTGCAAACACCTTCATGCTTTGTCTTGATTTCAGGAAGACTTTCTATAGCTTTGCTTGCAATTGGTAGTGCTCTATAGCGCACATGTGCAATCCTTTTATGCGAATGTTCACTTGGCTCCATGGATTCATGTACCATGGCATGTTCAGGTTGTCCCTTCAATTAGTACAATCCTCCCTCTTGCTCTCCAATCTCTACTGCATCATCTATAGTTTTACCCTTTGGCCACATTGGTACTTGGCCATCTACAAATGAAACCCTCATGCCTTTTGCATCCAATGCAGATATGGAGAGTAGGTTCTTCTTGAGCCTAGGTACATATAGAACATCTTTCATTTTCAAAGACTTCCCAGATTCTAGGTTGTAGGAGGCTTCACCACTTCCTTTGATAGGATATTGATAGTCGTCCCCAAGTTTCACCTTATGGGGTGACTCATGTTCAGATAGATTTACAAAAGATTCTTTAAACCCAGTCATGTGTTTGGAAGCCCCACTATCAATAATCCAATCATTACATCCATTAGAGATAGTACTTGTGAGAGCAGAGATTAGGACATATTCATCTTCACTAGATGAGTCATCACTTTCGGCTCTAGCCTTCTTCTTGGTAGGTTCATCATCCTCAGCAGCATGAGCATGATATATTTTCTTGGTTCCCTTCTTCTTGTTGATGTTGGAATCTCTTTTGTTCTTTGGACAATCTCGGGCAAAGTGTCCCTTCTCATTACATGTGAAGCATCTACCATGGGAGGTATTCTTAGAGTTCTTCCTATGTGTGTGGTGAGGAGATTTCCTATGAGATTTCTCCTTCTTGAATTTGCATTTCTTGGCATGTGCTCTGAGAGCTTGATCTTCATTCCCCATCTTTTCTTCTCGGGCCACAAGCCTAGCTTCTTCTTGAGAGCATTCTTCCCACAACCTACTGAAGGAGATTAGTTTTCTTCTTGCACAGATTCCTTGGATGAAGGAGTCCCATGACCTAGGTAGGCCATTCAATGTGGTCATGACAACTTCACCATTGTCTACTACTTCATCCACAACTTCAAGTTGTTCCTTGATTTGAGAGACCTTAGAGAAGTAGGATTGAATGGTCTCTCCATTTTGAAGCTTTACCCCTTTCAATTGATTCCACAGAGTCATCTTCTGATTTATGTTCTTCCCTTCAAATAGCTTGGTTAGGGAATCAAACATTTCCTTGGGTGTCTTTAGAGATGACACATGTGGAATGAGATGGTATTTGATAGAATCAGCAATGATCCTCTTTTCCTTGACCAAGTTCTTCTTATGCAAAGCCTCATCCTCTTCTCCCTCTGGGACAAGTACCTCTTCACTTATGTAAGTGTCCAATTCATTTTCTTCCAGGATTAACCCAGTCCTATACTTCCATGCTCGAAAGTTATCAACCCCTTCAACCTTATCCTCAAGCTTGGTGTGGTGAGACATTTTAATGAGAAACTCAAATGGAAATAAAAGATTTAGGTCTTACCACTTGATTTGCAGAAATCTGGATCTGGTGCTGGATTAGGGTTTGTCAGAGAAACCCTAAAAATTCAAAATGTGAATTTCAACTTTCTGAAAGGATAGAAAGATGCGACTTGATGAGCTGATTAGCCTGGTATATTCAGAATTTGAGATCTGTGAAGATTCACCCTTCAGAAATGCCATTTAGTCTTCCAAGATTCACTAGGATGACCTTGAATTAGGGTTTGAGTTTCCCAGAGCTTCACCCAACCAAAAATCTCGATCCAAATCTCTAAACTTCAATTTTTCCAAGGATCTTCCAGCTATGTCCTCATAATTTAGAAATTCCTATTTTTGTGGAAACCCTAATTTTTATGGCCAAAAATGAAAGTGCCCAGAATTGAATTCTGATTGGACAGAAAGATTCTCCTTGATGAGTAGAGTCAATCTACCTTGCTTCATTTCCAAACAATGTGGATAGAAACCCAATAAACAAGAAACCCTAGTTTCCTCCACTCCACAATGTCTTCTTCTCAGGTTAGCTCTGATACCATGTTAATTTTTTAGCATTAATTCAATATAATCTAGGATCTTTACTGAGAGAATAACATGTACAGCATATCAAGTATAACAATGCATATCAATCACATGAGACAATAGACACACATAGTTTCACTGGGGAAAACCATAAAGGTGAAAAACCCCACAACTTCCTCAGAGATAGAAAGAGCAATGATACAACCAAAGTACAAGAGATAGTCTTCTACTAGCAGCTAATCCTCCTCCTCAACTAGTGTGCCACTTTCCGAGTGATGTAGGAGTGAATAATGGGATGAACAAAATAGAGATCTCCCTATCTCTATTTATACTTGACCTGTCCTGCCCAATAACCTAGCAGGGTCGACTTGTCTAACTCAGTCTAATAACCCATGGTTAAACTAATCAGGGTCAACCCTGCACTTGGTGGTCTAATAACCTATCACTGCAAGTTATGACACTTGCGACACTTGTCATTACAAATGACAACACTTCCATATAGAGGAATAATAACATCTCTATAGGATTACAATATACATAGGTGAAATACATTCTGAAGTTACATATACATCAACAGTGAATAGTTGGGCCATCTTTGAGATCTAAAAAAGAAAATGATTCTTCAGAGGAAACCATGTGGTTGGAGGCTCCTGAATCTATGAGGAGGGCCTTTGATTTCAAAAATCCAGCCATCAATGCATGGCATTCCTCATGACCATCAGATTCACTTCCAAAATCAGACACTCTTTCACCTTTTGGAATGGCAATGTTGTTCTGATCAAGAAGCTTGGTTAATTGATCTATTTTCTTGTGCATGCAAGATCTCTCTGGGTGGTTTTATTTCTTGCAGTAGGGACACTTAGATCTATCAGATCTTTTATGTTTGTCCTTCTTGGAGCTGGAGGCTCCTTTTGATGGACTTGACTTGGCATTCAGCTTGGGTTCAAATGGATTCGTGTCCTTGCCTTTGTGCCTCCCTTTCACATTCGCACTATTTTCTTCTCCAGCTAAAAGATATTGATCATTGGAGGCCTTGATGGCACCCATTTGGATCAATTTGTCTTGTTCTTGGATGAGAGCTACAGTTAAAACTTCTAAGGAGGGAATCATCCAACCAGGTATTTACATTCGCCCAGAGTAGAAGGTAGATACAAGGACAGAAAAATCAGATCCTAGCTTACTCATAATGGATATCACCAATTGCTCATCCTTCTTATCAATGCCACACTGCTTGCATTGCATAACCAAATTTTTGAATTTTGAGAAGAATTACTGAATGGTCTCAAAACTGCTTGGTTGTAGGGAAACCAATACATTCTCCAGAACATGGCCTCTTAGCTCATCTTGTTTGCTGAAGAGGGCCACTAACTTCAACCATAACTCTCTTGGAGTCTTCAACCCTTCGATATGAAATAATAGATCTCTAGAAATATGAATGCACATGTAACCAAATGCTTCATCTAATCGATTCAGATGCTTGGTTTTCTCCACACCTGAAGTTGGTTCGGTGTCCCTTTCCATTGTTATCCTATGTAGAGATTTGATTCTCAATGACATTTCCATATCAAGCTTCCAATCAAAGTAATTGAAAGGTGTCAGGATTCTAGGAGTGAGGGGAGTGTTCTAATTGCTCATCTCAACTGCTGGAGTGAATTTAAGGTGAAACTGCCGCTACTGCAGTAGGTTGTTGCAACTACGGAAACTTTGAATGACCTGCAAAAAAATATCAATAATGGAGATAGACTATATTCTCAACATGCTCTGATACCATGTGAAAATCTTCAAAATAGATCTAAGAGCTTATGCATACCTCACAAGAAAGAACTGCAGAAAAATGGAAGAAGAGTGCAGAATGGAGCAATAGAACATAGATGCAATAGAACTCATATAGGAGGAAAATAATTACACATGTTTCATTAATATATATATCAAACAATAATGCTACAATAGACAGGATTCGAATACCAAGGTGGTAATTCAAATTATCCTGCATGAACTCATCATCAGATTAGTAGTGGAGTGTCATCAATGCATTAGTAGTTGTCAAACTGAGTCAACTAGATGTAACTGAGTCTAACAGAATATAACTAGTCTTAACTGGATGTAACTGAAGCTGTCAGTATTCAGAACAGATAAACTAGTCTCTTTGTATGTCTAACAGAGTGTATCAGTCAGTTAACAAGCAACTAACTGAGTGTGCCACTGGTGGTAGGTGAGAGAGGGTGCACTTTCATATGTGGTAGGTGAAAAGAGGGCACATCACTAACTAGGAGGGATGGAACTAAACAGAAAGAAGCTCCTGGGGCTAGAAGACTAGGGACAAGGTGCTGGGAGACAGGGCTACTGATGACTGGGATGCATGGAATTTCATGCCTGCATGCAATTGCATGATTGCATGCAAAAATGCATGCATGACTGAATGAAAAACAATGATAATGATAGGTAGGAAAGGAATGGAGTATAGAAATATCCTAACACTAATATCTATATGTCTATTTATAGCTGGAGTTCTTTGCAACTATATATAAATATGACCAAGTAAAGGTAATATTATTACTTGCTACAATAGTGTAGATTTTAATACATTACAATATATATATATATATATATATATATATTATTACATAATATATATATATATAAACATTTATACAAGACTTAAGCGCTATTCCAAACTTTGATAAGCCAAACATATGTCTTAGGCGTGCCATTAAAATGGTCTTAAAGCCACAATGAATAACTTGATAACCATAATGCAAGGGTTATATAATAAAAGGTGGATCCAATGGTTAATGGCCCACATAATAATGGAGTTACATGAAAACATATGACAATATGAACGTGAACCAAACCAAGCTAATCCACGACGGGACTATGGTTCCAAGAACATCGACATGGATACAATGTAATAACGCAGGCCTTAATGTAATGCTAATAAAACAAGGGTTCTACGAACACATGCAAAAGATCATGCCGATGTGGATAACCTCATGCATAAGCAATCATGGTGTAACGTCCCCTCCCGTGGACCCAATTCGAGGAAGGGAACATGATACCGAAATCTGGGATTTTACATAAACTTAGCCCATTCATTAGATTCATACAAATAAAATTAGAAGTGTGCAGATGCAAATTAAGTAAAACATGCACAGCGGAATAAAAACATCATCCACACACATTTCATATACATTCATCATGTTAGAAACAACCATCAAATTATAACATTGCAGAATTAAATACACATAAGAACATACTCATCTTTATTGTGCAATTGTCCCAAGAAACTAGCTATGTTGTTGCAACATTCCAGCCAACCATAGGTCTCTTCCCAGCCTGTATTCTTACAACACTTAGAGACCACCCCCGAGCTGGGAATGATTTCTAAAAGGAAAAGGGGACATTCATACTCATACATAGCCCAATAAGCACTGCATCTAAGCCAAGCCAGTCCACAACTGGGTTTATCAGGCTAAATCTGAACCCTCTTCATTTATGGATGCTTGCACTCAAGCTCAAGCCAAAGCAACAAATACCCATCTCAACCCCAACATTCTCTTACACACAACAAACTCAAAAACTGGGCATGGATACACATTTCCAATAATGGGATTTACAAACAGGATGGCCATGGGTTTTCCCCAAATCGTGGGCACACCAAAATAGACTATGGAAATGGGAATTCGAACACAGGGAGAAAAACCGATTTCTCCCACAGGTTATGAGTATTTCAAATGGCCCAGCCCCCATGAAACCCCAATTCAAGCTCCCTTCTTCCCAATAGTTCTGCAACACTAAAAATGCCCTCTTCCCAACTAAAAACAAGGAAACACAACAAAAACGTGGAGGGAAAACACCCAGGCAACTCCAAAAAAGTGAGAGAGGAAAAACTAGTTGATGGGTAATGGCTTGGGGAGAAATTCATGGCTCTTTTCTTGCCCAAGGAGCAAAACACGATTTTCCATGAAGGGTGGCTTTCCCATACCCGAATTTGGACAACCATACCTCTCCATTCCCAAGGCATTAAATACTTCACCCAACTCTTGGGAGAAATGAATGACTGGGTACAAAAGTCAACATGGATAGTTGAGGGTTTTATGGGTTCTCTCATTGACACTTGGCTTGACTTGATTGGCTAAAGGGTTTGAATTTTTTTCCTCCCAATTCCTTGTAAAACCATGCCCCCATCTCTTGTTGCATTGCATAACTAGTTGTGGGTATTTTATTAAAATGCATATTTACAAGATATTTGCAATTCCAATGTGCCTGGATAGCACGCAATCCATATGCATCACTAAATCAATGGTGAGGCCTTGGCCTTGAGCTCCTCACCATGATTTTATAACAATATTACATCATTTACATTTAAATGCAATGGGGTCAAAATGGGGACATTACACATGGTGGCAAGGGTTTAACTCTGTCGTTTCGTCGGGGTGCAGTGGCTATGCCACGCAGACCTACCCAAACCGTTACCAAAGTTTTGAACCCTACAAGCTTCCATTTGGCAGGTACACGAGACTCTCAATAAATTTGTGGAAGGGAATGATCAAGCTGTAAATGGTTCTTGGTCCATGTGGACATTGGTTGGTCAACAATAAATGTGAAGTCCTCCCTGTCAGTCAGCTACGACGTTCTCCACTCCCATGAATGTACTGCGTACTGTCTAGGTCCCCTTAAATGCTTCAGTTTGTAATCTCTGTTAATCTCAACATCGTGTTGGTAACCGAGTTTCGTTAAACACCGTCGATCCAGCATTAGGAGCACATGGCGCCCAGTTGTGCTATGACCTAGCCATCAATGCCACCACCATTGGGTTCAGTGGTCTCTTCAACTTCCATCACTGGTTTCAAGCTATGCTTGTAAGGCTCGAGTTCAACATAGAGGTCATTGTTACCGTGATGAAACTCTAAGCGAAGTGTTGCTGCTCTGAGGAAACAGGATATGCCATGGGTTCGATGGTGACATCAACGCCATGTTTTATGATGGACATCGTGAAGGTGCCACCAGTGCTGCTCTGCACGATGGGTAAGTTCCAATGCTGCACTCTTAGCGTAATATTGTTTCCATACTCGCTCAGTCTATACATATTTCAGCCATTATTCATATGATATTAATCCTTGTTTTAATGTGTCGTGATTGCAACAGGTGGAGCATGGTTTGCAATCTCACTTCACCGACAGGTAAGCATTTCCATGCCAACGTTGTTTATGCCATGGTAAATATTGCTTCAGGGATTTACTTACTCTGTGTAAAATAGACTTGTTACACTTTTAACCACTTGTTTAACATTGTGCAGGGAACCCATAACGTGCTGGAGGTTTGGCACATGCCATGGCTGCTCAACCATCGCCTAGCGTGAGTGGTGTCTCACCAATGCCAGGTAACCTGTCAATTGAAAGATGCCTTCGGTGGTATCCCGACCATAAGGGCACAACTAAGTTACTCAATCTTCAGTAGGGTTTGTTGTTAGCATTTCGTGGTTTTAAATAGGTGGTTGTCGGCCCCAACAACAGAAGCTTCTCTTCCTACTGTGCATAGTCGGTCTACACGACTTAGGTGGTTATAGGGAAAAGAGGGAAAGCTCTGGACTACCAATTTTAATTTGTAAATAATGAATGCATTTTAAAAGAGACATCATCACTTTGAAACTTGTTTATTACTGTAATGAGATGCTCTAGAAGCTCTTTGCCTCTGTCTCCTTTTCGTTTGTAATCGTGGCCTTCTTAATTTTATGTGAAAATCGTGGCCTTCTTAATTTGTTGTGGAAAATGATTAAGCATTAGAATCCAGCAATGGGGTGTTTCTCCCATGCTCGCCTGTGCATTATAAAATGGTTTCACATTTTTTTTACAGCATTCGAATGATAATCGTATTCCCATCACATTTAAATGAACATGTGTGCGTTGGTGTGTTAAATATTATGACATTCATTTGGTAGTTAAAGTTTCCATGTTTTCTTCAATATTCAAATGAATATATATGCCTCTATTTTTACCTAATAACAACATGCCATTAAAACACAATCCAACTTGACCGTAAGGTCATAGCATCATATCTTCGAGTATTTAAATGAAATGACGAAACCTTTAGTTGAATGGCTGCTTGTTGAACTTAGTAGGCATAAGCGTTAAGATAGATGCAAAAAATGCTTGCAGCCTAGGTTATGATGCATAGTTGTGGATTCGTGCTAGAATAATGTTTATGCTGCATTGCCCTTCGTTGTCCCAATGCACACTTTGTGCAAACCATGGTTATGCATAAGAATTTTTAAGCTCGAAGCAAAACGTAAATAAACATATGATTTATGTTAATGGTAGCTTATACGTTTTTCAGTTTCGTTGCATAGAACGATTTACTCTATATTTTGAAGATATTGATAAAGCCTCGATTTGTAGACCATGGATTGACCCTGAGATGCATACTGTGTCTTCACTTTACCCACATCGAGGTGTTAAGAGAATAAGGAATGAAATCACATGTATATGGTGGTATGCATTAACCTCTCACTGCATATTTAAAAGTAAAATAGCAGATATGTGCCATAAGTAGGATACCCTAGTCAATGAATCAAAATGAAGTTTGGAAACATACACATATTCATAATGGATTAGAGCATAACCTTAAGCTCTATCTGTAACACAATTTCGCCATAAACATTTTCACATAAATGTATGCACAGTTTCAGCTATACTGAATTCATTTCATCAGATAGAAAATATCTTAAGCATCATGTTCCCTTTCTGATTTACTCAATAACAATAAAACATTAGGGTTTATAAATACTTTTGGCTTGACATGTAAACCCTTGGTTTACATGTCAGCCTGATCTACACAATCATCATACATAGATAAACACAGTTCTATCCATAATATAGGAATAAGATATCCTGCATAAAATGAAATATGCTACTAACCCTAGGTTAGCATTTAAACCATATTCATTTAATGGTGCCTCTCTCAGGCTTGCAATCTCAGATTTAAATAATAGATCTCCAGCTTAAATATATCAGAACTGTAGCCATGCATTCAACACACATGCTCTAGAAAAAATTTAAGCATCTTAAATTAGATCATCACAATGATTCAGATTTAGATATTTAGTAATTATGGCAGATCTATACTCATAAATCAATGTAACAATATACATATCAGCAAATCTGAAAACAGTAGATCATACAACAGTATTTCCAGAAATACACACAATTAATTTCCAATACCGTCCATAAAAATAAACATAGGGGTTCAATAGATATACTTATCTGAAATCTTATGACCAGTGGAACCAAGCAAAAACCTCCCAGCCTTTGACCATCAATTACTCCTTGCTATCAGGTCACCCCCGAGCTGATTTCACAGTCTCCCGGGTCAGAGTATAGTTTTTAAGTTACCCTTAATTGGTTTACCCAAGTTATTTAGGATATTTCAATGGAAGTAGGCAACCCAACATCCAACTCAGTACTCCTAAGCTCCAGGATGCTCCAGGGGATTTTAAGCCTTAGCCCTTAACAGGATCAATGTAACACAGCCTATTTAGGTAAATGCAATACTCCTACTAGCTTGGGGTAGTTCTCCTACCTGCACACAATTAAGTGGCCAAGATCATACCAAGCTGTATGATTCCTCTTAAGCTGGACCAGTTTGGTTCTCCCAAATCTGTCCTCAGTCATTTGGCTTCAGGATGAGTTTGGTTCTCCAAAATCTGTCCTCACTCACCAGTCTTCATTTGTCTTAAGTTCATGTGTCTTCCCCAATTCCTCTTTCTCTTGTGTGTTTAGCCCATGAGATTGTGAATAATGAATGTGATAATAATGAATATTTGTTTCAAAGGGTTTTCACTTTTTATTCTCTTAGGTGAAAATTCCTTATTATATGAATTCTTTTAATTCATTAGTTTCTCAAATCTCTTCTTTAGGGTTTGCCATTTTTCTCCAAATAATAATTTCTTCTTATGATTATTAAGTGGCATTTTTCCTCCAAACCTTAGGGGGTTGTGACTCCCATCTCATTAATGTGGTGGTCCACTTGGTCAATAAAAATCAATTTACTAGATTTCTAAAGTCAACTAAGTAAAATGAAATAATACTTAGCAGAAATATAATAGTGGTTCAAAGTCCAAAATTTGGGGTATTACATCTGGGCATATCGTTCGCTATTCCACCAACAGTTGCTTCTTCCTGTACTGTATGCACATTGCTGAAATTCCTCTTTCTATTAGGGAAATCCTTTGCATAATGAGGTCCCTGACATTCCCAGCATTTTACAGGTTCTCTTTGTTTAGTATTTTTACAATATGTATTGGGTATTTATCTATTCTTTACTGCTGAACAATTCTGCTGTGTATTACCCTTAAAATTTGTCCCTTGATAATTATTTTTAGGATAGTTTCAAGAACTATTTCCAAAATTTATGTTGATATTAAAAATCTCTCTTCTTTGTTCAAAGTTATTTGATCTTTTAACCTTCTAGTTAGGTACATCTTCTCTTTTATTTCGGCTTTGTTCATAACATAAATTAGCCTTCCTCATTGCTTCCTCAAGGGTTTTTGGATTATCACATTCTATTTTGTCCTTAAAGCTAAGAGGTAAACAACTTAGAAACCTCTATATCTTGGTATTTTCATCAATGATATAAGGTACGTATCGTAGTAAATGTAACAATTTACTACTTAATTCCTTCATAGTCACTGAACCTAACTTTAGATCGTAAAATTCCTTAGCCCTTTCTTCGCAATATTGTTCAGATTGTTTTTTCTCTTAAAGTATTTTTTAAAGGTCCTCCAATTTACATACTTTTCCTTAATATTTTTCACTCTTTTTATGTAATGTCCCATTTTTTAAATTCTTTAAAATGGTGAAATTTTCCATTTTTTTTCTAGTTCGACCTTTGACTAGATTTAATGTCTAGGTCTCCAATTTGCTCCAAATGATCCCAAATATTCTGAGAAGGTATATGAATGATATTAGGACTTTATTATGATGTTCATGGATGATATAGGACCAAATAAATACTTCTACAAACACCTTTAAGTTTATGTCCAAAGTAGGGAGTTTGACTAACAATTTCTCTTTGACTAGTATTGGTCCCTTAGTCTCCAAATGACTCCAAATTCTCCCAAATTGCTAAAGAAGGTACTTGGATGATATTGAGACATGTTTATAATGTTTATGGATGCTTTGGAGTGTTCATATGAATTCTTCAACTCCTCTTTCAAATCTGGTCAAGATAGGAATTTTACTAGTAAATTGTGGATCAAATCCCCTAGGGGTAGATGATGAAAATGACTTTCCAAATGCACTCAATACAAATTGAATTTTTGAATGGAAGAAGTGGAAATATAAATAAAATCAACATGAAATAATATGCATCACCATTCAACTTTTAATGTCTTCTATAAATTCCTTAAATCAGATGCAAAAAGACTAGTTTCAACCTTGGGGGAAATGATAGGCAATCTTTTCCAAATGCTTATGTACTGAAAACTAGACTCATATAATACATAAATAACAGTCCATTCATCAAATAAATCATCAATATTTTACTTATCCATTCGAATCCATTAACATTACATTGGTTCACAACAAGGTAGTGGGGAAATGGCACTGTTTATCCATTAATGAGCAATTTAACATTGTTTTTCTTGGAATATCGACTTGTGGATCTTATGATATGGTTATTATAGAGATATATAGAATATTTAATGTACATGAATTCTAAATGGAATTCCTTCACTAACTATATGCAACCACAAGCGCGCTATGCAAGAGCTATGGGGAAAATGGCACCATTTCTTCATTAAAATCAGATTTATACATTTCCACTTGGAATTTTGACCTGAAAATTTTTGGAGATGAATAAAAGATTATTTGATTCATATTATAAAATAAATGGGGCATTATTATCTCCCCCAAAGAGTACAATAGCTAACCAAAAATGCCCTCCCTCAAGGATCAAGAATATGCAATGAAAACCGGAAATGGTTGGAGGAATGAGCTATACTAGAACAAACCATGATCTACCCTGTAGCTTACATCTGCAACAAATGACTCCATTAAATCTCCAAATGAAAGGTCTAAATGGCCTTTCCAATTACCAACTTGGATGGGAATCTTTCACCCTCAAAATTGGGTAAGGCAAGAAACTAGTCATCCACTAGCTCTTCTCTCACAAATGCAATTGCAAATTATAAAAATGATCAAAAGATGCTATTCTTCTTTGTTCATGAATTTTATAAAATTCTGATGTCCACCATGGGTCGAACTCCTTCCAAGAGCTTCATGCCAACTCAAGTTGGGAAGAGATTCTCAAGTATGTCGCTTGTCCTTCCAATTCTAGCTCCCTCCTTCTCCAAATTTGACTTGGTGTCTCTTTGACTGCCCTAACTCACTTGAGCGCCCTCTTGCAGGCTATTTTTAGCCCTAACATGTCATATATGTTATATTTCAACCTTCAGGCCCGATTTGTGTCATAGGTGTCATAGCATCTTCATCATTGTTGTCATAGAGCTAGGGATTCTAGCCCAAGTGTCCCACTAGCTCCAAATTGCCTCTTCCTCTTCCATGGGAGTTACTCTTCCTCTACATTTTGACCCCATTCACTCATGCCAAGTATTATTCACTTCCAAATCATCCCAATAACATTGGACTTCTCATGGATTTGAATTGACAAGAGGAGGATTCCATGTGGCATAACAAATCTAGCTTGTGTGGGTCCCACTTCCTCCATGTGTCTGCATGATCAAATGACACTTTGATTTTCACTTGTATATATTTATTTGGATCCTTTATTAAATATTTATGCTATTCTAATGTCCACAAATAATTTATTATCCCCCTTATTCCAAATCCCAAAGCTTCCACCCCCAACCTAGGAAACTAGTAATTTTCCTCCTTGGCAATTATTTGACCCTTAGCATCAATTTGACAAACTCTCATGAATATGGCCAATGGTATTAGGCCATTGTGACCCAATGAAAAATTTGGGACATGAAAAATCCTCCCTTCCCAATATTCCTTGTCTTCAAGCAATTTCAAACATGGGTGTTGAAGAACTTGCTTTCTGTATAATTCTTTGAAGTTGCCACTGAGTTGCCCAACTTTCAGTCTTCGAGATTCCATGAAGATTTTAGAGAGGAACCACCATGCTTGTTGCTGCACTACTCTGATTAAACTCACTTTATTAAGTGGGGAATCCATTCCCCATACTACTTGTTTCCCCAAAAAATTGAAACCAATGAGACTAAGAATTATCCCAAGGTCCCATTACTTGTATTGCACTCCAACAATTAGAAGTGCTCTCTAATTTATAGCTCCTGGATCCCATTTTATTGTATGCATTCTTCCCAAAATCATGAGTACAAAATATATATCATCAAAGTAAATAAAAACATAATTAAAATGATCATCAAGAAGATGCTTCATCAAAGAATCATGAAAGTGCTTATACCTCCAAGCAAGTACACCACCATTTTCGAAGTGCATACAAGCATCAAGTAACCAATCAAATATGGTCAAATGACATAGGTGAGGATCCCATGTCCTATCATGCTACTCCAAAAGGATGTGATATGCATCAAAATATCCAGCCATGTATTCTTTCATCCAAGAAGTGAATGAAGAATCTCCACTAAAATCTGAACCGAATAATGAGCAAGAAAAACAAGGAGACTTCAAATGAGTCAAAGAAGTCTCACCCATACATCCATGAATTTGAGAATCATAAAGATATAACAAAGTATGTGTTTGCCAAAAAAATTGTTCTCCAATCATAAATCTATTCACCCCAGTGTTGGATGAAGTTCCTCCAACATCAAATGAACCAAGTGTTGAGCAGGAAAAACCATGAGTCTTCAAGTGACTCAAATGCATATTATATGTGCATCCATGTAGATGTGCATCATCATAAAGTAACAAAGGATGCTGCTGAAAATGTGAATGTAGCTAGGGTTTTCACCCTAGCTTGTGTGAATGAGCACCTACTAAGGAGAATGGTCTCCTTAGTAGCAGTTCAATAAACAATAAATTTTAACAATAAAATAGTACAAAATCTAAGCTAACATGTGCATTAACAGAAATAAAAAGACAATATGATATAATGGAAAATTTTCTTTTGTATTAGGGTATGACCAAAATTACATTTACCTCAAATGTGGAGGTTGGTGGAGCTCTTGCAGTAGTCTGTTAAATTTTCTGAATTTACTTCAATCTGATCTAGGATCTTAACTGAGAGAACAACATGTACAGCATATCTACAGCATATCAATCATGGAGACAATAATGCAAGCAAACATAAGAGACACAAAGATTTACTTGGGGAAAACCATAAAGGTGAAAAACCCCAATAACTTCCTCAGAGATAGATAGAGAAATGATACAACCAACCAATAGATATAGCCATAACCTAGCAGCAATCCTCCTCCTCCATAAGTGCGCCTCTCCTCCTTGAGAGCATGTGTGAGAAGTGAGTGAGCAAATAGAGTGCCTCCCGCACTCTATTTATACTTGACTTGACTTGCCTTTTTACCTAACTCATGTAGGCTCGAAATTTACCACATAACATAATGCTGAGTGGGCCGACCCCCAATAGGGTGGTCTAATAACCCTTTGACCCACATGGCCGAACCCCAATAGGGTGGTCTAATAACCCTTTGACCCACATGACTTATACAGGGCCGACCCCAAATAAGGTGGTCTAATAACCCATCAAGTATAAGTTACGACACTTACAATATAAATGATGACACTTCCTTATAGAGGAATAATACCATCTCTATAGGAATACAATATACATATATGTGAAATACATTCCGAAGTTACATATACATCAACACTCCCTCTTAACTAGGAAGGTATTTCTCAGCACAGTTCTTCTAGCACAAGTCATCTTCTCTGGATCATCGTCACTAGATAATCGTCATCGATTCATCATCATCGTCACTGCTGCTGCTATCTCAATCAATCTCTGAATCTACTCGTCATAGGAAGTTCTACAGAGCCAGTCCTTTTTCATACTGGATGTAGGCCCACCACCTGCAGGTCTTCATCATCACTGGCCATACTGTGGAATCCTCAGGACTTTTACGTGCGTCACAAAACCTCGCAAGAGCATCCCAGGCTGTTACGAGCACACAGCTCTACCTATAGGATCTCCCAGGGCAACGAATTACATGTGACCTCACCACAAAACCTCGCAAGAGTATCCCAGGCTGTTACGAGCACACAGCTCTACCTATAGGATCTCCCAGGGCAACGAATTACATGTGGTCATGGCAAAACCTCGCAAGAGCATCCCAGGACTGATTACGGGCACACAGCCCAACCTATCGGATCTCCCAGGGAAACGAATTACATGCCATAGGACAAAACCTCGCAAGAGCATCTGCCAGATATCCCAGGGCAACGAATTACATGACATAGGCAAAACCTCGCAAGACTATCTGCAGATCTCCCAGGGCAACGAATTACATGTCCTCCCAGAGCAAAACCTTGAAAGAGCATTTGCCAGATGTCCCAGGGCACCGAATTACATGCCATAGGCAAAACCTCGAAAGACCATCTGCAAATCTCCCAGGGCAACGAATTACATGCTCATCTGCACAACCTGATCCACGGCCATAGAGTATCAACCTGATACTCACCATACATCATCCTGATGTATCCATGATCATCCTGATCATCATCACTGCAACGTCCTGCTGCATGTCATCTGGAGCAACATCCTGAAGCTCGTCATCTATGATCATCCTGATCATCACTGCAACATCCTGCTGCATGTCATCTGGAGCAACATCCTGAAGCTCGTCATCTATGATCATCCTGATCATCACTGCAACATCCTGCTGCATGTCATCTGGAGCAACATCCTGAAGCTCGTCATCTATGATCATCCTGATCATCACTGCACCATCCTGCTGCATGTCATCTGGAGCAACAATGCATCTACCTGATGCATACCAAGTATCATACATGATCCTCTTGATCATCAATGTATCCACCTGATACAAATACATGATACATATCATCATACATGATCCTCCTGATCATCAATACATCTACCTGATGCATATCATCATACATGATCCTCCTGATCATCAATGCATCTACCTGATGCATACCAAGTATCTACCTGATACATATCATCATACATGATCCTCCTGATCATCAATGTATCCACCTGATACAAATACAAATACATGATACATATCACCATACATGATCCACCTGATCATACAATGTATCCACCTGATACATATACAGATACATGGTCCAAGCATCCAACATGATGCATACAAAATACGTACACATGATCAACTGATCATATCCAGCATCCAACATGATGCATACATACATAAATGATCCAACTGATCATATCCAGCATCCAACATGATGCATACATACATAGATGATCCAACTGATCATATCCAGCAGAAACTAGAACATCATCCTGATGCTCATCATCCAGCGCTTACATCCACAGCCATGTGAAGGATCCTCCTCCCAACATGCTTGGAATGGCTTCAGCAAATGTGTCCATCACTTCTTCCTCGAAGTGTCCTCGATCTGAAGAACGCCAAGCCTCTCTCTGAAGTACTCGAACTTCACCCCGGCTAGTGGCTTCGTCAGCACATCTGCAATCTGCTCGTCCGTCGCAACATACAGGAGCTTCACAGCTCCTCTCTGCACCATATCCCTGATATAGTGATATTTGATCTCTATGTGTTTCGACCTGTCATGAAACACTGGTTTCTCGGACAGCTTCACACAACTCTGGTTATCACAGAAGATACCAGTAGCCTCCAACGGGAGATCAAATAACTCAGATAGTAGCTTCCGTAGCCATACTGCCTCACAACTAGCTGAACAGGCTGCAACATACTCTGCCTCAGCTGTACTCAGTGCTATGCAGGACTGCTTCCTGCTAAACCAAGAGATCACACCTGATCCCATACTGAAGCAACACCCAGATGTGCTCTTCCTGTCTGCAGCACTGCCAGCCCAGTCTGAATCAACATAACCCTGCAGGTTAAACTTTTGATTCGCCTCATACCTGAGCCCATAATCCACTGTACCCTTCAGGTACCTCAGAACATGCTTTACAGCAACCAAGTGAACACTTCTCGGATCCGTCAGGAACTGGCTCAATGTGTTCACAGCAAAACAAATGTCTGGTCTCGTGTTCGTCAGGTACATCAAGGACCCAATCATCTGACGATACATAGAGACATCAACTGACTCAGATGAAGCATCACATAGAAGCTTCAGATTCGATGCCATAGGTGTGGCCATGGCCTTGCAATCCATCATCCCGAACCTCTTTGGGATCTCTACTGCATACTTCCCTTGTCCAAGGAAGATTCTATCTGCACTTTGCCACACCTCCATGCCAAAAACAAATAGTGCATCATCCCCAAGTTCTTCATCTCGAACTCGGTAGTAAGCTTCCGCTGCGTGTCGGCAATCAATCTATCTTCACCATACCAAGTTCTGGGAGCTTGCTTCAAGCCATACAAGGCTTTCTTCAATATGCATACATATGACTCCCTGTCAGTTCTTGGGACTGCATCCCAAACATCTTCTTCATGATCTACGAATCATGGCATTCCATTTCTTCATCCCAGATCCTGGGAACTTCAATATCTTCAATAGATATCTTTCTTGCTGGAACAAATGTTGTAGTCCTTTTGTAGGAGATGGCATATGATCTTTCCTACACAACAAGTTAAATTGCATGATTAGAAAACATCTTATAGTTTTCAGAACAAATTCTTACACATAAAGAAATATGCCATACAGTCATGCAATTATCTTAGCCAATGCTTCAATACAACATTTATCCATATCCCGTAACTTTCTAGATGCCTTCCAATCTCTACCAGAACATTGTTAAGAGTGTGCACAACTCCCAACATGTCACCAAAGAGGTTTCATTCTAGATAAGTAGCAATGGAATGTTGTACAGTTCCATAGGCTACTTACCCATGCATATTAGTAGTATACTGTTCATCAATGCAATTATTCTAATATGCATAATACACAACCTAATTCTAGGAACATCAGTATATACATTATTGAACAGTATTATTTAAGAAATGACAATTCAAATACTTATCTTTGTTTGTTCGTTGGGTGGACTCCCTCTGAGTCTTTGCTTCCTTGCAGGAGCTGCTGGAGTCCTAATCTGAGGTAGCTTCTTCTACACCTTTCTGTTGTGAAATGTAGAGAGATGATCAACTCCCTCTGAATATCTGCATCCTTGCAGAAACTACTGAAGTGTGCTCCTTTGCTTTCTTGCAGGAACAACTAGAGTGTGCTCCTTTGCTTTCTGGCAGGAGCAACTGGAGTGTGCTCCCTCTTGATCTTTGCTTCCTGAATTACCTGTTCTTGAACTCATATTCATCCTTGGTCCCTATGCATGCTTATTAGTATCATGAATGTGTTATCCTTGTGATCTCATATAAAATCATACATTCATTAGTATACTATTAAAACACAATAATCTCAAGCATGTATAGTCATGATCATTTCAAACAGAAATAATAAGCATGAGCATTCAAGGATTCTTATGGTTAGTCAAATCATAAGAAACATAACATGTCTAAACCTGTAATTACTCAAGCCTATGACTCTTCAGGTTAGTTTAATCATCAATCAAGATAAGATATAAAATGCATAAAACCTGTGATTATTCAAGCCTGTACTTTCATGATTCTTCTGGTTAGTCATATCATCAATTATAATAATATACATCCAACCATGATTATTCAAACCTATGACTTCATGAATAATTATTATCAACAACAGTATAAGATCCTAACACAAGGTAGGATTTTAGCTTGATATAGGAAAAACATACCTGGATTAGCATGCTAGCTATTTATGTCTAACATACCCGCATAATGTCTTCTGGTTCTCTTTAGTGACTTGTGCTAGTAACCTGCATGTCTCATAAGTTAACCATTATAAAACTAAGTTATACATACCTCGAGAATGGATCTTCTATGAGATCCATGGCAATGGATGAATCTTTGTCCTCATGATCATATGTTCTTGAACTAGAACATGATTTGTCTTCTTGGTGTACCTTTCATGTTAGTAGACAACATAAAACTCATACAACATCACAATGTGTTAGTACAAACATAAGTTTCATACTCCTAATAAATGAATGACTTCTATCATGCATTCATAATTTTATTAAGGTGATATGACAAGTCTAAAATCAAGATTGTACTAACCGTGATAATATGAAGACAAGCATACCATAAACTTAATTATGAACAAATCTCAAAACATACCTCGATGAGTCATACCTGTCGAGATCACTTGTAATCTTCTTATGTAAGGCCTTAGCCTCATCTCCCTCTGAAACAGGAACTTCTTCACTTATGCAAGTGATTAACCCAATCCACTTGATTTGCAAGAACTGGACCTTGAGCTGGATATGGGTTTGTCAGAGAAACCCCAAAAATTCAAACTTTGAATTTCAAACTTCTGATAGGATAGAAATATGTGCCTTGATGAGCTGATCAAGTTGGTATATTCAGAATTTGAAAACTGCAAAGTTTCACTCCTCAATTTTGCCTTTGAAACTTCTAGATTCACTGGACGTGACCCTGAACTGGGGTTTGATGAAGCCCACTCTTTTGCCCCATCAAAATGTTTGATCCAAAGCTCTAAGCTTCTATTTTTCTGAGGAGCTTCCAGCCGTGGTCACAGATTTCAAAAATTCCCATTTTTACAGAAGCCCTAATTTTCCACTTTTCTGATCAAAGTCCCGAACTAGGGTCTAATCAAGCCCGGCCTTCTGCCCAACCAAAAATTCTGATCTTGGTCTCTAAATTTCTATTTTGATGAGTAGCATCCAGCCGTGGTCTCCGATTACAAAAATTCCAACTTTCTCCAAAGCCCTAAATTCCGGAAGCCATGAATGAAGGTACCAAAAAATAATTCTGTTTAGACAGAAATATGTACCTGATTGTTTCTGGTGTAACTCCGAAATTTTTGATCCACAGGGTCTGAAAAAGTTTCCTGAGATAGCCTGACCTGTTACCTTTCCATCCTGACAGGTCTGACCTCAATTGGATTCTCTGAGAGAGAGTTATGCCAAATGTCGCAACGTGACCTGTTTTGGGATAAAACAGGAGAGCGAACTTGTACGGCGTGCCACGTGTCACTGTTTTAACTTCGGCCTCTGAAAAAGTTTTCTGAGATATCTCGGCCTGTTACCTTTCCATCCTGACAGGTCTGACCTCAATTGGACTCTCTGAGAGAGAGTTATGGCAAGTGTCGCAACATGACCTGTTTTGAGAAAATACAGGAGAGCGAACTTGTATGGCGTGCCACGTGTCACTGTTTGACCTTCGGCCTCTGAAAAAGTTTTCTGAGATAGCTTGGCCTGTGTACTACCTGTCACGTTTCACTAAATTTCATTTGGAGCTTCCTAGCCCAAGTTATGACCTTTTTCCCAAGGTCACCTGATTTTGACTCAGATCTGGAAGAGGCAGAAACCCTATATTGTACAGATCATAAATCATAAAGTACAACGAATTAGAGGTTGTCCTTTGGACACAAGATACCTGGAGATCTTAGCTTCGGCCTATAACAATTTCAGATCCGAAAACTTCGCCAAAAAGGATTAATAGCGAAAGTGCTACGATGACTGGTTTTTGCTATATATAGCCCTAGCATCGTAAGTGCAACAAGTGTCATACATGCCATATCATGCCTTCTTTCAGGCTAGCTCTGATACCATGTTAAATTTTCTGAATTTACTTCAATCTGATCTAGGATCTTAACTGAGAGAACAACATGTACAGCATATCTACAGCATATCAATCATGGAGACAATAATGCAAGCACACATAAGAGACACAAAGATTTACTTGGGGAAAACCATAAAGGTGAAAAACCCCAATAACTTCCTCAGAGATAGATAGAGAAATGATACAACCAACCAATAGATATAGCCATAACCTAGCAGCAATCCTCCTCCTCCATAAGTGCGCCTCTCCTCCTTGAGAGCATGTGTGAGAAGTGAGTGAGCAAATAGAGTGCCTCCCGCACTCTATTTATACTTGACTTGACTTGCCTTTTTACCTAACTCATGTAGGCTCGAACTTTACCACATAACATAATGCTGAGTGGGCCGACCCCCAATAGGGTGGTCTAATAACCCTTTGACCCACATGGCCGAACCCCAATAGGGTGGTCTAATAACCCTTTGACCCACATGACTTATACAGGGCCGACCCCAAATAAGGTGGTCTAATAACCCATCAAGTATAAGTTACGACACTTACAATATAAATGACGACACTTCCTTATAGAGGAATAATACCATCTCTATAGGAATACAATATACATATATGTGAAATACATTCCGAAGTTACATATACATCAACATAGTCCAGCAGGGCTGCTTCTGTGCTCCAATGGGTTCCTTCTCCTTCTCCAAGGTGCTTGGATGGTGGACCAAAAGGGGAACTCAAATGGGAAAACTAGCTCAAGTGGTGAGCTTAGGTTTCAAGAGTGATTTTGGCAGAGTGAGGATAGGATAGATTGTGGATGTAAAATGAGGAGCCTCCATCACCTATTTATAGGCTTTTAAGTGGTGGAGTGCTAACCCGTGGTTTTTGGCACCATATGGTTTAGGTCAGTTATTTTAAGGTTTTTGCTTCCCTTTCCCTCTTTTTTATATTTTGTATTCCCTTTTACTTGATTTTTGGGAATTTAGGGTTTTTTAGAGGGTTTTTGCTATCTTTTTTAGGAAATTTAATTATTTGGAGGGGGAAAAAGGGTTTGTTGGCCTTTTGGTGGCCATTTAATAGTTTTTTGAGGTTTTGGAGGCGAATATGGTGGGAAAAATAGACAAATGAGTCATGTAGTGAGGGAGATGAGGTGGTGGGCATTTTTTGGGTGTTAACAGATTGCCCCCTGATGTGTGAGGGCAAGAGCTCATCGTATGGGCGATATACATCATAGGTCATTTATGGTTTTCTTGGGGCATGGAGAAGAGAAGAAACGGATTAGAGACCGGAACAGCGGTCCCGTATAAACTGCAAAAACTGAAAAATACATGACCTCAATAATGAATGAGGAATAATCTTAATATATGGATGAGGAGGGCATACCCATTCTTGTATCAAGATATATAAACAACAATGGATCCCAAAAGGGGGATTTGAACAATACATGAAAAACTGCGGTGGACATCATAATGGTCCAAAGGGGACCCACATCTGGGACATAATTCTTGTTGGACCATACCAAAGCTAAAGAACTGATATAGTGTTGCTGAGTGTGGTACCAGAGGAACTGATGAGCTATTGGATCTAAGGATATCCACTAACGGGGTGGAGACAATGATGGAGAGTCATAACCTCAATGGTACACTGGACTGTAGCTGAACTGGGTACTCAAGGAAGTATATGAGTGGATGGCTTCCGAATACTATCGCCAATGCAACCCAGATATCCGCGGGAACATATAACTGGGTGTTCCAAAGGGACTCACCAATGTGCTAGAGTCAAGGGGAGTCCAAGGTCTTCGACCAATAACTGAAGGGATGTATACCCTGCACGAATATCAATGGTGTAATCAAGGTGTTGAAGTCGAGCACGTGAGAAACAACCATTCAGAGAGGCACTAAGGACTCCACTCAAAATGGTCTGTAGGTACTTACCACAAAGGGTGATGAGTCCAAGGTGTAGGGACCTCTGGGTCTATCCTCTCGAATAGATGGGCTGGCGTCGATAGAGGGAGACCTGCAACTAGCAAGGAAATGATGTTTCCTTGATAGGAGCATGAGGTGGATAAACAAGAGGTGACATGACTGCATGTGTAACTGACATATTGGAAGGGTAGAAAACATGGGTCGTTGGGTGGGGGGACTCAAACTTCCTTTGTTTAGAGTATGATGGTGGGGATGATCGGGAAGCATATGACACTAACTGGGGGAATAGGATCATAGCTTTTTAAGGGACCAAGGATTGTGACTGCAATGAAGGATACTCAATGTGGTGTAGGATGGTAGGAGACTCTGAGGGTGGTATATTGCAGAATACTCTGAACAAAGGCAACCTTGTTGGGGGTGCTGCCGAGATGATTGATCATGGAACCAAGAGGAACTAGTGGGGTCTTATTCATGGTTTAAGGAGCTGAAAGAAGGGATAGAAGTGTGCTCAAAATGGTACTGTCATGTGGATTTATACGAACCCAGGATAGTCCATGCTTGTGATTGCTTTCAATTTTTAGGAGTTTGAAAGCGATAAGAAGACTCTGAAATAATGGAATGGTACCGTCGTGTGGATTTGTACGAGACCAGGATGGTACATGCTCGTGGTTGCTTTCAACTTTAGAGAGTCTAAAAGCAGTAAGAAGACTCTAGGGGGGGTTCTTTTTCGTGTGTTAGTCTCCAAGGTCCGAAAAAGCATAAAACGATGCAATGAAGAACTCTTCTAGTCGGTGTGACTAGAGTATTCCTTTTTCGTAATTAGTCTACCAGGTCCGGAAAAGGGTTAAACTTATACCAGATATACACCCTTTCAAGTACTTTAATGAGCATGAAAGGAAGCAAGATTGCTCGATGGTATTTTCATTGTTTTAGGAGTCATAAAAGAGCTTAACAGAAACTCCCTAAGTGCCTTTTTCATAAAGGACTTGTCGAGCCCGAAAAAGGGATAAAATTATATCGAAAAAAAGGAATGGCCAAGCAAGGAGGGAGTGTTCAATTAAAGGACATCAATGAGAACCAAGAGTGAGGGTTGGTGGGGGGAACACTAGTGGTGCCTCCTTGCGAGATGATGAATGGTGGCAAAATAATGAAATAATTGTAGTATGAATGGAGCAGAGGGCTCATGGATATCCTTGTAAAGTGGTGGCGGGCAATGTGGCGTGCAAGAAATGATCGCAAGCATCATTACGAGCGTGGAAAACTGAATCCGGTGATATAAAGAATGTCAAAAAGGGATAACGACCAAGGTGGCGCATAAACCGAGGGGACGAGGGGTGCCTAAAAAATACGCCCAAAAAAGGGTCCGGGAAAAATGAGAAACTGACTCGACCTCGATGAGGGTCTCGTCGTCCTAATTCCAGTGGTAGAAACGGATTGGGAAATGGATTTCGGATGGATCCGGAATGGCCGAATCAAGAAATGGTCAATTGTGTATAAATAGTAAGTGGACCCATAGTGCCATGTGTCATTTGTACGGTTGACTTTGACAGGAGAGTGTAGTGAACCAAAGCGGATTTGGCATTTGTGGGAGATCCAACCGGCTGATTTCATTTCTGTGAGTAGTAGGTATTTCATTGAGCTTGTACCTTTAATTTTATCTCAATTCTGATGGGTAGTGGGGCCTCAAGGGGGTGGTACCGGTAACAAGGGGTGTGGAATGCGGGTTCTTAGGTGAGGGCCGCGATCGCCGTGTGAAAATCCTCACAGCAGATCTAAGAGATGATGTATACCTCACAAGAGAATGATTATGATTAATCAAGAAAATAGAAGAAAGGTGGTCAATACAGTATAATGAGCAACAGAATAATATGGTACAGTAGAACTCGGATAGAAGCAATAATACTTCACACACACTAAATTATCAATCACAAATGGACATATAAATAATACAATGCATGAGGAATTTGAATGCCTAAGGTGGCAATTCGAATTAGCCTTCATGGAGTGATCAAAGGATCACTGGAGTGTCATTGGAGCAAAACCAGTATCATCGGAGCACACCTGGAAGTCTTCATCGTCATCAGTGGAGTCATCAATGCTCAAGTAACTATCAACCATCAGTCAAACTGAGTCTGGTAGGTGTAACTGAGTGTAACCAAGTGTAACTGAATGACAACTAGACTGGTAGGTGAAGAAGGGCGAGTTGCTTCCTAAAATCAAGGAAGAAGGGTGCATTAAGCAACTGGAGGGATAAAAATGATTAGTGAGAAGCTCTTGGGGGATGGCTAACTGAGGGCTAGGTGCTGGACTGATGACCGGGATGCATGCAAACCCTAGAATGCATGCAAACCCTAAAAGTGCATGCATGACTGAAAATGTAAATGATCAAAATACTGGTGGGACTAAGATGGAGTATAGAAATATCCTAACACCCCCCTTAATCCATCCTAGGCCTTGGTAACTAAGACCAAAGGTCACCCAATACAATGAATAATAACAGTCAATAAACCAAGGAAGTGGGGAAAATTTCATGGGAAACATACCCCCTCCTCAAAAACAAACTGTAACGCACACACAAAAAATAAATGCTCCAAGCTCAAGCAGATGTGATGCTTGGTCATATGTCTGTAGGTATCTTCTTCTTGGGAAGAAGTGGATCATGCTCAAAAAACATGTGCTTGTACTTGCTCTTCAGATCGAATGTGATGAGAACAAATCCAAAAGTATGAGGATGATCCTTGAACCTGCGATTCGAATCAGCTGAGGTAGGATCAAAATCATGAATATGCAGATAGTCTTTTATCTTCTCCTTCGAACCATCAAATAATAATTGCTTGAAATCCAAATCAAATTTAAGACTTGAAGAATAGTTTCTTGAGATCTCCTTTGAACCAGCAGGGGTGAGATCAAAACTATCATATGCATGATAAATTATCCCAAGCGAATGGCAATGGTTTCTTGAGATCTCCTTTGAACCATAAGGGGTGAGATCAAAACCAATGGATGCATGAGAAATTATCTCAAGCGGGTGGCAATGGCCATATTCTTCAATAACCTTCTGAAAGCATGTGCTAATGATCATATAGTAGTAAATAAGAGATGATTTCTTGAGAGGAGCGAATGCATTACCTCCAATAGTTGATTTTACCTCCGAAATAATCATGTGATCATGATGCAAACCAACAGACTTTGGTGCAAGAGAGGATTTAGGACCTTCTGCAATATCTAGAGTGTGAGCTGGCACATAAAGAGAAGAAAGTTGGAGCATGAGTGGAGAATCTGCAACTTCTTTGTCAACAACTTCAATATGAGATGATACTGGTTCATGATATGAGAGACCATCAAGGGGAGCGAATGCATCACTTTGCTTGCTTTCGAATGGATTTGGACCAATCCCTTCATTCTTTCTGCCAAATTTTTCATCCAGGTGAGCCCATAACTCTTTTGGAGTCCATAACTCCATTGGAGTTTCAACACCATCATGGTATTGGAAATGAAATCTCAGGTATTTAGGCAAAGAAAGCATCATTTCTCCAAAGGCTCCATCACCTTTATTTAACCAATCAATATTCTCCTTAGGGGATTCAAACTCTCTTTCAAAATGAAAATAAAAAAGATCATGGATCTTCAAGTATGCTATCATTCTAGGTTTCCATTCATCATAGTTGAATGGAGAAAGAGGATTAATTCCTAATGAATACATAGAAGCTGTAGAGGACCTGCAAAAACAATATAGAATAACTGTAACTACTACTGCTGCAAAAATGCAGAAACTGTTGCAACTGCTGCACTCGAAATCTTGGTAATAACCTGCAAAAAAATCTCAAGAATGGAGATAAACAATACTCTCAACATGCTCTGATACCATGTGAAAATCCTCACAACATATCTAAGAGATGATGTATACCTCACAAGAGAATGATTATGATTAAGCAAGAAAATAGAAGAAGAGTGGTCAATACAGTATAATGAGCAACAGAATAATATGGTACAGTAGAACTCGGATAGAGCAATAATACTTCACACACACTAAATTATTAATCACAAATGGACATATAAATAATACAATGCATGAGGAATTCGAATGCCTTAGGTGGAAATTCGAATTAGCCTTCATGGAGTGATCAAAGGATCACTGGAGTGTCATCAGAGCACAACTGGAAGTTTTCATCATCATCAGTGGAGTCATCAATGCTCAAGTAACTGTCAACCATCAGTCAAACTGAGTTTGGTAGGTGTAACTAAGTGTAACCAAGTGTAACCAAGTGTAACCAAGTGTAACCAAGTGTAACTGAATGACAACTGGACTGGTAGGTGAAGAAGGGTGAGTTGCTTCCTAAAATCAAGGAAGAAGGGTGCATTAAGAAACTGGAGGGCTAAAACTAATCAGTGAGAAGCTCTCGGGGGCTGGCTAACTGAGGGCTAGGTGCTGGACTGATGACTGGGATGCATGCAAAATGCATGCAAACCCTATAATGCATGCAAACCCTAACAGTGCATGCATGACTGAAAATGTAAATGATCAAAATACTGGTGGGACTAGGATGGAGTATAGGAATATCCTAACACGTCGATCGTGGCTGTGGCCCCCATAGTCATGGTCCGAGATCGCAACTGTGGCCTTGACAGTCGCGATCCACGATCGCGACTGTGGCCCCCACAGTCGCGGTTTGGGATCACAACTGTAACTATGGAAGCCACGATTCAAGATCGTGGTTGTGACCCCCACAACTGCGATCTTGGATCGCGGCTGTGGGCCCCACAGCCACGATTTGGAACGCGATTGTGGAGTTTGGCGGGACATCATTCTGGGGAGAATGATAGGTTATTTGAGGAGTTTCTAATTATTTTTCATTGTGTGATTGACATGATGCTGAGAGTACTATGGCGAGAGCGTGAGATGCCCGACGATCTGATGGAGTACATACGGCATGATCGACATGTCCGGGGGACTTTGGGGCTGTGCGGGCTACTGAATTTCACACAAGTGTCGATGATGCGTTCAACAGATTTGTTGCTTAACAGGTTGGTGGGCTTCTGGCAGCCTGGTATGGAGGATTTCATGGTTCAGCGGGAGAGACTGGATCTTACGGGATTGCCTTGTCTGGGCAGGGTGGTGGATACCCAACCACAAAGGTCCGTGGACGTGGATATGGAGGAGATGCTAGACCGATACTGCTTCCCTATGGCAAAGGTGCATAAGAATGCACTTCTAGTCTGCGACTTCCAGGAGTCGTCGATCCGACCGATTGTGGCGTGTGTGGTTCGAGTACTACGGTCATAGGCACCCCACCGAGTGTCGGGGGGACAGATGTAGCTGGTAGAGCGGGTGATATAGGGTACCTTCTTTGCTTGGGGCCATGTGTTTCTCACCTGTGTTCAGCAAGAGCTGAGCAAGGTGAAGGTGTCTGGAGGGGAGTTCTGCTATGGGTCATTCTTGTGCACTTTCTTCATGGAGCAGGTTCGTTACGACCGCGTGTGCCGATCCGAGATAGGGGGCTGAGGGAGCCGCGAATGGTGCGGTGGGGTCAGATGCTACGTCGACGGGGTGGTGGGGAGGTAGGGTGGTACTTTATGGGGGAGCTCTATATGCAGTGGTTTTTGATGACTACCCATACCGTGAGATGAACTACCATGGAGATCCAGAGGTGCCATAATCGCCTAGTTAGGTTTGGTGTCCAGATGGTATGTATCCAGCTTTTGTGATTGTTGTTTTTATGTTAGATCTATTGCTAGTGATGTATGATGATTCTGACTATTTGTGATTTGGTTGGATGCATATGTGGGATCGAGGCCACCGCAGGGGTACAGGGACCGTCAGGGTCGCATAGCAGTGCCATCCCTACTGGACCGGAGGGAGGTGCGACGACGGGATGTTGATGGGACTTTGGAGTCTCTGCAGGTTACCCTAGATCAGTTACTGGTGGGGATTGCCGATGAGGGGTGGTGAAAGCTAGATCGATGGGTGATCAAGGCTTGCTATGATGCTCCACAGGACTGGCGATCTATTTTGATGTGGGTGGCAGTGCTAGCTGAGGAGGAGAAAGGAGAGGATGAGGAGGAGCAAGGAGAGGATGAGTCTGCAGCAGAGGTGGCTACGACAGGGAGTGATGAGGATTCATATGGGGGATATGACTCTCGTTAGGGAGTTCTAGGGACTGCCCCTGATGTGGATGGACATTCGGGATGTTTTGTATATAGGGCATGTATTTATGGCGAGGATGCTGTTGGGGCTCCTTGATGTATATTTTTTGTATAGATGAGTGCTGGGGAACTTATGAAATTTCTATGATAGTGATATATATATATATATATATATATATATATGCACATGGATGCATTTTATGGTGATTATTTTTTGTACGCACGTGGATGCGCATTTATTGTTTTGTGTTGTTTATTGCACATGAATGCAAATGATGTGTTGTAGTAGGCACATGGATACCCTATTGTAGATGCAGTCTTTTTGGGATTTTTATGTTTTTTGATATATCTATATGTTGTGATGATGATGCATGGTGGATGGTTTAGATGGTGTGATTGATATGCCAATCTAGGATGTTGTTAGCCATTTGATCTGCGACACTGTTTTGGGCCCTGGGGACATGAGTGAATGTGATGGAGTCAAATTGTCAGCTAAGTTGTTTTGTACGCAGGAACTTTCTAAAGAGGTAAGGATGACGTACCTGGTAGCAGTTGTTGAGCTGGGAGACAAGGAGCTGGGAGTCAAGGAACACACAAAGGTGGCATATACCCATCTGAAGGGAAGCAGTCAGGAGACCGGTCGCGGCATCGTATTCAACCTGGTTATTGGTAGCATCACCTATGCACATTCCGTCAAGGTGAATCAACTCGTGTGAAGGGGAATATAAGACCCAAGCTGTGGAGGCCAGGTTTGGAGACCAGCTACTTACTCCATCGATGAAGCCAACATAATAAGGTTGGAAATGGTCCATCTGTGATCATATAGGAAAATGACGAATGTAAGGTTGCATAAAAAAGTGGAAAACGAAGAAAGAAATCAAACTGTATAGCACAAACTAGCGGGTCCTAAGGAATGTTAAGGGTAAAAACATTTGAGATACAACCCATTACGGGGGTTGCTCAAGGGGTGGCCTTCGGAATCGGTTAGGATATATGCCCCATGTCCAAGGCAAGTATGCACTATGTATGGGCCTTGCCACATGGATTCAAACTTCCTTTTACCTGTCTTGTCGTGAGCTTGGTTGTAAATGAGTACTAGATCTCCTTCACGGAAGGCTCGTGGGTGGACGGGTTTGTCATAACCAACTTTGGAGTGGCTCTTGGAGGCCTCAATGGTTTGGAGGGCTGCGCGATGGTCCTCATCGGCTTGTTCTAATAGCAGCAAATGTTGTTCAAGTGGTGAGGTATCTGGGAGAAGTTCAATGGAAATGTGTAGGGCAGGGATCTGGCATTCGATGGGGAGGATAGATTCAACACCGTTAACTAAGTGAAAAGGGGTAAAACCGGTGGTGGTCTTAGTTGATGTGCGGTAAGCCCATAATGCGGGAAAAAGCATGTGATGCCAATTGGACTTATGTCGGTCAACAGTGCATTGTTAGGAACCCATGTCTTTACTTTGTTAGTATATTGTTGTTGGACGCATATGCTTTGTAAGTCATCCCATAGTATTTGTTGATCAATAGTTTGTGTTATTATTGTTGGTGCATATGCTTTGTAAGTCGCCCGTAGTATTGTTGATCCATAGTTTGTAGTGGCCCATGGTTTTGACCCATAGTATTGGTGCCTAGACTTAGTATATAAGTGTGTGTTGAGACCTATGAAGGCACCGTGAAGTTACTTGTATTGAGCTTGCTCATAGAAGGTTGCCCCCTCGAAGTGGCCTATGATCAATATAAAAGTGATTCTGAGTTCTGTCATTTCTGCTATCTCACATATTCTTATTAATTAATTGTTGCAGGTGCTTCACATTTGGTATCAGAGCACTTTCTTGGGCTCGCTGGGTGAAATTTCTGCCAAATTTTTTTTCGCATCTGTTGCAGGTTCGGATTTGGGAATAATCCCTATCCGCTTAACTGTGGGAAGTACTTGGGAATAAGCCCTAAAAAGCATTGTGAGGAGTACCACGGGAACCCCGAAGTAGCTGGCCCATTGAGAGGACCTGCCAGCAAAAAGGGCAACGACCCCTACCTGATTGACTAGTTCCCACCCGTGAGGTAAACCAAGAGCTGTCGTTTGTGGCAAAGCGGTTATTAGTTTTACTTGAGCTGTGGAGTGAGGGGTACTGCCCCAATACGCAAGCCGTCAGATAGCATTGGTGGCTGAGTGAAACCCCTGAACTATTAGGAAGCCGCACATACCTGGGGTCCATATCTATTTTCAACTGAACTATTGTCGATCACTACTGCGTCGTTTCAGATCCAGCCGTTCAGATCCATTCTGAAAGTCGTTCCAGAATTCAGTTTTTTCTCCATATCTCCCTTGTTTTCACTCTGTTTCCCTTGAAATTTTCGGGGAACCCCTGTCATCCCATTCTGCATATTTCATTCCTGAGGACCCTATCCCCAATTCCCCTTCCCAAAGCCCGAAATCCCACATTTGTCTATTTTTAGGGTTTGCCATAACTTCCTCAGATTTCACCCAATCACCTTCAAATTTTACCACAGAGTTCCTTTCTGAATTCTGCTTCTTTGTCCCCCTCTGCCAAATTTTCCCATTCTTTCACCCCACTTCTGAAATCCTCATTTTTGCTTCCTTGTCTACTCGACAGTATCCAAAACCTAGTCAAACCCCAATTACCCATCAGATTTTTTCCCAAGTCTAGATTTTCCTTTGCTGAAGCAGTTTCTGTTTTTGTTTTCCTACCCAGTCAACCAAAAAAAAAAAACTCCTGGTTATGGTTGTCACCCATGCAGGAGCAAAAACCATGGAAGACGCACTTGCAACCATCCAAGCCAAACTCTAGGATCTGGATGAAAAATTTCACGGCCTCCATCTTGAACATTTATCTATGAACAACAAACGGCAGTCCAAGTCTTCATTAGACAATGGGTTCTCTTCTTCCAGCAATTTTCGTGGTCTGAAGCTTGATTTTCCTCGCTTCAATGGTACTTATCCAACTGGATGGATCTATCATGCAGAACAGTATTTCAGTCTACATAATACTTTTAATGTCAACAAATTTCCGCTTGCATCCTTTCATTTGGAACAGGAAGCTCTTCAATGGTACCGTTGGTACATCAAGGCTCATGAAGAGCCAAAATGGCCAGACTTTTGCCAGCTCCTTTTGCAGCGATTTGGTCTTAGTGCTTTTGATGACTTCACAGGAGCCCTCACTAAACTTCGCCAAATTAGCACTGTGAGAGAGTATCAAACCGAATTTGAGAAACTAGCCAACCACACTGAAGGATTGTCTGATGAATTTTACCGAAGTTGTTTTATCAGTGGTCTAAAGGATGCCATCCGCTCTGAGGTCAAAATGTTCTGTCCCAACACAATGATGGAAGCCCTAGGGTTGGCTAAGTTGGCAGAAGACAAGATTGCAGCCCAACAACGCTCCAAACCCACTTTTGTTCCCTTCCGAAATATGGGTTCTCAACGACCACCTATACTGTAGGCTCCTCGACCAACTCCTATCAAGCGTTTGTCTGAAACAGAGATGCAAGCACGCAGAGAAAAGGGTCTTTGCTATAATTGTGATGAGAAATTCACTCGGGGACATAGATGTGTTCAGCAAAATCTCTATCTCTTGGATGTGGATTCTTCGCCTGCCTTTGAAATTGGTGATGAAGATCCAGAAACAATGGATGCTCCGGTCGACATTCAGGAACCTCCTATTGACCCTCCATCTCAGGATGATCAGCCATAGATATCTCTCCATGCTTTAGCTGGAATCACCACCCCCCAAACAATGCGGGTCAGGGATTACTTCAAGAAGATTCCTCTTACAATACTCATTGATTCTGGTAGCACTCATAATTTCATTGACCCTCGGATCGCCAAACAAGCTGATTGTTTTATCCATCCTTGCTCCAACTCTCAAGTCATGGTTTCCAATGGGGGCACCTTACCTTGCAAAGGGAAGTGTCGAAATGTGTGTATCTCTATGGGAGAGTATACCTTGCGCTCTAACATGTTTTCCTTGACCTTAGGCGGATGTGATATGGTTTTGGGCGCTCAATGGCTACGCACACTTGGCCCTATCTTATGGGATTTTGCTGAACTTTGGATGCATTTTTCCCTCAATGGACAAAAAAACACATTGACAGGATGACAACCAGGTTCTCTTAGCATCATCAGTTCACATCACATGGAAAAACTCCTCAAGAAGAATTCACATGGTGTCATTTCTCAGATCCATTCCATTCAGATGCAACCATCAGCGGTCTCCACTACTCCTTTGGATCTACAACAAATTCTGGATTGATATACAGGTGTCTTTGCTGAACCAGTGGGATTACCACCTTCCAGGCCAGAAGACCATTGTATTCATCTCCTTCCTGGCAGCGTTCCTCCCAACATCAGGCCCTATCGCTACCCATTTCACCAAAAAATAGAGATTGAAATCCTCGTTCGGGACTTATTGAAGCAAGGTATTATTCGCCCAAGCACTAGTTCCTTTTCTTCTCCAGTTCTTCTTGTCCGCAAAAAAGATGGGTCATGGTGCCTCTGCATTGACTTTCAAGCACTTAATCACCTCACCATCAAGGATAAGTTTCCAATTCCTATTGATGATGAGCTTCTTGATGAGCTTCATGGGGCTCACTTTTTCTCCAAGTTGGATCTTCGTTCTGGGTATCATCAAATTCGGGTTCATGAGGATGATATCGCTAAAACAGCTTTTCGCACACATAATGGCCATTATGAGTTTTTGGTCATGCCCTTTGGCATCACTAATGCTCCTTCCACATTCAAGGCCTTAATGAATAAAATATTTCAACCCTACTTGCATAAATTCATTCTAGTATTCTTTGATGATATCCTCATCTACAGTAAAACATGAGATGAACATCTCCAATATCTGGATCTTGTCATGCAACTTTTCTCTGACCATCATCTCCACGCCAAGCAGTCTAAATGTGTTTTTGGACAGAAGGAAGTTGAGTATCTCGGGCACATTATCTCAACACAAGGGGTTCGCGTGGATCCTGTCAAAATCGATGCCATGAACAATTGGCCGCATCCTCATACACTCAAGAGCCTTCGTGGTTTTTTGGGGTTGACTGGCTACTACCGCAAGTTTGTCAAGGATTATGGGAAGATTGCAGCTCCATTAACTTCTCTATTGAAAAAGGATGCTTTTACATGGACACATGCTGCTTAGTGTGCATTTGACAAACTAAAACAAGCTATGTGTACTACACCTGTTCTAGCTATGCCCGATTTTTCCAAGCCCTTCAGTATTGAGAGTGATGCTTGCGGCAATGGACTTGGTGTTGTTCTCCTTCAAGATGAACACCCCATTGCATTCACCAGCAAAGCCCTTTCAGGTAAGAATTTTGCTGCCTCTACCTTTGAGAAGGCAATGATGGCTATTTTGCATGCAGTACAGAAGTGGCAACCATACCTATTAGGGAATCATTTCTACATCAAGACTGATCATCAGAGTCTGAAATATTTCTTGGAACAGCGTGTCTCCTCCCCAACACAACAAAAATGGGTTAGCAAACTCATGGGTTATGACTATGAGATCACTTATAAGAAGGGTAAAGACAATATTGTGGCAGATGCTCTTTCTTGCACATTTGATGCCCAAGGTTCTCTTTCAGCTATTTGTATGCCTGTTCCAAATTGGTTGCAATCTGTTCAACAGGGTTATGTCAATGACTCTTCCTTATCTCAAATCATCCAACTCTTGACCAACAACCCTTCTGTTGTACCACATTACTCTTGGTATGGTGCTTCTCTGAGATACAAGGGTCGTCTGGTGCTTCCCTAGAGCACAGATCTTCAACAGGCTGTCTTCTATGAACTCCATGCTTCTCCATCGGCAGGGCACTCTGGGTTCCTCAAAACGTATGAACGGGAACAGCATAACTTCTTTTGGCAGGGCATGAAAAGGACAATTCAACATATGGTGGCCGAATGTGATACCTGCCAGCGCAATAAGGGTGAAACAACACTCCTTCCAGGATTGCTCGAACCCTTTCCCATACCTACACGGATTTGGACAGATATTTCTATGGATTTCATTGAAGGGCTCCCTAAATCTGGCGGGAAGACAGTGATTCTCATTGTGGTTGATCATCTCTCCAAATATAGTCATTTTTGTGCTCTCATCCATCCCTATACAGCCTCCTCAGTCGCTCAAATTTTCCTGGACCAGATCTTTCGTCTTCATGGCATCCCTTCTTCCATTGTCTCGGATCGTGATGCGACTTTCACCAGTCATTTTTGGACATAAATATTTCTCCACACTAGCACCAAACTGAAGATGAGTTTAGGGTATCACCCACAAACAGATGTTTGACTGAAATTATCAATAAATGCTTGGAAACTTATCTTCGTTGCTTCACCTCTGAACAACAACATCAGTGGGCAAAGTGGCTCCCTCTCGCAGAATGGTGGTACAATACCTCTTACCACACTGCCTCTAAAATGACCCCATATGAAGCAGTCTATGGTCAGGCACCTCCAGTTCTTCTTCCATACACCCCCAAAAGTTCACCAGTTCTGGAAGTTGACACGGTCCTTAGAAACCGCGATCAGATTCTTCGCATTTTGCGGGACAATCTTCACATGGCAAGAAATCGCATGAAGCAACAAGTTGATCGGCACCGTTCTAAGCGCACTTTTCAAGTAGGCGATATGGTTTTTCTTCGTCTCCAGCCGTACAAGCAATCCTCCCTGAAACTCAAAGGACGTCATAAGCTCGCTCCAAAGTTCTATGGGCCATATCGGATTCTTCAAAAGATTGGGTCCATTGTTTATAAATTGGAACTTCCTCCTTCTTCCCGCATTCATCCAGTCTTTCATGTCTCTTGTCTGAATAAATTTCTTGGGACCAACATCAGTGGACAAATGATTTTACCCGAACTGGATAATGAAGGATCCATCCTTTTGGAGCCGGAGGCCATCCTCAATCGGCGCACTCGTCAACTTCGCTCTCACTCTATCATAGAGGTCTTAATTCAGTGGCATGGCATGCAACCAGAGGATGCTACATGGGAACCACTCCTTCAGATTCAACAACAATTTCCACATCTAAAGCTTTGAGGACAAAGCTTTTTTTAAGGGGGAGGGGATGTTAGGAACCCATGTCTTTACTTTCTTAGTATATCGTTGTTGGACGCATATGCTTTGTAAGTCATCCCGTAGTATTTGTTGATCAATAGTTTGTGTTATTGTTGTTGGTGCATATGCTTTGTAAGTCGCCCGTTGTATTGTTGATCCATAGTTTGTAGTGGCACATGGTTTTGACCCATAGTATTGGCGCCTAGACTTAGTATATAAGTGTGTGTTGAGACCTATGAAGGCACCGTGAAGTTATTTGTATTGAGCTTGCTCATAGGAGGTTGCCCCCTCGAAGTGGCCTATGATCAATATAAAAGTTATTCTGAGTTCTGTCATTTCTGCTATTTCGCATATTCTTAATAATTGTTGCAGGTGCTTTACATGCGTTGGAGGATTTTTTTCAAAATTTTGTTAATGGCCTCAACTTGGTCGTTCCCTTGGGGGTAATAAGCAGAGGCATACTGATGTTTGAATTTAAGGAGATTGGACAACTCACTCCAAATAGAATTTTCAAAATGTGAGCCATGAGATGACACAAGTTATTTAGGGACCCTGAATTGTGTAATGACATGGTTAAAAAAGAAACGTGCAGCAGTGTCAGCTTTACAGTAGAAGGTAGGCATGGGTTCAGCCCATTTGGTGAAGTAGTCAACGGTGACAATGATGTACTTATGGATGTTTGCGTATGAGGGATTACACTCCATGAATTCGATGGCCCATTTGCAAAAAGGTCCGATAGTGACGATCGGATGGAGTGGGGCGGGTGGTGTTCGGGCCTTAGGGGAAAAGAGCTAGAAATTATGACAATGCTTGACCGCTCTGATGCAGTCAGTGAAAAGTGTGGGCCAGAAGTATCCAGTGTGGATTACCTTCTGGGCTGTGGCCATCCTAGAAAATTTCCATCGTAGGCTCTACTATGACATTCATTGAGAACATGTTCTACTTAATCTCATGTGAGACAACGACGGAGGATAGTGTGAACACCACGCCGGTAGAGGACATCGCCCAAGAGGAGGTACTGGGAGGCATGGTGATGGATACAACGGCGTCCATCACAATCGATGTTGGGTCAAAACTTATATGTGTGGAGGTATATCAAAATGTCACCGTACCACAGATCATCTGACGAGATAATAAACAAATAGTCATCAGGTAACTCAGTGGTGATTGGCGGTGATGGCAAAAGGGATGGTTGGTCGATTATGAGCTGGGAAAGCGCAAGGGATTTAGTGCTCTTAGGGATTATGAAAGTCAGGTCATACTCTTGTAGGATAATTACCCATTTAGTGATGCGGCCTTGCAAAAGGTGACGGTTCAAGAGGTAGACCATGGGGTTGGAGTCGGCAACAATTGTAGTGTGACTTAGGAGAATGTAATGTCGCAATTTTTGTACAGAAAAGATGACGGCAAGGGCCAACCTTTCCTCATATGGGTAACGTAGTGGTGGTCTAGACAAGGTTTGTCTTACATAATAAATGACATGCTCCTGATGAGCAGAGTCTTCTTGAACAAAGACCCCTGAAACAGCATAATCGGATGCTGAAACATAAAGGATGAAGTGCTTAGAGAAATCCGGAGGGGAGATCAATGGGGCCTGTGTGAGAGCTTTTTTAAGGGATTCGAAAGTAGCCTGCACCTGGTCGTCCCAAAGAAAGGGTATGTGGGTACTAAGCAATCGTAAGAAACCATGAACGGTGGTGGCATAATCAGGAACGAATCGGCAGAGGAAATTAGATTTCCCTTGTAAGCTCTGTAGCTGCTGGAGCGTGTGTGGTGAGGGAAGGTCTAATATGGCTTGGACTTTTAGGGGGTCGACAACGATTCCTTTGTGAGAAACAATGAAACCTAACAACCGGCCTGCTGGAACGCAAAAGACACACTTGAGTGGGTTCAAACGGATCTGATACTTGCGACAACGCAGAAAAACTTGCCGGAGGTCGTTCAGGTGGTCGGATCGTTTCTTTGAGCGGGTTGTGAGATCGTCAAGATATACTAATAGGATATGAACCAAGTCGTGAAAACAATAGGTCATGGCCCACTGGAAGGTGGCACCAACATTTTTAAGGCTGAAGGGCATGATACGATAGGAAAAGGTGCCCCATGGGGTGGTGAAGGCAGTCTTGTATTGATCTTCCTTACAAATCTGAATCTGGTTATACCCAGAGAACCCCTCCATGAAGGATAGGACTTCATGTCCCGCACATGCATCGATGACTTGGTCAATAAATGGCATGGGGAAGTTTTCTTTGGGACATGCATGGTTTAAATCGCGGAAGTCAGTACATGCCCGGATGGTGCCTTGTTTTTTATTAACAGGGACATGGTTAGAAACCCAAGTGGTGTATGCAATGGGATAAATGAAACTCGCTACGTGAAGCTTCTCAATTTCGGATTTGACGGCGGGGAGCTTTGATGGGTGAATGGGGCGTTGTTTTTGGCGAACGGGAGGCACGTCCGGCCAAGTGTCAATGTGGTGCTCTATGATATTGGAGTCAAGACCAGGAATTTCGGTGTAAGACCAGGCAAAGAAATCGCGGAACTCCTGAAAAAAAAATTTGTACTCTCTGATATCGTACTCAGTGTAGGAGGATCCTAACATAATGAGTTCGGGAGCACCGGCGGGGGCGGAAATATCGATGTGAATCGTAGGTGAGATGCTGGCCATGTTATCTTCCTTGAAGGCATCGGGAGCGGGAATGGGCTCTTTACACCAGTTGACCTTGGTTGGGATGAAATCTTTGGACTCAATAGAGAATTGGGTAGCTGTTGTGGAGGAGGGCTCCTCCGAGAGGAAACAGGAGCGATGGTGCATGTCATCCCAGGGGTAATCAAGTGTGGTGAGAGCCTCAAGAATTTCCTCATCATTGCGGAAACTTTTGGTTGTCAAATTGGTTGACGAGGGATAACTAGTAGTAGAGATCATATAAATGGTATTGATTTCTCCTATGGGCGGAGATTCTGGGGGGTGGATCTCTTCAATGGTGGGAGGGGATGTCTTGAGGCTCGTGTTATTCATTTCGTAAAGAGCGGCTCTGTAATCCGGGAGATCAGGGCAGTGATGTGAGTAGTGGCTGTAAATACCGCATATTGCACAAGGGTGATTGGTACGCAGTGATTTATCTCGAGGCTTGGGGGTGAGGTCGAGTTGGACAACCGGGATGTTGGGGTCATCATCAAGCATTTGCATATGTTCCTGTAGTGTGGGTAATTGTGGACATTGATGGGTAGCATGGTCTAACTCATCACACAAAGAGCATTTGGGAGGAGCTTGAAATTGTGGAGGATTTTTAACTGTTTTGGGTGCGGGCAGAGTGGTGTAAGGCTATGGGTCTCTTCCCCCAGTGTGGTTGGTAAGAGGGGGTGGATTGGTGGATGAGGAAGGAGTGGTGACACTAGGAGGTGGTTGATTAGCAGTGGTAATGGGTTGGATTAGTTGTAAGCCGACATTTGGTGTCGGAGGGGAGGCGGGAGGTGTGAGATACCACATAGATAGTCCTAAAGTTAACCTAGAGAGGTTGAGTGTGGCCATAACCAGGGTGCCTAATACTCGCGAAGGGGGGAATAGGAAGGGGATTGTATGGATAGGCATAACGCCAACATGACTAGGTACCGATGGTGGTTGGGGTAGCAAGGGCGGTTGATAGTTGGGTGTTTGTGTATTGTGGGATAGGGTACATAAGTCAGATATTTCTATTTCTTGTGATGGGGGTGGAATGGATTGGAATATGGATGTCATCGACGTATCTGAGTAGATTCTGGGTCCAACTGAGGAAGTTAATGAGGTGGATGCATCGTGAACAGATTGTTCAACCATGGGAAGAACATTTTTAGGTGCAGCTAGGTCATTGGGATTGTAATAGGTGAGTTGATCAATCTTGACAACTCGCCCTTCATGAGGGAACATCATGATACGAAAAATGGAGGAAGCAACAGCTCGCATGGCATACATGTAACTGCGGCCAAGTAAGAGGTTATAATCAAGTTGGGCATTGATGACCTCGATGTCAATAAGCACTATTTTACCAGCCAACTGGATGGGGACATTAGCTAAGAGACCTTGGTGTTGAGCCGAGCGGCCGTCATAGGCTCGCAACGAAGTGGTGGATGGCTGGAGAGTGGGGGATCCTAACTTCTGCCAAACGAATGTGGACATAACGCATGTGGAGGCAACCTCATCGATGATGCATCGATGGATTACAAGATTCCAAATGGATACAGAAACTTGGAATGCTAATGTGGAAGGCAGGTGTGGTTCAGATTGGTCCAAATCAAAGGCCATCATTTGTGAGTCAGTGGGATCGATAGCACCAATAGTGGATAGCAGGGTCTTATGCTGTGTAGGACAGTTTTTTAAGACTTCTAATGCTAACATGGCCCCGAGGTATTGGGCTAAGTCATCCACAATATTGTAATTAGACGCTGCGCGAGCATTAGGGTTATTATTGATGCGACGAAGTAGGAAACGAGGGGATTTTGGGGCTCCATATAAGGGGGTAAGAGGTATGCGTAATGGCTGATCGGTGGGAAGAGTGTTGGTGGTTTTGTCAACGGGAGAGGCTTCAAGGGTGGAGCCATATTGATTCCGATGGGTTTGAAGGTTGACATCAATGGAGGACATCATTAGCAAGTGATGGGTACCTGAGTCTAAAGTGGGGTGGGCAGGTGCAGCATACGTGACTTGTTGTTGGGGTGGCACGGTTCCTTGAGGGGGAGCCAACGGTTGTGTGTTCACCACTCCTTGGGTTGGTAAAGGATTCTGCAGTACCAAGGGTTGAGTTTGAGGTGGTAGTGTGTTAGGTGGTGCTAGTGGGGTCGCGTGCCCTTAGCGGTGGGCATCATTGGTCCAAAGTTGTCGTTCCCCCTCCAAATGTGGGCAAGCATGTGTGTAATGACCATAAACCCCATAGATGGAACAAGGATGATTTGTTCGTAAGTTGGGATTTTTAGCTTGATTTGACGGCCTGTCAGGGTTTTGGTTGGTAGGTGCAACGTTATTATTGTTTGGGGGATTAGGTAGCTGGCCACCTTGGTCTGGAGGAGGGTTGTTTCCACGGTTACGTCCTTTTCCACAGTTTTGCTGGCCTTGTTGGTTACGTTGTGTATTTTGGTTTTGCTGCGGATTTTGCTATGCATACACTTTCCCTTGGGCAGCAGGTGGGTTTTGGGGTTATGCTGGTGTGGGAGTAGGCTGCGGAGGATAATAAGTGGGTGGTGCTAGAAGTGGTGCAAGTGCGGGACCTTGTGGGAGTTATTGATATGCCTGTGTGACCGGTGGTTGAGGTGTCGTAGGTGCTTGTTGTGGTGGTTAATAAGCAGGTGGGGTTTGGGAAGGTGCAAGAGCGTGCATGACCTGTTGGTGGTAATATGTGTGAGTTGTAATCGGGGGAACGTAAGCGGGGGTTGGGTGGCCGAAGAACTAAGGTGGACATGAGAGTCCATGGGAATGATGATTATGAGTCATGGGATCATACGAATTGGTTGCTCCAGAGTGAGATGTAGCCCGCAAAAGGTCAGGGCCAGTACTAGTACGTGTAATGGAAAAGGGTTGGTTATGTGATGCGACATGGCCAATGATACCATCAGCAGCATGGGATGCCCCCTGCGCATCGTTTCAAGAGGAATTGTCACAGGGAGCATCAGGTATAATGGTATATAGGTAACCAGACTAGGCGTAGATAAGGTCAAACTACTAGGATTTTAAGATGGCTTCTTCTTCGGACTGGGGTCGTTCGGATGCCACATCCTTAGCAATGATGGGAAGGAGAGATTTGAGAAACCAATCTAGGAAGATACGGTCATCTAACTTGATTTTGCATAGGCTTCGGCATCGACGCCACTCATGAATGTGATCAGTGATGTGGGTGGCCGTATTTTGTCTACAAGACAGTAGGATCTCAACTCCCGCATCAAAGCGGACAGGTAACTGAAAGAACTGCAGAAAGGTCGAGGCAAGGGAAGTAAAGGTGACGTAGGTCCCATGAGGCTGCTCGATGTACCACTTGGCTGCATATCCAGTGAGAGTCCATTGTAACAGATGGAGTCAGACAGAGTCATCCACTATGGAGTTAGAGGAACACCATAAATGAAAGGACATGATGTGATTTTGGGGGTCTTCACCTGCCTTACCCTCAAACTTAGGGATGTCCGATGGGAGCTTGGTGGGAATGTGAGGCCACGTAGGATCGTGTCTGATGGGATCGTTGGTCAATCTGGCCAGGTCAGGAAGGTTGACACTAGCCATGAATGGAAAACTAGTAGAAGAATGTGGCATACCAATGGTGTTAAATTTTCAGAATTTACTTCAATCTGATCTAGGATCTTAACTGAGAGAACAACATGTACAACAAATCTACAACATATCAATCATGGAGATAATAATGCAAGCACACAAGAGACACAGAGTTTACTTGGGGAAAACCATAAAGGTGAAAAACCCCAATAACTTCCTCAGAGATAGATAGAGCAATGATACAACCAGAATACAAGAGATAGTCTTCTCCTAGCAGCAGAGCCTCCTCCTCATAAGTGCGCCACTTTTCGAATGAGAGAAGTGTGTGAATGAATGACCAAATAGAGATCTCCCGATCTCTATTTATACTTATTCTGTCCTGCCTAATAAACTAATGGGGCCTACATGTCTAGCTTAACCCATGGTTAACTTAATCCGGACCGACCCCACACTTGATGATCTAATAACCCTTTGAACCACATGGTCGACCCCCAATAGGGTGGTCTAATAACCCTTCGACCCACATGACTTATATAGGGTCGACCCCAACAAGGTGTTCTAATAACCCATCAAGTATAAGTTACGACACTTACAATATAAATGACAACACTTCCATATAGAGGAATAATACCATCTCTATAGGAGTACAAAATACATATATGAAATACATGGGTGAAATACATTCCAAAGTTACATATACATCAACACTCCCTCTTAACTAGGAAGGTATTTCTCGACACAGATCTGCTAGCACAAGTCTTCCTCTCTGGATCATCATCAGTGAATCGTCATCCTCGAATTATCGTCATCGTCACTGCTGCTGCTATCTCAATCAATCTCTGAATCTACTCGTCATAGGAATTTCTATAGAGCCAGTCCTTTTTCATACTGGATGTAGGCCCACCACCTGCAGTTCTTCATCATCATTGGCCATACTGTGGATATCTCATGACTTATTACGTGTGTCACAAAACCTTAAAAGATTCTCTTGACTAGAAAGAACCCTAAAGAGCATCTGAGGCCTTTTTCATCCTGTCCAGATCTCCGAGACTTATTACATGTGACCCCACCACAAAACCTCGAAAGAGCATCTCAGGATGTTACGGGTACACAACTTCGACCTGAAATCTCCTAGGGCACAAATTACATGTGGTCACCACAAAACCTAGCAAGAGCATCTCATGATGTTACGAGTACACAACTCTGACCTGAAATCTCCTAGGGCACAAATTACATGTGGTCATGGCAAAACCTCGAAAGAGCATCTCAAGATGTTACGGGTACACAACTCCGACCTGAAATCTCTCAGGGCACAAATTACATTCCATAGGACAAAACCTCGCAAGAGCATCTCAGGATGTTACAGGTGCACAACTCCAACCTGAGATCTCCCAGGGCACAAATTACATGTCCTCCCAGAGCAATGTCTCAAAAGAGCATCCCAGGTTGTTACGGGTACACAACTCCGACGTATAGGATCTCCCAAACATGCTCATCTGCACAACTTGATCCATGGCCACAAAGTATCATCCTGATACTCATCATACATCATCCTGATGTACACATGATCATCCTGATCATCATCATTGCAACATCCTGCTACATGTCATCTGGAGCAACATCCTGAAGCTCGTCATCTATGATCATCCTAATCATACACTGCATCCACCTGATGCATACCAAGTATCTACCTGATACATATCACCATACATAGTGTATCCACCTGATACATACATAGATACATGATCCACACAATGTATCTACCTGATACATATCAACATACATGATCTACTTGATCATACAATGTATCCACCTCATACATATAGAGATACATGGTCCAAGCATCCAACATGATGCATACGTACATAAATGATCCAACTGATCATATCCAACATCCAACATGATGCGTACATACATAAATGATCCAACTGATCATATCCATCATCCAACATGATGCGTACATACATAAATGATCCAACTGATCATATCCAGCATCATCCTGAGGCATATACCGAGCAGTAACTAGAGCATCGTCCTGATGCTCATCATCCAGCATTTACATCCACAGCCATGTTAAGGATCCTCCTTCCAACATGCCTGGAATGGATTCTGCAAATGTGTCCATCACTTCTTCCTCAAAGTGTCGTCGATCTGAAGAACATCGAGCCTCTCTCTGAAGTACTCAAACTTCACTCTAGCTAGTGGCTTCATTAACACATCTGCAATCTGCTCATCCATCGCAACATACAGGAGCTTCACTGCTCCTCTCTACACCATATCCCTAATATAGTGGTATTTGATCTCTATGTGTTTTGACCTGTCGTGGAACACTGGGTTCTCAGACAGCTTCACACAACTCTGGTGACACAAAAGATACCAATAGTCTCCAGCGGAAGATCAAATAACTTTGACAATAGCTTCTGAAGCCACATTGCCTCAGAACTAGCTGAACAGGCTGCAACATACTATGCCTCAGCTATACTCAGTGCTACGCAGGACTGCTTCTTGCTAAACCAAGAGATCACACCTGATCCCATACTGAAGCAGCACCCAGAAGTGCTCTTCCTATCTGCAGCACTTCCTGCCCAATCTGAATCAACATAACCTTGCAGGTTAAACTTTTGATTCGCTTCATACTTGAGGCCATAATCAACTGTACCCTTCAGGTACCTCAGAATATGCTTTACAGCAACCAGGTGAACATATCTCGGATTCGTCAAGAACTAGCTCAATGTGTTCACTACAAAGAAAATATCTCGTCTTTTGTTCGTCAGGTACATAGAGGACCCAATCATCTGACGATACATCGTGACATCAACCGGATCAGATGAAGCATCACACAGAAGCTTCAGGTTCAGTTCCATATATTTGGCCATAGCCTTGCAGTCCATCATCTTGAACCTCTTCAGGATCTCTACTGCATACTTCCCTTGTCCAAGGAATATTCCATCTACACTCTACCACACCTCCATGCTAAAAACAAATAGTGCATCATCCCCAAGATCTTCATCTCGAACTCGGTAGCAAGCTTCTGCTGCATGTCGACAATCAATCTATCCTCACCTGTTACAAACAGGTCATCCACATACAATAGTAGTATCACTGGATTGCCTTCCTCAACCTTGTAGTAAAGGTTGGAATCCGCTTTACTCTTGGTAAAGCCCAAACTGGATAGAAAGTTGTCTATCCTACCATACCAAGTTCTGCACATATATGACTCCCTGTCATGTGTCTTAGAACCAAGTGGCTTCTCCACATACACTTCTTCTTCAACTACACCATTCAAGAAGGCTTTCTTGAAATCCATCTGGTGTATCTTCCACTTCATCACTGCAGCTAGAGCAAGTATGGATCTAATAGAAGTGTATCTGGCTACAGGAGCAAAAGTCTCTATGCTACCACCTGCAGCATGCTTGATCTTGTAGATCCTCTTGGAAGTCACTATAGACTCCCCTTCAGGTCTTGGGACTGCTTCCCAAACATCTTTATGATCGAATGGTACTCCTTGATCATGGCATTCATCCTAGATCCTGGGAACTTCAATCTCTTCAATATTTTCAATAGATAACTTTGTTGTTGAACAAATGTTGTAGTCCTTCTTTTGTAGGTGATGGTATACGATCTTTCCTACACAACAAGTTAAATTGCATGATTAGAAAACATCTCATAGTTTTCAGAACAAATTCTTACACATAAAGAAATATGTCATACAGTCATGCAATTATCTTAGCCAATGATTCAATACAACATTTATCTATATTCCGTAACTTTCTAGATGCCTTCCAATCTCTACTAGAACATTTTTAAGAGTGTGCACAACTTCTAACATGTCAGCAAAGAGGTTTCATTCTAGATAAGTAGCATTGGAATGTTGTAGAGTGCCATAGGCCACTTACCCATGTATATTAGTAGTATACTCTTCATCAATGCAACTATTCTAATATGCATAATACACAACCTAATTCTAGGAACATAAGCATATACATCATTGAATAACATTATGTAAGAAATGACAATTCAAATACTTATCTTTGTTTGGTTATTGGGTGGACTCCCTCTGAATCTTTGCAACTCCATTCTGATGTGAATTGTGAGAAGTGGTCAACTCCCTCTGAATATCTGCATCCTTGCAGAAACTACTGAAGTGTGCTCCTTTGCTTTCTTGCAGGAACAAATGGAGTGTGCTCCCTCTTGATCTTTGCTTCCTGGATTACCTGTCCTTGAACTTATATCCATCCTTAATCACTGTGCATGCTTATTAGTATCATCATTGTGTTATCCTTGAGGTCTTATACATAATCACACATTTATTAGTATAATCTTAATACTATCAAAACACAATAATCTTAAACATGTATAGTCATGCTCATTCACAAATAATAAACATTAGTATTCAAGGTTTCAAGGAAGTCTTCTTTTACTCATGCATATTCTTATTTGATTATAGGATTCTTCTAGTTAGTTAAATCGTCAATCAAGATAAGAAATATAATATGCATAAAACCCGTGATTACTCAAACCTATACCTTCATGATTCTTCTGGTTAGTCATATCATCAATTATGGTAAGAAACATAATATGCATACAACCATGACTATTCAAACCTATGACTTCATGAATAATCATTATCAACAACACAACAGTATAAGATCCTAACACAAGGTAGGATTCTAGCTTGATATAGGAAAAACATACCTGGATTAGCATGCTAGCTAGTTATGTCTAACATACCCACATAATGTCTTATGGTAATCTTCAATGACTTGTGCTAGTAACCTACATGTCTCATAAGTTATCCATTGTAGGACCAAGTTATACATACCTTGTAAGTAGATCTTCTAAGCAATCCATGACAATGGATGAATCTTTGTCATCATGTCATCATGATCATATGTTCTTGAACCAGAACATGATTTGTCTTTCTTGGTGTACCTTTCATGTTAGCAGACAACATAAACCTCATACAACACCATAATGCATTAGTACAATCATAAGTGTCAACACCCTGATCAATGAATATCTTCTATCGTGCATTCATAATTTTATTAAGGTGATATGACAAGTCTAGATTTAATCAAGATTGTACTAACTATAATAATATGAAGACAAATATACCATAAACTTAATCATGAACAAATCTCGAAACATACCTGGATAAGTCATACTTGTCGATATTGCTTGTAATCTTCTTATGTAAGGCCTTATCCTCATCTCCCTCTGAAACAAGAACTTCTTCACTTATGCAGCTGACCAATCCATATTCTTCTAGGATTAACTCAATCCACTTGATTTGCAAGAACTGGATCTGGATCTGGATTAGGGTTTGTTAGAGAAACCCCAACAATTCAAACTTTGAATTTCAAACTTCTGAAAGGATAGAAATATGCGCCTTGATGAGATGATCAAGTTGGTATGTTCAGAATTTGAAAACTGCAAAGTTTCACTCCTGAATTTTTTCTTTGAAACTTCTGGATTCACTGGACGTGACCCCGAACTAGGGTTTGATGAAGCCCACTCTTCTTACCAATCAAAAGGTTTGATCCAAATCTCTAAGATTCTATTTTTCTGAGGAGCTTCCAGCCGTGGTCATAGATTTCAAAAATTCCCACTTTTGCAGAAGCCCTAAATTTCCACTTTTCCGATCAAAGTCCTGAACTAGGGTCTGATCAAGCCCGGTCTTCTGCAAAACCAAAAATTCTGATCTTGGTCTCTTAATTTCTATTTTGATGAGTAGCATTCAGCTGTAGTTTTCGATTACAAAAATTCTAACTTTCACCGAAACCCTAAATTCCGGAATCCATGAATGAAGGTGCTCAAAAATAATTCAGTTTTGATAGAAATATGTACCTGATTGTTTCAGGTGTAACTCCTCACTTTTCAATCCACAGGGTCTGAAAACGTTTTTTGTAGTATACTGACCTATTATATTTCCATCCCGATAGGTCTGACCTCAATTGGATTCTCTGAGAGAGATTTATGCCAAGTGTCGCAATGTGACCTATTTATGGGATAAAATAGGAGAGCAAACTTGTACGGCATACCACGTGTCATTGGTTCAACTTCGGCCTCTAAAAACGTTTTCTGAGATAGTACAGTCTATGTACTACTTGTCACTTTTTACAAAATTTCATTTGGATCTTCCTAGCCCAAGTTATGACCTTTTTTCCAAGGTCCCCTGTTTTTTACTTAGATCTGGAAGAGGCAGAAACCCTATATTGTACAGATCATAAATCACAAAGTAAAGCGAATTAGATATTCTCCTTTGGACACAAGGTATATGGGGATCTGATATGCGACCTATAAACGTTTCACATCCGAAAACATCACCAAAATGGATTTATAGCGAAAGTAATACGATGACTGGTTTTTGCTATATCAAGCCCTAGCATCGTAAGTGCAACAAGTGTCATACATGCCATATCATACCTTCTTTCAGGCTAGCTCTGATACCATGTTAAATTTTCAGAATTTACTTCAATCTAATCTAGGATCTTAACTGAGAGAACAACATCTACAGCAAATCTACAGCATATCAACCATGGACACAATAATGCAAGCACACAAGAGACACAGAGTTTACTTGGGGAAAACCATAAAGGTGAAAAACCCCAATAACTTCCTCAAAGATAGATAGAGCAATGATACAACCAGAATACAAGAGATAGTCTTCTCCTAGAAGCATAGCCTCCTCCTCATAAGTGCGCCACTTTTCGAATGAAAGAATTGTATGAATGAATGACCAAATAGAGATCTCCCGATCTCTATACTTGTTCTGTCCTACCCAATAAACTAATGGGGCCTACATGTCTAGCTTAACCCATGGTTAACTTAATCCAGGTTGACCCCACACTTGGTGATCTAATAACCCTTTGAACCACATGGCCGACCCCCAATAGGGTGTTCTAATAACCCTTCGACCCACATGACTTATATAGGGTCGACCCCAACAACGTGGTCTAATAACCCATCAAGTATAAGTTACGACACTTACAATATAAATGATGACACTTCCGTATAGAGGAATAATACCATCTCTATAGGAGTACAAAATACATATATGAAATACATGGCTGAAATACATTCTAAAGTTACATATACATCAACAAATGGTAGCGGCCATGGTGGGGCCGATGCCCCCAAGTGTAGGAACTGGGTTTGTAATGGGGATGTTACCCCCAAATGGAGGAGTGGGGGTGGGATGGGATGGTCTGCACCACTAAGCGTAATGTGAGTCGCTGATGGGGGTGGGTTGGGTATGATGGCTACTGGAATTGGCGCAGTGGCAGGAATGGTGGGTGTGGGCCCCATCGAGGGCATACCCAAAGCATGTGTGGTTGTGGCTAGTGTGATAGTTGGGGTTGTTGTGGATGTACCACCGATAGTCCCTATAAAGAAAGGGTTGGAGGTCATGCCAGCCATGGGGCTGGTCGGTGCAGTGTAAATAGGGTTTTCGGACTCTTCCTCAGAATTAGATGTGAAATAAGGGGCGTCAGAGTCAGGGGACGGAGCTCTATGTCATCGACGAGTAGAGTCAAGTGATGAAGCTCTAGGTCTATGACGAGTGGTACTAAGTGATGAAGCTCTATGTCTATGACGAGTGATGTCAAGTGAACCATGTTGCCGGGGCTCACCCCGGAGGCACTAAGAGTGTCTCAGGGAATAAATGGTGACAGATGGTGTCAAGTATCTGGGGGTTGTGTCGAGTAAAAAATAGCTCAAAAACCCTAATGCAGCCGAGTGTGTAGAAGGAGAGCACAAACAATACAGCACTCAGGCCAACAACCGGGTCAAAATGCTTACTATAATGTTGATGTATATGTAACTTCGGAATGTATTTCACATATATGTATATTGTATTCCTATAGAGATTTTATTATTCCTCTATACAGAAGTGTCGTCATTTATATTGTAAGTGTCATAACTTGTACTTGATGGGTTATTAGACCACCTTGTTGGGGTCAGACCTGTATAAGTCATGTGGGTCAAAGGGTTATTAGACCACCCTATTGGGCGTCGACCATGTGGGTCAAAGGGTTATTAGACCACCCTAGTGGGGGTTGGCCCAGTCAGCATTATGTTAAGTGGTTAAATTGAGGCCGACCTAGTTGAGTAAAGGTCAAGTCAAGTTAGTGTATAAATAGAGAGTGTGTCTCTCTCATTTCACACATTCTATTCTCTCACTCACACTTGGGAGAGTGGTGCACTTGTGGAGGAGGAGGATTTGCTGCTAGGAGAAGACTATCTCTTGTATTCTGGTTGTATCATTGCTCTATCTATCTCTGAGGAAGTTATTGGGGTTTTTCACCTTTATGGTTTTCCCCAAGTAAACTTTGTGTCTCTTGTTTGCTTGCATTAATGTGTCCATGATTTATATGCCGTAGATTTGCTGTACATGTTGTTCTCTCAGTTAAGATTCTAGATCAGATTCAAGTAAATTCTGAAAATTTAACATGGTATCAGAGCTAGCCTGAAAGAAGGCATGATATGGCATGTATGACACTTGTTGCACTTACGATGCTAGGGATTGATATAGCAAAAACCAGTCATCATAGAAATTTCGCTATAAATCCGTTTTGGAAATGTTTTCGGATCCAAAACTTTTACAGGTCGAAGATCAGATCTCTATGTACATTTTTTCCAAAGGACAACCTCTAATTCATTGTACTTTGTGATTTATGATCTGTACAATATAGGGTTTCTGCCTCTTCCAGATCTGAGTCAAAATCAAGTGACCTTGGGAAAAAGGTCATAATGTGGGATAGGAAGCTCCAAATAAAATTTCATAAAAAGTGACAAGTAGCACATAGACTGTTCTATCTCAGGAAACGTTTTCAGAGGCCGATGTTGAACCGGTGACACGTGGCACGCTGTACAAGTTTTCTCTCATGTATTATCCCATAAACATGTCACATTGTGACACGTGGCATAACTCTCTCTCAGAGAATCCAATTGAAGGCACACCTGTCAGGATGGAAAGATAACAGGTTGAGCTATCTCAAGAAAATTTTCAAAGGCTGAAGTGGAACCAGTGACACGTGGCACGTCGTACAAGTTTGCTCTCCTGTATTATCCCATAAACAGGTCATGTTGCGACACTTGGCATAACTCTCTCTCAGAGAATCCAATTGAGGTCAGACCTATCGAGATGGAAAGATAGCAGGTCGGGCTATCTCAGGAAAAAAGTTCAGACCCTGTGGATCGAAAATTTTGGAGTTACACTAGAAACAATCAGGTACATATTTCTGTCAAAACATAATTATTTTTGAGTACCTTCATTCATGGCTTCTGGAATTTAGGGCTTCAGAGAAAGTTGGAATTTTTGTAATCGGAGACCACGGCTGGATGCTACTCATCAAAATCAAATTTAGAGACCAAGATCATATTTTTTGGTTGGGCAGAAGGTTGGGCTTCATCAAACCCCAGTTCGGGACTTTGATCGGAAAGATGGAAAATTAGGGCTTCTGCAAAAATTGGAATTTTGGAAATCTATGACCACGGTTGGAAGCTCCTCAGAAAAATTGAAGCTTAGAGTTTTAAATCAAATCTTTTGGTTGGGTGAAGCTCCAGGAAACTCAAACCCTAATTCAGGGTCCTCCCAGTGAATCCAGAAATCTAAAAGGCAATTTCGAGGGGTGAAACTTTGCAGTTTTCAAATTATGAATATACCAACTTGATCAGCTCATCAAGGCACATATTTCTATCCTTTCGGAAGTTTGAATTTTTGGGTTTCTTTGACAAACCCTAATTCAGCTCCAGGTCCAGTTCTTGCAAATCAAGTGGATTGGGTTAATCCTAGAAGAAGATGGATTGGTCACCTGCATAAGTCAAGAAGTTCCTGTCTCAGAGGGAGATGAGGCTAAGGCCTTCCATAAGAAGATTACAAGCAATCTTGATAGGTATGGCTTACAGGTATGTTTCATGGTTAAGTTTATCATATGTTTGTCTTCATATCATTACAGTACAATCTTGATTAATTACTGGACTTGTCGTATCACCTTAATAGAAGATATTCATTTATTAAGGTTTTGACACTTATGAATGTACTAATGCATTGTGATGTTGTATGAGGTTTATGTTGTTCGCTAACATAAAAGGTACACCAAGAAAGACAAATCATGTTCTACTTCAAGAACATATGATCATGGTGACATGAAGACAAAGATTCATCCATTGTCATGGATCACATAGAAGATCTACTTTCGAGGTATGTATAACTTGGTCCTACAATGGTTAACCTATGAGACATGCAGGTTACTAGCACAAGTCACTGAAGAGAACCAGAAGACATTATGCGGGTATGTTAGACATAACTAGCTAGCATGCTAATCCAGGTATGTTTTTCCTATATCAAGCTAGAATCCTACCTTGTGTTAGGATCTTATACTGTTGTGTTGTTGATAATGATTTTTCATGAAGTCATAGGTTTGAATAATCATGGTTGTATGCATATTATGTTTCTTAGCATAATTGATGATATGAATAACCAGAAGAATCATGAAGGTATAGGTTTGAATAATCACGGGTTTTATGCATATTATATCTCTTATCTTGATTGATGATTCAACTAACCAGAAGAGTCCTATGATCAAATAAGAATATGTATGAGTAAAAGAAGACTTTCCTGAAACCTTGAATACTAATGTTTATTATATGTGTTTGAAATGATCCTGACTATACATGCTTGAGATTATTGTGTTTTGATAGTATTAAGATTATACTAATAAATGTGTGGTTATGTATGAGACCTCAAGGATAACACAATGAAGATACTAATAATCATGCATAGTGATTAAGGATGGATGTAAGTTCAAGGATAGGTAATCCAGGAAGCAAATTTCAAGAGGGAGGACACCCCAGTTGTTCCTGCAAGAAAGCAAAGGAGAACACTTCAGTAGTTTTTGCAAGGATGCAGATATTCAAAGGGAGTTGACCACTTCTCACAATCCACATCAGAATGGAGTTGCAAAGATTCAGAGGGAATCCACCCAGCAACCAAACAAAGATAAGTATTTGAATTGTCATTTCTTACATAATGTTATTCAATGATGTATATGCTTATGTTCCTAAGAATTAGGTTGTGTATTATGCATATTAGAATAGTTGCATTGATGAACAGTATACTACTAATATACATGGGTAAGTGGCCTATGGCACTGTACGACATTCCATTGCTACTTATCTAGAATGAAACCTCTTTGCTAACATGTTAGGAGTTGTGCACACTCTTAACAATGTTCTGGTAGAGATTGGAAGGCATCTAGAAAGTTACGTTATATGGATAAATGTTGTATTGGCTAAGATAATTGCATGACTGTATGACATATTTCTTTATGTGTAAGAATTTGTTCTGAAAACTATGAGATGTTTTCTAATCATGCAATTTAACTTGTTTTGTAGGAAATATCGTATACCATAACCTACAAAAGAAGAACTACAACATTTGTTCAGCAACAAAATTATATATTGAAGTTCCCAGGCTATGAGAAGAATGCCATGATCCGTCAATCATGAAGAATGATGCTTAGGATGTGGTCCCAAGACCTGAAGGGAAGTTTGTTATGACTTCCATATGGATCTATCAAGATCAATCATGCTGTAGATGGCAGCATAGAGAAATATAAAAGTGATGAAGTGGAAGATACACCAGATGGATTTCAAGACAGCCTTCTTGAATGGTGTAGTTGAAGAAAGCCTTGTATGGCTTGAAGCAAGGTCCCAAAACTTGGTATGGTAGGATGGACAGTTTCCTATCTAGCTTGGGCTTTACCAAGAGTAAAGCGGATTCCAACCTTTACTATAAGGTTGAGGAAGGGAATCCTGTGATTCTACTTCTGTACGTGGATGACGTATTTGTAACAGGAGATGACAAATTAATTACAGATACTGAGAGGAATCTTGCTGCTGAGTTCGATATGAAATATTTGGGAATGGTGCATTATTTCCTAGGTATGAAGGTGTGGCAGAATTCAGGTGGGATCTTCCTTGGTCAAGGGAAGTACACAGTAGATATCCTGAAGAGATTCGGGATGATGGATTGCAATTCCATGGCCACACCCATGGCATTGAATCTGAAGCTTCTATGCGATGCTTCATCTGAGTCGGTTGATGTCTCTATGTATCGTTAGATGATTGGGTCCTTGATGTACCTGACGAACACGAGACCAGACATTTGCTTTGCGGTGAACACATTGAGCCAGTTCCTGACGGATCTGAGGAGTGTTCACCTAGTTGTTGTAAAGCATGTTTTGAGGTACCTGAAGGGTACAATGGATTATGGGCTCAAGTATGAAGCAGATCAAAAGTTTAACCTGCAGGGTTATGTTGATTCAGATTGGGTAGGAAGTTCTACAAATAGGAAGAGCACATCTGGGTGCTACTTCAGTATGGGATCAGGTGTGATCTCTTGGTTCAACAGGAAGCAGTCCTGCGTAGCACTGAGTGCAGCTAAGGCAGAATATGTTGCAGCCTATTCATCTAGTTGTGAGGCAGTATGGCTACGGAAGCTACTGTCTGAGTTATTTGATCTCCCATTGGATGCTACTGGTATATTCTGCGATAACGAGAGTTGTGTGAAGCTGTCTGATAACCCAGTGTTTCATGACAGATCGAAACACATAGAGATCAAATATCACTATATCAGGGATATGGTGCAGAGAGGAGTCGTGAAGCTCCTGTATGTTGTGAAAGACGAGCAGATTGCAGATGTGCTGATGAAGCCACTAGCAAGGGTGAAGTTTGAGTACTTCAGGGAGAGGCTTGGTGTTCTTCAGATCGATGACACTTCAAGGAAGAAGTGATGGTCACATTTGCTGAAGCCATTCCAAGCATGTTGGAAGGAGGATCCTTCACATGGTTGTGGATGTAAGCGCTGGATGATGAGCATCAGGACGATGCTCCAATTAATGCTCTGTATATGCATCATGTTGGATGCTAGATATGATCAGTTGGATCATTTATATTTATATGTATGTACGCATCATGTTGGATGTTGGATATGATCGGTTGGATCATTTGTATGTATTTGTATATGCATCATGTTGGATGCTTGGACCATGTATCTGTATATGTATCAAGTGGATACATTGTATGATCAGGTAGATCTTGTATGTGGATATGTATCATGTAATTGTATTTGTATTAGGTGGATACACTATATGATCAGGTGGATCATGTATGATGATATGTATCAGGTAGATACTTGGTGTGCATCAGGTGGATGCATTGTATGATCATGTTGATCATGATGATGAGCTTCAGGATGTTGCTCCAGATGATATGTACCAGGATGGTATAAGTGATGATGATCAGTGTGATCATGGGCATCAGGATGATGCCTCGTGCGATGATGATCCATTGGATCATGAGTATCAGGCTGATACTTGGAGGTCAGAGATGATATGTGGCAGGTTGTGCAAATAGCATGTAATCAGTCCTGGGAGATCTTGCCGATCGTGTTGCGGCACATTAATGTTCCTGGGGTACTCTTTCCGGTATTGCTATGTATTATGTAATCAGTCCTCAGATATCCAATAGGTTGAGATGTGTGCTCGTAATCAGTCCTGGGATGAGGTATTACTACGGAGACATGTAATCAGTCCTGGAGATCCGATAGGTTGAACTGTGTGCTCGTAATTAGTCCTGGGATGCTCTTTAGAGATCTTGCCAGTCGTGCTGCGGCACATAAATGTTCCTAGGATGCTCTTTAAAGGTTTTGTCTATCCACATGTAATCAGTCCTGGAGATCCGAGAGGTTGAGCTGTGTGCTCGTAATAAGTCCCAGGATGCTCTTTAGAGATCTTGTCGGTCGTGCTGCGGCACATAAATGCTCCTGGGATGCTCTTTAAAGGTATTGTGGAGGAGATGCATGTAACCAGTCCTGGGAGATCTTGTCGGTCATGCTTAGGCACATAAATGTTCCAGGGATACTCTTTCTAGTATTGCATCCGCACATAAAATTAGTCCTGAGAGGCCACCTCTATCAGACTGTTTGCACAGATGATGAAGACCTGCAGGTGGTGGGCCTACATCCAATATGAAAAAGGACTGGCTCTGTAGAACTTCCTATGATGAGTAGATTCAGAGATTGATTGAGATAGCAGCAGTAGTGACGATGATGATGACTCGATGACGATTATCCAATGACGATGATCCAGAGAAGATGACTTGTGCTAAGAGACCTGTGTCGAGAAATACCTTCCTAGTTAAGAGGGAGTGTTGATGTATATGTAACTTCAGAATGTATTTCACATATATGTATATTGTATTCCTATAGAGATGTTATTATTCTTCTATACGGAAGTGGTTGTATTCCTATAGAGATGTTATTATTCCTCTATACAGAAATGTCGTCATTTATATTGTAAGTGTCGTAACTTGTACTTGATGGGTTATTAGACCACCTTGTTGGGGTCGGCCCTGTATAAGTCATGTGGGTCAAAAGGTTATTAGACCACGCTAGTGGGGGTCGGGCCAGTCAGCATTATGTTAAGTGGTTAAGTTGAGGCTGACCTAGTTGAGTAAAAGTCAAGTCAAGTTAGTGTATAAATAGAGAGTTTGTCTCTCTCATTTCACACATTCTATTCTCTCACTCACACTTGGGAGAGTGGTGCACTTGTGGAGGAGGAGGCTCTACTGTTAGGAGAAGACTATCTCTTGTATTCTGGTTGTATCATTGCTCTATCTATCTCTGAGGAAGTTATTGGGGTTTTTCACCTTTATGGTTTTCCCCAAGTAAACTCTGTGTCTCTTGTGTGCTTGCATTTTTGTGTCAATGATTGATATGCTGTAGATTTGTTGTACATGTTGTTCTCTTAGTTAAGATCCTAGATTAGATTGAAGTAAATTTTGAAAATTTAACATATAACAGTTGTGCTATAATAAGCGGAGTGTCAGAAACAATGGTCAGAATACCAACAAGCAGGAGGTTTCCTAAAAATAAAAATGGTGGACTCACTAGACCAAAAGGGAGGTAAGGGAGCATGCAAAAACCTAACTAAATAGTATTCCAACTCAACTAGACATATTCTCTGCAAGATGATGAAATCCAAGTCAGACAATATGGATAATAAAATCAAGTGGCTAAGGGTATCCCCCTACTGGGAGGGACACTGGGTAACACAATCCTAGAAGAAATGCAACTAAGATACCCCATTCATAACACGTCCAGAAAGGTGAATATGCAGCTCCAGTCCTATCACCGTGTGGGCCTAAAAGGAATCACCACACGCGGACCAACGAGTAGGTATCCTTCGATGAATGAATGGATTGTGGTATTCTACTCAGGCCTCCGGAACCAGTCTTGCCACTTCAACCCTCCTAAGGGAGAGGCCCTCTGATAAACTGGTTGTGACCATGCCAAAAAGTACTAGGGGATTTTGGTACCCTAAAGGACAACCACTATGTCTCAAGTGTAAGTGACCAAGGGGTGTTATTTGGATGCCTATCCCCCCTATCCTACCTAACTGCAATATTCGTATGTGTTCCGCAAGTGGGGTTAGAATGTTGGTTGAGTTAAGTAGTTTATTAAGGCTCACTTGAATTAGGTGACAGAGTGTGTGCATGTGGAGTGATGAACCCAACAAAAGTGCCACACATGGGAAACGTTTTAATCAATAATGATGCAGAAATTTAACTTGCAATGCAAAATTTTTCTTTTTCAATGTAAATGCTGAAATATATATTTTTTTATAAAAATTCTGTAAATGGAACAGAAAACAAACTGCGAAAAAAAGATGTAGATAACTATGGTTGCAGACAGGACAGGTGGCTATGTAGGTGCAGAAAATGTTGCAGAAGGATTCTTGGCTAAAAGTGGAAAAAGTGCAGAAAACAAATCATGTGCGGCATGGGACATGGCTGTCAGGCTAGGACCTGCGGTGTGAACCGCAAGTATGGGACTTGGGTGTGCGGCATGAGCGCGACTATAGGTTAGGTTTGTGTGGTCAGGATTGCGGATAGGGTTTTGAAATGCGTGGTCTAAACCATGGGTGTGCAGAGGGTAACAGTGGCCGAGGGCGCGCAAAAACGCTGCAAGAGAGCGGGAAGATGGGAGCTTAAAACTGCAGAGGGCTGTGGGAAGTGAAGGGGTTTCAGTGGGTTGGGTCATAGGAGATGAGTAGGGAAACACATTCAGAACTGCAGGAAGCAAAGGGGTTTCGGTGGGCCGAGTCACAAAAAACAAATAGGGGAACGCGGTCTGGGCCGCGGGACGAACCTAAATGACAGCGATCTGGATCGCGCTCAGAAGGCAGTTAACTGCAGTGGGGCCTCAGGAAAAATGCAGGGAGTTGCGGCTTAGGCCGTGAATTAGGGCTGGGAACTCACGGTCTGGGCCATGGCTGCAAGGAACAGAACTGCGCTCTGCGGAAGAAAACCCAACTGTCCAAAGCCATAGCCGAACAGGAAAAAATAGAAAAAACACTTACAAAAAATAAAAAAATTTAAAATTTTAACCAGAAATTCAAAGGTCCCCAGCAAAGTCGCCAAAACTGTAGCTAGGGTTTTCACCCTAGCTTGTGTGAATGAGCACCTACTAAGGAGAATGATCTCCTTAGTAGCAGTTCAATAAACAATAAATTTTAATAGTAAAATAGTACAAAATCTAAGCTAACATGTGCATTACCAAAAATAAAAAGACAATATGATATAATGGAAAATTTTCTTTTGTATTAGCGTATGACCAAAATTACATGTACCTCAAATGTAGAGGTTGGTGGAGCTCTTGCAGTAGTCCAGGAGGGCTGCTTCCGTGCTCCAATGGGTTCCTTCTCCTTCTCCAAGGTGCTTGGATGGTGGGCCAAAAGGGGCACTCAAATGGGAAAACTCGCTCAAGTGCTAAGCTTAGGTTTCACGAGTGATTTTGGCAGAGTGAGGATAGGATAGATTGTGGATGTAAAATGAGGAGCCTCCATCACCTATTTATAGGTTTTTAAGTGGTGGAGTGCTGACCCATGGTTTTTGGCACCATATGGTTTAGGTCAGTTATTTTGGGGTTTTTGCTTCCTTTTTCCCTCTTTTTTATATTTTTTATTCCCTTTTACTTGATTTTTGGGAATTTAGGGCTTTTTAGAGGGTTTTTGCTATCTTTTTGAGGAAATTTAATTATTTGGAGGGGGGAAAAGGCTTTTTTGGCCTTTTGGTGGCCATTTAATGGTTTTTTGAGGTTTTGGAGGTGAAGATGGTGGGAAAAATAGACAAATGAGCCATATAGTGAGGGAGATGAGGTGGTGAGCATTTTTTGGGTGTTAACAGTGAATAAGAATGTGCTCCAACCATTCCATCATAAAAGGTAAATCTATGAGTTCCATACTCCTCATGTGGTACCATAAAAAAGAACCCTTTCACCCATACTTCATTGAGACTAATGATGCAAAACATGGAATTGTAGGATGTAGGAGAATGAACTAACTCACCCAAATGATCAAAAAGTTTAGAATTTTCATCATGGGATGGATCCATGTGGGTAGTATCATGCAGCTCCTTCAAAAGTGTGAAACCTTTGTCCTAGATTGGTTCCATTGTAGAGGAATCATGTTCTTCTCTAAAAATTGCATAACCTTCATCAAGAGACAATTCAAGTTCCTCTTCCACCACATCAAGTGTTTGGATCTCTTAAAGTTCATATTCAAACACATCAATCATATTCAAATTTCTAGAGTTCTCATGATCTACCATGTCATGATAATCCTCCAAACAATCTACCATTTGACAATCTGAAACATAGGAGGAAAAACAAGTATCTTGCAAATTTTCAAGAAGTTTCTCATTTTGAATTGTGAGCTTATGATTATCCTCATTATTCTTCAAGTATGAATCATGTAACAATTCATTGAGCTCAATCAAATGGTTTCTATCAAAAAGCAAAGACACGAAATTACCTTGGATGTGGCACATTGCTCTTTGATTATTCTCCATGTCTTCAAGGAAGGATCTTTCCTCCAATGAGGTAGCTCTCCAACAACAATTTGACACCAATGCTGGAGTGTCATGGAGAATTCTAAGGGTCTCTTGGATCTTCTTCTCATTCATCTTCAAGGATCCTTCAAGAAAATGTGGCTCTTGAAAATGAACCTCCTCATCTTCTTCCTTCTTGCTTGGACCAACTTCATGAAGCTCAAGTGGTGATGGGAAAGTTGATCTTGTTTCTTCTTCAACTCCTACAAGGTATTAATTTTCATGATTAATGTAAGTTTGGCTTGAATCAACACTTTTAAAAGTGATCTCTATGTCACCAAAATAGAGGTGTGATCACCCATCAGTAGGTACTCCTTCATAGTTCAAGCATCCATCAGTAGATGCTCTTTGCTTCATTTCCAAGGTAGGATGTGTCTCGAAATTATCTTCAATATTTTCAATAGGATCTTCTTCATTCTCATGTTATGTCTCTTCATATTTTTCATAGTCACTTGGGAGTGACATTCGATTCTCTTCATGTACTGCTTCTTCTACTTCACCTATTTCACAACTAGGTGGTTCATGGGTCTCCCCCTTTTTCTCCTTCAGGCAAGTTGATGCATTTTTCCCCTTGGTTTTCTTAAGATAAATATATTTTCTCCCAATTTGTATAGCCAACAATTTGAATCCTTTCATAAGATTTTTGGTCATGTCTTCAAATATTGGTTTCATGATTTTTATATGCTCCTCACCCTCATATGAGGTTCCTTTTTCATCCCTAGTCTTAGTTTCCTCAAACAATTTGCTCTTTTCGTTTTAATATCTAATGGTGGTCCCTAAATTATTGTACTCATAAATATCATACCATATCAGGTGCCAATATCATGCTCTGATACCACTATAATGTCCCATTTTTTAAATTCTTTAAAATTGTGAATTTTTTTAACTTTTTTTCCTAGTTCGACCTTTGACTAGTTTTGATGTCTAGGTCTCCAATTTGCTCCAAATGCTCCCAAATATTATGAGAAGGTATATGAATGATATTAGGAATTAATTATGATGTTCATGCATGATATAGGACCAACAAAATAATTCTACAAACCCCTTTAAGATTCTGGCCAAAGTAGGGAGTTTAACTAGTATTGGTCCCTTGGTCTCCAAATGACTCCAAATTCTCCCAAATTGCTACAGAAGGTACTTGGATGATATTAAGACTTGTTTAGAATTTTTATTGATACTATATAGTGTTCATATGACTTATTCAAATCCTCTTTCAAATATGGTCAAGATAGGGATTTTACTAGTAAATTGTGGTTCAAATCCCCTAGGGGTAGATGATGAAAATGACTTTCCAAATGCACTCAATCCAACTCGAATTTATGAATGGAAGTAGGGGAAATATAAAGGACATAAAATGAACTCTTATTCATAACCATTCAACTTTTAATGTCTTCTATAATTCCCTTAAATCAAATGCAAAAAGACTAGTTTGAACCTTGGGGGAAATGATAGGCAATCTTCTCCAAATGCTATGAAACTCAATAAAATGACTCCAAATTCTTATGTACTGAACACTAGAATAATATAATACATCAAAAATATTCCATTCATCAATAAACCATCAGTATTTTACTTATCCATTCGAATCCATCAACATTAAATTGGTTCACAACAAGGTAGTGGGGAAATGGCACTATTTGTCCATTAATGAGAAATTTAACATAGTTTTTATTGGAATATCGACTTGTGGATCTTATGATATGGTTATTACAGAGATATATAGAATATTAAATGTACATGAATTCGAAATGGAATTCCTTCACTAACTATATGCAACCACAAGAGCGCTATGCAAGAGCTATGGGGAAAATGACACCATTTCTTCATTAAAAATCAGATTTATACATTTCCACTTGGAATTTCGACCTGAAATTTTCTGGAGATGAAGAAAAGAGTATTTAATTCATATTATAAAATAAATGGGGCATTATAAGCTCCCCAAAATAGTACAATAGATTACCAAAAATGCCCTCCCTCAAGGATCAAGAATATGCAATGAAAACTGGAAATGGTTGAAGGAATGAGCTGCACTAGAAGAAACCATGATATTCCCTATAGCATACACCTGCAACAAATGAATCCATTAAATCTCCAAATGAAAGGTATGAATGGCCTTTCCAATTACCAACTTGGATGGGAATCTTCCACCCTTGAAATTGGCTAAGGCAAGAAACTAGTCATCCATTAGGTCTTCTCTCACAAATGCAATTGCAATTTCTAAAAATGATCAAAAGCTGTTATTCTTATTTGTTAATGACTTTTATAAAATTCTAATTTCATCCATGGGTCTAATTCCTTCCAAGAGCTTCATGCCAACTCAATTTGGGAAGATATTCCCAAGTATGCCACTTGTCCTTCCAATTCTAGCTCCCTCCTTCTCCAAATTTGACTTGGTGTCTCTTTCGCTGCCCTAACTCACTTGAGCGCCCTCTTGGAGGATATTTTTAGGCCAGAAATCTAATATATGTCATATTTCAGCCTTCAGGTCTGATTTGTGTCATAGTTGTCATAGCATCTTCATTATTGTTGTCATAGAGCTAGGGAATCTATCCCAAGTGTCCCACTAGCTCCAAATTGTCTCTTCGTCTTGCATGGGAGTTACTATTCCTCTACATTTCGACCACATTGACTCATGGAAAGTATTATTCACTTCCAAATCATCCCAATAACATTGTACTTCTCATGGATTCGAATTGACAAGAGGAGGATGCCATGTGGCATTGAAAATCTAGCTTGTGTGGGTTCCACTTCCTCCATGTGTCTTCATGATCAAATGCCACTTTGATTTTCAATTGTATATTATTATTTAGATGCTTTATTAAATATTTATGCTATTATAATGTCCATACATCATTTATTATCCCCCTTATTCCAAATCCCAAAGCTTCCACCCCCAATCTAGGAATCTAGTAATTTTCCTTCTTGGAAATTATTTGACCTTTAGCATCAATTTGACAAACTCTGATGAATATGGCGAATGGGCTTAGGCCAATGTGACCCAATGCAAAATTTGGGACATGAAATTTTATGGCCTGCCACCAAATATCAACTTTTCTAGTTAAGTTATATATAACCATTTTTGCTTTTAGTCTATCTGAATAATTATAGATTTGAAAATACATTTTCATTCCAGACAGCCATGCCTCAGCTTCTTCCCCTTTTTCTATCTCACCATTAAACATTGGCGGTTATATCTTTTTAAACTCTCCTGAATTTCTTCATAAGGTTTATATTTTCTCTTTTTAGGGGTATTGTCATTGCTTTCACTGGAATAATTATATTTCTCTCTATGTGGCTTAACATTATTTTATGTGGAGGAATTACTTTCATTATCATAAAATTTTAACCTTTTTCCTTTACGCTTGTAAGATATAGTTCTATATTCAGACTCAGGTTCTTTCCTTTTATCCTTCTCTTCATTATGTAATTTACTCAACAATACATGATTTAATTCTTCTTGTGCCCTCAGTTTTCTTTCTTTATCATCCTTAACATTTTGTATTTCAACTTTTAAGTCTCTCATAGTTTGGAGTAATTATGTTGAGTTATTAATTCTATCATTATTCAATTCCACCCATATGTTATTGTTATTAACATTTTCTTGTTCATGACTATGATTTGTTCCATTTTCGGAAGATGCCTCTACTCCTTCCATTTCCTGCAAAATAGAAATTTACATTTCTGTACATAAACAATTTAAACATAAGTCAATAATTTTTGTTTCCTGTTTTATATTGAACATGGGAGTTGAGCCAATGTTCAGGCCTAGTGTTTGTAACCGTGCTCTGTTACCACATGTAACAACTCTAAAAATCCATAAATAAATAAATAAAATGTATATGGTATAATTACCCATAAGATCTAGAGTTTAGATTAAGATTTACTTCTTTATCTTGTTATCTACTGGAATGCATACTCACACTCAATGACGTTACCTTTGTGAAGTATATGTTTAACTTGTTTATCTCGAAGTGTTAAAATCAACGTTTATCTATTTTATTCATACATCCTATTATCATTGTATATCAGTTTCAGTGTTCTTGCAATGTAATACTCATTATGTTTCCTGTTGTTGAAGGATTTGTTTTCAGTGGTGACCAGGCTTACTTAGCTTTCATGAAAGCTAACGCATGTTGAAATTCCTTGTACAAATTTTAGGTAAGGATTTACCCTACCAAGAATTGGGTTGGAGATTAAAATATTTGCTAAGGTAAAATAAGACCATAGCTATGAAAATAATGGATCAAGTAAAAGTTAATCCATGGCTCCAAACTATAGAAAAAATAAAATGGTTATCCTAGCTATGAGTTTTAATGCATCATATAAAAGTTAACAAGGACTACCAACTATAAGATAAGTGGGTATCCTAACTAGAAGTTTGATGGCATTAATCCAAGGTTGAAACATGTGAAATCGAAGTATAGGTAAAGAGGGTATGAATTTCAAATGAAGTGGGTAGTAGCTGGATGCTTTAAAGAGGCCATGTGAAGGCCTTGGCGTTTGGGATCCACTTTGGTGGCTAAACCCTGACCCTCACCTTCGCTTGGCTGTGTCGATTTACTTTTGTTCATTTCCATTGGGAGATCCAAGCTCTCGGTCGTCATGGTTGTGGAGAAGGATCCACACAGAGGTAGTTGTTTGGCCAACGTGTTTATGGAGAAATACTCCAGGATAGCTAGCCTGCGCCGAGGTAATAAAACAAAATGCTACACCAACTTATTTTTTCAAGTATTTCAATTAAATTTCCAAATGGGTTGCTTACTAATGCAAATGTATTTTTGTGTATACTATCAGGAGGGGTTTCACGCTATCTTGGAGTTCTCTGGTTGTGGGTTAAAAATTCTCTGTTAAAAATTTGTTTTGTATGCATTCATTCAACAGCTCAACTTCTTCAGGATTGTATCCATGTTGCTTACAATGTTTCTGGAAAGCATAAGGATTTTACCCTATTTATATTAAAAGAATGGATTCATTTTTTCAAAAAGCCGACAATGGCTCTGTGTTGTTTTCAATCTTTTCACAAGTTATTTTCTAGGGTTTTAAACTTGACTGTATATAAATATTTTAACCCTACTTCTGTATATAGCGATTTTGTTACAATTTTGTTGCTATATTTGAATATTGGTTCTGACTTTTGAATGAGATCTGATTACTTGTTTTCTTACTCAAGTGGTTAATAACTATACCAATAATAGCTTTTCAGCTGGGTGGAGATTTAGGGTTTTAGTTGTTTATTAATTCAAATAATGATTTAAACGTTTATTTGTGCATTATGTGTAATTTCTATAACCACTTTTATGTTTAAAAAGGGATGTGCAAACTATGTTGTTTCATTTGGGTCGAATGTGACCTCTATTTGATATATTATATAAGTGTATAAATAATTATTGTTTATTTCTAAACTTGTTTTGATACTCTGTTAATTTTATTAATTATGGGAAAAGCATTTCGTCCCTTCGGCCTACATACTGAAAATTGTAAATTTATTTTTTTTAAACGACCTTTATATATATATATAAAATCTATTGTATAATTATGAAAACTGTAATATTTTGTTCATACTTATATATATCCAGGGCTTTGACCCTATTGTTATTCTGTTGAAAATAATTTAGATATACTTACTTTATATAAGTATCTAATTACATATATATATATATATATATACACATACTATCATACTGTATTAAATATATTCTTTAATGTAAACTGAAAGTTCTTTTAAATACCTTGTTTATATTCTAACCATTCGACTATTTTACTAACTCTATTTTCTGTTACAATACTATGATAATTTTTCCAAAGATATGTAAACAAAGATACATAATATCAACTATATTTCTTTACTCTGTTAAATAGAAAATTGATATCTATTTCTATTCTATTTCCTATAACATTCTACTATAACAGTGTTACGAATTTCCTATGTAATCGAAAGAATAATATGATAACTGTAACTTGAAATTAACTATACTATTTTTATTCTTTTATATACAGATTAAAAACTATAACTACTATACAGAATATAATAATGTCTTTCATTTGATTAAGAACTAAACTGCAAGTAAATAAAACTAAGTAATAGGAACTTGATAACTTTGAAGATGAAACCAAACATAAAAGAAGACTGTTCCTCCCAACTGTCTCCTGAAACAACCAAGTTTACTTGCTTCAGGACCCCCGAGCCTATTCACTGAACCACTGGGACGAAGACTTGGTGTAGAAAATTTATGCTGTAACTTATGTTCTTGTCATTCACTTAACCATTTTTCTACTTCATCTCTCCCCTCATCGAATATTTTTTGTGCTTATCTTTTCAGTATACAACAAATCCACAAAATCTAGTTTCTGAGCCTCATGCTCATTCAATGGTTATATTGCTTTCCTAGGTATTTCAGTCAGTTTTGTAATTAATGAGCCACCTGCTCAGATTTCCCTATCTTTTGGGAACATGACCACTTTTTGAGGGAGGATGCCTCCTGCATCAACTCGAAAGTAAATGTTGTTTCTGACATCTATAGCTTATGCATTCTACCCTGAGTCATTCCTCCTAGTGGGCCAGTGAACACTTTTCAATAGTCTCTTTGGACATGTGTCTCTCCTTTTTATTTATTAAATAATAAAACATTCAATTACAGTCATCTTTGACCATCTCTGGTCAACAACATAGAACTTTACAATAACTTTTAACATAATGTTTTTCCACAACATAAAATATTAAGTTCTAGGTGGGTTACATTATTGGATATTTGTTACACCAAAATATCATCATCATCCTGGTAATGAGACATATGCCCTTATATGTTCCCTAATCCCTAAATTGTTAGTTCCAAATTACTTGAAAATAGGTTTCTACCTTCCCATTTTCCAATTTTTGGTTGCACTGATGCACCCTACATATTTACAACAGGCGTTAGAACCTTGATGATGCATTCTTGACATAAGCAAGGTGCGCCACTGACACTAGTTTCCTTCATTCAGCATGCGACACCCTCCAATGGCACATGTTTCTTGTTGAAAAGGTACGAAAATGCTTGTTTGAAATAAAAAAGAGAAGATTCGAGAGTCTTCTAGAAAGGATCTCTTGTGGAGGCTTATCCCAACAAATTAACATAGGTGGCAATCGAACCCCTAACTTCTTGGGATGATCCCTTAGTCTTCTCCATTGAATCCTCAACTCCTTTTATCCTCTTTGGCCGATTTATGCAAGCTCACCCTCATGGGATAGGTGAGGAAAGATAGAGCACCCAAATGCTACTGAAATACTCTTGGATCTAAGTTTTACTTCTCCATTAGGAACAAGGTTGGATCTTTGAGGAAAAGGCTAATTGAAAGAAATTGCGATGTCAAGGCAATGGTTGAAATCTCTTCCTTTCCATTTTTCTGTTAATACAGTAATATATATGCTCTTTCCATAAACCTTAATTGTGTTATATATTTAGAACTTGTTTCCTTGACCACTTGTTTATATTGATCAATATTACACGTTACTTTTACTTGTGTTTCCACTTGTTTGTCTTATGTTTTTTTGCAGCTGAAGGTTGAAGACTACATCAAACTAGGAGAACACTATCACGATTACGAGGTAAGTAATTCCTTGTTATGTTTGTATTTGATTGATCTATGAAAGTATCTATATTTTGTCTTGTTTTGTTATAAATCTAAACCATTTAGACTAGAGAGATTTGTCCTTGTTCGCATATATGAAGTATCTTCAAAGAAAATTGGTGACTCCGTTGGGGAGAGTTCATGGTCTTTGAGTTTTTTATTTTGTGATTTTCATTTCCTTGTTTACCCTATTATACCTATTCAATTTGCCTTGTTTCTTTTGGATTTGTCCTTTTTGAGTTACTGGGTGATCCAGTCTCAGTATGGGATCTTTAGCTCGTCCAATTGCCTAGTTTTATTTTGGGATTTTTACATTTTCAAATTGTTTATTGCTCCTTCCGCACCTGGGATATGATTTCCCAGTGTCACGAGTGAGATGACACACATGTCTTTGGGTCAAGAAGCATCACTGATGCACCCTGTCAGTGTTCAATAAGAGTCACTGACGCACTTACTCTATAAACAAACTACATCACTGAGGGACTAACGCTCTATTGTATGCTAGAAAACTACGTCACCCTAGAAAATTTTGCATTAGGGTTAATATCTCCACTTAAAAGTTGGACTAGGTGTTTTTCTATGATATTTGTGCTTTACTTGTCTTAGTCTGAGTATCCTCTAGATTTGGTTTGCCTTTTTCTTGGTTTTTCTTGATATTTGAAGCTTAGTTTGGTTTCTTGGTGAGTCATAGGTATTCAAGCGGTTGTTGATCTTGTCTTGGGAAATTTCAATCCCTTATGGGAGAAACTAGTCTTGTGCCTCTTGAGAAGCCCCTCATTTGCTTTGCTTTGAGTTTTAAGCCTTTAAAGTGTGTTGTTGTGAAAGCTTTGATTGTGAAAATAATGAATGAATTTTAAAAGAGATAGTGTCACTCTGAAACTTGTTTATTACTGTAATGAGATGCTCTGGAAGCTCTCGGCCTCTGTGTCCTTTTCGTTTGTAATATAACAGAGTTTTTATACAAAAATTGTGGCCTTCTTAATTTGCTGTCGAAAATGATTAAGCATTAGCATCCAGCAATGGGGTGTTTCGCCCATGCTCTCCTATGAATTATAAAATGGTTTCTCATTTGTTTTACAACATTCGAATGATAATCGTATTCCCATCACATTTAAATGAACATGTATGCGTTGGTGTATTAAATATTACGGCATTCATTTGGTAGTTAAAGTTTCCATGTTTTCTTCAATATTCAAATGAATATATATGCCTCTTTTTTTACATGATAACAACATGCCATTAATACACAATCCAACTTGACAGTAAGGTCATAACATCCTATCTTCCAGTATTTAAATGAAATGAGGAAACCTTTAGTTGAATGGCTACTTGTTGAACTTAGCCGTAGGCATAAGCATTAAGTTAGATGCATAAAATGCTTGAAGCCTAGGTTACGATGCATAGCTGTGGATTTGTGCTAGAATAATGTTTATGCTGCATTGCTCTTCATTGTCCCAATGCGCACTGTGTGAAAACTGTGGTTATGCATAACATTTTTTAAGCTTGAAGCAAAACGTAAATAAACATATGATTTATGTTAATGGTATCTTATACATTTTTCACTTTCGTTGCATATAATGATTTACTCTGTATTTTGAAGATATTGATAAGGCCTCGATTCGTAGACCACAAATTGACCCTGAGATGCATACCGCGTCTTCACTTAACCCACAGTGAGGCATTAAGAGAATAAGGAATTCCATCGCATATATACGGTGGTTTGCATTAACCTCTCACTGCATATTTAAAAGTAAAATAGTAGATGTGTGCCATAAGTAGGAAACCCTAGTCGATGCATCAAAATGAAGTTTGGAAACATATGCATATTCAGAATGGCTTAGAGCATAACCTTAAGCTCTATCTGTAACATAATTTTGCCATAAACATTTTCACATAAATGAATGCACAGTTTCAGCTATACTGAATTCATTTCATCAAATAGAAAATATCTTAAGCATCATGTTCCCTTTCTGGTTTACTCAATAACAATAAAACATTAGGGTTTATAAATATTTTTGGCTTGACATGTAAACCAAGGGTTTACATGTCAGCCTGATCTACACAGCCATCACACATAGATAAACACAGTTCTGTCCATAATATAGGAATAAGAGATCCTACATAAAATGAAATATACTACTAACCCTAGGTTAGCATTTAAACCATATTCAGATTCAGATATTTATTAATTATGGCAGATCTATACTCATAAATCAATGTAACAGTATACATATCAGTAGATCTGAAAACAGTAGATCATACAACAGTATCTCCAGAAATACACACAATTAATTTCCAATATTGTCCATAAAAATAAACATAGGGGTTCAATAGATATACTTATCTGAAATCTTATGACCAGTTGAACCAAGCAAAAACCTCCCAGCCTTTGACCATCAAGTACTCCTTGCTATCAAGTCACCCCCGAGCTGAGTTCACCGTCCCCCAGGTCAGAGTATAGTTTTTAAGTTACCCTTAACTGGTTTACCCAAGTTATTTAGGATATTTCAATGACAGTAGGAAACCCAACATCTAACTCGATACTCCAGGGGCTTTTAAGCCTTAACCCTTAAGAGAATCAATGTAACACAACCTATTCAGGTAAATGCAGTACTCCTACTAGCTTGGGGTAGTTCTCTTACCTGCACACAATTAAGTGGCCAATATCATACCAAGCTGTATGATTCCTCTTAAGTTGGACCAGCTTGGTTCTCCAAAATCTGTCCTCACTCACTTGGCTTGAAGACCAGTTTGGTTCTCCCAAATCTATCCTCCCTCACCAGTATTCATTTGTCTCAGGTTCATGTTTCTTCCCCAATTCCTCTTTCTCTTGTGTGTTCATCCCATGAGCTTGTGAATAATGAATGTGATAATGAATGTGTGTTTCAAAGGGTTTTCGATTTTTATTCTCTTAGGTGAAAATTCCTCATTATATGAATTCTTTTAATTCATTAGTTTCTCAAATCTCTTCTTTAGGGTTTGCCATTTCTCTCCAAATAATAATTTCTTCTTATTATTATTAAGTGGCATTTTCCCTCCAAACCTTAGAGGACTGTGTCTCCCATCTCATTAATGTGCTAGTCCACTTGGTCAATAGAAATCAATTTACCATATTTCTAAATTCAACTAAGTAAACTGAAATAATACTTAGTAGAAATATAATAGGGGTTCAAAGTCCAAAATTTTGGGTATTACATCTGGGCATCTCATTCGCTATGTCACCAACAGTTGCTTCTTCCTGTACTGTATGCACATTGCTGAAATTCTTCTTTCTATTAGGGAAGTCCTTTGCATAATGAGGTCCCTAACATTCCCATCATTTTACAGGTTCTCTTTGTTTAGTATTTTTAACATATGTATTAGGTATTTCTCTTTTCTTTACTACTGAACAATTCTGCTGTGTATTACCCTTAAAATTTGTCCCTTGATAATTATTTTTAGGATAGTTTCGAGAACTATTTCCAAAATTTATGTTGATATTAAAAATCTTTCTTCTTTGTTCAAACTTATTTGATCTTTTAACCTTCCCGTTAGGTACACTTTCTCTTTTATTTATGCTTTGTTCAGAACATAAATTAGCCTTCCTCATTTCTTCCTCAAGGGTTTTTGGATTATCATATTCTATTTTGTCCTTAAAGATAAGAGGTAAACAGCTTAGAAACCTCTATATCTTGGGATTTTCATCAATGATATAAGGTACGTATCGTAGTAAACTTTAAAATTTACTACTTAATTCCTTCATAGTCACTGAACCTAACTTTAGATCGTAAAATTTCTTAGCCCTTTCTTTGCAATATTGTTCAATTTATTTTTTTCTATTAAAGTATTTTTTAAAGGTCCTCCAACTTACATACTTTTCCATATTATTTTTCACTCTTTTTATGTAATGTCCCATTTTTTAAATTCTTTAAAATGGCAAAAATTTTCAATTTTTTTCCTAGTTCGACCTTTGACTAGTTTTGATGTCTAGGTCTCCAATTTTCTCCAAAGCTCGCAAATATTCTAAGAAGGTATATGAATGATATTATTATTTGATTATGATGTTAAGGGATGATATAGGACCAAACAAAATACTTCTACAAAACCATTTAAGATTCTGTCCAAAGTAGGGAGTTTGACTAGCAATTTCTCTTTGACTAGTATTGGTCCCTTGGTCTCCAAATGACTCCAAATTCTCCCAAATTGCTACAGAAGGTACTTGGATGATATTAAGACTTGTTTAGAATTTTTATTGACACTATATAGTGTTCATATGAATTATTCAAATCCTCTTTCAAATCTGGTCAAGATAGGGATTTTACTAGTAAATTGTGGTTCAAATCCCCTGGGGGTAGATTATGAAAATGACTTTCCAAATGCACTCAATCCAACTCGAATTTCTGAATGGAATTAGGGGACATATAAAAGAGATAAAAATGAAATCATATGCATCACCATTCAACTTTTACTATCTTCTATAACTCCCTTAAATCAGATGCAAAAAGACTATTTTCAACCTTGGGAGAAATGATAGGCAATCTTCTCCAAATGCTATGAAACTCAATAAAATGAATCCAAATTCTTATGTACTGAAAAATAGACTCATATAATACATAAATAATAGTCCATTCATCAATGAAACATTATTATTTTACTTATCCGTTCGAATCCATCAACATTACATTGGTTCACAACAAGGTAGTGGGGAAATGGCACTGTTTGTCCATTAATGAGCAATTTAACATAGTTTTTCTTGGAATATCGACTTGTGGATCTTATTATATGGTTATTACAGATATATATAGCATATGAAATTTAAATGAAGTTGAAATGGAATTCCTTCACTAACTATATGAAACCACAAGAGCGCTATGCAAGAGCTATGGGGAAAATGACACCATTTCTTCATTAAAAATCAAATTTATACATTTCCACTTGGAATTTCAACCTGAAACTTTCTAGAGATGAATAAAATAGTATTTAATCCATATTATAAAATAAATGGGGCACTATAATCTCCCCCAAATATTATAATAGCTCACCAAAAATGCCCTCCCTCAAGGATAAAGAATATGCAATGAAAACTGGAAATGGTTGAAGGGATAAGCTGCACTAGAAGAAACCATGATCGCAACAAATGACTCCATTAAAGCTCCAAATTAAAGGTCTTAATGTCCTTTCCAATTACCAACTTGGATGGGAATCTTTCACCCTCGAAATTGGCTAAGGCAAGAAACTAGTCATCCACCAACTCTTCTCTCACAAATGCAATTGCAAATTATAAAAATGATCAAAAGCTTATATTATTCTTTGTTTATTAATTTTATAAACTTCTAATGTTCTCCATGGGTATAATTCCTTCCAAGAGCTTCATTCCAACTCAAGTTGGGAAGAGAGTCCCAAGTATGCCACTTGTCCTTCCAATTCTAGCTCCCTCCTTCTCCAAATTCGACTTGGTGTCTCTTTCGCTTCCCTAAGTCACTTGAGAGCCCTCTTGGAGGATATTTTTATCCCTGACATGTCATATATGTCATATTTCAACCTTCAGGTTCGATTTGTGTCATAGGTGTCATAGCATCTACGTCATTGTTGTCATAGAGCTAGGGAATCTAGCCCAAGTGTCCCACTAGTTCCAAATTGCCTCTTCCTCTTCCATGGGAGTTACTCTTCCTCTACATTTCACCTCATTGACTCATGCCAAGTGTTATTCACTTCCAAATCATCCCAATAAAATTTTACTTCACTTGCATATATTTATTTATATCCTTTATTGAATATTTATGCTATTCTAATGTCCACACATCATTTATTATTCCCCTTATTCCAAATCCCAAAGCTTCCACCCCCGAACTAGGAAACTAGTAATTTTCCTCCTTGGCAATTATTTGACCCTTAGCATCCATTTGACAAACTCTCATGAATATGGCCAATGGGATTAGGCCATTGTGACCCAATGTAAAATTTGGGACATGAAAAATCTGTTAAGATTCAATCTGCTAAGACAGAAAATATCAGCATTACATTCCATTTCACAACAATAGCATATACAGGATCACTGAAAGAACAACAAGCACAACATAAACACAAGAGACACAGATTTATCCTAGGAAACCCTCATGGTGTAGAAAACCTAGCAAATCTTCCTCAATATAGATGATCAGCAAATACAAAAGATGTAAACCCTAGACATGAGCTCCTTCTCCTCCATAGCAGATCTCTCCCTCACCTATACGCTATTCACAAGTGAGTGTAGTGTGTTTATTAAATGAGGAACACACCTCCTCTATTTATACACAACTCCGACTTGACTATACACTTACTAGGTCGGCCCCAACTTTAACCATTGGGTTAAACACCCCATTACAACTAACTGGGCCAACCTCTCTAGGGTGGTCTAATAACCCTTTGACCCACATAACACATACAAGGCCGACCCCCACTAGGGAAGTCTAATAACCCAAGTTACCACATTCCGACTGAGGAATAAACATCTCTGGATATACAATAAGGTCTTCACGGAGGAATGAAACATCTCCGGAATAATAAAGTACAAATATAATATTCTTAGAAGTTACAATATCTCAAAAAAATCCTCCCTCCCCAATATTTCTTGTCCTCAAGCAATTTCAAACATGGGTGTTGAAGAACCTGCTTTCTGTATAATTATTTGAAGTTGCCATTGAGTTGCCCAACTTTGAGTCTTCGAAATTCCATGAATATTTTAGAGAGGAACCACCATGCTTGGTGCTGCACTACCCTGATTAAAATCACTTTATTTAGTAGGGAATCCATTCCCCATACTGTTGATGTATATGTAACTTCGGAATGTATTTCACATATATGTATATTGTATTCGTATAAAGATGTTATTATTGCTCTATACGGAATTGGTTGTATTCCTATAGAGATGTTATTATTCCTCTATACGGAAGTGTCGTCATTTATATTGTAAGTGTCGTAACTTATACTTGATGGGTTATTAGACCACCTTGTTGGGGTCGGCCCTGTATAAGTCATGTGGGTCAAAGGGTTATTAGAACACCCTATTGGGGGTTGGCCATGTGGTTCAAAGGGTTATTAGACCACCATAGTGGGGGTCGGCCCAGTCAGCATTATGTTAAGTGATTAAGTTGAGGTCGACCTAGTTGAGTAAAGGTCAAGTCAAGTTAGTGTATAAATAGAGAGTGTGTCTCTCTCATTTTACACATTCTATTCTCTCACTCACACTGTGGAGAGTGGCGCACTTGTGGAGGAGGAGGCTCTGCTCCTAGGAGAAGACTATCTCTTGTATTCTGTTTGTATCATTGCTCTATCTATCTCTAAGGAAGTTATTGGGGTTTTTCACCTTTATGGTTTTCCCCAAGTAAACTCTGTGTCTCTTCTGTGCTTGCATTATTGTGTCCATGAATGATATGCTATAGATTTGTTGTACATGTTGTTCTCTCAGTTAAGATTCTAGATCATATTGAAGTAAATTCTGAAAATTTAACATGGTATCAGAGCTAGCCTGAAAGAAGGCATGATATGGCATTTACGACACTTGTTGCACTTACGATGCTAGGGCTTGATATAGAAAAAACTAGTCATCGTAGCACTTTCTCTATAAATCCATTTTGGCGAATTTTTCGGATCGAAAACCTTTAAAGGTTGAATATTAAATCCCCATGTACCTTGTGTCCAAAGGACAACCTCTAACTCGTTTTACTTTGTGATTTATGATCTGTACAATATAGGGTTTCTGCCTCTTCCAGATCTGAGTCAAAATCAGGTGACCGTGGGAAAAAGGTCATAACTTGGGCTAGGAAGATCCAAATGAAATTTCATAAAATGTGACAGGTAGTACACAGACTGTACTATCTCAGGAAAACATTTCAGAGGCCGAAGTGGAACCAGTGACACGTGGCATGCCGTACAAGTTAGCTCTCCTGTATTATCCCATAAACAGGTCACGTTGCGACACTTGGAATAACTCCCTCTCAGAGAATCCAATTGAGGTCAGACTTGTTAGGATGGAAAGATAACAGGTCGATATATCTCAGGAAAATTTTACAGAGGCCGAAGTTGAACCAGTGACACGTGTCACGCCGTACAAGTTCGCTCTCTTGTATTACCCCATAAACCGGTCACGTTGTGACACTTGGAATAACTCTCTCTCAGAGAATCCAATTGAGTTCAGACCTATCGGGATGGAAAGATAACAGGTCGGGCTATCTCAGAAAAAAAATTTAGACCCCGTGGATTGAAAAGTTAAAAGTTACACCAGAAACAATCAGGTGCATATTTCTGTCAAAACAGAATTATTTTTTAGTAGCTTCATTCATGGCTTCCGTAATTTAGGGCTTCAGAGAAAGTTGGAATTTTTGTAATCAGAGACCACGGCTGAATGCTATTCATCAAAATAAAAATTTAGAGACCAAGATCAGAATTTTTGGTTGGGCAGAAGGTCAGGCTTGATTAGACCCTAGTTCGGGACTTTGATCAGAAAGGTGGAAAATTAGGGCTTCTGTAAAAATGGGAATTTTTGAAATCTGTGACCACGACTGGAAGCTCCTCAGAAAAATAGAAGCTTAGAGCTTTGGATCAAACCTTTTGATTGGGAAGAAGAGTGGGTTTCATCAAACCCCAGTTCAGGGTCACGTCCAGTGAATCTGGAAGTTTCAAAGGAAAAATTGAGGAGTGAAACTTTGCAGTTTTCAAATTCTGAATATACCAGCTTGATCAGCTCATCAAGGCGCATATTTCTATCCTTTCAGAAGTTTGAAATTCAAAGTTTGAATTTTTTGGGTTTCTCTGACAAACCCATATCCAGCTCCAGGTCTAGTTCTTGCAAATCAAGTGGATTGGGTTAATCCTAGAAGAAGATGGATTGGTCACCTGCATAAGTGAAGAAGTTCTTGTTTGAGAGGGAGATGAGGTTAAGGCCTTACATAAGAATATTACAAGTGATATCGACAGGTATGACTCATCGAGGTATGTTTCGATATTTGTTCATGATTAAGTTTATGGTATGTTTGTCTTCATGTTATTATGGTTAGTACAATCTTGATTTTAGATTTGTCGTATCACCTTAACAAAATTATGAATGCATGATAGAAGATATTCATTTGTTAGGGTGTTCACACTTATGATTGTACTAATGCATTATGGTGTTGTATGAGGTTTATGTTGTCTGCTAACATAAAAGGTACACCAAGAAAGACAAATCATGTTCTACTTCAAGAACATATGATCATGGCGACATGAAGACAAGGATTCATCCATTGTCATGGATCACATAGAAGATCTACTTTCAAGGTATGTATAACTTGATTCTACAATGGTTAACTTATGAGACATGCAGGTTACTAGCACAAGTCACTGAAGAGAACCAGAAGACATTATGCGGGTATGTTAGACATAACTAGCTAGCATGCTAATCCAGGTATGTTTTTCCTATATCAAGCTAGAATCCTATCTTGTGTTAGGATCTTATACTGTTGTGTTGTTGATAATGATTATTCATGAAGTCATAGGTTTGAATAATCATGGTTGTATGCATATTCAGTTTCTTACCATAATTGATGATATGACTAACCAGAAGAATCATGAAGGTATAGGTTTGAATAATCACGGGTTTTATGCATATTATATCTCTTATCTTGATTGATGATTTAACTAACCAGAAGAGTCCTATGATAAAATAAGAATATGTATGAATAAAAGAAGACTTCCTTGAAACCTTGAATACTAATGTTTATTATCTGTGTTTGAATCGATCCTGACTATACGTGCTTGAGATTATTGTGTTTTGATAATATTAAGATTATACTAATGAATGTTCGATTATGTATGAGACCTAGAGGATAACACAATGATGATACTAACAAGCATGCATAGGGATCAAGAATGAATATAAGTTCAAGGACAAGTAATCCAGGAAGCAAAGATCAAGAGGGAGTACACTCCAGTGGTTTATGCAAGGATGCAGATATTCAGAGGGAGTTGACCATCTCTCTACATTCCACAACAGAAAGGTGTAGAAGAAGCTACTTCAGATTAGGACTCCAGCAGCTCCTGCAAGGAAGCGAAGATTCAGAGGGAGTCCACCCAGCAACCATACAAAGATAAGTATTTGGATTGTCATTTCTTACATAATGTTATTCAATGATTTATATGCTTATGTTCCTATAATTAGATTGTGTATTATGCATATTAGAATAGTTGCATTGATGAACAGTATACTACTAATATGCATGTGATGGGTAAGTGGCCTATGGCACTGTACAACATTCCATTGCTACTTATCTAGAATGAAACCTATTTGCTGACATGTTGGGAGTTGTGCACACTCCTAACAATGTTCTGGTAGAGATTGGAAGGCATCTAGAAAGTTATGGAATATGAATAAATGTTGTATTAAAGCATTGGCTAAGACAATTGCATGATTGTATGACATATTTCTTTATGTGTAAGAATTTGTCTAAAAATTATGAGAGATTCAGGATGTTGGATTGCAAGGCCATGGCCACACCTATGGCATCGAATCTGAAGCTTTTATGTGATGCTTCATCTGAGCTGGTTGATGTCTCTATGTATCGTTAGATGATTGGGTCCTTGATGTACCTGACGAACACGAGACCAAACATTTGCTTTGTTGTGAACACATTGAGTCAGTTCCTGACAAATCCGAGGAGTGTTCACCTGGTTGTTGTAAAGCATGTTCTGAGGTACCTGAAGGGTACAGTGGATTATGGGCTCAAGTATGAAGCGAATCAAAATTTTAACTTGCAGGGTTATGTTGATTCAGATTGGGCTGGCAGTGTTGCAGATGGGAAGAGCACATCTGGATGTTGCTTCAGTATGGGATCAGGTGTGATCTCTTGGTTTACCAGGAAGCAGTCCTGCGTAGCACTGAGTACAGCTGAGGCAGAGTATGTTGCAGTCTGTTCAGCTAGTTGTGAGGCAGTATGGCTACGGAAGCTACTGTCTGAGTTATTTGATCTCCCATTGGATGCTACCGGTATCTTTTGTGATAACCAGAGTTGTGTGGAGCTGTCCGAGAACCCAGTGTTTCATGACAGGTCGAAACACATAGAGATCAAATATCACTATATCAGGGATATGGTGCAGAGAGGAGCTGTTGTTGTGGGGAAAATGCACCTATAGTTCAGGGGAGAAACTACCAACTTACGGTGATAAAGATAGACTTACAAGCATTCTTCAAGTACAACAAATAAATGAAGAGATTAGGGTTTAGAGATGTAAGAACCTCATTCAGAAGGTTGATCCTAGCTTTGCCTCCCTTGCTCTTCAATGCTTATCTAGTGGCGCAATTCCCAGACCTGCAAAACAACTTGATACCTTTCTCAAATACATTTGACTACATATATAATACTGATATCTATAATGGAAGAAGACATCAGATTGTAAACAAACTGTAATCAAATCTAAGACACATTAATAGGTCATATTTGGAAAGAGAAGAACGTCTGATCTTTATTAATGAATGAAAGCAAGTACATACAATTATACCTTCCTTCAAGCTTGGCACTTCACGAAACCTAGATTCAAGGTCTCCTGCTTCTGTTCTCCAAAGATCCCAGCCTCTAAGCAATTGTACTAGGGTTTACCAAAACTGAAGCACAAGAGAGGGGGATGAGGGTCTCCATTCCTCCAGCATAACTTTGTAATTGGGCTTGGTCCTCTCACATGACCCTTCTACCCTCCTTATATAGTCAATGAGGAAGAGGAAAAGAAGTTACAACCACTCAAGAGGTTTCCCAACCAACTTAACTTACTCAAATTTTGAGATTTTGACCAAAACAGGTGTGTACTCTACCCTATAGTAGACAAAGTCGCATACACATGGCAATGGGCGCTACTTTGAATGAGGTAAAGTCGCATACACACGCTACTATTATAACAGTGGAGTCGCGCTCATGTTGAAAAATGGCCAAAAATAGGCTTTTCTGCTCATTTTCAGGAGATGGTTTGGTCTGGAAAAATGTTCCTAAGGGTCATATACATCAAATGGGTCAAGAATGAGGTAATTTCAACCATTTTTAATGTCCCAAATGACTCCTCCATCCACAAATGTCCTGTTGTGTGACTGAACTTGTTCTCAAGAAGTGTCGTCATGCGACCAAGGGAAGCAAGTGTCGTCACGGATGGAGAGGTGTCATTTCAAGCTATAACAGCTGTGAAGCTCCTGTATGTTGCGACGGACGAGGAGATTGCAGATGTACTGATGAAGCCACTAACCAGGGTGAAGTTCGAGTACTTTAGGGAGAGGCTTGGTGTTCTTCAGATCGAGGACACTTCGAGGAAGAAGTGATGGACACATTTGTTGAAGCCATTCCAAGCATGTTGGAAGGAGGATCCTTCACATGGCTGTGGATGTAAGCGCTGGATGATGAACATCAGGATGATGTTCTGGTTTCTGCTTTGTATGATCATTTGGATCATTTTTATATTGATGCATCATGTTGGATGCTGGATATGATCAGTTGGATCATTTATATGTATATGTATGTACGCATCATGTTGGATGCTGGATATGATCGGTAGGATCATTTGTATGTATTGTGTATGCATCATGTTGGATGCTTGGACCATGTATCTATATATGTATCAGGTGGATACATTGTATGATCAAGTGGATCATGTATGGTGATATGTATCATGTATTTGTATTTGTATCAGGTGGATACATTGTATGATCAGGTGGATCATGTATGGTGATAGGTATCAGGTAGATACTTGGTATGCATCAGGTAGATGCATTATATGATCAGGATAATCGTGGATGATGAGATTCAGGATGTTGCTCCAGATGACATGCAACAGGATGTTGCAGTGATGATGATCAGGATGATCATGTGTACATCAGAATGATGTATGGTGAGTATCAGGTTGATACTCTATGGCTGTGGATCAGGTTGTGCAGATGAGCATATAATTTGGCCCTGGGAGATTTGCAGATAGTCTTTCAAGGTTTTTCCTATGGCATGTAATTCGTTCCCTGGGATATCTGGCAAATGCTCTTTAGAGGTTTTTCTCTGGGAGGACATATAATTTGGCCCTGGGAGATCTACAGATAGTCTTTCGAGTTTTTGCCTATGGCATGTAATTTGTGCCATGGGATATCTGGCAAATTCTCTTTCGAAGTTTTGTCCTATGGCATATAATCTGTCCTTGGGAGATCCGATAGGTTGGGCTGTGTACCCGTATAAGTCCTAGGATGCTATTGCAAGGTTTTTCCATGACCACATATAATCTGTCCTTGGGAGATCCTATAGGTAGAGTTGTGTGCTCGTAACAGCCTGGGATGCTCTTGCGAGGTTTTTTGGTGACCACATATAATCTGTCCCTGGGATATCCTATAGGTAGAGCTGCGTGCTCGTAATAGCCTGGGATGCTCTTGCGAGGTTTTGTGGTGAGGTCACATATAATATGGCCTTGGGAGATCCTATAGGTATAGCCGTGTGCTCGTAACATCCTGGGATGCTCTTTCCAGGCTTTGTGACGCACGTAATAAGTCCTGAGGATTCCACAGTATGGCCAGTGATGACGAAGACCTGTAGGTGGTGGGCCTACATCCAGTATGAAAAAGGACTGGCTCTGTAGAACTTCCTATGACGAGTAGATTCAGAGATTGATTGAGATAGCAGCAGCAGTGACGATGATGATGACTCAATGACGATTATCCAGTGACTATGATCCAGAGAAGATGACTTGTGCTAGAAGACCTGTGTCGAGAAATACCTTCCTAGTTAAGAGGGAGTGTTGATGTATATGTAACTTTGGAATGTATTTCACATATATGTATATTGTATTCCTATAGAGATGTTATTATTCCTCTATACGTAAGTGGTTGTATTCCTATAGAGATTTTATTATTCCTCTATACGGAAGTGTCATCATTTATATTGTAAGTGTCGTAACTTATACTTGATGGGTTATTAGACCACCTTGTTGGGGTCGGCCCTGTATAAGTCATGTGGATCAAAGGGTTATTAGACCACCCTATTGGGGGTCGGCCATGTGGGTCAAAGGGTTATTAGACCACCCTACTGGGGGTCGGCCTAGTCAGCATTATGTTAAGTGGTTAAGTTGAGGCCGACCTAGTTGAGTAAAGGTCAAGTCAAGTTAGTGTAGAAATAGAGAGTGTGTCTCTCTCATTTTACACATTCTATTCTCTCACTCACACTGTGGAGAGTGGGGAACTTGTGGAGGAGGAGGCTCTGCTGCTATGAGAAGACTATCTCTTGTATTCTGGTTGTATCATTGCTTTATCTATCTCTGAGGAAGTTATTGGTGTTTTTCACCTTTATGGTTTTCCCCAAGTAAACTCGGTGTCTCTTCTGTGCTTGCATTATTGTGTCCATGAATGATATGTTGTAGATTTGTTGTACATGTTGTTCTCTCAGTTAAGATTCTAGATCAGATTGAAGTAAATTCTGAAAATTTAACACATACTACATGTTTCCCCAAAAAATTGAAACCAACGAGACTAAGAATTATCCCAGGGTCCCATTGCTTGTATTGCACTCCAACAATTAGAAGTGCTCTCCAATTCATAGTTCCTGGATCCCATTTTCTTGTATGCATTCTTCCCAACATCATGAGTAAAAAATATGTATCATCAAAGTACATAACAACATAATTAAAATGAACATCAAGAAGATGCTTCATCAAAGAATCATGAAAGTGCTTATACCTCCAAGCAAGTAGACCACCATTTTCCAAGTGCATACAAGCATCAAGTAACCAATCAAATTTGCTCCAATGACATAGGTGAGGATCCCATGTCCTATCATGCTGCTCCAAAATGATGTGATATGCATCAAAATATCCATCCATGTATTCTTTCATCCAAGAAGTGAATGAAGAATCTCCACTAAAATCTAAACCGAATAATGAGCAAGAAAAACAAGGAGACTTGAAATAAATCAAAGAAGTCTCACCCATACATCCATGAATGTGAGAATCATAAAGATATAACAAAGTATGTGTATGCCAAGAAAAATGTTCTCCAATCATAAATCTATTCACCCCATTGTTGGATGAAGTTCCTCCAACATCAAATGAACCAAGTGTTGAGCAAGAAAAATCATGAGTCTTCAAGTGACTCAAATGCATATCATAGGTGCATCTGTAATGTCCCTTATTAAGAATTTTATTAAAATTGCAATTTTCCACTTTTTTTTTCCTAGTTCGACCTTTGACTAGTTTGGATCTCTAGGTCCCAAATTTGCCCCAAATGATCCCAAATATTCTGAGAAGGTATATGAATGATATTAGAACATAAATATGTGTTTCAGGGATGCCTTTGGAACTTTAAAATACTTCTGCAAATCCTCTTTCAATTCTGATCAATGTAGGTAACTTTACTAGTGATTTTCCTTTGACTAGTATTGGCCTCTAGGTCTCAAATTGACTCCAAATGCCTTCAAATCTTCAAGAAAGGTGTATGAATGATATTATAACTTGAATATGATGTTTATGTATGACATATGTCCACCAAAATACCTCTGCAAAGTCTCTTAATATTCTGGAGCAATTATGCAATTTTACTAGTGATTTGGGGTTCAAATCCCCCTGGGGTAAGTACTGAAAATGGCTTCCCAAATGCCTCCAAACCCACTCAAATTTATGAACAGAGGTATGTAATGTGTTAATTATTTTATTAAAGTCTCATATGCACCATTAATGGATTATTACAACTGTTCTCACCCTCTCCCATTCAACTGCAAAAATCCCCAATTCGACCCTTGGGGAAATGGCACTATTTCACCTCCCAATAGAACTAAACTGAGTAAAAATGCTTCAAATGCTCAAGTACAATACATGAAACTTGTATAAGACATCCATGGCAGTATATTGATCACAAATATATCAGAGAATCATCCATTCATTCGAAATCATCATCAATACATTGGTTCACAACAAGGTAGTGGGGAAATGGCATTGTTCTTCCATTAAAAATGAGATTTATACATTTCTACTTGGAATTTCGACCTAAAAATTTTTGGAGATGAAGAACAGAGTATTTAATTCATATTAAAAAAGAAATGGGGCATTAAAAGCTTCCCCAAAGAGTACAATAGCTCACCAAAAACGCCCTCCCTCAAGGATCAAGAATATGCCATCAAAACTGGAAATGGTTGAAGGAGTGAGCTGCAATAGAAGAAACCATGATCTGCCCTGTAGCTTACACCTACAAATAAAGACTCCATTAAAGCTCCAAATGAAAGGTCTGAATGGCCTTTCCAATTACCAACTTGGATGGGAATCTTTCACCCTCGAAATTGGCTAAGGCAAGAAACTAGTCATCCACTAGCTCTCCCTCTTCACAAATGCAATTGCAAATTCTACAAATGATCAAAAGCTGGTTTCATTCTTTTTTATTGACATTTATAAACTTCTAATGTCCTCCATGGGTCGAATTCCTTCCAAGAGACTCATGCCAACTCATGTTGGGAAGAGATTCCAAAGAACGCCACTTGTACAACAATTCCTAGTCTCCCACTTCCACCAAATCACATGTGGAAGCATCTTAGCTGCCCTAACACCCTTGAGTGCCCTCTTGGAGTCTATTTTTAGCCCTAACATGTCATATATGTCATATGTCAGCCTTCAGGTCTGATTTGTGTCATAGGTGTCATAGCATCTTCATTATTGTTGTCATAGAGCTAGGGAATCTAGCCCAAGTGTCTCACTAGCTCCAAATTGCCTCTTCCTCTTCCATGGGAGTTACTCTTCCTCTATATTTCGACCTTGGATGAGTCATGCAATGAATAATACCTTTTGTACTCCCCCAAGTATGTTACCATTCACCTTGAATTCGAATTGGTGAGAGAATGATGCCAAATGTAGTGGGGAAATCTAGCCATATGTGGGTCCCACTTCCTCCATGTGTCTTCATGATGAAATGCCACTTTGATTTTCACTTGTATATATTTATTTAGATCATTTATTAAATATTTATTCCATTCTAATGTTCAAACATCATTTATTATCCCCATTATTCCAAATCCCAAAGCTTCCACCCCAAACCTAGGAAACTAGTAATTTTCCTCCTTGGCAATTATTTGACCTTTAGCATAAATTTGACAAACTCTAATGAATAGGGCCAATGTTATTAGGCCATTGTGACCCAATTCCAAATTTGGGACATGACAAATCCTCCCTTCCCAATATTGCTTGTCCTCAAGCAATTTTAAACATGGGTGCTGAAGAACCTGCTTTCGGTATAATTCTTTGAAGTTTCCATTGAATTGCCCAACCTTGAGTCTTTGAGTTTCCATGAATATTTTAGAGAAGAACCACCATGCTTGCTGCTGCACTACTCTGATAAAAATCACTTTATTAAGTGGGGAATCCATCTCCCATACTGCTTGCTTCCCCCAAAAAAATGAAACCAATGAGACAAAAATTATTCCAGGGTCCCATTGCTTGTATTGCACCCCAACAATTAAGAGTGCTCTCCAACCTACACCATTAGATAAGAGGATTCCTGGATCCCATTTTCTTGTATGCATTCTTCCAAACATCATGAGTACCAAATATATATCATCAAAGTACATAACAACATAATGAAAATGTACATCAACTATATGCTTCATTAAAGAGTCATGGAAGTGCTTATACCTCCGAGCAAGTAGACCACCATTTTCCAAGTACATACAAGCTTCAAGTGACCAATCAAATCTGCTCCAATGACATAGGTGAGGACCCCATGTCCTATAATGCTGCTCCAAAAGAATGTGATATGCATCAAAATATTCCACCATGTATTCTTTCATCCAAGAAGTGAATGAAGAATCTCCACTAAAATCTGAACCAAATAATAAGCAGAAAAAACAAGGAGACTTCAAATGACTCAAAGAAGTCTCACCCATACATCCATGAATGTGAGAATCATAAAAATATAACAAAGTATGTGGCTGCCAACAAAAATATTCTCCAATCATAAATCTATTCTCCCAAGTGTTGGATGAAGTTCCTCCAACATCAAATGAATCAAATGTTGAGCAAGAAAAACCATGAGTCTTCAAGTGACTCAAATGCATATCATAGGTGCATCCATGTAGATTTGCATCATCATAAAGTGAAAAATAATGTTGCTGCAAATGTAAATAAGAATGTGCTCCAACCATGTCATCATAAAAGGTAAATCTAGGAGTTCCATACTCCTCATGTGGCACCATAAAAAAGAACCCTTTCACCCATACTTCATTGAGACTAATACTGCAAAACATGGAATTGTAGGATGTAGGAGAATGAACTAACTCACCCAAATGATCAAAAAGTGCAGAAGTTTCATCATGGGAAGGATCCATGTGGGTAGTATCATGCAGCTCCTTCAAAAGTGGGAAACCTTTGTCATAGATTGGTTCCCATGTAGAGGAATCATGCTCTTCTTTAAAAATTGCATAAGCTTCATCAAGAGACAATTCAAGTTCCTCTTCCACCACATCAAGTGTTTGGATCTCTTCAAGTTCATCTTCAAACACATTAAGCACATTCAAATTTCCACATTTCTCATGATCCACCATGTCATGAGAATCCTCCAAACAATCTACCATTTGACAATCTGAAACATAGGAGGAAAAACAAGTATCTTGCAACTTTTCAAGAAGTTGCTCATTTTGAATTGTGAGCTTATGAATATCCTCATTATTCTTCAAGTATGCATCATGTAACAATTCATTCAGCTCAAACAAATGGTTTCTATCAAAAAGCAAAGACATGAAATTACCTTTGATGTGGCACATTGCTCTTTGAATCTTCTCCATGTCTTCAAGGAAGGATGTTTCCTCCAATGAAGTAGCTCTCCAACAAGAATTTGACACCAATGCTTGAGTGTCATGGAGAATGCTGAGGGACTCTTGGATCTTATTTTCATTCATCTTTAAGGACCCTTCAAGAAAATGAGGCTCTTGCAAATGAACCTCCTCATCTTCTTCATTTTTTCTTGGACCAACTTCATGAAGCTCAAGTGGTGATGGGGAAGTTGATGTTGGTTCTTCTTCAACTGTTACAAGGTCTTCATTATCATGCTTAATGAAACTTGTACTTGTAGAAACACTTTCAAAAGTGATCTCTATGTCACCAACATAGAGGTGTGAGCACCCATCAGTAGGTACTCCTTCATAGTTTAAGCATCCATCAGTAGATGCTCTTTGGTTCATGTCTAAGCTAGAAGGTGTCTCGACATGATCTTCCATATTTTCAATAGAATCTTCTTCATGCTCTTGTGATGTCTCTTCCTTTTGCTCCTTAAAGCAAGCTGATGCATTTTGCCCCTTGTTTTCCTTAGGATCAATATATTTGGAATCTCTTCTTGAATAAATCTCAAAAGCTCTCCTCAAGGAGGACATCATTTCATGCACACATATATGATACTCGCTCCAAGGGTTTTTACAAGAAGGACATAAACCTTTCTTAACTAACTCCACATCTTCATTTTTGGGCCTATTTTCAAAAACATGTTCAGCATAGTACTCAAAAGACATGGCATTTTGTGTATTTTTGCTAGAAGCAAGATATTCTTGATACTTTTGATATTGTTGGGGCAAGGTTTTATATTTTGATCTCCATCTTTGGAACTCACTCATAGAATTATCCTTGGTTGGTGTGACACACTCATATTCATAAGATTTAAATTCATATGAATAATATTCATTTCTCTTGAAATTGTAAGAAGTGTTGCATGATGGCACCTCTTCCTCATACCATTCAAATTCTGCTTCATATTGCTCATAAGCATCTGCATATTCCTCATAAGAATTGTACTCATAGGATTCATCATAATAGTAAGACATGGCTTCCAATTATTCTTGAATGTATGTACCTAATACACAGGTGCAAGGACCATGCTCTGATACCACTGTAATGTCCCTTATTAAGAATTTTATTAAAATTGCAATTTTCCACTTTTTTTTTCCTAGTTCGACCTTTGACTAGTTTGGATCTCTAGGTCCCAAATTTGCCCCAAATGATCCCAAATATTCTGAGAAGGTATATGAATGATATTAGAACATAAATATGTGTTTCAGGGATGCCTTTGGACCTTTAAAATACTTCTGCAAATCCTCTTTCAATTCTGATCAATGTAGGTAACTTTACTAGTGATTTTCCTTTGACTAGTATTGGCCTCTAGGTCTCAAATTGACTCCAAATGCCTTCAAATCTTCAAGGAAGGTGTATGAATGATATTAGAACTTGAATATGATGTTTATGTATGACATATGTCCACCAAAATACCTCTGCAAACTCTCTTAATATTCTGGAGCAATTATGCAATTTTACTAGTGATTTGGGGTTCAAATCCCCCTGGGGTAAGTACTGAAAATGGCTTCCCAAATGCCTCCAAACCCACTCAAATTTATGAACAGAGGTATGTAATGTGTTAATTATTTTATTAAAGTCTCATATGCACCATTAATGGATTATTACAACTGTTCTCACCCTCTCCCATTCAACTGCAAAAATCCCCAATTCGACCCTTGGGGAAATGGCACTATTTCACCTCCCAATAGAACTAAACTGAGTAAAAATGCTTCAAATGCTCAAGTACAGTACATGAAACTTGTAGAAGACATCCATGGCAGTATATTGATCACAAATATATCAGAGAATCATCCATTCATTCGAAATCATCATCAATACATTGGTTCACAACAAGGTAGTGGGGAAATGGCATTGTTCTTCCATTAAAAATGAGATTTATACATTTCTACTTGGAATTTCGACCTGAAACTTTTTGGAGATGAAGAAAAGAGTATTTACTTCATATTAAAAAATAAATGGGGCATTAAAAGCTTCCCCAAAGAGTACAATAGCTCACCAAAAACGCCCTCCCTCAAGGATCAAGAATATGCCATCAAAACTGGAAATGGTTGAAGGAGTGAGCTGCAATAGAAGAAACCATGATCTGACCTGTAGCTTACACCTGCAAATAAAGACTCCATTAAATCTCCAAATGAAAGGTCTGAATGGCCTTTCCAATTACCAACTTGGATGGGAATCTTTCACCCTCGAAATTGGCTAAGGCAAGAAACTAGTCATCCACTAGCTCTCCCTCTTCACAAATGCAATTGCAAATTCTACAAATGATCAAAAGATGGTTTCATTCTTTGTTATTTACATTTATAAACTTCTAATGTCCTCCATGGGTCGAATTCCTTCCAAGAGACTCATGCCAACTCATGTTGGGAAGAGATTCCAAAGAACGCCACTTGTACAACAATTCCTAGTCTCCCACTTCCACCAAATCACATGTGGAAGCATCTTAGCTGCCCTAACACCCTTGAGCGCCCTCTTGGAGTCTATTTTTAGCCCTGACATGTCATATATGTCATATGTCATCCTTCAGTTCTGATTTGTGTCATAGGTGTCATAGCATCTTCATTATTGTTGTCATAGAGCTAGGGAATCTAGCCCAAGTGTCTCACTAGCTCCAAATTGCCTCTTCCTCTTACATGGGAGTTACTCTTCCTCTATATTTTGACCTTGGATGATTCATGCAATGAATAATACCTTTTGGACTCCCCCAAGTATGTTACCATTCACCTTGAATTCGAATTGGTGAGAGAATGATGCCAAATGTAGTGGGGAAATCTAGCCATATGTGGGTCCCACTTCCTCCATGTGTCTTCATGATGAAATGCCACTTTGATTTTCACTTGTATATATTTATTTAGATCCTTTATTAAATATTTATGCCATTCTAATGTTCAAACATCATTTATTATCCCCATTATTCCAAATCCCAAAGCTTCCACCCCAAACCTAGGAAACTAGTAATTTTCCTCCTTGGCAATTATTTGACCTTTAGCATAAATTTGACAAACTCTAATGAATAGGGCCAATGTTATTAGGCCATTGTGACCCAATGCCAAATTTGGGACATGACAACATCCATGTAGATGTGCATCATCATAAAGTAACAAAGGATGCTGCTGCAAATTTGAATAAGAATGTGCTCCAACCATGTCATCATAAAAGGTAAATATATGGGTTCCATACTCCTCATGTGGCACGATAAAAAGGAACCCTTTCACCCATATTTCATCAAGACTAATGCTGCAAAACATGGAATTGTAGGATGTAGGAGAATGAACTAACTCACCCAAATGATCAAAAAGTGCAGAATTTTCATCATGGGATGGATGCATATGGGTAGTATCATGTAGCTCCTTCAAAAGTGTGAAACCTTTGTCATAGATTGGTTCCAATGTAGAGGAATCATGCTCTTCTTTAAAAATTGCATAACCTTCATCAATAGACAATTCAAGTTCCTCTTCCACCACATCAAGTGTTTGGATCTCTTCAAGTTCATCTTCAAAAACATCAAGCATATTCAAATTTCCACAGTTCTCATGATCTACCATGTCATGAGAATCCTCCAAACAATCTACCATTTGATAATCTGAAACATAGGAGAAAAAACAAGTATCTTGCAACTTTTCAAGAAGTTGCTCATTTTGAATTGTGAGCTTATGATTATCCTCATTATTCTTCAAGTATGCATCATGTAACAATTCATTAATCTCAAACAAATGGTTTCTATCAAAAAACAAAGACACGAAATTACCTTTGATGTGGCACAATGCTCTTTGATTCTTCTTCATGTCTTCAAGGAAGGATGTTTCCTCCAATGAAGTAACTCTCCAACAAGAATTTGACACCAATGCTTGAGTGTCATGGAGCATGCTAAGGGTCTCTTGGATCTTCTTTTTTCATGTCCCCAATTTTGGTTCATCCAATACCATGGGTGAAAGGGGACAAGATCAACCCCTAAGGGAATTAAATGGTATTAATTCTATTTGCTTAGAATTAATTTTATTCTAAGTCTCACAAATTGAAAAATTTATTTATTAAAGGTAATTTTGATAAATAAAATTAATGGATAAAGAGCAAGTGGGCCAAGCGAGCAGCCATATGGAATATGTTTCCAAAATGAAGTAGGGTGTATTTTTGAAGGCAATTATACAATAGGAGTTAATTAATCATTAATTAATTGATTAAATGTTGAAGTGTGAATTAGTTTTGAGCTGTAATATTTTTATTAATAAATATTGGCAAGTGGTGATGATAAGGTTGGAGGAATTACTTGGAGTAGAAGTCAAGTAAACACTAGAGTCCAAAAATGTTGCCAAAAGGGAGAAAAGAGGATTATTTCAGGAAAAGCAGCATAAATCCAGGAAAAGCAGGAAAGTTGGAAAAGAATGAAAGTTTTGAAAGTAGGAAACTTTACAAAAGGAAGGAAAATCAGAAATAGTGGAAAGAAAGAAAAGCCAAGCAAATCAAAGCAAGGAAAGTATGTCCACTCATGGGTGACCTATTTTCACAGGTTACCAAGCCAAGTAACTTGCTCAACAGGTCAACATGAATTCTATAAAAGAATGATTCCAAATCCATTTCACATCTTTTGTTAGTTTTAGAAATTTTATGAATGCATTTGTGCATCCAAGGCTTGGGAGGTGTGCCCCTAGTCAAGCATGGGAGATGTGCCCCAAATTTCTATGAGAGGATTATGGAATCCAACCATTATCACTGAGTGTATTTCAGGTACTGAAGATGACCAGGTCGAAATTCAACTTCAAAATAATCTTCACCAAAGTCAGAGATCGAATCCTTCTTCTCTCTTCTATTCTACAGCTAGTTTCCTATGTGCAAGAGGAGAGACACTTATATCATCTTCTGAGAGGCATATTGGCATATTTCTGATGTAATAAAAGAGTATGTAATGTTCAGATATCAGTCACTTCAATACAAATTACAGAACTCTAATTTATTCTCCAATTTATGCACCCCTTCTAGATTTAGTTAGAATTTGACTAGCTTTCAATTAATGATTCATAAGTCAATGAATAAAAGTACAAATGAAGTCATTCTAGTTCCAATAGTTATCTAATACATCACATGTCATGATCCAACCATTGTTTCATAATTTCGAGTTCCATTGAGCATTGTTTGGGAGTCCACAAGTCGAGGTAGTTGAGCTGTCCTAAATTGCTATTTTACTAGTTTTGTTATCATACTTGCCAAGATCTGCATATAAATTTATAAAATGTTATTTAATGATACAATGACTGTAAATTAATGATTATTATCCTCTCTAATGTCTGAAACAACCTTTTCCAACCCTCAGTCAATTTCCCTACCCATATTATTCTGCATATCCTTAGAACCCCAGGAGCATTGGAGTAGAGTTCATCCGGGCTGTTCTTGAAACATAAATGGTTTCATTACGTTGTGCAGAGGTATAAATTCATATCAGAACCTTTCTTCCATCCATATCCTTTGTACTTTCCCATCTACAACAATTCTAGCTTCCTTAGCCATTGTTTTGATCAAATTTGAGAAACCTAAAGTCTTTGTATCAGTTGTATAAGTTGGTACATTAAAGTGGTACATCCATGAAAACAAATATCAGTTTATTAATCCTTCCCAAATCCCTGATCTAGTTTGTATATGTGGAAGTACCCAGGAAGCCTTGTTGTAGACTTCGGCGATGCCAATGTCGAAGCATAAATGGTCTCCGTGCTTTGTACAAAGGATCCTAAATTTTTTCCTTATGTATAACTTGTGTTGGAGCCTAGGCCGCAGCTATGGTAAAGCTGCGAATTTTGAGGAAAAAGCACAAGTATTGAAGGGAAAGTGCTAATTTTGAATAAGCACCAATTTTGGGTAGAAGTAAATGGTGCGCAGTACGGTGCCAGATGGATGAGCTCAGCGCAGATTACGGACCAGAAATCATGGAACTCGCGTGCACATGTCAAAGGAGAATGAATGTGGCCAAGTAGAAAGCTCAGCTACCACAATAAATGAAGCGACAGAATAGAGGGATCAGCTACCCTCATTAAGGCTAAGTACAGAAGTTATGGTTGCTCTGATCAAGGAGGAGCAACGGACCAAAGCATTGAAGGCGAAGGACAAAGAGTAGTGAACAATGAAGCGGCGCCCATACCCACAATCTATGTTGAAAGTCACGGAACCTGCAGGAAACGGTGACGTGACTGCAAGCGGCGCCTACAGTACACCTAGCCATGTCCGTGGTTAGGGTTTTTGGGGAATACTACTGGGAAAGGCCCACAGTTTTGTAAAGGTGCGACCGTCATGGCCACCTATATATATATATGTAATTGTAAAGGAAGAAGGTTAGCTAGCTAGCTGGTTGAGATATGTTAGTTAGTCAGCCAGCCATTAGATGTTTTTAGACATAAGAAGGGTTGATTGTTTTCTATTGTGTTGTTAGAAGACAAGAGTTAGAACTGGATAGCTGTGAAGCTGATCCCTGGGTTGCAGACAGTCTGAGTCGACGTCTGAACCATTGTAATCTCTGTAGAGGAAGAGACTAGATCTAGAGAAGGGCTCCCAGCTGTGTGCGTAGCATTCTGTGTAATTCCATTTCTGATTAATATAAGATACACTTCCCATGGACGTGGTTTCCCCGTGGAGGTGAACTACCTAATTCTCAATGTTATGATGCTATGTTGTGTGATCACATGTTTTAGTTCACTATCTGTGTATACATGAACATTGCGTTATCTTTATGAATATGTTAAGTAAGTTCTCAAAGCTTCCTTGGTAGTTATAATCGTTAAGTGTTGAAGGAATCTGTAGAACTTTGTCGCTGCAGCGACTGAGGAGTGTATTGCTGCGCCGTGGCGCAGGGCCGAAAATGGCACAGTATTGGACGCAGAGGGTAATCGCCTCGTGTGCCGGAGTGGAGATACCGCACAGCTAGGCTGGCGAGCGTGAATTTCAGCGTTGTTGCACTGAGAAATCTGTGGAAGAGTAAGACGTTCCGCTTTGAGGAATCCTCTTAAGAGAAAGAGAGGGATAAGATCGCAGTCTCCGCGTCACCTAGGTTAAGGAATCCTGATTCCTTAGCCCCCCATAGCCACTTCGGGTGAGACCTCAAGCTGCTGCGCAGCTCGTTGCCGAGAGGGCCAGTGCACCAAGGAGTTTTGTTGCTGGGCCTCATTAAAACCCGGGTCTGTCCAAAAAGCAGCCAACAAATGGTTCCGTTGCCTTGAGACTTATTATTTCGGCGACATGCGAGATACTGCTGAAGCCAACAAATGGTTCTGTTGCCTTGAGACTTATTATTTCGGCAACGTGCGAGATACTGCTGGAGCCAACAAATGGTTCTGTTGCCTTGAGACTTATTATTTCGGCAACGTGCGAGATACTGCTGGAGCCAACAAATGGTTCTATTGCCTTGAGACTGGCTCAGCCAACAAATGGTTCTATCGTTGGCTTTAACCCTATTATTTTGAAGGCAATGTGCTACTAGAATCCTACAGCTAAAGAAATAGAAGACCGGTTTGATTCAAAGGCTAGAGAGTTCGCTGAACGAGAAAATAGAAGCTCTAGGCTTCAGACAGAAGACTGGTTGCAGAAGCATATTTATACTGACCTTCACGAAATTTTCTTTGTCACATTTGCACTTGAGTTGCATGCGTGGATAGCTAAGTTAGCAGATACTAGACCCACTGTGCATGTTGATCAACCTGTCGCTTGGACGCCTGAGCTAGTTAGCAGTTTGAAGCGGGTAGATAATTCCGTGTCCCGTGCAGTAGACTTTTGGTTGAACAGTATGCTGGAAGGCTTCATCACTGAGTTTGCAGTAGATACGAGAAAGAGCTTCAGCGAAGCTAAGAGGAGCTTCTTCCAAGCACACAGAGGTAAGTTCTTAAATTCTCTGAACTTATGGATTAAAATGCTTCTGTATGAAAAAGGAAAACTATGCATAGCTTCCGATGAATAGCATAGACAAGTAATGTCCGTAGATTCTGATAGTGATCCTGAACTTATTGGTTGCACTCGTAGTGGAAAACGGTATAAAGTAGGCCTTGACCAACATTCTTTTGAGTCTAGCCCAGAAGATAGTCAAGTTCCTAGAGCGAGCCATATAGAGAGACAAGGGAGTACTCATATCCCTTATTACCCTTTTACACCGCAAAAGCCAGACGGGGCTCAGTATAACCCCGCAGTAACACCTTCTAGTCGCACGGTACTTCTAGTACCTCAGCTCCACCTTTGTTTAACCATCCCGGAGGTAGTGCTACAGCACCTCCACCCCAACCTAGCGCAAGAAGGATGGGTGATGACATGAAGCTACCAACTTTTAGAGGAATAGGGATAGAAGACCCTGAGCAGCACTGGTTCCTATGTGAAGCCATTTGGACAATTAAGCAAATTAATGATGATGCTGTTAAACTGGTTCAGTTAGCAACCACACTAAGAGAAAGAGCCTTAACGTGGTTCATGAAATACTCAGAAACACAGAATAGAACGCTTGCTGATGTCAGAAATGCTATGATTAGAGAATTCAAGAAACCTAAATCAGAATCACAGTGTATAACCGAGCTCAAAGACATAAAACAGTTACCTACAGAGTCAGTATGGGACTTTGACCAGAACTTCAAAGCCTTGATAGATCAAGTAAGCTTTGAGTTTGCACCGCAGCAGCATAAGGAATGGTTCATTGCTGCGCTGCTTCCACACATTAGACTTCCTCTTATGCAACAGAATCTCACTACTCAGGAATAAGCTCTAGAGATGGCTATGAAACTAGAAGCTTCACCAATTGCTGGAACAAGCAACGATGTTGCGCAGTTGCAAAACCAATTAGAAAACTTAACCTTGCAAGTGCATGATATTAAGAAAGGCAAGGAAGTTAAAGAAGAAATTTGGTGTACAAAATGTAAAGCGCAAGGTCATTCAAAGGACCATTGTCCCGTTTTCATAGAGTATATTGCAACTGGAGCACCTAACCCTTTACCACAAGCTCAGGGCCTTGGTGTGAAATCTGTAGAACTAGAGGTCACAGACCACAAGAATGTCACTTGTTACAGAAATACGTACAAACTCCAAAGAATCTATATTGCAATTTCTGTAAATCAGTAGGCCATGATGAGAACAATTGCAGAGCATATGACCTTATGATGGAAAGAAAACATGATATTTATAGAGTACAGTCAGAGGCACAATGACCCACAGCAGGTCCGCAGTATGACCAAACTCGCGACGGCTGAGGAGGAAATTATAGAGGTTGCGGACGCGCAGCGGGTTTTGGTCGAGGAAGAGGACAGATCACTTGTTATAATTGCGGAGCTCAAGGTCATTTTGCAAGGGATTGCCAAAATCCTACAACCATCTGCAGATACTATAAATCTTATGATCATATCATTGAAGAATGCCCTCAGTTGATGGCTAAGATGCAATCAAAGACGCCACAGGTCAATCAGAATATTCAGTTGATTGGAGCAGAAAAAAGAGAACCAGATCCTACAGTTAATATAGTAACGCGCAGTGGAGAAACCACTGGTGCACCAGAGTTGGGAACTGGAAATCAAGCGATGCAGTGGGTGCGCCGCACTAATATTAAACCATCGTCGCTCGACCTGCAGAAGCAAAAAGAAGCATTCAAGCAAGCTCAAGAGTATTTCTCAGATCCGAGAGCTTCAAGTTCTGTCGCAATTCCGCATAATGCTATCAGATCGCAAGTGCTAAGACAAGACAACCTGGTGCAGGAACAAGCCACTACATCTGGAAGGCCTGATGATGAGGATGCACTAGGCAGTGTCCATGCTTTCCTGAGAAATTGCTTAAAGTTGTTGCGTAATGAAAAAGCAACTATGGAACTTCAACACCTATTGGATAAGTGTCAACAATCTGCTTCGATGAATACACCACAGCGTGTTGTTCACCAGATTGGGAGTCATACCAGAACTGGAAAAGAGATGAGGCTCACAACGTAGATTGGAGCATTTGAAATGGACGAAGTCATTTTTGATTTGGGCTCAGAAGTTAATGTTCTCACCATGCAGACATGGGAACAGATGGGTAGCCCTCAACTTACAAGATCTCCTATCTAGCTAAGACTTGAGAATCAGCAATGAGTCTCTCCATTGGGCAGATTACCCAATGTACCTATTGATATTGAGGGAGTAAGAAGCTCTGCAGATTTTGAAGTAATCAAAATTATGGATGATAGTAGACCTTACCCAACACTTTTAGGCATAGACTAGGCATTTGATAATTTGGCTGTCATTAATTTGAAGAAAAGACAGATGACCTTTGAGGATGACTAAATTAGGGTCATTGCACCGCTTGATCCCATTCAAGGACCAAGGTATATTGAACCCATTCGAGCAGAAGAAGAAGTGCGCCACATGGAAAGTTTGTATCAGATGACTACTAGTCATAGTGACTATGTCAATCCCACAGCGGACGGCCATATCAGTTGGCGATGCGATAGCTCGTGCACATCAGATTCAGAAGCAGGACTGGAAAACTGGCAAAATCGCCTACATGAGGTTTCTGTAAGGCGTTGCGCCATGATGAATAAATCCATTCGATGGATTGGCACAGAAGTGACTGACACTCCAAATTTTGATGGGTTAACTGAATTAAGTGAATTCATACACGCATATGAACAACAAATTCCAGATGAGCAGCGCATACAAGCATTGGATGTAGCACTGTGCGCTACACCCGCAAGATGGTGGGGTGCGCATAAAGAAAATATTCACACATGGAAAGACTGTCGCAGATTGATACTGCGCAGATTCCAGGGAACTACAGCAAAAGTGTTGCACAAATATGATGGACAGAGTAACCCCAGGTCACACGTTGAAGCATGTATTCAACAATGGTCACATATTCCAGAAGATGAGTGGGTTCACCTATTCATCCACACGTTGGATACAGTTCCAAAGAACTGGTACACTGAAACAGAATTGCGCAGAGGCACTGTGACTTGGCCTCTTATGATAGAAATTTTTCAACTTACCTTCATCTTTGAGTCAGAACATCCAAGCATCGACCACGCTTTAAAGTGTATTAAAAAGAAGGTATTTGAACCATGTCCTGAACCAGAATATTCCCAACCAGATTGGGCTGTCCAGATGGAACATGCCCTGGAATGCTACAATTTCACCACTGGAGAAGAGGAAGATGATCCTCGTAACGTCAATATTCCAGAGTCAGAAGGGATGCGCAAAGTCAAAGGTCCTCAGCTTGATATCCCTGCCATTACAGAACACATCAAGCTCAAAAAGATTAACATTGGTACAGAAGCCAAACCCAAGTTTGCTTCTATAGGAGATTATTGGGATGATGAAACTGTTGGCAATATTTCAGATTTATTACGTGACTACCAGGATATCTTTCCTACTAAGTTCACAAAAATGAAAGGCATCCTAGGAGATTTAGGAGTGATGCACATACCCCTGAAAGCAGACGCCAAGCCTGTAAAACAGCGCCCATACAGATTGAATCCGCGATATAAAGAAAAGGTTAAAGAAGAAATTGATAAGATGCTCGTAGCAGGTATTATTGAGCCAGTAGAGGAAAGTGATTGGATTAGTCCTATGGTGGTACAAGAGAAGAAGACAAAAGGTGAAATAAGAATCTATGTGGACTTGCGCAAGCTGAACGACGCATCAGTGCATGATCCATTTCCTACTCCCTTCACAGACGAGGTGCTTGATAATGTTGGAGGACAAGAGGCTTACTCCTTCACTAATGGCTTTTCGGGATACCATCAGATCAGAATCCATCCAGACGACCGCCATAAGACCACTTTTGCGACTGAATGGGGCTCATTCCAGTATACGGTAATGCCCTTTGGTCTTAAAAACGCACCTGCTCTCTTCTCTAGAGTCGTCGTTGTTGTTTTTAAAGAATTCATTCATAAGTTTTTAGAAGTCTATTTTGATGACTGGACTGTGTTTGGTTTATTAAAAAACCATATAGGGAACCTGCGCATGATGTTAGAAAAATGTAGACAGTATCAGATTTCCCTAAACTTGAAAAAATATATCTTCTGTGCTCCTTTCGATATTTTGTTGGGTCATATTGTATGCAGATAAGGACTCCTGATGGATCCTGCGAAGGTTTCCATCATTGCTAATTTACCTGCGCCCAACTCAGTCAAGCAATTGCGCACTACATTGGGACATACAGGATATTACAGGAAATTTATCAAAGGTTATGCAAAGATCACTGCACCTATGGAAAGACTGCTGAAAAAGGATTCGAAGTTCCAATGGACAAAAGAATCCCAACAGAGCTTGGATACACTTAAAGAAAAGATGATCACTGCGCCTATTCTAGTTTTTCGAGACTGGAGAAAACCTTTTCATGTTCATGTAGATGCTTCTTCCATAGCATTGGGGGTTGTGCTAACACAACCGGGAGAAGGAGGTATTGTTCACCCCATTGCTTACTCTAGCAGAAAGCTGTCCACAGCCTAGAAGAACTACACCACTACAGAAAGAGAAGGACTAGCTATGGTGTATGCCTTACAGAAGTTCAGACACTATCTATTGGGCGCACATTTTAAAATGTATACTGACCATTCTGCTTTGAAATACTTGATCAATAAGCCAGTGTTAGGGGGAAGAATTTGCAGATGGCTACTGCTCTTCCAGGAGTATGATTTTGAGGTTATTGTGAAGCCAGGTAGATTGAATGTAGAACCTGACCATTTATCTAGGATAGAGTCAGGCGAGGAACCTACAAATCTGGAGGACAATCTGCCTGATGTGCAACTGTTTTCTGTTCAAGCAGCAGATGAATATTATTCTGATATTCTTGAGTTTCTCACTACCGGGCAAGCGCCAGTTGAGTTTACAATCCAGTAGAAGAAGAAACTTGTTGTCAAAGCCGCAGACTTCACTTTGATAGCAGGCCAGCTCTACAAGTTGGGCCCCGACGAAGTCTTGCGCAGATGTATCCTACCGCATGAGAAGAACTCCATCATCGCAGAAGCGCACTCAGGGACCGCAGGAAGCCATTTCGCAGGAAAGCCGACTGCGCAGAAGATCTTAGCCACAGGTCTTTGGTGGCCAACATTGCACAAGGATACTAAGGAATTCTGCAAATGTTGCGATGTGTGCCAGCGAACAGGAAAACCCTCAAGAAGAGATGAAATGCCGCTAAGACCCCAGATAACACTGCGTGCTTTTGATAAATGGGCCATTGATTTTGTAGGACCTATCAACCCACCAGGAAAGAGAACCGGTGCAAGATACATCATTACAGCTACTGAATACCTCACCAGATGGGCTGAGGCAAAGCCAGTTAAGAACTGCGACGCTGTCACTGCCGCGCAGTTCATTTTTTAGAACATTATCACTAGATTTGGATGTCCACTAATTCTAATGAGTGATCAAGGTACACATTTCCTGAATGAGACTATAGAGGCTCTTACCGAGGAATTCCACATTAGTCATCATAAGAGTACACCCTACCACCCTCAAGCTAATGGTACGGTGGAGGCATTCAATAAGGTTCTCGAGAATGCCCTGACAAAGATCTGTAATAAACAAAGAGATGATTGGGACCTTAGAGTCATAGATGTATTATGGGCTTACAGAACCACATGCAAGAAACTAACAGGTCACACACCTTTCAGTTTGGTGTATGGACAAGAAGTAGTTATGCCCATGGAATACATTGTTCCCAGCTTCAGAATTACGCAAATTACAGAAATGGCAGATACTCATACTATGAGTGAAAGACTCTCACAATTGCTTTCCTTAGAAGAAGACAAACTTTTAGCCGGATTCCATCAACAAGTACAGAAAGCAAGACAAAAAGCTTGGCATGACAGGCATATTAAGAATAAGCACTTTGAAGAAGGAGACTTGGTACTCCTCTATGATAGTAAATTCATCAAGTTTCCGGGCAAGTTTCGTGTACATTGGTTAGGCCCTTTTCAGGTGACAAAGATAATAGAAGGAGGAGCCGTTCAGCTTGCGAAGCTTAATGGAGAATTGCTACCCACAATGATCAATGGGAGTTGGCTCAAGCTTTATCGCGATGGCCACCCTGCCCTGTCGACTTAATACATTGCTAAAAGAAGTGTAGATGTCCAGTGTAGTTGAAAGAGGCATCGCATTATCACAGTCTACACGGAAGTCACGAGACACTTTCAGTCTCTGGCTTCCCACACAGTTCCTTGAAGCATCTGCGCATGTCAATAAAGTTTGTTGTGAGTGACCCTATTTTGCGCTCTTGCGAAGTTTTTCCCTGGGTTGTCGAACCGTCGCTCTTGCGGAGTTCCCTGTGTCAAGATTGTCGCTTGAGGAGTTCTCGTTGTGGACCCCTCTATATGCAGAGTTACCTATGCTGAAATGACCCGCCGAAAAATTTGAATTACAGTAGTCCTATCACCGCTTTAAATATTAATGAAGGATAAGCTCGCCATTTAATTATATTCGCTCTGATAGAGTCGGCTTGATCTCCCGAAGATTCGCATTTATGTCATGCGCCGAAAGCTTTAGCTTCTCCCGGAAGGCTGTCAGAGCCCATCCATCACAATTAATGCACCGCAGAGGCGCGGGGGTAGGGGGCTTGTCAACTCATGCATAGGCATCTAGGGCTAGTAACCCCACTTGTCCGCATTTACTACCGCCTTTAGCTATTAATACCCCACGCTTGTATATTTTCGGGTTACTTCTCTCGAGTTGCATAGTGTTTTGTTTGGGAATCTAAGTGATTGTTTTCAGAGCCGTGTTGTGCACACTGCTTCCTTTGTTTTCAGCGTTTGTATCCTACGCTGTTCCTCCATTTGTCTGTTCAAGTCCTTATTGTCTATACCGGTTCACGACGGAGAACCTGTCCACTGAAGAAATTGTTCATCAATTTAAGCGCAGAGGCTTAGATTTCGGCATGACACTTCCGGATCCTTTGGCCGCACTGTAGGTAAGCGCAGTTGGGCCCGTTGAAATAAATTTGTCTTTGATTCCCATAGAAACCTTGCAATTAGTGCAAGAGAAGGTCTCTATTGAGCTGAGAGCTAGAGAGCTCTCCACATTCCATGCAAACCAAAGACTGCAATCGCAGGAGATAGAGCTGAAGGCAGGCTATAAGAACATCTTTGAGAAGCTTGCACTTTATGAAGCACAAGACACTGGGATAAGAAACGTAGTTGATGAAATTTCCCAGGAGCTGTCGGCCTGCGAGATTCAACCAGACCTTCCTCTGGTTGAGAAAGTTCAAATTATTGGTGGAAGGGTGAAAGCCCTAGAGCAGGAAATAGTTGCTATGGCTGAAGACCATAGAACGCAGATTGCCGAGTTGGAAGCTCGTGTTGCAGCGCACTCTACAGATGATAGGCAAGAACAATTTGAAGCGCTGCGCAGAGCTTCCACACAAATGAAGAGCAGAGCAGATGAAGCCGAGAACCTGATGACCCAAGATATGGACGCTTGGACTGAGCTTGAGAAGCTCCCTTTCAAAGTCAATCTTTTGGAACAAGTACAAGCAGCAGAACAGTCCCTAACTGTTCTGACTGAAGAAGCTAAGGCCTTAGAAGGCTTAGCAAAAATGAGGAAAATGAGTGAAGTGCGCAGAATACAACAGCAACTGCACAAGCTCAGGAATGAAGATGCTAAACTCACTAACAGCATTCAGCCATTTATGGATGAGTATGCTGAACTTGTTGCCCAAGTCGAGGCAAATAACAAAGAAATTGCAGAATCTCAACAAATGGTTGAAGGCATAACTGAAGAAGAAGCCACTGCAGAAATGGTGCAGACAGCTGTGGAGTGCGTCGATGAAATGGACTCCGCTATTGTGCAGTGGAAGAAAACATTTGCTGAGACCCAGGCAAAGGCAGATGTGCAAGTAAAGCAACCACAAGTAAGTGTTAGGGGCCTGTTGGAGCCTAGGCTGCAGCTATGGTAAAGCTACGAATTTTGAGGAAAAAGCACAAGTATTGAAGGGAAAGTGCTAATTTTGAATAAGCACCAATTTTGGGCAGAAGTAAATGGTGTGCAGTATGGTTCCAGATGGATGAGCTCAGCGCAGATTACAGACCAGAAATCACGGAGCTCGCGCGCACACGTCAAAGCAGAATGAATGTGGCCGAGTAGAAAGCTCAGCTACCACAATAAATGAAGCGACGGAATAGAGGGCTCAGCTACCCTCATTAAGGCTAAGTACAGAAGTTATGGTTGCTCTGATCAAGGAGGAGCAATGGACCAAAGCATTGAAGGCGAAGGACAAAGAGCAGTGAATAATGAAGCGGCACCCATACCCGCAATCTGCGCCGAAAGTCACGGAACCTGCAGGAAACGGCGACGTGACTGCAAGCGGTGCCTACAGTACACCTAGCCATGTCCGTGGTTAGGGTTTTTGGGGAATACTGCTGGGAAAGGCCCACAATTTTGTAAAGGTGCGACCATCATGGCCACCTATATATATGTGTAATTGTAAAGGAAGAAGGTTAGCTAGCTAGCTGGTTGAGATATGTTAGTTAGTCAGCCAGCCATTAGATGTTTTTAGACATAAGAAGGGTTGATTGTTTTCTATTGTGTTGTTAGAAGACAAGAGTTAGAACTGGATATCTGTGAAGCTGATCCCTGGGTTGCATACAGTCTGAGTCGACGTCTGAACCATTGTAATCTCTGTAGAGGAAGAGACTAGATCTAGAGAAGGGCTCCCAGCTATGTGCGTGGAGTTTCCTGGAAAGATCTAAGGCTGCAGCTGTGTGCGCAACATTCTGTGTATTTCCATTTCTGATTAATATAAAATACACTTCCCGTGGACGTGGTTTCCCCGTGGAGGTGAACTACCTAATTCTCGATGTTATGATGTTGTGTTGTGTGATCACATGTTTTAGTTCACTATCTGTGTATACATGAACATTGCGTTATCTTTATGAATATGTTAAGTAAGTTCTCAAAGCTTCCTTGGTAGTTATAATAGTTAAGTGTCGAAGGAATCTGTAGAACGTTGTCGCTGCGGCGACTGAGGAGTGTGTTGCTACGTCGTGGTGCAGGGCCAGAAACGGAACAGTATTGGATGCAGAGGGTAATCACCTCGTGTGTCAGAGTGGAGATACCGTGCAGCTAGGCTGGCGAGCGTGAATTTCAGCGCTGTTGCACTGAGAAATCTGCGGAAGAGTAAAACGTTCCGCTTTGAGGAATCCTCTTAAGAGAAAGAGAGGGAGAAGATCGCAGTCTCCGCGTCGCCTAGGTTAAGGAATCCTGATTCCTTATCCCCCCATATCCACTTCGGGTGAGACCTCGAGCTGCTGCGTAGCTCGTTGCCGAGAGGGCTAGTGCGCCAAGGGGTTTTGTTGCTGCGCCTCATTAAAACCCGGGTCTGTCCAAAAAGCAGCCAACAACTTGCTGCTGCACACTCTGCCATGTAAATTATAGAACCTAAAGTCACCCCTACCATACTTTATCAGTTCCCATGTACACCTCACTTACATCCTGCTCACCGTAAATAAATTGTCTAAAAATTACTAGTGAAAATCCTGATAAATTCGACAGTTGGAGTTAGTATTCTGGCTAATTCTTGGCTAGGATATTATATATTTTCATTCATCTTCAAGGATCCTTAAATAAAATGAGGCTCTTGCAAATGAACCTCCTCATATTCTTCCTTCTTGCTTGGACCAACTTCATGAATCTCAAGTGGTGATGGGGAAGTTGATATTGTTTCATCTTCAACTGCTACAAGGTATTCATTTTCATGCTTAATGTAAGTTTGGCTTGCAGCAACACTTTCAAAAGTGATCTCTATGTCACCAACATAGAGGTGTGAGCACCCATCAGTAGGTACTCCTTCATAGTTCAAGCATCCATCAGTAGATGCTCTTTTCTTCATTTCCAAGGTAGGATGTGTCTCCAAATGATATTCAATATTTTCAATAAGATCTTCTTCATTCTAATGTGATGTCTCCTCATATTTTTCAGAGTCACTTGTGAGTGAATTTCGATCCTCTTCATGTACTGCTTCTTCTACTTCACCTATTTCAGAAATAGGTGGTTCATGGGTCTCCCCCTTTTTCTCCTTCAAGCAAGCTGATGCATTTTTCCCCTTGGTTTTCTTAAGATCAATATATTTTCTCCCAATTTGGATAGCCAAAAATTTGAATCCTTTCATAAGCTGCTTGGTCATGTCTTCAAATATCGGTTTCATGATTTTTATATGCTCCTACCCCTCATATGAGGTTCCTTTTTCATCCCTAGTCATAGTTTCGTCAAACAATTTGCTCTTTTGGTTTCAATATATAATGGTGGTCCTTGACTTCTTGTCCTCATAAATATAATACCACATCAGGTGCCAAGATCATGCTCTGATACCACTGTAAGGTCCCATTTTTGAAATTCTTTAAAATGGTTAATTTTTCACTTTTTCCTAGTACGACCTTTGACTAGTTTTGATGTCTATGTCTCCAATTTGCTCCAAATGCTTCCAAATATTCTGAGAAGGTATATGAATGATATTAGGAATTTATTATGATTTTCAGGGATGATATAGGACCAACAAAAGACTTCTAAAAACCCCTTTAAGATTCTGGCCAAAGTAGGGATTTTGACTAGCAATTTCTCTTTGACTTGTATTGGTCCCTTGGTCTCCAAATGACTCCAAATTATCTCAAATTGATACAGAAGGTAATTGGATTATATTAATCCATGTTTATAATTTTTATTGATGCTATGGTGTGTTCAAATGACTTCTTCAACTCCTCTTTCGAATAAGGTCAAGATAGGGATTTTACTAGTAAATTGTGGTTCAAATCCCCTAGGGGTAGATGATGAAAATTACTTTCCAAATGCACTCAATCCAACTCTAATTTATAAATGGAAGAATGGGAGATATAAAAGACATAAAAAAAAACTCATATGAATCACCATTAAACTTTTAATGTCTTCTATAACTCCCTAAAATAAGATGCAAAAAGACTAGTTTCAACCTTGGGGGAATTGATAGGCAATCTTCTCCAAATGCTATGAAACTCAATAAAATGACTCCAAATGCTTATGTACTGAACACTAGACTCATATAATACATCAATAACACTCCATTCATCAATAAACCATCAGTATTTTACTTATCCATTCGAATCCATCAACATTACATTGGTTCACAACAAGGTAGTGGGGAAATGGCACTGTTTGTCCATTAATGAACAATTTAACATAGTTTTTCTTGGAATATCGACTTGTGGATCTTCTGATATGGTTATTACAGAGATATATAGTGGATGAAATTTACATTAAGTTTAAATGGAATTCCTTAACTAACTATATGCAACCACATGAGCGCTATCCAAGAGCTATGGGGAAAATGACACCATTTCTTCATTAAAAATCAGATTTATACATTTCCACTTGGAATTTCGACCTGAAAAATTCTGGAGATGAAGAAAATATTATTTAATTCATATTATAAAATAAATGGGGCATTAGAAGCTCCCCCAAAGAGTACAATAGCTCACCAAAAACGCCCTCCCTCAAGGATCAAGAATATGCATTGAAAACTAGAAATGGTTTAAGGAATGAGCTGCACTAGAAGAAACCATGATATTCTCTATAGCTTACACCTACATAAAATGACTCCATTAATGCTCCAAATTAAAGTTCTGAATGGCCTTTCCAATTACCAACTTGGATAGGAATCATTCACCCTCGAAATTAGCTAAGGCAAGAAACTAGTCATCCACTAGCTCTTCTCTCACAAATGCAATTGGAAATTCTAAAAATGATCAAAATATGTTATTCTTCTTTGTTCATGAATATTATAAACTTCTAATGTCCTCCATGGGTCTAATTCCTTCCAATATATTCATGCCAACTAAAGTTGGGAAGAGATTCCCAAGTATGCCACTTGTCCTTCCAATTCTAACTCCCTCCTTCTCCAAATTCGACTTGGTGTCTCTTTGGCTGCCCTAACTCACTTGAGTGCCTTATTGGAGGATATTTTTAGCCCTGACATGTCATATGTCATCCTTCAGGTCTAATTTGTGCCATAGGTGTCATAGCATCTTCATCATTTTTGCCATAGAGCTAGGGAACCTAGCCCAAGTGTCCCACTATCTCCAAATTGTCTCTTCCTCTTGAATGGGAGTTAATATTCCTCTACATTTCACCTCATTGACTCATGCCAAGTGTTATTCACTTCCAAATCATCCCAATAACATTTTACTTCTCATGGATTCAAATTGACAAGAGGAGGATGCCATGTGGCATAGAAAATCTAGCTTGTGTGGGTCCCACTTTTCCATGTGTCTTCATGATCAAATGCCACTTTTATTTTCACTTGTATATATTTATTTATCTCCTTTATTAAGTATTTATGATATTCTAATTTCCACACATCATTTATTATCCCCCTTATTCCAAATCCCAAAGCTTCCACCCCCAACCTAGGAAACTAGTAATTTTCCTCCTTGGCAATTATTTGACCCTTAGCATCAATTTGACAAACTCTCATGAATATGGCCAATGGGATTAGGCCATTTTGACCCAATGAAAAATTTGGGACATGAAATTTTATGTCCTGCCACCAGATATCATCTTTTCCAGTTAAGTTATATATATCCATTTTTGCTTTTAGTCTATCTGAATAATTATAGATTTGAAAATACATTTTCATTCCAGACAACCATGCCTCAGCTTCTTCCCCTTTTTCTATCTCACCATTAAACATTGGCAGTTATATCTTTTTAAACTCTCCTTAAATTTCTTCATAAGGTTTATATTTTCTCTTTTTAGGGCTACTGTCACTGCTTTCACTGGAATAATCATATTTCTCTCTATGTGGCTTAACATTATTTTATGTGGAGGAATTACTTTCATTATCAGAAAATTTTAACCTTTTTCCTTTACTCTTGTAAGATATAGTTCCAGATTCAGACTCAGGTTCTTTTCTTTTATCCTTCTCTTCATTATGTAATTTACTCAGCAATACATGATTTAATTCTTCTTGTGCCCTCAGGATTCTTTCGTTATCTTCCTTAACATTTTGTATTTCAACTTTTAAGTCTCTCGCAGTTTGGAGTAATTATGTTGAGTTATTATTTATATCTTTATTCAGTTCCACCCATATATTATCGTTATTAACATTTTCTTTTTCATGACTGTGATGTGTTCCATCTTCGGAAGATGCCTCCACTCCTTCCATTTCCTGCAAAATAGAAATTTAAATTTCTGTACATAAACAATTTAAACATAAGTAAATAATTTTTGTTTCTTGTTTTATATTGAACACGCGAGTTGAGCCAATATTTAGGCCTAGTGTTTGTAACCGTGCTCTGATACCACATGTAACAACTCTAAAAATCCATAGATAAATAAAAAAATTGTATATGGTATAATTACCCATAAGATCTAGAGTTTAGCTTAATATTTACTTCTTTATCTTGTTATCTTCCAGAATGCATACTCACACTCAATGACGTTACCTTTGCGAAGTATATGTTTAACTTTTTTATCTCAAAGTGTTAAAATCGATGTTTATCTATTTTATTCATACATCCTATTATCATTGTATATCATTTTGAGTGTTCTTGCAATGTAATACTCATTATATTTCCTTTTGCTGAAGGATTTGTTTTCAGTGGTGACCGGGCTTACTTAGCTTTCGTGAAAGCTAACGCATGTTGAAATTCCTTGTACAGATTTTAGGTAAGGATTTACCCTACCAAGAATTGGGTTGGAGATTAAAATATTTTCTAAGGTAAAATGGGACCATAGCTATGAAAATAATGCATCAAGTAAAAGTTAATCCATGGCTCCAAACTATAGAAAAAATAAAATGGTTATCCTAGCTATGAGTCTTAATGCATCATATAAAAGTTAACAAGGACTACCAACTATAGGATAAGAGGGTATCCTAACTAGCAGTTTGATGGCATTAATCCAAGGTTGAAACATGTGAAATCGAACTATAGGTAAAGAGGGTATGAATTTCAAATGAAGTGGGTAGTAGCTGGATGCTTTAAAGAGGCCACGTGAAGGCCATGGGGTTTGGGATCCACATTGGTGGCTAAACCCTAACCCCCACCTTCACTTGGCTAATTCAATTTACTTTTGTTCATTTGCATCAGGAGAACCAAGCTCTCGGTTGTCATGGTTGTGGAGACGACTCCACATAGAGGTAGATGTTTGGCCAGCGTGTTTATGGAGAAAGACTCCATGATAGCTAGCCTGCGCCGAGGTAATAAAACAAAATGCTACACCAACTTATTTTTTGAAGAATTTCAATTAAATTTCCAAATGGGATGCTTACTAATGCAAATGTATTTTTGTGTATGCTGTCAGCAGGGGTTTCATGCTATCTTGGATTTCTATGGTCGTGGGTTAAAAACTTGGAAGTGGAATGTGGAAGCTCCAAGGTTTGGTAAAGCCTCGGTAAGCCTCGTGCCTTCCTGGAAACCTCTATTCAAGCGTTTCCTACCTTGCTTATTAGCGTTGTGATGTTGTTGTAATGTATCAAGAGATGGGCCAGTCCCATGTAACACATTCTGATTTTGAAAATCGTCATCGGGTTTATTATTAGTTTTTAGTTTTTGTTTTGAAGCCAAAAGGTGACCCTTGTAGTGATCTTCTCACTGCGTTGTAAGTTTTTGGGCTAAATTCCCTTTGGATTACACCCAGTGCCATGGGTAGCCATATATGATTATTTCGATATTTTTGATATGAAAAAAAAGTTATGGTTAACTCTCAGCTATGTGCCATTTGTAAGGGAGAAATTTGATTTTAGTGGAAGGGAATTTATTGTATATATGTAAATGTAAAAATTGTTTGTTCAAAAATTGTTTTGTATGCATTCGTTCAATAGTTTAACTTCTTCAGGATTGTAGCCATGTTGCTTATAACGTTTCTGGAAAGCATAAGGATTTTACTTTGTTTATATTAAAAGAATGGACTCATTTTGTCAACAAGACGACAATGGCTCTGTGTTATTTTCAATCTTTTCACAAGTTATTTTCTAGGGTTTTAAACTTGATTGTATCTAAATATTTTAACCCTACTTCTGTTTACAGCGATTTTGTTACAGTTTTGTTGCTATATTTGAATATTGGTTTTGACTTTTGAATGAGATTTGATTACTTGTTTTCTTACTCAAGTGGTTAATAACTATACCAATGATAGCTTTTCAGCTGGGTGGAGATTTAGGGTTTTAGTTGTTTATTAATTCAAATAATGATTTAAACGTTTATTTGTGCATTATATGTGTAATTTCTATAACCACTTTTATGTTTAAAAAGGGATGTGCAAATTATGTTGTTTCATTTGGGTTGGATGCGACCTCTGTTTGATATATGATATATGTGTATATATAATTATTGTTAATTTCTAAACTTGTTTTGATACTCTGTTAATTTTAATAATTATTAGAAAAGCATTTCGGCCCTTTGGCCTACATACTGAAAATTGTATTTATTTATTTTAAACGACCTTTATATATATATATATATATATATATATATATATATATAATCTATTATATCATTCTGAAAACTGTAATATTTTGTTCATACATATATATCCAGGGCTTTGACCCTAATGTTATTCTGTTGAAAATAATTTAGATATACTTACTTTATATAAGTATCTAATTACACACACACACACACACATATATATATATTATCATACTGTAGTAAATATATTCTTTACTGTAAACTAAAAGTTCTTTTAAATACCTTGTTTATATTCTAACCATTCGACTATTTTACTAACTATATTTTCTGTTACAATACTATGATAATTTTGCCAAAGATATCTAAACACAGATACATAATATCAACTATATTTCTCTACTCTGTTAAATAGAAAATTTATATCTATTTCTATTCTATTTCCTCTAACCTTCTATTATAACAGAGTTACGAATTTCCTAAGCCTTTCTTCTTCTTATAAATCTGAGACCAAGAATTTCAAATGATCAAATTAAAGCAAGAAGAATACTTATGTTTTCCAATTTCATGAATATAGCAAAAGAGTGACAAAATCAAGCTTTCCTTTGAACTAAAGTGGAGACAGAGAATCAATATTTCCAAATAATCATTAGATAGCTTAGCATGTAAAGGAAACAAGATGCATAACCCAAGAAAGAGAGGCTCCAAAAGACATGGATATCCCACACTTTTCAAGTCTTTAAAACAAGCCAATCATACCGAACCAAAAATGATCTCAAAACCTTGAGATGGGTCAAAACGACTGTAGGATGCATGATTCATGGCCTACCCCAACCATGAGGGGGAATGTTTTTTTCAAAAATAGAACCCATTTCGCTTAAAAATGCAAGTAAAACACTAGTTTTTACTCAAAGGGCCAAACATGAATCCAAATCTCAAAAGACCCGAAAACCAATACAAACAAGCCAAACAAAACGCTGTTGAACAAAAAGGTCTCTTTCTGGAAGGTACAGTGCAAAGGAGTCTGTACACAAACCAAAACTCAAATCAAAAATGGAGAAGGTGTGCCTGTATGGCTAAAATGGCAAATCGACGCACTCTGTGCTTATACACAGTGCGACGTCGCAGTTCACCAATGCGTTAAGTGTGACAATGTCGCAGTATGCCAATGGAAGGTATGCAACAAGAAACCAATAGACAAAGAACAGAGATAAAAAAAGGCACAGTTTCGCTCTGAGTACACTGACCAGGTGCGACTGGCAAGATCTAAGTTAAAAAATGAACAAATTCTCCAAACAATGAGTAATGAAATGGTCTGAAAATGAGGAGTACAAACTCAAAGGAAGGTAATCAGTCTCTTCAAAGTGAAGATCTGATGGTGAAAGAGACTTAGGAGGCAATTTAGATGGATGGAAAAAGAAATCAACCGAAAATGGAATTCAAATTGAAAACTAAAACTATGTTCATTCCCCAGCGGAGTCGCCAAATTTGTTTATCGGACAATCCACTCGAGCGGACGCGAGCCAGGTCTCCCTAGCTCAATGCAGTCTAGAACAAATCAAACATAATATAGATCTACTTTCCTAGATCAATAGATGTGCAAACTAGTGGATAGATAGATTACCTTAGATTTGCAGATCCCTTTGCTCCTTGTTGATCCAATGCTCCAACATCGTCAAATCTTCAACTGCAAGGCCCTGTTGAACATATAGAAACTAACAAACAGTGAAAGCATACATTTCTATGTAATTCCCACTTTTATACAGTTAATATAATCTCTTTCCATAAACTATTGTCTCATTGATGATGTTTAGAGTTTTCTTCCTTAACTGTTAACTTTGATCAATCATATGAAATGTATGCTTTCATTGTTTGTTAGTTTCTATATGTTCAACAGGTTCTTGCAGCTGAAGATCTGACGATGTTGGAGCTGTGAAGAACCTGCAATAATTAATTAATGCAAATACACGAGATATTAGAAATAATAGAACTTAGAATCACCTTTATATTGATCACAGGTCACTTCGAGGGGGCAACCTCCTTTGAGCAAGCTCAATACAATTAACTTCACGGTGCCTTCATAGGCCTCAACACACACTTATATACTAAGTCTAGGTGCCAATACCATGGGTCAATACCATGTGTCAATACAAACCATGGGCCAATACAAAATATAGATCAACAATTATTACGGGTCAAAACCATGGGCCAATACAAACTATGAATCAACAAAACTATGGGCAACTTACAAAGCATATGCGCCAACAACAATAACACAAACTATGGATCAACAAATACTACGGGATGACTTACAAAGCATATGCGTCCAACAACAATACACTAACAAAGTAAAGACATGGGTTCCTAACATCCCCTCTCCATTAGAAAAAGCTTTGTCCTCAAAGCTTTAGATGTGGAAATTGATGCAGAATCTGAAGGAGTGGGTCCCCTGTAGCATCCTTGGGTTGCATTCTGGGCCACTGGCGCCTTTTGAGTTTTAGGGAGGATTGAATGGAAGGATGTAGACGAAGAAGAACGATATCAGCGATGTGAAAAGTGCGCGCAGAATGGTGCTGATTGGCTTGTTGTTTCAGTAGAATTCTTGCCATGTGAAGATTGTCCTGCAGAATAAGAAGAATTTGATCGCAGTTTCAAAGAATTGAGTCAATTTCCTGAACTGGGGAGCTGCTGAAGGTGTATGGAAGAAGAACTGGTGGTGCCTGTCCAGAGATTGCTTCATATGGTGTCCTTTTAGATGCGGTACTATACCACTGGAGCGCTTCCAGGAAATCCATAGAAATAGTTGTCCAAATATGTGTAGGGATGGGAAAGGGTTCGAGTAGTCCCGAAAGGAGGGTCGTTTCACCCTTGTTGACCTGGAAAGTATCACAGTCAACCACCATCCATTGAATTATCATTTTCAATCCCTGCCAAAAGAAGTTACATTTTTCTTGGTCATATGTTTTGAGGAACCCAGAGTGCCCTGCTGATGAAGAAGCATGGAGTTCATAAAAGAGATAGCCCCGTTGAACAGATTGCAACCAATTTGGAACAAGCAGAGAAATAACTGTAAGAGAAACTGGGTCATCAAATGTGAGAGAAGGAGAATCTGCCACCATATTGTCCTTACCCTTCTAGTAAGTGGTCGCATAGTCATAACCCATGAGTTGGAGAACCCATTTCAGGTGTGCTGGGGAGGAGACCCGTTGTTCTAGGAAAGTTTCCAGACTCTAGAGATCAGTCTTGATGCAGAAATAATTTCCCAATAGGGATGGTTGCCACTTCTGTACTACATGCAAAATAGACATCATGTCCTGCTAAGATGTAGATGCGGCAAAATGCTTACTGGAAAGGTCTTGTGAAGGTGGCAAGCCCACTGGTGCAACAAAGACACCTGCATATCTATCCAAGGAAGTAGTGGAGATCGTTGGTGGGTGCATCTGAAGGGAATGGAGCTGAGAAATGACACCATTTGAATTCTTCTTAGGGATCTTTTCCAAGCGATGTGAACTGATGATGCAGAGAGACCCTGGTTGTAAGCCCATAAAATTATGTTGTGTCCCATTCACTGAAAACTGCATCCAAAGTTCATCAAAATCCCATAGGATGGGGCCAAGTGTGCGTAACCATTGAACGCCCAAAACTACATCACATCCACCTAAGGACAAGGCAAACATGTCAGAGCACAGGTTATAATCTTCCATAGAGATATGCACATTATGACACCTCCCCTTGCAAGGTAAGGTGGCCCCATTGGCAACCATGACTTCAAAGTTGGAACAAGGATGGACAAAACAATCAGCCTGTTTGGCAATCTGAGGGTCAATGAAGTTATGAGTGCTACCAGAATCAATGAGTATGGTAAGAGGGAGCTTCTTGAAGTATCCCCTAACCCGCATTGTTTGTGGGGTGGTGACGCCAGTTACAGCATGGAGAGAGATCTCGGGTGGGTCGTCTTGAGATGGGGTGTCAACAGGTGGGTGCTGAATGTCGACCTGAACATCTACTGTATCTGGAGCTTCTTCACCAAGTTCTGAGGCGGGTGGAGAATCCACATCCAAGAGATAGAGCTTTTGTTGAACACATATATGTCCCCGAGTGAATTTCTCATCACACTTATAACAAAGCCCTTTTTCTCGGCGTGCCTGCATCTCTGTTTCAGACAAATGCTTGATAGGAGTTGTTTGAGGAGTAGGCGTGATGGGAGGTTGTTGGGAACCCATATTTCTGAAGGGAACAAAGGTGGGTTTGGAGCGTTGTTGAGCTGTGATCTTGTCCTCTGCCAACTTAGCTAACCCTAGGACTTCCATCATTGTGTTGGGACAGAACATTTTGACTTCTGAGCGGATTTCATTCTTGAGACCACTGATAAAACAACTCCTGTAGAATTCATCAGACAATCCTTCTGTGTGATTGGCTAGTTTCTCAAATTATGTTTGATACTCTCTCACTGTGCCAATTTGGTGAAGTTTAGTGAGTGCTCCTATGAAGTCATCAAAAGCACTAGGACCAAATCGTGGCAAAAGGAGTTGGAAAAAATCTGTCCAGTTTGGCTCGGGATGAGCTTTGATGTACCAACGGTACCATTGAAGGGCTTCCTGTTCCAAATGAAAGGATGCAAGTGGAACTTTCTGGACATCAAAAGTATTATGCAGACTGAAATATTATTCTGCTCGGTATATCCATCCAGTCGGATCAGTACCATTGAAGCGAGGAAAATCAAACTTCGGCCCACGAAAATTGCTGGAAGAAGAGAACCCAGTGGCTGGAGAAGATTCTGGTTGTCGATTATTGTTCATGGTTGAATGCTGAAGATGGAGGCTGAGAAATATTTCATCCAGATCTTAGAGTTTGGTTTGGATGGCTGCAAGTGCTTCCTCCATGGTTTTTTCTCCTATGCGAGTGACAACCATAACCAAGAATTTTCTTTTTTTGTGGGGGGGGGAATGGATAGAAAAACACAAACACAAGCTTATTTAGTAAGGGGAAATTTGGATTTGGGAAAAACTCGGAGGGGTAATTGAGGTTTGACTAGGTTTTCGACACTTTCTGAGGGACAGGGAAGCAAAAAATGGGGATTTCAGAAGTGGGAACTCTATGGTAAAATTTGAAGGCAATCGGGTGAAAATTGAAGAAGTTGTGGCAAACCCTAAAAATAGACAAATGTGGGATTTCTGGTCTTGGGAAGTGGAATTTGGGATAGGGTCTTCAGGAATGAAATATGCAGAATGGGATTGCAGGGATGTCAGTGAATTTTCAGAGAAAACAGAGTTGAAACATGGGAGATATGGCCGAAAAACAGAATTTTATACTCTTTTTTCTTTTTTTTTCTTTTCTTTTTTTTTGTCAGAAATGGATCGGCAACAGCAGCACGGAAGGGATCTGCAACAGATGGATCTGAAACGGCGACTGGATCTGGAACGACTTTCAGAATAGATCTGAAACGGCTAGATCTGGAGCGGAAGTGATCAGCAACAATTCAGCTGAAAATAGATATGGACCCCAGGTATGTACAGCTTCCTAACAGTTCAGGTGTTTCACTCGGCTACCAATGCTGTCTGACGGCTTGCGTATTGGGGCAGTACCCCTCACTCCATGGCTCAGGTAAAACTGATAACCGCTTTGCCACAAACAACAACTCTTGGTTTACCTCACGGGTGGGAACTAGTCAATCAGGTAGGGGTTGTTGCCCTTTTCGCTGGCAGGTCCTCTCAATGGGCCAACTACTTTGGGGTTCCTATGGTACTCCTCACAATGAGTTTTAGGGATTATTCCCAAGTACTTCCCATAGTTAAGAGGATAGGGATTATTCCCAAATCCGAAGCTGCAACAGATGCGAAAAAAAAAATTGGCAGAAATTCCACCCAACAAGCCCAAGAAAGTGCTCTGATACCAGATGTGAAGAACCTGCAATAATTAATTAATGCAAATACATGAGATATCAGAAATAATAGAACTTAGAATCACTTTTATATTGATCATGGGCCACTTCAAGGGGGGAAACCTCCTTTGAGCAAGCTCAATACAATTAACTTCACGGTGCCTTCATAGGCCTCAACACACACTTATATACTAAGTCTAGGTGCCAATACCATGCGTCAATACCATGTGTCAATACAACCATGGGCCAATACAAAATATAGATCAACAATTATTACGGGTCAAAACCATGGGCCAATACAAACTATGGATCAACAAAACTATGGACGACTTACAAAGCATATGCGCCAAAAACAATAACACAAACTATGGATCAACAAATACTACGGGATGACTTACAAAGCATATGCGTCCAACAACAATATACTAACAAAGTAAAGACATGGGTTCCTAACAGGAGCATTGGATCAACAAGTGTTAACACCTAAAAAGTGCTCACTAGCTCATTTCCTTATTCACATGACCCATTTGTCCACTTTTCCACCATTTGAGCCTCTAAAGCCACCAAAAGGTCACCAAAAGACATTAATACACCCCTTTTTCCACTCAAAATGAATATTTTTCCTCAAAAAGCATAAAATCCCTCAAAAAGGGTCCAGAATTCCCAAAAATATTAAAAAGGGAATAAAAATATTCAAAATATTCAAAAAAGGAAAAAGGAGGGAAAAGGTACCTAAACCATGTTGGTCAATACCATTGGTTTCCTCAAAACCATAATGGTATTCCCCACCACCAAAAACTATAAAAAGGTGGTAGGGGCTCCTCACTTTCCATCCATCCATCATCCTATCCTCATGCTGTCAAAATCTCTCATGAGCTTTTGACCATTGTAGCTATCTTGGAGAAGAGACCTTTGGAGCTTGGAGCTACTCACCTTGGAAGTTGCTCAACACAAATCCTCACCATTTGAGGTATCTTAATACAATACTCATTCTTTTTATTTCTTGTTCTTGAATCATTTTCAAAAAAAATTATTTGTTATATGCACATGCTAATTTAGTTTAGATTTAGATTTATAATAATTGTTTTTGCTTTCAATCTTTGAAACTGCTATCACTTGTTGATAGGTGCCCATTGCAATAAGATTGGTTGCAAAACCAAGCCAACAACAAGGAGCAAAGCGATATGCAAATATAAGGTAAGCTATCTATCCACTAGTTTGCACTTCTATTGATCTAGGAAAGTAGATCTATATTCTGTTTGATTTGTTCTAGACTTGCATTGAGCTAGGGAGATCCGGCTCATGTCCGCTCGAGTGGATTGTCTGATAAACATGAGGCCAAGTGTGTTTTGAGTGAATGCCACTTTGGGGCATGCAGCAGTCACCTCTCTGGGATGGCTACAACCTAGAATATTTTACGCGCTATATACTTCTAGCCATCAATTTTCAAAGATTTTATGGAATCCCTCAAGAAGTGTCATCCCTGCCAACTTTTGCATTCCAAACAATGCGCACATCCTTCCCCACTACACCCAGTTATTTACATTGGTCTCTTTGCAAAATGGAGAATTGATTTCATGCACTGTAATCCTAACTCGGATTGGGGGCATGGCTATGCCATTGTTTCTATAGACTACTTTAAAAAATGGGCCAAGGTTATGCCTAAGTAAAAAGAAGATGGAAAAACTGTCGCACTCTTTATGTTTAATCACATTATTTCCAGATTGAGAGTTCCTCAAGCCATTGTCACTAACCATGGATCACATTTTCATAACCAAATTGTTGATGAGTTAAGTTATAAGTTGGGATTTCTCCATGAAAACTCAACTCCCTACTACCCCTAATAAAATGGAAAAATAGAGGGCATAAATAAGGTCTTGAAAACCATGATATAGTGCATGGTAGGAACCCACATGTCAAATTGGAATCTAATGCTTTTTTCATCCCTCTGGGTGTGTAGGACCTCCGTGAAAACCCCTACCAGATTCACACCATTTCAATTGGTGTATGGTCTGGAGGAAGTATTACCTATTGAGTGTGAGATCCCATCTCTCAAATCAGTTATTGAACTCCTGCCAAACACTATAGCCGAGGAAGAAATATTTTTGTACTTAGCCAAACTCGACGAGACTCGTCGTGATGCTTCTATTGCTAATGAAGCACATAAAAGTGCATCAAAGGCCAGTATTACAAATCAGTCAGACCCCACATATTCAATGAAGGTGATTTGGTACTGACATGTTATCAAATGCATGATAAACTAGGGGCATGTAAGTTTGAGTCCATGTGGCATGATCCCTACATTGTGAGCTGTGTCTTAGAGAAAGGGGCCTATGACTTAGTTGATTGCGACAGGATACCTCTAGGGGATCCTAGAAATGGGATTTACCTTAAAAGGTACTATGCTTAGGAAAATCCTGCATAAGTACATAGTATATTTTGTATATAATGTGTGTTTGATATGGTGTGTAGTTTTTTCTTTTGTGTGTTAGGGTCTCATCTCAATTATGACTTCTTATGCCACGTTTTACTTGAATGCATAGATGAAAACCTATTTTGGATTCCCAGACGGTGCTAGACGACACACCTGAAACCTCACTTCGGAAACCTTGGTACTTTCTTCTCCTACCAATGAACTTATAATATCAGGTGGAGTTTTCCTAGGTTATGCAACTGACAATGCCATGGAATATCATGTGGTGATTGGATTGTTAATCGAGGCTTCGTACCATGGTGTGGACAGAATTATCATCCATATGGATTCTCAACTAGTGGTCTCTCACTTGAACAGAGTCTACACCATTCGTGATCCCATGTAACTTCGTCTTTTTAGATGAGTACGCCTCTTAGAGAGATCATTTGAATTTATTCAATATCAACACATCTCGAGACACATGAATACTGTTGTTGATGCATTAGCCAATTTGATATTAGATTGGTATATTGCACATTCATAAGCATTTTTAAATTTATATAATAAGCATAACATGTGAATCATTCAAATGTAAATAAGCATCCTACATGAGATCCACATTCACCATAGACACATATTTAAAATCGCCAGAAATTATTTTTATATTAAGATGGATAAAAGTGTTAGGAACCCATGTCTTTACTTTGTTAGTATGTTGTTGTTGGACGCATATGCTTTGTAAGTTGTCCCGTAGTATTTGTTAATCAATAGTTTGTGTTATTGTTGTTGGCGCATATGCTTTGTAAGTCGCCCGTAGTATTGTTAATCCATAGTTTTTAACGGCCCATGGTTTCGACCCATAGTATTGGCGCCTAGAATTAGTATATAAGTGTGTGTTGAGACCTATGAAGGCACCGTGAAGTTAATTGTATTGAGCTTGCTCAAAGGAGGTTGCCCCCTCGAAGTGGCCTGTGATCAATACAAAAGTGATTCTGAGTTCTGTCATTTCTGCTATTTCGCGTATTCTTGTTAATTAATTGTTGCAGGTGCCTCACATCTGGTATCAAAGCACTTTCTTGGGCTCGCTGGGTGAAATTTCTGCCAAATTTTTTTTTCACATCTGTTGCAGGTTCGGATTTGGGAATAATCCCCATCCGCTTAACTATGGGAAGTACTTGGGCATAATCCCTAAAACTCATTGTGAGGAGTACCACAGGAACCCCGAAGTAGCTGGCCCATTGAGAGGACCTGCCAGCGAAAAGGGAAACGACCCCTACCTGATTGACTAGTTCCCACCCGTGAGGTAAACCAAGAGCTGTCGTTTGTGGAAAAGCGGTTATCAGTTTTACCTGAGCCGTGGAGTGAGGGGTATTGCCCCAATACGCAAGTCGTCAGACAACATTGGTGACCGAGTGAAACCCTTGAACTGTTAGGAAGCCGCACATACCTGGGGTCCATATCTACTTTCAGCTGAACTATTGTCAATCACTGCTGCGCCGTTTTAGATCTATTTTGCAAGCCGTTCCAGATTCAGCCGTTTTCAGTCCATTCGGCGCTGTTCCAGATCTCTTTCGAGCCGTAGCCGCTCCAGTCTGAAAAAAAAAAAAAAAATATATATATATATATATATATATATATATATATATATATATATATAATTCAGTATTTTCTCCATATCTCCCTTATTTTTACTCTGTTTCCCTTGAAATTTTTGGGGAACCCCTGTCATCCCATTCTGCATATTTCAGTCCTGAGGACCCTATCCTCAATTCCCCTTCCCAAAGCCCGAAATTCCACATTTGTCTATTTTTAGGGTTTGCCATAACTTCCTCAGATTTCACCCAATCACCTTCAAATTTTACCACAGAGTTCCTTTCTGAATTCTGCTTCTTTGTTCCCCTCTGCCAAATTTTCCCATTCTTTCACCCCGCTTCTGAAATCCTCATTTTTGCTTCCCTATCTATCCAACAGTGTCCAAAACTTAGTCAAACCCCAATTACCCTTCTGATTTTTTCCCAAATCCAAATTTTCCCTTACTGAAGTAGTTCCTGTTTTTGTTTTCCTACCCAGTCAAAAAAAAAAAAAAAAAAAATCCTGGTTATGGTTGTCACCCGTGCAGGAGCAAAAACCATGGAGGAAGCACTTGCAGCCATCCAAGCCAAACTCCGGGATCTGGATGAAAAATTTCTCGGTCTCCATCTTGAACATTCAGCTATGAACAACAAATGGTAGTCCAAGTCTTCAGTAGACAATGGGTTCTCTGCTTCCAGCAATTTCCGTGGTCCGAAGCTTGATTTTCCTCGCTTCAATGGTATCGATCCAACTGGATGGATCTATCGTGCAGAACAGTATTTCAGTCTGCATAATACTTTTGATGTCAACAAAGTTCCACTGGCATCCTTTCATTTGGAATAGGAAGCTCTTCAATGGTACCGCTGGTACATCAAGGCTCATCCAGAGCCCAACTGGCCAGACTTTTACCAGCTCCTTTTGCAACGATTTGGTCCTAGTGCTTTTGATGACTTCACAGGAGCCCTCACTAAACTTCACCAAACTGGCACTGTGAGAGAGTATCAAACCGAATTTGAGAATCTAGCCAACCACACCGAAGGATTGTTTGACGAATTTTACCGGAGTTGTTTTATCAGTGGTCTAAAGGATGCCATTCGCTCTGAGGTCAAAATGTTATGCCCCAACACAATGATGGAAGCACTCGGGTTGGCTAAGTTGGCAGAAGACAAGCTTGCAGCCCAACAACGCTCCAAGCCCACTTTTGTTCCCTTCCGAAATATGGGTTCTCAGCGACCACCTATACCGCAGGCTCCTCGACCGACTCCTATCAAGCGTTTGTCTGAAACAGAGATGCAAGCACGCAAAGAAAAGGGGCTTTGCTATAATTGTGATGAGAAATTCACTCGGGGACATAGATGTGTTCAGCAAAAGCTCTATCTCCAGGATGTGGAGTCTCTGCCTGCCTCTGAAATGGGTGACGAAGATCCAGAAACATTGGATGCTCCGGTCGACAGTCAGGAACCGCCTATTGACCCTCCGTCTCAGGATGACCAGCCAGAGATATCTCTCCATGCTTTAGCTGGAATCACCACCCCCCAAACAATGCAGGTCAGGGGTTACTTCAAGAAGCTTCCTCTTACAATCCTCATTGATTCTGGTAGCACTCATAATTTCATTGACCCTCGGATCGCCAAACAAGCTGATTGTTTTATCCATCCTTGCTCCAATTTGAAGTCATGATTGCCAATGGGGGCACCTTACCTTGCAAAGGGAAGTGTCAAAATGTGTGTATCTCTATGGGAGATTATATCTTGCGCTCTGACATGTTTTCCTTGCCCTTAAGCGGATGTGATGTGGTTTTGGGTGCTCAATGGCTACGCACACTTGGCCCTATCTTATGGGATTTTGTCAAACTTTGGATGCAGTTTTCCCTCAATGGACACAAACACACATTGACAGGATTACAACCAGGTTCTCTCAGCATCATCAGTTCACATCGCATGGAAAAACTCCTCAAGAAGAGTTCACATGGTGTCATCGCTCAGATCCATTCCATCCAGATGCAACCATCAGCGGTCTCCACTACTCCTTTGGATCTACAACAAATTCTGGATCGATATACAGGTGTCTTTGCTGAACCAGTGGGATTACCACCTTCCAGGCCAGAAGACCATCGTATTCAGCTCCTTCCTGGAAGCGTTCCTCCCAACATCAGGCCCTATCGCTACCCATTTCACCAAAAAACGGAGATTGAAATGCTCGTTCGGGACTTATTGAAGCAAGGTATTATTCGCCCAAGCACTAGTTCCTTTTCTTCTCCAGTTATTCTTGTCCGCAAAAAAGATGGGTCATGGCGCCTCTGCATTGACTTCCGAGCACTTAATCACCTCACCATCAAGGATAAGTTTCCAATTCCTGTTGTTGATGAGCTTCTTGATGAGCTTCATGGGGCTCACTTTTTCTCCAAGTTGGATCTTCGTTCTGGGTATCATCAAATTCGGGTTCATGAGGATGATATTCCTAAAACAGCTTTTCGCACACATGATGGCCATTATGAGTTTTTGGTCATGCCCTTTGGCCTCACTAATGCTCCTTCCACATTCCAGGCCTTAATGAATAAAATATTTCGACCCTACTTACGGAAATTCATTCTGGTATTCTTTGATGATATCCTCATCTACAACAAAACATGGGATGAACATCTCCAGCATCTGGATCTTGTCATGCAACTTTTCTCTGACCATAATCTCCATGCCAAGCAGTCTAAATGTGTTTTTGGACAAAAGGAAGTTGAGTATCTCGGGCACATTATCTCAGCACAAGGGGTTTGCGTGGATCCTGCCAAAATCGAGGCCATGAACAATTGGCCACATCCTCAAACACTCAAGAGCCTTCGTGGTTTTTTGGGGTTGACTGGCTACTACCGCAAGTTTGTCAAGGATTATGGGAAGATTGCAGCTCCATTAACTGCTCTATTAAAAAAAGATGCTTTTACATGGACACCTGATGCTCAGTGTGCATTTGACAAACTAAAACAAGCTATGTGTACTACACCTGTGCTAGCTATGCCCGATTTTTCCAAGCCCTTCACTATTGAGAGTGATGCTTGCGGCAATGGACTTGGTGCTGTTCTCCTTTAAGATGAACACCCCATCGCGTTCACCAGCAAAGCCCTTTCAGGTAAGAATTTACCTGCCTCTACCTATTGTTAACACCCAAAAAGTGTTCACTACCTCATCTACCACATTATATGGCTCATTTGTCCATTTTCCTACCATATTTCCCTTAAAATCTCAAAAAATCCCATTAAAAAGCCTCCAAAAGGCCTAAAATGCCTCCAAAAGGCCACAAAACCCTCAAAATAGCCTAAAAAAGGCTAAAAAACCCCTTTTTCCTCCAAAAATAGCAAAAATCCCCTAAAAAGGGAATAAAAAAATATAAAATAATGAGGAAAAGGAGAAAAAAACCCTATACAGCTGCCCAAAACCATGTGTTTCCCAAAACCATGGGTCAGCACTCCACCACCAAAAAACTATAAATAGGTGATGGAGATCCCTTATTCCATATCCACAATCACAAGCACCCTTACTCTGCCAAAATCTCTCTCGAAACCCTAGTTCACCATTGAACTATTTTCACCTTGAGAGCCACCTTTGGCCCATTCCCACCATTGGAGAAAGAGAAGGAGCATATTGGAGCTTGGAGCATCCTCTTGGACATTGCAAAGAGCTTCATCAAACCTTCACATTGAAGGTAATATCAATACAAAAAGCCATTCTTTAAATTTGATGTTTATGTTTCATGCATGTTTTAGAAGTAATTTAATTTATGTTTTAGCTTAATTATTTACATTTACTGAACTGCTACTAAGGAGTCCATTCTCCTTAGTAGGTGCTCATTTGCAAAAGCTAGGGGTAAAACCCTAGCTACAGTTTTGGCGGCTCCCCTAGATTTTGAATTTCTAGTTTCGTTTATAATTTTTTCTTTTCGGCTGTCCCTTTCGGCCACCACACACCGCGCTTTTTCCCTCTGCAGTCGCGTCCCGACCGCGTCTTTCAGGCCTTTACCTGCGACCTAACCGCGGCTCTCAGACGGTTTTCGATGCCCTGCCAGCGGATTCAAGTCTGTTACCTGCAATCCGGCCGTGGCTAATCCGCCTGTTTGCTGCGATCTGACTGCGCCTGTCGACCATTTTCCCGCGTCCCGACTGCGGCTCTTTGCCTCTTTCGGGCGTCCCGACTGCGTCTGTTAGCCCTTTTGCTGTGACCCGACTGCGTCTTTTTCCCTATTTTCTGCGTCCCGACTGCGTCTGTTGGCCCGAAAGCCGCGACCTGACCGCCACTGTTGCCCTCAAACCCGCGGTCTGCCTGTTCTGTTTCGCCACAGACCCGCGGTCTGATTTCTGCATTTTTCCTGTTTTGAGCCCAACCCCTTTTGCTGCAATATTTTCTGCATCTGAACAGCCCCCTGTCCTCCCTGCAGCTCACTTCCTTACAGCCTTTCTGCAACATAATTTCTGTTCCCTTTACAGAATATTTTTAAAATTTCAGTATTTTTAATTCAGAAAATTTTGCAAGTTAAAGTTTCAATTCCAGCATTATTGATAGTTAGAAGATGCCCCCCTTGTGGCACTTCTATTTTGGGTTCATAACCTCACGAACACACACTCTGTCACATAAATCAAGTGAGCCTTAAAAAGTACCTAACTGAACCAACATTCTAACCCCACTTGGGGAACACAAAAGAATCATTGTAGTTAGGTAGGATCGGGGGGATAGGCTTCCAACAACACCCCTCGGTTATTTCACTTGCGACATAGTTGTTGTCCAAATAGGGAACCAAAATCCCCTAGTACTTTTTGGCACGGTCACGACCAGTTTATCAGAGGGCCTCTCCCTTAGGAGGGTTGAAGTCGGGAGACTGGTTCCGGAGGCCTGAGTGGAATACCGTACTCCATTCAGTAACCGAAGGGCTACCTTTCGCGGTTCACGGGATATCCCTATATAGGGGTATTGCGGTCAACGAACTAAACGGCAGATTCACCTTTGTGGACGTGTCATGAACGGGGTATCTTAGTTTCCATTCTTCTAGGATTGACTACCCGGTGTCCCTCCCGGTAGGGGGATATCATAGCCACTTGGCTTTCCTACTCATATTGTCTGACTTGGATTTCATCACCTTGCAGAGGATATGTTTAGTTGAGTCAGAATACTTTTAGTTAGGTGTTTGCATGCTCCTTTACCTCCCTTTGGTCTAGTGAGTCCACCATTTTTTTTCTTTTTAGGAAACCTGCTGTTTGTTGGTATTCTGACCATCTTTGTTGATACTCCACCTATTGTAGCACAGCTGTTGCAGTGGGTGTTTTGAGTTGGTTGTTGGCCTGAGTGCCTTGTTTTTGAGCTCTCCTTCTGCACACTCGGTTGCATTAGGCTTTTTTGAGCTGTTTTTCTACTCACCTCAAACCATAGAGATTTAACACCATCCGTCACCATTGAGTCCCCGAGACATTCTCGGCGCCTCAGGGGCGAGCCCCCACAGCACGGTTCTCTTGACACCACACGTCATAGATTCCGATCATTATCCATTGATACCACTCATCACAGATCTAGAGCCTTGTCACTTGACTCCACTCGTCAGCGACATAGGACTCCGTCACCAGATATTGACGCTCCTTACTTTACCTCTGATTCTGAAGAAGAGTCTGAGAACCCTATTTACACTGCCCCTACTAGCCCCATGGCTGGCGCGACTTCCACTCCTTTCGCTATAGGGACCATTGGTGGCACATCCACCACTACACCAGTTACCACACCTGCTCTAGGAATGCCCTCGATGGGGGCCACATCCACCATCCCGGTTACCATTCCTATTCCCGTAGCTGGCCTACATACCACCACTACATCAGTGGCTCACACAACCCATGGGGGTGCTGGACCATCCTCCACCACCTTAGTCCCCCCACTTGGGGGCACCATCCCAAATCCTGTCCCTCCACTTGGGGGCATTGGCCCCAACTTGGTCCAACCCACTACTGTGTCACATCCTTCTTCCAGTTTGCCATTCATGGCTAGCCTCAACCTACCTGACCTGGCCAGATTGACCAACGACCCTATTCGACACGACCCTACGTGGCCTCATATGCCTACCAAGCTCCCCTCTGACATCCCTAAGTTCAAGGGTAAGGCAGGTGAGGACCCACAAAACCATATCATGTCTTTCCACCTATGGTGTTCCTCTAACTCCATAGTGGATGACTCTGTTCACCTCCGTCTCTTACAGCGCACCTTCACTGGCTCTGCAGCCAAATGGTATATCGAGCAACCTCATGGGACCCATGCCACCTTTGCTTCCCTTGCCTCGACATTCCTGCAGTTCTTCCAGTTGCCTGTCCGCTATGACGCGGGCGTTGAGATCCTCCTATCTTGTAGACAAAACACGGCTACCCATATCACGGACCACATCCATGAGTGGCGTCGACGCCGTAGCTTATGCAAGATCAAACTAGACGACCGTATTTTCCTAGATTGGTTCCTCAAATCCCTTCTCCCTGTTATTGCTAAGGATGTGGAATCAGAAAGACCCCAGTCTGAAGAAGAGGCCATCCTTAAGGCCCAACAGTTCGACCTCATTTACGCCCAGTCGGGTTACCTCTATACCATTATACCTGACGCCCCTCGTGGCGAGTCCTCCCATCACGATGCGCCGGGGGCATCCCATGCCGCAGACGGCATCATCGGTCGTGTTTCTTCGCATCCTCAACCATTTTCTATTGCACGTCCTACCTCTGGCCCCGACCTTTCGCGGGCCACCTCACAGTCTGGGGCCACCAACTCATATGCTCCCATGACACATCACCATCATTCCCATGGACCCAGCGGTCCACCTCAGTGCTTCGGGCATGCACCCCCTGCTTATGCCCCCCCAGTCGCACCTCAGCCTTACTACTATCAGCAAGCTGCCCCAGCTCCTGCGCCTTCACAGGCCCAACCAGCTTATTACCCGCCACAGGAAGCCCCTGCGGCAAATCCACAACCTGCTCCGCAGACATATCAGCAACCTCCTCAAGGTGCCGCACCTGCGCAGCCTCCACCTACATACCATCCACCGCAGCCTGCTCCCGCTCCTGCACAACCTCAAAACCCACCTGCTGCTCAAGGTCAAGTCTACGCCCAACAAAATCCGCAGCAGAACCAGAACAACCAACGCAACCAGGGCCAACAGAACCGCGGCAAAGGCCGTAATCGTGGGAACAACCAACCTGCAGACCAAGCTGGTCAACCGGCTAATCCCCCCGACAACAACAACGCGGCCCCCGCTAACCAAAACCCTGATCGCCCGCCCAAGAAGGCTAAAAACCCTAATTTGAGAACAAACCATCCTTGTTCTATCTGCGGGATCTATGGCCACTACACACATACTTGCCCACATTTGGAGCAAGCTCGACAACTTTGGGTTGATGATGCCCATCGCCAAGGGCATGCGGCTCCTCAAGCACCGCCCAACCCCCCACAACCTCAGCAGCAACCTTTGGTGCTGCAAAACCCCTTACCAACCCAAGGTGTGGTGAACACTCAGCCGTTGGCCCCTCAAGCTAACGCGCAACCCCAACAACAACAGATCACATACGCCGCTCCTGATCAACCCATGTTTGACTCAGGTACCCATCACTTGTTGATGATGTCTTCCAATGATGTCAACCTACAGACCCGTCGGAACCAATATGGCTCCACCTCTAAAGCCCTTCCCGCTGATAAAACCGCTAACGCTCATCCCACTGATCAAGCGTTACGTATCCCTCCCCCGCCGGTCGATGGCGCTCCCAAAGCAGCTCGTTTCCCACTTCGCCGTATCAACAACAACCCCAATGCGCGTGCTGCGTCAAACTACAACATTGTAGACGACCTAGCCCAATCTCCCGCAGCCATGTCTGCGTTAGAAGTCTTGAAGAACTGCCCTTCCCAGTGCAAGACTTTACTCTCCGCCATTGGGGGGATTGACCCAAATGATTCAAATTTGATGGCATTTGATTTGGACCATTCCGAACCATGCCTGCCTTCCACCTTAGCATTCCAAGTTTCTGTTTCCGTTCGGAATCTTGTCATCCATCGATGCATCATCGATGAGGGTGCCTCCACATGCGTTATGTCTACATTCGTATGGCAGAAGTTGGGATCCCCTACACTCCAGCAGTCAACCACTGCGTTACGCGCCTACGACGGACGTTCGGCTCAGCCCCAAGGTCTCCTAGCCAATGTCCCTGTCCATTTAGGTGGTAAAACCGTCCTCATCGATATCGAGGTCATCAATGCCCAGCTTGATTACAACCTCTTACTCGGTCGCAGCTACATGTATGCTATGCGGGCGGTCGCTTCCTCGGTCTTTCGTACCATGATGTTCCCCCATGATGGACGCGTGGTCAAGATCGACCAACTTACTTACTATGATCCCAGTGCTCCCGCGGCACCTGAAAATGTTGTCCCCATGGTTGAACAACCTGTTTCTCGTGCCACCACCTCGTTTATTTCCTCTACGGGGCCTGGAGTCTACTCAGACGCGCCGATGACTTCCACCTTCCAATCTATTCCGCCTCCCTCGGCCCCCACGGACGTGTCTGACTTATGTACCTTGTCCCACGACAACCAACCACCTAACAATCAACCACCCTTGTTGCCTAAACCACCATTGGTACCTAGCCACATTGGTGTTACACCTATCCATACGATCCCCTTCCTAGTTCCTCCATCGGGAGTAGTAAGCGCACCGGTCATGGCTACCCTTAGCCTCCCTGGGTTAACTTTGGGATTACCCGTATGGTATCTTTCGCCTCCCGTTCGCCCGCCGACACCAGATGTCATCCTCCAACCGGTGCAACCCATGGCTACTACCTCTCAGCCACCTCCAGGTGTCTTTACCCCTTCGTCCTCCACGACTCCTCCTCCTACTCCCAAACCCACTGGGGGCAGAGGTCCACAACTTTACACTGCTGTACCACCTCCCAAGACAGTCAAAAACCCTCCAGTGTTTCGTGCTCCTCCCAAATGCTCGTTGTGTGATGAGCTGGGCCATGCAACCCACCAATGCCCACAGTTACCAGCATTGCAAGAGCACATGCAGATGCTAGATGATGACCCCAACATCCCAACTGTCGAACTCAACCCCACTCCCAAGCCTAAAGACAAGTCCCTACGCACTAACCACTCCTGTGCCATATGCGGTATTTACGGGCATTACTCCCATCATTGTCCCGATCTCCCGGATTACAGAGCGGCTCTCTATGAGATGAACAATCTGGATCTTGAGACGGCACCGCCTACCATTGAGGAGATCTACCCCCCAGACTCTTCACCTTCAGGAGAGGTTAACACCATTTATATGATCTCTTCCACCACTACTCCTTCGTCAACCGATTTGACGACGCAAACTTTCCGTACTGATGAGGAGATTCTTGAGGCCCTTACCGCCCCGGATTATCCATGGGATGATATGCACCACTGTTCCTATTTCATCCCAGAAGAATCCTCCTCTAGCACAGCTACCCAATTCACGGTTGAGTCTAAAGACTTCCTCCCCACCAAGGTCGACTGGTTCAAGGACCCTATTCCTGCTCCTGACGCCTTCAAGGAGGGTAACATGGCTAATATCTCACCCGTTATCCACATAGATATCTCTGACCCCCCTGGCGTCAATGAATGCATTGCCGTAGGAGCCTCCTGCAGTGAACAAGAGATTGAGGAGTGCCGAAGACTCTTCCGAGAATTCCGTGATGTCTTTGCCTGGTCCTATACCGAAATGCCTGGTCTTGACCCCGCCATTATCGAGCACCACATGGACACATGGCCTGATGTACCCCCCGCCCATCAGAAACAGCATCCTATCCCTCCCTCAAAGTTCCCCAGATGTGCCCCCGAACTCATCACTTTAGGAGCCTCCTGCAGCGAGCAGGAGATTGCGGATTACACACAACTCTTCCACGAGTTCCGTGATATCTTCACCTCCCCCCTCGATCAGCGTTTGCTGCAACTCGAACAAACTGATGAAGACCTTCGTGCCACTCTCCAGAACATCGAAGCTGCCAAAAACCGCTCCAAAGCTGGTTATGACAAACATGTTCACCCTCGAACTTTCCATGAAGGGGACCTCGTCCTCGCCTACGACCAAGCCCATGACAAAACTGGTAAAGGGAAGTTTGAATCCATGTGGCAAGGCCCTTACATCGTGCAGACCTGCCTCGGCAAGGGGGCATACATCTTAGCTGACTCCGAAGGCCGTCCTTTGCGCAACCCTCGTAATGGGTTGTATCTCAAGCGCTTTTACCCATAAAAGAAACCTGCGGCCCCATTGGTCTGCGTTGTACAGTGTACTTTCTTATTTTTTTTTGTCTTTCCACACCTTTTCCACCATTGGAATCAACACGCCGAGACCGTCATGATGGTCATCTCGTTGCATTATTTTTACACCGTCATTTTTTACCCATTTTTTTAGACGCCACTAGTCGCCTCGGTTTGCGTGCCACATCGGCCGTTCTCCGTTTTTCACATGTTTTATATCATCGTATTCATTTTTCCGAGCTCGTGATGATGCTTGAGATCATTTCTCGCTCTCACCCCCATATTTTTTGGGTATTTTTTCCAAAACGCCCTCGTCGCCTCGGTGTGCGTGCCACATCGGTCGTTACCCGTTTTTGACACCCTTTATATCGCCGGATACATTTTTCCGAGCTCGTGATGATGCTTGAGATCATTTCTCGCTCTCACTTGGTATAATTTTAACATTGTGTCCCAAACACCTTGCTGCCTCGGTTTGCGTGCCACATCGGTCGCCATCGGATTGTTCCACACTTTTACATGAGCCCTCCACTCCTGTCATACTGCAAATGTTTCGTCACTTTGCCACCATTTCAACTACCCCGCAAGGAGGCCCACCAGTGTTCCCCACTACCCTCGTTCTTGATCATCATTACTGATCCTTGATTGAACACTTCCTCCTTGCCGACCATTCCTTTTGTTCGGTATAATTTTTTCCCTTTTTCGGGCCGAACAAGTCCTTTACGAAAAAGGCACTTCGGGAGTTTCCGTTAAGCTCTTTTTTGACTCCTAAAAGAATGAAAAGATCGCCGAGCAATCTTGCTTCCTTTCATGCTCGTTAAAGTACCTGAAAGGGCGTCTATCTGGTATAAGTTTAACCCTTTTCCGGACCCGGTAGACTAATTACGAAAAAGGAATACTCTAGTCACACCGGCTAGAAGAGTTCTTCATTGCATCCTTTTATGCTTCTTTGGGCCTTGGAGACTAAATCTACGAAAAAGAAACCCCCTGGAGTCTTCTTATTTGCTTTCCGACTCTCTAAAATTGAAAGCAACCACGAGCATGCACTATCCTGGGCTCGTAAAATCCACACGACAGTACCATTCCATCACTTCAGAGTCTTCTTATCGCTTTCAAACTCCTTAAAATTGAAAGCAACCACGAGCATGAACTGTCCTGGTCTCATAAAATCCACACGATAGTACCATTTTACACACACTTCTTCTAGTTCATTAACCCATGAAGAAGTCTCCTCCCGTGCCTCCTGGCACTATGATCGATCATCTCGGCAGCACCCCCAATCAGGTCGCCTTTGTTCAGAGTATTCTGCAATCTCCTGCCATTTTACACCAGCTTGAGTCTGCCTCAGCCCAGTTACCCTCCCAGATCCATTACAGCTCTGATCCCTTTCCCCTCAGTTAGTTTCATATGCTGCCAGATCATTCCCATTATCATACTCTGAACAAAGGAAGTTTGAGTCCACCTACTCTATTTGCCCAGTTGTCACCACCAGTTTGTCAGTCCTGCCCTCAGTTCTATCACATTTCAGTTCTTCACCTCGCGCTCCTGTCAAGGAAACATCATCGCCTTGATAGTTGCAGGTCTCCCTCTGTCGACGACAGCCCCTCTATTCCAGAGGATAGGCCCAGAGGTCCCTACGCCTTGGACTTATCACCATCTGTGGTAAGTGCCTACGGACCATTCTGAGAGGAGTCATCATTGCCTCTCCGCGTGGTTGTTCCTCACATGCTCGACTTCAGCACCTTGATCGCATCGTTGAGGATCGCGTAGGATTACATCCCATCAGTTTTTAGTCGAAGACCTAGGATTTCCCCTGACTCTAGCACATTGGTGAGTCACTTCGGAACGACCAGTTATATGTTCCGTGGATGTCCGGGCTGCGTTGGCGTTTATATTCGGAAGCCATCCAGTTACATGCTTCCTTGAGTACCCAGTTTCAGTCCCAGATCAGTTCCATTTCAGTGTACCATTGCGAGTGTACCCCTTGTCACTCTGATCCAGCTGATCATCAGTTCCCTTTGGTACCACACTCAGTAGCACTGTTGATTATTCCAGTGTATCAGCTCTTCAGCACAGACATGGTCAACCCAGCAGTATGTCCCATATTTGTGTCCCCTCTGGACCCTTATGATGTACACAGTGGTTCTCTATGTATCTTACAGGTCCCCCTTTTCGGGCCTCACAGTTCTGTTTATGTATCTTGATACGAGCATGGGTATGCCCGCCTCGTCCATATATTGAGATTATTCCTCATTCAGTTTTTGAGGTCATGTATATGTCAGGTCCCCATTTTTTGGACCCCATTGTTATTGTTATGTTATATCCTGATACGAGCATGGGAATGCCCGCCTCGTCCATATGATCAGATGATTCCTCATCCATTATTGAGGTTATGTACTTTTAGTTCTTGCAGTTGTTTCGGGATCATTGTTCCGGGCTTCAGTTTGCTTCTTCTCTTCTCTCCACACCCCAGGAAAACCATTCATGACTTATGATGTCCATCGGCCATACGATGAGCTCCTGCCCTCGCACATCAGGGGGCAATCTGTTAACACCCAAAAAGTGTTCACTACCTCATCTACCACATTATATGGCTCATTTGTCCATTTTCCTACCATATTTCCCTTAAAATCCCAAAAAATCCCATTAAAAAGCCTCCAAAAGGCCACAAAACCCTCAAAATAGCCTAAAAAAAGGCTAAAAAACCCCTTTTTCCTCCAAAAATAGCAAAAATCCCCTAAAAAGGGAATAAAAAAATATAAAATAATGAGGAAAAGGAGAAAAAAACCCTATACAGCTGCCCAAAACCATGTGTTTCCCAAAACCATGGGTCAGCACTCCACCACCAAAAAACTATAAATAGGTGATGGAGATCCCTTATTCCATATCCACAATCACAAGCACCCTTACTCTGCCAAAATCTCTCTCGAAACCCTAGTTCACCATTGAACTATTTTCACCTTGAGAGCCACCTTTGTCCCATTCCCACCATTGGAGAAAGAGAAGGAGCATATTGGAGCTTGGAGCATCCTCTTGGACATTGCAAAGAGCTTCATCAAACCTTCACATTGAAGGTAATATCAATACAAAAATCCATTCTTTAAATTTGATGTTTATGTTTCATGCATGTTTTAGAAGTAATTTAGTTTCTGTTTTAGCTTAATTATTTACATTTACTGAACTGCTACTAAGGAGTCCATTCTCCTTAGTAGGTGCTCATTTGCACAAGCTAGGGGTAAAACCCTAGCTACACCTATGAGAAGGAAATGATGGCTATTTTGCATGCAGTACAGAAGTGGCGTCCATACCTATTAGGGAATCATTTCTGCATCAAGACTGATCACCAGAGTCTGAAATATTTCTTGGACCAGCGTGTCTCCTCCCCGGCACAACAGAAATGGGTTAGCAAACTCATGGTTTATGACTATGAGATCACTTACAAGAAGGGTAAAGACAATATTGTGGTAGATGCTCTTTCTCGCACATTTGATTCCCAAGGTTCTCTTTCAGCTATTTCTATGCCTGTTCCAAATTGGTTGCAATCTGTTCAACAGGGTTACGTCAATGACTCTTCCTTATCTCAGATCATCCAACGCTTGACCAACAATCCTTCTGTTGTCCCACATTACTCTTGGGATGGTGCTTCTCTGTGATACAAGGGTTGTCTGGTGCTTCCCCAGAGCACAGATCTTCAACAGGCTGTCTTCTATGAACTCCATGCTTCTCCATCGGCCGGGCACTCTGGGTTCCTCAAAACATATGAACGAGCACGGTGTAACTTCTTTTGGCAGGGCATGAAAAGGACAATTAAACAGATGGTGGCTGAATGTGATACCTGTCAGCGCAATAAGGGTGAAACAACACTCCTTCCAGGATTGCTTGAACCCTTGCCCATACCTACACGGATTTGGACAGATATTTCTATGGATTTCATTGAAGGGCTCCCTAAATCTAGCGGGAAGACAGTGATTCTCGTTGTGGTTGATCGTCTCTCCAAATATAGTCATTTTTGCGCTCTCAGCCATCCCTATACAGCCTCCTCTGTCGTTCAAATTTTTATGGACCAGATCTTTCGTCTTCATGGCATCCCTTCTTCCATTGTCTCGGATCGTGATGCGACTTTCACTAGTCATTTTTGGACAGAACTATTTCTCCACACTGGCACCAAACTGAAGATGAGTTCAGGGTATCACCCACAAACAGATGGTCAGACTGAAATTGTCAATAAATGCTTGGAAACTTATCTTCGTTGCTTCACCTCAGAACAACAACATCAGTGGGAAAAGTGGCTCCCTCTCGCTGAATGGTGGTACAATACTTCTTACCATACTGCCTCTAAAATGACCCCATATGAAGCAGTCTACGGTCAGGCACCTCCAGCTCTTCTTCCATACACCCCCACCAGTTCACCAGTTCAGGAAGTTGACAAGGTCCTTCGTAACCGCGATCAGATTCTTCACATTTTGTGGGACAATCTTCACATGGCAAGAAATCGCATGAAGCAACAAGCTGATCAGCACCGTTCGGAGCGCACTTTTCAAGTCGACGATATGGTTTTTCTTCGTCTCCAGCTGTACAAACAATCCTCCTTGAAAATCAAAGGGTGTCATAAGCTCGCTCCAAAGTTCTATGGGCCATATCGGATTCTTCAGAGGATTGGGTCCGTTGCTTATAAATTGGACCTTCCTCCTTCTTCCCGCATTCATCCAGTCTTTCATGTCTCTTGTCTGAAAAAAGTTCTTGGCACCAACATCAGCGGACAAATGATTTTACCCGAACTGGATAATGAAGGATCCATCCTTTTGGAGCTAGAGGCCATCCTCAATCGGTGCACGCTTCAGCTTCGCTCTCGTTCTATCACAGAGGTCTTAATTCAGTGGCACGGCATGCAACCAGAGGATGCTACATGGGAACCACTCCTTCAAATTCAACAACAATTTCCACATCTAAAGCTTTGAGGACAAAGCTTTTTTTAAGGGGGAGGGGATGTTAGGAACCCATGTCTTTACTTAGTTAGTATGTTGTTGTTGGATGCATATGCTTTGTAAGTCGTCCCTTAGTATTTGTTAATCAATAGTTTGTGTTATTGTTGTTGGCGCATATGCTTTGTAAGCCGCCCGTAGTATTGTTAATCCATAGTTTGTAACGGCCCATGGTTTCGACCCATAGTATTGGTGCCTAGAATTAGTATATAAGTGTGTGTTGAGACCTATGAAGGCACCGTGAAGTTAATTGTATTGAGCTTGCTCAAAGGAGGTTGCCCCCTCGAAGTGGCCTGTGATCAATACAAAAGTGATTCTAAGTTCTGTCATTTCTGCTATTTCGCGTATTCTTGTTAATTAATTGTTGCAGGTGCCTCACAAAAAGTTTTACAAAAGTACTTACACAAAAATATGAAGCTCGTAGCTTTCAGTATATCATGCTGAAAAAATATGAATCTCATGGATTTCGGTACATCACTACATATAGATAAAACTACTACTAGTAGTTTTCACGATAACCAATGATGGCCCTCACCAACCGACATAGTAGACGACCAAAACGACCAGAAACCCCAGTTGTATGGTGTTGATAGCACCATGGAAATTCATATATGGATATGTCTGGCATATCCACATTCAGCCTCTGGAGGTTCTTCTTCATCTATTGGATATACTCTACTGCCTCTCTATCAATGATTTCCATGGATCTGACTGCTCCTCGCTTTTCAATAGGAGAAGATCCAACTGGCCTTGAAGGCCCAATATCTATAATAAGAAGAATACAAGGTCTTAGTACAAAAAAAATTAAATATCATAAAATACATAAAAATTTTGAAATACAAAGAGAATTCCTTTTACCTAGATCACCCCAATGGTCTCCCTATGGGAGCACTAGATATGGATCTCATCGAAAATCCATGCCCACATATGCATATCCCTCAACCATGAGTAGTTGAATACACAACCATCTGAAAATGAAGGCCCGTAAGTAATTATAGGTCCACCACTACCATGACGAGCCATCACCTCAACCCACCTCAACATACGTGGATCTCGTGGCTCTAGGTCAGCGATCTCTATCTTTGGATGAAGGAGAGGAACCTGCTCTAGGAAGAATGATACCACAATTGATCCATAGCCAAATTGTTTTAGCTCTCCTTTCATACACTTTGTAAGTTTCTCTTTCATGTTTCCTAGGACACCCTCGCACCAGTTGAACACTATAGTATCCATGCACTCTATATAATAAAGTATGTGAACCCTCGTAGCCTAATGAGCATCCCTACTACCTGCTACCCTCTCGATGGTAAACAAAATAGTCCTTAAGGGACAATCTCATACATGTTTGATGGGATTTTTCCCACCTAAAATTTGAGTTCCAGGAGTGCAATACTAATCAATTCCAGGGGTGCAATACTGCTCAATGAGATCCTCATTGGTCATCTCACCACCTCTAGGTCTAGGAAGTGAAACATGAGTTGCTTGTCTTAGAAGCCCCATAAGGAAGTATATTTCCTCTACATCCAAAGTGAGGATATGGGTCCCAACTTGGAAATTTTGTTGTTTGGGGTCCTACATTCGGATCAAGTGGTCTAATAGACGAACTTGGACTATCATTATGGGAACTTGGAAGAATTTTAAGAGTCCAGGCTCTCTCAAATCCAATACAACATTTAGGTCATTAGCTGCTTGAGAATCTTCCAATTCATGCTCTCTTTCCTTCCATTGCACCATTTTGTTGGATCGAACCTACATGAATAGAAATTAGAAGGATATTAGGAGAGTTTCATAGCAACAAATACCAATCATTTGCTTGAATTTTATTTTTTGGGTCTCTCTAATGTCGACGCACTCTGACTATGTACATAGGGCATTAGTGACGCACTCTCCCCTTTCGGGATGTGCGTCACTGCTAATTGACACACTCCCTGAAAGGGAGAAGTGCCTCACCTAGGGAACACATTTACCTATAGAAATTGACCCTTAAAAAACCCTAAAACTGACATGAAAGCTAAAAAATGAACCAAGAAAATGAGGAGCATGAGGAGAGTGATTACCTGAATCTGACGGAATGAAGAATGGAAGCCCAATGTTCCCACAATTTCCACAACAAGTTTGAACCAGAAAGGGATTTTTACTTACACTATATTAGTAAAAACACAATGGTGAAATTTTACTTTTTACCCCTTTTATTCATTCAGAATAATATATTTTCATATTTAATTTCATTATTTTTATTTTTTTTACCAATTTAGTTGTTTTTCATTAATATTTTGAGTCAAACTAGGTTCTAAAGCTCGTTGTGAAGATCGCAGGTGAAGTTTAATTATGCCAATAGGCATACTTATTTCAATACATGGGAAGGTATTGCGACCTTTTAATCACAATCTGGTTTATGTGGTTGTGATTGAATTAAATAGGAATATTCTTCATAGTCCTACCTAGATCGAGGGTGGAAGTTAAATATGATAACCTCCTTACAAGTATTGGGGAGGAAATGAGCGTTACTTTTCTTTAATAATCAGGGTTAGGTAATTAATTAATAACATGGCCAGGTGTCAGATTATTCGGTGAACCATTATGGTTGGTGAATGCTTATGGTTGTGTAATGGAGAATGGTTATGGTTGTTGTATGATGTTGACTCGACGTTGTTTGTTCTAAGCCAGCTCAACATAATGAAGGAAGAATAATGCTTAGTCCCCCAAAAAATATGGCATGAAACGACTCCATGAAATATATTTTCAACACCATTGATATCACACTTCCTTATCAATACCGCTCCATATTATTTTCACCCAACAGGACAGTGCAATGCCCAAGGCCATTCCTATGAAATATCAACCTGGGTCAACATGGGCATGGTGAGAGATTCATCTCTAGGTTCTGGTAGCAGGATTTCCTATGGAAATATCCAACCTGTCTCGTTGCCTATGAAAAAAACAGATGCTCTGGTATGAAACCACAACAATTTGGTCATTGTGTAAGGGGATTTGTCAATGTTTATGTCTGAACCATTGAATTTAATGAAAAATTTGGAGTGAATATTTCCAAGGAATCGCCAGGAGATAATGGATAATTTTATCATTTGAAAACCATCCTCATTCTGGAAAGAGCCTGAACAGAAAGCATAGCTAAAATCAAACAAAACGAAATTTTGGGTAGGGTTTCCTAGAGATCTACTTGTAATTCCATCTCCGGATCAAAAATTTTATTTTATTTGTAATTCCATATGAAAGTATTCTTTTAGTTATGCTTATCGGTGGATTTACTGGAGATTGATTACATTATCTTGGTATTTTAACTTATGATTTTCATTGTATGTTACTTATTATTTTTATTTTATATATTTATGCATTGTGTTATAGGAATTCAAACGACCCTCTTGGATGGTAAGCCCATGGAGCCCCAAAATATTTGTTATTACTTGGATTTTACAAATATTATGCAATTTATAAAATATGAACAAATATTATGCAGTTCATAAAATATGTACAGTGATCCCTATTGTCGTTGTCATCCACTATTGATGTGGATGTGCTAGTAACAATTCACTATGGTGGAGTTTATTTTTTGAATTTTTCATTCTCCTTATCAAATATTAAAAATCTCATGAGCGCTTTTGATACCATGGTCGTGCTCGTTAAAAATCAAGTAAAAAGGTGTCGAGTACACTTTTATCACTTTTTGGGCTTGTAAAACCTTTAGGAAAAGGAACCCCTTGGAGTTTTCTTTAAGCTATTTTCAGACTCCCAAAATAGGAAAATATTTCCAAGCAAACTTGATTCTTTCATGCTTGTAAAAGTACTAGAAGGGTCGTCTTTCCGGTGACAGTTGACCCCCTTTTTGGACCAGTTAGACTATTTACGAAAAATGAATACTCTAGTCAACATTTGAATAGAAGATTTCTTCCAGGTATCATTTTATACTTTTTCGGACCTTGGGGACTAAATTCATGAAATTTTTTATCTTCGAGTCTTCTTTAGTTTTTCGGACTCTCTGAACATGAAAAAACACCGAGTTAACCTTATTTGGAGTTGTTAAAATTTAACATTGAAGGACTCTCTTTGGGAGCGAATCCCTCCTTTCTCAGGTTCGAAAAATATGTAAGATTGGACTCATCCAAAAGGTGAGTTATAATGAGTGTTTGTTACCCTCTTCCAACTCATAAAAAATCAAAGAGGAAGTCATCAATCATGATGGGGAAATTAAAGGAAATAGTATGTATTTACACCTGTATTAATTGCATTTTATAGTATTCCTTGAGCATGGAACCTATTGGAATTTCATTTAAATAGTTGGGTAATCAGCTTGTCCTCGAGTCATACCGTTTCTATGAGTCATCTTACTCCTTTGGATCATCCAAAGACTGCCCCAGTCATTTGTTGTATTATGTCTTGGTCTCTTCCTCGTTAAGTCAATTCTTCTAAGTCACTTGTCGTGTCATTATACATTCAAGGGAGGTATGTCACTAGAGTCAACCTTTGTAGTCATATTACCTTCCTTTGTTTTGGTTACCCATGATTCAATCCCAAAATTCACTCCTTAGTCTAATCTAATCCATCATCAAAAATATTTGGTCCTGTTTCGTGTCGATGACAGGGGAAACATCATGACCCACCTTCGACGGGTCTATCCTTTTCAAATGAAACACCTCATCCACAGAATATACCTAGAAACCACTTAAGTACCTTGGGCATGAATGCCTCAATGGAAGGTTACCTTGCTTCCAACAATAGGATTACATCATTGGCCTATGATTGAAAGACTCCACTGAATGTTCGACCTCAACTCATTGATTCACATTCGGGGGAATGTACTAGGGTACCTTGGGAATCATAGACATCAATGGTGATATCCCTCGCACTTGTTAATGGTATTCTTGAATGACCGGTAATAATGTTATTTCTACCATGTTCTACAATAAGACATATATTCACATGGATATAATTGTACTTTTTTGGGTTCAGGATGAAGACCCTGGGATATCCTTATTTTATCTTTTACCTAGGTTGCGATGGTTTTTTTTTAGTAGTTTCCCACATGGAAATCATGTTTGTGACCCTATTTGAAGTACAGTCCTACAAATCCACTCTTGTATTGTGTTGGTTCACGATCGGGCTAACCCAGGTTCGGCGAAGTTCTTTTGTAGACCCAACAAAATCCCCTTTCACTGGCCCTTTTGGCATCAACCTGCGGACATACTGAAGTCTCACCCGAAGTGAAGTATCAGGCGTTACAGAATCAGGTTTAAGTAATTGTGGTGATGCGAATATGTGTTATTTGATCTTGCAATGTATTCCTTCCTTAACATCTACTTAAAATAACCATATCAACATGCGACTATGCACTTCATAGTTATCGACAACCTACAGACTTCGCTGAATCATTGTCGTATTTACTCTTATAACTACGCATTCATCATACTTAATGTTACTTTGCATCATCCTTACAAATGTGTTCCTCTTACTTAACATATGATTTCCATTCACATATATATGAAATCAAATACACAAAATAACCATACCATGAGCATAAAACATATCATAGATTCATACACATAACATAGGGATTTATGTGGTTCACCCCCCATAGGGGAGCTACGTCCACAGGAACTATTCTTATATTAATGGAAGGGGTAACAGTTCCACTCTGCGCACTCAGCTACAGACTCTTCTCTATAATAGATCTATATGCACTCAACTGCAAAGTCTTTTCCCTCTTAGATCTCTCTTAGTATATGAGCATCTAACAATATATAATAGTATCCAACCAACCAACCCTTCCTTATACAAAAATAACCCTTTATACAGATGTTCCCGAAGGTCACATATTACAATAACTATGGGCCAACCCCCGTTGTACCATTAAATCCAAAACAACATGGTTATCCTATTGACCACACTTTGCCTTAACTTAACTGCAACTCTATTGTCCTTTTGCACCGCTTCTTCTAACTAAGACACTTCTTTTGAAAGTGCAGTTCTGACCATGCAACTCTAACTCTACAGTGGCACATCCTTTTCACCATTTCGCTTATTTACTCTCTGCTCCTGTAGCTGTCAGTTCGCCACTTCATCCTTAACTGCTTCAACTACCTTTGGTCGTCCTTAGTACTTCATCTTTACTAAAGGGACAGGTCCTTTACTGTCAACTTCACTTCGCTCCATACCCTCCTCTTAGGAATTGCGGAGTTGCTTCTACCAAAACTAGTTAATGTTATGCCTCGCCTAATTGTACCTTCACCATCAAAACTTCATGTACTTGGGTTGCGCCCAACAATCCCCTAACACTTACTTATGGCTCATCCCCGAGCCACTTACACTAGGATTCTCCGACTGCGCATCACTTGGAATGTTCGTCTTCGCAACGAAATCCTGAAAAAGTTGCGTTCAACTTTGCAACTGATTCCTTAGTCTCTTGCTTGTATTCTTTGATCGTTTCAAGCATCATCGCCGATATGGGTTCTTGCATTTGATCCTTTACTGTATTCTTTGTCGCATGGAATTCTTGCAATTTCTCCCCGATTTCTTCAGAGAGTACCAATGCTTCTTCTTGCATAGTCTGTAACTTCGACAAAGTTTCAAATTCCTTCATCCTTATTGCCTTCATCTCCGTCTGAATCTCTTTCATTTCTACGAACTTCTAGATACTTTTCCTTGGCGGCAAATCCTTCATGGCTGTGTTCAGAGAATCAAGGTCCTTCTGACTCTTCTAAACTCCATCCTGAATTTTGTGTAATTCAGGATCCTCTTGCAGTACAACCCAAACCTTAGTGACTTATTCCAGCAAGCCTTGACATCTCTCAACTTCTACGGATATTTTCTCGGTTGATGCCTTTAGCTCTTCGGCTCTTGCTAATCCTACCTCTGGTGGAGTGCCAAGTTGTTTCCGAGACTCTAAGTCAGCAATGTTCACCTTGTAATCAATCTCCATATCTTCCATTTTTGCTTTGAGACGTCCACAGAAACACCAATATTAAGGATGATTGCTTCCACTTCAATCTCTTCTTCGCAGTCTGGGATCTTCGCACAGACTTCGACTACGATTTTCCTCATCTTTTTTTGCTTCTCCTGAGAATTTTCTAGCTCATTTGTCTTCAACGCACATTCATTATTCAACTCTTTATAGCTATCTTCCAGCTTCAGATGCTAGTTGTATGATATCAAATATCTATCTCTAATTTCTTCCACAACCTGCAAATGTAGATTATGCAGTCCTTAGATGGGAAACATTCCCACGTTAATGTCCAAATGTGTGAGTTTCCTCGCAACTTCAATAAGTTCATTAGATGGGAATATTACACTCATCGGCTCTATGTGGACTAACCAGGGTCTCATCATTAAAGCAGGCGCTTTCTTTTACTTTGGCTTGACTCCCCTGTCCTATCTTTGGATTCTAATTCCCTTACTAGATCTCTTTGGTCCTATTCTACTATTGCCACAAGACTCTTCAATTCTGTGAGGCTCTCTATCATGATCGCTTAGATTCCCTCTTGCTTGTGGTATTTTAATGCGAGCGTATCTCAATATGCTCATTGAATCGGGCTGCAATGCAATCGTAATCATCATCATGCATCTGCGCATCAGGAAGAGCCTTATTTTATTTCTGCTTCTTTCATTGCGATGCTTTTGGCACAGTTGTGTCAGGATTCTTCCTCTTCTCTCTTGTTGGAAAATCAGCAGTTTGTTGCTGTTCTTATCCTTGATCTTGTTCCTGATCTTGAGCACTTGTTGGCTCTTCTCCTTGGTCCTGGGTATTTTTATTTTTTCTTTCCTCTGATGTAGTGATCAATGTCTCTGGCACATCAATCTTCCACTCGGGCGATCAATCTTCAATGATAAGATCAATTTTATGCGCGTCAAGTTGGTATAGTCCCTCAAACCATTCGGGGTTATTTAGCGGTTCTCTCGGCTGAATGTAAATAAACTGAAGGCTGGATTTGAATCTAATCTTGTCAATATACGATGTTTTTATCTCCTTAGGGATACATGAAGTGTGCTTGATTACTTCACATAGCTACTCATAATATGTATACAATTGTGTATTATTTAGTCTTTGTCTATCCGGCTTCGAATTGGCCCACATGTTCACAAATATGGGTCCACAACAATATCCAGTGAATACCGGTACATTTTGTTGATACTTAGGCTCTTTCTAGCCTATGAACGCGATTAAAAATAACAACCAGTGTAATGTACCCATGCAAATAAATCACATGAAGGGAAATTTCCACCAATCTACTAATTCCGTAGGTTGTGGTGGAAACATTTAGACTTGGAATAAGGGAGCTATAAGACCCCAATGGAAATTATATTGATAAATATAAATTAAATGGGATAAATAAATAATAATAATAAGAAAATAAGGTGGCACTTGGCCATGAGGGTGCATAAGTGGTGTGGGGCCCACACAAGGAAAGATTTTCCATGCCACATCGAATCCTATTCTCACCCATTTAAATCCAAGGTGGATTCTAATGTTATTGTGGGAGTTGGAGAGGAATTATTCATGGCATGAATCACGGAGGTTCGAATTAGAGTGGAAGAGTAACTCCCATGGAAGAGAAAGGGGCATCTTTGAAGTATTGTGACACTTAGAGCTAGATTCCCTAACCTCTATGAAAACAATGATGAAGACTCTATGAAACTTATGAAAAAGGTTGGACCTGATTGTTGACATATGACCTATATGACATATCAGGGATAAAAATAAGCTCCAATATGGCGCAAAAGGGGAGTTATGGAAGCCAATATTCCCCCCATTCGAATTGATGGAAGAGGAAAACTAGGAAATGTTGGACAAGTGCAACGCATGGGAATATCTCCCTAATTCGAGTTGGGATGAAGATATTGGAGGGAATTAGATCCATATATTCCTTGGGAGGTTAATAAAAGACAAGAATAAATATGGAGAGGATCTTTTTGATCATTTCTCATTTCAAAAAAATTGGAGAGCTTAGCTTGTCCTTGCAAGGTGGATGTTTATCCTTCTTTCCTTAGAACCAATTTCGAGGGTGAATGATTACCATCCTAGTTGGCTTATGGAGAGGCCATTCAGACCTCTCAAAATAGCTTAATGGATATGTTTTGATTCAGGTTCAAAATCCAACTGAGTTCGAGTTCATCTTCTCTCATTCTTCTATATGCCTATTCTACTATCTTTCTCTCAATGTAATGTAAATGTGCAAGGGTGCACTTCTTGTTGCATATAGTTAGTGGATGATTGTTATTTAGAATTCATGGACATGTTATTTGCTTCATATATCTGTAATTATCATATCATGTGAGCCAAATATCCAAACACCATGTATTCCAAGTGATATTACCAATCGAGAAAGAGATTCGAGCCATTTTCCCCATAGCATTTGCATAGTGAAATTGGAATGATGTTGTACCTATTTTGTATCAGAGTTTCTAAGATATTTATCCATGTTATGAGATGTATATGAATCTACCTTTATGTTCCAAATTATATTTTTAGACCCCTGAAATGTTACTATGGTTTATGATTCAATTTGCGACCCCTTACCCACCATTTTCACCACAAATCTTAGTCTATAGAAGCTTCTATTCATTGGGTTACCTATTAGCCCCTAAAAAAAAATCTAATGCTTAAAAAATATTTTCCTTAATGTACTCTAATAGATACAATTCCTACACCAATAATTAGTGAAGTCCGTACAGTTTTTGGAGAAGCATTTAATGGAAGACCTAGGGGGGATTTCCACTTCTCAAATTAACTAGTTTTGTCCAGAAACTTCTTTCCTTGCAAATTTCAGACCATGGATGGTTATATAAGTTGCTTGGATGTATGATAGGTGTGTTAATGTTTCCTATGCCCCATAAAAACCTTCGTCCCCAAATTTGAAAGCATTTGGGAGTGTTTGGAACTAGTTGTAAACTACAAGCCTAGAGTCAAAACAAGGTGAACTAAGCATTTTCCTTTGGAGGGATATTAAAGTGGTATCAAATAATGGTCCTTGCACCTGATTTGGGTGACCATTTATGAGGTAAAGAAGTCATACCCCACCCTTATAAACCGAAACTGAAAGTACCTTTGGTGAAGAGGAAGAAGTAGGAGAAGAGGTGCACTCTGTTGAGACTATGGATAAGGATTAGAAATGAACCTCAGAGATGGAGGAGAAAGGGGAGTTTAGGAAATTCATGAAGCCATTTTTTTACGACATGACAAGTTATATAATGCAAGGTTTCTAATTTATGGCTAGTCAAATTGGAAGCAAATTGGCAATAGGAGGCAACAGTAGTTCCCCTTTCGAGGAAACGAAGGAATTTGGTGGAAGCATTTTCTCAAAGATAGGGCCTCACAATCGACCCAATGAACTCCAGAGGTCAACAAGAGCCATCATACCCAAATTTATTGAGGCTAAAGAGGATCTTCACACCCAATATGGAATGCAATAATTTCTAGTAGAATGGCAAAATTTGAGTGAAGATTGTAGGAGGACCTTACCATTTCATCAATTCTTAACTGTCTCAAACAAGCTCAAAACGAGGAGAGGCAACAAAACTCCTTTACAGAACAAAGAATTGAATTATTCCATAGGTAAAATGCCCCTTCCTACCTTTGATGGCTCATCTCAAAGTTCTACAAATACTTGGGTACAAAAGTTAGATGTATATTTTCAGCTAAATCCAATGGTTGAAGAGGATGCTTTAAAAATGGCTATTCTGCATCTTGAGGGACAAGCAAATGATTGGTGGTTCCATGGAATTAAAACCTTGGGACATGATCATGTCACATCATATGAAGAGTTTGATAACAGTTTAGTGGAAATATTTGAGCAAAAAGACCCTGAAATTCCTTTCAAGGAACTAGCACAGTCAAAGCAAACTGGAACCCCTGAGGAGTACATGTTGGAATTCCAAAAAATACTAGTTAGGGTGGCTCATGTATCTATGGTTCGATTTGTATTTCTCTTTAATGAAGGATTGGACGATACTTTTAAATTTTTATTTAAATCTCACAAACCTAATTCATTAAAAGATGTTATGAATTTGGCAAGAGATCTGCAAAATGTGCTACCCGAGACAAAGTATCCTCCCAAGCCAAATTTTCCTTCCAAGTTCAGATTTGACAAGAGACCATGGAAAAAATATTCATTTGGGAAGGAAAAGGAAGAGGGACAAATAAAGGAAGAAATCATAAGAAAGAAACTATGTTACACATGTTTTCAGCCATGGGTACCAGGGCATAAATGTGCTAAGGGGAAAGCACAATTCATTGAAGTATTTTATGATGACAAAGGGGACATGGAGGAAGAAGAGAAAATTTCATCCCAAGAAGAGGGATATGACACAACACAAGAATATCAACCATCACCAGAAAAAGGAAGAATGGCAGTGCTTTTAGGAGTGCCTCGTTTTCACACCATCCAATGCAAGGGAGTGGTACAAGGGCAAAGAGATTTGGTATTTTTAGATGGAGGAGAAAATCATAAATTCATTGATTAAGCCTCGATGGAGAGGGTAAATTTACCTACTGAATCATTCTAAGGGTTAATAGTCATCATTCCAGGTAACAATTCTATGGAATGCAACACATGGATTCCAAAGCTACAACTTACCATAGGAAATTACACATTTTATGATAGCTTCTATGTGGTGGATGTTGTTGATACAAATGTGTTTTTGGGAGTAAAATGGTTGTACTCTATAGGAGAACATACAATGAACTACCAAATACCTGAAATGAATTTCAAGGATTAAAAAGGAAAACAAAGGGTAGAGAGAGGAATGCACACCTTTCCGAAGCAAGTGGTGTCTTTCCACAGTATGAGGTCCATATTGAGACATGGGGACATTGAATGGGATGTAGACTATTTCATCACTTCTCCCAAACCAAACAAAAATATTGCAGAACAATCAACGGATATAAGGAAACTATTACACAAGTATGAAAAGGCTTTTGGAGACCTTCCCCCTGGAATTCCACCTGACAGAAGAGTTGAGCATACCATTGTTTTGGAGGTGGGTACTTCACCTATACAAATACCCCCATATAGACACCAAAAAAGGTTCAGAGATAAGATTGAGAAGGATATTCAAGAACTCTTGGAATTGGGGCGCATTAGACCAAACTCAAGTCCCTGTGCTTCTTTAGTTGTCTTGGTGAAGAAAAATGATGGAACCTTAAGGATGTGCATTGATTTTAGAGATTGAAACAAGAAGACAATAAAGAATAGATATCCCATCCATAGGATAGATGAGCTCATGGATGCGATATTTGGAGCAAAGTTATTTTCCAGATTTGACCTTAGATCTGGATACCATTAGATTCGAATGAAGGAGGAGGATATGCACAAAACTGCTCTCAAATGTCACTATGGTAATTTCAAATTTCTTGTCATGCCTTTTGGTTTGACAAATGCTCCAGCAACCTTCCAATATGCATGAACAAAATATTTTGCAAGTTTCTTCGTAATTTTGTTTTGGTTTTCTTTAATGATATTTTAATTTACCGTAAGACATGGGAGGAACACTTGCCTCATTTAGAATTTGTATTGAAAATCTCGCATGAACAATCTTTGTTTGCTAAGCTGTCCAAGTGTGAGTTTGGGTTGACATAAATTTTGTATCTTGGACACATCATTGGGAAAGATGGGGTAAATGTGGACTTGGAGAAAATAAAATCTATTCTTGAATGGACATCACCCAAGAACATCATTGAATTGAGGGTATTTGTTGGGATCTGTACTTACTATAGGAATTTTTTGAAGGGGTTTTCCAAACTAATTGCTCCCCTTAATGATTTGACCAAGAAGGATGATTTCAAATGGGATGAAGAGGCTGAAAAGGATTTCCAATACTTGCATTACCATATTTTTCTAAACCCTTTGTTTTGGAATGTGATGCATCAGGGGAAGGCATAAGGGCGGTCCTAAATAAATCCATAGCTTTTGAGAGCATAAAATTGTATCCACATGAGAGACTTTGCTCCATATATGACAAGGAAATGCTATCCATCATCCATGCCTTAGCCAATTTTAGACAATATTTGGTGGGGAACAAGTTTGTGGTCAAAACTGATCATAACAGTTTAAAGCTTTTCCTTACACAAAAAGATCTCAATGAAAGGCAACAAAAATGGGTAAGTAAGGTTCAAGCTTTTGATTTTTACATTGAATATGTAAAGGGTAAGAATAACATTGTAGCAGATGCAATGTCTATGAGACCTTCATTTTCCCTTATGGACATTTCAAAAGATTGGAAAGATGTGCTAATAGTAGAGTATGCCAAAGATAGATTTTCTTATGAATTGTTAGATGGGGTCAAGGATGGTGATAGGTACAAGATATTGAATGGCCTAATATACTATAAATACCGAACATACTTAGTTCATGGTTTGAACTTAAAGCACAACATCTTGAAGGAAGCTCATGATTCTCCTTTAGTAGGCCATCCTAGTTTCTTTAAAACATATAGGCAGTTAAGACAAAGGTTATCTTGGAAAGAGTTGAAAGAATATGTTTTAAAGTATTTGAATGAATGCACGATATGTAACCAAAACAAACTTGAACACACCCATCCTGTTGGTCTCTTACAACCATTGCCTATTCCAGAACAAAAGTGGGAAAGCATCTCCATGGATTTCATCACAGGTTTGCCCAAGTATTTTGGTAAGGATTTTATATATGTTGTGGTGGATAGGCTCACCAAATTTGCTCATTTATTTGCTATTAAATCACCTTTTACTGCTGCACAAGTAGCCGAGCTATTCTTTAGAGATATTTTCAGATTGCATGGACTTCCCAAAAACATTGTGAGTGACAGGGATAGCATATTTATGAGTGATTTTTGGCAATAACTCTTCAAATTGGTGGGAACTCAAATGAATCCTAACACAAGATATCATCCTCAAACTGATGGAAAAACAAAAAGGGTGAACCAATGGTCGAAGGGGTACTTGAGAAACTATGTTGGTGAGCAGCAAAAAGCATGGGTTAAACGGCTACATTTGGGTGAGTTTTGCTACAATACTAATTTCCATATTTCCATTGGTGTGACTCCCTTAAAAGAACTTTATGGTTATGAAGCACTCACCTTTGTTGATCACATTTTTGGTGATAGTAGAGCTCCAAAACCTAAATATTGGGTTGAGGAAAGTCAAGAGATTTTGAAGCTTTTAAAAGACAATTTGCAGGTTGCCCAAAATCAACAAAAATAGTATGTGGATCAACATAGGAAGGAAATAAATTTTCAAGTGAATTATTTGGTTTATTTGAGACTAAAACCATTTAAGAAAACCACCTTAAAAGGGAAAGGATCAAAAAATATTAAACCAAGGTTCTATGGTCCATATAATATAATTTGAAAGGTTGGGGAGGTAACTTATGAGATAGAACTTCCAGAAGGTAGAAAAATCCACAATTTGTTTCATGTTTCATTCCTTAAGAAGGCTATTGGTCATAAAATTTCTATTTCAAAAAATATTCCTCCATGATGATGAAGGACAACTCATACTCATTCCAGACAGAAGAAAAAAAATAAATAATATAAATAAATAAAATAAAATAAATAAAAAATAAAAAATAAAAATAAATAAATAAAATAAAAAATAAAAAAAAATAAAAATTAAATTGAAAACAAGAGAAAGAAAATTGAGTAGAACCATAAGAGAATATTTGGTACAATGGAAAGATTTTCCAAGTGAGGATGCCACATGGGAAGAGGAACAAATTTTGCAACATCATAATTTGGAATTGCTTGACAACAAGAAATCTTGGGTGTGGAGGACTGTAATGTCCCCATCCAAATAAATCACATGACGGGAAATTTCCACCAATCTTCTAGTTCCCTAGGTTGGGGTGGAAACATTTAGACTTGGAATAAGGGAGCTATAAGACCCCAAATGGAAATTAGACTGATAAATATACATTAAATGAGATAAATAAATAATAATAATAAGAAAATAAGGTGGCACTTGGCCATTAGGGCACATAGGTGGTGTGGGGCCCACACAAGGCAAGATTTTCCATGCCACATGGCATCCTATTCTCACCCATTCGAATACAAGGTGGAGTCTAATGTTATTGTGGGAGTTGGAGAGGCATTATTCATGGAATGAATCAACGAAGTTAGAATTAGAGTGGAAGAGTAACTCCCATGGAAGAGAAAGAGGCATCTTAGAAGTATTGTGACACTTGGAGCTAGATTCCCTAACCTCTATGAAAACAATGATGAATATTATATGACACTTATGACAAAGTTCAGAACTAATTGCTAACATATGACCTATATCACATGTCAGGGATAAAAATATCCTCCAAGAGGGCGCACAAGGGGAGTTATGGAATCCAAGATTCCCCCCATTCGAATTGATGGAAAATAAAGACTAGGAAACGTTGGACAAGTGGCACTCATGGGAATATATCCCTAATTCGAGTTGGGATGAAGCTCTTGGAGGAAATTCAAGACAAATATTTGTTGGGAGGTTAATAAAATACAAGAATAAATAAGGAGAGGATATTTTTTATCATTTCTCATTTGGAAAAAAATAAAGAGCTTAGCTTGTCCTTGCAAGGTGGATGTTTATCCTTCTTGTCTTAGAACCAATTTTGAGGGTGAAAGATTCCAATCCTAGTTGGCTGATGGAGAGGCCATTCAGAAATATCAACAGAGCTTCCTGGATATGTTTAGATTCAGGTTCAAACCGAAACTGATTTCGAGTTCATATTCTCTCATTCTTCTCCATGGTTGTTCTACTATCTTTCTCTCAAAGTCATGTAAATGTGCAATGGTGCACTTCTTGTTGCATATAGTTAGTGGAGGATTGTTATTTCGACTTCATGGACATGTTAGTTGCTTCATATCTCTAAAAGGATCATATAATGAGGGCCACAGCTCGAAACACTATGTATTTCAAGTGATATTACCAATCAAAAAAGAGATTTGAGCCATTTTCCCCATAGCATTTGCATAGTGAAATTGGAATGACGTTGTACCTATTTTGTATCAGATTTTTCTGAGATATTTATCCATGTTATGAGATGTATATGAATCTAATTTGATGTTCCAAATTATATTTTCAGACCCATTAAGTGTTACTATGGTTTATGATTCAATTTGAGACCCCTTACCCACCATTTTCACCACAAATCTTAGTCTATAGAAGATGTTGTTCATTGGGTTACCTATTCAACCCTAAAAAACAATTTAATGCTGAAAAAATATTGTAATTAGTGAATTTCGTACATTGTTTGGAGAAGCATTTAATCGAAGACCTAGGGAGGATTTCCACTTCTCAAATTAACTAGTCTTGTCACGAAACTTATTTCCTTGCAAATTGAAGAACATGGATGGGTATATAAGTTTTTTGTATGTATGATAGGTGTTTTAATGTGTCCTATTCCCCATCAAGACATTCCTCCCCAAATTATAAAGCATTTGGAAGTGTTTGGAACCAGTTGTAAACTACAACCCTAGAGTCAAAACAAGGTGAACCAAGCATTTTCCTTTGGAGGGATATTACAACAAGCTATAATGGAGTTGATGTAAATTGTCTTATGTGTCCATGGAATCATGTAGGAACTCATCCAGAAGATAAATTTCCTATTTATAATGGGGTCAATCCTTGGCCTTCGCAGCTAAGGAGATTGCAGCGGCCAACACATCGGTCGGTCTGCATTTCCTTAATACTTTTCCTACGAGCAGTTGAATGGTGAAATTCATTGAGACGTCCTTGATTTGATTTGTTTGATCTCTGCGGTTCCTTTTACCAAGCCAAATTCATTCTTAGTTCTCTTTGCAAGTTCTTTGTCTTTGTTCTTTCCTACGAATTCCACTGCGGGGTCAACACCTCTTTTGCTCAAGTGCGTAATTTTGTAAATGGGGTCTATGTTGTTGTCAATCTTGCAGTATAACCACAAGTAACCCTAGTGGGTACATGAGAGAAATGTTCGCACAACCGTTGTTAGCTCTGGGCTCCTATCAAAATGCGTAATTCGCAACAAATTCAGCAATCCTGATGGTTGTAATGGCGCAATCCAGTCTTGCACTTGAATTGGTGTTTGATTTCTAGTTTCATAATGTCACCTACACATGTACTGGTCTGTATGAAACTATGGATACTTCGTTTCATGCAAAAAATCATGATCCGAGAACTTGCATTCTGGAATCTTGCCGAGCAAATTCTCCTTTTTGCGCATATGACTCAACATGGGAGGCATCAGGATCTCATATTGTGGGTTCTTTGCGAGTATCACAACTTGCGAAACATCTCTTCTTGGAGGGATGTACTATGGTATGAGCAGAATCTGCCTGTCGCAAGGTCGTTCTGGCGGAAATGACTTTGGAATATCTGCGGCCTTCAGCTTCTCTTGCTCAATATCCTTTTTCTTATCTTTCTGCTTTTGCTCCGGTATATTTCACGGTGAAGCTCTAGATGTTCCACCGCTCTCTGGGACTAATTTCTTCACTAGCGTCTTCATGACTCCTTCCAGACTAGAATGTTGGAATTCTCTTAATATCTCCTCTAGAATTTTTTGTTCATACATACACTGTCATATTAATCTTTCTCTTTACTGGTAAAAATCAAAAATTAAATGCAGTAAAAATTAAAAGTCATGGTAAAATCGGTAACTATGCGGTCCTTACTATTTATAGGCACAGTGACACTAAGGCGCGCCCAAAAATGAATAAATTAGCATTAAAGGCTATGTCCGTTGGACAAATATTTCTTAGATATTGGTACTTTCCCTTCTTTTAATGTGTCTTCAATAGACAAATATGCTTTAAAAGAGGAAACATCTGGTTCCCAAAAGTACTGTACAATGGCTACTTTCTGACCAAAACTGTAACGGCTAGTTTTCTTTTAATTTGCTGATGGTTAGGCGAGTGGCGAAGTTCACTTTGCATTTCCCTTCTCTTAATTGAACTTCGCAACGCTACTCCCTTCTTTTACTTCACAACTTAGCTTGCTATGTGTGCTTCGCAACACATCTTCATATATTGTAAAACTACACATTTTAACAAAACTGTTGTGTGCAGACTCTGCCCTTTGTTTTAGTGTCCAATTTCAACTGCACTTAACACTTAAAAATTTCTTGCATTATCTAATTTTTTTTTATAGGAGAAGGAAATGGGCCATGCAGATATGTATCATTCAATTTTCTGAGGTCCACACAAATTCTGATTTCACCTTTAGCTTTCTTGTCTTGAATTACCATGGGACTTATCCATTCTGATTCTTCTACTGGTTCAATGATTCCTACCTCAAGCATTTTATCAATTTCTGTTTTCACTCTTTCTTTATATCCGAGGTTCAATCTATAAGGTATTTTCTTAATAGGATTCGCATCAGGCTTGAGAGGTATTTTCATAACTCCCAAGTTAGCTAAAATGCCTTTCATTTCGGAAAAAATGGCAGGGAACAAATCTTGATATTCACGCTGTAGGTTTGTGATCTGTCCTACTGTTTCTTCATCCCAGTAATCCCCAATATAAGCAAAATTTGGTTCATCATTGGTACTAATATTGATCTTTCTGGTCTTCACAGGGTTACTCGGATTTGAAATTTCTAAATCAGGTCCTTGTACATCGCGTTTTCCTTCAAAATCAGGTATATTCACATCGCGAGGATCTTCATCTTCATCTTCGTCTAGTGTGAAGTAATAACATTCAAGGGCATGCTCCAACTTTATTGCTCAATCTGGTTGCTTATACACAGGCAACGAGAAATCATCAAATATCTTCCTTTTAATGATTTGTAAAGCCTCATTGATGCTCGGATAATCATCCTCAAAACTGAAGTTGATTGAAATTTATTTATCATCATGTGCCAATATTTTGTGCCTTTGTGAAGTTCTACTTTTGTATACCAGTTCTTTGGTATTTGATCCAAATTATGTGTGCACAAATATATGAACCCATTCTTTCTTTGGTATATGCATCCAGGCTTTCAAGAAAAACTCTATATGATCTCTAGGATCATTCTGTCCATTGTATTTTTCTTGTACAACCTCAGTTTGTTTTGCAAATATGATCTCCATCAAGTTCTTACATTCTTCCCATGTGTTTAGGTTGTCTTTGTGCACATCCCACCACCTAGCAGGTGTAGCTTGCAATGCTATATCCAAAGTTGCTAGCTTATGTTCATCTGAAACTGATGCTAAATATTCATGAAGGAATTCATGGATATTACCCAAACCATCATAAGTAGGAATTGGACTTACATCTGTTCCAATCCAACGTAGTGACTTCGTTATCTGTGCACATCATCTTGTTGATACTTCATGCATTCATCTCTTCTAGTTGTCCAGTCCTGCATCTGATTCTAATACGCAAGAACTATCACATATCTCACTCAACGTTCCATCATCTGTAGGGTTAATGTAATCTTCCTGATTCACCGTCATCTTGTAGATATTATCAATTTCTTCAGTTCTGCATTCTTCTCGTACTGGTTCAACATACCTTGTTCCTTGTGAAGGGTCCAGGGGTGCAATAACCCAGATATGCGGTCCTTCAAATATCATTTATTTTTTATTCAAGTTGATAATTTGGAGGTTATCAATTTCCCAGTCAATCCTCAATAATGAAGGATAAGGATTACTGTCATCTATGATCTTAATAACCTCAAAGTATGCTTTAATTTACACTCCATCAATGTCAACAAGACTCAACAATTGATAATCTCCCAAAAGGTATAACCTTCTGCTAATTATCTAATCACAACTGTATAGGAGACCAAGATAGCTTTGGCTTCCCCATCTGTTACCATGTTTGTTTTGTCAGCACGTTCACCTCTGAGCCTAGGTCAAGAATGAATTGGTTCATTTTGAAATCTCCAATCTGCGTATTTAGCCTCATTTCGCTTCATGTCCTTCTATGGTCCTTGATGTGATGAACTGCTCTATGTGCATCATTTACTGTATTACGCTATTCATAATGTCCCAACATGTTCTATAATTATCCTAAGGCATTTCCAGGGCTTAGTAGCTTTATGCAGCTATGTAGAAATTGTGTGATAGGACTTGTCTGTTCTGGCATATCACTTCGCAATTGGATCCTTGTGGTCGAAGGTTCTTATTCTTGAAATCCTTTTATTGCTTCCATGAATACCTTTTTTTCTTCGTTAGGGTTGAATGCAGGAATTTTTCCAACTCCTTTTCTTACCCAAGGCCCATCAGTAGGATTTGGTTTGTTTATGTGATCTTCAGAAGTCAAATCTTCATTCATCCTATAATTTTCTGTCAAGGATCCACTTCATGTCACAACATGGATGTTGCGATCTTTGTTCTTTTCTTAGCTGCTATCATCTGAATATTATGGTTCTGTCCTTCTGGTCTTTTTTCTTGCATTTTTTCCAACAAAATGGGACATACTTCAATGATATGGTCAAATGACTTACAATACTTACAATTAGTGCAAGAGTTATGATAGTCTCTTGATAAATGTCCAGGTTGAGCACAGTTATAGCAAACAATATGAACTCTTCCTCTTCCTTGGCCAATGTTACATACTATTCCTATGAATCCACCACGTCCTCTTCCTTGGACTCTGTATACATCATGTTTTCTTTCTATCATGAGGTCATATGCTCTACAGTTGGTATCATCATGGCCAAATGATTTAAAAAATGTGTAGTACAGGTTATTTAGTGTCTGTACATACTTCTGAAGTAGGTAATAGTCCTCTAGGAAATGTCCTCTACATCAACAAATCTCGCACCATGGTCCTTGAGGTTTATTTAATGGATTCGGTGCTCCACTAGCAAGGTAATCTCTGAATACAAGACAATGTTCCTTGGAATGTACTTCTCCTTTACATTTAGTGCACCAAACCTCTTCTCTTATTTCTTTTCCTTTCTTCATATCCTGTAACTACAATGTCAGGTCTGCTAACTATGTCTGTATCTGTACCATTCCTGTGCCGGACTCTCCTATGGGAGAAGCTTCTAGATTCATCGCAATTTCCAATTCTTTTGTTTGTGAGGTTACCTTTTGTTGCATAAATGGTAATCTAATGTGGGGAAACAATGCAACTATGAACCATTCTTGATGTTGTTGCGGTGCTATTTCAAAGCTAACTTGATCTAACAAGGCTATGAATGTCTGATCAAATTCCCACACAGTCTCATTAGGTTTCTGTTTTATTTCTTTTAGCTTTGTGATGCACTAAGATTCTGACTTAGGATTCTTAAATTCTCTGCAACACAGTTCTGATATCAACTAGTGTTATGTTTTGTCCAACAAAATATTTTTTGAACCATGTTAAAGCTCTGTATATGAATGTTGTGACTAGTTGAGCTTGCTTTATAGCATCGTCTTATACTTTCTTAATGTTACATACGGCTTCACAAAGAAACCAATGTTGCTTCAGGTCTTCTAGACCAGTTCCTTTAAAAATAGGTAGCTTTATATTGTCTTCCATTCTTCTTCTAGGAGGTGTAGTGTTATGAAATGATGAAGGTATACCACTACTTGGCTGCTTCTGAGCACCTGCTTCTGCAATATTACTACTACTAGTGTTCTGCGAACTAGTAATATTTCTTTCCTCAACTATAAGTTTCTGCGGAGTAATAGGCTGATAGCCAATATGTCTAGGTTTTGTTTCACTATCATACACAGCTTGATATGCATTTTTATCACTTCCTAACTCGGTATCTAGGAATGTGCGAGGTTCAACTTCACAAGACCTCTCTGTAGTGATAAATTTATATATTTTTCCACTACGCAAAATGCCAATATCTTCGTCTGTGTCACTATCTGTGTTTCTGAACATTACATACTCAAAACTTAGGAATGTGATTGCATTTTTAAGACACCTTTTTCATCTAATAGCATTTTAATGCATAAACTCAGGTTTTTCAGGTACTTACCTCTAAATCCTTGGAAAAAATATCCTTCTGCTGCATTGTAAGAATTCAAAGTGTCCACAACAAATTCTATAATATAGCCTTCTAGTAAGATATCCAACCAAAAATCTACTGCTCTTAAAATCTGGTTGTCAATCCCTTTGAGCCTTTGAATCAAATCTAGATTCCACACTATAGGCTCTTCACCCTGAAAACAGTTTTTCCATTCTTCTATTCTCGATATCCACTCATGTAGCTCATTATAGAAATATGCAAAGAAAACTTTGTGCAAGTCAATGAATATATACCTATGCAACCATTGTTTTGTTGTAAGATGCAGATGTTTGTTTTCTTTCTTCACAAACTCACGTTCTATCTAGCTTACCCCGTTCTGTATTTCTTTCTTCTCTGGTTTTCACATCAATATGACATATTACCAAAATATCAGTTCAAGCATGTCATTAAACCATTTGTTGGTATTCTTAACTACGTATATATAGTACGGAAACGAGACCATTTGTTGCGCTCTCTTTTCTTCTAGGATGGCACATAATCATCGCACATCACTGGAATGACAAGTACAAAGTCAGAAATAGAATGATTTGTTGGTTTACGATTGAGCTGAACCGGGTTCGTGAAAGTTCTTCTGTAAACCCAACAAAATCCCCTTTCACTGGCCCTTTCGAAATCAACCTGCAAACAGGTTGAAGTCTCACCCGAAGTAAAGTATGGGGGGTTACAGAATCAGGTTTCTGTAACCGTGGTGATGCGGAGATGTGTTATGCGATCTTGCAATGCATTCCTACCTTAACATCTACGTAACATAACCATATCAACATGCGACTACGCACTTCGCAGTTATCAACAACCTACAGACTTCGTTGAATCATTGTTGTCTTTACTCTTATAACTACGCATTCATCATACTTAATGTTACTTCGCATCATCCATACACATGTGTTCAGCTTACTTAACATATGATTTCCATTCACATACATATGAAATCAAATACACAAACATACCATAATATGAACATAAAACACATCATAGATTCATACACATAACACAGGGATTTACGTGGTTCACCCCACAGATGGGAGCTACGTCCACATGAACTGTTCTTATATTACTGGAAGGGGTAACAGTTCCAATCTGCGCACTCAACTGTAGACTCTTATCTACAATATATATCTACGCACTCATCTCCAGAGTCTTTTCTCTCTTAGATATCTCTCAGTCTATGAGCATCTAACAATATCTAACAATATCCAACCAACCAACCCTTCCTTATACAAAAATAACCCTTTATATAGATGTGCCCGAAGGTCACATATTAAAATAACTATGGGCCAACCCCCATAGTACCCTTAAACCCAAAACATCATGGTTCTCCTATTGACCATGATTTTCCTTAACTTCACTGCAAATATACTGTCCTTTTTGCGCCGCTTCCTCTAACTCCGACGCTTCTTCTGACAGTGCAATTCTGACCATGCGGCTTTGACTCTACAGTGGCACATCCTTTGCACCATTCCGCTTCTTTACTCTTTGCTCCTATAGCTATAATTTCGCCACTTCATCCTTAATTGCTTCAACTACCTCTGGTCATACTTAGTACTTCGTCTTTACTAAGGGGGCAGGTCCTTTCCTGTTGACTTCTCTTTTCTCCATACCCTCCTCCCGGGAATTGTGGAGTTGCTTCTCCCAAAACTGGTCAATGTTAGGCCTCGCCTAACTGTACCTTCGCCATCCAAACTTCTTGTACTTGGGTTGTGCCCAACATATTGGTTGTGGCTATGCCATTATTTCATCATGGATCTACACTTGTATTCTAGTATCCATGATTTTGTTCAGTCAGTCAGTATAAAAATGGATTTGCAATGTGTTGGTCGGAAACCATGTTATGAGTCATTTGGGACATATATTTCAGATTCTATTGTACTGCAAATTCCTTGTTCGACATCTCAACCAACGATCTTTTGCCTCAACTTCCATCTATCAAATCAGTTCACCTATCATATCCCTCTAGCTTCATACTTTGGGGGGAAATATATTACACCAAAATCTCGTCATCATCCTGGTAATGAGATATATTCCCTTATATTTTCCCTAATCCCTAAAGTGTTAGTGCCAAATTGCTTGAAAAGAGGTTTCTACCTTCCTATTTTCCAATTTTTGCTCCACTAACGCACCCTACATATTTACAATAGGCATCATACCCTTGATGACACACTCTGCACACAATCAAGGTGCATCACTGACACTAGTTTCCTTCATTCAGCATGCCTCACCCTACAATGATGCATGTTGCTTGTTGACAAGGTGCATCACTTCTTTTTTGAAAGCAAAAAAAGAAGATTAGAGAGCCTTCTATAAAGAATCTCTTGTGGAGGCTTATCCAAACAAATCAACATAGGTGGAAATTGAACCCCTAACTTCTTAGGATGATCCCTTAGCATTCTCCATTGAATCCTCAACTCCTTCTATTCTCTTTGGCCTATATATGCAAGATCACCCTCATGGGATAGGGGAGGAAAGATAGAGCACCCAAATGCTGTTGAAATACTCTTGGAGCTAAGTTTCTCTTCTCCATTAGGAACAAGGTTGGATCTTTGAGGCAAAGGCTAATTGGAAGAAATTGCGACATCAAGGAAATGGTTGTAATCTCTCCCTTTGTATTTTTCTGTTAATACAACAATATATATGCTCTTTCCATACAGATTAATTATGTTACATATTTAGAACTTGTTTCCTTGACCACTTGTTTAGATTGATCAATATTATATGTTACTTTTACTTGTGTTTCCACTTGTTTGTCTTATGTTGTTTTGCAGCTAAAGATTGAAGACTATATCAAATGAGGAGAACACTATTATGATTACAAGGTAAGCAATTCCTTTTGCTCTTTGTAATTTGATTGATCTAGGAAAGTATATATATTATGTCGTGTTTTGTTCTAGATCTAAACCATTTAGATTAGAGATCTTTTTCCTTGTCTGCATAGATGAAGTATCTTCAAACAATATTTTAATGTTGTTCTAATGTTGCTTAAGTGAAATTGGAGCAGTGTTACAATAGTCTCTTAAGCAACACTCCATGCAATATCAATTTCAGTTAAGAGACTTCCATTGGATGTTAAAAACATTCCTTAAGCAACGTTGTTGAGACATTGAAAATTAAAACTACATCGCTTTTAACTGACACACATTCAACATTTATTCTATACTTGTGACACTTGAAAAGTTGATTAAGTGGGTATGTTCAATTTGAAAAAAAAAAACTAAGAAAAATTGAGGTTGCTTTTAGCCTCCCCCATCAATAATGTTAAAAAAATGTAGCATTATGAGCTATTGAAACACCATTTGAGCCTAAACTACTTTGTGCTACTTAATTATAAGTCTCCTTTCCTTCCACTTTCATTTAAAAAAATAATTATGCCATATTTAACTTCATTTATTAGTACACGTTTAGAACACATCAAATAGACATTACTCGAAGCCGTTATAATGGTTTTGGCATGTATTCCTTGAGATGGACTAATGTTGTTTGAATGCACATTGTCAATTTATTTTGGGGGTTCTATTTGCATGTTTCCCTCATGGATGAAATCAAGTGACAAGATGAAAATTACAAGTGTCTAGTACTTGGTGGGTTTTCCCACTAGTTATAGTATTAATACAATCTAATATTTTCCATCAAATTTATTTTTTGGTCATGTATTTGGGATCGATAACGTAATAAATACTAATGCATTGATTTTGAAAAAGTTTTATCCTTCTATTCCATAGAAGAATGTGACATGATCGACAAGACTTGATTAGAATAATTCTTTTGCATGGATTTAAAAAAGGATAAAGATTCTAGTCAATGATACAGAGGATATTATAATTTGGGGAAACTACTCTTGAATCCATTATATTGATGTTTCCCATGCGATAGTTGTAACTTAAGGAGAGAAACCAATGCAACAACTTGGTGTAGATGATTCATGTTAATTATTAACTCATGGGCACCAAATTTAAATTCCAAACATCTTTCAGACTCAACTATCCCTCCATTGTAAAATAATAGAGAATCTATAGATTGTCAAAAAGTTGACAAAATAGCTCCAAAACATTTAAAGCCCTAGTCAATGTCATATTCTGGGTGTCATTGCTTTCATATTACAAGCATTTTCACACTCTCATGGTGTAGAAGAAGGAAATAGAATATTAGTAGTGCTTCTGAGACAATATAAAATATACTAAGTATTGATAATTTAAATGATTTAAGAAGGAAATCTACCACTCCACTACTTAGTATAAAGTACCCAATTGCTTGGAATCCTTTGGTAGGTGAAGGAACAAAACGTGGATGATTATAGATATTTAGATTTAAATTTGAGGAAATTGAATTTGTAACACAATATTTCTTTGAAAAATAATTTGTTTGGAAAAAATACTATTGTAATTATTGTAGAGGGGTATTGAGGGATGGGTCTATTGCAATAATCAAAATAATTGCTAATATGAGTTGTAAGATAGACGGTTTTAATTCCAATATTCTCTCACAGATATTTTGTTACTTTGGCATGAAAATGCAATGAGGTTAAAAGGTTTTTGTTATTCTAGAGGTAGAGGTGAGTGGTTTCTTGTGTATAAATTTTCACCCAATGACAATCAATTGCATTTTTTAGATCCAAAAGATCACGGATCATCCCTTATGTTGACACTTGATGATTTTTCTTGGTTAAATTATCTTCTGGCGACATCGGCAATGCAACAATAGAAAAATTTCATGGCGGGGGGTCTCAAACTTGGTCGAGAAAGAACATTTGTCCTCAGTTACGGTCACCAAGGTTGCAAAAAGGGAAGAATTGGTTATATGTGTTTGAAGGCTAAACCTTTATGAAGAACCTAGAAGATTTTTGAACTAAAGAAAGAAAAGCCTTTAATATTTTCATGAATAAACCTAAGCCAAAATTTATGAAAAAGAAAGGCTTTGATATTTTATTTGCCAAAGTTCAAACTTTGTGAAGGTTTCAATTTTTAGCCCAAATATTAATTTTATAAAAAAATGGTATGGCTAATGCTTAAATTAAGTTTTTTTTATATAGCCTAAGGTTCGTTATATTTTTTGGTTTGGGCCAAAGGTTTAATAAAGTTGAAGCAAAAGGATTATATCCCAACACCGGGAGCTTCACCATGGAACCAAATGCCAAACTAAGAAGTCCCCACAAATCCTCCATCGTCCAGAGTCCAAAGGCTTCTCATCTTTGTTACTTGATATAGAAGAGGAGTAATAAGATATATAAAGAGTAAAGTGATCTCTTTCTCTTTGAATGTGGGACAAATCCCCTAAAAAGCAAAATAAAAGAAGAAGTGGCATTATTTGGTCATTGAAACGTACAGCAGGAATATGATGAGATCGACGGTGCAGCATTGAGAAGCCAGATGGACAGCTCATGATGTATTCCACATCATCCACATGTTCGGGAAATAAAGACAGTTGGTGGGTGCGGTAAGAAACCACCTTCATACGTGTCGCTCTCCAAACTCATCCGCATATGTAAAAAATGGTATTGTAAACTACTCTATAGGCCATGCAATACCGTCTTCAGCAATATAAACCATTGGCGGGAATATAAAAATGGTGGGTAGTCTCCTCTTTTGGCATCTTATCATTTTAAACGGAGCACCAAAACCCTAACACTCTTCATCCAAATGAGAGAGATATTTGCAACGAGCTGGAGAATGTGTAACGCTTTCTGCATGGTTTTCTGGATTTTTTCATGTTCATCATATTTCTAGCACAGAAGTCTCAAAGCAAAGAAATCGTGTGCCCGTCATCACACCTGTGCACAAGCCAAGCGTTAGCTATCATTTGCAAAATTGTATACACCGAGGTTTGTATAGCTCAGCATATTGATGGTCACATTTGTAAACATTTGCATTTGCAACGAAGGAGAAAAACTGTAAAATATATCACATAGGTATTTTTTGTGAGCAAAAATATACAGCCGCGAAATTTCGGACAAAAATAGGGTATTCTCCTGGAGCGACCGATAATACCAACAGAGATGCTCGATATCAAGTTATAAGAGGCATGGTAACATCGTTTTCTGAATGTATCCCATCAAATTTCTGGAGTTGTTGGATGCTAGTGAAGCAAATGGTCGTAAGAATGTTACAGGGTTTCCTCCGTTGGGCCATTTATAATCTGAAACTTGAGAAGACACAAATATCTTTAAAAAGTCCCGGAGGTCGTCAAATTTAGAAGTTTGGCCAGTCGCATCCAGGTTATAAGATTTGACGCGGGATATGTATCTTTTCTGCACTACATTAGCTGTTTCTGGTGATTTTAGTAGCGTATCAACTCCAGCTTTGGGAAGAGCACCTTTGGGAAACCTGCTCAGCAGAATATAAGGATTACAACACCTCAACCTGTAATAAATTCATTTGGAATTCTTCTGGTAATGCCTCAGATGTCTATTGGTTGAAGCTTGTCACTCAAAGGTCAAAAAATCCGCATGCATTCACATAGATACAATACAAGGAAGGATAGTTCCAAAGTATCATTGCCCAGCGATAATGAAGAAGCACCTACCACTCCAAAGGTATGTCGTGTTTATCCCAAGAGAAAACCTAAGGGCATTTTTCAGTCAACAGCCCAATCAATCTCCTGCCTCTGCTGCATGCAAACCGATGGCAAACATGAAGGAAAAGGCCTTAACGATTTATGATAAAAAATGGGACATCATCATTTGAAAATGAATTTGCACTAGAACTAGAAGACCAAATAATAAGAAACGATGTCTGAGCTTACATCTAGAAACATGGTTTTGAAGAAGAAAAGGCATCTATATGACCCTAAAACAGCAAGAAAAAATTCAGAAGTTCATAATTATTGGAAGGAAATTACGGCTGCTTCACCTTGAAGACCTCTTACAAGCGTTTATCTTCGAGCTCATATTCTGTATTACAATTGAGTTCACTGCAGAAGGATGGAAAGCTTTCTAGAAATTTGCTCCGTGACAACATTAATTGGGAAGAAATTACTGATAAGATGGGGACTAAAGGTCATGTTTATTGCTGCAAAAAATGGTATTATAGTTTAGCATTTCCCATGTTTCGGAATGTTTTTTCTCTTCTCAGATCGAGCTATTTGTGTCCCGTGTGCAAAGGATTTTTCCTTGGGAGCCGATATTAGGGTTAGCACTAATATCCGAACCCTCATTTGCTGCAAAACAAATCTTCTGAGCAAGAAGTATTCTCAAATTTGTGGAGAAGGTAAGAAGCTACATAACAAAAGGAAACATAGTTTATATTGAGGATATTGCCGAGGGCTCGGAGAACAGCTCAGCAGGTCAAAGATGAAGTGGACGAGGGCAAAGGAATGAGCAAAAACATACGACAGCACTCAGCGGTTGGCACATAAACAATAGGTAGTTAAAGAAAAGGAACATAGGTGGCAGGAAGATCCAGATTTATAGGCATTGAAATAGCAAATAGAAGTTCATTTCCAAGATACTCGACAGATGGAAAATAAGGATGATTTTAAGCCCTGGAATTAGCAGTTTGAAGAAAATTTCAAAATTCCTCTATACTCTTTCACTCGAGATATTTTGCAACCGCTCCAGATTTGTTTTATTTATAAAAAATTAGTTAGTTTATTATTCCAAGAAGCTATTTTTAGAAATACAATTAGTTAGGGTTTGCTCATAGAGCATTTTTGTATAAATTATGCATTTTACAATGTAAAGAGGGTTGGATTTTCTGTAAGGAGAGACCCATTTCGGGTGTTTTGAAGGGTTTTCAAAAATTAATAAAGATCTCAGAACTGAGCAGATTTTTCATCAAAGATTCATGTGTTGTTTAAAAATTGCAGTCTGTACCCTTTCCCTTTCTATACTGGTGCAAGTTTACTTTCTTCGTTATGCCTTTCATTATGTCATTTTCTTCTATGCTTAGATGAACGTTCATATAGATTGAGATTCATGTTCTGTGCCTCGATTTATCCACATCTAAGTATCCATTTATTTCTCTAAAATTAACAGTGGATTCATCTGAAAATTGATGCCCGTTGTTAATGGACTGTCTTTATTTCTTTCCCTATCACCTGCAAAAAATCTTATTGACTGTAATAAGACAGCTATCTTGCCTTTGTATGAAAATATTTGTTTGACTGCTGGTCCATATTTTTCTGTTTCTCGACTCCATTGCCCAATGGTATCTTATTCATGTTGATCTAGCCACCTCATTTAAAGCCTATAAAGTTTTTGTTATTGTAATTTTACAAATTGGCCCTTGAGTTTCATTATCAAACTGTTGTCGTAGTGACATTGGATGGCAGATTTGCAGAGAGAGCCCTCTCTGGCTGAAGGAGGCCAACTTTCAATCTAAAGATTGGTTTGAAATAGGTTACCTCGGGGTTTCTTTGATACAGCCCAAGGAAAATCCGAGTGCTAACACCTTATGATCAACCCTTTGGATTCCCCGATACTCAAATATTTAGGACTAGTAGAGTAATGTCTATTAAAATTTCAAATGAACAAATACAAATGAAGTAGAGAAATACAATTTAACTTATTATTAAATTAATAAACTATTAAATAAATTATTAAACAATACACACACACACACCATAGTGTCAAAGAGGGAAAATACAAGTAAAAAATAAAAACTGTAGATAACAATGTCTTCATACCCTATGATCAAAGAAAATTTTAGATCTTTGACGGGGATAATTTTAAGAACACCCCCTAAATTTATATGTATAATAAATGGGCGAATCTCCCTAATATATAGGAAAATTCTAAGGCTATTTTATCAATAATATAATATGTATATATAATTTTTTGGCTAATCTTTCATTCTATTATAGAATCTTGTAAAATATTAGCGAATCTTTCACTATATTATAAGATATTGCAAAATCTTGACAAATATTTCATGAATTATAAAATATTGTAAAAAATTGGCAAATCTTTCATCAAATTATAAAACCTTGTAACATCTTGGTGAATCTTTAGCTAGGAAGACTCAACTTTTAATTATGCATATTTATAAGGTAGTGAAATAGAAGAGTGATACGAACCATTACACCAAAACCCCGAGGTGTTAGTGAAGGCCTCCCACTAAGATCTTAACATCACACCACGCTCCGCAGTCCAGACTTTGGGCTAGATGTGCGCCTGTACGGTGGTGTTCTCTTTTATCCGTACGAGCCTTGGACGAACACTGCAATGCCGACATTACCACCTGCTCTGTGACTCGATCTTCGGTGGAGGCTCTGATACCAAATGATATGAACCATTACACCAAAACCCCGAGGTGTTAGTGAAGGAATCCCACTAGGATCTTAACAAAGAACATATACTAGAGCTCGACTCTCTCGACTCCTAGACCCTCAAATGAAAAAATGCATGAATGAGGAGAGGATGGATTTATTTATACATTTCACAAGTAGTATTGGGTCACTCACAACTAGAGGTGTTGGTGAAACACAACTACACTAACTAGATTCAGGGCAAGTGGGGAATCCACTTTTTATCTCATCCCTTAATGGTCCAATGGACATGTGGGGACCCAAATCTTGACATACCGATAAACTGATAGAATTGAACACTTTACACTGTGGAGTGATTATGGAACCCACAGACCATTATTACAACGTGGAGTATTATCGAGACCCACAACCTTAATATACTGTATGAATTCCCAATTATCTTATTTTCCAAATCTCTAATTTTTAAGCTACCCTCTAAGAAAAAAGTAACCTGCTAATCTATTTATAGATACAAATGCCACTTTTTCCTTTCTTTTGTTAACAATCAAAATATAAATTATGTCATTTGATTTAGAAATACTTTGTTAAATACTACTTTTTCCCAAATAAATCGAGGAGGTGTTTGTATCCACGTCCTTGAAATTTTTAAAAGCATGCCAAATTCGGTAAAATTGTCTTAGCACCCTCATTGAATGCAAAAGACTAGATGTCAATAGTATAATGTCTACATCTCATGTCTAACATGCCATGTGCACATTATATACAATCATGATGGACATGAAGTATCGTGTTCCAACTAAATCATATATTTATCATACATAAGTCACTACTACATTTTTGGCCTTTAGGGGGGTTGTCTTCCGTCCCCAAAAGTGACCTACGGGGGGGGGGGTTTGGCTTTGGGGGCAGTTTTGGAAAAACCGCCCCTAAAGGCACCAATGTTAAAAGTTTTTCCCTTTAAGGGCGGTTTTTGACGAGATTGGAACCGCCCCCAAAAGTGATTTTTGGGGGCGGTTTGTGACCCCCCTCGTAGAGGTCTACGGAGGTGGTTTTAAACCCCCCTCGTAGACCCATTCATAGAGACCTACGAGGGCAATTTTGAACCCCCTTCACAGAGACCTACAAGGGCGGTTGTGAACCCCCCTCATAAGCATCCTCATACAAACCTACAAGAACGGTTTGGAACCCCCCTCATAGAGAACTATAGGGGCGGTTTCAAACCCTCCTCGTAAAGGCCTATAGGGGCGGTTGTGAACCCCCCTTGTAGAGGCATATAGGGGAAGTTTAGAACCCCCCTCGTAGAGGCTTATAGGGGTGGTTTTGAACCCCCCTCGTAGAGGCCTATAGAGGCAGTTTGAAACCCCCATCGTAGAGGCCTATAGGGGCAGTTTGGAACCGCCCTCGTAGATTCCTATAGGGGCGATTGGTAACCCCCCTCGTAGATGCCTATAGGGGTGGTTGGTAACCCCCCTCGTAGATGCCTATAGGGGCGGTTTGGAACCCCCCCTCATAGTGACATATGAAGGCGGTTTAGAACACCCCTCGTAGCAATATACAAAGACAGTTTGAAACCCCCTATATAGCCATAATAAATTCATAATAAAATATATTTTATTAAAAATACTAATATTTCAATATCAATAGGGCATGGAGGAATCGAACCACCAACCTCCTGCTTGTAAGACAGGCACTCTTCCATTGAGCTAGAACCCTTTCAGAATTGGGGAATTCCAAGTTAGTCAAGAATGTAATATAAGTGCTAAAAGCTACCATGCTACAACAAAAAACAAAGAGAACTCACCCATAATAACTACTTTGGTTTGCATAAAGTAAAGATAAATTGTACCATAAAGGATGATGATGGAGGCATTCCCAAACCCCATACACCGGCAATAGTAGGCACATTGACAGTTTGGGAAGGCAGATACTCATTAATCACAGGTCTTGGCTACTAAGAATATGTTAAAGAAAGCACATGTGATGAAGATGTTGGTTGAGGCTGCTGAGAATAGGATGCAAAAGGAAACTATGATGAAAGTGTTGATAGAGGCTGCTAAGGATAAGGTGTAAAAAACACTTTTGATAAAGAAGCTAGTGGAGGCTGCTGAGGTAAGGGCACATAAATCACTTGTGAAGAAGGAATTTGTGGTTGTTTCCCTTCAAGAAGAGGAAACTGATGAACTTGTGGAGTATACTGTGCAAGTTGTGGTTGAACTGATGGAGACATGCCCACGGTTGTCTGTAGTGTACCTTGCCTATTGGAAAAAAATTCTAGGTGAATCTGTTGGCTTGCTGGTGGAATAGATTTATGCCCTGACTATGGTGAAATTCCAGGCCGAGCCTGCAAAATGTCAAAGTTAGACCACGGGAAAGTATTAATAATTTCCGTGTATGCAAGGAAGACAACAAGGAAATGGACGTATAGTAAATAAAAACATTTAGATCATACCTGCAATGGTTGTGGAGCCCCAAATCTCTAATGCGATTCAGAAAAATCCAAATTAGACAACAAGGGCAGGTCTGATTAGCCTAGGAGGATTAGTTGCTTTGTTAACAACCAAAGAGTATTGATCTCTACTCCCTTTTCCACCTCTAGTACTAGCAGATGCAAGCCTAGCCATGGACCCGCTAAGGAAGAGAGGGAGTTGGGTAAGAGTTCTTGGTCTTCATTCCTATATTCCCTTGCAAATGATGATTGGACAGTAGTAAATACTCTTAGATGCTATAAGTCTGCTACAGCCATTGGAAGTGTTTCTCTTTGGAAGATGAATTTATACTTCAGCTAGTTGAACCTGGAATGGTTTTGTGATAAGCTAGTCATGGTCACATACTTGTTGGAACATCAAGACTTGCACCTCCTCCCATTGCAAGCCCATGAACTATTGAGACTTGGGATATAAAAAAAAAATATTATGCATGCAATGAACTATTTATAACCATGTATGTAGGGTATTCCTTGTCACTATCCTCAATAATTGCAGGTTTGTGTCAAGATGGTTTCAGATCCTTGTGTACAATTCGCAACATATTCATTAGTCCTAGATTTGTTATACTGTCACAAAAACATCTAAAACCTGCATTAAAACAAAGAATAAAAATTCAACTCGTCAAAATAACCTAAAAAATAAGACAAATTAGAAATTTCAGTTCGATACTGAACATTGATTATGTTAGCTACATGCTCAATGGCCACACGTACAGGTGTTGGGGAGTGAGGTAGAAAAGAAAGCAATGCATCTACTAGTACGTCCATTAATGCACAAAAATGGGATATTTGGAGGCTTATAGTGGTTCAATACAGAGTCCAGAGAAACATAATGAGCAAATAAGGATAATTATGGGGTTCTTTAGCAAGCATTCAAATTCCTAGGACTTTACGTTTCCTTTTGAGCCTCCCCAAAAGGGTTATTATGGGAAACAATGCTTTTAATATTTTCAAAGAAAATTAATAAATGGATTTTGAAGCCTTTCTCTCTTGTAAGAATATTTCCAATTTGCACCAAGGTGTTTGTTGCACCAAGGGGTTCCATCAATCCATGCCTATGCTAACTTGGATAAGATTCTATGCAACTTTTTGTATGCCAATTTAATGGACATGAGGCTGCCTTTGTTGTACCCTGAGGGAGAAAGGATGAATGATTATTTTGGCCACCCGAACACAGGAAAAAACTTTACTTGCCAAATGGATCAATAGAGTTGTAGAAGGTAAGGAATCCTAGAAATACTTTTGTAGAAGGTAAGGAATCCTAGAAATACTTTCTCAAAAATTGTATTATTTCAGGATAACAATAGACCAAAAAACTAGAAAAAACTAAATATACAAACCATATTGACCACACCATCCCCTATTCCAATTGTGGAGGATTTTTTTCAAAAAATATTTGGAAATATTGGGAAGCCATAAAGTATAAGTTGGTTTGGAAAACTGACTTACTCAAGTCCAGGCTCTCCTTGAATGACCATTTCCTATGGGGGTCGCCATTGGTGCATTAGGAAGGGAAGCCATTGGTCAATATGTAAAATCCCAAGTCAAACTAGCTGAAATTTTTCCTCACTGACTACGTAACTTGGTTAAGAATATTTAACAAATGTTTGGCAATATACTGACTTCAGACCCCTGTATAGTGTTATATTGGTTAACTGGAAGTCCTTAGTGTTTTTCCTGGGTCTTGTACTCTTATAGAGCACTCCTTTAATACTGATTTTAGACTGCTGGAAGTGTCCCTCTTATCAAAGAATGAGTATTGGATTTACTATATGAGTGGAATGGCTTAAACCTTTGGTCAAATACTTTGTTGCTCACTGGTGGGTTTGATATTTCATATTCTCATTATGGAGTTGTGCACATAAAATTATACAAACAGATCTTAAACATTCACGTAAATAGAAACAGTAGTAAATAACTAAACTTTGAGTTGAAGGTTCTTTTGATAACCAAGGTTATTCTGGGTTTCTCAGGGATGCTGATCTAGACAGAGGAGGTCCAAAACAATTATGGGTCAGACAGAGGCTGTACAAAAGTTACAACAATTCTCAGTTCTAGGTTCTCACTACAACTTAAGAGTTTAAAATTTAACTGGGACTCATACATATACAACCCTATGGGAAATGATAAATCTGAAACAATGAAATATCACAAGAATAGAATCTGAAATCCAACAAGAGATTAACTGGTACCATGAAGGGAAGTACTGGATAAAATCAACCATTACAAAGGAGCAAATCAACTGGAAATTATAAAAAACAGAGGTTCTACAGACGGTTAAACTTGAAAGGGTTGTGTCCGACTGAAAATGAAAATTCCACCACCACCACGTGCACACCCCAAAAGCATATCGCGATCCAAAACATAAGGTAATACAGTCCACCCGGTGAAGGCCTAAAAATAAACAAATTTATAAGTAAAACCTAATCAAAGCATGGGCAAGAAATAAGGGACACCACTTCTTCAGACATGAATACACTTGTGTTGATGACCAAATATTATCATGCAAGAAAATTTGTTGTATCTATAGATATAACATAAAGGTACCTCTGCCTCTCAGTTTGATCATCACTATTCCCAAGAAGTGGGATCTTTGTTGCAAAACTGCGTAAAAATTGCAAAATCTGCAAGAGGTCCAATGTCCTAATCAGGCAGGTACTTTAATACTTCAATCCAAAAGAGACTAATTCAAGATATTGTCATCCATCATGGGAATGTCTCCTGATGTGGTACATTATTTTCCCTAGAATCCATTCCCAAAGTTGTACAAGTTTCATAATTGATGAGTTCAACTTCAATATCATGCAAGATGGCTTGGAGTGCTTCTCTGGTTTCATCAAGTGAAATGATATAAACATACAAGTTAATATATAAAGCTACAATCTAAGAGACAGGTGCAGACGAAAACATAAAGCACGCAGCATGCTCAAACAAATATTGTTCATACCTCCAGACTCAAAGATGTTCGTGGCAAAAATGCTGGAGCTATTAGTGCCTGTAATTGTTCATTGATCCTCAAGTTCCCAACTGCAACCTGGCCATTTAAAATTCATTTTTGTAAAAATGTGATGTATTACTGAAAATACACAATAATCTGTGCCATTATAAAAATTCGGAAAAAAAAGAAACAGATGTCTATAGATTCTGATATTTGGGACTCAAACCACGGTTCAAAATAATGATTATCTGTAATAAACTGGAAGAATTAACCAGATACAATAAGTTAGTAAAAAATTTCTTGCTCAAGTATGAATTAGAATGTAATTTTTTATTTTTCATGTCTCAATTCTAGACATTGATTAATTTAAGAGCAATGACATTAATTTGCCCTTCTCCACATGTAGTTTTCAGTCCTTCTGACTATTTTCATATGGGACACTAATAGCAACATTTTATCGATTTTAACTTCATGCAGTTCTCAGTGATCATGACTATTTTCATATGGAAAACCTTTCCTCCCAGGTGCCATCTCAGTGTCCAATCATCGTACTCAATGTGATTTTCTAAGACATGAAATCTATGGAGAAAGGGGCACACCTTCAAAAGAAACATAAACTCTAAAAGAAGAATGCCAAAAACGCTAGACTTAACAGTCATGGCTGTGAAGCCTAAAAAGACTGAAATTGGTCAAAGAATTGGATCTATTCTTTTTTTCAACATGAAAATGACATTTTATCATTATCTTTTTGCATGAATGTAGTTTAAAGCTGCAACCACTTCAGATGCCTCTCTCAAATGTGGCCTACTACAATTTACAAACTTGTCTGATGGAAAACCTTGGGAACAATGGCAAGAAAGAACATGACATCTTAGAAGAAGAGATACATAGGTCATTGGGCATGAGATTGAATTCTTGAAATGATTGCAGCTCACATGTGCCAATACAAGGATAAGATTAAATATGAGAAGCAGTGTTTGATAAGCTAAAGAGACAATCAATCAAGCCACCTCCAAATCCTTTTCCAATTTGCTCCTAATGTATCCAAAGAATCATTTTAGTATAAACAATAATAGTTTTCCCAGTTTGGCATGAAAATATGTTTCTAACTGTTTAAACTACAACTTCATGAAAATTTGTTTCTAACTGTTTTAACTACAACTTTTCTAGCAGAAGGCAGGATGCCAAAACGGGGCTTTGTAAAATTTATTGTGGGATTTGACTACAAATAAATAAAAATGTGTTGCACTCAAAAACCATAGTACCAGGCATATCTTTTGATGGCAATTATAGAACGTGCACACAGTTTTTGGATTCATCCCAACATAGATTTTGAGGCCAATACCATGGGATAGAAACAATATATTGCTATAGGTAAATATTTTGCCACCTTCATGCTACAAACAAAATTGATTCATTGGCTCTGCAATATGCAATATATACAGTGCATGAACTTCTTCAAGAGAAGATATCCCCGATTCTCGGAGTGATACAAAATTAATGGGAACATTTCCAATGCGTAACTTGAATGACACAGCTGAGATTCTGGTTTCCAGATGCATATAACATCTAAGTCACATGGTACAGGTTCGAATTGGAGTTTGGCGAAGATGAAATTCAGTTCAAATTCAAATTTACTGATGAGATTTGGATAAGATTACCATTAGATTTGTCTGTATACATATTTCAAGATTTTTTATATATAAAAAATATTAAAAAAATGAATTTTTTTAGTTATTTCGATTAAAAAACACGGTTAATGAATAAAAATGTTTTTTTTATAATTTGCCTCGAAATTCGTCTTGAGATTCGCCTTGAAATTTGGCATGAGATTCGCCTTGAAATTTGGCATAAGATTCACCTATAAATTCGCCTTTGAAATTCAATGAACTCCAACCAATTTCAATTTTTTTTGAGATTCGACAAATTTCGAACATCAATGCTCATCAATAAAATTCGCCCAATCTTGTGACTTAGTCTAGAATGCATATATAGAGAAAAAAAATTGGTTGTGGTGGATGAGTAACTGCTTTAACGTTTAGCTAGGGTGGTCATAGATAATTTTCCACCCAATGTTAAAACCAAAAGACTAAATAGATCTGGCTTGGAGGTAAATAGATGGTACGATGAGGTGTAGCCTTCAGGTAGATTACTATATGGCAGTGACAACATACCAGAAAAACCTTATCACTGAAGTGTGTGAGAGTGGATCAAGCTTATTTCCAGGTTTGCCGTCCGTTAAAACTTAAAAGACAGGTTCCCATTTAAAAGATAGATCCTCTTCTCTATAAGCAGTGTAAAGAGGCATTGTCAGTGAGAGAAAGTGTCGTTAGAAATAATTGAACCAACACAAATTATAGTTTAAAACTTTAAACAGTAAGAAAACATGGGCACCTCCAAGGAATAAGTGCAAAACATAGCCGTTAGAGAAACGGGCAAAGACAAATCTGTATAGACATAATGTTATCTATTTGTTAGCAGGCAGCCAAGTTAAGTTTATGGCGACAGATCGTGCAACCAATCAATGTGAACTTACACTGACAATGAACAGCTTTATATAAAATGTTCTGATGTCAAAGAAACTCACTATAGGGGTCTGCCAAATCATAGATTTTGAACTTGTGGTCTGAACAAGAAAAGAGATTAAACTGGTGATCATTTCAGTTCAAGGAAAAACATTATCTATGGCTAAAAATAAGTGCTTTTTCAATAGCGTTGTGTGCCCAACAAAATCTATCCTAGATCATAACAGACCAAATAATAAAAGGATAACACAATTTGTACCTTAGCAAATCAAAGCACAATTTTGTATATGTTCCATCCTGTATATTTTTCTGGTAAAAGAATGGCTCTAGAGTCTAAATAGTTATAGGTAAAGTAACACCCGATAAGTTCTAATGTGTTACCACGTTTTATAAGGTAGGATTGCACTGTAATTAACACTCAATATAAGTAGTGTGGCAGTCACAGTACCTTCACCAGCCTTTAAAATCACTGCTCGTGAGTCTCCCACATTAGCAACATACAAGCGATCCCCTACTAACACTGCAGTCGAAGATGTTGAACCATCATCTCTGTAAATACTAGTTTCAGCCTTCAAGAATTCAGAATCAGTTTGTTGATAGGTTTCAGCTACAATTTTAGACAAAATGAAGCCATTACCAACTGAAACTCGACAGACCTAAACTACACTCTTTCTGAAACACTAAGTTGTATGAAACCACTTGCAAATGAACGCAGTTATAGCTATCGGGTGTCAGAAATCTGCACGCACATAAAGCCAGCTTGGTGTCTGTTGCAAATTTGGGATGATTTATCAGACTCTCAAAAAGGTGTTGCTTCAAATATTCAGCAGCACGAGAACCACCATGGCCTACATTAAAGAAATCAGCATGAAGATATTAGAAAAATCTAGATGTAGTTGCAACCACACATATAGTGATAAGACAATGGGCATTCTATAGTATAAAGTGGTTTTCTGATGAAAGAAGAGCATTTACAATTTAAGAACTACTGGACAAGAATTCAGCTTTCTTTAAACCTGCTAAGACCTCCGTCAGGGAATACACATGTATGAATGAACACTGATCTATACCTATGAGGTTACTCAGGCCTATACAACATAAAGAGTAGTAGGAAAATAATTACCATCAAATACACCAAATAAGCCAACCATCTGGTCATCAACCTTTGATATTTTTGCATCATAAAAGTCTTCCATTGTTGCTCTCTTTCCTTGAAAGCTGGAGTATCCAAAAGTAACTCGCCTATCATCACTGCAGGTTTGCAACCCATTAAGATTTTAGTTGAGCAGCATATGAAACAGCCAATTTCCCACATCAGAAGATTTTACTGTCAAAGACTAAATGAAAAAAATATCCAAGGTAAGCTCTCTGAGATATTACAGTGAAATAATGGCTTCATAGCATGAGTAAGCTCTCTCTTCATCATTTAGTGTAGTCTCTCTTTCAATATTTTAGTTTGCATTAGCATGGGATGTCTTCTAGCCTGGGAGTTTCAGTTTTTTTATTATGTATGTGGTTCCCATTCACTATCCTAGTTGAGCATACTTCATTGTATTTAATTGGCTACTTGTATACCCTAGACCTAGCTTAGTTTACACAAGAGATGATATGCCTTCTATTTGGATTGTGTGGTTGGAACAATGATGGCCTCAAACAAGTATCAAGTTTTTTAATCTCTATTAGAATTAATGAGGAAGCCTTCTGTTGACTCATGCATTGTCCATATTTGGCTTATTTATAAGTATTTAGAGCTTTTACAGAAAACCCATATCGTCTCAAGGGTTATCTATCTTCTTTGCACTCTTTCTAATCATGGTACCTTATCTGTGATCAATTTCCATTTGGCAGAAGAACTGGGTTTTAAACCCTCTCTATCTGAAATTGTATTTAGAATTTGGTCACCATACTTTCGCATTTCATTTCACAAATACTTGCTCACTCAGTTTTTTCACAAGTACATTTTAATCCTTTCTTCTTTGCTAGCATACTAGTAGGTGTATATTGGCTAAACCTCAATAATGCAAACACAGGATTAAGGGTATATGATCTCTGCCAATATCTGAAGTTTCCACTGATGGCAAAAGGACACTAAAATAGAAGTGGAATAAGATAAAAGCCTAGTGTGTCTGAAAGCTTGTCAAGCTGTATATGACCTGTTTTTCTTCTCACGGGAAAATACAGTGTAGGTTGATTATCTACACTAACCTATTCCTCTTGTTTGTACTGCACACTTAATGGAAGACCATCAAAAAATGTTGTTGGAGGACAGGAAAGGATATTTGGCAATGAACTATGTCCACCACTGTGGTCAATCAAATTGGTTTCTATAGGTTCCAACAATTTTAAAGGGTCAAAGGTCTCCAGGTCATGATGAGTGACTATGGAAGCCATCAATAACAATGGCATGTTCCCACAGTAAGGATTATCCTTATGAATGATATCTTCCAACCTTGACTCTGTCATGCTCATTTGCTTGTGAATCTGACAAAACTTGGAACACAAAACTGAAGGTTTATTTATTATGCTTCATTTAACTTCCCTAACTAGTACAAGTTGAAATGTTGTAAATCACTTAGGAACTATGCATTATGAAATTGTTGTGAAATATGTATCTAAAACCTTTGGAATAAGGAACACTGCCTTCGAAACACATCATAAATAAGATATCTAGAAAATGTTCAACACAATACTAACATGAAATGAAATAACAAAACTAAGTACTATAATACACTACAAGAATACTCCACAATGCCACATTACCAAATGGATAAAGGCCATAAATTGAAAATACGAATAAGGATGGAGGAAAGAACCTGATGTATGCAATGCTAAGGGACATTGCAAATCTGCATCTCTGTCCACTACTTGTTGCAATAAAAACACGCCCACCAGTGATGGTCTGTTAAAATCCAAAAATAAATGAGAGAGGATAATGACAGGGTCTTTCTGGAATTTTCTTTCTCAAACCCTAACAACCCCCTGTTTTGAGCTTCATCCATAATCCCATTATGCAAATACCATATAATCATCGCATTCCATGAGACCAAATCTCACTTGGGATTTTCTGAGAAATTCTTGAAAGCTTCATCAATCAGTCCATTTTGTCCATACGGAGCAATCATGATGTTCCACAAGACAGTGCCTCGTTTAGACATTTTTTCAAACAACTCTCATGCTTTGTCTATAACCCCCGTTTTTGCATACAAATACACTAGGACATTCTACAAAACCATCAATATAGCACTGGATTCTAATCATTTCTTGATTAATCTAGATGCCCTATTCCAGAGCTCCTCCAAACTTGGCACAAGCCAAGAGAATGTTGGTGTAAGTGAAGCGGTAGGGATGGAGATTCGATCACTTCATTAGGTGAAAGAGATTCAATGCCTCTTCTACAAACCCATGGCGAGAATAAGTTGCGATGGTCATATTCCAAGAGCATCTATCTCGTTGAAGCGTTTCGTCAAACAATTTTCATGCAACTACCAAGCAACCCCACTTCCTGAAAAGATTTCTTCTTAATACACTCCTATTTGAATTGCCCTTGAATACACAGGTTTCTCACAACCTCAATAGTTCCTTTAAAGGCATTGCCTCCTCTATTCACCAAGTGATTGGTATTCTTAATCGCAACACCTTGATACCGAAGCGATGTTCTTGTGCTTGCAATGTTGAAGCAATGTGCCACTTCATTTGGTGATAAATTTTGAAGGATTCCTTTTGCGGCTATGATAGTTACATTCGATTTAAGAACATTTCATTGGCATATCAGTAAAAATTGGACATTCATTGTCCACTCTGCCCTTGTTTTGCGATTCCCTCTGGGTATTGTTTTGGCTCAAAAAATCTTCATTTGCTAATAAAACCCCAAGGTCTGATTCCCATTTCGATTATGTGATTTAACAAGCAATTCTGCAATCGATTATGTGATTTAACTAGCGATTATATCATTTAACAAGCAATTCTGCATTCGATTTAAGAACATTTCATTGGCATATCATTTAAGAACATTTCATTCGATTTAAGAACATTTCTGGAATCGATTGTGTGATTTAACCAGCTCAGAACATTTCTGAGTTAACAAGCAATTCTGCATTCGATTTAAGAACATTTCATTGGCATATCCGTCAAAATTAGACGTTCATTGTCCACTCTGCCCCTTTTTTGTGATTCCATCGGGGTATCCAATTTAAAGGTGGATTCATTTACCTTTGTTATCCAAAGGGTGTAACCTGCCGATGTTACCAATTCAATCCACAGGTCAATCGCAGTCATAACTGACACGATTGTTGTTGGTTTTTTTGGCACTTTAACTTCAAGGAAAATTCGTTGGACTGAGTTATTATTGGCACGGTTTTTTTTTCCTTGAGGATGACCTATCCTTTTAAGATATGCACGTAATTATGGTTTTCAAGGAATATTGCTACTCTCAGCAGGCTGTATAATCATTAAAGGGAGAAATGATTCACTGCAAAGACAGGGCAATAGACTTGCTGCAAGTGGGACTTTTTTCTTTAAGCTTTGTGGTTTGCATGTATAACTAACATAGATCCATCTTAAACTAGTCACTAGATTACAAGCTGAAAATTATCTAGAATACCAAAGCAATTTAAATACATGTATCGTGGAAAAGAAAATCCATATTCTTATTACAAATTCAAACATTCAAATTAAACACCAGCCAATCTGGTTTGTAAGGTTTTGTAGAGAGATAACATGAAATTCTTCTTCAAAGCTGGTTACAAAAAGATCCCTTCTAACAGTTTTAAGTTTTTAACATCTAAGACCAAATTCAAACATTCAAATTATACACCAGCCAATCTGGTTTGTAAGGTTTTGGAAAGAGATAACATGAAATTCTTCTTCAAAGCTGGTTACAAAAAGATCCCTTCTAACAGTTTTAAGTTTTTAACATCTAAGACCCCTAGTAATAAATAAGTAATAATCCATAATTCTATCAAATAATGTAAAGGGAATGCATACCAAATTTAACTTGAAGCTAAGTGTTGAAAAATAAGTAATCTGTATTACTTTCATTGTCCTTTGAATTTCTCTCCTCCTCCTTCATCCCTTTGGTAGCTTTTCTTTAAACGATCGTAGGTGTGCACCATTGTTGTGCCAAATACAATAAACTGGTAGTTCCAAAATATCATTTGGTGTTAGATTAGCAGGTGAGAAGCCTGGAGCCAAAAGGATACCCATGCAATTGTTGAACTTATCAAATAATTATTTCGATGTTTGTGCATGATCAAATGTCAAAATTAAAAGGCTTCGCAACAATGATAAATCTGTCCTTTGCTAAAAGATCCATAAAAAGAGTGTAAAAGACTTCAGGCAATGCTCCAATGAAGGTACCACCCAAGAATTTAATTATACCACAAGGCATTTTTCCAGTGGGTAAAGGTGGAACAACCAAACACCCTGCTAACCGATTGTAATTTCTTCTTGGGGCATTCCTATCCCAGCACTATATGCAACAGAAATACTTTTTCTTATTCCACTAGTATCAGATGTACCGAAATGTTGAGAAATCGGTTGGTTGTTTGAGTAAAAAGAAAAAGAAAAAACAGTCCCCATGAAGGTTTAAATGATGGACTGTTGTAGAGGGGTTTTAGAAGTGGAAAATTTTAGAATCTTTGACTCATTGAGAAGTGTCTTATACTAAAGAAAATAGTATATTTCTTTAAAGATACATTGTACTCCCACATAATGGATGTTGACGGCAAGGCTTGCACCATGTTTAATATCCTTTCTAAAAATTACATGTAAGATTGTTTAATATCCTTTCTAAAAATTACATGTAAGATTGTTTAATATCCTTTCTAAAAATTATTACATGTAAGATTGTACCAGATAAATAAAGATTCTATAGAAAAAGAAAATTCATTCAAATATTCCGGGCATGAAGCATCCACACTCAACATAACATACTCATACCCCATTTATCTCAACATGCTACTACAACCACCACTATACTGTGTATGGGTTTTCTCTGCTATATTGTGACTGCACCTGAGGCTCTTTCCCCACATACGATCGCTACAACAGTAGCAACAACCAACCAACCCAGTCAAATCTTTCTTGCTCTTGAATTGTGTTCCAAATAGAGGAAACAAACTCCTATGTTTTCTCACCAAAATTAGAGAGGAACACCTTAAGCATAGGGTTTGATTTTTTTTGTCATCCAGAAATCTACTTGCATTAAAACAAAGAAAGGTATATTCAACAAAACATAATTTCCTCCTCTGCCATTCGTGTCCACTTCTTTAGAGCCATCAATTCACAACAGAACTCAATTTGGAGACTTGCTTTATTTTCTTCAAAAACCCTCATTTGTCCCGCTTGCTATGAGGCTTGAAAGCTATAGGGGTTTTATTGAGGTGATTCCCAACAACTTCATTAAAATAGAGGAATCTTCAACAACAATAAAAATTACCTCCTCTGCCATTTTTTGTCCATTTCTTTAGAGCCATCGATTCACAACAGATCGCAATTAGGAGACTTATTTTATTTTCTTCAAAAACCCTCGTTCAACCTAGTTAAATGTGTTACCTCAACATTTATATCGCTTGCTATGAGGCCTGAAAGCTATATTGGTTTTGTTGAAGTGAATCCCAATATTTGATTTATTGTTCATACCTGGATTTAAGCTTTAGCAGAGTTGTCTTTTTTAGCAGGCGACCTTGCTTGAAACACCGATCATTGTTGATGGTTGTGATGTTAATGAGATTGAGAATAGGAGCGTTGCATCATTCATCTTTTGGTACCCAATCTAATGAAGGTCAAGGCCCAGTCTTCTCCTCTGCCATTCATACAGGATTGACAGGATTGAGCCGTAGAAAATTAAAAGGGAAAAGGTAATGAAAGTGAGAAATTGAAGCCGCAAAAGGAAAATATGAGAAATATTAAAATTAAAATGGGGGGAAAGATAAACATGAGAGGGAAGAAATTAGTATTTAATTTTTTTTGGAATGTTAAAATATTTTGTTTTTATATTTTACAATATTTTTTTTTATATATTTTTATTTGTAAAGTAATATATAATTTTTAATTTAGAAAATATTTTTTTAATTTTATTTACAATAAAGTTAGTTTTAGATTATAAAATTTGGGGAGAAAATATCAACTTTTTTTCCAGGAAAAAAAGTCATATTCATTGATCATAATGAGCTCCGAATACATTCCTCATGGTACTTTATCAGTATGATTGAAAATATACTTATATCTATTACAAAATTTACTGAAATATAAAAAGTATTACATTTCAAAAAGGTGGTTTTTAGTACAAAAACGAATCCAAATGGCTCCAGCTGTGATCCTGAACATCCTGATGTATAGTAGTTATTTTGCACATGCCTTCCTCCTCCAGAAGGCCATCTTTCGAAAGTTGGTCTGCCCTCTCTTTCTGTTCTGAATTTCTCCGCAACTAGATCAATCCGGATTCCTAAGTTTTGCAGCGAATGATTTTGGAAAATGATACCATTGTTCAGAGAAAAGATAAACCTGAGAGGGAAGAAATTAGTATTTAATATTTTTTTGGAATGTTAAAATATTTTGTTTTTATATTTTACAATATATTTTTATATATTTTTATTTGTAAGGTACTATATAATTTTTAATTTAGAAAAAAAAAAATTCATTTCATTTACAATAAAGTTAGTTTTAGAAAATATAAATAACTCCAAAATTAAATTATTTTAAAGGTTTTTCAAAATTGCTTAAATTTAAAATCAAAGTTAAAAAACAAAAATAAAAATAGTGAAATATGATGTGTTTTTACTTATGCCAGCCCTTCTTTTTAATTTGTGCATGAATGTTTCCACAAGGTTCAGTCATTGTGTGATTCTTTGTTTTAAGTTTTTTGTTTATAAAAGAAGATTTATTCAAAAAGAAAATTCATATTCTTAGGACAATATATTTTCATTTGGGGCTTAAGTGCCATGCATGCCCCCCAAGACATCACACATGTCCTCTAGGAGGAATAATTACCCTATGAGCATGCTATGGTTTCTATTTTAAGATTTGTAACACCATGGATGGTGATTGGAAGCTAGTCCATGGTTTGAGGTTTACAACTATGTTTTAAGGCCATATAATTTTCTTTAGGGATCATTGGCCATGCATGATGTCCGAAAGCACCATATAGGTTCGACATAGGGTATATTTAACACATAAGTTGGATGTCCTATCCATTTCCAAGATTGAGCCACTAGGGCTAGTTCCTAGAATCCATTCCACGTAAAAGGAGTATGGTGATGATTTCATGGTTTGGAACTCCAAATATGGTTCCAATGTCCTAAGCCATTTTCCAACTTTAAAATCTAGATTCTTACACCATAAATTTTTCCTATAACTCATGGGATACGCACAAGGCTTTAGGGCATGAGGTAGTCCCCATTTAGGGAATCTTTGTTGTGCAAGCATGATATTGTCCATGTGCAATCCTCAAATCACCGTGCATACCCTCCATAGGGAATATTTAACCCATTAGTGGGATAGGATTGATGTTTTTAAGTTTCAATTACTAGGGATAGATATCAATGAAGTAAATGATCTCAAGAAAATTCAACACCCAATACCCAATGAAATGGGAAGAAACCAAACAACATACCTTGGAAGGATCAACTTGAGGGAAAGATTTGAAGCTTTCAAGAACACTACTAGTAAACTCCTGCTTGTCTAGGTAAGTTGCAGGGGAATAGGCCATTTGGGTCTCCTTCTTGTCCAGATAAGTTGCAAGGGAATAGGCCATTTGGGTATACTCCCTTCTTTCCAAATTAAGAAGTCCCTAGATCTCTAGTTTCTGCCATGCAAGAGGAGTAATTGGGCGGATGTTCAATGGTGCATTCCATGTGTGTTCCCATGGGTGGGATACCAAAGCTCAAATTCCAGGCTTCACCACATGCATTTTCCCACTCTTTGTTCTTTGATTCTATATCTCGTGAAGAATGTGAATGCTTAAGGCTCTTTCTCGCTCTTTGTTCTTTGATTCTATATCTTGTGAAGAATGTGAATGCTCGAGGCTCTTTGTGCAAGCATACAATTGGGAATGTCTAGATAATTACATCAAATTAGGGACATCTCCTCATAGTATTTTTTAATTGGCACTTTTATTAGACAAGCATAAATGACAAAGCTCTAGTTTTGGTTTCATATTATTTGTCGACAATTTATTAAAAAATCCCATACGCATGATAATGGACAATGAGTGATTTATATAAATCATTCTCCATTCAAATATTTTGTTGTTATAATAGCTAATTACCTCGAGTTGACTTAATATCAGCAAGATATATAGGCATGATGATGGTGGGAAGGAGGTGCTTTAGAAAGCAACATCTGTTTAGAAAGAATTATTTATATACTAAGATCATTTCTCCTTTAAGTATTATTTATATTTAAATATTATTTATATTCAGAAAGCATTATTTATATACTAAGAGCATTGTTTCTTATTTTCAAGGTAAATGGTCTCTATGCTAAGATCATTCCTATACCAAGATTATTTTCTAGGTAAATGGTCTCTATGCTATGTTCAAATGCCCGCACTGTCACTAAGATGTGCAACTTGAAGTGTAATTTATCACATTGAAAGAGTAACCAGAAGTATCGTGATCGTGACTTTATTGATAAATTTGATGTGATTATGGCGTGTGTTTCTTTGGTTTCCTATGCGGTGATGGTCAACGGTTCTCCATCTCAACAATTTTCGGGTGGTAGAGGGATTAGGCAAGGCCATCCTTTATCACCCTATCTGTTCATTCTGTCCATTGAGGGATTAAGTTCCTGTATTAACGAAGCTCATCGCAATGGTAATATTAAAGGCATTAAGGTGGCGAGGGCTATCAACTTAACATATATGTTGTTTGTCGATGATGTTCTTCTGATTGGAGTTGGTAAGTTTTCTGAGTGGGCGCACTTCAAGGATATCATTACTTGTTTATGTTCGGAGATGGGCATGGAGGTTAGCTCTTCCAAATATTCTTTTATATATCAGTGTAAGGATCCCCTTATCCTATCACAAATCAATCATTTGTTCCATTTTCAGATGAGGGAGATCATGTTGGGTCTTAAATATCTTGGCTTTTTTTTAAAACCAAATGGTTATTCGGTTGTCAATTGGAAGTGGTTGATAAAGAAAGTGCGTTGGAGACTTAACATTTGGGCATTTGGTCTCACACTTATGTGTTCGGTTCTTCAAAGCATCTATGTATTTTGGTTCTCTCTTTCCTTGGTTCCAATGTCTGTGCTCAATGAACTCCGTAGGATCTTTGCCAATTTTCTGTGATTCGGAGTTGCGGGAGTCTCAAAATTCCATTTGGTGGTGTGGGACTCTATTGCTCGACCTAAATTTCTTAACGGATGGGGCATAAAGGATCTGTGAGTCTTTAACTTATCCTTTGGTGCTAAGTCTCTTTGGCGTAGTATGTTTGATGGTGGCCTTTGGGGCAAGGTGGTTCAGTCTAAGTATCTTGGTCGCCTCCCTACGACGTTGTGGTTATGTCGTGGCAAAGTTGAACCGAAAGGGTCTTACCTTTGGAGGATTCTATTGAAGTCCTTCCCCCTCATTAATCATCACATTGGTTGGACCGTGGGAAGAGGCTCACAGGTGTATGTTGGTATTGACCCCATTGCTGGACTCGACACTGAATACAAACTTTCACCTGATTTGATCTTGGCTCTTCACAGGAAAAATATTTTTGTTCTAAAACAAGCTTCCTCCTATCACTCTGGTGTTTTTACTCATTGGTACTCAGCTGATGAAATCCGGTTGGATACTCCTTTGATTGCCGAGTGGGAGCTCTATATCCATCGTTTATTTCATGCTGGCATTTTTCTAACTCAGGAGGAGGATCTGATTTCCTGGGTTTTTGATAAACATTCTAGAGTTTTTTCTGCTCGGCTTGCTTATGATAATCTGATGGTTGCATCGACGGGTGTGACTACATCGCAGTGGCGTTTAAAGTTTTGGACGCTTGATTGTCCACTTAAAATTAGATGTTTCTTTTGGTTACTCCTGCACAACAAGCTTTTAACATGGCAAAACTTGCTGAAGCATGGCTTGGTGGGTCTGGGTTACTGCTTTCTATGTATGATGGATTATGAAGGTGTGGAGCATTTGTTTAGCTCTTATTCTTTTTTTTAGAACCTGTGGCAAGCTCTGGAGTTTTCGGCAAGTTTCTCATTCTCTTGGACTGGAGTCACCTTAGAGGAGAATATCACACAATGGTTCACGATGAAGCCTATCAATCCGGTTTGTATCTGCTATACTGTTTGGGAAGTATGGAAAGCACACAACCACGCTTGATTTCGGGGCATTCAATTATCCATCAATCACGTTATGGCAAAGATTTTACTTTATCATTGTTCTGTTCCAGGGTCTCAAAGCAATATATGTCGAAGGATGCCTTCTTTCTCTGAATTGGATTATGTTTTTCCTTTGGGTTTTTTTGACGGTGCGGCCCAGTCTGGATTATGTGGAGCAGGGTGTATTCTGAAGTTGTCTCAGGTCCATGTTTTTAATCTTCATTTTGGAGTGGGTGATGGATCCAATACGAGAGCAGATCTTCTCTCTTTGTGGGGACTACTTTGGTTTGCTTTGAGAGTTGGATGTGTTTCTCTTCCTATTTTTGGTGACTCCAAATGTGTGATAAACTGGGCAGATGGCAGTGACAACTTATCTTCGGTGGAGCTCCATGGCTGGATTCCGAGGACCAAAGTTCTCATTTCGTCTTTTGACTCCATTCTTTTTAGACACGTGTATCACGTTTACAATATGGAGGCCGATTGAAAAAAAATATATATTATATGTTTTATGTTTTATTATTTTATATGTTTTACATATGATAGCTTTTGTTTGTAATATATATATATATATATATATATATATATATATATATATAGAGAGAGAGAGAGAGAGAGAGAGAGAGAGAGAGAGAGAGAGAGAGAGAGTATGTTTTGTAATATATGTTAAGATTCAATATGCTAAGACAAAAAATAACAGCATTACATTCCATTTCACAATAATAACATATACAGGATCACTGAAGAAACAACAAGCACAGCATAAACACAAGAGACACAGATTTATCCTGGGAAACCCTCATGGGGTAGAAAACCTAGCAAAGCTTCCTCAATATAGATGACCAGCAATATAAAAAGATGCAAACCAAAGACATGATCTCCTCCTCCACCATAGCAGACCTCTCCTCCACAAGTGCGCTACATTCTAAGTGAGGGAAGTGTGTCAAATGAGGAACACACCTCCTCTATATATACACATCTCTGACTTGTACTTTATATTAACTAGGTCGGCCCCAACTTTACCACTGGGTCAAACACCCCACTACAACTGACTGGGCCGGCCCCACTAGGGTGGTCTAACAACCCTTTGACCCACATAACACATACATGGCCGACCCCCACCAGGGAAGTCTAATAACCCAAGTTACCACATTCCGACGGAGGAATAAACATCTCCGGATATATAATAAGATCTTCACAGAGGAATGAAACATCTCCAGAATAATAAAGTACAAATATAATATTCTTTGAAGTTACAATATCTGAACACTTCCCCTTAACGAGAAGGATATTATAACAGCATCTGCACGAGCAAGGAGTCATCAACATCATACATGATACATGTATAAATCATTGGAAGCTTTCTCAACATCATCAGTAACTCAAGCAGTTACTGGAACATCTTCAATACTAGAACATTAACATCTTCAGTACTGAGTCTTTATCTTCTGCAGCACTCGAACAGCTACAGCAACATCTGGATCCTCACGATCATCAGCATTGTTATCACATCATCTCGATCTACAACATCTGGATCATCACGATCTACAGCATCTGGATCATCTCGATATACAGCATCTGGATCATCACGATCTATAGCATCTGGATCATCACGATCTACAGTATCTGGATCATCTCGATATACAGCATCTGGATCATCACGATCTATAGCATCTGGATCATCTCGATCTACAGCATCTGGATCATCTCGATCTAAAGCATCTGGATCATCACGATCTACAGCATCAGGATCATATCGATCTACAGCATCTGTATCATCATGATCTACAGCATCTGGATCATCACGATCTACATCATCTGGATCATCTCAATCTACATCATCTGGATCATCACGATCTATAGCATCTGGATCATCACGGTCTACAACATCTGGATCATCTCAATCTACAGCATCTGGATCATCACGATCTACAGCATCTGGATCATCTCGATCTACAACATCTGGATCATCACGATCCACAGTATCTGGATCATCTAGATCATCAGTATTAGTATTCACACCAATACAAGTATACACATCATCAATACAAGTATCCTCATCAATACAAGTATACACATCATCAATACAAGTATCCTCATCAATACAGGTATACATACAAGTATCCTCATCAATACATATCATCAATACAAGTATCAATACATCAATACAAGTATCCTCATCAGTCAAGTATGCATAGAAGCATACCTTGCAACACACACGATCATATTACAGGATGATCAATCCCGCTCTCTTTAGGACATAGGTCCATGGATGATACAATCCAGATCAAGTTCCAGGATGATCAATCCTTATCACTTTAAGACAAGTCTCATGTCTAGGGACAATGCAATCCCATCACGTACATTTTGAACCCAGTTCACGGATGATGCAGTCCTCTCACATACATTTTGAACCCAGTTCACGGACGATGCAGTCCTCACGTACATTTTGAACCCAGTTCACGGACGATGCAGTCCTCACACGTACCTTTAAGACAAGTCTCATGTCTAGGGACAATGCAATCCCATCACGTACATTTTGAACCCAGTTCATGGACGATGCAGTCCTCACACGTACCTTTAAGACAAGTCTCATGTCTAGGGACAATGCAATCCCATCACGTACATTTTGAACCCGGTTCATGGACGATGCAGTCCTCACACGTACCTTTAAGACAAGTCTCATGTCTACGGATGATGCAATCCCATCACGTACATTTTGAACCCAGTCCATGGACGATGTAGTCCTCACATACATTTTGAACCTAGTTCATGGACGATGCAGTCCTCACGTACATTTTGAACCCAGTTCATGGACGATGCAGTCCTCACGTACATTTTGAACCCAGTTCATGGACGATGCAGTCCTCACGTACATTTTGAATTGAGGTCCAGGGACGATGCAATCCTATCTTCAATTCTCGAAGACCCAGTCTACGACTCAATTCTGGGACCAGAGTCCAGGGACGATACAATCCCCCACATGTTCATTCAGGACTTTATTTTCGGAGACATCATGTCTATGGCTCTCTTTAGGACTGAAGTCCAGGGATGATCCAATCCTCACATGTCCACCAAGGACTTCATTCTCGAAGACATACGTCTACGGCTCTCTTTAGAACATGTGTTCAAGGATGATACAATCCCTCTTCTTTCTTGGAGACATCTGTCTACGGCTCACTTTAGGACAGAAATCCAAGGATGATTCAATCCTCACATGTCCACGAAGGACTTCATTCTCGAAGACATCTGTCTACGGATCCTTTTAGAACATGTGTTCAGGGATGAGGCAATCCCTCTTCTTTCTTGGAGACACCTGTCTACGGCTCCTTTTAGAACATGTGTTCAAGGATGATGCAATCCCTCTTCTTTCTCGGAGACACCTATCTACGGATCCTTTTAGAACATGTGTTCAAGGATGATGCAATCCCTCTTCTTTCTCGGAGACACCTATCTACGGCTCCTTTTAGAACATGTGTTCAAGGATGATGCAATCCCTCTTCTTTCTTAGAGACATCTGCCTACGGATCCTTTTTAGAACATATGTTTAAGGATGATGCAATCCCCTTGTCACCTTAGACCCTGTCTAAGGACCATCCACCAACCTCTCTGTCGGCATCACCAATATAGGTATCCACATCATCGACCTCACTGTCGATGCGGGCAATCTCATCATAAGTGATCACATCACTCCCCCTTTCAAGGAGGGTCCTTCTAAACTATATTAAGTTTGTCTCAGAAAACTTTACTTGAGGTAGAGGTTTGGTTAGTACATCAGATCGGTAGAGGTTTGGTTAGTACATTGGTAACTTGTTACAAATTTGAACTTTAATTCCTTTCTGTACCATATCTTGTATATAGAAATGTCAGATCTCTATGTGCTTTGACTTATCATGGAACATTGGATTCTCTGCCATTTTGGTACAACTCTGTTTGTCACATAGAATCACAGTTGGGTCTATCTCTAAGTCAAACAATCTTGAAGCCATACTGCTTCATAACTTAGCAGAGCAAGCAGCCATATATTCTGCTTGTGCTAAGAGCCACACTAGATTGTTTCCTGCTAAACCACGAGATCATGGTTGATCCTAGACAATAACATCCTCTCAATGTGCTCTTCCTGTCTGATAAACTTCCTGCCCAATCAACATCTGTGTAGCCATCTGAAGTCATGATCTCCAAGATAACATAGATCAAAGTCTATTGTATCCTTTAGGTACCGCATCACATGATTTTCAACTTATCAGGTGAACACATCTAGTTTCCACTAGATACTTACTCAAGGTGTTCACAGCAAACCATATATCTAACCTAGTATTCCTTAGATACATCAATGACCCAATAATTTTTCTGTACAGAGTTATATCCACTAACTCTGATGAGTCATCTGCTAGCAGCTTCAAGTTGGAATCCATGAGAGTGGCCATTCCAACACATCAAGTATTCTCAAGATTTCTCAGCATACTTTCCCTGGTTGAGAAAGATTCCTTATGAACCTTGCCATACTTCTAGACCTAGGAAGTAATGCATCAATCCGAGATCTTTCATTTTCATTTCTGCAGCCATCTTCTTCTTTCTTTTCATGATCTGTTTCTCATTCCCTGTCAGAAAGATATCATCTACATACAATAATAGTATGATCCATAACCTTAAGGTAAAGGTTAGGAACAACTTTACTTTTGGTAAAGCCCAAGCTTATCAAGAAACTGTCAATTCTCCCTTTGTGACTGAACATCATTCACACTCTGCATTGAATGATCTTCTGCATATCTATCTGTGCCATCTCTCGTTAGATGGGTCTACTAATATGGGCCTCAATATCATTCGAACTCTGTGGTGAGTTCCTTCTTGCATCCATGTCATCTGTGTATAGAAACCATATTCAACCTTGTAGCAAAGGTTGAGATCCACATCACCCATGGTGATCATTAAGCTCATCAATTGATTATCGATCCTGGGTACCCATACAGAACTTGATTCACACTTCTTCTTTAATTACACCATTAAGAGAATGGTCTTATCTAGCCACTTGGAGCAAACATCTCATCATGATTCTCTCCCTCTTTCTAAGAGAATCTTCTAGCCACAAGCCTTCTATAGTGTGTTTGATTTGTAAATCCTTTTGTTTAACATCCATCGCTTATTCAGTGTTTCATCATTCATCATGATCTTTCCTACAAATCAAAATTAAGTACATGATTAGTAATACTTCATAATCATGAAATCATGTTGACATGATAACCTATTATGCATACATATATCATTTACATAGTTATGCAACTATCTTGACCAATACTTTGGCACAACACTTTTCCATATCCTGTGTACATACAATGGCTATCTAGATGCCTTCCATCTCTACCAGAACATACTATCAAGAGTGTGCACAGCTCTCAGCATGTCAGCAAAGAGGTTTCATTCTAGACAAGCAACAATGGAATGTTTGTCCAACTTACCAATCATATGCATATTAGTAGTATATTGTTCAATGCTCTATGAATGTTTACACTCAACATGATATATTCTAGGAATACAAATATGCATACAAGCAATATCATTTACTATTTGAAATAACAACTCAAATACTTATCTTTTATGTTTGTGTGGTTGCCTCCCGCTTGATCTTCTATATGTCTTTTGAACTTCTATTCATTCTGTACCACTGTGCATGCTCAAGTGTGCACTAGTGTCATCCTCATGATCTCATGCACAAACATACATTCATTAGTATATCCTCAATATTATCAAAACATCATAATTCTAAATAATGTATAGTCATGATCATTAGTATTCAGGGTTTCAAGGAAGTCTTCTTTTACTCATGCATATTCTTGTTTGATCATAGTACTCTTCTGGTTAATTAAATCATCAAGATAAGAGACATAATATGCATAAACCCCTGATTACTAACTTTATGAATAAGCATAACCAATCATACCAAGTATACTTATATAAGGGATCCTAATACATGGCATAGGAAAACATACCTGGATTAGTATACCTGCTTAGTTATGTCTAACATACCTAATAAATATCTTCTTTGTTCTCTTCAATGATTTAGGGATCCTATGCTGGAACCTGCATATCTCATAGGTTAAGCATAATAGAACAAAGTCATACATACCTTGCAAGTATAACTTCCATGTGATCAAATATTATGGATGCGTCTTTGTCTTCATGTTGTCATGGTCATGGAACTTGATTTGTCTTTCGTGACGTACCTGTATCTTGTTAGCAGACAACATCAACCTTATACAACACCACAGTGCATTAGTACAATCATATAACCCTAATCAATGAATGTCTTCTATCATTCACATGCATTCATACTATTACTAGGGTGATAAGACAATTCTAACATTAATCAAGATTGTACTAATAAATAATATGAAGACAAACATATTATGAACTTAATCAGGAATCAGATTTCAAGACATACCTGAACCTCCTTAAGTCATACCTGTCGAGACTTCTTGTAGTCTTCTTATGTAAGGCCTTAGCCTCAAATCCCACTGAAACTTGATCTGGAGCTTGATTAGGGTTTGCTAGAGAAACCCTAAAAATTCAATCTTTGACTTTCACACTTCTAAATGGATGGAAGGATATGTATTGCTGAGCTGATCAAACTAGCATACTTCAATTTTGGAATCTCCAAAATTTGACCCCTCAAAATTACCTTTGAAACTTCTGGATCTTCTAGACAGGATCCCAAACTAGGGTTTGATGAATCCCACCCTTCTTCCCAATCAAAAGGTTCGATCCAAGGCTCTAAACTCTTATTTTTCTGAGTAGCTTCCATCCGTGGTCACACACTTCAAAAATTTCAACTTTTGCTGAAGCCATAATTTTCCATCTTTCTGATCAAGATCCCGAACTGGGGTTTGATCAAGCCCAGTCTTCTACCCAACCAAAAAATTCGATCTTGGTCTCTAAATTTCGATTTTCCTGAGTAGCATTCAGCCGTGGACTCCGATTCCAAAAATTCTAACTTTCTCCGAAACTCTAAATTCTGGAAGCCATGAATGAAGGTGCTCCAAACGTTTCAATCCACAGGGTCTAAAAACTTTTTTCTGTGGTATCCTGACCTCTCATATTTCCATCCCGATAGGTCTGACGTCAATTGGATTTTGTGAGAGAGAGTTATGCCAAGTGTCACAACATGACCTTATTATGGGATAAAACATGAGAGAGAACTTGTACGGCGTGCCACGTGTCACTGGTTCAACTTCAGTCTCTGAAAATGTTTCCTGAGATAGTACCATCTGTGTACTACCTGTCACTTTTTATGAAATTTAATTTGGAGCTTCCTATCCCAAGTTATGACCTTTTTTCCAAGGTCACCTGATTTTGACTGAGATCTGGAAGAGGCAGAAACCCTAAATTGTACTGATCATAACTCACAAAGTACAACGAATCTGAGGGTGTCCTTTGGACACAAGGTACCTGGGGATGTTATCTACGACCTATAAACTTTTCAGATCCTGAACCTTCACAAAAATGGATTTATAGCGAAAGTTCCACGATGACTGGTTTTTTCTATGTAAAACCCAAACCTTCAAATTGTCGCAAGTGAAGCAAGTGTCGTAAGTGCCATACATTGCCTTCCTTCAGGTTAGCTCTGATACCATGTTGAGATTCAATATGATAAGACAGAAAATAGCAGCATTACATTCCATTTCACAATAATAGCATATACAGGATCACTAAAGAAACAACAAGCACAACATAAACACAAGAGACACAGATTTATCCTGAGAAACCCTCATGGGGTAGAAAACCCAGCAAAGCTTCCTCAATACAGATGACCAGCAATATAAAAAGATGCAAACCAAAGACATGATCTCCTCCTCCACCATAGCAGACCTCTCCTCCACAAGTGCGCTACATTCTAAGTGAGGGAAGTGTGTCAAATGAGGAACACACCTCCTCTATATATACACATCTCCGACTTGTACTTTATATTAACTAGGTCGGCCCCAACTTTACCACTGGGTTAAACACCCCACTACAACTGACTGGTCCGACCCCACTAGGGTGGTCTAACAACCTTTTGACCCACATAACACATACAGGGCCGACCCCCACTAGGGAAGTCTAATAACCCAAGTTATCACATTCCGACGGAGGAATAAACATCTCCGGATATACATTCACAGAGGAATGAAACATCTCCAGAATAATAAAGTACAAATATAATATTCTTTGAAGTTATAATATCTGAACAATATAATATATAGAGAGAGAGAAAGATTTTTTTGTAATTGTATGGCTGCATATAATGTCGAATCCTGCTATTTCATTCGGTTAAGGTGTGGGTCTTGTTAAGATTTAATATGATAAGACATAAAATAGCAGCATTACATTCCATTTCACAATAATAGCATATACAGGATCACTAAAGAAACAACAAGCACAGCATAAACACAAGAGACACAGATTTATCCTGGGAAACCCTCATGGGGTAGAAAACCCAGCAAAGCTTCCTCAATATAGATGACCAGCAAATACAAAAGATGTAACCCTGAGCATGAGCTCCTCCTTCTCCATAGCAGACCTCTCTCTCATAAGTGCGCCACTCTCAAGTGAGTGAGTGTGTGTAAAATGAGGAATACACCTCCTCTATTTATACACTACTCCGACTTGTCTTTTACACAAATCATGTAGGTTCGTATTTAACCATTGGGTTAAATACCCCACTACAACTGACTAGGCCGACCCCTCTAGGGTGGTCTAATAACCCTTTGACCCACATAACACATACAGGGCCGACCCCCACTAGGGAAGTCTAATAACCCAAGTTACCACAATCTGACAGAGGAATAAACATCTCCGGATATACAATAAGATCTTCAAGGAGGAATGAAACATCTCCAGAATAATAAAGTACAAATATAATATTCTTTGAAGTTACAATATCTCAACACTCCCCCTTAACGAGAAGGATATTATAACAGCATCTGCACGAGCAAGGAGTCATCAACATCATACATGATACATCTATAAATCATTGGAAGCTTTCTCAACATCATCAGTAACTCAAGCAGTTACTGGAACATCTTCAATACTAGAACATCAACATCTTCAGTACTGAGTCTTTATCTTCTGCAGCACTCGAACAACTACAACAATATCAACATCTGGATCCTCACGATCATCAGCATCATCATCATACGATCATCAGCATCGGGATCATCTCGATCTACAACATCTGGATCATCACGATCTACAGCATCTGGATCATCACGATCTACAGCATTTGGATCATCTCGATCTACAACATCTGGATCATCATGATCTATAGCATCTGGAACATCTCGATCTACAGCATCTGGATCATCACGATCTTCAGCATCTAGATCATCTTGATCTACAACATCTGGATCATCTCGATCTACAGCATCTAGATCATCTCGATCTACAGCATCTGGATCATCTCGATCTACAGCATCTGGATCATCTCGATCTACAGCATCTGGATCATCTCGATCTACAGCATTTGGATCATCTCGATCTACAGCATCTAGATCATCTCGATCTACAACATCTAGATCATCTCGATCTACAACATCTAGATCATCACAATCTACAGCATCTGGATCATCTCAATCTACAACATCTGGATCATCTCGATCTATAGCATCTGGATCATCTGGATCTACAGCATCTAGATCATCTCGATCTACAGCATCTGGATCATCTCGATCTACAGTATCTGGATCATCTCGATCTGCAGCATCTAGATCATCTCGATCTACAACATCTGGATCATCGCGATCTACAGCATCTGGATCATCTCGATCTTTAACATCTGGATCATCTCGATCTACAGCATCTTCATCTAGATCATCAGTATTAGTATCCACACTAATACAAGTATACACATCATCAATACAAGTATCCTCATCAATACAAGTATACATACAAGTATCCTCATCAATACATATCATCAATACAAGTATCATCATCAGTGATAATAGCAGCATACCCTGCAACACACACGATCATATTATAGGATGATCAATCCCGCTCTCTTTAGGACATAGGTCCATGGATGATACAATCCAGATCATGTTCCAGGATGATCAATCCTTATCACTTTAAGACAAGTCTCATGTCTAGGGACGATGCAATCCCATCACGTACATTTTGAACCCAGTTCATGGACGATGCAGTCCTCACATGTACCTTTAAGACAAGTCTCATGTCTAGGGATGATGCAATCCCAACACGTACATTTTGAACCTAGTTCATGGACGATGCAGTCCTCACACGTACCTTTAAGACAAGTCTCATGTATAGGGATGATGCAATCCCATCACATACATTTTGAACCCAGTTCATGGACGATGCAGTCCTCACACGTACCTTTAAGACAAGTCTCATGTCTAGGGATGATGCAATCCCAACACGTACATTTTGAACCCAGTTCATGGATGATGCAGTCCTCACACGTACCTTTAAGACAAGTCTCATGTCTATGGATGATGTAATCCCATCACGTACATTTTGAACCCAGTTCATGGATGATGCAGTCCTCACACGTACCTTTAAGACAAGTCTCATGTCTAGGGATGATGCAATCCCATCACGTACACTTTGAACCCAGTTCATGGACGATGCAGTCCTCACGTACATTTTGAACCCAGTTCATGGACGATGCAGTCCTCACGTACATTTTGAACCGAGGTCTAGGGACGATGCAGTCCTATCTTCAATTCTCGAAGACCCACTCTACGGCTCAATTTTGGGACCAAATTCCGAGGACGATACAATCCCCCACCTGTTCATTCAGGACTTTATTCTCGAAGACATATGTCTACGGCTCAATTCTGGGATCGAAGTCCGGGGACGATACAATCCCCCACCTGTTCATTCAGGACTTTATTCTCGGAGACATCATGTCTACGGCTGTCTTTAGGAATGAAGCCCAGGGATGATCCAATCCTCACATGTCCACCAAGGACTTCATTCTTGAAGACATACGTCTACGGCTCTATTCTGGGACCGAAGTCCGGGGATGATATAATCCCCCACCTGTTCATTCAGGACTTTATTCTCGGAGACATCATGTCTACGACTCTCTTTAGGACTGAAGCCCAGGGATGATCCAATCCTCACATGTCCACCAAGGACTTCATTCTCGAAGACATACGTCTATGGATCTCTTTAGAACATGTGTTCAAGGATGATACAATCCCTCTTCTTTCTCGGAGACATCTGTCTACGGCTCACTTTAGGACTGAAATCCAAGGATTATTCAATCCTCATATGTCCACGAAGGACTTCATTCTAGAAGACATCTGTCTACGGCTCCTTTTAGAACATGTGTTCAAGGATGATGCAATCCCCTTGTCACCTTAGACCCTGTCTAAGGACCATCCACCAACCTCTCTGTCGGCATCACCAATATAGGTATCCACATCATCGACCTCACTGTCGATGTGGGCAATCTCATCATAAGTGATCACATCGCTCCCCCTTTCGAGGAGGGTCCTTCTAAACTATGTTAAGTTTGTCTCGGAAAACTTTACTTGAGGTAGAGGTTTGGTTAGTACATCGGATCGGTAGAGGTTTGGTTAGTACATTGGTAACTTGTTACAAATTTGAACTTTAATTCTTTTCTGCACCATATCTTGTATATAGAAATGTCAGATCTCTATGTGCTTTGACTTATCATGGAACACTGGATTCTCTGCCATTTTGGTACAACTCTGTTTGTCACATAGGATCACAGTTGGGTCCATTTTTTATGTCAAACAATTCTGAAGCCATACCGCTTCACAACTAGCAGAGCAAGCAGCCATATATTCCGCTTGTGCTGAGAGCCACACTAGATTGCTTCCTGCTAAACCACGAGATCATGGCTGATCCCAGACAATAACATCCTCTCGATGTGCTCTTCCTGTCTGATACAATTTCTGCCCAAAAGACATCTGTGTAGCCATCTGAAGTCATGATCTCTAAGATAACATAGATCAAAGTCTATCGTATCCTTTAGGTACCTCATCACATGCTTTGCAACTAACAGGTGAACACATCTAGTTTCCACTAGATACTGACTCAAGGTGTTCACAGTAAAGCATATATCTGACCTAGTATTCGTTAGACACATCAATGACTCAATAATTTGTCTGTACAGAGTTATATCCACAACTCTGATGAGTCATCTACAAATAACTTCAAGTTGGAATCCATGAGAGTGGCCATTCCAACACATCAAGTCCTTTTAATATTTCTCAGCATACTTTCCCTGGTTGAGAAAGATTCCTTCTGAGCCTTGCCATACTTCCAAACCTAGGAAGTAATGCATCAATCTGAGATCTTTCATTTTCATTTCTGCAGCCATCTTCTTCTTTCTTTTCATGATCTGTTTCTCATTCCTTGTCAGAAAGAGATCATCATCATACAATAATGGTATCATAGGTTTATCATCCACAACCTTAAGGTAAAGGTTAGGATTAGCTTTACTTCTGGTAAAGCCCAAGCTTTTTCAAGAAGCTGTCAATTGTCCATCATTCACATTCTGCATTGAGTGATCTTCTGCATATCTATTTGTGCCATCTCTCATCAGATGGGTCTACTGATATGAGCCTCAAAATCATTCGAAATCTATGGTGAGTTCCTTCTTGCATCCATGTCATATGTGTATAGAAGCCATATTCAACCTTGTAGCAAAGGTTGAGATCCACATCACCCATCATGATCATTAAGCTCATCAATTGACTAACAATCCTGGGCACCCATACAGAACCTGATTCACACTTCTTCTTTAATTACACCATTAAGAGAATGGTCTTATCTATCCACTTGGATCAAACATCTTGTCATGATTCTCTTCCTCTTTCTAAGAGAATCTTCTAGCCATGAGCCTTCTATATTTTGTTTGAGTTGTAATTCTTCTTGTTGAACATCCATCACTTGTTCGATGTTCATCATTCTTCATGATCTTTCCTACAAAACAAAATTAGTACATGATTAGTAATACTTCATAATCATGAAATCATGTTGACATGATAACCTATTATGCATACAGATATCATTTACATAGTTATGCAACTATCTTGACCAATACTTTGGCACAACACTTTTCCATATCCTGTATGCAGACAGTGGCTATCTAGATGCCTTTCATCTCTACCAGAACATACTATTGAGAGTGTGCACAGCTCTCAGCATGTCAACAAAGAGGTTTCATTCTAGACAAGCAACAATGGAATGTTTGTCCATCTTACCAATCATATCCATATTAGTAGTATATTGTTCAATGCTCTATGAGTGTTTACACTTAGCATGATATATTCTAGGAATACAAATATGCATACAAGCAATATCATTTACTATTTGAAATAACAACTCAAATACTTATCTTTTATGTTTGTGTGGTTGCCTCCCGCTTGATCTTCTATATGTCTTTTGAACTTCTATTCATTCTGTACCACTGTGCATGCTCAAGTGTGCACTAGTGTCATCCTCATGATCTCATACACAAGCATACATTCATTAGTATATTCTCAATATTATCAAAAACATTATAATTCTAAATAATCTTGAATATGTATAGTCATGATCATTAGTATTCAGGGTTTCAAGGAAGTCTTCTTTTACTCATGCATATTCTTGTTTGATCATAGTACTCTTCTGGTTAGTTAAATCATCAAGATAAGAGACATAATGTGCATAAACCCTTGATTAAATTTATGAATAAGCATAACCAATCATACCAAGTATACTTATATAAGGGATCTTAACACAAGGTAAGATTCTAACATGACATAGGAAAACATACCTGGATTAGTATACCTGCTTAGTTATGTCTAACATACCTAATCAATATCTTCTTTGTTCTCTTCAATGATTTAGAGATCCTATGCTGGAACCTGCATATCTCATAAGTTAAGCATAATAGAACAAAGTCATACATACCTCATAAGTAGAACTTCTATGTGATCAAAGATTATGTTGTCATGGTCATGGAACTTGATTTGTCTTTCGTGATGTACCTGTATCTTGTTAGCAGACAACATCAACCTCATACAACACCATAATGCATTAGTACAATCATATAGCCCTAATCAATGAATGTCTTCGATCATTTACATGCATTCATACTGTTACTAGGGTGATAAGACAATTCTAACATTAATCAAGATTGTACTAATAAATAATATGAAGACAAACACATTATGAACTTTAATCAGGAATTAGATTTCAAGACATACCTGAACCTCCTTAAGTCATACCTGTCGAGACTTCTTGTAGTCTTCTTATGTAAGGCCTTAGCCTCAACTCCCCCTGAAACTTGATCTGGAGCTTGATTAGCGTTTGCTAGAAAAACCCTAAAAATTCAATCTTTGACTTTCACACTTCTGAATGGATGGAAGGATGTGTCTTGTTGAGCTGATCAAACTAGCATACTTCAATTTTGAGATCTCCAAAATTTGATCCCTTAAAATTGCCTTCGAAACTTCTGGATCTTCTGTATAGGATCCTGAACTAGGGTTTGATGAAACCCACCCTTCTTCCCAATCAAAAGGTTTGATCCAAGGCTCTAAACTCTTATTTTTCTGAGGAGCTTCCAGCCGTTGTCATAGACTTCAAAAATTCCAACTTTTGCTGAAGCCCTAATTTTCCATCTTTCCGATCAAAATCCCGAACTGGGGTTTGATCAAGCCCGGTCTTCTACCCAACCAAAAAATTCGATCTTGGACTCTAAATTTCGATTTTCCTAAGTAGCATTCAGCTGTGGATTCCGATTCCAAAAATTCTAACTTTCTCCGAAACCCTAAATTCCGGAAGCCATGAATGAAGGTGCTCCAAAAATAATTCTGTTTTAACAGAAATATGTACCTGATTGTTTCTGCTGTAACTCTGAACTTTTCGCTCCACAGTGTCTAAACACTTTTTTTGTGGTAGCCTGACCTGTCATCTTTCCATCCCGATAGGTCTGACCTCAATTGGATTTTCTGAGAGAGGGTTATGCCAAGTGTCGCAACGTGATCTGTTTATGGGATAAAACAGGAGAGCGAACTTGTACGGCGTGCCATGTGTCACTGGTTCAGCTTCAGCCTCTGAAAAAGTTTTCTGAGATCGTACAGTCTGTGTACTACCTGTCACTTTTTACGAAATTGCATTTGGAGCTTCCCTAGCTCAAGTTATGACCTTTTTTCCTAGGTCACCTGATTTTGACTGAGATCTGGAAGAGGCAGAAACCCTAACTTGTACTGATCATAACTCACAAAGTACAACGAATCTGAGGGTGTCCTTTAGACACAAGGTACCTGGGGATGTTATCTACGACCTATAAACGTTTCAGATCCCGAACCTTTGCATAAATGGATTTATAGTGAAAGTTCCACGATGACTGGTTTTTGCTATATAAAACCCTAACCTTCAAATTGTCGCAAGAGAAGCAAGTGTCGTAAGAGCCATACATTGCCTTCCTTCAGGTTAACTCTGATACCATGTTAAGATTTAATATGCTAAGACAGAAAATAGCAGCATTACATTCCATTTCACAATAATAGCATATACAGGATCACTGAAGAAACAACAAGCACAGCATAAACACAAGAGACACATATTTATCCTGGGAAACCCTCATGGGGTAGAAAACCCAGCAAAGCTTCCTCAATATAGATGACCAGCAAATACAAAAGATGTAACCCTGAGCATAAGCTCCTCCTTCTCCATAGCAGACCTCTCTCTCATAAGTGTGCCACTCTCAAGTGAGTGAGTGTGTGTAAAATGAGGAATACACCTCCTCTATTTATACACTACTCTGACTTGTCTTTTACACAAATCATGTAGGCTCGTATTTAACCATTGGGTTAAATACCCCACTACAACTGACTAGGCCGACCCCTCTAGGGTGGTCTAATAACCCTTTGACCCACATAACACATACAGGGCCGACCCCCACTAGGGAAGTCTAATAACCGAAGTTACCACAATCTGACAGAGGAATAAACATCTCCGGATATACAATAAGATCTTCAAGGAGGAATGAAACATCTCCATAATAATAAAGTACAAATATAATATTCTTTGAAGTTACAATATCTCAACAGGTCTCATCAACAGGGCGACTCGAGTTCAATTCCCTTTAGGGGTGAGCTGGTCGAGAAGAGGCACCCAAAATCCAACTTGTTGAGGGTTGGTGTGGACCAAGTTGAGTGCGATACCCAGGTAGTTTTGACGGCTTAGATGCCCCTGGGTCATGGTTTATTAGACTAGAGTCCACTCCCGCAAGTCAAGAAAATTCTAGCAAACAAAAAAAATATGGTATGTTATATATTTATATGTTTTGTGGATTTGTGGATAGTTGCGTGCTCCAAGCAAGTGTACCTTGTCATTGTTATCTACCTCTGGGGATGTTTGGATGTGGTTTGGTATAGTAGATTTTTTCTATCTAGGTCGATCGTCAATTCTTACGTGGTCTGGTCTTGACATGTTATTAAACATATCCATAGCCTCCCTAAAGTATGTTTTATACTAACTTGGGTGGTCTAGGTCCCACTTTCTTAATCTTAGGGATATAATATTATATTATATATTAATATAATATACTTATATATTAAAAAAAATTAATATTTAATATTATTTATATATTAAAAATAAACATATAATATTATATATTATATATAAGTTGGGTTCAATGAATCCATACACATTACAAGGATGCAACACATTGGCATAAACAAGTTAGAGGCATCCTACGATTAGTTTCCACTCCTATGAAGTTCGTAGTTGTCCTCTTTTTAGAGATACTCCATCTTATAGAGTAAAAATTATTCCAAATAAGGTAGGTTTTTCAAGAAGTACAAGATACATCATAGGAGCACCAAACTAGGTAATTGGATGTTGGTACTAATTTCCAATAGGAAGAACATATCCATGTAAAATTGGATGAACATAACAAAGTTTAGAGAAAACCAACATAAATTCTCTAACAGAAAATTATGCTACTACAATTTAATAACGCAAACCAACTTTTTTACCCAACTCAAAAAGAACAAAAACTCAATTATATTTCACAAGTTGATGAGAAAGTGGATCAACATTTTTCTGTGTCTCACCATGTTAAATTTTCAGAATTTACTTCAATCTGATCTAGGATCTTAACTGAGAGAACAACATGTACAGCATATCTACAGCATATCAATCATGGAGACAATAATGCAAGCACACAAGAGACACAAAGATTTACTTGGGGAAAACCATAAAGGTGAAAAACCCCAATAACTTCCTCAGAGATAGATAGAGCAATGATACAACCAACCAAGAGAGATAGCCATAACCTAGCAGCAATCCTCCTCCTCCATAAGTGTGCCTCTCCTCCTTGAGAGCATGTGAGAGAAGTGAGTGAGTAAATAGAGTGCCTCCCGCACTCTATTTATACTTGACTTGACTTGCCTTTTTACCTAACTCATGTAGGCTCGAACTTTACCACATAACATAATGCTGAGTGGGCCGACCCCCAATAGGGTGGTCTAATAACCCTTTGACCCACATGGCCGACCCCCAATAGGGTGGTCTAATAACCCTTTGACCCACATGACTTATACAGGGCCGACCCCAAATAAGGTGGTCTAATAACCCATCAAGTATAAGTTACGACACTTACAATATAAATGACGACACTTCCTTATAGAGGAATAATACCATCTCTATAGGAATACAATATACATATACATGTGAGATACATTCCGAAGTTACATATACATCAACACTCCCTCTTAACTAGGAAGGTATTTCTCAGCACAGTTCTTCTAGCACAAGTCATCTTCTCTGGATCATCGTCACTAGATAATCGTCATCGAGTCATCATCATCGTCACTACTGCTGCTATCTCAATCAATCTCTGAATCTACTCGTCATAGGAAGTTCTACAGAGCCAGTCCTTTTTCATACTGGATGTAGGCCCACCACCTGTAGGTCTTCATCATCACTGGCCATACTGTGGAATCCTCAGGACTTATTACGTGCGTCACAAAACCTGGCTGCAGCATCCCAGGCTATTACGAGCACACAGCTCTACCTGTAGGATCTCCCAGGAGCACATTACATGTGACCCATCACAAAACCTGGCTGAAGCATCCCAGGCTGTTACGAGCACGCGGCTCTACCTGTCGGATCTCCCAGGAGCACATTACATGTGATCTCACCACAAAACCTGGCTGAAGCATCTGAGGCCTTTTTCATCCTGTCCAGATCTCCCAGGAGCAAATTACATGTGGTCCACCACAAAACCTGGCTGAAGCATCTGAGGCCTTTTTCATCCTGTCCAGATCTCCCAGGAGCAAATTACATGTGGTCCACCACAAAACCTGGCTGAAGCATCTGAGGCCTTTTTCATCCTGTCCAGATCTCCCAGGAGCAAATTACATGTGGTCATGGCAAAACCTGGCTGAAGCATCTGAGGCCTTTTTCATCCTGTCCAGATCTCCCAGGAGCAAATTACATGCCATAGGACAAAACCTCGCAAGAGCATCTCAGGATGTTACGGGTACACAACTTCGACCTGAAATCTCCCAGGGCACAAATTACATGTCCTCTCAAGCAAAACCTCGCAAGAGCATTTGTCAGATGTCCCAGGGCACCGAATTACATGCCATAGGCAAAACCTCGAAAGACCATCTGCAAATCTCCCAGGGCACAAATTACATGCTTTCCTGCACAACTTGATCCACGGCCATAAAGTATCATCTGATACTCATCAAACATCATCCTGATGTACACATGATCATCCTGATCATCATCACTGCAACGTCCTGCTGCATGTCATCTGGAGAAGCTCGTCATCCACGATCATCCAAGTATCCACCTGATACATACATAGATACATGATCCACACAATGTATCCATCAGCATACATGATCTACCTGATCATACCAAGATACATGATCCACACAATGTATCCATCAGCATACATGATCTACCTGATCATACAACGATACATGATCCACTCAATGTATCCATCAGTATACATGATCTACCTGATCATACAAAGATACATGATCCACACAATGTATCCATCAGCATACATGATCTACCTGATCATACAAAGATACATGATCCACACAATGTATCCATCAGCATCCAACATGATGCATTCATACAAAAATACATACACATGATCCATCCGATCATATCCAGCATCCAACATGATGCATATACAAAATATAGACACATGATCCAACCGGTCATATCCAGTATCCAACATGATGCATACATACATACATATAATGATCCAACTGATCATATCTAGCATCCAACATGATGCATACACAAAATACATATACATGATCCAACTGATCATATCCAGCATCCAACATGATGCATACACAAAATACATATACATGATCCAACTGATCATATCTAAGCAGAAACCAGAACATCCTCCTGATGTTCATCATCCAGCGCTTACATCCACATCCATGTGAAGGATCCCCCTTCCAACATGTTTGGAATGGATTCAGCAAATGTGATCATCACTTCTTCCTCGAAGTGTCCTCGACCTGAAGCACGCCAAGCTTCTCTCTGAAGTACTCGAACTTCACCCTGGCTAGTGGCTTCGTCAGCACATCTGCAATCTGCTCATCCGTCGCAACATACAGGAGCTTCACAGCTCCTCTCTGCACCATATCCCTGATATAGTGATATTTGATCTCTATGTGTTTCGACCTGTCATGAAACACTGGGTTCTCGGACAGCTTCACACAACTCTGGTTATCACAGAAGATACCAGTAGCCTCCAACGGGAGATCAAATAACTCAGACAGTAGCTTCCGTAGCCATACTGCTTCACAACTAGCTGAACAGGCTGCAACATACTCTGCCTCAGCTGTACTCAGTGCTACGCAGGACTGCTTCCTGCTAAACCAAGAGATCACACCTGATCCCATACTGAAGCAGCATCCAGATGTGCTCTTCCTATCTGCAGCACTGCCAGCCCAATCTGAATCAACATAACCCTGTAGGTTAAACTTTTGATTTGCTTCATATTTGAGCCCATAATCCACTGTACCCTTCAGGTACCTCAGAACGTGCTTTACAGCAACCAGGTGAACACTCCTCGGATCCGTCAGAAACTGGCTTAATGTGTTCACAGCAAAGCAAATATCCGGTCTCGTGTTCGTCAGGTACATCAAGGACCCAATCATCTGATGATACAAAGAGACATCAACCGGCTCAGATGAAGCATCACATAGAAGCTTCAGATTCGATGCCATCGGTGTGGCCATGGCCTTGCAATCCATCATCCCAAATCTCTTCAGGATATCTACTGTGTACTTCCCTTGACCAAGGAAGATCCCACCTGCACTCTGCCACACCTCCATACCTAGGAAATAGTGCATCATTCCCAAATCTTTCATCTCGAACTTGGCAGCAAGCTTCTGCTGCGTGTTGGCAATCAATCTATCTTCACCAAGTTCTGCACACATATAAGACTGCACCATGCTGTCTTGAAATCCATCTGGTGCATCTTCTATTTCATCATTTTTATATTTCTTAATACTGCCATCTGCAACATGCTTGATCTGATAGTTCCATTTGGAAGTCATAACAAACTTCCCTTCACATCTTGGGACCGCATCCCAAACATCGTTCTTCATGATCGACGGATCATGGCATTCTTCCCGTATCCTGGGAACTTCAATATCTTCAATAGATAATTTGTTGCTGAACAAATGTTGTAGTTCTTCTTTTGTAGGAGATGGCATATGATCTTTCCTACACAACAAGTTAAATTGCATGATTAGAAAACATCTCATAGTTTTCAGAACAAATTCTTACGCATAAATAAATATGTCATACAGTCATGCAATTATCTTAGCCAATGCTTCAATACAACATTTATCCATATCCCGTAACTTTCTAGATGCCTTCCAATCTCTACCAGAACATTGTTAAGAGTGTGCACAACTCTCAACATGTCAGCAAAGAGGTTTCATTCTAGATAAGTAGCAATGGAATGTTGTATAGTGCCATAGGCCACTTACCCATGCATATTAGGAGTATACTGTTCATCAATGCAATTATTCTAATATGCATAATACACAACCTAATTCTAGGAACATCAATATATACATTATTGAACAGTATTATTTAAGAAATGACAATTCAAATACTTATCTTTGTTTGTTCGTTGGGTGGACTCCCTCTGAGTCTTCGCTTCCTTGCAGGAGCTGCTGGAGTCCGAATCTGAAGTAGCTTCTTCTACACCTTTCGGTTGTGGGATGTACAGAGATGGTCAACTCCCTCTGAATATCTGCATCCTTGCATAAACCACTGGAATGTACTCCCTCTTGATCTTTGCTTCCTGGATTACCTGTTCTTGAATCTCATATTCATCCTTGGTCCCTATGCATGCTTATTAGTATCATGAATGTGTTATCCTTGTGATCTCATATAAAATCATACATTCATTAGTATACTATTAAAACACAATAATCTCAAGCATGTATAGTCATGATAATTTCAAACAGAAATAATAAGCATTAGCATTCAAGGTTTATGTAGTATTCTTATGGTTAATCAAATCATAACATGTCTAAACCTATAATTACTCAAACCTATGACTCTTTGGGTTATTTGAATCATCAATCAAGATAAGAGATATAAAATGCATAAAACCTGTGATTATTCAAACCTATACCATCATGATTCTTCTGGTTAGTCATATCATCAATTATGGTAAGAAACATAATATGCATACAATCATAATTATTCAAACCTATGACTTCATGAATAATCATTATCAACAACACTATAAGATCCTAACACAAGGTAGGATTCTATCTTGATATAGGAAAAACATACCTGGATTAGCATGCTAGTTAGTTATGTCTAACATAGTCACATGATGTCTTCTTGTTCTTCTTCAATGACTTGTGCTAGTAACCTGTATATCTCATAGGTTAGCCATTATAAAACCAAGTTATACATACCTCGTAAATGGATCTTCTATGAGATCCATGACAATGGATGAGTCTTTATCCTTATGTCATCATGATCATATGTTCTTGAACTGGAACATGCTTTGTCTTTCTTGGTGTACCTTTCATGTTAGTAGACAACATAAACCTCATACAACACCATAATGCATTAGTACAATCATAAGTGTCAATACCCTAACCAATGAATATCTTCTATCATGCATTCATAATTTTGTTAAGGTGAAACGACAAATCTAAAATCAAAATTGTACTAACCGTAATAACATGAAGACAAACATACCATAAACTTAATCATGGACAAATATCGAAACATACCTCGATGAGACATACCTGTCGAGATTGCTTGTAATCTTCTTATGTAAGACCTTAGCCTCATCTCCCTCTGAAACAGGAACTTCTTCACTCATGCAGATGATCAATCCATCTTCTTCTAGGATTAACCCAATCCACTTGATTTGCAAGAACTGGACCTGGAGCTGGATATGGGTTTGTCAGAGAAACCCCAAAAATTCAAACTTTGAATTTCAAACTTTCGAAAGGATAGAAATATGCGCCTTGATGAGCTGATCAAACTGGTATATTCAGAATTTGAAAACTGCAAAGTTTCACTCCTCAATTTTGCCTTTGAAACTCCCGGATTCACTGGACGTGATCCTGAACTGGGGTTTGATGAAGCCCACTCTTTTGCCCCATCAAAATGTTTGATCCAAATCTCTAAGCTTCTATTTTTCTGAGGAGCTTCCAGCCATGGTCACAGATTTCAAAAATTCCCATTTTTACAGAAGCCCTAATTTTCCACTTTTCTGATCAAAGTCCCGAACTAGGGTCTAATCAAGCCTGGCCTTCTGCCCAACCAAAAATTCTGATCTTGGTCTCTAAATTTCTATTTTGATGAGTAGCATCCAGCCATGATCTCCGATTACAAAAATTCCAACTTTCTCCAAAGCCCTAAATTCCGGAAGCCATGAATGAAGGTACCAAAAAATAATTCTGTTTTGACAGAAATATGTACCTGATTGTTTCTGGTGTAACTCCAAAATTTTTGATCCACAGGGTCTGAAAAAGTTTCCTGAGATAGCCTGACCTGTTATCTTTCCATCCTGACAGGTCTGACCCCAATTGGATTCTCTGAGAGAGAGTTATGCCAAATGTCGCAACGTGACCTGTTTTGGGATAAAACAGGAGAGCGAACTTGTACGGCGTGCCACGTGTCACTGTTTTAACTTCGGCCTCTGAAAAAGTTTTCTGAGATATCTCAGCCTGTTATCTTTCCATCCTGACAGGTCTGACCTCAATTGGACTCTCTGAGAGAGAGTTATGCCAAATGTCGCAACGTGACCTGTTTATGGGATAATACAGGAGAGCGAACTTGTACGGCGTGCCACGTGTCACTGGTTCAACTTCGGCCTCTGAAAAAGTTTTCTAAGATAGTACAGACTGTGTACTGCCTGTCACTTTTTACGAAATTTCATTTGGAGCTTCCTAGCCCAAGATATGACCTTTTTCCCAAGGTCACCTGATTTTGACTCAGATCTGGAAGAGGCAGAAACCCTATATTGTACAGATCATAAATCACAAAGTACAACGAATTAGAGGTTGTCCTTTGGACACAAGATACCTGGAGTTCTTATCTTCGTCCTGTAACAATTTCAGATCCGAAAACTTCGCCAAAACGGATTTATAGCGAAAGTGCTATGATGACTGGTTTTTGCTATATCAAGCCCTAGCATCATAAGTGCAACAAGTGTCATACATGCCATATCATGCCTTCTTTCAGGTTAGCTCTGATACCATGTTAAATTTTTTAGAATTTACTTCAATCTGATCTAGGATCTTAACTGAGAGAACAACATGTACAGCATATCTACAGCATATCAATCATGGAGACAATAATGCAAGCACACAAGAGACACAAAGATTTACTTGGGGAAAACCATAAAGGTGAAAAACCCCAATAACTTCCTCAGAGATAGATAGAGCAATGATACAACCAACCAAGAGAGATAGCCATAACCTAGCAGCAATCCTCCTCCTCCATAAGTGCGCCTCTCCTCCTTGAGAGCATGTGAGAGAAGTGAGTGAGTAAATAGAGTGCCTCCCGCACTCTATTTATACTTGACTTGACTTGCCTTTTTACCTAACTCATGTAGGCTCGAACTTTACCACATAACATAATGCTGAGTGGGCCGACCCCCAATAGGGTGGTCTAATAACCCTTTGACCCACATGGCTGACCCCCAATAGGGTGGTCTAATAACCCTTTGACCCACATGACTTATACAGGGCCGACCCCAAATAAGGTGGTCTAATAACCCATCAAGTATAAGTTACGACACTTACAATATAAATGACGACACTTCCTTATAGAGGAATAATACCATCTCTATAGGAATACAATATACATATACATGTGAGATACATTCCGAAGTTACATATACATCAACACACCAAGCACAAGCTAAAATTCAATAGCTAAGGATAATGGCCCAAGTCGAAAGATACATGATTCTTCATAAAATGAAAGTACTAGTTGTTGACATTGATTGGGTTGTCGTCTAGGAAACAAATTAGCCACACGTATGACATTGATGACTTCTTTTTGTAACAATAATTGTATGCTTCATTGAGGAATAAAGAGAAGTTGCATGCCTCATGCGAGGAAGGGAAACATAGTTGACACTAATTGGGTTGTTTTCTAGGAAACAAAGCCGCAAGTATGAAATTGATGATTTCTTGTTGTGATAGTGATTTTGTGTTTCACAAAGGAATAAAAAGCAATTGCATGCCTCATGCAAGCTGGGAGGGACAAATAATTATTGAAAATGGTCAAATTTGAAGTTCAGTAATGCTTAATTATCCCATTGTCCATGGTTTTTATGACTATATTCTACAATAAAATTTGATTTGTGACACATTCATTACAAAACTCTTAAGTGTCACAAGCAAGAGAAAGTGGCATGATAACACCTACCATTGTAGAGTTCTATGTACATTAAACACTTGAATTCATTTGGGGGAGGTTCTAAAAAGACCCCCCATAAAGGTGTTTTTTTAAGGTGGTTATTTAAACCCCCCCCAAAAAATTCATGAGAATTCTCATGCCTTTTGGGGGTGGTTTTAAATAACCGCCTTAAAAAAAACCTTTAGGGGGGGGTCTTTTTAGAACCTCTCCCAAAGGTCTTGAGAATTGGGCTTTTGGGGCCGCTTTTCAAACAATTGCCTCCAAAAGTTCAATTCTCATGACTTTTAAAGGGGGTTCCAAACAAACCACCTCCCAAAGTTCAATTCTCATGACTTTTAGGGGGGTTTTGACAAACCGCCCCCAAAATTTATGAGAATTGGGCTTTTAGGGGGGTGGGTTCAAACAACCGCCTCCAAAAATTCAATTCTCATGACTTTTAAGGGGGGTTCCAAAAAAACCGCCTCCAAAAGTTCAATTCTCATGACTTTTAGGGGGGGTTTTGACAAACCGCCCCCAAAAGTTATGAGAATTGGGATTTTAAGGGGGGTTTTCAAACAACCGCCTCCAAAAGTTCAATTCTCATGACTTTTAAGGGGGGTTCCAAAAAAACCGCATCCAAAAGTTCAATTCTCATGAATTTTAGGGGGGTTTTGACAAACCGCCCCAAAAAGTTATGAGAATTGGGCTTTTAGGGGGGGTTTTCCAAAAACCGCCCCCAAAAGTCCAATTTCCATGACTTTAGGGGCGGTTTTAAAAGACTGCCTCCAAAGGCATGAAAAAACTTTTAGGGGGGGTTTTACCAAGACCCCCGCAAGCCAAAACCACCCCTAAAGGGCTATTTTGTTGTAGTGAGTAGATCTAGTTCTGGATGATGATAGCAATTACACATCAAAACAAATCACCGAAAAATATTTTACTTCTGAATGACCCTTACAAAAAATAAAGTATAGTAAAACAAGTACCAATCCCAACAAATTTAGGTCACAAATAAAATTGACGAACTTGGCAATACAAATAAAAAAATATACCAGTTATAAACTTCTCAATACAAATAAAAGAATCTACCAGTTATAAACTTCTCAATACAAATAAAAGAATCTACTAGAACGCTTTGGACAACTCTACAATAAGACAACCAAAATAATGACCATTTCACTGTAGCCCTGCCATTGCAATAAGTGTGCATTCATTTATATTACAAACATCCCAAACATAAACAATAACATACATAAATTATGAACATATACACTCTCATTAACACCTGAGATCCAATATTAATTGCAGAGCAAGATTCTAATAAAAGTACATTTTAAACAACTGGTTCAAATTTAGTTTGAATAAATAAAAACCATGTGGCGTCTCTCCATCAAGAGTAGCATCCACTAACAACATATAAATTTCAGTCGATATTTTAAACATGACAAGTCATAAAATAAATCATATCTTTTGAGCTCTATAACACTTTCACAGAACCAATACTCATAGGATAGAATAAAACCCTAATAACACCGAATGAGCCCTAAGAATCAAGAGTGCCCTAGAATTCAATAGGGCTAAAAAAGGATCCATGATAAAAAAGCATGATAAAAGGTAAATTTACAATATAATAATCTATTGTAACTATGGATAAAAAACATAAAAAGCATGATAAAAAACCATACCACATTAATTATTAGATAAAAAGCGTGATTTGAGTTTGTATTCTTTGATAAATTGCATGTTGTTATACCTCAAAGTCCCACTTTGAGTGTCGTTTCACCTCGTCGTGGTTTATCCCCATGTGAAACCTACCGATGCTTCTTCCTAATGAACGTTAGAACTTACTCCCACCTAGTTGGTCCCCTCTTTGGCCTTCCTTGGAATCCCTAGAGCCAAATACAACTTGTTTGACTTGATTTCCACATCATAGGGTCAAGATGCCACATCATTTGACCCACTTTACTAGAATTTTCACGCCCGACTAGTAGTGAAAGACGCGAAAATTCCCCTTTTTCACATTCTGCATACCTGCAGGAGTGTAAAAATTTCAACTTAATCGTGCCTTGCTCAGCCTTTGTGACGCGAAAATCGCCTTCCAACCACCTTTAGCTTGGATCTTGGATCTTATCTTTGGGAGATTTTTATGGGATTGAGAGTGCCCTTTCAACCCTCACCCACCTTTCCTCTTTGGTTTGGTTCAACCTGCTTGATCCACCATTATCTCTCCTAGATCCACCTTCCTCTCCTAATAGTTGGCCTCCCAAATCCTATAAGAAGGAGGTCATCCATCGGATAAAGGGAGAACACTTGAGGTATCAAACCTATGGTCCTAATATTTTTGTAGAGGTAACAAGGAGTAAGGATTTGGAGCCGAAGTTGTTGCTTTGACATCAAGAAGTGACTTTGTAAGATTCTTTTAGCTTTCATCAATATAACTTGTCTTATTTTCCCATTTTGTGCCTCTTGTTTCAATCAATAGCATGATATGTTTCTATTTTGATTTAGATCCTAACTATATACATAGTATTTGGAGATTGTGTTGCTTGTTGTTTGCTTCCACTTGAACAGGTTCTACTTGCAGGATTCAAGGCTAGAGATGGAGTTAAGAAAAACATAAGATTTGAAGTAAGTCATACTACTTCCTCTTTTTCAAATACGTTAAGAATTTGTATACATAGTTAGATCTAGGAACTTAAGGTTGCATTTGTTTGTTTACTGTCTTAGATTAGACTTAGTTGATCTTATTTTAATCTCTGGATAAATCTAACTACTCGTAGGACAGATTTATTAACACACATGTGCGGTATGCCCCTTCAAGACCTAACCTTTCAGCAATGGAGATGTTATGTGAAGATTAAAATGTCGAGAAAACTAAGAATGAAAAGTGGAATTGCATTATCCAGAACCTTCACCCTCCAAGCACAATTCGATGTGGGTGAACCGTGAATCACTGTAGCCTTTATAGAAAATAAAATATCCCCTGGCTTTCCCTCCAATATTGGAAATCAAGGGCTCAAAGAAGGTATCACATGAAATTGACAAAAAATACAGGCGAATGGAACCATATTCTTGAATTATAAGGAAAATGGAGGGCGAAATAACCCTTGGGAGCCTCCATTACTAAAAATTGGGGGAAAAGGAATGATTTCAGTAGAATTTCTCTAGAAATTGGGGGGAAAGATAGATTGGAGGGAGATTTTTCTAGGGAGAAAATAGTTTATTTCATTTTCCTAATTAATATACAGGAGGCTATTCATTTTGGATTTATTTTTTTTCTAATAAATATTGGGAGAATAGATTTTAGCTGAAAAAACCCTTTCCATATAAGAAAATAGCCCACTAAATTTTTGTAACCCCTTAATATAGCCCATGGCCTATATATAGCCCCTAAAATTATCCATGATTCTTGATGGTGGGCATGATGCCAAAGTTGGTTGTCTAAATACCGCAACATAACATATTAACAATTAAATCTTAGTACTTACATATCTCCCTTTTAGTTTAACATAACCCTTTATGCCAAGTTTTTGTTTCCCAAACTTCTCCAATCTGGCCTATGTGGCCTTCACAATGTCTTGAGCCTATGAAAAGTGTGTAGTGCATGTTAATGTGATTTCATTAGTATGGTAGAATTCACAATTATAAGTTTTTTGTATGTTATATTATTATAACTACAATTGTGGCTCTCCAAATATTGGATACAAGGATCCCTCTTTATTCATCTTCTTCTCTTGAGCATCCTTGATTTGTGTATCCCATTCTTGTATGGGAATTACTCCAGGACGCTCATAATTAGGGTAATGACTGATATTAGTGTGGTAATTGTCTCACATTGATTTCAAGTGCTTCCCTACCATGGTTTTAACCAACATTTTTTTTAATACATGACCATACAATGTGGTCATGTGTTTCATCAACTCTTTTTACATATTTTTGTTTTGGTAATTTTAACTTGTTCTAATTGTTGGTACAAAGAGAGAAAACAATTTTTTGTGCAATGCTTGATAGAAAAAGTTATTCCCTAGAATCAAAATAATATATTATGACTAGATATATAATATCAACATAAAAATATTATTCGTTGTATAAAATGAAAATATATTGATGGATTATTAATTATCCTAGAGTTTTAATTCTTTCACTAGGACTAGTTCTTGGTCATCTGTAAAGATATCGGTAACTTGTCGGTGCTCTTAACAACTATGCCCAACCTATTGGGAATTGTATAAACATATGGTGAATGATACATAGGAGTAGATGTTGGGGTAGTCATATATAGGGATATAGTAGTTGGGATGACACCAAAACTAGGTCCAAAATGAGGGGTACTAGCAGTGATACCAGGAGTAAATGAATTAGTACACTAGTACAAAATGAGAGATAAGTGACTAGGAGACTAAAAAAGCTAGTCACCATAGCTTTTTCAAGGGATAAACGACTAAAATTAAGCAATTTTAAGTGATCCAACTAAAAACGACTAAGAAAAATGACTAATTTAGTCACATGATAAAATATACGACTAGATAACAAGTGACTAAAATAAAAATGACTAACACAAATGACTAATTAGTCACATGAATACAAATATGACTATATAACAACGACTAAGAATATGAATTAGTCATTTATGTTAGTCATTTTTAGTTGTGTCACCCTGGCAATGGAAAATTATAATTTTGACAATGAATTTGTACAATTTACTAAATTTTAACATCGCATATGTTAATGGGGTCTTTGAATCCATCTACAGTGTTAAAATTTACTAAATTGTAACTTTTTATATGGATTTAGAGACCCGAGTGATGTTAATGGTGTCACTCAGCAATGGAAAATCCCAATTTTGACAATGAATTGTTATGATTTACTAAATTTTAACAATGTAGATGGATTCAATGGTCTCTAGATCTGATTGAACCATGCTAGTGTTAATTCTCAACATCGATGATTTTGAAGTGTCGAAAAATAGTGACTCCAACAATGCACCTATCAAATTTTGTCATCCAACCATTCTGATCTCACCATCATGTCAGCTAGTTTGAAGCACTTTTCATGTGCATATCTCATTTCATCATTTTCACAGCTTCCATTGGACCCCTTCGATAGATTTACAGCCAGTTTTCATCTCATGTACTATGGTTGTGTTGTGGTTAGGTCATGTTTTGGTTTTGGTAGTTTCTTGTCAATCATTATATTGTCATACCGCGAAGTGATCATGAGTGTATGCATAATTGTATTCAACTAGTCACACTGGTCATGTCCATTTTTCATTTGACAAAAATCATCATAGTTTGATCCTCTCGACACTCAATTGAAATTTCAGCATTTCGTGTCATGACAATTAAATTTTGTCATTTTCGCATCCTTCATTAATTCACAGGATGAGTCTGTGTGTCAGTGTTCTCTTACGTCTATGCTTGGAAAGTTGAAAAATATTCCACCCCTAAGTCTTACATAAAAAAAAAATCAAAATCCCATATTTTATAATAAAAATATTAGTGCTTCCCCCTTTTAATTATTTCCCCTATAATAAAAATATTAGGCCTACCTTTTTGTCTAGACATGGAATCCAGTAGCCAAGGGCCTCTACCAAAAGCATAGTGAAATGTCGGACGCGATTAGTAGAAGACTGCAACAATTCAGCCAGGAGTAGCCAATTTGAACAAGTGGAGGATACATAGAACAACCCTATCATGTTGCTTAAACCTGAGCCTGCAGGACGCCATTGACGTCACATGATTGAGCTTCATGGTGTTGGTATGAGGAAACCTGTAGCTAGCTGGCTGATGCAACATGGAATTATTGACTGGAGCGAGCTGAGGTGAGGTTCCCACGGCTCATTAAACTACCATCACCTCCTCCGCCATCGGTCAGTCTGGTAGGCTGGCAGGTGGTGAGCTCACCACGCGTCGTAGGCCCCAAGACACCCGCATCTGGGTATGTAATATAATTATTTTAAAATAATATAAATATAGCTATAGCATATGTAATATTCATATAATATAATTATATCGTATTAATATTAACATTTAACAACAAAATATAATATAGTTATTTCACCTTATATTTCCATTTATAAATTTGTAAATACTAATATAGTTTATATATATAAACCAAACCAATAAAAAAAAAATATAGTATATACACATAAACCAAACAATCAAAATAAAAAACAAATTTAACTGTTTAGTATGTTTTTTAGAAGCCATTAATCATGGTATACAACTAGTTAGATAAAGGGATTTAGCGCCACAAATTTTAGCACTATTTGGAGAATAATTTATTTACAATGAAAAAGAGTTTTGGCACCATGAATATGGTTTTGATCCTACTTTCAACCAATGCATATGGAACATTAACATACATTCCTTTGATCGAACGATCGAACTAGGGCAGAGATCAAATATCTACTCCACATCCCAGTTGTGCATATCAAATGAAAAAAAATTGATCCGGCACCGAACATCCCAGTGGTAGATGCTCTGCAATCAGGGTCATATTTTGGAATTTTGGGCATCTCAACTACAATTTCTATGGCTATGCTCTGCAATCGGGGTCGTATTTTGAAATTTCAGGCATCTCAACTACAATTTGTATGGCCAATGAGGTAAGTAATGGATCCTCCTCCACTTACAACATCTTCTTAATTATTTGACTGGCCATTTCGGTAATGAACAGGTGTGCCAATTTTCCCTTTTTTCAGAGGTCATGGTTCATCTCTACCTACTAAAGGATACTCCCCCTTTTATATATCAGTTGAGAAATTTCCTAAACTGGAGGAGGTCCCAAATTTTATGGCAATATTCTCTGTATCGCTAATCTCTGTCATTCAATTTGCATCAGCACACAAAATCCTAAAAAGGTTGTAGCCTATATTGAAATATTGTAACTTCTAAGAAGATTATATTTGTATTATTCCGGAGATGTTTCATTCCTCCGATGGGACTTTATTATGTATCCGGAGATGTTTATTCCTCCGATGGATTATGGTAACTAGGGTTATTAGATCTCTCATGTGGGGGTCGACCCTGAGTTAATTTATTAGGGGTTATTAGACTCTCTTAGGAGAGGTCGGCCCCATAGGGTAAAAAAGTCACTCGGGAAACAAGTATAACTAGATGAGGTTGTTCCTCACTTATCTCACACTTCCATCACTCAGAAAGTAGCGCACTAGTGAGAGAGAGGTCTACATAGGAGGTAGAGAAGGAGCTCTAGTCCTGGACTACATCTTGTATTTGGTTGATCATCTTATTGAGGAAAGCTTTGCTGGGTTTTCTACCCCATGAGGGTTTCCCGAGGTAAAATATCAGTCTATCTTGTGATTGTGTTTCTTTCAGTGATATTGCTGGTCAAATTAGTATAAAATTAACATGGTATCAGAGCTAGCCTGAATAGGACATCTTTCACAAGGTGAAAATCTCTCTCTCTCTCTCCTCTGGTGAAAATTAGGGTTTTTGCAAAAGTTGGCATTTTTTGATTCTGATTGCATGGCTGGATAGCCCTCCTCAAAATCGAATTTTTGAGCCCTGGATCGAGGTTTTTGGTTGGTAGAACTCTGGGAAAGTCAAACCCTAGTTTGACCAAAAGTGAGAAAAACTAGAAAACCAAAAATATGTTGCAGATCCGGAAGGTGAAAAGTTGAAGTTTCCAGAAGCAAAACACACCAGAACTTTCAATCAAGCACATCTCCTGGTAAGTGTTATTCTATCTCTTGAAAAAATTCAATCTCTTTGACCCCTGAAGAAGATGGATCCAAGCACTAAGCTTGAAGACAAGCTAGAGGGTATAGAAAATTTCCAGGCATGGAAATACATAATCGGCCTCATTCTTGAAGAGAATGATCTTGCCCAGTATATCAAGGATGAGATTGCAGAACCTGGAGAAGATGAAGCCAAAGAGAAGTATAGGAAGGATTTGATTAGGGAAAAGAGAATCATTGTTGATTCTATTAAAGACCACTTGATTCCCCAAGTGGCATCCAAGAAGACTCCAAAGGAAATGTATGATTCCCTTTCCAGAATGTATGAGGGAAAGAACATCAATAGGAAGATGAATCTGAGAGCTCAATTGAAGAGCACAAAGATGAATAAAGGAGGATCTGTTCAAGACTATTTCTCAAGGATCTCCCAGTTCAAGGAACAACTATATGCTATTGGATATACCCTTGATGAAGATGAACTAGTCATGACTGCTCTAAATGGTCTCACTAGACCATGGGAGTCATTTATCCAAACCATGTGTGATAGAAAAGAGAGCATGAAATTTGATGTGGTATGGGAAGATTGCATCCAAGAAGAAGCTAAGGTTACCAACAGAGAAGCCCTACTCAAAGAAGATGACCAAGCCTTGGCTACACACACTAAGAGAAGAAGGAAGCAATCCTACTTGAAGAAGGACAGTCACAAGGAGTCTCAATCTCCACAAAGATTTCAGAAGAAAGGAAGAAGAAAACACTCTTCTTTCCAATGTTTCAATTGCCACAAAATAGGACACATTGCTAGACATTATCCTTCAAAGAAGAAGAAAGATCTTCACCATAGAAGACATCAAGCACATCATGCAGAAGATGATAGTGAAGAAGAAGAAGAAGAAGAGGAAGAAAGGCCTCACAAGAAAAGATCTAGAAGAGAAGAAGGAATAAAGACCCTTCTTCAAGAGAAGATCTAGAAGAAATGAAGAAGAAGATGCAAAAGAGTATGTTCTATTCTCTGCACTCTCTGGATATATAACACCTGGAGAAGATACATGGCTTATTGATAGTGGTGCTTCAAAGCATATGACTGGACAAAAGAAGACTCTTTCAAAATTGGAAGAGAAGACCTCCCCACAGAAAGTGTCATTAGGAGATGACTATCAATATCCCATCAAGGGAATTGGTGAAGCAAACTACAAGCTTGATTCTGGAACCCCATGAGGATGAAGGAAATATTGTATGTACCAGGATTGAAGAAGAACTTGCTTTCCATATCAACATTGGATAAGAAAGGTTATAGAGTTGCATTCATTGATGGACAAGTATTAATGTGGTCCAAAGGTAAATCTATTAAGGATGCAATTGTCATTGGTGAAGAGGAAGGAGGTCTGTACAAGCTCAAGGGCCATCCAGAAGCTGCCCTTGTACATGAAGCCACTAGCCCAAATGAGCTATGGCATAGGAGGCTTGCTCATATTAATTAAAAGGCACTACCTCATGTAAGCAAGGTAGTTATAGGTCTGCTAGACTTAAAGATTGATCATGATGGCACATGCAAAGGTTGTGCAAAAGGGAAGAATACCAAGAACCCATTTCCAAAGAGTGAAACAAAGATTAAGAGTATCTTGGATTTAATTCATTCTGATGTATGTGGACCAATGCCCTCCACATCCTTGAGTGGTTATGAATACTATCTCACATTTATTGATGACTATTCAAGGAAGTCTTGGATATACTTTCTAAAAGGAAAGAATGAAGTCTTTGGAAAGTTAGAGTTCAAAGCCTTGATAGAGAATCATTCAGAAAAGAAAATCAAAATACTCAGGACAGATAATGGCGGAGAATATACTTCAAAGGATTTTGAAGATTTCTGTAAAGAAGATGGAGTCAAGAGGGAGCTAAGTACTCCCTACAATCCACAACAAAATGGTGTTGCAGAGAGAAAGAATAGAACCATCATGGAAGCTGTGAAGACAATGATACATGATCAAGACCTACCTATGTATCTGTGGGCTGAAGCAGCTAGGGCAATAGTCTATGTGCAAAATAGACTATCCCACAGTGCTCTTGATTTCAAGACTCCAGAAGAAGTGTTCACAGGAAAGAAGCCTGAGGTAAGTCACCTCAAGATATTTGGATGTCCAGTGTACATTCTCATTCCAAAAGAAAAGAGGACCAATTTAGATCCTTCTACGAAGAAGGGAATATTCGTTGGATATTGTGAAGCATCCAAAGCATTTAGAATTTACATCCCATCTTTTCATCATATGGAAATAAGTAGGGATGTGACATTTGATGAAGAAGCAACTCTCAAGAGATCTAGGAAGTGCCAGTATGAAGAAGTATATGAAGAAAATGCACCTCCCAGAACTACAGAGGCTGTACCCATCCCTGAAGATGTAACACCTGAAGACCATGATATGATAGAACCACAAGAACCCCCCCTTTCAAACATTTCAAGGAAAAGAAAGCTAGCATGGGCAAGAGATATTATACTAGGAGCAGAAAAGTATGGAGCTCCTGAAGGCTCCACTAGAGTAAGCAAGAAACCAAAGCCATTCTCCAACTATATGGCTTTTATGTGTGATCTTATAGATCAAGAACCTACTAGTTATGAAGAGGTAGTTCATAAGAAAGAATGGGTAGAGGCAATGACAGAGGAATACTAGTCAATAATGAAGAATGATGTTTGGGATATAGTTCCCAAGCCAAAAGACAAAAGTGTGGTATCCTCCAAATGGATATACAAAATAAAGCATGCTGCGGATGGTAGCATTGAAAAATATAAAGCAAGATTTGTGGCCAGAGGATTCTCTCAGAAAGAGGGAATTGACTATGAAGAAACATTTGCACCAGTTGCAAGGTACACTTCCATTAGAACCATCATGGCACTTGCATCCATGATGAAATGGGATTTACACCAAATGGATGTAAAGACAGCCTTCCTGAATGGTGTGATTGAGGAAGAAGTGTACATAGAACAACCACAAGGATTTGAGGTGGAAAATGGAAGAACCCATGTATGCAAACTGAAGAAGGCCTTGTATGGGTTGAAGCAAGCTCCCAGAGCTTGGTATGGAAGAATTGACAGTTTCTTGACAAACTTGGGCTTTACCAAAAGTAAAGTTGATCCTAATCTTTATCTCAAGGTTATGAATGATGAACCTGTCATATTGTTGCTATATGTGGATGATCTATTTCTGACTGGAAATGAGAAATAGATTATCAAGTGCAAGAAGAAGCTCTCATCAGAGTTTGAGATGAAAGATCTCGGATTGATGCACTACTTCCTAGGTCTATAAGTATGGCAAGGACCAAATGGAATCTTTCTCAACCAAGGTAAGTATGATGTGGGAATCCTGAAAAGATTCGATATGTTGGAATGCAAAGCCATGGCCACTCCCATGGATTCCAACTTGAAGCTATTAGTTGATGACTCTTCAGAGTTAGTGGATGTGACTCTGTACAGACAGATTATTGGGTCATCAATGTATTTGACGAATACCAGGCCAGACACATGTTTTGTGGTGAACACTCTGAGTCAGTATCTAGTGGAACCTAGACAAGTTCACCTAATTGCTGCAAAACATGTGATGAGGTACCTAAAAGGTACAATAGATTTTGGTCTCTATTATCCTGGAGATCATGACTTCAGATTATATGGCTACACAGATGCTGATTGGGCAGGAAGTGTATCAGATAGGAAGATTACATCGGGTGGATGTTATTGTCTGGGATCTGCCATGATCTTGTGGTTTAGCAGAAAGCAGTCAAGTGTGGCTCTCATCACAATTGAAGCAAAATATATAGCTGCCTGCTTTGCTAGTTGCGAAGCGGTATGGCTTCAGGAGTTATTATCAGGATTGTTTGACTTAGAGATGGACCACATTGTGATTCTACGTGACAACCAGAGTTGTATCAAGATGACAGAGAATCCAGTGTTCCATGATAAGTCAAAGCACATAGAGATCCAATATTTTTATATACGGGATATGGTGAAGAAAGGAGCTATCAAGCTCGAGTATGTAGGCACTGATGAACAAGTTGCCGATGTATTGACCAAACCTCTGTCTCGAGTAAAGTTTGAGTATTTCCGAGACAAGCTTGGTGTAGTTCAGAAGGACCCTCCTCGAAAGGGGGAGTGATATGGTCGATGATAATATTTGGATACTGGTATCGATGTGGATACTTGTATCGATGATTAGATTGCCTATATTAATGGTAAGGTCAATATTGTGGATACTTGTATTTGATATGTATACTTGTATTGGTGTGGATACTTGTATTTGATATGTATACTTGTATTGGTGTGGATACTTGTATTTGATATGTATACTTGTATTGGCGTGGATACTTGTATACTTGTATTGGTGTGGATGCTTGTATTTGATATGGATACTTGTATTGGTATGGATACTTGTATTGATGATATGGATACTTGTATTAGTGTGGATACTTGTATTGATGATATGGATACTTGAATTGGTATGGATACTTGTATTGATGATATTGAGGCTACCTGTTCCAACGATGAGGTTGACGATGAGGTTGCCTGTTCCGACGATGAGGTCGATGAAATGGTCCTTAGACTTTGTCTAAGTGGACAGTAAGAGGATTGTATCACCCGTGGACTTTAGTCCTAAAGTGATCTGCAGACATATGTCTCTGAGAGTAAGAGGATTGTATCATCCGTGGACTTTAGTCCTAAAGTGATCCATAGACAGATGTCTCCGAGAGTGAGATGATTGTATCATCTGTGGACTTTAGTCCTAAAGTGATCCGCAGACAAATGTCTCCGGGAGTAAGAGGATTGTATCATCCGTGGACTTTAGTCCTAAAGTGAGCCGCATAAAGATGTCTCTGAGAGTGAGGGGATTGTATCATCCCTGGACCTTAGTCCTAAATTGAGCCGCAGACAGATGTCTCTGAGAGTGAGGGGATTGTATCATCCCTGGACCTTAGTCCTAAATTGAGCTGCAGATAGATGTCTTTGAGAGTGAGGGGATTGTATCATCCCTTGAACTTAGTCCTAAATTGAGCCGCAGACAGATGTCTTCGAGAGTGAGGGGATTATATCATCCCTGGACCTTAGTCCTAAATTGAGCCGCAGACAGATGTCTCCGAGAGTGAGGGGATTGTATCATCCCTGAACTTCTGTCCCTGAATTGATTCGTAGACATATGTATCCGATAAGTGGTCCTTAGACTTTTTCTAAGTTAATGAGTGGACTGCATCGTCCGAAGACATGATATGGTATCTTAAATAGATCATGTGTGTTGTAGGGTATGCTGCTATTGTGCTCTTGATCAAGAGGATCCAGTTGATGATGATGATGCAGATCGTGTGATGACGATGATGCAGATTGCATGGTGACGATGCTGTGATCATGATGATCTAGATGACGATGCTGTGGTCGTGATGGTCTAGATGATGATGCTGTTGATCGTGATGACGATGCTGTTGATCGTGAGGATCCAGATGATGATATTGATTGGTAGATCCAGACGATGAGGCTACTTTTCGAGAGATCATGATGGTGTTGTTGTAGCTGATCAAGTGCTGCAGAAGATGAAGACTCAATACTGACGATGTGTTGATGCCTCGGATATCGTAGCATCAATCAGAAAGGGATTCTCCCCGATAGATGATCCCAATTAGACTATCTACCGTTTGGTATAGGGAATCCGTCTGGTTAGCGGTTCCGGCAATCGTGGGTTTGGAGTTTTAATTCCGATTATACCGGTTATGGCCCGATCCACCTTTCTTTTGGATTTTATGTTTTAAATGAGATGCAAGTGCCTAATTTATATCTGATCTAAATGCAAAACTAAAACAGATCTAATGCTAAAACTGAAGTAAATCTACCTATCCTTGCAAGGAACACATTAAGGATGAGCAATGAGCTGTAACATATATCATAAAGAAAGAACATATAGCCATCAATTCTCACAGGTAAAGCTACAACAAGATAAAAGATCTTTAGAAGATAGCTTCTAATTTAATATAAAACACATTTCATGCTCATAAAACAGAGAAGCAAAATTATCTAATCTAAATGGAAAGAATGAAGAAACAGATCTAAACGTAAACAAACTGAAATAACTCTAAAGATCCTTGCAAGGAGCAAATTTAAAGGTCATGAACAATGAGCTACATGAGTTATCTTGAAGAAAGAACAGTTAGCCATTTAATCTAAAAGAGAACTCTACAGCAAAGATAAAGATATCAGCAGATAGCTCCTGATCTAATATGAAACACATTCACTGTCCATGAAATGGAGAAATCGTTTACACAGAAAGAAGCAAAATCATTATTACAAAGAAATAATTCAGATCGTAAGAATGATCTCACATTATAGGATGGAAATCACCAGAACAGTCCAATACACATCCATCTTTCGTTCCCATGCAAAACGTTCATCTCCTTGGCTTTTATTAGAAAATTCAATTTTTACAGAACCAATACAAGATAGCTCGTACAGGTTTCAAAATTTCATTCCCTGCCAAAAGTCCCGTTCTATTCTTCCTAGCTTCTATTTATAATTACAAAAATGCCCTTTGGGCTGCCACCTAGCCTCTTCCACATGTCACCTACAGGAATTTATTCTATAATAGACCAAAAATATGACTACTTCTTTTACAAAATATTTAACAACAGAGAATGGACAGCTGTCCCATAGCTCACGCTTTATGCATTTGAGAGTTTAAAAAAATACAATATAGCAGAAATAATGTTCTAATATCCGTGCTGTCAATCTTGTGCGTGAGCTTCAGCTGGGAGAGGATCTCCCAAGTCAATTGATGTTGCTGCTGCTTCTACTTGGGAAGAAGGGATTGAGCTAGCTGGAATTTATGCCACTGCTGGGGAAGAGGGAATCGAGCCCACTGTGGTTGCTGGAATGGCTGCTGGGAGAGAAGATTCTGGATCTGCTGTTGCTCCTGCTACTGCTGCAGCTTTCTTCTCCTCCTCTGCTATGTAACTATACCACATACCTGTGTCCCTTATGACTATGTTTGCTGCAGCAGGGAACAAGATTTTCTGAGAAGTCACATTCTTCCCGAGCTCTGCTCCAATGCTTTGAACTTCTGCTATTGTAGATTGATGCACTTCCTTCAGCAGATGGTTGTGGAGTGATGACAATCCAATATAATGTTGGAGGTCATCAATAGCTAGGACATCAATCCTCTTCACATACTCCGCTTGAACGCCTAGCTCTTCCTTTAGCTCAGCCAAGCGCTGTTCTGAATCTGGGAAGTCATCGAGGGATTGTGGGAAATTCAGCTTGCACCTGTCATGCACTCCCTTGATTCTTTGATACAGATAGTTGATCTTATCCCTTCTTCTTTGCACACTAGCTATCAGCTTACTGGCACAGTTCCTGCCAAACTCCAACAAGGCTATGTCCTCATTAAAACCGCCCACAGATTTAAATGGGAGATGCGTGGGGAAACCCCCCTTTCCTTCTCTCCATGCCATCTGACTCATGATATTTGCCTTGACACGGGTATTCTTAGCTTTGAGCCTATGGGCCTCCGCATTAATTTCTTTTAACCTGAATACCATGGCCATGAGCTTGCAAACCTCATTAGTGATTAGCTCCTGAGTGTCATGCACTTGCTTCAGGATGCTGTAGGACAGCTCATGGAAGGGAGACACGTCCATCATTCTGCTCTCAGCTTGCTCTAACCGCTCAGCTAATGCCCTCTTGTCTGCTTCTAGCTGGGATGCTTTATCTTCCACTCCGCTCTTCTCTGCTTCCAAAATCATCATTTGGAGTGTTAGTTGGTCCTTTTCCTCCTCCAGTTGGTTATACTTGCCTGATAGCTCTTTATGATCGGCATACAGACAATTTTACTTGTTCACCACAAGATCCCTGTGGGCTTGCTCATTAGCCACAGTTTGTTGTAGCGTACGAGCTCTCTTCTTTGTCAATACATTTTCTGTAACTATAACCCCTACATTATCCAATGATGCTTTTGTTGTTTCTACAGCTACGGATGCCATGGCAAAGGGATCTTGATTTGTATTCTGCATTATGGTGACCTCTCGGTGGGTAATGATGTCTTCATGGAAGGGAATTTTGATCCTCTCTTCCGATTTGAGGACCATAGCTTTCCTTTTCTTGTCATAGACAAACTCATTCCACCTGGACACCGTATGTTTTCCCGATGGAGTGTACGAGACAATTGGGTGGTCCATGATGTCTATGTCTTCTTCAGCAGGTGGGGTCCGGACTCCCTGAGCCGGATCTACTCCCACATTTTGGGTACCAGAGCCACCTGCTTGAGATGCATCTATTTCCACGTCTTGGACACCGGACCCACTTGCTTGGGTATCTTCTCCTGCTTTCATCTCTTCTTTCGACTTCCTTTCTGCCTCAGCTTGTTCAGCTTGCAGCTGATCTTCATTCTCTCTCCATAGCCTTTCATTTTCAGCCTCTTTCTGCTGCTGGGCTTCCTCAGCCTCTTTCTGCAGCCTTTTATTTTCAGCTTCTTGTTGCATTCTTGCCGCTTCAGTTTCCTGCTGCAACCTGGCTTCCTCTCTTAATATGAGCTCTTCCTGAGCTAGGGCATCATCAGCTTCTTTCTCCTTCTGCTGGCTGGTCTTTTGGACCTTGGTTGAGCTAGAGCTTGCTCCAGTGCCTTGGCGAAAGGTTTGCAGCTCAACCATGTTGCTGATGCCCCTGAATACCTCTTCCTCGGCATCGGGGTAGTGAGAGTACTCAAAATGAGCATAGATTTCCTTACAGTGCTCGGCCACTCTTCCCTTCCTGTCATTCCTGTGGAAGATCACCTCGCCGAAGTGGAAGGATTTTAGCTCCTGCACAAACTCTTCGGCTGAGGCAACCCCCGAGAACTTGTAAGCACCTATGCAGAAAGGTAGAGGGGGAAAGGAAGCCTTCTGCTGTTTGTGGAGCATTGCTCCAATTCCATCTAGGAAGATTTGTCTTACTGCTTCCTTGAGGACCACATAATCTATGGCATACTGCGGCAAAATGTATGGGGGCTTAGTCCCTCCAAACATTCTGAGGTAGGTGCCTTGCTCTGAAAAGTAAAAATCCCCGTAATCCTCAAGGACTTCCACAGCGTTCTCTGACAGGCAGTTGGGCTCCTCCTTGAATAACTTCTCATATAGGGGCATGATGAACCCCTCACAGATGAGTTTGTAGCTAGGTTTGTAATTCTGGGCTCACATCATCCTAAAAGTGGTATAAACTGGAGCGATGGCCTTGTCCCATGTGCAGCCCAATTTGGGGAATTCCACCTTGGCCAAAACACAATCAATCAGATATGAAGACATGAAAAATTCTTCCTTCTTCAAGGCTAGTCCTTCTCTTGCAGTAACTATCATTGAGGCCAAACTATCTGACAGGAGAGTGGCCCAGTCAAACACAGTTCCTTTAAACGCCACGAAGTGGATAATAGGGACCCACTGAATTTTATACACGGTGCCATCGGGCATGCCGAAGATTCTGCACAGCATCAAGGTGATCAATCTGAAAGGAGGTCTCAGATTCTGAACGTCATATTCGTCATTTCCTTTCTTTCTCAAATGCTTTCCTGCGGCCAATAGCTTTTTTGCCATCTCAACGTTGTTCATCTGGCCTAGCCATTCATCAGTCAGAAATTGCTGGGAGCGGGGAAATTTGTAGGCTGCTGCAAGATATGCGGGTTGAAATGAGGCAATGGCTGTCTTACCGCTGTTATGAATTACTCTTCCTTCCGCATCGGCATGTTGGAGTAACCACCCGATTACCTCAGCACATGGGAACAGTTTAGGGCGGGTAGCAGCTCTGGTTATGCTTGAAGCTTTGATATTTAGATAAATCGGCCCCTCTTCTAACAACATGTCTGGGACATCCTGTAAATGTCACCCCATCTGATTTCAGGAGGGGCACCGGTGGTGCACCTAGTATCCTGGAGTGAGGTCTCAGTTTTAAGTGATGCAGGCTTTTTCTCTGTCATCTTAGCCTTCTTCTTCCCACCTTTTGGCATTTTGACTTATCCCTGATGGCAACCAAATATACATCATTATCAACATGATCAACATACTGTGAGATTTTACAGAGAGCATCACCATTTTAACATGTCAATGAGATAAATGCAATGGGAAGCTGCATGTTAGGAAGCCAAAATACACCATTCCAAACACGAGTTCTAGATTTTAGTCATCCTAATTCTTTAAAAGGGGCAGGTTTGGAAATGCTCCCGCGAGGATAAGCATGTTGCGGAAGCAACCTGCTCTCGGTTTAGCTCTAGGGAAAAGGGTGTCCCTCATTTAGGTTCAAATGGTAAATGGCCGGTTAGCTGGGTTTGATAAAAACTAGGCGAGGGGCTCGGCCAGCAGGGTTTATTTATCGCATTTTGGCATGAGGTCCTATGGCCAAGCTCAGGATCTAAACGGGGTAGCGACTGGCCGGGACTAAGATTTATGAAGAAGGCCCGGATGGCTATAGCTTTCGCCTTCGGCTAGGGAGACGAGACCTTAATGGGGTTGGCGGTTTTAAAATGACGAAGTACGCGGCTCGGGGAGAAAATTGTAAACAATCTATCCGTCCAAATTGACGGTCTTTAACTACTAAGAAAACGTTTTTACAATTCCTCTGATTTTTATGACGAGAAATATGCAATTTAGATCGTTTGACGGGCAAAATAGCCTATGACGGGCATTTTGCCCGTCGAAATTCAACCAATGCCTATCGTTTTCAAAAAAGGACAACCCAATAGCAATTTGACACGTAGAGGGGACAAATTAACGGTTAAAACCTCCTACCTGGCACCGTGAAGATGGCTGAATGAGGTGGCTGCGAACGTGGACGAGTGAACTGAGCTGGAGTGGTCGCGCGATGTCCAACAGTGGTTTAATTGACACAAATAGCAATGGGGTCGGTTCGAGCCTCCACCGTATATTTAAATAAGTCGAACACGTGCGAGGTTTTAATACGGTGGGTGGTGCATTAACATGCGGCTTTAATACCGGTACGTCGGCGTCAAATTATGTCATCTCGGTTTGCGTGTGTGACCGCCACCCGCGGGATGAACTCGCGACCCTCACCCGCCATTGCGGAAGGATAGAACGAAAGTTTCTGCTGTTTCGAAGGGAAACGGTGAATGGCACCCGCAAGTTTTTCGAAAAAACGCTCCGGAGGTTTCGGGAAGAATATCGTCAATGTTTCCGCGGGGTTTCGGACGGGTTTCGCCAAAGGTTTCCGCTAAAGACGGTCGCAGTCATGGAAGGAAAACTGCAAAACGTCCCGCAATTAGTCGAGTCCCTTTGGAAAGATATCGTGGCGGCTTCCGACGTTTCGGGAGCTTCTCGCGAATGGTTCCCGTAAAAGAAAATTTTCTAAGTCTTCGCGGATCTTTCGGAAAGAAATGTTGAATGGCGCTCGCCGTTTCGGAAAGATAACTGGAAAGCTTCCACGGTTGCAGACGGCTTTTGCAGATTGTTTCCGGGACTGTTTAAGGGTTTCGGCGTTTCGGAAAGCTTAACGTGAAGGCTTCCGCAACTGCGAAAAGAAAAGTCAAAGTGGTTCCGCAATTTCCAAAAAAAATTCTAAGTTCTTTTCAAAGCTTCGGGGGGATTTGGCGAATGGCTTCCGCTGTTGCGGGAGGATAGCTTGAAAGCCTCCGCAGTTTCGGGAGCAAAAGCTGAATGATTCCGCAGAGTTTCCCTGGTGCGTTCCGCAAAGTTTCAAAAAAAATCTAACTCCTTTTTCGGAAGGCTTAGATGAATGGTTTTCGCCGTTTCGGGAGCAAAAGCTGAATGCTTCCGCGGAGTTTACGTTCCGCAACTTTTCAAAAGGTTTCTAAGTTCCTCTTCGAAAAGTTTAAACAAAAGCTTCCGTCTTTCGGGAGGAAAACCTGAATCCCTCCGCGTTTGCGGAAGGTTTTGACGAAGAACTCCGCCGTTTCAGAAGGGATTCGTCAAATGTTTCCGCGACCTTTTCAACAATAATTTCGAAGCCTTTTCAGGGAACTTATGACGAACACTTCCGTTGTCTCGGAGAGATAGCTTGAATGGTTCCGCCGTTTTGGAAGCAATTCCTCAATAGCTTCCGCAATCTTTTAACAATCGTTTCGGGAGGAAAACTTGAATTGTTCCGTGGGGCACTCCGCAAAAAATCGAAAAGTTTTCTAAGTCCCTTTTCGGATGTTTTGACGAATGGTTTCCGTTGTTTCGGGAGAAAAACCCGAAACTCTCCGCAATATTTTCAACAAAAGTTTCTAAGTCCTTTTCGGATGTTTAAACAAAAGGCTTCCGCCACTGCGAGGCTTTACCAAAACGTTCCGCGATTTCGAGGAAGACTTCATGAAATTTTTTTCTGTTGAGAAACAAGATCTTCCGGCAGACTTGGAGTTTTTTCATGACAAGATTTTCTGTTAAAAAACAAAGATAAAAGCTGGGAGTGACTTATTAAGGCAACCTTTCTACAAAAATGACAGGAGGGGCCCCAATATGTACAATTTTTTTTTGGGGGGGGTGTTGCTGCAACAACACGATGCTGATGTTACAGTATTGATTATGTTCCAGTAACTATCTGAGTTACTGATGATGATGTATAAATAAAGCTTCCGATGATTTATAGATGTATCATGTATCATGTAGTCGATGACTCCTTCCTCTTGTAGATGTTGTTATAATATCCTTCTCGTTAAGGGGGAGTGTTGAAATATTGTAATGTCACATACCCCAATTTTACTAAAATAATGTAATTATTTTATTAATATTCCTGAGACATTATGTTAAATTTAATGCTAAGTAGGAATGGATGACTCAGCAGAGTCTCCAGAAATGGAATGTAAATTATGAATAATTATTATTAATAAATAAATTATGGAGACAACAGCATGGGAGAGCTGTTAAAAGAGGTTACTGGTCTAACTGGTGGATGGAACTAGGTGGAAAGACAAAAGACAAGTGGCAGCATCCTCAAACACTTCCTGAGTTGCAGGTGGCAACTTCCCTATATTTTGGGGTCATGATTCCCCAAGAAAGTGGAATCTGAGCAGGTGGCTCATTAATGACAGTTAACCCAACTAAGACCTAGGCAATCTTTTAAATAGTACTCAATGAACTGAGCTGGGGGTTCAGCATTGTTCTAGAGGGAGAATACATTCAGGTGAATGCTATTTAGGAGTCCCATTGAGGAAGTGGGAAAAACAGTAAGGAAGTGTTTTGAGTCAGGAAGTTGCAGTAACTTGATTCCAGTATAGCTGCTTGGGCTGAGGGAATTGTTGGCTGTACCTAGTTCCAGCCAGTTAGACCAGAGCAAGCTCGGGGGTCCTGAGAAGTGCTGTCTGGGCACTCTCCAGGAATTGGTAGGGAGGAACAACCTCCCAGTGCTGTTATTGTCTACCATTAATACAGGTTCTGCCACTTTTCCTGCTGTTTATTTAATAAACTTAAATGTAGAATGGACTATCTCATTTGTGTTGAACAGTATTTATTTTCAGTAAAGTAGCCTCTCTGTATCGTCTTTGATAGAATTCGCAGAATTTATATGTCTTAGAATTTTTCCTATTATCACATAAATCGAGTAATTATTTTATGCAGAATATATTTGTTATTATTGCAGTAATAAAATATTATGGTGACTTATTATAGATTTATTATTAATAGTTAAATAATAGATATATAATACTATACAGTAGTCATTTGTGATTTACACATATTAAAAACAATCATAAGAACAGACACATAGATAAATTTTAGAATCCCAGTGAAATATTTACATAAAGAAAATTACAGGTATAAATTCTATTAGAGCAATTATACCAGTTTATATCTGTTTCATGTTTTAGTTAAACTAGTATACAGGTTATTCTCTGTATCGAGCTAAAGGTAAACAAAACTTATATCAGTAAATTTATCCATACTCAGAACATAACTGACTGTTATCGATTTATCCAAAGGGTGTGGATTGCAATAAGTTTTCATTTTTAAACTTTTCCATACAATCCTATTCGACAAAATCTTAGTGAATATAAACCAGAAATCTGTAAACAAAGAATCGTGGTAAAAATTGTTTTATCTAAAACCTATCACTATAGTTATTATATCCAGGATGCTTACAACAGAGTGACAGAGTTATTCAAAAGCCAAACTTATTGACTGGCTCGAAGCCGAGTCTTACAACTTAGAAAAATTCATTTTGCCTTCATCCAAACCCATCCATTATCACTAGCATAGGTTACTGCTCATTTCGAGCTCATTTTACATGTATTACACAGCACTGTTGTGGGGTTTTCATATCAATAGTCAAACATCATAAACACGCAGAGAAGCTATCAACAAACTCAGCCATTGTTGGCTTTTACAAACCCTACCATTAATTATTAACTATTGACAGGGAGACATTCGCCACGGTATGTAAACACAAAACCAAAATTTCACAAACTCGCTTCCAGCCACCACAGAACTTAAACACTTTCATATATATATTAACCCGGGGAAGAACCCCAACTCACCAAGGTTAACAACATTTTCAAATGGCTAACGCAGTAAGGGTAGTGAACCCCAACTCAATCATTAACACTCAAAATCAAAGAAAAACGCAGAGAAACAAACACATTGTTATCACCTACAGCCAAGTTATCATCCTCTGCAAGTATCCGAGAAAGCTTAAAAACAAACCCATATTTAAACATTTTGTTCATTAATAAACACGAAGATGATACACGGCCACTTGACAGGCCAAACATTACAGAATTTATATAACTTCTACAGGGTTGGGTAAAACCCTATATATATATATATTCAAAATATAATAGCAATAACAACCCCGAGGCTTTCATAACAGACAGAGCCGTAGATTGTTCCTCGTAAACATGCTAGGGTAACAAACTCTATCTACTGTAAGCAAAAAGGATTAATACATGTGACTGTTTTCAGGTTCACAAAAACGACAATAACCCAGTTACAAAGGAGGTCCTTCCAGACTTAAACCTAGCAAAACAAAAACCCACAAAGGGAGAGACAGCCATGGTATAACCAGGCTTACCCGGAGGAGCCAGCGCTGAAGAGGAAGCCTCGTACACCTTCAGGGAAGGTTGAGAACCTGCACATTATAAAATAACGAACCTTGTCAACATTTATGTTAAATATAAACAATATTATTCATACTGCAATCTACGAAACCTTTGTCATTTCTTACCTGAGCCATCGGAGAAAGCAACCCCGTGGACAACCTGGTAGCCACGAGTTGAGCCAGGTAGCAAAACCTCATCACATTCGTCAGAAGGATGAGCAAGGCAAACTTCCAGATCCTCTCTATTGATGGCAGTGACAGGCAACATTTTAAACAAACCCTTAAGCTGTGAATGAATCAGACGGGGAGCACATTTTAAAACCCATTACACGACCACCTCATGGATAAAAACAACAGAGAAAAACCCTGCCTCTAACTCACACCAGCAATAGTGTAAGATTGTAAGTAGCAGGTGGCTTAAACACAGTGACAGCAACGATACCAAGATGCCCAATGAACTGTAGCAGACGCCAAAGGCAGAGTCCACAGACTTTTAAACTACCAGAGGATAAAACTACGTGACATAACCTTAAGAAAATTGCATTTTACAGTACCCAACTGACGAACTCAGACATGAAGGGTTTCTCTCTTACAACCCGAGCCCGAAGGCAGAGAAATAACCAGGTAAGGGTTTCAAGACAGGATTATATATCACCAAATGCAAGGAGGAGAGCCAACCACATAGCCATTTACTTTATCAACTTACCATGGGTCGACTCCCTATAGTTCAACTGCAGCTCGAAATTGTTGTTCATCGATTTTAAATCATTGCATGGATATAAGTCTTATTCATCGTATGGAAAAATCACTATGATTGATACACAATCATCATATAGTGCATGCTTTGCAACCGAACCATCGATAATTCCTAAGGTACATATTATGTATATCCCCTACAATGATTTGAAAGAGATGTAGTCAACTTCAACTAGAAGTTTCTCATAACTTTAACATTTTTAGATATTACTTAGCAATATAATTGGATACAATATTGCTATATAAGTTCCTATTACCAAAATTATTCCAATACTATTATTAACAATCAACAATGAGAATAACAATCTTTAATATTGTGATGTATGGATATAAACTCATCTACAGGTCCATACTTTGAACGTAGATTAAAAACAAGGAACAGAGATTTTGACATAAGTTAAGCAAAAATACTAAGTAGACAATGGACCATAAATTATAGATGAAATTAATGGAACATCACTAGAGGTGTCACATTTCCAACTCATGCTAATAACCAGTGATCACAGCCGTAATCATAGCTAATAGTTGACAGTATATTACATAATGCTAACGTCACGTTATGCATACGATGAATATGATACAAACAACTTGTTCCGGTGATAGTTTACAACATTAACATAGAGTCATGGTCACAACGCAATGAAAATGACGGAGATATTGTAATTCATCGCAAAGCCTAATGATACTATCCAGAATAAGAGATATCATGTCAAGGCAAACTATCAATCATATATCAAGCATAAATTTCATGAAAAGAACTTTACTGTCTTACACGACATCCAGTAATGATAATTAGATCTTCTTTGAGTTTTTACAGTGCAGGGAGGAGTTTGATGTTTATAAAAATTAAATTACAGTGATTCATACTTCACCGGTGTACCTGCGAACAAAAGACGAATTATGCACTAGCTCGTAAGCTAAGTAAGCCAGTCAGCTATGGCTAGGTACCTGTGAACAAAAGACAAATTATGCATTAGATCGTAAGCTAAGTAAGCCAGTCAGCTATGGCTAGTTCTCCCTTTGCAGTTAAAAACGAAAACAATCAATAACTAAAATCAAAACTCACATTAGTATTATAACAGAACCTTTTTAAACAAAAATACGATTAGTTACTTAAAATAAACAGGACCAGGAATGCAATTAATTAACATTTATTGTTATAATAAAAATTTTAATTTTTTTTGAAATTGCGGGTTCTGACATGTAACTTCTAAGAATATTATATTTGTATTATTCCGGAGATGTTTCATTCCTCCGATGGGACTTTATTATGTATCCGGAGATGTTTATTCCTCCGATGGATTATGGTAACTAGGTTTATTAGATCTCCCATGTGGGGGTCGGCCCTGAGTTAATTTATTAGGGGTTATTAGACTCTCTTAGGAGAGGTCGGCCCCATAGGGTAAAAAAGTCAGTCGAGAAACAAGTATAAGTAGAGGAGGTTGTTCCTCACTTATCTCACACTTCCATCACTTGGAAAGGAGCGCACTAGTGAGAGAGAGGTCTGCATAGGAGGTAGAGAAGGAGATCTAGTCTTGGAGTATATCTTGTATTTGGTTGATCATCTTATTGAGGAAAGCTTTGCTGGGTTTTCTACCCCATGAGGGTTTCCTAGGGTAAAATCTCTGTCTATCTTGTGATTGTGTTTCTTTCAGTGATCTTGCTAGTCAAATTAGTATAAACTTAATAGCCTAGGTGGACAATGAGTTTATGACGGTATAGGTAGGGCTTTCCATCTCCCCAAGGCTCTTTTTATGAGGTCATGCCGGTTAGGGATCTATGCTGTTGGCCTTCTAACTTGGATGATGAAGGTTGGTTGATAATTAGGCAGGTTGAGCATATTTATTTAAAATGCTTATTGATATTTCATTAATCTGGCGTTGGTCCTGGTTTTGTATGAATCATTTCGGCCAGTTTTGGGTCAGCTGAACCAATTATAGAGTGGAGCTATCTACCTTCCAAGCCTTCAGACATAGATGAGGGCCCAATTTGTAAACTCCACTTAATCCACCTAATTGATTGCCTAACGGAGCACAACACCAGATTAATCATCAATTCCAAACCCTTAAGCCAGATTCATGAATTCAAGGACCACTTACTTCTTATTCCTTACAATACCTTAAAAAGGAGTGAAGATAGTGGAGCTATAAATTGCTCACAGATCTTACCGTGTCAAAGAATGTACTTGTCTCGCCACAACGTTTTAAGATATTCATGAATGGCTGGAGGAGGCTTACTTTTATCAATAACAATGAAGGACTTATTTATTTATCGGGAAGGTTTCGCCTTCCCTGCGTGACTTATCAGTCCAATCAATCTAGTAAGTGACTATATTTTGCATCTTTGATAGAATTTACTTTATGCATATTTGTTGGCATAATTACATTTCATTATTATTTTCTCTACAAAACCAGCCAGTAACACACCCTGGAAAGCCCTTCCAATAATAATATCCTATCTAGTATATAGTTTCACCCACACCTTTTAAGTAGTTTCATCCCAGAAAGAAAGCCAGTAAATAACAAATTATATTCCGTAACATAGTTCCACCCACCCATAAAGTAAATAAGGAAGGACATATATGACAATTAGAATGTCCCAAGAGAGAGGTGCAATTCCTTGAACTCGAATCCACACAAATTTTGGGTACAGAGGTAAAATAATGTTTTTCAACCATTTGTCTTCCTGAAAGAATAGATGATTTTTAGTCAAAAGAATACATGATTTGCAGCACCCCCACTGATACTAAAACAATGCCCTTGTTACACACACCGTTGGTGTGGACCTCCCAAACCAAGGAGAGAACATAAGCACCTAACAATTGTAGAATTATGTTTGAGACCTAAACTTGACCAGCACACAAAGGGGTCATGTCCTAATTAAATAGTGTTTTCCCATACACTTTCAGTTACATACGAAGATTCTGATTTTCTGAAAAGTGCTAAGAGTATCTCATATTTATATAATTTTTGAAATGCTTTTCAATGTAGTAGTTGTATTGGAGTCCGAGTGTCTTCAGCAAAACCCTAGCTATGCCTTCGAGTATGAGGACTAGCCAAGTGAGCAATTCCAATTTTTCTTAAATTCAAGTACATTTAGAATTCCTGGCCAAACTAACGAACTAATTTCTTGAACTTTTTAGATTTGTATTTGACTGTCATGATTTATCACAACGAATTAGTGGGAAGAATTTGGTAACCCAAAGTCCTCAACTGCAAAAGTTTGCTATTAGCATCCTGAGGCAAACTTGCAGTGCTAGTGTGAGAGCAATTGCCTCGTCTTTGAGCACATTCATACAAAGAAGAGAAAGTGTTTGGAACAACAATGATTGAATGATTTTCTTTGTGCAGTACAACTTTCCACTGAGGCACAACCAGTGGCTGAACAAAATCCCTAAAAGATCCCATTGTCTTGGATGATATCGATCCCTCCTCGAAATGGGTAGTGGAAACTCAGCAGGAATAATTTGACAATGATGATTTGGGGTGGATGGGAAAAATTGATGGTCCACCTGTAGTAGCAAGCACTAGTAGCCATGTGCTTTTAGGACCTGAGCCAGAGGGTGATCCTGAATCTGATCATGATGATGTAAGTTGAGGATCCCAATTGCAGTACTGGGGATAAGTTTGATGATCTATCATTATGAAATATAGTTAGTCATTATAGCCTATAGCATGATGCCATGATGTTTTTTGGACTCTAAAGGCAATTTAGAGCCTCAATGTTCATGTATTTTGTTTCACTGTTCAAACTTCAGATATGTATCGCGCTTGATGGAATTTGGTCATTAGTTGGACATTAATAAAATTATCTTATCTTATCTTACATGCTTTACACATGACCAAACATTGCTTATTTGGTGTCTAATTGTTTGGTTTTTTACATTGAAATTTGATATACATTATTATATATGTTTTTAATTAAAATTTTCATATGCTATGCTTTCTTTAGTATACCGGCTCATCATCCAGTTTTGGTTAGTCCCAATCTAACTCTCACCAGTTCCGATCCCGCTTCCAGTTTTTAAAACTTTGAATCATAACTGCATGTTGTCTAGCACATTTCACCTTTTGATAGGAGGTGGTTGATCAACACTTAAGTTCACAGAAAGCATCTTGCCAATTCCACCTTAATTTGAAGTGCTTCTCAAACCATTTTGCAGTTACATCTGATTCTCAGTGTCATGTCTGGTTTTTGCACTTCCCTAAAAGTATTATTTGCTCAAGGGGAAAGCTAGAGAGAGATCAAAGAAAGTATATGGGCCAGTGTTACAATAATATATAGAAAAATGACAAGGAAGTAGTTCCCAATGTTCCTTATATTTGAGTGTCCTATCTCATATTTATTATAATCTCGAGTCTTTACACTCATCTCAAGTCATTATGGTGTGTATTGGCAGTTTACATTTTCACTCATTTCAGATACAATTTGAATATCTGATCCAAAGGTTCAAGATACATTTTTCTCAGCATACTTAAGGCTCAAGAGTGCTTTAGAGATTTTCTAGTTGATGAGGCAAAGTTTTCTTCAATGAGATGATTGGGTCTTTGCTGGAATCCCCTTATAGAAGGATTAAATGATTATTGGAACATCCATAGCTCGAAATCCCTTTGCAATATGTTGGGTTAATCCTGATTCCTTTTCTAATGCTTGCATATGAAAGTGTGGGAAGCTATTGCAGTGGTTCATTCAATTTATATCTCCTGTTAAGTTGGGCGATATCAAATTTGGCAGGCTAGACCTTTCAACAGTTATCCACCCTACTTTGTTCACACTTGTAACATGGGACTTTTTCTCATCTTGTTGGGTTGGGTGAGAGTTCAACGACTTGTTGTCTTGGGGTGTTATGAACTTTTAGTTGGGGTTTATATATGAAAAAAATTCAAAATATGAATACCATAGTTGTCATAAAACACTATATATGAAAAAAGTTGGGGTTTATATATTAATTAGCTCTTTTCAAGTTGTAGGTTGGGAAAAATGGGATTCAATACTTCTGAAGCTTATAAATACTTTGTACTCCGTGCCTAGAAAATTGCCTTGTCCCATGGTTATGAACCCATTAATTGGTGAGAAACACAATCTGCAAGTATTTCTTGAAATATAGTCATAGATGTCATGAATATTATTTGCCCATAATAACATGCTGAATGCAGGGAGGAGACATTTAATAACTTTGGAGGAGATTTGGGTCCTAAGACAATTGTCCACAACTGGTAAATCATACTTTTCTCACTTAGACTGCAAATAGTATTGTTCATAGATTTCCCAAAAACCTTTATTTCAAAGAACATGATAACATGTATGTTGTACTTGTTGAATGCCTTACTTTGAATTGAACAAATACCGGGTTAATGCATAGTCAATTCAAATTGGGAAAATAGAGATTCATTTTATCATTATGCTATAAGATCTCACAGAACTCCAAATGAAATCAATTTATCTTGATATGTTGATATTGTTAAGTTATTCTAAATGGGGATGGGGAATAGCTTAAAAAGAAATGTGAGAAGAAAATAAATAAATGAACGCCATGTTTGCAAATCAATTTCAAACCATGTTCCTGTGATGATACTAGCTAGTTCAATAAATTTTGACATATATTCCTCTTTTATGAAAAACATGCTTAGTGCAGAATGTAATGAGCATCAATGCCTATCCTATTTTCTCCATTGAAAATAAAATGTTGATTTTTTAACTTGAAGACAATCACAACTTATGTAATAAATGAGTATTACAGACATTTTTAAAAACTGCCAGTGGATGATTTATCTTCCCCTTATTCAATGTTTAGGTCCTCTGTTTTGACGATATTTTAGTGTTTATTTTATGCATTTAGGATTGGTCTTGGAGTTGCGCCAAAGGTTGTTGAAAGAGGATTAAGGTGCATGTAAGTAACCAAGACAGTTGGTACTTGGATCACCTACAAACAACATGGGAGGAATTCTACTTAAATGAACCATTAGTAAATATCACTAACCCTGAACAACAAAAACTGTTGATTGGTGGAGAGGTTTGTATGTGGGGAGAGACAGTAGATGCCTCTGACATTGAACACACTATTTGGTCTCGTGATGCTGCGGCTGCAGGTATCTTAATATTCCATACAGTATTAATTTGTTTAGCATGATCAATTCATCTGTTTGTTTCTTCTGTGACATAATTGTTTACATTTTGTATTTTTCCATTTGATCAATTTACTTATAAAGGAAAGTGATGAATAAATAATGATTTGGAACTTTGAAATTTTCATTTTTTCTAAATGACCTGGGACTGACCGAGTATTTCATTTTTTGCCTGAAAAATTGGAAGAGCGCCTCTGGACTCCCTATGATAAAATTGCAAAAGATCCAAGTGTTGTTGTTTACAGATTGGCAAGCTTCAGATGTCTACTCAATCAGAGAGGAGTTTCTACAGCGTCATTGTTTTAGGTTGGTAGGGGCTCCTCTATAGATCCCGGATCATGTTATTCCCAATAGTTCTAAGTCCACTAGATGGAGGCAGCAAAAGTATTACTGAATAAAGAATCTCTTGGAGTTTCAAGGGAAAAGCATGCATTGTGTTAAGGTAAGGTACCTTGTTTCAATAAATGGAACTAATAAAACTAGTGGCTACATTGTAGCAAGGGATTCTGATTAGTTTCAAATCATCCCAATGAACCATCTGACTACAAAAGAGAGGATCACTTGCCTTTTCTGTGGTTCAATATATAAGGTTAGAAAAATAAATGTACGAGGGGCTGAGTAATTTTCTTTAGATGAAATGTCAATTCCTTTTTGTAACCGAGTGCTTTTATTGTTTCAAATATACCATTTAAGATTCTATCTGGAGATCACTATCTCCAAGTTTGCAGTACAATTTATACTAGTCCATCATATTATTGTGGTTAAACCTCACCAGTCATCAAACAAATCTAATTAGTCTCGAGATACCAAACTAGAAGTTGAACCAGGCACTTAATGAAAGGATAATAACCATATTCTAGAACACAATTACTAAATACTGAATAGTATAAGATGGTCTTGAAGTAATTATGGTATGACCATGTTATATTTTCGGCATGGCAAAACTTCAAACCCGTTGCAAGAGAGATACCACGGATCAGGTAGTGTCTTTTTGTGAGCACCCTGGAATCAGAATATATGCAATGTATCCAATACCAAGAATGATAAAAACCAACTCATTGAGATTTCATACAATTTTTAACATTGCAATTTAGGATTAAAATCTGGTCCTATCCATTTTTATTTTTATTTTCTAGCAATAGGAACATAAATTTACATGGAATAAATTTCCTAGATATTATCAACATGCAGAAAGATAGTAGTTGAATTTAAGAATTTGTGTTGTCCTCCACTCCAAGGTAGGTTATCCCTTCCTTGAGCATTATGGAAAGATGTCAGGTTATCCTTCTCTTTGCTATGCTCAGGTAGATGACGACTTTACTTGAATTATGTGATGGTAGGCAAGGAGTGGTACTTAAGCATAGAAAACGAGGGATAATCTCGCTTAAGCTTTACAAAGGTAAGAATAGCCTTAATCATAGCTCAAGTGAGGTCCCCTGTCTACCTTTGCGTCACTCAGGTAAGGTCCATAAGGAATTTAAAAAATGTCATGGTGCAAGACTCCTCTCCCATGTTATGTTATTCACTATTTGAATTAAAAAAACAATGTTATCTTGTGGTGCATACTTAGATAAAAATAACTGTGTAGGATTTATGAAGAAGGGAAGTGGATATTTATGAATATGTCAAATGAAAATTCAATGGTATAAATTTTGCCTATTGTGGTTTTGATCCAACTAGTCCTTTGGATTATTTTGATGTCACTACATTGAAGTTGATCAGCCAAGGTTCCAATCGTTATATGATAGTGCAATATAATACCATTTAGGTGTTTGAGAAATTAGGCATAAAAAACAACAAACAATGTAACCTGAGAAGACTATATTTATACACCTTAGGATGTTTGTAGGTTTTGAGTTTCCATTGACCTACGATAAATTTGTTGTAGATGTGTTATTGTACAGGGTTTGGATTTTATAGCAGCTTGAATTAATTAGGTATGCTCATCCTCAAGAAAGGTAGAAAGATACGAAATCCTTTTTCTAAGAACAACCCCACAGAGGCAACTGATCACTTGCTAGTAACATTTGTAAAATCTCTACAAAAAGTCAACGACCTGGGAATAAGAGTTCCCTTGAGGTTTACTGCTGGATTATGTAAAAGATGGGCTTTATTGATAATCTTAAGAGATGTTTATTTCCTCACCCTAGGACAAATAACGACTAATTGTTCGATATTTACTAAAAAAATTTAAAAAACTAAAGAATTTTTAATAGCAAAAGCTTTGAGACAGTCTGTTCTTCAAGTTCTTGATAGGATCCAAACTTGATGAATTGCAAAATATAGTGCTTAGGTTTAGTCATCTTCATAATTTTTTCTTCTTCTAAGAACTACGTAAAAGAGCCAAGTAATCAAGTAATTCTTGTAGCATCTTTACAAGAAGTGAACTATTTTGGTGAATGGCACTCCATTCTTTTGGATTAGGCTAGGGGTGTCTTATCTATATATTGGTGTTTTTTAATTTGCAAACACACTCTATAGTCTTATTTATGTTTGGACTCTGGAGATGTCTGGTTTAGCTAGGGGTAGCAGGATCATATTAGAAATAAAGGCTAGCAGCAAATTGTTCAAAAATAATACTATCTTACTGGTAAAGTTGATTTGGAGGAAGCAAAAATGTTATAAAGTAGGCCCTTAAATATTTCTGCAATCTCTTTTTTTTCCTTAGAAAAAACTTAGCATTCTATTAATTGAAATAAAACATCATGTACAGAGGCTTTAAAAGCCATGTATTTGCCTTATATACCTCAGTGGGGCATATAAAAAGTTACAGTATGTCTGTAATCAGTCAACATATTAATCCCACTAAGCTGAGCTTCAAAAAATAAGATGGCAGATTGTAAACAATCTCCAGTCATCAGGAGAGATCTGAATTCTATCTCCAAAAGGGTGATCTAACCATTGATAGATATATTAAATAAACTATAGATCATCAAAAAACTAAAATGTTCTCAAATATTTCTGCAGTCTATGGGAATTGCCTTCAATAAATCTGAAGTCTAGTTTGTCTCATGTTGATCCTCAATTAGCAAACCACATTGCTAATTGAGAATTCTAACCATTAGTGATGATGGAGGCGTTGGGGGGATTGGGGAAGATTCTACTGAAAACCCTAGTTAGAGCCTAGAGGATGATGGATTACTCGCAGTAGACTTGGACTCCAGCTGATCGCTTCGATTGGCCTAGTACTAACCAAGAGAAAAAAGTGAGAATTTTTTAATTTTTTCTACTGCAGTAATTGTATTGTCTCTCTGATTTTAGGGTATTTTCAGTTTTAAATTTTTCGATCCATTTTGGGGAAGATTGGCTTTTTCCTCCATAATTTTTTTGCACTATTGTGTTTCTGGGGTTTTACTATTTTGGTGATACATTGATGTATCCACATATAATTTTATTTTTTTGTGATGTGACATGCTATATGCGGGTGTTAGGGTTGTTCTGGTGGGGGTGACGAGTGGCGTTTGTCTTCCACCGGGTTTCACCTAATGGAGCCGGTTTCCAAAGTTAAACAAAAGGCTCCCGAAAACCCTAAATCACTTTATTTGTCCGATATTTGTTGTAGAGAGGAAGTGTTGGGTCTGGAGTAGGGGAGGGTTTCAGACCCTAAACTTTTTCATGGTGAGATCAATGGTGATTTTCACTATGAGGATAAGAAAAAATCAAATAGAAAGTTAACTAGGGAGTGTGCAAGGTTTTGACGTAGTGTGAAGACCTATAAGGTCAGTGAGGGTTTGGACATATATGTTCTTGGCGTAGATGTTAACATGGATAGGGTTGAAGTTTTGGAAAGAAGAGCCTTAGTAGGCCGAATTGAATTTGCAAGGGTCAATAGACTGGAATTGATTGGTTGGGTAAACAAGCAATGGTTACCAGTTTTTGGTTATGCTCCGAGGGTTAATATGTTAATCAATGGCTAAGTTTAAATTTAAAATTTAATGGCACAAGTCATGACTTACATTGTTAACAGATCCTTTTAATATATCCACAAGATGAGAAAACACAAATAAAAAATGAGGTTGACTGACAATCAAATAAATGTCTAAATCTTGTAGCATAGTGTCCATTGCATCTGATTTCAGAACAGGATTTTGTTGCAGCCAATGAAAACACTTTTTGTCTCTTGCAGGAATCTTTTGGTGTAGTACGCACATCAAGATCCTTTGCACAGGAAGGACTCAAAAACTTACGTTATGCAAAAAAAGTAGATGAGACTTTGAAGCTTGGCCTTAAACAAGCTGTAAGTTTCCAAATATTCTAGGAAAATTATGGGTTTGTGTATGTTCCTTTACCAGGACTGTAAATAATTTTGTAGAACATGTTGTGAAATATTAGTTAAGTCCTAACAATGTAGGCTGGTTTATTTTTATCCTTTCTATGAGTAGAAGGTTGTTGGGCTATTTTATGGAGGCATGAATGGAGCATCCACATTGTCTGCAGTTATTGTGGTTATCTATGGTGCTTTCTTGACCATTTATGGGTCCATGATGACTGGAAATATCACTTCTTTTATTATTTATAGCCTCATAGGTCCATTGTATATAACCTCCCACATTTTGCTTCTCCATTTGTAAATACTAAATATAGATCTATAAATATATGATGTGTTTTTCAAAACAAAATAAATGGTGCATGGTAGTTACTAGTATTGATCTAAAGAAAAATTGACATTTTCAGGCTTATTTTGTCTAAACGATTTGTTCTTCCTTGCAAGTGGTAAAAAGCTAGGTATGACATATAGTTCAGTTCAAATTAATAGGTTTGTTATCATTTATCTTATGCTTTATTTAGTCAGTTCATATGTATATTCCCTATCAGGATTGTATACAACAACCATGAAGACTGCTAGAGCAAGTCGACGATTTTTCCAGATTCTAGATTGTACTTCAACCATGCCAAAATCAGGAGATAAATGTCCTTTACAGTAAGAGTCAGAAATAGAGATATTTTTGCACTCTGATGTTCTTCATGCATTGGGAGAGATATTATTGTTTAAAGTTTTTGTCGACAATAAGAGTAGATACAAATTCAGAGTAACTAATCACACCTGCTATAAATTAGAAACTATGGATGGAGTAGCAAAATACACATAACTAGGTTCTTAAGTAATTATAACAAGATAATATGGATACTGGATGTGACAGACCAAGATGATGGAGAGGTTGAATTGGATGATGTGTGGCTTGCTTATCCTTCATGGCCCAATAATATGGTTCTGTAGGTAGTAAAAAGATTCGTTATGTATGGATCTGTAATATTTGCTTGTATTGACATTTCATATTTCCAATTTAATAAAATTGATTATGAAAGATCAATTATGAAACACAATTGCTATTGGTTTTCCATATTCAGTTTTGTACGAAATTAGATGTCACATAGTGAGAAATATAGTTAACTACATGATAAGTATCCAGCCTAGTTGATGTAATTTATGCCAAGCGACCAACTATCCATTCATTGACTCATTAGTTGGATTATAGTCAATTTTGGCTGTTATTTTTTAGTTAAACTACCATAGAGGTAGATGTTGATTTGTACTCCAACATGTGAATCTGATCAACATCTAGATTAAAATCAATGTCAATTATCATATTCCAAGCCTCTGGGGCTTGCCTTAACTCATTAAGAGTCATATAAACAAGATGTTTTTCACCTGCAACCTAGAAACCTTGTGGTTGATGCACACAAATGACACTCTTTATGTAGATCCTGCAAATCCTCCAGAGATCATATTCCCTTGGATGGAACCAACTTGAATGTATTTTACTTTGTTGTAGGAACGAACTTTTTTCGTTCTTCATGAATGCATTCTTCCTCTTTTGTTTTCCTTCTTGTCAAACCACAATTCAAAGGAACTTTGAAAAACATACAATATGACATAATAAACCTGCTGTACACACTACTTACCTATCTGTTTTGGCCTTCCACTTGGTCCTTCATCCTAGGGCGATGGAAGCTAATTCATGTCCTCATCATAAGTGGAATGATACAATTTAGGTGTTCTTTTCGACGTTCTATACTTTGAACCCTAGATGCGTGGAAGATTCACCCCACCTTGCGCTCCCACTCCTGAAGCTCACTTCCAAGGAGTGCATAATCCCCAATCTAATCCCCACTCTCCTAAAACTATTCCCTACATTCCCAAAATGATTCATGTAGATACTATATTACAAGAGAAGAAATTACAAATTGCTCATGGCAAGAGCCTTAAGAAAGCTTAGTAGATAGTATAATTATTTGCTTTTTTAGTTTAGAATCTAGCTTCCAGAACTTAGAATTATTTGTCTTTTGTAAACATTATATGATAATTGAATTTTGAACTATTGATTGCTTATTACAACCCTTTGATCATGATGCCCTATTTCATTTCATAGTTGATGCTACCTCTTACAGTTTTATGATGACAAATGTTATCTGTTGAAACTTGAAACATGGAGGTTGATGTTACGGTTTATTATTTGATGACAATATTACAAGTTATAACTACTAGCTCTTTGATGGTATTTGTGTACTAAATGGTTGATGACACTTTAATGATTATCATTAATCTACTACAGATGTCCACGTTTTAATATTTTCTGCAACTAATTCACTATTTTGCATGCTTTTTTTAATACATATGGGTCAAATATATAAAAATATATATTATATAAAAAATGCTCGTAGAATTTTTAAGAAATTAACACTTTCTGTTTTGTTTTTTGAAATGATGGAAGGATCCCATAATCAATTTTGATGAAATTGTGTAGCATTCAGATTGAAACATAGTCAGAACTTGACTCAAAGCAGATAAAACGTCGGTTTCAGATTACAAGCATAAAAAATGCAACAAACGGAGCATGTCTTAGGCCTTCAAAACATTGCTCTCGAAGGCCCCACGTTGAGTAGAAATTTAGTTTTGACATTCATGTACTGGATTCAAAATAAACTGTGGAAGGATTTCCCCATCTTACCTGCCTAAATTGCTGAATAAAAATGTAAGTAGAAATTCTTTTTTTCTATTTAATTAGATTTTTCGGTGGTTGTCTCTAAATCTGTAGGAAGATGTAGAGGTCAGCGAAGCCGAATATCTCAGGAATCCATGAATGTAGAACTTCTGAGATTGGTAATGTTATTTATTTAATGTGTCCATACAATGTTATTTGGGATTTTTCCAATAATATAGTTATATTTTTGTGGACACAGAGAGGATATCCAAGATGGAAGTTATATGTAAGTGTTTTACCTGGCTGTATATTATCAACAAGGATCTATAATTGGTTAAATTTAGCCTAGCTAATTCGAATGACTCTGAATTCATCATGAGCCAAGTTGTAATGGACTTGGAATATGGATGATTGTTGCGGACATAAAAAATTTCTGCTAATTTGATTTTCAATGTCATGATCAACCTTCTTGATTTGCTTGACTTGCCCTTTGCAACACATTTGGTCACTGGGCCTGTTTGTAGAAGAATATAGTAAGATGCTAAATTTTAAAGAAGCATGCCATGTTGTCTTGTTAACTTTGACAGATTTCCAACCATGAGTGGATCTTGCAGACACAAGCAGTAGTTTGATATCATGGACCTATTTGTTGTTAGATTTCACTGTGATCAAGATCTCATTTCTGTAGCGAGGGAGGTGACTTGGCCCACATTGGAGGAAGATGAGTTTGTGACACCATTTTCTCATCATTTGCTTCTATATAAATTGAAATTCTCCTTTCCATGGAATCATCCACCATTATCTTCAAGTTACTTATGAATTTTCAGTCAAATTCAAATATCTTGGCATGACTCTAGATGACTCGGTAGATACTTTAACAATAGATGCATGCTTTTCATTCCAATAAATTTCTGGGATTTTTTCATTTTGCATCATTCAAGCATACAAAATAATGATTACCAAGTTACTATAGATCCATAATGGATTACCTTGTACTAGTCCTTCAAGTTCTTCAACTGCTTTTATTAAGTGCAAAAATATATTTGCACTTAATAAATGCAGTTGAAAGACTTGAAGGACTAGTACAAGGTAAGCCATTATGGATCTATAGTAACTTGGTAATCATTATTTTGTATGCTTGAATGATGCAAAATTTGTTTGAATATCATCATTGTCAAGCAATAACAACTTCTTAAAGGGTGCTAGCTCAATGGTAGAGCACCTGCCTAATTATAGGCAGGAGATTGGTGGTTCGATTCCTCCGTACCCTATCATAAATTAGTGACTAAGAAAACGACTAAATTCGCATAAATATGACTATTAGTAGCTAATTTACAGTATCTTATAGCGCGACTAACGTTTAGTCGTATTTAGCTTAGTCATTAATATGTTATCATCTAGTAGTTTATTTAGTCGTATATTTGGTCATTAATTGTGACAATCAATGACTAAATCAATGAGTATCAATGACTAAATTAGTGACTAAATCAATGAGCATCAATGACTAAATCAGTGAGTATCAATGACTTAATCAGTGGCTATCAATGAATAAATCAATGACTAATAAGTCAACCAATTAATGACTAGTGAAATATGACTAGAGATAAGATAGTGGAAATCGGATATTATTAGTCATCGACTCAAAAATAGTCGTTTATAGTCAAATTTTAGTCATTTTTTTAGTCATTAATTTCTCATTTTGTACTAGTGGTAGTAGGTGTAGAAGGAGAAGAGTCTCCAATAAAAAATGTGCGTTCTATGTTTTTTATTAAAAGAAATATGTTTATATGTTGAATTCAAGTGCCTAACAATATTCCCTATTCATTAAAGCAATTAATTAGATAAAATTCCAAAAAATACATACATTGAACTATTGTATTCTTGAAATAGATAATTGTATTCTTTGATCTCTTTTTAGAGTGACTTCAATACATGAAGTTCCTAAGTTTAAAAAACCATTCATTAACCTATTTAATAATATAATGAAGTGGGTTAGGATCACTAAATAAGTGTAAACTATCATGATCATGACGAGGCGATGTGGGATCCTACAAAGAATCAAAATATATAACATTGATAAACAACAATAAACATGAAATTAGGACTTCAATAAACATTAATATTAAATTACATATAAATGGTTGTATATTATTCAAGTTGCACATGGTTAATGCCTTTCCCACATTCATCCTGTAACATAAATAATGGTATTTTAACTATACATATATCCATTTTTTTTCAATTCCCTTCATTCCCATTCTGTAAATTGCATTTAAAGACAAGCATTAGATAAAAAAATGTGAAATTATATAGGTGTATATCACTTAGCTTGAACAAACCTCACAAATTCATTCAAAGAATTGCAGGGAAGAAGAAGAAGAATTGAATCAATATTCACACATCAAACTCAAAGAATGTGGAAAACTGCTGTAATGAAATTCATTAGTTGTATGCTGGAAAAAATATGAGAGTACAATAGAATGAATTCGATTACCCCAAAGGTGATTCGAATTCTCCTCAAGGTGTGGCTTGGAAAACATTGGAGACATCACCCAATCAATGGTAGTAGTCACAGATGGTCAAAGGTCAGTCAAAGGTGAGTCTAACTGAGTCTAACTGATCCATGTGGGAACTAATCAAGGGATGGAGACTCCAACGCGCATGACAGACTGTCAGTAGTCAAGTGGCACTCTGATACAGATAAATGGAAGCTACAGTCAGTTGAACTAAGCAATCAATGCAATAACTGACTGTTGGAATCCAAGAGTGTGTAGTAGGGCACATTTGTAATCCACATGATGAAAACAAGGCACACTAGGTAGGTAGGAGGGCTATTGATGGCTAAAAATAGGATCCAGGGGGCTGAAAATAGGCTCTAGGTGCTAGGGTGTCACGTCCCCTCCCATCATACCAGCTAGATGGAGAGGATCGTGATGTTAAACCGGACATCTAGGCCCATACATAGTAGACAAACATTCAAGTTGAAGATGAAAACATACATATACATGTGCATAACGGACGTGGTGCTAAACTGGGCATCTAGCCCCATGAAACTTTTAAATATAGCATTCACATAATATAACAGAGACATATGGAAATGTATGATTTTTAAGAAAAACACAGCGGAATATTAAGAATTGCACCTCCACCATACATTTAAGATGTTCATCAAATAAGTAATTGCAAGTTAATACAGGAGAACACTTATCTTATGCGAAAGTAGTCCCACGCAATTGGATATGCAATTGCAACGTTCCACCCAACCGTAGGCCAGTGTGATCCTCAATCTCTCAACACCACTGCCACCCCCGAGATGGGCATGATCTCTACAAGGAACTAGGGAATAGCAGACTCCCACATAGCCAAGCATACACCAAGGTGAGCCAAGCCAATCTACAATTGGGTTTATCAGGCTGCTAGGAGATGGAAAGGAAGAATTGCTAAGCTAGTGAGCTCAACCACAGAGCTATGGGTACCCCTCCGAGATCTATTCAGCTTGGCACTCACAATGCCTACACACCCAACACCAGGAAGTATTCTCTTCACTGCCACACAGTCCCTCAAGCCATACCTTCCTTTCTAGTGCTCTCAGGGTGTGCATAGAAAAGTAGCCAGCCCTCTTGATCTTCTTGAGAGGTTACTCCCTACACTAGGTTTATCAAGCTAATTCTGTCCACTACCACTCCAGTTTCTTGCTTACAGGTTCAAATCAAACAAGGATGCTCATAACATCAAAACTACACTTGCTGAGCATGAGAAAAACGTTTCAACAGTGGAATGCATGAGGTGGGGTTTCCTGAGCTTCAGAAAAACGTGGGTAGACTCAAAACGAATTGGCAACTAGGAAAATTCGACTAAGAGAGCAACCCATTTCAGAAAAATGCCCCAAGGGCAAAAAAGACCTCTCCCTCAGTCCAAAATCGCGTCCCTCCTTCCCCAGCTGCTGCAAAATACCAAAAATGAGTTCCTGGGCATGAAAAAACGCAGGGTTATGGTGAAAAACGTGAGGATAAATTCCAGTGAGCTTAGTCTGCGTGAGAGGAAGTGTTGATGTATATGTAACTTCGGAATGTATTTCACATATATGTATATTGTATTCCTATAGAGATGTTATTATTCCTATATACGGAAGTGTCATCATTTATATTGTAAGTGTCGTAACTTATACTTGATGGGTTATTAGACCACCTTGTTTGGGGTCGGCCCTGTATAAGTCATGTGGGTCAAAGGGTTATTAGACCACCCTATTGGGGGTCGGCCATGTGGGTCAAAGGGTTATTAGACCACCCTATTGGGGGTCGGCCCACTCAGCATTATGTTATGTGGTTAAGTTTGAGCCTACATGAGTTAGGTAAAAAGGCAAGTCAAGTCAAGTATAAATAGAGTGCGGGAGGCACTCTATTTACTCACTCACTTCTCTCTCATGCACTCAAGGAGGAGTGGCGCTCTTATGGAGGAGGAGGATCTGCTGCTAGGTTGTGTCTATCTCTTATGGTTGGTTGTATCATTGCTCTATCTATCTCTGAGGAAGTTATTGGGGTTTTTCACCTTTATGGTTTTCCCCAAGTAAATCTTTGTGTCTCGTGTGTGCTTGCATTATTGTCTCCATGATTGATATGCTGTAGATACGCTGTACATGTTGTTCTCTCAGTTAAGATCCTAGATCAGATTGAAGTAAATTCTGAAAATTTAACATGGTATCAGAGCTAGCCTGAAAGAAGGCATGATATGGCATGTATGACACTTGTTGCACTTACGATGCTAGGGCTTGATATAGCAAAAACCAGTCATCGTAGAAATTTCGCTATAAATCCGTTTTGGCAAAGTTTTAGGATCTGAAATTGTTATAGGACGAATATTAAATCTACAGGTACCTTGTGTCCAAAGGACAACCTCTAATTCGTTGTACTTTGTGATTTATGATCTGTGCAATATAGGGTTTCTGCCTCTTCCAGATCTGAGTCAAAATCAGGTGACCTTGGGAAAAAGGTCATAACTTGGGCTAGGAAGCTTCAAATGAAATTTCGTAAAAAGTGACAGGTAGTACACAGACTGTACTGTCTCAAAATTTTTTTGCAGAAGCCGAAGTTGAACCAGTGACACGTGGAACGCCGTACAAGTTCGCTCTCCTGTATTATCCCATAAACAGGTCACGTTGCGACACTTGGCATAACTCTCTCTCAGAGAATCCAATTGAGGTCAGACCTGTCAGGATGGAAAGATAATAGGCCGAGATATCTCAAGAAAAGTTTTCAGAGGCCGAAGTTGAAACAGTGACACGTGGCATGCCGTACAAGTTCGCACTCCTGTATTATACCAAAACAGGTCACGTTGCGACATTTGGCATAACTCTCTCTCAGAGAATCCAATTGAGGTAAGACCTATCAAGATGGAAAGATAACAGGTCAGGATATCTCATAAAACTTTTTTCAGACCCTGTGGATCGAAAATTTGGGAGTTACACCAGAAACAATCAGGTACATATTTCTGTCAAAACAAAATTATTTTTGAGTACCTTCATTCATGGCTTCCGGAATTTAGGGCTTTGAAGAAAGTTGTAATTTTTGTAATCGGAGACCACAGCTGGATGCTACTCATCAAAATAGAAATTTAGAGACCAAGATCAGAATTTTTGGTTGGGAAGAAGGCCGGGCTTGATCAAACCCTAGTTCGGGACTTTGATCAGAAAAGTGGAAAATTAGGGCTTCTGTAAAAATGGGAATTTTTTAAATCTGTGACCACGGCTAGAAGCTCCTCAGAAAAATAGAAGCTTAGAGCTTTGGATCAAACCTTTTGATGGGGAAAAAGAGTGGGCTTCATCAAACCCCAGTTCAGGGTCACGTCCAGTGAATCTGGAAGTTTCAAAGGCAAAATTGAGGAGTGAAACTTTGCAGTTTTCAAATTCTAAATATACCAGCTTGATCAGCTCATCAAGGCGCATATTTCTATCCTTTCGGAAGTTTGAAATTCAAAGTTTGAATTTTTGGGGTTTCTCTAACAAACCCATATCTAGCTCCAGTTCCAGTTCTTTAAATCAAGTGGATTGGGTTAATCCTAGAAGAAGATGGATTGGTCACCTGCATAAGTGAAGAAGTTCTTGTTTCAAAGGGAGATGATGCTAAGGCCTTACATAAGAAGATTTCAAGCGATCTCGACAGGTATGACTCATCGAGGTATGTTTCGATATTTGCTCATGATTAAGTTTATGGTATGTTTGTCTTCATGTTATTACGGTTAGTACAATATTGATTTTAGACTTGTCATATCACCTTAATAAAACTATGAATGCACGATAGAAAATATTCATTGATTAGGGTGTTGACACTTATGATTGTACTAATGCATTATGGTGTTGTATGAGGTTTATGTTGTCTACTAACATGAAAGGTACACCAAGAAAGACAAATCATGTTCTGGTCCAAGAACATATGTCATGATAACATGAGGACAAAGATTCATCCATTGTCATGGATCTCATAGAAGATCCATTTACGAGGTATGTATAACTTGTTTTTGTAATAGTTAACCTATGAGATATACAGGTTACTAGCACAAGTCATTGAAGAAGAACAAGAAGACATCATGTGAGTATGTTAGACATAAATAGCTAGCATGCTAATCCAGGTATGTTTTTCCTATATCAAGCTAGAATCCTACCTTGGGTTAGGATCTTATACTATTGTTGATAATGATTATTCATGAAGTCATAGGTTTGAATAATCATGGTTGTATGCATATTATGTTACTTACCATATTTGATGATATGACTAACCAGAAGAATCATGAAGGTATAGGTTCGAATAATCACAAGTTTTATGCATATTATATCTCTTATCTTGATTGATGATTCAACTAAAGAGTCATAGGTTTGAGTAATTATAGGTTTAGATATGTTATGTTTCTTATGATTTGACTAACCATAAGAATCCTACATTAACCTTGAATAATAATGCCTACTATTTCTGTTTGAAATGATCATGACTATACATGCTTGAGATTATTGTGTTTTAATAGTATACTAATGAATGTATGATTTTATATTAGACCTAGAGGATAACACAATGATGATACTAACAAGCATGCATAGGGATCGAGAATGTATATAAGTTCAAGGACAGGTAATCCAGGGAGCAAAGATCAAGAGGGAGTACACTCCAGTGGTTTATGAAAGGATGTAGATATTCAGAGGGAGTTGTCCATCTCTCTACATTCCACAACAGAAAGGTGTAAAAGAAGCTACTACAGATTAGGACTCCAGCAGCTCCTGCAAGAAAGCGAAGACTCAGAGGGAGTCCACCCAACGAACAAACAAAGATAAGTATTTTAATTATCATTTCTTGCATATGTGTTTGTTTAAATAAAATTGTTCAATGATGTATATGCTCATGTCCCTAGACTTAGGATATGTATTGTGCATATTAGAATAGTTGCATTGATGAACAGTATACTACTAATATACATGGGTAAGTGGCCTATGGCACTGTACAACATTCCATTGCTACTTATCTAGAATGAAACCTCTTTGCTGACATGTTGGGAGTTGTGCACACTCTTAACAATGTTCTGGTAGAGATTGGAAGGCATCTAGAAAGTTATGGGATATGGATAAATGTTGTATTGAATCATTGGCTAAAATAATTGCATGACTGTATGACATATTTCTTTATGTGTAAGAATTTGTTCTAAAAACTATGAGATGTTTCTAAGCATGCAATTTAACTTGTTTTGTAGGAAAGACCATATATCTTCACCTACAAAAGGACTACAACATTTGTTCCAGCAACAAAGATATCTATTGAAAATATTGAAGATATTGAAGTTCCTAGGATCTGGGATGAAGAAATGGAATGCCATGATCCGTCGATCATGAAGAATGATGTTTGGGATGTAATCCCAAGACCTGAAGAGAAGTTTGTTATGACTTCTAGATGGATTTCAAGACAGCTTTCTTGAATAGTTGTATGTGGAAGACCTGTTTGTAACAAGAGATGATAGATTGATTGCCAACACGCAGTGGAAGCTTGCTGCTGAGTTCGAGTTGAAGAACTTGGGGATGATGCACTATTTGTTTTGGCATGGAGGTGTGGCAAGGTGCAGAAGGAATCTTCCTTGGACAAGGGAAGTATGCAGTAGAGATCCTGAAGAGGTTCGGGATGATGGATTGCAAGGCCATGGCCACACCTATGGCATAGAATCTGAAGCTTCTATGTGATGCTTCATCTGAGCTGGTTGATGTCTCTATGTATCGTCAGATGATTGGGTCCTTGATGTACCTGACGAACACCAGACCAGACATTTGCTTTGCTATGAACACATTGAGCCAGTTCTTGACGAATCCGAGGAATGTTCACCTGGTTGCTGTAAAGCATGTTCTGAGGTACCTGAAGGGTACAGTGGATTATGGGCTCAAGTATGAGGCGAATCAAAAGTTTAACCTGCAGGGTTATGTTGATTCAGATTGGGCTGGCCGTGCTGCAGACAGGAAGAGCACATCTGGGTGTTGCTTCAGTATGGGATCAGGTGTGATCTCTTGGTTTAGCAGGAAGCAGTCCTGCGTAGCACTGAGCACAGCTGAGGCAGAGTATGTTGCAGCCTGTTCAGCTAGTTGTGAGGCAGTATGGCTACGGAAGCTACTGTCTGAGTTATTTGATCTCCCGTTGGATGCTACTGGTATCTTCTGTGATAACCAGAGTTGTGTGAAGCTGTCCGAGAACCCAGTGTTTCATGACAGGTCGAAACACATAGAGATCAAATATCACTATATCAGGGATATGGTGCAGAGAGGAGCTGTGAAGCTCCTGTATGTTGCGACAGACGAGCAGATTGCAGATGTGCTGACGAAGCCACTAGCCAGGGTGAAGTTCGAGTACTTCAGAGAGAGGCTTGGCGTGCTTCAGATCGAGGATACTTCGAGGAAGAAGTGATGGACACATTTGTTGAAGCCATTCCAATCATGTTGGAAGGGGGATCCTTCACATGGCTATGGATGTAAGCGCTGGATGATGAGCATCAGGATGATGTTCTGGTTTCTGCTTGGATATGATCAGTTGGATCATTATATGCATTTTGTATACGCATCATGTTGGATGCTGGATATGATCGGTTGGATCATGTGTTTGTATTTTGTATACGCATCATGTTGGATGCTGGATATGATCGGTTGGATCATGTGTATGTATTTTGTATGTACGCATCATGTTGGATGCTGATGGATACATTGTGTGGATCATGTATCTTTGTATGATCAGGTAGATCATGTGTGTTGATGGATACATTGTGTGGATCATGTATCTTTGTATGATCAGGTAGATCATGTATGATTGATGGATACATTGTGTGGATCATGTATCTATGTATGTATCAGGTGGATACTTGGTGTGCATCAGATGGATGCATTGTATGATCGGGATGATCGTGGATGACGAGCTTCTCCAGATGACATGCAGCAGGATGTTGCAGTGATGATGATTAGGATGATCATGTGTACATCAGGATGATGTTTGATGAGTATCAGATGATACTTTGTGGCCATGGATCAGGTTGTGCAGGTAAGCATGTAATTTGTGCCCTGGGAGATTTGCAGATGGTCTTTCGAGGTTTTGCCTATGGCATGTAATTCGGTGCCCTGGGACATCTAGCAAATTCTCTTGCGAGGTTTTGCTTGGGAGGACATGTAATTTGTGCCCTGGGAGATCTGCAGATAGTCTTTCGAGGTTTTGCCTATGGCATGTAATTTGGTGCCCTGGGATATCTGGCAGATGCTCTTGCGAGGTTTTGTCCTATGGCATGTAATTTGCTCCTGGGAGATCTGGACAGGATGAAAAAGGCCTCAGATGCTTCAGCTAGGTTTTTCCATGACCACATGTAATTTGCTCCTGGGAGATCTGGACAGGATGAAAAAGGCCTCAGATGCTTCAGCCAGGTTTTGTGGTGAGATCACATGTAATGTGCTCCTGGGAGATCCGACAGGTAGAGCCGCGTGCTCGTAACAGCCTGGGATGCTTCAGCCAGGTTTTGTGATGGGTCACATGTAATGTGCTCCTGGGAGATCCTACAGGTAGAGCTGTGTGCTTGTAATAGCCTGGGATGCTGCAGCCAGGTTTTGTGACGCACGTAATAAGTCCTGAGGATTCCACAGTATGGCTAGTGATAATGAAGACCTGCAGGTGGTGGGCCTACATCCAGTATGAAAAAGGACTGGCTCTGTAGAACTTCCTATGACGAGTAGATTCAGAGATTGATTGAGATAGCAGCAGCAGTGATGATGATGATGACTCGATGACGATTATCCAGTGACGATGATCCAGAGAAGATGACTTGTGCTTGAAGAACTGTGCTGAGAAATACCTTCCTAGTTAAGAGGGAGTGTTGATGTATATGTAACTTCGGAATGTATTTCACATATATGTATATTGTATTCCTATAGAGATGTTATTATTCCTCTATACGGAAGTGTCATCATTTATATTGTAAGTGTCGTAACTTATACTTGATGGGTTATTAGACCACCTTGTTTGGGGTCGGCCCTGTATAAGTCATGTGGGTCAAAGGGTTATTAGACCACCCTATTGGGGGTCGGCCATGTGGGTCAAAGGGTTATTAGACCACCCTATTGGGGGTCGGCCCACTCAGCATTATGTTATGTGGTTAAGTTCGAGCCTACATGAGTTAGGTAAAAAGGCAAGTCAAGTCAAGTATAAATAGAGTGCGGGAGGCACTCTATTTACTCACTCACTTCTCTCTCATGCACTCAAGGAGGAGTGGCGCTCTTATGGAGGAGGAGGATCTGCTGCTAGGTTGTGTCTATCTCTTATGGTTGGTTGTATCATTGCTCTATCTATCTCTGAGGAAGTTATTGGGGTTTTTCACCTTTATGGTTTTCCCCAAGTAAATCTTTGTGTCTCGTGTGTGCTTGCATTATTGTCTCCATGATTGATATGCTGTAGATACGCTGTACATGTTGTTCTCTCAGTTAAGATCCTAGATCAGATTGAAGTAAATTCTGAAAATTTAACAGGAAGGACGTAATGCATGAGGAATGGCCTTAGGCAGCATGACGTGGGGGTTTTCTTGCCCAGCAAGCCAAAAATATGATTTTCAGGTTGATGGCTTGCCCATGCACGAAAATCTGGCTGCCATACTTCTCCAATCCCAAGACAATAACTGCCCCAACCAATCTTTGGAAGAATTAAATGATTGGGTGCATGAGACAAAATGGGTAGTTGGTGGTTTATGGGTTTCCCCATTGACACATGGATTAACACCATTGGCTCAAGGGTTTGAATAATTTCCCTCCCTATTCCTTGTAGAATCATGCCCCATCTCTTTGTTGCATTGCATAGCTAGTTGTGGGTATTTTTCATTAAAATTCGTATTTACATGATGTCTTATTTACATCGTGCCCATCTAGCACAAGAACCATAGGCATCTATTTCTTTAATTGCCGATACATAAAACGCTAAATCAATGGTGGGGCTTTGGCCTTGAGCTCCTCACCATGATTAAGTAACAATATTTACATCATTTACGATTTAATGCGAATGGGGTCAAAATGGGGACATGACATAGGGAGACTACCATACTGATGACTGGATGCATGCATGCAAATACTCATGATTATGGTGAGAATATTCCAACACCCCCCCACAAGCCAGAATATGAGGAAGTAACTGAAAAAGTAGGGCCCTGGTAGATGAGACCAAAGGTCAACCCATACAACAATCTAAATAAAAATGTGAGGAAAGAGGGAAAAACTAGTGGGAAGCAATCCCCCCCTCAATATAGACTATAAGATGCTAATCAAGCATGTGCATCACTCACACCAAAAGGAGGCAAGTGACCCTTTTACCGAGAAAGGATATATCGGAAAGAAATGGATCAATGTGTGAATGATCAATGTGAGAAGGATGAAACCTTCTATTCTGAAAATCAGATTTGGTTCTCCTTGGATCAAGTGGATCACCAACAAGATCACAGATAGATCTAAGAGTTGTGGCTGCCCATCTTGGAAGAGGAGGATCATCATGTTGTAGATCTGGATGTACCATTCGCTCATATTCACTATCAGGCGCTAGATATTTAGGTTCTTGTGGATCTCAATCTAGCATTTGCTCATCTTCACTATTGGTTTCTAGATCTCTAGGTTCTTGTGGATCTGGATCTAGCATTCTCTCTTCATCACTATCACTTTCAGAATATGAATCTGAAATTTCTTGAGATGAAGCTTCGCTCTCTTGCTCATAAAGAAATGGTGGTGTGGTAGGCAATTTGTTTTGCTCAACAGGATGAGCATCATGTAGTGGCCATTCCTCAAACTGAACACTCATTTCAAGGAATGTTTGCATAGTACAAGGATCAAGAAGTTTGTAGGCCTTTTCAATTAGTGCATAACCCACTAGTATACACTCTCTGTTGGGATATTCCTATACTCCATCCTAGTCCTAACAACATTTTTCATTTTTGCATTTTCAGTCATGCATGCATTTTGCATCCAATCATGATTTTGCATGCATGCATCCCGGTCATCAGTCCCAACACCTAGCCCTAATTTAGCTAGCCCAGGGAGCTTATTTCTGATCAGTTTTATCCCTCCTAGTGGTTAGTCTACCCTGCATGCAATTGCATGCATCCCAGGCGCCCTCTCTCACCTACCACGTAGTTGCACTTCAGTTAGTTGAGTTATCTTTAGTTCTTTCCTTGATTTAAGGCTAGACTGACTCTTAACTGACTGTATCACTTCGATGGACCTCCAGTGAGACTAGACTACCCATTCTGACTCCATTTAGTTCCTCATGCACCCTCCACTAAGCCTCCTTAATTCAATTAGTGCCTCCATGTGCTAGTTACACCTACCACACTCGATTAGACTCAGTTTGACATCTGGTTGACAGTTACTTGTGTATTTATGACTCCACAGATGATGATGAGGACTCCTAGTTGTGCTTTGATGACACTCCATTGATCTTATGATCACTCCATGAAGGATAATTCGAATTGCCACCTTGGCATTCGAATCCTCTCACCATTGTATTATTTATTTTTCCATATTGTGATTAATGAATTTTAGTGTGTGATGTTATTCTGTTTCTATTCGAGTTCTACTGTATCATAATTCTGCTGCTCATTTACACTGCAATGTCCACTCTTCTTCTATTTTCCTGCTTAATCTTTCTTGTGAGGTATACATCAGCTCTTAGATCTGCTGTGAGGATTTTCACACTCTTTTCTCTGTGAATCTAAGGCTCTTTTTTTCTTAGTTGGAATCCTAGCCCAAGCTCTGGATCCAAACACTCTAAGATGAGATACATCAGGTTTGTAACCCATCCATGCTTCGAAATGAGTCATCCCTTTTAGTCCTTTGTGTGGGACACCATTTTGAAGGTAAGAAGCACAGTTGATAGCCTCTGCCCAAAGACTAGGATGCAATCCTTTTGCATACAGGTTTCCATCTCTTTCAAGGTTCTGTTATTTCTCTTTGCAACACCATTTTGCTGTGGTGTGTAGGGAACAATATGCTGCATCTTTGTACCTTCATCTACACAAAAGGCTTGGAACTAACCCTTCACATACTCTCCTCCATTATCAGTGCAGAGGGCCTTCATCTTCCTATCAGAGAACCTTTCTACAGAAGCTTTGAAGAACTTGAAGTAACCAAAAAATTCATATTTTAATTTAAGAAAGTACACCCAACTAAATCTAGAATAGTCATCGATGAAAGTTAAAATATACCTTGCTTTGTTCAAAGACAGATCTGGAAGTGGCCCTGAGACATCACTCCGAATCAGATCAATAGGTTGAGAGGCTCTCCTCGCCTTCCCTTTCTCAAACTTATGCTCTGGATGCTTTCCCATCAAGCATCCTTTACAGGTGCCTTTGGAAAGCTTGATCTTGGGTAGACTTTCAACCATTTCCTGATTGTGCGTTTCTTTCAAGTACTTGTAGTTGAGGTGCCCAAATATTTCATGCCAAATTCTACTTTCTTCATTTGCATGTGTGAGCAATGCATTCGACTTTGAATAAGCTGGTAGGAAGTGAAAAAACTCATAGAGTTTCAAATTCTGATCAGCAATACCTTTTTCTATGATATTTCCAGTTGAGATCTCTTGGATCTCAAACTCATTAGGAGTGAAGATGACCTTCTTGGGTACTCCTGTATGATTCATTTGGTAGAAATAAATTAGATTTTCTACAAGAGTAGGAACATAGAGTACATCACTAAAATACCCATGCTCAATGTTGATCCTTCCAATCCCCTGAGAGGAGACCTCAGAATCATTTCCCATCAAGAATGAAGGGCCAACTGTGGATTCTAAATCAGAGAAGAGATTCTTGTGAGAAAACATGTGCCTTGATGCTCCAGAATCAATGATGAAGGAGGAATCATTGGAAGTACCAGCCATGAGAGCATGACACCTCTCCTTGTCCTCATATTTTTTATCAACGTTTCTTCTAGCATTCGTTGGTACTGGAATATTTTTCTTTTCCAGTAGTTTTTCCATCAGATCTATTGTTTTATTCATACAAGCACTCTCAAGATGGAATCCCCCGTTTCAATAAGGGCATTTGCTCTTCTCCTTTTGAGATTTCTTTCCTCTCTTGGATTTTGAAGCCCCTTCTAACTGATAGGCAGCCTCTCTTGGCTTATGCTCCTTCGAATTTCACTCATTAACTTTTTTCTTCCCTTTGGAATTCGCATTCTTCCCTTCTACAGTTTGAAGAGATGAATCCATTCATGGTTTGATCACTCCCATATGCACTAGTTTGCCTTGCTCTTTTGAGAGAGACTGAATGAAGGCTTCAAGAGTGGGAATATTCCAATTTGGAATGGACAGCTTCACTAATTGGAAGGTGGAGAAAAAAACTGAGTAATCAGCACCCAATTTTGATAGAATGGAAAGGATAATATACTTCTCTTATTTCTCTATTCCATATGACTTCAACTGTGAAACCATATTTTGGAACTTGGTGAAGAACTCATTGATTGAGTCGAAACTACTGGGGCTCGGAGAGATAAGCTCATTTTCCAATTGGGGACCCTTCAAATCATGTTTCTTCCCAAACAAAGATTCAAGCTTGTCCCAAAACTCTTTATCTTTAGGAGTTTTGATATCAATGACATGAAAATGTAGATCATCGGAAATATTGAGGAGTAGTAGTTCAACTGCTTCATCAAGTTTATCAAGATACTTTGATTTCTCAACTGCTCCAATGGGATCAACTGTAGTACCATTAAAAAATCTAGAAATACTTTTGGACTTCATGAAGATGTTCATATTGGATTTCCATTTGAAATAGTTGAAGGAGGTGATCTTGAGATCCATAGTAGCTGCTAAATTCGAATCTGCTGAAGATGGAATAACCTGCAATAAAAAAAGGAAATTTTGATGGATATTTGTTGCATAATCTAAAGAACATTGATTTAGGACAGTGAGCACATGTGACTCGATCCTTCACACCTGGATAGACCTCACTGGATTGCTCCAGTGAATTCAATGCAATGGCACCAGGATATGTTGGAGAAATCCATATGCTTCTGGTGCTCTACTGAATTTTTTTTTCCCAATAAACTGCCGCAATTCGAATAGTTGTATCAAGCTCTGATACCATGTGAAATTATATAGGTGTAGATCACTCAGCTTGAACAAACCTCACAAATTCACTCAAAGAATTGCAAAGAAGAAGAAGAAGAATTGAATGAATATTCACACATGAAACTCAAAGAATGTGGAAAACTATTGTAATGTCATTCATCAGCTATAAGATGGACAAAATATGAGAGTACAATAGAATGAATTTGATTATCCAAAAGGTGATTCGAATTCTCCTCAAGGTGTGGCTTGGACAACATTGGAGACATCACCCAATCAATGGTAGTAGTCACAGATGGTCAAAGGTCAGTCAAAGGTGAGTCTAACTGAGTCTAACTGATCCATGTGGGCACTAATCAAGGGATGGATACTCCAAGGGAACATGAAAGACTATAAGTAGTCAAGTGGCACTCTGATACATATAAATGGAAGCTACAGTTAGTTGAACTAGGAAATCAATGCATGAACTGAGCAATCAATGCAAGAACTAACTGTTGGAATCCAAGAGTGTGTAGTAGGGTGTATTTGTAATCTAGATGACGAAAAAAAGGTGCACTAGGTAGGTAGGAGGTCTACTAATGGCTAAAAATAGGCTTCAGGGGGATGAAAATAGGTTGTATGTGCTAGGGAGACTACCGTACTGATGATTGGATGCATGCAAATACTCATGATGATGGTTAGAATATTCCAACAAAAGCTTGGATACATAACAAGATAGGAGTGGCATTTGAGCCATGTGATTTGAACAAAAAATAGAGAAGAAAGAGCTTATTCTTCCAACAAAAAAGTTGAGTTGAAAGAGACTAATGAAATCAACAATGTACTTTATTATTTGCATCTAAAGGACACTTATTATGTTCATAATATAACCATTAAAAAATACATAGTCATTTTCTCCACAAGTGCACCTTAGTGGCCTATCTCTTGAATCATCATCTGACAATGTAGTGGATGACTGAGCCATTTCTAATTTTAGTAGAACCATTTCTAATTATGGTTGAGTGGTTGAACTAAAATGATTCCATCGAGAAAATATGCCTTTCTTTTCCATAAAGATTTCCTTTACAATCATGCTCTTTTAGTTGTATTTGACAAGGAAGTAGGTGTCAAGGAGGATTGTAAGAATTCTATAGGTGTACTTGACACATCTTACAATGATGAATTTACATGTGCATGTTACATTCAAATCATGTCTACAATCATTACACTTTTTTATTCCCATTGGAAATCATTGATTTGAATGGTGATAAGATGTTCTGACTCAACATAAACATCATAAGGTGGACAATATGCATCATAGGACTCTACTGAGAATTCATTCATGATGGATTTTCAAAAATATTCCTTTTCTTTGAATGTGCAAAGAATAAATATTTGGAGATATTGTTCAATACAAAATGAGTGTTTCCAATCTACAATATATAGAATGAGGGTATTTGTTGTAATCTAGGGAATTGCATCAATTACTATTAGTACAATATATTAACATGAAGGAAGAGTCACATACACACACACATTACGTAATCATACATAAGAGAGAATGTGGGACATCAACAACAAGCTCTTGTATTAACCGACCAAAATAGAGGACAATATTAGTGTATAGATATATTCTGTTTTCATATATACAACCTATTTATATTGATTACAAACAGTTATTCAGATAAAACTTCCTAGTCGTTTGGATAACCGACCAATGGATTTGGGCCAACCATAGTCGGCAGAGGACCGATTCGACTAGTTGAGTAGGCTCCTCCAACATCTCCCGCATCAACAAAACGATTCTTCGCCCCGCAGAGATCAAGGAAATGATTGAATACTAGAGTCAAAAAATGATAGTCGCTACTGCTTATGGTTGAGAACTAGTGGATGTAGTTGATGTCTCTAGACTGATGTAGGCTTCTACAATGGTCAGGGATGAGGAAAAAATATGTTGTTTGAAGTCTTCCCATGTATGGAGAACTTTATGAGATTATAATATGGTACAAAAAAAATCTATGCATGGAGTCTGGTACTGAACAACATCGAACGACCCTTTCATTCCGTAAGTGACCAACAAGACAGTCGGTTGTTGTTTCAGAGAAGAAAAGCGTCAAATAAAACAATTAATTGGTCCGCTCTACATTCCACACTCACTCAAGCTTGCAAATTGATCAGCAATGGAAACTGGGGATTCTAGAACGTGATTGGTGTCAAGGAACAAAATAACAACTCCTGGTCTTGGCAGATCGAAAGTTCTCGAAATGATCATATATCATGGAGTGTAGGGAACCTGCCACTGGCGGGGCCTCGAAATATTCATATATCACGAGAAGTGATGGGAAACAATAATTGAAGTGTAGTGGATAAGATTCATAATGCTCGATCATTTTTGATAAAGTAAAAAGGGGAAAGGAAGAGGAGTGGGGAAAGAAGATGCCATGGTTTCCACCAGATTTCATGATGGTGATCTACGGGGTATGGTCGGCCTTTTATAGCTGAAGTTATGAATGGGAAGCGAAGTTTTGAAATGATGGGGATGGGACTGATGATAATTCGACAAATGACAAATTATGGTGTGAGGTTTTTCGTGAATATTTCTTGCACTTGCTGTATATTTGCTCGAATAATCGTATGCATGTCAATAAAGCGATGCCTTAGAACTGAAATGTATGCTAATATGGTGGTTAATTTAATGATGACACCTAAGGTGAGGACAAATTTAGCTTCGTTGGTGGTGCATGATATCTTTCTTGACTCATGTGACGAATATTTTTAATTCGTGCTTTAGTCAATGGTCTCATGATTTATTCATCAGGGTCAGTCATGCCAATGTTTATTATGAGCTGGTCGACTTGTTCTTGAATGTTCTTTTGGTCAGTAGAGGGTGCCTTCCATTCGTCGATTGGTTTTAGGTGTATGTATGTGTTCCATTCTTCGCTTTTTGCTTGTCTCCCTTATTCCAATTTACTATCATTGTGATGCACTTAATTTATACCAACCATGCATGATTTAGATCCTTTTTATACAATTTTTTCTTAGGTGCAAGTTTGTTTTTTATAACAACCTTCTTCTTAACTAATTTAATTAAGCTGGGTTAGAAGAGTTAGCTAATTTACATACCTGAGGAGCGATGGTTGACCAAATTGTGATACAACCTTTCGGTCGGCGTCGTGCCCATGCTAATATTTATAGTGTTTTAATCTTGCACCCTTGACAACTTTGGTAAAAACTTTTCCTTGTAGTGTTCTTAGTCGAACCAACCTGTTTGTATTTATTTCTTCGACTACATATGGGTCGAGCTATGCTGTATGCAATTTCTTAGGTTTGATTTTACTCGACAGTTGTAGAGTAGTGCTAAGTCGTTGACTGATATATTTTTTATTTTAATATTGCAGTCATGCCATGCTTTTTGTTGCAGTTTTTGGACTTCCTGGTGATGAATGGCTGTTTGTTTTTTTCTTCCATCTTCATTAAATTGAAGTTTCTATCTTCTACAGCTTTAACAATATCTGGGTGTAGAATTTATGCGATAATAAGCACCTATTGTTTAAAATGTAGCTGAACGATTGCTTCTTGTCAATAGACAAGTTTGAAAGGTGTCTGTCTGGTCGACCATTTATAAGTTGTCCTGTATGCCCATAAAATAGATGGTATCATGTCATCCCAATCATCTTTCTCAGTAATACAAATCTTTGTTATACCTCTAGTTAATGTTTTGTTAAATGCTTCAATTGGTCCATTTGACTGTGGATGATATGAAGAACTCTTTTGGTGGTCGATCATAAATTCCTTGAGTAGTATTGATATCGTCTTGTTGAGAAAATGTGTCCCTCTGTCATTGATAAGAGTGAGTGGGAAATCAAACCTTGTGACAATATTCTCATATATGAATTTTGCAGGTACTTCACTAGAACATGCTTAAACAACTTCAAATTCCGTCCATTTAGTAACATATTTTACTACTTTGATAATGTATCTAGCTCCATTTTGTCGGCCTGGTACTGGAAATGGTCCAATGAAGTCAATATCCCATATTTCAAATGTTAAACTAGGATTGACAGGAAGTAATGGCATTTGATTCTTTGGTAGTGGTCGACCTAATCTTTGACACTTGTCACATTTATTTACTTGATTTCCGTAGTCTTTATACATTGTCGGCCACCATAAACCATATTGTAAAAAAATTCTCGCAGTTGTGTCGGTGTGATAGTGTCATCTAGAAGGTCCACTGTGATCTTCATCAATGATATTTTGGCGTTCACGTTCTAACACACATCGTCCTAGTATTTCGTTGGGTCCAAAATTATACAAAAATCCATTCATTAAAGTATATGATGCATCCTTCATTGCAAGTGTATTTATTTTCTTTTCTGGCAGTCCTTTAGAGATTGACCTTGCTCAAGAAACTTTGCTATATCCTACAATTCGACTGGTATGGCTTAGACTCAAAATATATGGGGGTCGGGAAACTTGTCATCAATTCCGTCAGGATCTTCTCCCGTTTCAAATCGTAACATATGTTCGGGCCCAACATTATTCTTTCCAGGTTGAACAACTATTTCAAATTCAAATTATTGGAACAAGAGTAGCCATTTGCATGATCGACCATCATGCATAGGTTTATTGACTACGTTTTTGAGCACTTGATGATATGTATAAAATATAAATGGATTATCCAAGAGGTAATGTTGATACTTCTTAAATGCAAAAAACATGCCTATGGCTTCTCATTCTGTACTAGAGTAATTTCTTTTTTCCTTATTTAACTTCTGACAAGCATATGGATTTGGATAATCCATTCCATATTCTTCGGGATAGGTGAGAATTGCACCCACTGCAATGCCCGAGCCGTCGATATGAAAATGAAACTAGATCGACCAATTTGGGAATCTCAAAATTGGGGCTTCGACGAGTTTTCTTTTAAGAAGATCAAATGATTCTGCGCATTCGTGAGACCATTTGAAATCGTGGTTTTATTTTAGTAATTATTACAATGGATATGTCATGGCTGAATAGTACCTTATAAATTTATGATAATAACCTTTTTGACCGAGAAGTATCCCGACTTGCTTTGGATTTAGTAGTGGTTTCAGGTCAAGGATAACTTTAATCTTTGCATAGTCGACTTCGATCCCTTCTTTACACACAATATGTCTGAGTAAGATACCGATTGGAGTTGCAAATATGCACTTTTTAATATTCAATGATAGTTGGATTTGTCGGCAATGTTCTAACATCAACCAAAGATAGTGGATATTATCCCTTAGGAGTGAGTATATTTTCCAGTCGTCGAAGTATATGGCCATGGTTTTATATATGCACTCTTTGAAAGCTTTGACAAATATTTTGGAGAATATTGCTGGTGCATTCTTTAGTCCAAAGGGCATAAATCTATAGGAAAATGATCCAAATTCACATACAAATGTCGTTTTGTGTTGATCTTAGTTTGCAATAGAGACTTGATTATATCTTGAGAATCCGTTGGTGAAAGAGTAACATTCATGTCCTACAAATTCGTTGATAATTTCATCAACGAAATGTGTAGGGAATGGGTCGGTTAAAGACACTTTATTCATTCCTTTGAAGTCGATACATATTCTTAATTTTTTTGAATCATGTTTCTTTGGTTGGACAACCATAGGTCTATCCCATTCAGACTGACCGACCAGGTAGGTAATTCCTGCAACAAGCATACTCTCAATTTCGTTTTTTATTATATCCTTATATTTGTGCCCCAACTTTTAAGATTGTTTCTTAACAGGCTTGGCATTTGGTTTTATGTTGATCTTCATTTCTCCCATTTCTTGGACTAGTCCTTTTAAATTTTTGTAATCTTGTGAAAAAAAATCCTGATATTATTTCAATAAGTTAGTAATGTCGTCTACTGGATGGTTGGACCAACAGTCTCCAATATTTTCCATATTTGGTCGGTCATCGTTTGAGATGTCAACTTCTTTTATTTTGATTTCTGTGTCCATCCATTCTGGTGCTCTTTGTTCGTTGATATTTCACTCTCCTTCCTTAAATTCTATAAATGCCCGAAGAAAGTCACTTTCAATCAATCTTTTTGGTTCTTCTTTTTCCTCTCTGTTGATTTCATCAAGTTTTTTATAGGCTTTTGAACATTAGGGTGATGTATTTTCCATTGGAAACTCTTGCCCAACGTTTTATCATTTTCAATCTCTAGTTGTGTCGATTGGTATATTGGTCTTGTCATGATATTTTTGTAAGTCGGTTGAGGCTTTCTTTCGATGTTGATGTAGTATTTGCATTCAGTGGTTGCAGAAAATTTCTAATTTGCTCAACTACTTCTCTTATGTTTTCTTCTTCTGGGATGAAAGAAAAATGTTTGACAAAATTTTGTTTGAGTTCTGACCAATTGAATGTTTATCCTCTAAATTATTCCATTCTGTACCACTTGCTTGGTAGATCTTCGAGTGTATTAATAAAAAGACATGGATACAATATTTCATCTCGATATCCGACTCGTTTACACTCACTTTTGCATAAGCTTATATGGCGGACTAGCTCTTGACCTTGCGTAAATTTAGGTATTATAACTTGTGCTGTCATCTTTTTTCTTAAAAATCATTCAATAAATTTTGTAGAATCAATAGTCCACGTCTGAAGGAGAGATTGATGCGTGTCCCACCATCTTGCTACTTATCCAGTAAATGTTTCGACTAGAGTCCGTAGTAGACCTTGATCACCGAAATTTTTAGGTACTTTCTTGATGTGAGAAGTTGGTTCCTTCTTTGCTGAAATGATAGTTGGATATTCTCTTATTTTCTTCTCGGAGATATTTGGGATGACAGATATAGTGAAACATTGATGCGTTCTCTTTCTAGGAATAACTTCAATAGACCAATAGTCATGAGCTTATGCTTCATAACTTTCAATTTTTCAATCATACAACTCCAAGTCAAAATTGCAACCGGTAGACAAAGGAGTCCCCAAGTGTAGTTCTCCATGGTTATTGGGTTTGAAAAAATATTCATTGTTGTGGAATATTTGGTACAGGAGTCATATTTCTCTATCATGATCGTCAAGTTCAACCCAGGTTTTTACTTGGGATGGATTGATAGGTACAATTACTTTATTTCCATCTCCTTTGAGTTTAATCCTTTCTTTTTCCAATGAGATGGATGGTTTCGTTTTTTCGTCCCCAAGCTCGTCCGACTGGTGCTGGAAAATATTTAGCCCCTTCCCGCGGTTCAATAATTTCAAATTTGATATGTGATAATACCCACGATTGAAGTTTTTACATTCCAGCACACGCCAATAGGTTCAATTAGTCCTTGGTCTTCTAATTTGAGATAGATCCCCAATTATTCTAGTTGTGGCCGACCAATATTTTCCCATGTCGATCTGGTCATTATATTTTCTTACGACCCAAATTTGAGGACGACTTGTGTATTGCGAAATCCATCGATTTCCATATCAACAAGGGGGTCCATATCTATTTTTTATTTATGATTAAGACTGGACATAATTTGAGTGACCTTTTCATTTGAACATTATTTTTCATATGATGCATTAAATCAATAAATCATGCTATAGTTTCTTGTTTTGTTAGGAGGTGGAGTAAATCATTAATTGTTTTAGTCTTGTGTTTTTCCTTATTTTATTTGGACAAAATTTGTGAAAATATGTCCGATGCATTTTTGAATATTTATTTTTGCTTCAATGAATTAGGATAGTCTTCTTTCTTATTTTGCATACATGTGACCTAAGGGTTATCTCCTCCAGTTTTTGTGCCTTGTCTAGTGATTATATGCAAATTTTTAGTACTACAAGATTCATTATTAGAGACACAAGAAAAATGGTTAACAATTTTTTATTTATTGAGAGCATCTAACAGTATGGGGCACTCTCAAGATTGTGCTCCCACACTCCACACATTGTACAAAATTTTAAGTCTGTCTTGTCCTTCCCCGAACAATCAAGACTTAAATGATCTTCACTGAAACATACATAACAACACGGTCGAATTCAACCTAATGGTCAGTATCCTCGATTATTATTGTATCTTACTTGACCATTGTATCCTCCCCGTTGGTTGTTACCACTGTTGCGATTGTCCCTACCTCTTTGATCAATTGTCTGCATTTGGTAAAATGTGTGTTTATTTGATTTGGTCTTCAAATTATTTATACATTATTCCATCATATGTTGTGTCGTTTGACAAATTACACACCATTTTGGCTTGGCAGTGTCAACATTATATGGACAATCTATAGTCAAATGTGGCTCAAATATTTCTCATATGTCACAGAAGTAAGTCATCTGTACCGTTTGGAAATTATATGGATTTTTTTTCTTCTGGGAATGTAATTAATATTTCTTCAGGTATTCTCATGTCGCTTTGATGAAAATTATAATTATTGTGGTAGCTCCTCCTATCATCATATGGGAATCTGTCTTTAGTGTGTCCTTCATTAGAAAATTTGGTGCAACATAGGTCATTATTTTGCAGAGTCAGGTATTGCATTGATTTCTCCACTATTTCGAGTTTATCTTCCAGTTGTTTGTCGATGGTGCAACTTGAATGGTTTGAGTTCGAATCGATTCTTAACCCTTTATTTAGAACATATTCATAAGATGAATAGTCATGAATTAGTAGTGGATTTCTAATTATTTCGAGCAGTCCTTTGACAAAAAATTGAATTACTACGAAAAGATTCATTTTGGCTATCATTTGGCTTAAAATATATTCAAATATTCTATCATATTCATGGACAAGTTCTCCCGGCCTTTGTTTAATTTGATTCAGCTTGTGTCCTTCCAAATGCTTTATATCAATGGATTTGAAGTGTTCTAAGAAATCACCTCTTATCTGCTGCTTCATTTTTGGACCTTCTTCCAAAAAGTTCATATACCATGTAACTGCTATGTTTCTGATGCCTCCTACAAATTGTGCAATCTGCTGATTCTCATCGTCAATAATGTTAGCTTTCCACAAGGCTTCACACACAAACCAATTATTTTTAGGGTCACCATCCCCTTCAAAGATAGGAGTATTTACTAAAAGAAACACATCCATATTGATACTTTTATGAGTTTTAGAACTTACCGACTAATTGATAAGAGGACTTACTATTGGTAGACTATTGGTGACTATTGGTGGATGCGACTGCTGCCACGATAAACGTGTTTCTTCTACAGAATCCTCTTTGTCAGGTTGGAGCTATGACGAGTTGGATGGTTCTATTAATAATGTTGCTGGCAGGGGGGTCCTTCGATGTGTTCTCAATAAAATGAATTAAAAGAGTGTCTTTCAAACTCAGGTGTGAAGTAATCCAGTTACCTCAGTTTGGCTGCTAGATCATCAATCTATCTGCAATTCATCCACATTGGTCTAGTTGATTACATATAGTAGTATTGCCTAGTTGTAATCCCATGTCACGCTTGAATATTTTTCTAATGGTCATCCCATTCGTCATTATCATAGGTACATAACCGGTGGGATGTTGGGCTCCAGGAATTGTCCTTTATATTGATTTTTACATTAATTTCCCGACCTATTTACTGTGATTTAATACATTTATGTTCAATAAGGCTATATTTTACTTTGTTTTATTAATTAAAATCTCGTAAAAGTAAAGTGAGACTAATATGTTATTTTTAATGTATTAAAAGTAATATTATGCAAACAATAGTTGTTTCGGTACTCCATCTGACTTTTCATTCGGTCTTGAGTTCTGTACCATGTTCGATTATGTCTTTGGCTATTCCTTCAAAGAAATGATCTACCTTTGCCTCTTGGTTCTTATTAATTCTGTCATACCTGCATGTGAAAATTAAAACCATGAGTTAACAATAAGCTTTTAGCATTCTTCTAGATTTAAATAGAATAAACAATTGTTTAGAAATGATGTTTTAAAAATTATTATTAATTGCAAATAAAAAATGGTTTTTAAGTTTTAAAACAATTTTAAAATTGGTTTTAAACTTATGATAAAGTAGCTTTATCATAAAGAGAAAACATGGGTTAAAGAATCAATTGTTAAAGTGGAAGACCTTTATTAAGGCATGTCGATTTAAAAAATTTCCAACCATGAGTTAACATGAACGAATTCAAAACCAATGTTTATTAATTTGTTTTTAACATACATATGGTTTGGTTTGAATTGCGTTCAAATCAATATGATGGTATCATTCTATGTTTTATGCAGGATGTGGACTGGAACTCACGCATCATGAGGATGAAGAGGGTGCATTATATGGATGGAGGCATTCAATGGATCATGATTCCATAGAAAATAGAACCCAACTAGAAGTTGAACCTAGCACCCAACAATTAAATCATGCAACAACCTAGCACCAATTCAGTCATGAATCGAGGTTTTTACAGTTACAGGTCATCTATACACCAATACGAACCGTCATTCTCATTCGGATGCTCATTCGCATTTGGATGCTCATTCCCATTAAGACGACCATTCAACCCTTCGTTCGCACCCCAGAAATCGTCCGTTGGAATATTTGGGAGCATTGAAGACACAAACGAAGACGTGGGTTTTGTTGCCCACCTGGCACTTATGGTTAGTGAGCTCCTGCTAATGAAGATTCCTTCATAACTGGTCCAAGCCTCCAATGCATCCACTGTCCACGTCCAAGAAACCACCATGCACGAATTGGGGGGGGAAACGGCCTGTGTGTTAATGAGTCATTTCTCCAGCACTCTATTTTTAGAGAAGTCGACCACTGAAAGGGTCGACCTTCTCTTCGTTGTAAATCATTATAAAAAGACACCATGGTTGTGAAAGAACAAAAAGGAGAAACATTTTGTAAACTTTGTTTCCACTTTTAATATAAAATCTTTGCTCATCTGTTGGTTTTATCTTTTGCTTCATGGTTGGTGACTGATTAGTTCGTGAATGTGAAGCCACTGTCACCTGAAGGGCCCCTCAGTGACAAGTGTGTATTTTCGTGTGTGATCCGGATCCATTGTGTTGTCTCTGTGCATATTGTCAGCTAACTAGATTCAGTTATGTATTTCATTTGTTAATTTCATTTTGTTAATTTCTTAGATTAGTTGTAGTTTAAATTAGATTTATTTATGTCCAGTAGATTAGTCAATTTCTCCCAATTTGCAGAGCTCTGTCCCCTTGTTTTATCATTTGCAATTATGTTCATACCATTCATGTTTTGCTTTGTTCAAGAGGCAAATTTCGGGAGCATAGTTTGAGCAAACCGTAAGGAATATGGGGAAACGGTTCGGAACCCACTTCCCAAATGGGCTCATTTACCACTAGTCGTGAACAATTTTTAGAATTACTTAACATGCATGGATAAAAGTGTGCCCGAACAGACATCACGTTTTGCCATTTCGTCTTTGTCCATCCACGTTTTTCTCTTTGCATAGATGCACTACAATCTCGTCCTTTTAGTTGTTGAAGATCACTACTTAACACCGTAGAGGCCTTACCTTTCCATTTGAGTCCACATGCATCACATCTTACCCCTTTCTCATTTCGTTTTGGCCAAGTGCATTTTTCCTCTGCATTTTTATCTTTGCGAATTCGCCTTTGCCATCACTGTGGTGTCCACTACATTTTCTAGATTGTGTTTCCTCTCTGTTGTTTGGTTGCATTTGCATTTGTTGCTTTAGGATTTGCTTTCATTTCTAGATTTCCATTAGTTGACAGAAATCGAATTAAGGCTTGAATATTTAGCATTTAAAACGTTTTTGCGTTGTCTCTTTGCCGTAGATAGGAAGTAGAATTGCTTTTACAACCATTGCATTTTTGCATGTCATTGTTTACTTGCTTTAAAGATTGAACTTGTAGAAGAATTGCATAGGGTTAGATTAAAGATAGTTTGTTGATTTAGATAGCATTTAAATTATGTTTCATAGATTAAGTTTCCATTTACAGCAATATAGAAAGCATTTCAAATTTGTTAGATAGAAGCTAGTTAGTTTGCTTACAAATAATTTGTTGTTTCATAGAGATAGTTTGTTGCTTTGTAGTTAGTCTTTAGGATAGTATTTCATCTTGCTTTCATAGTTAATTGTCGAATTTCATAGATTAATTAGTTAGTATGCTTTCTTAGAGTAGTATAGATTTATTTCTTTCAAATAGTTAGTTGTAATTGAATTCTTTTCGTAGTTAGATCTCTGACTTCGCATAGTAGAATAGCTTTTCAATTCATAAAGTAGGGTAGATTAATTGCTTATAATTTGGTTGTTTGCTTAAAGTGGTTTTTCTTCCGTTAGTTAGTTGCTTTCACACCAAGCATTGCTTTCCTAGAATAGTAGTTTATTTTCTCACAATTTCAATTCTTGTTCATAGGTTAAGATAGCATAGATTAGTTTTACATTTGAAATCCTAGTTAGTGTTTGAATGAAGTGTCATATATAGTGTTTGAATAAAGTGTTGTATGTGTTATCGTTTGATAAATAATAGGATAGATTCTCTATGAATGTAAGTGACTCAGTTTTCCATTTTGAATTAGATTTCACTTTCCACTTTTAAGTAAATTACCAGCTTTAGGATAAGTTAGGCTAGTTTAGTTTAGGATTTCAATCCTGCACATATTGTGCCGGCACCTCTAAGCTTACAAGCCTCGGGTTGACAATTAAGTGTTGAATTAGATAGTGCATATTTTACCCAACATTTTTTCACCGTAGCTGGGGAGGTGCTAAAGGGGTTAGAGTTTAGGTAGATAGGTTTCTTTTACATTACACAATAAGGGGGAGGGGAGAACGGTAAGACGAGAGGTAAGAACCTGCACATCCACTATAGTGGGGTGGCCCAAATCCTTGTTGTTCTTTTTTCACACAAGTGTGTTTACTTTACGCAAAGTTTGATTTACTTCCATTAAGTGTACTTTTCTTTCCGCAAACGTAGATAGTTTACTTTTCCATAGTTTAATTTCATATACAGATAGTTTACATTCCTGCAGTTTACTCTTATGCAAGTGTGTTATTTTTTTTCAACAAGCTTAGGTGTGTTTAATTTCCACAAGTTAATTTCATATAGGTGTTTAATTTCATAAGAGTGTGGTGTGTTTAATTTGCAAATTTGTTTTAGTAGTAGATAGTCTTTTAAAAAATACATAAACTTTTTTTTTGGGTACTGTAAGAACCCCAAGGACTAATCCTTGTGTGAAGCAAGACCTACCAACCAAATATATGGATTCAAAGGTGCTCATTAGTATGAGAGAACTCTCTCAGATCCTTGAAAAAGCTGGTGTCTCGACCTCTATCGAGGAGCAGATCCTGATAGAAGTTGAGAACTTATCAACTACTCCTGAAATGCCAGACGAACCAACATCCCAAGAACTACAAAAATATGTTCTTTGCGAGAATTCGAAAGAATATGATGTATTGGGGATTACATCCGAAGGAGAACAAATGGAAATTAAATAGTTCTCTACATCCAAACCGATAGATTCATCGTGTGCTCAAACAACTGCTCAACTAGGAGAAGAGGATCTGTATGACATAATGAAGGAAGGTGAATATGAAGACTACATCGAAAGCTAGTTCCAAGAGGTAACCCAACCACAATACCATTCCTTCTGTAACATTTGGAAATTTCATAAAAAATTTAAATTTTTGATAACAGCCTTAATTATGATAATAATAATTGCGGAAATAAATATTGAGATTATGACAGCATTAGTTGTACAGTTGTTAGTACTAAGTATGCTTTATTTTTCTATTTAACTGCAATAAGATAATGACAATTGTTACCACATAACTAGTAAGATGATTATGACGACAAAGAAATAAACAGGTTGGCAAAAAGATGCGATACTTTCTCTTTTTGCAAAAATACTGACAGTTTGACTTTGCTGCATAAGGGTGTCCTACGAGGTACCCTGGAGCTTACTTAGCTGCAAAGCTAAAGCTTATTGAATGTCCTATGTGTAGACAACAGGTAAGAATGAAGTACGTGTAGTTTAGTTTCAGCGTCATAAATAAATAGAATATTATAATTTTTGTTGTGACTCTTCAGAAGTGAGCAGGTATGGGTTTCAATGCTACAATTACTGTTTTAAGCCTTTGTCTGACAACTCCATGATGTTTAAATCATGTCATCTATGTATGTCATTATGCTGATGGTTTTGTTACTGTACTAGCTAGTTATAATGTCATCATTATCTTTCCATCATTGATATAATAAATGTATCGCAAGGTGATTTAATGTTTGCATGAAAGAATATGGTAAGAACTCATATCATTTTAGTCAATCTTACCATTATATATATATATATATTTTTTTTTTGGATCCATCAATAACCTACTATACAAACTGATTATTTTTGTATCGCCGATCACAAAGTTTGTATGATCCCAACCAAAGTTACAAGGGTGATATTATAATTTCCTAAGTATGAGCTATTTTAACTGTAACCTTACTATGTTGATCTAATGATACATATAACCCTTACAAGGGTTTGTATCTATTAGTAAGAATGGCATAAAGCGAAACCATATCAATAATGTGACCATAGTTACCATATTAACTAATATCTAAGTCCTAACATTAATATTTAATTCTACAAAAATAGAACCTTGGGACTAATAACAATTGGAAGGTTGATCTAATGGATTTGTGTATCGTTTTGGGTCAAACGATACCATACCTATGATATTAAACATAACTTAGAACCATACGAAACTTGTGATTCGTCTTATCATAGCATAATGTTATAATGTCATGTATCATGGTTGAAATGTAACATTGGAATTATAACACTAACATGCAATAACTATTGGCAGGTTGACAATGTTGGCTCATTAATGTGATACGATATTTGAACCACCAGGATATTGTCCTTCGATCTGCATTTAAGACTTGGCATGATAAATCTTGGTGACGAGGATCAAGGCCACTGCACGTAGTGTAATATCGTTGTATTAGTGAATGTCGTGACTACTTTTTAGTGGTATTTTCTCCGAGCTGGAAGTGGATACTATTCAACGTGATCCAACGTGGCAATTTTCCTGCATGTGAAATGACAATACATTGAATGTTAGGGTTGTTCGATCCAATGCATAGTGTGTTGGCATAAGTTTGATCGTTGATCAACATTGATATCGTTCGTCGGATCAAACCCTCGCAAAGGATCGAAGTTTTAGTTTAAGAGTTTGGTAATTGAGGGTTATTGTCTCCATTGTTTTCAGTCTATGGCCGACATGATGCCAAATTTTTAGCCTAGATTTGTAAGAGGTTCGAACTCGAGACATCTGGCTTGAGAGGGTTATAGTTTCTCTTCCTTCTGCAATAGTATCATTTGATAGAATGTAAATTTAGTTTGTATTGTTGATGGTTGGTAGTTCTGGAAACTCGTTGTTATAGTTTGAGTCCATGGTTTTCCTTGGTGTAAAAGGACCGAGGGTTTCTCATCTCAACTTCAGTGTGGGATCATACTGTAGCTGGTTAAAGTGGAAATATTTGGTACTTATAACGATGTAAATTTTCCCTGAAATAATAAAATTTCATTCGGTGTAAATTTATCTTTCAATTTGAGAAGGTATCAGTCGTCTAAGCCATTGTTTTTGTGTCAGTTGCAGGTTATGAAGGTGTGTTTCGAGTGATGGTTTAGTAAAGTTGGAAAGCTTTCCAACGGTAAGCTTCGGGTCTTCCCATAAACCCTCATAGGTGCTTTGTAACTAAGGTTGATGGGGTTTCAAGAATGGAGTTGCAGGTCCTGCCGTGACTCGTCGTGGTTGTTTATTCAAAGCTATGTTTTAAAAACATATTTTTCTTGTTGTTGAGACTCTCATTTGATTAAATGATACTTGGTTTCTATTCTTTGAAAATCGATGTTGCCGACTGGAATTGTAACTCGTCGATACTTGAGGATTTTGGGTTCTTTCAATCTGTTGGAAAATGGAAAAATCCCCTGTGTAATTTGTTTGCAAAACATGTTGTAAAATCTTGTTCTGAGAATCATGACTTCCTATGTTTAAGTTATGAGAGTAGAGCCGAGGGCTCTTTTTCTGTGTAAACAATGTTTTTCCTTTTGGCACTAAAAAAATCTATGCTAAATATTTTGTATAATCATTTATGTCATTCGACTTAATGCTGTAGGTTATTAATGTGTTTTCAAGCTAGGATAGGGTTTAAGATTTTCATCGACGATGAGGAGTCTGTAGAATAAAGGGTCGAAATGTCTTTCATTTTGAAAAAATAAAAAATATCAAACTGATAACTTTACCCATACTATGTGTCAAATGGGTTTGTATTGAACAATTTAAAGCTGTAGATTGAAATCGTAATGTTACGAGCTAGGGTTTGTGAACAATGTTGTAGGTGATAACTGTGTATAATATAACCATGAACTGATTAGTCTCTTTGTCTTCAGATATGACAATAGGTCATAATCTCATTAGTGTTTGTTTAAATAGAGATCAAATTTTCAATAAATGAATTGTAAAAGGATTTTGGCTTGAATTGAAACCTGTGTAAAAAGTAATATTTCTATTTGTAGTGTGATAATATGGAATACAAAGACCTAACTTAAGGTGTGATAGAATCCAAATTTTATTTTGAATAATAAAATATTTCATAATGTGTACGGTTTAAGATATAGATGAATGAGATGAGAGCCGTCGACATAGTTTAATGTGTTTTTCAATACAGCTAGATAATAATCTTGGAAACATTAAAAGAGATAATGAAATCAATGTGTCTTTAAGCAATATGGGAACTGTATGATGACTGTTATATACAGTCTTGTTATGATAATCACTATCATTTATTTTGCTGCTATGTTATGAAATATAGACATGTGATTTCTATCTTCTCCTTTATACATAATAACGATGAGAATAATATGATGCAATTTATACAGAAATTTTGCATTGTTTGTTTTTCAGAAAACTCTGAAACCTTTATAATACATACATAGATATTACACAGAACTTTCTATCATTATTTATTTATAGGGCAGAAAACTGATATATATATAAATATATACAAAGAAAGAATAATACTCACAATCTATGAATCACCATAGTAATTTACGATCTTCTAGATTTTATAAAATAAATTATATTACTGTTTAGTATAGGGCATATGTTAAATTTTCTGAATTTACTTCAATATGATCTAGGATCTTAACTGAGAGAACAACATGTACAGCATATCTACAGCATATCAATCATGGAGACAATAATGCAAGCACACAAGAGACACAAAGATTTACTTGGGGAAAACCATAAAGGTGAAAAAACCCCAATAACTTCCTCAGAGATAGATAGAGCAATGATACAACCAACCAATAGAGATAGCCATAACCTAGCAGCAATCCTCCTCCTCCATAAGTGCGCCTCTCCTCCTTGAGAGCATGTGTGTGAAGTGAGTGTGTAAATAGAGTGCCTCCCGCACTCTATTTATACTTGACTTGACTTGCCTTTTTACCTAACTCATGTCGGCTCGAACTTAACCACATAACATAATGCTGAGTGGGCCGACCCCCAATAGGGTGGTCTAATAACCCTTTGACCCACATGGCCGACCCCCAATAGGGTGGTCTAATAACCCATTGACCCACATGACTTATACAGGGCCGACCCCAAACAAGGTGGTCTAATAACCCATCAAGTATAAGTTACGACACTTACAATATAAATGACGACACTTCCTTATAGAGGAATAATACCATCTCTATAGGAATACAATATACATATATGTGAAATACATTCCGAAGTTACATATACATCAACACTCCCTCTTAACTAGGAAGGTATTTCTCAGCACAGTTCTTCTAGCACAAGTCATCTTCTCTGGATCATCGTCACTGGATAATCGTCATCGAGTCATCATCATCGTCACTGCTGCTGCTATCTCAATCAATCTCTGAATCTACTCGTCATAGGAAGTTCTACAGAGCCAGTCCTTTTTCATACTGGATGTAGGCCCACCACCTGCAGGTCTTCGTCATCACTGGCCATACTGTGGAATCCTCAGGACTTATTACGTGCGTCACAAAACCTCGAAAGAGCATCCCAGGATGTTACGGGTACACAACTCCGACCTGTAGGATCTCCCAGGGCGCTATTACATGTGACCCCACCACAAAACCTCGCAAGAGCATCTCAGGATGTTACGGGTACACAACTCCGACCTGAAATCTCCCAGGGCACAAATTACATGTGGTCCACCACAAAACCTCGCAAGAGCATCTCAGGATGTTACGGGTACACAACTCCGACCTGAAATCTCCCAGGGCAACGAATTACATGTGGTCATGGCAAAACCTCGCAAGAGCATCCCAGGACTGATTACGGGCACACAGCCCAACCTATCGGATCTCCCAGGGAAACGAATTACATGCCATAGGACAAAACCTCGCAAGAGCATCTGCCAGATATCCCAGGGCGCTATTATATGCCATAGGCAAAACCTCGAAAGACTATCTGCAGATCTCCCAGGGCAACGAATTACATGTCCTCCCAGAGCAAAACCTCGAAAGAGCATTTGCCAGATGTCCCAGGGCACCGAATTACATGCCATAGGCAAAACCTCGAAAGACCATCTGCAAATCTCCCAGGGCAACGAATTACATGCTCATCTGCACAACCTGATCCACGGCCATAGAGTATCAACCTGATACTCACCATACATCATCCTGATGTATCCATGATCATCCTGATCATCATCACTGCAACGTCCTGCTGCTTGTCATCTGGAGCAACATCCTGAAGCTCGTCATCTATGATCATCCTGATCATCACTGCAACATCCTGCTGCATGATCCACCTGATCATCAATGCATCTACCTGATGCATACCAAGTATCATACATGATCCTCCTGATCATCAATGTATCCACCCGATACAAATACATGATACATATCATCATACATGATCCTCCTGATCATCAATGCATCTACCTGATGCATACCAAGTATCATACATGATCCTCCTGATCATCAATGTATCCACCTGATACAAATACATGATACATATCATCATACATGATCCTCCTGATCATCAATGCATCTACCTGATGCATACCAAGTATCTACCTGATACATATCATCATACATGATCCTCCTGATCATCAATGTATCCACCTGATACAAATACAAATACATGATACATATCACCATACATGATCCACCTGATCATACAATGTATCCACCTGATACATATACAGATACATGGTCCAAGCATCCAACATGATGCATACATACATACATAAAATGATCCAACTGATCATATCCAAGCAGAAACCAGAACATCATCCTGATGCTCATCATCCAGCGCTTACATCCACAGCCATGTGAAGGATCCTCCTTCCAACATGCTTGGAATGGCTTCAGCAAATGTGTCCATCACTTCTTCCTCGAAGTATCCTTGATCTGAAGCACGCCAAGCCTCTCTCTGAAGTACTCGAACTTCACCCTGGCTAGTGGCTTCGTCAGCACATCTGCAATATGCTCGTCCGTCGCAACATACAGGAGCTTCACAACTCCTCTCTGCACCATATCCCTGATATAGTGATATTTGATCTCTATGTGTTTCGACCTGTCATGAAACACTGGGTTCTCGGACAGCTTCACACAACTTTGGTTATCACAGAAGATACCAGTAGCCTCCAACGGGAGATCAAATAACTCAGACAGTAGCTTCCGTAGCCATACTGCCTCACAACTAGCTGAACAGGCTGCAACATACTCTGCCTCAGCTGTACTCAGTGCTACGCAGGACTGCTTCCTGCTAAACCAAGAGATCACACCTGATCCCATACTGAAGCAGCACCCAGATGTGCTCTTCCTGTCTGCAGCACTGCCAGCCCAATCTGAATCAACATAACCTTCCAGGTTAAACTTTTGATTCGCCTCATACCTGAGCCCATAATCCATTGTACCCTTCAGGTACCTCAGAACATGCTTTACAGTAACCAGGTGAACACTTCTCGGATCCGTCAGGAACTGGCTCAATGTGTTCACAGCAAAGCAAATGTCTGGTCTCGTGTTCGTCAGGTACATCAAGGACCCAATCATCTGACGATACATAGAGACATCAACTGACTCAGATGAAGCATCACATAGAAGCTTCAGATTCGATGCCATAGGTGTGGCCATGGCCTTGCAATCCATCATCCCGAACCTCTTTGGGATCTCTACTGCATACTTCCCTTGTCCAAGGAAGATTCTATCTGCACTTTGCCACACCTCCATGCCAAAAACAAATAGTGCATCATCCCCAAGTTCTTCATCTCGAACTCGGTAGTAAGCTTCCGCTGCGTGTCGGCAATCAATCTATCTTCACCATACCAAGTTCTGGGAGCTTGCTTCAAGCCATACAAGGCTTTCTTCAATCTGCATACATATGACTCCATGTCAGGTCTTGGGACTGCATCCCAAACATCTTCTTCATGATCTACGGATCATGGCATTCCATTTCTTCATCCCAGATCCTGGGAACTTCAATATCTTCAATAGATATCTTTCTTGCTGGAACAAATGTTGTAGTCCTTTTTTAGGAGATGGCATATGATCTTTCCTACACAACAAGTTAAATTGCATGATTAGAAAACATCTTATAGTTTTCAGAACAAATTCTTACACATAAAGAAATATGCCATACAGTCATGCAATTATCTTAGCCAATGCTTCAATACAACATTTATCCATATCCCGTAACTTTCTAGATGCCTTCCAATCTCTACCAGAACATTGTTAAGAGTGTGCACAACTCCCAACATGTCAGCAAAGAGGTTTCATTCTAGATAAGTAGCAATGGAATGTTGTACAGTGCCATAGGCTACTTACCCATGCATATTAGTAGTATACTGTTCATCAATGCAATTATTCTAATATGCATAATACACAACCTAATTCTAGGAACATCAGTATATACATTATTGAACAATATTATTTAAGAAATGACAATTCAAATACTTATCTTTGTTTGTTCGTTGGGTGGACTCCCTCTGAGTCTTTGCTTCCTTGCAGGAGCTGCTGGAGTCCTAATCTGAGGTAGCTTCTTCTACACCTTTCTGTTGTGAAATGTAGAGATATGATCAACTCCCTCTGAATATCTGCATCCTTGCAGAAACTACTGAAGTGTGCTCCTTTGCTTTCTTGCAGGAACAACTAGAGTGTGCTCCTTTGCTTTCTGGCAGGAGCAACTGGAGTGTGCTCCCTCTTGATCTTTGCTTCCTGAATTACCTGTTCTTGAACTCATATTCATCCTTGGTCCCTATGCATGCTTATTAGTACCATGATTGTGTTATCCTTGTGATTTCATATAAAATCATACATTCATTAGTATACTATTAAAAACACAATAATTTCAAGCATGTATAGTCATGATTATTTCAAACAGAATAATAAGCATTAGCATTCAAGGTTTATGTGGGATTCTTATGGTTAGTCAAATCATAAGAAGCATAACATGTCTAAACCTGTAATTACTCAAACATATACCATCATGATTCTTCTGGTTAGTCATATCATCAATTATGGTAAGAAACATAATATGCATACAATCATGATTATTCAAACTTATGACTTCATGAATAATCATTATCAACAACATTATAAGATCCTAACACAAGGTAAGATTCTATCTTGATATAGGAAAAACATACCTGGATTAGCATGCTAGCTATTTATGTCTAACATACTCACATGATGTCTTCTTGTTCTTCTTCAATGACTTGTGCTAGTAACCTGTATATCTCATAGGTTAACTATTACAAAACCAAGTTATACATACCTCGTAAATGGATCTTCTATGAGATCCATGACAATGGATGAATCTTTGTCCTCATGTTATCATGATCATATGTTCTTGGACCAGAACATGATTTGTCTTTCTTGGTGTACCTTTCATGTTAGTAGACATCATAAACCTCATACAACACCATAATGCATTAGTACAATCATAAGTGTCAACACCCTAACCAATGAATATCTTCTATCATGCATTCATAATTTTGTTAAGGTGATACGACAAATCTAAAATCAAAATTGTACTGACCGTAATAACATGAAGACAAACATATCATAAAATTAATCATGGACAAATATCGAAACATACCTCGATGAGTCATACCTGTTGAGATCGCTTGTAATCTTCTTATGTAAGGCCTTAGCCTCATCTCCCTCTGAAACAGGAACTTCTTCACTCATGCAGATGATCAATCCATCTTCTTCTGGGATTAACCCAATCCACTTGATTTGCAAGAACTGGACCTGGAGCTGGATATGGGTTTGTCAGAGAAACCCCAAAAATTCAAACTTTGAATTTCAACCTTCTGACAGGATAGAAATATGTGTCTTGATGAGCTGATCAAGCTGGTATATTCAAAATTTGAAGACTGCAAAGTTTCACTCCTCAATTTTGCCTTTGAAACTTCCAGATTCACTGGACGTGACCCTAAACTGGGGTTTGATGAAGCCCACTCTTCTCCCCAATCAAAATGTTTGATCCAAAGCTCTAAGCTTCTATTTTTCTGAGGAGCTTCCAGCCGTCGTCACAGATTTCAAAAATTCCCATTTTTACAGAAGCCCTAATTTTCCACTTTTCTGATCAAAGTCCCGAACTAGGGTCTAATCAAGCCCGGCCTTCTGCCCAACCAAAAATTCTGATCTTGGTCTCTAAATTTCTATTTTGATGAGTAGCATCCAGCCGTGGTCTCCGATTACAAAAATTCCAACTTTCTTCAAAGCCCTAAATTCCGGAAGCCATGAATGAAGGTACCAAAAAATAATTCTGTTTTGACAGAAATATGTACCTGATTGTTTCTGGTGTAACTCCGAAATTTTTGATCCACAGGGTCTGAAAAAGTTTCCTGAGATAGCCTGACCTGTTATCTTTCCATCCTGATAGGTCTGACCTCAATTGGATTCTCTGAGAGAGAGTTATGCCAAATGTCGCAACGTGACCTGTTTTGGGATAAAACAGGAGAGCGAACTTGTACGGCGTGCCACGTGTCACTGTTTTAACTTCGGCCTCTAAAAAAGTTTTCTGAGATAGCTCGGCCTGTTACCTTTCCATCCTGACAGTTCTGACCTCAATTGGACTCTCTGAGAGAGATTTATGCTAAATGTCGCAACGTGACCTGTTTATGGGATAATACAGGAGAGCGCACTTGTACGGAGTGCCACGTGTCACTGGTTCAACTTCGGCCTCTGAAAAAGTTTTCTGAGATAGTACAGACTGTGCCCTACCTGTCACTTTTTACGAAATTTCATTTGGAGCTTCCTAGCCCAAGATATGACCTTTTTCCCAAGGTCACCTGAATTTGACTCAGATCTGGAAGAGGCAGAAACCCTATATTGTACAGATCATAAATCACAAAGTACAACGAATTAGAGGCTGTCCTTTGGACACAAGATACCTGGAGATCTTAGCTTCGGCCTGTAACAATTTTAGATCCGAAAACTTCGCCAAAACGGATTTATAGCGAAAGTGCTACGATGACTGGTTTTTGCTATATCAAGCCCTAGCATCGTAAGTGCAACAAGTGTCATACATGCCATATCATGCCTTCTTTCAGGCTAGCTCTGATACCATGTTAAATTTTCTGAATTTACTTCAATATGATCTAGGATCTTAACTGAGAGAACAACATGTACAGCATATCTACAGCATATCAATCATGGAGACAATAATGCAAGCACACAAGAGACACAAAGATTTACTTGGGGAAAACCATAAAGGTGAAAAACCCCAATAACTTCCTCAGAGATAGATAGAGCAATGATACAACCAACCAATAGAGATAGCCATAACCTAGCAGCAATCCTCCTCCTCCATAAGTGCGCCTCTCCTCCTTGAGAGCATGTGTGTGAAGTGAGTGTGTAAATAGAGTGCCTCCCGCACTCTATTTATACTTGACTTGACTTGCCTTTTTACCTAACTCATGTCGGCTCGAACTTAACCACATAACATAATGCTGAGTGGGCCGACCCCCAATAGGGTGGTCTAATAACCCTTTGACCCACATGGCCGACCCCCAATAGGGTGGTCTAATAACCCATTGACCCACATGACTTATACAGGGCCGACCCCAAACAAGGTGGTCTAATAACCCATCAAGTATAAGTTACGACACTTACAATATAAATGACGACACTTCCTTATAGAGGAATAATACCATCTCTATAGGAATACAATATACATATATGTGAAATACATTCCGAAGTTACATATACATCAACAGCATAATGATGAAAACAAGCTCAATCACTGTTCTATCTATTCAAATCAATGGCATTTGCCTATCTTCTAATCTATTTTTAATTTGCGTATCTCTACTAGAGTACGATGCTTCAAAACAACATGTAGAAAAATAGAAATATTGGTTTATCAATTCAACTTCAACATTACACTTAAACATTCAAACTTAAAAACAAATCTAGGATTGAATTCTTTTCGAAGCAGAAAAACAGAAAATGCCAATAAAACAGAAAAGAATTATTAACTGAGAATAAGTAGAAAATTTGTAGAACCTGAGAAAATCTATAGGGCAACAAACAACCCAAGAAGACTGTTCCACAGTCAAGTACTGTCTTAGGACCCTCGAGCCTGTTCACTGAACAACCAGGAGGAAGAAACTCAGGAAATAGAACTTCATCTTGCTATAGCAATTAGCTTCAGAATATTCAATAGTTAGCAATCCAATAGATCTGCACCAACATTTCTGGTTCCTCTCAACAATAATGCAGACTTAAGATTACAGTCACCACTAGCCTCCCTATTCGAATCTCTTTTGTGATCACCTGATTCACAGGAGGAAAATATTATGCAGAAATATTGATTAAGAGCTGCCTGCTCAATTCGAATTTTCCTTTATAGGTTGCCAAGGCCTTTTTAGTTGTTACTGGGTCATTAAATGAGCTTCCTGCTCACTCCCTCCACCTGGGGGATAATGCCCTATTTTTAGGGGTTGTTGTCCCATAACCAATAGCTAGTGGTGAAGTGAATTTGTTGCGATCTGTCCCATACCTTTCAACAACTTCCATTCCTCCTAGTGGGTCAGTGAACACTCATTCAACAGTCCTCTTGGGTGTTTGTCTCCTAATTAATTTATTTAAATAATAATATTTAGTAATTACATTCACCCATGATCAAAACTGATCATAATTACAAAACTTTGTAATTAAATTTAACATAAAGTATTTTGCAAATAAAATAATAATTTTTAGAAATTTGGGTAGGTGACATACACCCCCCCTTAAGTCTCAACATCATCCTCGATGTTGGTTAATCAATCCTCAAGTGTTCCTGAAACAGAGTTGGGTATGCTGCCTGCATACTACTCTCCAACTCCCAGGTTTCCTCTTCTGGGCTAAGGTGCTTCCATTGCACCTTCACTTGCCCAATGCTACGATTCCGGAGAATAGTTTTCCTCCTTTCGAGGATACAATCTGGTTCCACCGGAAAATCTCCGTCTTGTCCCACTTGTACATCATTCCAGTTTACAACATGAATAGTATCATGCACATATTTCTTTAAAAACGACATATAAAAAACATTATGTATTTTTACGTTTGGTGGCAATGCCAGTTGGTATGCCACTGCTCCAACCTTAGACAATATTTCAAAAGGACCGCAATACCTAGGTGCCAACTTGGCATAGCTCCCCAATTTCAGTGAACTCTTTTTCGTTCTTACCTTGAGGAATACATGTTCACCAACCTGGAACTCTTTATGAGTTCTCTTTGAATCTGCTTGACTCTTCTCCTATCTTGGGCAGCTTTTAAATTTCCTTGCACCTGTTTCACAATTAGTTCTAACTCCTACAATAATTCAGGTCCTAAAACAACTCTATTTACTAGATCATTCCACGAAACAGGTGTATTACATTTCCTACCATAAAGAATTTCAAAAGGACTAAGTCTGGCTGATGCATGATAGTGATTATTATAAGCAAATTCTGCTAAGTGCAAGTAATCTTCCCACTTACCAGGCTGATCCTTCACATACCTTCTTAATAAATCTTCTAGAACTTTATTCACCCTTTCTATCTGTCCATCCGTCTGTGGATGAAATTTTGTACTGAAATTTAAAGTTGTGTTCAACCCTTTAAACAGTGACCTCCAGAAGTTACCTGTAAACTTCGAGTCATGATCTGAAATTATTACCTTCGGTATACCATGTAGTCTAAAAATCTGTTTCATAAAGATCTCTGCAATATATGGAGCTTTATGCGTAGTATTTACGGGTATGAAGTGTGTTGCCTTGCTGAGTTTGTCCACTATCACCATGATTGAATCATGTTGTTTTTGATTTTTAGGCAATACAGTAATAAAATCTATGCTGATCACTTCCCATTTCCAACTTGGTATTGGTAACGGTTGCAACAATCCAGCAGGATGTTGGTGTTCAACCTTCACCTTCTGATAGTCCAAACATTTTGCGATGTATTCTGCTACTTCGTCCTTCATTCTGGGCCAATAGTATTCATTTCTTAGCATAGTAATGGTCTTTTGATACCCTGGATGACCAGAATAGTGACTTTTATGCATCTCATTTAATATAATTTTTATTTTTATTTTTGGTATATCTGGTACATACAATCTATTTTTAAACAGTAATAAACCATTTTCCTTCATGATATAATCTGCTATACAATTTTCAAAACTGTTGTTTGCTTTCTTTTTCTTCATTTTTCTGTATTCTTCATTTGTTTCACCTTTTTCCAGAATCTGATTTTCCAAATCAGTTGAATAAGTACAGATTGTTGAAATGAAATTTAGTTTTGCCTTGCGACTCAAGGCATCTGCAACCTTGTTCTCCTTCCCTTTAATATGCTGAATTTCGTAATCATACTCACTTAAAAACGTCAGCCATCTAGCTTGTCTAGCATTCAGGTTGGTCTGATCTAATAAATATTTCAGACCCATGTTATCTGTCAATAATGTAATTTTTTTACCAATAAGGTGATGACGCCACATTGTTAAGGCATGAATAACTGCTAGTAAGTCTAAATCATAAGTAGAGTAATTATTTTCATGTACTTTCAGCTTTCTAGATTCATATGCCACCGCATGGCCTTCTTGTGTCAAGACTCCATCGAGTCCGTCATTGCATGCGTCTGTACAAACTACAAAATCCTTGTTGGTGTCAGCTATCCTCAAGATAGGTGCTGTCGTTAATAGTTCCTTTAATTTATTAAAGCTGTCAGCACACTTTTGATCCTAGACAAATTTCTTCCCTTTCTTCTGCAAGGAAGTTATGGGGTTGGCAATTTTTGAAAAATTCTCTATAAACTTTCTGTAATACCCCGTAATGCCCATAAATGATCTTACATCTGACACATCTTTAGGAACCAACCAATCATTAATGGCCCTTATCTTGTCGGGGTCAACCGAGATTCCTTCTGCTGAAATTATGTGTCCTAGATACTGAATTTTGTTTTTGTGGAAATCACACTTACTAAATTTGGCGTATAGTTGATGATCTCTTAATACTTGTAAGATAATCCGTAAATGTTCATCATGCTCTTCTTTGCTTTTTGAGTACACTAAAATGTCGTCTATAAACAAAACAACAAACTTGTCTAAGTATTTATGCAAAATGTTATTCATCAAACACATAAATACAGTCGGGGCATTAGTCAAGCCAAACGGCATGACTACGAACTCGTAATGTCCATACTGAGTTCGGAAAGCTGTCTTGAAAATATCTTCGTCCTTAACCCTTACTTGATGATATCCTGATATTAGATCAATCTTCGAAAATAATGTTGCTCCACGTAGATGATCAAATAGATCATCTATGCGGGGCAATGGATACCTATTCTTGATCGCCATCTTATTAAGCTGGAGATAATCTATGCACAGTCTTAAGGTTCCGTCTTTCTTCTTAACAAAGATGACAAGTGCTCCCCAAGGAGACACACTGGGTCTAATATAATTCTTGTCAATAAGTTCCTTCAACTGTGATTTTAATTCGTTTAACTCCAATATGTTCATTCTGTATGCAGCTTTAGAGTTTGGTACTGCTCCTGGTATAAACTCTATGGTAAATTATAAATCTCTTTTGGGTGGTAATCCTGGAACTCCTCAGGAAATACATCTTTAAAATCCTTTAGGACAGGTATGTCCTCTAATTTCAGTTTGTCCTATTTATCCATAAAATCACCATTTACCATGTTTACTGCAAACATTTGGCATCCCTTCCTAACTGCCCTCTTAACTTTCATGGATGAAATCTGTCTAAGGGTTACCTTCCTTGGAATTCCTTTTATTTCTACAGTTTTTCCTTCGTCATTTAAGCATTTAAAACTTTTTCCATAACAGTCCAGGATGACATGATGGGCTTCTAACCAATCCATCCCAACTATAATATCATAAGAACCTAAAGGTAGAATATTCAACTTGATTTGTGTTTGTAAATGATTCATGGACAACACACAATTTTCTATAAAATCTGATACTTTCCTCTTTGTTCCAGTTGCTAGTCTAACTAGCCATGATTTACTAAACTTTTCAGTTTTCAGTTTAAGACTTTCCACAATATCTGGTGATATGTAACTTAAACTAGCACCTGGGTCAATTAAAACAGTAACAGGATGGTCATGTATCATACCTTCAATCTCTACCATGGAGATTTGATGGTCTGCTTGCCTGTTGTCAAGTGCTGCGTTAATTCTTGGCATCTCCCTTGCTACATCTCCAACAGTAGGTTCAGTCTGTATAGAGTTGATGTTGTTTGCCTTCCGCTTCCTTAAGGGACATTCCGATGCGTAATGGGGGCCTTGACATTCAAAACATTTAATATGTGTCTTGGGCTCACTGGTCTTGGCAGTATTAGGTGAATTTCTGGGTGCTGTAGAATTCTATTGTGAATTATTTCTGGAATTGTTCCCTTGATAATTCCGGTTCTGAGAATTTTTCCTATGAAATCCGGAATTTCCACTGAATCTGAAATTTTTCTTTTTCTGTTCAAAATTGTTGGGCTTATGATTTTTCCAGTTTGACATTCCTTCTCTTTTCCGATTGGTATCATAACAGAAAATTGCCTTTATCATAGCCTCCTCCAATGTTTTAGGACTGTCGTACTCAATTCTGTCTTTAATACTGAAAGGTAAACAACTCAGGTACCTTTGAATTTTTGGTTTTTCTTCTATGAGGTATGGTACATATCTCAGTAAGTTCAGAAACTTACTGTTCATTTCCTTCATATTCATACCTCCCAACTTCAAATCGTAGAACTCTTTAGATTTTTCTTCGTAGTACTGCTCAGATAGATACTTCTTTTTGAAATATCGTTTGAAAGCACTCCAGCTTACATCTTTATCTTTGATGCCCTTTACCCTTTTGATGTCCTGCCACCAGATGTCTGCTTTTCCAGTCAAATTATATATAGCCATCTTTGCCTTTAAGAACTATGAATAGTTGTAGATCTAGAAGTATTTCTTCATCCCTGACAGCCAAGATTCAGCTGTCTCACCTTTCTCAGTTTCTCCATTGAAAGTTGGAGGTTTTATCTTCTTGAATTCTCCAGAAATCTGCTCATATTCCTTATGATTTTTCCTTCTTGGTTTGGAGTCTCCTTCACTGCTATCACTGGTATAGTTACACTTCCTTTTGTGTACTTCAATAGCATCTCCTGATGAGGTTGAGCTGTCTTTTACTTCGCTGATTTTTATGTTATGATTTTTATCAGTGTTAGGCATGTCCTCAACTTTTGAAATATCTTCATTGTTTCTCTCTTGTTCCTCTGTTTGGCTGTGTTCAAACAACACTTGATTTAGTTTTTCTTGTGCTTGCAGAATCCTTTCATTATCTTATTTCACAGATTTGATTTCTGCTTTTAATTCTTGAAAGGCACGTAACAGTTCCATTGAACGGTTATTTAATTCCCTGTGACCTTCCTCTACATAGTGCTGTCCCAAACTGTGACTGTTTGGCTGAAATTTGTCACTTAAGTGTTCAGCTGAGTTCTCCATACCTGTAACTGAAAATAATTTCTGAATAACATAATAATCAAATTTTCAAGTTAGTACAATATTCTGCTGTATGAAAATTTTCTACTACGTGTTTTGGACCTCACCAGGCCTAGAGTTCGAATCTGTGCTCTGATACCACATGTAACATCTCGAAATTTCATAAAAAATTAAATTTTTTGATAACAACCTTAATTATGATAATAATAATTGGGGAAATAAATATTGAGATTATGACAACATTAGTTGTACAGTTGTTAGTACTAATTATGCTTTATTTTTCTATTTAACTGCAATGAGATAATGACAGTTGTTACCACATAACTAGTAAGATGATTATGACGACAAAGAAATAAATAGGTTGGGAAAAAGATGCGATACTTTCTCTTTTTGCAAAAATACTGACAGTTTGACTTTGCTACATAAGGGTGTCCTACGAGGTACCCTGGAGCTTACTTAGCTGCAACGCTAAAGCTTATTGAATGTCCTGTGTGCAGAAAACAGGTAAGAATGAAGTACGTGAAGTTCAGTTTCAACGTCATAAATAAATAGAATATTATAATTTCTATTGCGACTCTTCAGAAGTGAGCAGGTATGGGTTTCAATGCTACAATTACTGTTTTAAGCCTTTGTCTGACAACTCCATGATGTTTAAATCATGTCATATATGTACGTCATTTTGGTTGACGGTTTTGTTACTGTACTAGCTAGTTATAATGTCATCATTATCTTTCCATCATTGATATAATAAATGTATCGCAAGGTGATTTAATGTTTGCATGAAAGAATATGGTAAGATCTCATATCATTTTAGTCAATCTTCCCATTATATATATATATATATTTGGATCCATCAATAACCTACTATACAAACTAATTATTTTTGTATCTTCGATCACAAAGTTTGTATGATCCCAACCAAAGTTACAAGGGTGATATTATAATTTCCTAAGTATGAGCTATTTTAACCGTAACCTTACTATGTTGATCTAATGATACATATAACCCTTACAAGGGTTTGTATCTATTAGTAAGAATGGCATAAAGAGAAACCATATCAATAATGTGACCATAGTTACCATATTAACTAATATCTAAGTCCTAACATTAATATTTAATTCTACAAAATAGAACCTTGGTACTAAATAACAATTGGAAGGTTGATCAAATGGATTTGTGTATCGTTGTGGGTCAAACGATACCATACCTATGATATTAAACATAACTTAGAACCATATGAAACTTGTGATTCATCTTATCATAGCATAATGTTATAATGTCATGTATCAGGGTTGAAATGTAACGTTGGAATTATAACACTAACATGCAACAACTATTGGCAGGTTGACAGTGCTGGCTCATTAATGTGATACGATATTTGAACCACTAGGATATCGTCCTTCAATCTGCATTTAAGACTTGGCATGATAACTCTTGGTGATGAGGATCAAGGCCATTGCACGTAGTGTAATATCGTTGTATTAGTGAATACCGTGACTACTTTGTAGTGGTATTTTCTCCGAGTTGGAAGTGGATACTATCCAACGTGATCCAATGTGGCAATTTTCCTGTGTGTGAAATGATAGTACATTGAATGTTAGGGTTGTTCGATCTAATGCATAGTGTGTTGTCATAACTTCAATCGTTGATCAACATTGATATCGTTTGTCAGATCAAACCCTAGCAAAGGATTGAAGTTTTAGTTTAAGAGTTTGGTAATTGAGGGTTATTGTCTCCATTGTTTTCATTCTGTGGCTGACAGGCTGCCAAATTTTTAGCCTAGACTTGTAAGAGGTTCAACCTCGAGACCTCTGGCTTGAGATGGTTATAGTTGCTCTTCCTTCTGCAACAGGGTCATTTGATAGACTGTAAATTTAGTTTGTATTGTTGATGGTTGGTAATTATGGAAACTCGTCGTTATAGTTTGAGTCCATGGTTTGCCTTGGTGTAAAAGAATCGAGAGTTTTTCATCTCAACTTCAGTGTGGGATCATCCTGTAGCTGGTTAAAGTGGAAATCTTTGGTACTTATAACGATGTAAATTTTCCCTGAACTAATAAAATTTCATTCGGTGTAAATTTATCTTTCAGTTTGAGAAGATATCAGTCGTCTAAGACATCATTTTTGTGTCAGTTGCAGGTTATGAAGGTGTGTTTCGAGCGATGGTTTGGTAAAGTTGGAAAGCTTTCCAACGGTAAGCTCCAGGTCTTCCCATAAACCCTCGTAGGTGCTCTGTAACTGAGGTTGATGGGGTTTCAAGAATGGAGTTGCAGGTCCTTCCGTGACTTGTCGTGGTTGTGTATTCAAAGCTATGTTTTAAAAACATATTTTGCTTGTTGTCGAGACTCTCGTTTGATTAAATGATACTTGGTTTCTATTCTTTGAAAATCGATGTTTCTGACTGGAGTTGTAACTCGTCGATACTTAAGGATTTTGGGTTCTTTCAATCTGTTGGAAAATGGAAAAAGCCCTTGTGTAATTTGTTTGCAAAACATGTTGTAAAATCTCATTCTGAGAATAACGACTTCCTATGTTTAAGTTATGAGAGTAGAGCCGAGGGCTCGTTTTCTGTGTAAACAATGTTTTCCCTTTCGGCAGTAAAACAAATGTGTGCTAAATATTCTGTATAATCGTTTATGTTATTCAACTTAATGCTGTAGGTTATTAATGTGTTTTCAAGATAGGCTAGGGTTTAAGATTTTCATCGACGATGAGGAGTCTGTAGAATAAAGTGTCAAAATGTCTTTCATTTTGCAAAAATAAAAAATATCAAACTGATAACTTTACCCATACTATGTGTCAAACGGGTCTGTATTGAACAATTTAAAGCTATAGATTGAAATCATAATGTTACGAGCTAGGGTTTGTGAAAATTGTTGTAGGTGATAACTGTGTATAATATAACCGTGAACTGATTAGTCTCTTTGTCTTCAGATATGACAATAGGTCATAATCTCGTTAGTGTTTGTTTAAATAGAGATCAAATTTTTGATAAATGAATTGTAAAAGGATTTTGGCTTGAATTGAAACCTGTGTAAAAAGTAATATTTCTATTTGTAGTACGATAATATGGAATACAAAGACCTAACTTAAGGTGTGATAGAATCCAAATTTTATTTTGAATAATAAAACAATTCATAATCTGTACGGTTTAAGATATAGATGAATGAGATGAGAGCTGTCGACATAGTTTAATGTGTTTTTCAATACAGCTAGATAGTAATCTTGGAAACATTAAAAGAGATAATGAAATCAATGTGTCTTTAAGCAATATGGGAACTATATGATGACTATTATATACAGTCTTGTTATGATAATCACTATCATTTATTTTGCTGCTATGTTATGAAATATAGACATGTGATTTCTATATTCTATTTTATACATAATAATGATGAGAATAATATGATGCAATTTATCCAGAAATTTTGCATTGTTTGTTTTCAGAAAACTCTGAAACCTTTATAATACATACATAGATATTACACAGAACTTTCTACCATTATTTATCTATAGGGCAGAAAACTGATAATTATATAAATATATACAGAGAAAGAATAATACTCACAATCTATGAATCACCACAGTAATTTAGGATCTTCTAGATTTTATAAAATAAATTCTATTACTGTTTAGTATAGGGCATAATGATGAAAACAAACTCAATCACTGTTCTAGCGATTCAAATCAATGGCATTTGCCTATCTTCTAATCTATTTTTAATTTGCGTATCTCTACTAGAGTACGATGCTTCAAAACAACATGTGGAAAAATAAACATATTGGTTTATCAATTCAACTTCAACATTACACTTAAACATTCAGACTTAAAAACAAATCTAGGATTGAATTATTTTCGAAGCAGAAAAACAGAAAATGCCAATAAAACATAAAATAATTATTAACTGAGAATAAGTAGAAAATCTGTAGAACTTGAGAAAATCTATAGGGCAACAAACAACCCAAGAAGACTGTTCCACCCAACCAACTCCTGAAAACAGTCAAGTACTGTCTTAGGACCCCTGAGCCTGTTCACTGAACCACCAGGAGGAAGAAACTCAGGAAATAGAACTTCTTCTTGCTGTAGCAATTAACTTCAGAATCTTCAATAGTTAGCTGTCCAATAGATCTACACCAGCATTTCTGGTTCCTCTTAGCAATAATGCAGACTTAAGATTACAGTCACCACTAGCCTCCCTATTCGAATCTCTCTTGTGATCACCTGATTCACATGAGGAAAATATTCTGCAGAAATATTGATTAAAAGCTGCCTGCTCAATTCGAATTTGCCTTTATAGGCTACCTAGGCCTTTTTATTTGTTACTGGGTCATTAAATGAGCTACCTGCTCACTCCCTCCACCTGGGGGATAATGCCCTATTTTTAGGGGTTGTTGTCCCATAACCAACAGCTAGTGGTGAAGTGAATTTGCTTCCATCTGTCCCATACCTTCCAACAGCTTCCATTCCTCCTAGTGGGTCAGTGGACGCTCATTCAACAGTCCTCTTGGGTGTTTGTCTCCTAATTAATTTATTTAAATAATAATATTCAGTAATTACATTCACCCATGATCAAAACTGATCATAATTACAAAAATTTGTAATTAAATTTAACATAAAGTATTTTGCAAATAAAATAATAATTTTCAGAAATTTGGGTAGGTGACACCTTCATTCGACACCTTCTGATGCAAAGACAAGTAAGTTGGTTGAACTTCCACATTCAGGTACTCACTGCAACAACCTTTTCATATGTGGACAAAGGTATACTTTTCATCTTGCTTCGCACTTGGTTTCATTGGAAGAGCTCATATACTTGAATAAAAATGTTTTCTTTCTTATTGGGGTAGGGAAATAAGTATATAAATAAAGAAGTTGCATGTTTAGTTTAGAAATTAATGCAACTTAGTTTTTTTTTCTTTTTCTTTTCAAATAAAAGAACTAAGAATAAAATCATGTTAATGACTAAACCAAAACAATCTTACATCATTATTCATTTTCATACATGCATATTTTTTACTACAACAATTGCTCAAGCCCTATTTTAATACCACGGGGATTTGCCATAAGTTTAAGGTCTATCTAACCCTTATAGGTCACTCGTAAATCCTAGCTTCATTTATCAAAGTCTGTTATTTAAGGATCTTTATCACATAGTAGCATAAGGCTGAATGAAATTCCTAGTTTGTGGGAAACACTACTATAACTTTATATGAAAAGGGCGAGTTTTGGGACTAGAGACAACTTTCAATCATTCTCTTATGGACTCATCCACTATACATTAATTAAGTTTGGCGATGTCATGTCTTTGGAATAAACTAAATGCGTAGTCTATTTTTCATGCACACAACCTTTAAAGGGAAATTTATAGAATTTGCTTCAACCCATATGCCATCCCAATCCATAAAAGGTTTTTAGAGCTATCTCCCCATCCTGTTGCAAAAAAAAATAAAAATATATGTATCAATCTCTTAAGGGTGGCGGTAAAGGCTAGTTTCTACTATAAAAATGGTGTAAGAGGCTAATCCTCCAGGATACTGAACAGGTCTGCTGGAAGTGGGTACCGACCTATGGTATGACTAGGCAAACCCATCGAGGTACTAAACAGGCTCGCTGGCAATGGGGCATTCTTCATGGGGAGGATATTTATTAGATATAAAAGTTACCCCATTGGGGTACTGAACAGGCTTGCTGGCAATGGGTTTTGAATTTGATGTCTTTTATTATGCCTAATCTATATTTGTGTGTATGAACGATATACTTATGTAAACTATTAAGAAAAAGCATGCATGGTCGAACAACCGGTTAAATGAACCTCATATATCTGCCATTTGAGAATGTTTGTAAGTTGCACATAAGACCCTGTCGTCTAATTCATACTATATGTAGGATGTCACTATCCTAGAAGTGGGACCCATAAAATTAGGATCTTAATGAACTCAAATGCAAAGTTACTTGAATAAACAATAAACCTTTGAGAAGTGGTAGGGATGACTAGTCTCCTATAATCTTTACAGACTATCTATACCCTTATGTTTTCTATTTTGGGAGACATGAGGAAAATCCGCTATCATAGCTTATATGTGGTATTCGTGAGCATAAATTGATGGATTTGCATGTATTGAAGAATCTGCCTTAGTATGATATTACCAGCTGAGTGTTATTGATCCAAAGTGTTGACATCAGAGAACACAACCCAGTCTTAATTCATTCATGGCATGAGGACGTGCCATACCTTTGGTCTAGGGGAGAGAGTCTCAATTTATATGGTCTTTAGGCTAGCTCTGATACCATGTTAAATTTTCAGAATTTACTTCAATCTGATCTAGAATCTTAACTGAGAGAACAACATGTACAACAAATCTACAACATATCATTCATGGACACAATAATGCAAGCACAGAAGAGACACCGAGTTTACTTGGGGAAAACCATAAAGGTGGAAAACCCCAATAACTTCCTCAGAGATAGGTAGAGCAATGATACAACTAGAATACAAGAGATAGTCTTCTCCTAGCAGTAGAGCCTCCTCCTCCACAAGTGCGCCACTCTCCACAGTGTGAGTGAGAGAATAGAATCTGTAAAATGAGAGAGACACACTCTCTATTTATACACTAACTTGACTTGACCTTTACTCAACTAGGTCAGCCTCACCTTAACCACTTAACATAATGCTGACTAGGCCGACCCCCACTAGGGTGGTCTAATAACCCTTTGACCCACATGACTTATACAAGGCCGACCCCAACAAGGTGGTCTAATAACCCATCAAGTATAAGTTACGACACTTACAATATAAATGACGACACTTCCATATAGAGGAATAATAACATCTCTATAGGAATACAATATACATATATGTGAAATACATTCCGAAGTTACATATACATCAACACTCCCTCTTAACTAGGAAGGTATTTCTCAACACAGGTCTTTTAGCACAAGTCATCTTCTCTGGATCATCGTCACTGGATAATCGTCATCGAGTCATCATCATCGTCACTGCTGCTGCTATCTCAATCAATCTCTGAATCTACTCGTCATAGGAAGTTCTACAGAGCCAATCCTTTTTCATACTGGATGTAGGCCCACCACCTGCAGGTCTTCATCATCACTGGCCATACTGTGGAATTCTCAGGACTTGTTACGTGCGTCACAAAACCTGGCTGCAGCATCCCAGGCTATTACGAGAACACAGCTCTACCTGTAGGATCTCCCAGGAGCACATTACATGTGACCCATCATAAAACCTAGCTGAAGCATCCCAGGCTGTTACGAGCACACAGCTCTACCTGTCGGATCTCCCAGGAGCACATTACATGTGATCTCACCACAAAACCTGGCTGAAGCATCCGAGGCCTTTTTCATCCTGTCCAGATCTCCCAGGAGCAAATTACATGTGGTCATGGCAAAAATTGGCTGAAGCATCTGAGGCCTTTTTCATCTTGTCCAGATCTCCCAGGAGCAAATTACATGCCATAGGACAAAACCTCGTAAGAGCATCTGCCAGATATCCTAGGGCACAAATTACATGCCATAGCCAAAACCTCGAAAGACTATCTGCAGATCTCCCAGGGCACAAATTATATGTCCTCCCAAGCAAAACCTCGAAAGAGCATTTGCCAGATGTCCCAGGGTACGAATTACATGCCATAGGCAAAACCTCGAAAGACCATTTGAAAATCTCCCAGGGCACAAATTACATGCTTATCTGCACAACCTGTTCCACGGCCACAGAGTATCAACCTAATACTCACCATACATCATCCTGATGTACACATGATCAACCTGATCATCATCACTGGAACATCCTGCTGCATGTCATCTGGAGAAGCTCGTCATCCACGATCATCCTGATCATACAATGCATCCATCTGATGCACACCAAGTATCTACCTGATACATATCATCATACATAGTGTATCCACCTGATACATAGATACATGATCCACATAATTTATCCATCAACATACATGATCTACCTGATTATACCTGATACATATCAATATACATGATCTACTTGATCATACAATGTATTCTCCTAATACATATACAGATACATGGTCCAAGCATCAAACATGATGCATATACACAATACATACAAATGATCCAACCGATCATATCCAGCATCCAACATGATGCGTACATACATATAAATGATCCAACTGATCATATCCAACATCCAACATGATGCACACATACATATACATATAAATTATCCAACTGATCATATCCAGCATCCAACATGATGCACACATACATATAAATGATCCAACTGATCATATAGAGTAGAAACTAGAACAACATCTTGATGCTCATCATCCAACGCTTACATCCACAGCCATGTGAAGAATCCTCCTTCCAACATGCTTGGAATGGATTCAGCAAATGTGTCCATCACTTCTTCCTCAAAGTGTCATCAATTTGAAGAACACCAAGCCTCTCCCTGAAGTACTCGAACTTCACCTTGGCTAGTGGCTTCGTCAGCACATCTGCAATCTGCTCGTCCATCACAATGTACAGGAGCTTCAGAGCTCCTCTCTACACCATATCCCTGATATAGTGATATTTGATCTCTATGTGTTTCAACCTGTCATGAAACACTGTGTTCTCGGACAGCTTCACACAACTCTGGTTATCACAAAATATAACAGTAGCATCCAACGGGAGATCAAATAACTCAGACAGTAGCTTCTATAGCCATACTACCTTACAACTAGCTGAACAGGCTGCAACATACTCTACCTCAGCTGTACTCAGTGCTACGCAGGACTGCTTCCTGCTGAACCAAGAGATCACACCTGATCCCATACTGAAGCAGCACCCATATGTTCTCTTCCTATCTGCAGCACTGCCTGCCCAATCTGAATCAACATAACCCTACAAGTTAAACTTTTGATTCGTTTCATACTTGAGCCCATAATCCACTATACCCTTCAGGTACCTCAGAACATGCTTTACAGCAACTAGGTGAACACTCCTCGGATCCATCAGGAACTGGCTCAATGTGTTCACCGTAAAGCAAATATCTGGTCTCATTTTCGTTAGGTACATCAAGGACCCAATCATCTGACGATGCATAGACACATCAACCGGCTCAGATGAAGCATCACAAAGAAGCTTCAGATTCGATGCCATAGGTGTGTCCATGGCCTTGCAATCCATCATCCCGAACCTCTTCAGGATCTCTACTGCATACTTCCCTTGTCCAAGGAAGATTCCATCTGCACTCTGCCACACCTCCATGCCAAAAACAAATAGTGCATCATCCCCAAGTTCTTCATCTCGAACTCGGCAGCAAGCTTCCGCTGCATGTCGGAAATCAATCTATATTCACCTGTAACAAACAAGTTATCCGCATACAAAAGTAGTATCACCGGATTGCCTTCCTCAACCTTGTAGAAAAGGTTGGAATCCGCTTTATTCTTGGTAAATCCCAAACTGGATAGAAAGCTGTCTATCCTACCATACCAAGTTCTGCACACATATATGACTACACCATGCTGTCTTGAAATTCATCTGGTGTATCTTCTATTTCATCACTTTTATATTTCTCTATGCTGCCATCTGTGGCATGCTTGATCTGATAGTTCCATTTGGAAGTCACAACAGACTTCCCTTCAGCTCTTGGGACTACATCCCAAACATAATTCTATTTCGATAGAAATATGTACCTGATTGTTTCTGGTGTAACTATGAACTTTTCAATCCACAGGGTCTGAAAAAGTTTCCTGAGATAGCTCGACCTATTATCTTTCCATCCTGATAGGTCTGACCTCAATTGGATTCTCTGAGAGAGAGTTATGCCAAGTGTCGCAACGTGACTTGTTTATGGGATAATATAGGAGAGCGAACTTGTACTACGTGCCACATGTCACTGTTTCAACTTCGGCCTCTTAATTTTTTTTCTGAGATATCCCAACCTGTTATCTTTCCATCCCGAGAGGTATGACCTCAATTGGATTCTTTGAGACAGAGTTATGCCAATTGTCGCAATGTGACCTGTTTATGGGATCATACAGGAGAGCGAACTTGTACGGCGTGCCACGTGTCACTGGTTCAACTTCGGCCTCTGAAAAATGTTCCTAAGATAGTAGAGTTTTTGTACTACCTATCACTTTTTACTAAATTTCATTTGGATCTTCCTAGCCCAGGTTATGACCTTTTTCCCAAGGTCACCTGATTTTGACTCAGATATGGAAGAGGCAGAAACCCTATATTGTACAGATCATAAATCACAAAGTACAATGCATTAGAGGTTTTTCTTTGGAAACAAGGTACATGGGGATTTAATATTCGACCTGTAAACGTTTCAAATCCAAAAACTTGGCCAAAACGGATTTATAGCGAAAGTTCTACGATGACTAGTTTTTGCTATATCAAGCCCTAGCATCGTAAGTGCAACAAGTGTCATACATGCCATATCATGCCTTCTTTCAGGCTAGCTCTGATACCATGTTAAATTTTCAGAATTTACTTCAATCTGATCTAGGATCTTAACTGAGAGAACAACATGTACAACAAATCTATAGCATATCATTCATGGACACAATAATGCAAGCACAGAAGAGACACCAAGTTTACTTGGGGAAAACCATAAAGGTGAAAAACCCCAATAACTTCCTCAGAGATAGATAGAGCAATGATACAACCAGAATACAAGAGATAGTCTTCTCCTAGCAGCAGAGCCTCCTCCTCCACAAGTGCGTCACTCTCCACAGTGTGAGTGAGAGAATAGAATGTGTAAAATGAGAGAGACACACTCTCTATTTATACACTAACTTGAGTTGACCTTTACTCAACTAGGTCGGCCTCAACTTAACCACTTAACATAATGCTGACTAGGCTGACCCCCACTAGGGTGGTCTAATAACCCTTTGACCCACATCACTTATACAGGGCCGACCCCAACAAGGTGGTCTAATAACCCATCAAGTATAAGTTACGACACTTACAATATAAATGACGACACTTCCATATAGAGGAATAATAACATCTCTATAGGAATACAATATACATATATGTGAAATACATTCCGAAGTTACATATACATCAACAACAAACCCATCGAGGTACTAAAAAGGCTCGCTGGCAATGGGGCATTCTTTATGGGGAGGATATTTATTAGATATAAAAGTTACCCCATTGCGGTACTGAACATGCTTGCTGGAAATGGGTTCTGAATTTGATGTCTTTTATTATGCCTAATCTATATTTGTGTGTATGAACGATATACTTATGTAAACTATTAAGAAAAAGCATGCATGGTCGAACAATCGGTTAAATGAACCTCATATATCTGCCATTTGAGAATGTTTATAAGTTGCACATAAGACCCTGTCGTCTAATTCATACTATATCTAGGATGTCACTATCCTAGAAGTGGGACCCATAAAATTAAGATCTTAATGAACTCAAATGCAAACTTACTTGAATAAACAATAAACGTTTGAGAAGTGGTAGGGATGACTAGTCTCCTATAATCTTTACAGACTATCTATACCCTCATGTTTTCTATTTTGGGAGACATGAGGAAAATCCCCTATCATAGCTTATATGTGGTCTTCGTGAGCATAAATTGATGGATTTGCATGTATTGAAGAATTTGCCTTAGTATGATATTACCAGCTGAGTGTTATTGATCCAAAGTGTTGACATAAGAGAACACAACCCATTCTTAATTCATTCATGGCACGAGGACGTGCCATACCTTTGGTCTGGGGGAGAGAGTCTCAATTTATATGGTCTTCATAAGCATGAATTATTACTAGTTAGCGGAATTGTATGTATTAAGAAATCTTAATTAATAGTTGTTTTGGTCTACTCATAACATAACATTAATAAAAAAAATTCTTTATTTCTAAGTTCTAGTTTTTTATGGAGAAATCAAGTTGGGCTCGTTTTGCTGAAAGATTGCATATAAACTATTTGATGATCAATTAGAGTTTTTGAATAAATGAAAAACCACTTCGAATTCATTCATGGCACAAGGACGTGCCATACCTTTGGTCTGGGGGAGTGTTGGGCTCTAGGAATTATCCTTTATAATGATTTTTACATTAATTTCTCGACCTATTTACTGTGATTTAATACATTTATGTTCAATAAGGCTATATTTTACTTTGTTTTATTAATTAATATCTAGTAAAAGTAAAGTGAGCCTAATATTGTATTTTTAATGTATTAAAATCAATATTATGCAAATAATAGTTGTTTCAGTACACCATTTGAGTTTTTATTCGGTCCTGAGTTCTGTACCATGTTCAATTATGTCTTTGGCTATTTCTTCGATGAAATGATCTACCGTTTCCTCCTGGTTCTTATTAATCCTATCATACCTGCATGTGCAAATTAAAACCATGAGTTAATAATAATATTTTAGCATTCTTCTAGATTTAAACAGAATAAACAATTGTTTAGAAATGATGTTTTAAAAATTATTATTAATTGCAAATAAAAAATGGTTTTTAAGTTTTAAAACAATTTTAAAATTGGTTTTAAACTTATGATAAAGTAGCTTTATCATAAAGAGAAAACATGGGTTAAAGAATCAGTTGTTAAAGTGGAAGACCTTTATCAAGGCATGTTGATTTAAAAACTTTCCAACCGTGAGTTAACATGAACGCATTCAAAACCAATGTTTATTAATTTGTTTTTAACATACATATGGTTTGGTTTGTATTGCATTCAAATAAATATGATGATATCCTTCTATGTTTTATGCAGGCTGTGGATTGGAACTCATGCATCGTGAGGATGAAGAGGGTGCATTATATGGATGAAGGCATTCAACGGATAATGAGTCCACATTAAATAGAACCCAGCCAAAAGTTGAACCTAGCACCAGTTCAGCTAGGAATCAAGGTTTTTACAGTTACAGGTCATCCGAACACCCATACGAATCGTCATTCTCATCCGGACGTTCATTCGGACGCTCATTCACATTCAGATGCTCATTCACATTTAGACAACCATTCAACCCTTCGTTCGCACCCTAGAAATCGTTCTTTGGCATATTTGGGAGCATTGAAGACACAAACGAAGACGTGGGTTTTGTTTCCCACCTGGCACTTATGGTTAATAAGCTCCTACTGATGAAGATTCGCTTCAAACTGGTCCAAGCCTCCAGTGCATCCAATGTCGATGTCCAAGAAACCAACATACACGAATTGGGGGGGGAAACAGCCTGTGTGTTAATGATTCGTTTTTCTAGTACTCTATTTTTAGAGAGGTCGACCACTTAAAGGGTCAACCTTCTCTTCATTGTAAATCATTATAAAAAGATGCTAGGGTTGTGAAAGAACAAAAAGGAGAAACATTTTGTAAACTTTGTTTCCATTTTTAATATAAAATATTTGCTTAGCTATGTTGAGATATTGTAAATTCTAAGAATATTATATTTGTACTTTATTATTCCAGAGATGTTTCATTCCTCCGTGGAGACCCTATTGTATATCCAGAGATGTTTATTCCTTCGAGAGAATGTGGTAACTAGGGTTATTAAATCTCCCATGTGGGGTCGGCCCTGAGTTAGTTTTTTAGGGGTTATTAGACTCTCTTAGGAGAAGTCAGCCCAGTTAGGTTGAATAGTTAGTTAGAAGATGAGTATAAGTAGAGGAGGTGTGTTCCTCACTTATCACTCATTCACTCACTTGTGTATTGTGCATAGGGGAGAGAGAAATTTGCATAGGAGGAGAAGGAGCTCTTGTTTGGGGACTACATCTTTGTATTGGTTGATTATCTATGTTGAGGAAAGCTTTGCTGGGTTTTCTACCCCATGAGGGTTTCCCAGGCTAAATCTTTGTCTATCTTGTGATTGTGTTTCTTTCAGTGATATTGATTGTAAATTTAGGCTAAACTTAACATGGTATCAGGGCTAGCCTGAATAGGACATCTTTCACAAGATGAAAATATCTCTCTCTCCTGCTCCGGTGAAAATTAGGGTTTCCGCAAAAGTTGGATTTTTTGGATTCTGGGAGCATGGTTGGATGCTCCTCCTAAAAATATAAATTCTGATCCCTAGATCGAAATTTTTGAGTGGGTATATCCCCAGGTTTTTTCAAACCCTAGTTTTACTTTTGGACCAGAAAACCAGTAAACCAGAAAAACTGTGAACTTGTGCACCAGTAAACCAGAAAAAGTGCAAACCAGAAAACCAAAAAACCTATTGCAGATCCGAAAGTTGTTGGTCAGATTTGAAGGGTGAAAAGTTGAAGTTGCCAGAAGAAGAATACACTAGTCATCTCAATTCAATCAAGCACATCTCCTGGTAAGTTTTTATTCTATCTTTTGAGAAACTTCAAATTCTGTGACCTCCTTGATAAGATGGCTCCAAGCACTAAGCTTGAAGACAAGCTAGAAGGTATAGAGAATTTCTGGGCATGGAAATATAGGATTGGTCTCATTCTTGAAGACAATGATCTTGCCCAATATATCAAAGATGAGGCTGTAGAACCTACGGAAGATGAAGCCAAAGACACTTATAAGAAGGACTTGATTAGGGCAAAGAGAATCATTGCCGATTCTATGAAGTACCACTTGATTCCCCAAGTGGCATCCAAGAAGACCCCAAAGGAAATGTATGATGCCCTAGGCATAATGTATGAAGGGAGGAACATCAACAAAGAGATGAATTTGAGAACTCAATTGAATAATACCAAAATGAATATTGGATAATCTATTCAAGATTATTTCACAAGGGTCTCCCAGTTCAAGGAACAACTAGAAGCCATTGGAGACACCCTTGATGAAGATGAACTAGTCATGACTACAATCAATGGTATCACTAGACCTTGGGAGTCATTCATTCAAACCATGTGTGCAAGAAAATAAAGTATCAATTTTGATGTGGTATGGGAGGATTGAATTCAAGAAGAAGCTAGGGTAGCCAATAGAGAATCTTTGCTCAAAGAAGATGACCAAGCTTTGGCCACTCACACCAGAAGAAGAAGGAGTCATTTCAACTCCATAAAGAATGGCCATAAGAGGTCTCATCCTCCACATAGATTTCAAAATAAAGAAGGAGTAATTTCAGAAAGAGACCTCTCCTCAGTTAAATGTTACAGTTGTCACAAACTAGGACAAATTGCTAGAAATTTTCCTTCAAGGAAGAAGAAGAATTTTCACAAAAGACATCATGCACATCTAGCAGAATATGATAGTGAAGAAGAAGAAGAGGAAAGGCCTAAAAGGAAGAGAGCTAAAGTAGAAGAAGATGTTGCATAAGAGTATGTTCTACTCTCTGCACTCTCTGGGTCAGTAACACCTGGAGAAGATACATGGCTCATTGATAGTGGTGCTTCAAAGCACATGATAGGAAAAAAGAAGACTCTGTAAAGTCTAGAAGAAATGACCTCTCCTCAAAAGTTATCCTTGGGAGATGACTATCAATATCCCATCAAGGGAATTGGTGATGCAAGCTACAAGCTTGATTCTGGAACTCCACTGAAGATGAAGGAAATCCTATATGTACGAGGGTTGAAGAAGAAATTACTTTCTATCTCAACATTGGATAAGAAAGGTTATAGGGTTGCATTCATAGATGGATAAGTACTCATGTGGTCCAAAGGAAAATCAATTGAGGATGCAATTGTTATTGGTGAAGAGGAAGGAGGGCTATATAATTTCAAGGGTCATCTAGAAGCTTCCCTTGTTCATGAGACGACTATCCCTAGTGAGCTATGGCATAGGAGGCTTTCTCACATTAACTAAGAAGCATTACCTCATGTGAGCAAGGTAGTTATAGGACTACCATATTTGAAGATTGATCATAAAGGCACATGCAAAGGATGTGCAAAAGGAAAGAATATCAAGAACCCATTTCCAAAGAGTGAGACAAAGAATAAAAGTACTTTGGAGTTGATCCATTCAGATGTATGTGGACCAATGCCCTTCACATCCTTAAGTGGATTTTAATATTACCTTACATTCATTGATGACTACTCAAGGAATACTTGGATATATTTCCTAAACAGAAAAGATGAAGTCTTTGGGAAGTTCAAAGATTTAAAAGACTTGATAGAAAACCATTCAGAAAAGAAGATCAAAATACTCAAAACAGATAATGGTGGAGAATACACTTCAAAGGATTTTGAAGTCTTTTGTAAAGAAGCTAGAATCAAGAGGGAACTAACCACTCCCTACAATCCTCAACAAAATGGTGTTGTGGATAGAAATAATAGAACCATTATGGAAGTAGTAAAGACAATGATACGTGATCAAGACCTACCTATGTATCTATGGGCTGAAGCATCCAAGACAATAGTCTATGTGCAGAATAGACTATCTCAGAGTGCTCTTGATTTCAATACCCTAGACGAAGTGTTCGCAGGAAAGAAGCCTGAGGTAAGTCACCTCAAGATATTTGGATGCCCAGTATACATTCACATTCCAAAAGAAAAGAGAACCAAGATGGATCCTTCTGGGAAGAGGCGACTGTCAATAGGTAGGGATCATTCAGAATATACATCCCAGGATTCCATCATATGGAGATAAGTAGGGATGTGACATTTGATGAAGAGACAACTCTCAAGAAATCTAGGAAGTGCCAGTATGAATAAGTATATGAGGAAGTTACACCTCCCAGAATTACAGAAGCTGCACCCACACTGAAGATATAACACCTAAAGATCATGACATGATGGAACCACAAGAACCCCCTGCTATAAACATATCAAGAAATAGAAAGCCAGCATGGGCAAGAGACATTATACAAGGAGCAGAAAAGTATGGAGCTCCTGAAGGCTCCACTAGAGTGAGCAAGAAACCAAAGACATTCTATAGCTATATGGATTTGATGTGTGATCTTGTAGATCAAGAACCCACTAGTTATGAAGAAGCATCTCATAAGAAAGAGTGGGTGGAGGCAATGAAAGAGGAGTACCAGTCAATAATGAAGAATGATGTTTGGGATATAGTTCCCAAACCAAAGGACAAGATTGTGGTATCCTCCAAATGGATATACAAGATAAAGCATACTGTGGATGGTAGCATTGAAAATTATAAGGCAAGGTTTGTGGCCAGAGGATTCTCTCAAAAAGAGGGAATTGACTATGAAGAGACATTTGCACCATTTTCAAGGTACACTTCCATTAGAACCATCATGGAACTTGCATCCATGATGAAGTGGGAATTACACCAGATGGATGTGAAGACATCTTTCCTGAATGGTGTGATTGAGGAGGATGTGTACATAGAACAACCACAAGTATTTGAGGTTGAAGATATAAGAACCCACGTATGCAAACTAAAGAAGGATTTACATGGGTTGAAATAAGCTCCCAGAGCTTGGTATGGAAGAATTGACAGTTTCTTGACAAGCTTGGGCTTTACCAAAAGTAAAGTTGATCCTAATATTTATCTCAAAGTTATGGATGATGAACCTATCATATTATTTCTATATGTGGATGATCTATTTCTGATTGGAAATGAGAAACAAATTATCGAGTGCAAGAAGAAGCTCTCCGTAGAATTTGAAATGAAGGATCTCAGATTGATGCATTACTTCCTAGGTCCGGAAGTATGGCAAGGACCAAAAGGAATCTTTCTCAACCAGAGAAAGTATGTGGTAGAAATCTTGAAAATATTTGATATGTTGAAATGCAAAGCCATGGCCACACCCATGGATTCCAACTTGAAGCTGTTAGCCGATGACTCATCAGAGTTAGTAGATATGAATCTGTACAGTCAGATTATTGGGTCACTAATGTATCTGAGAAATACCAAGCCAGGTATATGATTTGCTGTGAACACCTTTAGTCAGTATCTAGTAGAACCTAGACGTGTTCACCTGATTGCTACAAAGCATGTGATGAGGTACCTAAAAGGTACGATAGACTTTGGTCTATGTTATCTTGGAGATCATGACTTTAGATTGTATGGCTACACAGATGCTGATTGGGAAGGAAGTGTATTAGACAGGAAGATCACATTGGGAAGATGTTATTGTCTGGGATCTACCATGATCTCGTGGTTTAGTAGGAAGCAGTCTAGTGTGGATCTCAGCACAGCTGAAGCGGAATATATTGTTGCTTGCTCTGCTAGTTGTGAAGCGATATGGCTTCGTAAGTTTCTATCAAGATTATTTGACTTAGAGATGGACTCCACCATGATCCTGTGTGACAACCAGAGTTGTATCAAGATGACAGAGAATCCAATGTTCCATGATAAGTCAAAGCACATAGAGATCCGATATTTTCATACATGGGATATGGTGCAGAAAGGAGCTATCAAGCTCGAGTATGTGAGCACTGACGAACAAGTTGCTGATACATTGACCAAACTTCTGTCTCGAGTAAAGTTTGAGTATTTCTGAGAAAAGCTTGGTGTAGTTCAGAAGGACCCTCCTCGAAAGGGGGAGTGATATGGTTGTTGATGATGATACTGCCTGCATTGATGGTAAGGTCGATGATGTGGATACCTGTATTGATGAGAATACTGATGAGGTTACATGTTCTGACGATTAAGTCGATGTGTGGTCCTTAGAATTTGTCTAAGTGGAAGAGACGACTGCATCGTCCCTGAACAATTAGGTCAAAATGTACATGATAGGACTGCATCATCCTTAGACATGAGAGGTGTCTTAAATGGATCAAGATTGCATCATCCCTGAACAGTTAGTTCAAAATGTACGTGACAGAACTGCATCGTCCTTAGACATGAGAGGTGTCTTAAATGGATCAGGACTGCATCGTCCCTGAACAGTTAGTTCAAAATGTACGTGATGGGATTGCATCATCCCTAGACATGTTGTGGTGTCTTAAATTGATAAGGATTGATCATCCTGTAAGTAGATCTGGATTGATCATCCTTAGATAGTGATCCCGTAATTCTGAAAGGAAGGATAGTCTTAAATGTTGATCCTTGGATTGTGGTGGGATTGATCATCCCTAGACAGTGATCCTGTAATTATGAAAGGAAGGATAGTCTTAAATATTGATCCTTAGACCAGAATCCTGTGATTCCTAAAGGAAGGATTGTCTAAGATGTGAGTAGTGTACTAGAGTCCCGTAATTCCATAAGGAAGGACTGTCCATGATCCCGTAATTCTGAAAGGAAGGATCACCAGAGTTGATGGACTAGAGTCCCATAATTTTGAAAGGAAGGATCACCAGAATTGATGGACTAGAGTCCCATAATTTTGAAAGGAAGGACTATTCATGATCTCGTAATTCCGAAAGGAAGGATCACTATAGTTGATGGACTAGAGTCCCATAATTCCAAAAGGAAGGACTGTCCATGATCCCGTAATTCTGAAAGGAAGGATCACTAGAGTTGATGGACTAGAATCCCGTAATTCCGAAAGGAAGGATTGTCCATGATCCCGTAATTCCGAAAGGAAGGATCATGTGTATTGTAGAGTATGCTGCAATGATGATACTGTTGATCGAGATGATGATGTTGATCAAGATGATCCAGATGATGTTGTTGATCAAGATGATCGAGATGATGATGTTGATCAAGATGATCCTGATGATGATGTTGATCAAGATGATCTAGATGATGATGTTGATTGAGATGATCTAGATGATGATGTTGATCGAGATGATCTAGATGATGATACTATTGATCGAGATGATCGAGATGATCCAAATGATGATGTTGATCGAGATAATCTTGATGATGATGTTGATCGAGATGTTGATGTTGATCGAGATGATCGAGATGTTGATGTTGATCGAGATTATTCAGATGATGTTGTTGATCGAGATGATCTAGATGATGATGTTGGTCAAGATGATCCTAATGACGATGTTGATCGAGATGATCGAGATGTTGATGTTGATCGAGATGATCTAGATGGTGTTGTTTATCGAGATGATTATGTTGATCGATATGATCCTAATGATTATGTTGATCAAGATGATCGAGATGTTGATGTTGATCGAGATGATCCAGATGATGAGGCTGTCGATCTAGAAGATCCAGATGATGATATTGTTGTAGTTGTTTGTATGTTGTAGAAGATGAATACTCAATACTGAAGATGTTCCAGTAACTGGTTGAGTTACTTGTGATGTTAAAGAAAGCTTCCAATGATTTATAGATGTATCATGTATCATGTAGTTGATGAGTCCTTGCTCCTACAGATGTTGTTATAATATTCGTCTCGTTAAGGGGGATTGTTGATATATTGTAACTTCTAAGAATATTATATTTGTAATTGATTATTTTGGATATGTTTCACTCCTCCATGGAGACCCTATTGTATATCCGGATATTTTTATTCCTTCGAGAGAATGTGGTAACTAGGGTTATTAAATCTCCCATGTGGGTTCGGCCCTGAGTTAGCTATTTAGGGGTTATTAGACTCTCTTAGGAGAGGTCGGCCCAGTTAGGGTGAAAATTCAGTTAGAAGATGAGTATAAGTAGAGAAGGTGTGTTCCTCACTTATCACTCAATCACTCACTTGTGTATTGCGCATAGGAGAGAGAGAGAGAGATCTGCATAGGAGGAGAAGGAGCTCTTGTTTGGGGACTGCATCTTTGTATTAGTTGATTATCTATATTGAGGAAAGCTTTGCTAGGTTTTCTACCCCATGAGTATTTCCCAGGGTAAATCTTTGTCTATCTTGTGATTGTGTTTCTTTCAATGATCTTGCTTGTAAATTTAGGCTAAAATTAACAAGATGTTCGTTTAATCTTTTGCTTCATGGTTGGTGAATGATTAGTTCGTGAATGTGAAGCCACTGTCACTTGAGAGGGCCCCTCAGTGACAAGTGAGTATTTCTGTATGTGATCAGGATCCGTTGTGTTGTCTCTGTGCATATTTTCAGCTAAGTAGATTCAATTTTGTATTTCATTTGTTAATTTTAGTTTGTTAATTGCTTAGATTATTTGTAGTTTGATTTAGATTTATTTCTGTCCAGTAGATTAGTCAATTTATCCCAATTTGTAGAGCTCTATCCCGTTGTTTTATCATTTGCAATTATGTTCATACTATTCACGTTTTTCTTTTTTCAAGAGGAAAATTTCTGGAGCATAGTTTGAGCAAACCGTAAGGAATCTGGGGAAACGGTTTGGAATCCACTTCCCAAATGGGATCATTTACCCCTAACCATGAAAAATTTCCAAAATTACTTAACAAGCATGGAGGAAAGTGTGCCCGAACAGACATCACGTTTTGTCATTTCATCTTTGTCCATCCATGCTTTTCCCTTTGCATAGATACACTACAATATCGATTTTTTAGTTGCTAAAGATCATTGCTTAACACCGCCGATGCCTTACCTTTCCATTCAAGTCCACATGCATCACATCTTACCCCTTTCTCATTGCATTTTGGACAAGTGCATTTTTCCTCTACATTTTTATATTTGCCAATTTGCCTTTTCCATCACCGTGGTGTCCACTACGATTTCCAGATTGCGTTGCCTCTTTGTTGTTTGGTTGCATTTGCGTTTGTTGCTTTAGGATTTGCTTTCATTTATAGATTTCCGTTAGTTGAACAAAATAGAATTAAGGCTTGAATCTTTAGCATTTAAAACATTTTTTCTTTGTATTGTTGCCATAGATAGGAAGTAGAATTGCTTTTACAGCCATTGCATTTTTGCATGTCATTGTTTACTTGCTTTAAAGTTTGAACTTGTAGAAGAATTGCTTAGGGTTAGATTAAAGATAGTTTGCTAATTTAGATAGCATTTCAATTATGTTCATAGATTAAGTTTCCATTTCCATCAATATAGAAATCATTTCAAATTTGTTAGATAGAAGCTAGTTAGTTTGCTTACAAATAATTTGTTGTTTCATAGAGATAGTTTGTTGCTTAATAGAGATAGTTTGTTGCTTTGTAGTTAGTCTTTAGGATAGTATTTCATCTTGGTTTCATAGTTAATTGTCGAATTTCATAGATTAATTAGTTAGTATGCTTTCTTAGAGTAGTATAGATTTCTTGCTTTCAAATAGTTAGTTGCAATTGAATTCTTTTCGTAGTTAGATCTCTGATTTTGCATAGTAGAATAGATTTTCAATTCATAGTGTAGGCTAGATTAATTGCTTATAATTTGGTTGATTGCTTAAAGTGGTTTTTCTTCCGTTAGTTAGTTGCTTTCAGACCAAGCATTGCTTTCCTAGAATAGTAGTTTCTTTTATCGCAATTTCAATTCTTGTTCTTAGGTTAAGATAGCATAGATTAGTTTGGCATTTGAAATCCTAGTTAGATTTTGAATGAAGTGTCGTATATAGTGTATGAATAAAGTGTTGTATGTGGTATCGTTTGATAAATAATCTGATAGATTCTCTATGAATGTAAGTGACTCGGCTTTCCATTTTGAATTAGATTTCACTTTCCACTTTTATGTAAATTATCAGCTTTAGGATAAGTTAGGCTAGGGTAGTTTAGGCTTTAAATACTGCACATACTGTGCAGACACCTCTAATATTACAAGCCCCGGGTTGACAATTAAGTTTTGAATTAGATAGTGCATATTTTACCCAACATGGGAGTTGAATCATTCAATAATATTGTGATACACAAGGTCTGGGGGGTCAACACCATTTCTTTTGACTGCTCTTCCAATTTTAGTGCCTCACCTTCTTCTTCAATTGGACGACTTTACCTTGACTCATGTAGTAATTTTGGTTGCTCGATCATTTCTCCTGAATTCTTCATACTTCTCTTATTGTGTAATGGACTAACAATCTCCCTCAACTTCTCTCATTGTCTGTATATTTTCTATTCGCTACATATATTGTTTTTTTATGGATGACTAGACATTTGTTTCATCGCAGCAGACTCAGCTTTTAGAGGCCTTCATTTTTATTTATTTATTTATTTTCTCCGACTAACCTTATGCTTCTTTATTCATAACACATCTTCAGTGAACCCCCCCATTACCAACCCGACTCTTATTGGACGATGGATGTGAGGTCAGCAATGGGATTCATTTTCTTAGGAAGTACTCCCACTGTGGTTCAGTGACAAATCACTCCCACTCATTTTGTTTATTTTCCCAATGCATCGTCGCATGCTCTTCTAATGGTGTTCAAGGTTCAACTATGTGTTTGACGCTGTTGTCAATCAAAATATTATATAGCAAGATTGGAACGTGGCATACAAATCCTTCATGGAGATCAATGTAAAACTTACATTGAACTTTTTTAGAAGATACTATTTCCTCAGTGGATTTCTTATTCACAAAAGTATTCACATATTTTTTTGAACCATTCATACAATTTTGTTCTTCTGTCATTATAGATATTTTGCATTAACATCTTTTCATTCTGGACATCCAATTTGATCATGAACAATGATCAGGAACTCCTTTATATCCTAGGGAGCAATCTCTATGAATTTTTCATGGGATTCGGTGAATAATTTCTCCCTTGCCTGCGCTAATGTCAACTTATTCCGTCTTGCATAATTTTGAATCTAGTTTTCCACTTTCTTGTCCCACTGCTCTTGAATCTCTCTATCTGTTGTCATTTATGCATTTTCCTCATTTGTTCATAGTTGTGTACTACCGGCAACAGAACCAATGTTGTAATCTAGGGAATTGCATTAATTACCAGTAGTACAATATATTAACATGAAGGAAGAGTCACATACACAAACACATTACATAATCATACATAAGAGAGTAAGTGGGACAAGAGTAACAAGCTATTGTATTAACATGACCAAAATAGAGTACAATATCAGTGTAGAGATATATTCTGTTGTCGGATTTACAACCTATTTTTATTGATTACAAACAGTTATTCATTTACAACTACCTAGTCAGTTGGCTAACCGACCAGTGTCTTTGGGATGACCATAGTCGGTGGAGGACCTAGTCGTCCAGTCAACTAGGATCCTCCAATAGTATCTTAATTATATAAAGATACTTAAGATAAAAACTATTGCAAATGATCAAATTCAAACATTATTCAATAAATAATGAATATAAGTGGTAGATCACAATTACTTGATTTTATAATTTTATTCATATTGTAATTGATCAACAAATATTTCCTTGTAGCTATTGATTCTATTGCACAAATCACATCTCTATTTCCGTAACGCTCTTCAAACACACAATTGGGTAGCTTATTTGTGTTTCCAGGATGCTAATTGTTTATAAACACAACAACATTTCTTGAATCTTTTGGCCTTCCATCAATATATATAGGATATCCTCTACGATGATTATTTTCTTTCATTTTATTATAATTTGCACAAATTCCATATCTATGCATACATGATCGATATTAGGATAGCCATAACCAATGTTTATAATAATATGTTGGGCCAACATAATCCACCAATTAAATTTTGTAATTGTCTAGAATGTTTGCAACATCCATTGAAAAGAGCCCCATGCCATGTAAACTAGATGGAGCGATTCGATATGTTCTCCAACCAATATAAAAATCAATTTCCAACTCAAGAAATTTGTTTGGATCCTAGTTCTTCAAATAATGCATGTGTATCATACCCATCCATCATTCCATCCATAAGAGGGGGTAATTACTAAATTAATGCTTATAAATTTCACCCCATGGGACAATATTCAAATTCATAACTAAGAAATGCATGTGCAATTGCATGAATGTAAAACATAATGGAAATAAAACTCTATCCACACACACAGAATGCATAAACAAGCATATTTATCACATAATTAAATAAAATCATTTCAAATTCATAGACAAAGAGAATACTCACCTTTTAGCAAAGAATAACCAAGAAACAGTCTATGTAAGAGATATTTTCCACCCAACCATAGATATCATATGTTGATACCACCCCACAAAGAGAGCTATGAGGTCACTGGGGTAAAAGAAACACCTACGTGATTCTCGGTCTTATCCCAAGACCCATTTTCTCTCATTCTTAGCCAATTTTCCTAACACTAAGCAATTACATGAATCTCACTCTGCCATCCCAACCATGGAACTCACTTCTACTTCCCCACACAACACAAGGAAGGAATTTACCTTCACTACTCAACAGTTCCTTCAAGAAATCCAACTGTTACAATACTTACCTATGTGTGCAAAAAGAGTCCATCTTATTGTACTCTCTTGGAGAACCCTTGGAAACATAAATTCATGGTTTCTCAAGAATTCAATAGTAGGAAATACACAATGGTTAAAGGTTCCTATCTTTCTTAGCCTCTATGATCACCTAGAACCATCCTCTTCCCTCTAATGTCTACAATTTTTCCTTCACAAGTCTAATTTATGGTTATTTTGATAGTTTGATGATTGGTAATGGAGAGAACAACTGAAATCTCCATACAGCGTGAAAATATGCATGGAAAATGCATGATAGTCTCCAAATGATGTGAGAAGATGGTGAAAATACAACTAACATTACTTTCGACCATAGAAGGAAGGAATCTTACAATTGTCATAGAAGTATATTCATCCCATGCTTCCATAACTACACGAGGAGAAATTTCACACCAACCTCACACATGCATTCAATTATTGTACTTAATAAGTTAAAAGGAGGTAATCGTCTCATTTAAGGCACATGGCAGCAAATTAATGAGTTCCAAGGTTGACACTTGGCAATAGAATATTTAATATCCCATATCCCCCATTCCCAATTCCCCTCTAGTGAAATCATAACCTATCTAGTACTCTCTACACAACCATATTGGACAATTTTATTATTTTTTGACATAATATTTACATATATTTTTTATTCATCATGACAAGACAACCACATGGACCATATGGAAATATTTACATTATACATGCCTAGTCGTTTACTAGTTGGGGCTTGGCCTTGAGCTATACACTAGGAATCCAAACTACCATATTTACATCATTTTATTTAAAATATTCCAAGGGTCAAAACTAGGGGTATTACAATCTCCTCCCATTGGTGTTACATAAAAATCATAGAAAAATTGGATATGCCTCTCTCATGACATCCTCCAGCTCTCAAATAGCCTCATTCAAAGAAAAGTGCTTCCACTGCACCTATATCTGTCTGATGGATTAGTTGAGAGAAATTTTACATTCATGTCAAGGATTCATAGTGGTTGTATTTGGAAATATCCCTCAAGTTCCACTTGTATAACATCCCAATCATCACATGATTAGGATTATGTACATATTTCTTAAGCAAAGAAACATGAAAACCATTATGATCTCTTTTGTTAGTAGGGAACACAATTCTATATGAAATTGCCCCTTTCTTCTCAACCACTTCAAATGGCCCATAATATAATGGTGAAAACTTGGCACAACTTCCAAGATTCAAGGAACTCTTCCTTGGCCTCACTCAGATGTAAATATGATCCCCAACATTAAGTTCCCTATGCACTCTTTTCTTGTCTTAATAGATTTTTTTATCTATCTTGGCCTGTCTTCAAATTATACCTAATATTTGCAACCTCTTATTACATTTCCTTAAGCATTTGTATCCTAAGCACAATTCTCTTCATTGGATTATCCCAACTCACTGGTGTCCTAAACTTCCACCATACAAAGCTTCAAATGGACTAATTTTCAATGATGTTTAATTCCCATTGTTGTATGCAAACACTACCAAGTGTAGATAATCTTCCCACTTGGATGGTTTATCCATCAAACACATGCAAATCATATCTTCAATCACTTGATTTACTCTTTCTATTTTTCGATCTGTTTGTAGATGGGTGGAAGTACTAAAATTTAATTGTGTACCCAAGTTGACAAAAATTCTTTTCCAAAATTTAGATGTAAACTTTGTATCTCGATCGAATACAATTTCCCTGGGTAACCCATATAATTTGAATATTTATTTCATGAATATTCTGTCTATTTTTCATCCTTATTTAACTGGAATAAAATGTGTTTCCTTAGACAATTTAACTACCACAGCCATGATGGAATCATGCTTCCTTGAAGTAGTTGGAAATCCAATAATAAAATCCATAGTTATCACTTCCCATTTCCATTCTAGAATTGGAAAAGGATGCAATAGACCTATTGGGTGTTGATCTCCAACCTTCACTTATTGACATTTCATACATATTGAAATATACTAAATAATATATTTCTTCATTCCCAACCAAAAATATTGATACATTGCTCCAACAATTGTTTTCTAGATTCCTAGATTACCAGAATATGGCATTTTATGGATTTAATCCATAACAATACTTCTCAAATATGTAGCATAGGAGTGTACATTCTATTTTTGTAGACAAAATTTCATCATCCTCCAAATGACAACCTTCATACCACTTTTCTAAATTTTGTTGCTATAATTTTTCTTTCATTTGAACAAAGTGTTCATATTCAACAAGAGAGTCAATGATATGTTTCCTTAAAACTGATTGGCAAATTCTAATGGCTTCCACATGCATTTCATGCATTTTTCTACTGAGTGTATCAACCACTTTATTTTGATATTTTCCCTTTATGTGTTTGATCTAAAAATTAAACTCACATAAAAATTCCATCCATCTAGCTTGTGTTTCATTTAATGTTGGTTACTCAAAAAAATATTTTAGACCACAACGGTAAGTTCTAAGCTCAAAATTTCCACCAATTAGGTAGTGCCTCCACATTCTCAAAGCATACACTGTGACAAAAATCTCTAAATCATGGGTAACATACTTAGTTTCATGTTCTTTTAGCTTTCTTGACTCATAACATACCACATGATTGTATTGCAATAGAACTCCTTCTATTCCTTGTTTACATGCATCTATACACAACACAAAATCATTTTATAGATTTATACTTTTCAAAATTAGAGGACTAGTAAGAAGCTTCTTCAACAGCTAAAAGATTTTGTCACATAATTGTGTCCTCTCAAAATTTATTCCATTTTTTTGCAAAGAAGTGATGGGGTGTGAAACCTTGGATAAACCTTCAATTAACCTCCTATAATAACTAGTAAGACTCATAAAATATCTCACATCTATCAAATCCTTTGGATTTGGTCAATTCATAATGGCCTCAATCTTTTCTAGGTCTATTGGCATTCCTTATTCTAAATAACGTGACCCAAATAATGAATTTCATTTTTATAGAGAACAAATTTCCTTAGCTTTGCGTAAAAATTATGGTCTCTTAGCACTTGCAAAACCATTCTCAAATGTTCTCCATGCTCCTCTTCATTCTTAGAATAAATAAGAATGTCATCCAGAAAAGCAAGAAATTTTTTATCCAAGTACTTGTTGAAAACACTATTCATTGTTGTGGGGAAAATGCACCTATAGTTCAAGGGAGAAACTACCAACTTACGGTGATAAAGATAGACTTACAAGCATTCTGCAAGTACAACATATAAATGAAGAGATTAGGGTTTAGAGATGTAGGCACCTCATTTAGAAGGTTGATCCTAGCTTTGCCTCCCTCGCTCTTCAATGCTTATCTAGTGTCGCAATGCCCAGACCTGCAAAACAACTTAATACCTTTCTCAAATACATTTGACTACATATATAATACTGATATCCATAATGAAAGAAGACATCAAACTACAATCAAACAGTAATCAAATCTAAGACACATTAATAGGTCATATTTGGAAAGAGAAGAACGTTTGATCTTTATTAATGAATGAAAGCAAGTACATAAAGTTATACCTTCCTTCAAGCTTGGCACTTCACGAAATCTAGATTCAAGGTCTCTTGCTTCTGTTCTCCAAGGATTCTAGCCTCTAATCAACTATGCTAGGGTTTACCAAAACTGAAGCACAAGAGAGGGGGATGAAGGTCTCCATTCCTCCAGCATAACAATATTGTAGACTTGGTCCCCTCACATGGCCCTTCTACCCTCCTTATAACCGAGTAGAAGGTTCCCCAACCAACTTAACTTACTCGAATTTCAAGATTTTGACCAAAACAAGGGTGTACGCTACTCTACAATAGACAAAGTAGCATACATATGGAGTTGAGTGCTACTATTTCAACAGTGGAGTCGCGCTCAGTAGGGTATACACGCTACTATCATGCTTGTGTACCAGCGCTCATGTTAAAAAATGGCCAAAAACAGGCTTTTCTGCTCATTTTCAGGAGATGGTTTGGTCTAGAAAAATGTTCCTAAGGGTCATATACATCAAATGGGTCAAGAATGAGGTAATTTCAACCATTTTTAGTGTCCCAAATGACTCCTCCATCCACAAATGTCTTGTTGTGTGACTGAACTTGATCTCAAGAAGTGTCATCATGCGACCAAGGGAAGCAAGTGTCCTCACGGACGAAGAGGTGTCATTTCAAGCTATAACAAATGCCCCCTAATGTATGAGGTCAGAGGGAGTGCGGGAAAAGATGGCTGAAATACATTATAAATAACAAAGAGTTGAATCATGGAGGAACGGAGAAACCAAGAATCATAGGCTCAAATGAAGTACCTGAAAGCAAAGGCAATGTCAAACAAACTTATCCATGGGGTAACTATCCATGTTCAAATGGTGGAACATGACCTCCAAGAGGATACAATAATGATCCAAATATTGATGCATATACCATGGCCACTAAAATACAAGCGTGGATCCATGAGGAACATAAGTGTAAACATAGCCACTATTATACCTCTATATTCCACAGTGTCGCATCTCCACCACAAAAAGAGCTGACGACACTTCCCCTACTGCTTTAAACCACTCAGAAGAGAAAAATGATGAGAGAACCTTGAAGGCAAAATTACCCTGACAAGTTTTCACCCAGCTGAGACTTTATTTACCCTAACTACCACGCCTTGCTCAGTTATAGGCATGCGGTAGTCCACACTACCGCGCTATGCTTTGTCCCTGACACGCGGTACTACCGCGTTATGCTCAGATTGCAGGGTGGGGTACTCCTTTTATAGCCTTTTTTCCATGGCTTGTGGGATTTTGGATTTTCGAGAGATATTGGACGATTGGGATCCCTGATTCGATCCCAACTCATTTTCTGTGATTAGAAACCTTGATCCACTTATCTCTCCCTAGATCCACCCACCTCTCTTGTTGGTTAACCTGACCATACACTATAAAGGAGAAGCATTCCATGGGAAATGAGGAGGACTCTTAGAAGTACCAAACTTATGATCTTGCAGCATTGTGGAGATAGCTAGAGGAGAAAGCACTTGGAGCTAGAGGATTAGCTTGGACATCAAGCAACCTTTGTAAGCATTCTTCAAGTTTGTAATAAAGATAACTTGTCTTGTTTTTCCCATTTCATGTGTATTGTACAAGTCTTTAGCATGGAATTTATCTAATCTAGATTTGAACCTAATATTTACTTCAAGGTATTTGGAAGCTTGTATGCTTGTTCTTTGTTTGATCTCAACAGGTTCTTCATTGGAGCTTTGGATCAAGAGTTAGAAGCGGGACAAATGTCGGATTGAAAGGTGAGTCATATCTTTCATTGTTTCTGAATGCATGTAATCTTGTTGTGAAAGTTAGTTCAGGAATTTCAAGGTAGCATTTGTTTTGTTTTGTTCTTACCTTAGAGTTAGTTGGGAATCTGCTTTAAGTTAAGAGAATTTTGACTTATCCGTAGGGAAAAATTCTACCAAACAAGAATGGAGACTCCGCTGGTTTTGATTTCTGCTTGATTGATTCAGTTCACTGTCATCCATCTTTTGACTGTGATTTGTTTTATTGCTCTTCAAACCAGTCTTGAATTTTGGTCTTTTTTGACCATTATTCACCCCTCCTCGCTGTATTTTTTCTCCCTGTATGATCACTGAGTCCCCTAGGTTAGCAACAACCCTGAAAACTTCATTTTCTTTTCTCAAGTTGCACTTTTTTCTTACCTTGCCGCAGTACCGCGCCCTCTGCAATGATTACAATGCGGTAATACCGCGTTCCCTGTGTTAGTACCAGAGCGGTAGTTTAGCAGTACCGCGTTTTAGCCTCATTCTGCCCCATGGAAGTGTCTGCAATTTTTTAAATTTTTTATCCTTGCTTGGTTTCCTGAGTCTCTCTCTGCCTTAGGTAGTGTTTACTGTTGCCTGTTATCATGCTGGTCATTTTACAGTCTGTGTGGTGTGATTATTTCCATGTTGTGAACTTGATTTGTTTGAATTAGTGGCATGATTTGCATATTGGGTCATTTTTCCAGTTTGATTGCATTGACTTGATTTTTTCACCACAGCCAACCCAACACTGCTGTTCTCTTTTACTGAACTCTGTAACTTTTACAGTCACATTGTGTTCATCATTTTCAGTAATTTAAAAGTTATCATTTGAGAGCAATTCTGTTGTTTGAATTGAAAAAGTCTAGTAGCATTATTTTGCATTAGGAAATGAACCATTGATTTTGCCACAGAAATTCTTATATTTGGAGCATCTTAGTTGTAGGATCAGTGCATTAAAAAGAGTGTTTATTTTAGTTTGGCTCTGCTTACAAAAAGAAAAAAGAAAAATTTCTTGTTTTGGTTTTTGATTGCTTGTGAAAAATTTCATGCATTTTTTATCGAAGAAATCTCCCTCTCCCACAACTAGATTTCATCGAAGACAAAGGATTATTTTTGATTCATTCTCATTTGCATGGTTTGAGTCGTCATAACACCATCAAGTTTCACGTCCATTACCTGATTGAGTAAGACAACCACTAAAATTAATCTCCCTAATTAAACCAACATTAACCTCACTTGAGGAAATCAAAAGAATTTGGTAGTTAGGTAGGACACCGGGGATAGGCATCAAAATAATTCCCTATTGTCATTTTCATCTGAGACATAGTTGTTGTCTTCTAGGGAACTAAAATCCTCTAGTATTTATTGACACGGTCACAGCCAGTTTGTGGAGGGGCCTCTTGACTGTTTCTAACTTTCAGGGTTTAAACGGCCGCGAGATTGAGAACCGGACAGACTCTGTGGAATGCCGCACTCCACTTAGCCCTAAGGAAACATCAATCATTGTCTTCTTCGGAAGGATGAAGTGCCCAAAACCTTTTCCAACATGTCATGAACGAGGTAACTTAGTGACTATTCTACTAGGGTTCTTTTACCCAGGATCCCTTTCGGTAGAGGGATTTCCTTCTTATATCGGTCTCTCATGTTGTATTGTTCGACTTGGATTTCATCACCTTGCGAAGGATACAGCTTGTTGAGGTCTCCAGCTCTTAGTTAGGAGTTTGCTTGTTATCTCATCTTTGTAGAGGGTCTTTTTTCTTTTTAGGGACTGCTTGTTGGCATTCTGGCCATTTTTTGTATCAGCTCGCTTATTGAGACACCGGTCTCAGTATAGATTTTAGAGCTTGCTTTTTTGTCCTGCGAGCCTTGCTTTTTCTAGCTCCTCTTCTGCACACTCGGATGCATTAGAGTATTTGAGTTCTTTGTTACGAAACTGCCCCCGATTTTCCATTTTCCTGTCATCATGTCAGAACAACCACGGAGATCACGAAGAATACAGGGCCAAAGCCCTCCACCACCACCACCGCCACGGACTTCCGGTCCACCTGCATCACGCATTCCCGCTCCTCCTGGCCGTGGTGCTGGTCGAGGAAATATTCCACCGCCGATACGTACAACATCTTCAGTTCCGCCTGTAACTGCTACTCACAGCACAGTCTCAGAATCTATTGCAGCTTCTGCAACCACTAGCATATCTGAGACTTCCACTGTCACTTCACCCACTGTTATTCCAGATATATCTGCCACAGTGGACACCATTACAGCGACTGAACCTAGTACAGCCCAAAGTACTAGACCAGAGGTCATCCTTCTACCTGATGTCAGCACTTCTTGTCCATCAGACATTTTTCACGATGACACAGACGGATCTGTTGGCACCACCGAAGGGTCCGACCTGGATATACCTGGCTTGATTTTAGTCCCAGGTGGGTACGTTGAAATCGTCGAAGATACTCGACTTCCTGACACACCTTTTGAACCTGATTATGGCTTCATCACTTCCCAGGCGGAGCTTCCGCCTGTTATCACTACGTCACCTAGTGTTCATCCACAGGAAACAAGTTCTTCTAGCAACGTACCTCGTACTATATCTCTACCCAACCTCCCACCGGGACATGAAATCATGGCTTCCATCCAGTCTAGTATGGTTAGTCTAGCGAACTCCCCGTTAGCATCAGCACGGTTTAGACACGACACAGAGCAAATGCTCTCGACAGTGTCTAGATATCCCCCCTTTACTCGTCCTTCTGACTATAGGGATCCCAACATCCCGTCTAGCACAGAGTTTCGTCACACCTATGCAGACGGTTCCGGACCTTCGGACGTTACTATACCTAGGTTCCCGTCGGATCCCCAAAACCCTTTTCAGGACATGAACTCGGACCTAGTTTTCGATGGTCCTCTTATCATTGAACACGTTATGGACGACGCCGATACCCCTGGACTAAATTCCCCACATTTGCTGCCATCACCCATTTTTGGCGCACATTCTATGAGGGATAACCCAGTTTTTTCTCCATCCTCACCTGTCAGATATGGACGACCCCCTCCGCAAATCGATACTTTTGGCGCCGTTGGCCAATCCACACTATCATATTTGGCTAGCGACGGAAGAACACCTAGTCATACTGCCGGATCTTCCGTTTTGACCGGAGGATCACCTTCAGCCACCATTTGCACTATCTCAGGAGGTGGACAACTGACTGCAGTGGTCCCTAACTCCAACATGCAAACCCTCCCTGGTGGGCCATCAACCCAACCAGCTGGGGGACAACCCTTTGTTGGGAACCTCATTATTAGTCAACAACCTCCTCCTATAGGGCCATTAACCCAACTAGTTGGAGGACAACCTTTTGTTGGGAACCCCGTTCCTAGTCAACAACCTCCTCCTATAGGGCCATCCAACCCATCTGCTGGCGGACAACCCATTGGTTCCATCCAACAACTCTCCCAACCAGCAACATCTGCTCAGCATGGTATGTACAACACACCTGGTAGAGGGCAACCTTATTCCGGTGTTCCAACCGGACCTCATTCTCAACCTCCCCCGTCAGGTATGCTTCCTTCTTGGGACCCTCAAATCCCACAGAGCGGGGGGTACTCACTTTTTGGAAACTGGAACGAAGATGGGGGGCAATCTCAGATCCCCCCCAACTTGAATTCTGGCTTCCCTTACCCTTCAGCTGCTACAACTCCATGGAACCCATCCCTTCAATTTCCACTCGCTCCTCAAGCAGGAACGAGCATTCCATGGACACCACCGTCGTAGCCACCCCTCAACCCTGCTATGGAAAACCCTCCACTTACTCAATATAGTGGTAACATTCCTGGAACACAACAATTCCAAGGAAATTTTCCTCAACCAGGAGCAACAACTATTCCTGGGTTTCCGCAACCCAAGGGTACCATACCCACTTAGTAGAACACCCACCAACCGATTACTTACAATCAACTGGTTAACTAGATGGCTTACTACCCACAGAAATTCCAGCAGTACCCCCTGGGAAACACATATGGGTGTAACACGCAGCAGTATGCTATGCAGGGCCCTCCAGGTTTCTTTGCACCACATGGTTATTACTCATCCCTGCAGACTAACCATCAACTTCCCTTTTTGGCCACACTTGATTTACCTGATTTATCGAGGCTTATTAACGATCCTATATGGCATGAACCTCACTGGCCACCTATTCCAGCCAAACTACCATCATACATTCCTAAGTTCGATGCTAAACCCGGGGAAGACCCCAAGAACCACGTGATGACCTTCCATCTTTGGTGTTCATCCAACTCCTTGATGGATGATTCCATCCGACTTCGGCTCTTCCAACGTACGCTTACCAGCACGGCAGCAAAATGGTACATCGAGCTGCCACAACACTCTTTTCATGATTTCAACACTTTGGCTATGCAGTTTCTGACTCATTTCCAGTTCCCCATCCGGTATGAGACTGGAACAGAACTGTTAACCTCACTGCGTCAAACCACTTCCACACACATTTCGGATCACATCCATGAGTGGTGATGATGCCGTAGGCTAATTAAGGCACCCATTCCGGATCAGCTACTCGCTGATTGGTTCACAAAATCTTTTTTGCCTCCCATGGGCAGAGATATCGCTATGCGCGGGCTGGTTACAGAAGAACAATCCATCTCGGCACCCCAGTACATGGATTTGGTATACACTCAATCCGGTACTTTACATGAACTTCTTCCTCACGCCGCCTGCATTAACACTGATCCAACTGAACCGACCATGAAACTCCCATTGATGGTATCGTCGATTGAGTCAAGACCCAGCCTACTACCAACTCGACGGGACAACAAGCTTCTGCTTCCCCTGCTTTACCCCAGGCTGCTTCAAAAACAACTACTTCTCCTGCTATTTCCTCCGAAGTGAACGCAATTCAATCTACGTCACAACCATCCGGGGGAAAGAAGAAAAACAATCGTGGTAAACCCAAGAAAAACCAGTAGGAGAACCCCAAGCCACAACCCACCCAGAATGACCAGAAACCACGTCGAAAGGCTAAGTTTCCCTGCCTAATTTGTCAAGATGATCATTACACGCATGACTGTCCCTACAAGGATGAGGTCAACAAGTTCGTTAAAGGATCCTCTCGCCCGATAGTGTTAACTGACCCTTTCCCCCAACAGCAACAACAAATGGTTTCCCAAGAAACCCCATAAGGGGGCAACCTGACCAATCCTACCCGCGGAGAGACGTCCACAAACCGTGAAATCCTGATGACTAGTAATGAATAAATTCATATAACCACTCGTTCAAAGACGTATGACAATCCTCCAAGTTCAAACAAACAATCGGAGATAGCCAAAGGCAAATCTCCTGTTGAAGATCCAACTCCTATTCCCCCCCTACCAACCATCTCCATATTGAGAGACCGCTTACAGATACAGTGCTACGCCCACCCAAGGGCACCATACGAAAGGCGACATTTAATCCCAATGCTCGAGCCGCCCAAAATTACAATATCGTTGAGGATCTAGCTCAAGCACCTTGTGCCATGTCAACTCTCGAGGTTCTCCAACACTGCCCCACGCATCGTAGAACCCTACTTTCAGCACTGGGGGCAATGGACCCAGATACTTCAAACTCTATCATGTTTAACTTGGAACACGCCAAACCTAGGCTTTCTCACCAGTTAGCCTTCCAGGTTCACACAAAAATCCATGGAAATATCATCCATCGCACTATGTTAGATGAAGGTGCTTCCATGTCGATCATGTCTTTGAACTGCTGGAGAGCCTTAGGCTCACCCGAAGTCACGACTTCTCCTACTACTCTCAGGGCGTTTGATGGACAGGGTTTTCAACCTTATGGATTCATTCCCTCAATTGGTGTGGAACTGGGGGGCAAGACAGTATCTGTACACATTGAAGTCGTAGATGCACCATTGGATTACAATCTCCTCCTTGGCCGAAACTGGTTTTATGCCATGACCGCCATAGCATCTACAGTCTTCCAGATTGTGCAATTTCCTCATGAAGGGAAAATTGTCACTATTGATCAATTGGATTACTGTATCCCATAATCCCATCCAAACTCCGCCAACACCGTCCCGTTATTGGATCAACCTCGGTACCGGTTCCAAGACATTGGTGTTGGTCTCATGAAGGATTCATCCCTTATTGGAGTTGTTCCAGAGCTAGGAACCCATGTTCAACCAGTCAACATGATTTCATCAAATGTCACCCCTTCCAATGATTCATGGGTGATTCCGAGTCCCTCTCAGATTGAAGACTAAAGCAACTCTATGCCTCTGAACAGAAACCTCGCAGCATATAACGCGATCCAATCAGCCACCGATTGGGTCGACTATTCTACTCATCATTCCGTGGCATAGCTCTCGGCTGAGACTCATCCATACCCACCACTTTTCGATCCTCTCAATTTGATTTTTCCCACTGACGAATCAATTATGGAGGTTATGTGCGGTGATGAGCCACCATGGGGAGATTTTCAACATCGATCTTCATTCCCCACCATTCAGCCACTTGAGCTTGATACAAAATCCAGTACTTCACTTGGGATGGTTCAAACCAAGTTCCCCACTTCCCTCGATGAGGTATTTTCCAAAGGAAACTTGGCTAATCTTATGGCAACCACTCCCATCGATATTTCAGTGAAGCCTGGTATCGTGGAAAACGTACATATCGACAAAACATATACTCCCCTCGAAATGGAGTTCTATAGTGCCTACTTCAAAACTTTCCACGATGTTTTTGCTTGGAGTTATGAAGAAATGCCAGGGATAGACCCCTCGATCATGGTCCATGAAATTCCAACTTTCCCTGGCACCCGACCTGTTCGGAAAAAACTTCGACCCGTCCATCCTCGTAAGGAAGCCGCTATTAAAGCAGAAGTTGAAAAGCTTTTGCGTGCTGGTTTTATCTATCCTGTCCCATTGGCAGAATGGGTATCCAACATCGTTCCCGTAGCCAAGAAACAAGGAACGATTAGAGTCTGTGTTGATTACCATGATTTGAACAAAGCTTGTCCAAAGGACAACTACCCAACTCCGTTCATCGACCAGATCATCGATAACTGTGCCGGAAGTGTCATCTTTTCATTTATGGATGGATTTTCTGGCTATAATCAGATCGATATCCTCCCAGCCGACCAGCACAAAATGGCCTTTATCTGCCCTTGGGATATTTTTGCATACCGAAAGTTACCTTTTGGCCTTAAAAATGCCGGGGCAACTTTCCAACGGGCGATGTCATACGCATTTCATGACATCAAACATATTGTAAAACCATATCTTGATGACCTTCACGCTCACTCTCGGACCCAGGAAGACCATCCAGACCACTTAAGTGCCATTTTCGAAAGGTGCCGTCGCTACAATATACGTTTGAAACTGCATAAGTGCGTCTTCTGTGTAGAAGCCGGAAAACTGTTGGGCTTCATAGTCTCCAAAAGCGGGATACGTTTAGATCCTGCAAAGGTAGCAGCTATCTTAGCCCTGCCTTCACCCACCAACATTCCAGAACTTCAATGTTTGCAAGGGCATGCAAACTTTCTACACCGTTTCATCTGTAATCTGTCCGAGATAACAAAAGGCTACATGCGGCTTCTCAAGAAGAATGTTCCCTTTATTTGGGATGATGAAGCCCAACGCTCCTTTGACAATCTAAAGGCATCCTTAACCAAAGATCCTGTGATCCAACCCCCGATTACACACGGGATTATATTCTTTATCTCGCAGCTTTGACTTCCACCATCGGTATGGTGCTAGTCCAGGAAGACCACAATGACATAGAACATGTGGTATCCTATCTCAGTAAGAGTCTTCTCGACTCTGAATATCGCTATTCACATGTTGAAAAACTGGCTCTGGCAACAGTATTTGCTGTCCAGAGATTCCGTCATTACATCTTACTCCACCGGACCACCGTTATAGCTGATTTCAATCCAATGTATTATATCCTCATGCGTTAGGTGCTTGGGGGCAAATATTCTCGTTGGATCGTCATCCTTCAAGAGTTCGACTTGGAATTTGTCAAAACCAAGTCCAAAAAATATCTGGTCTTTGCTGAGTTAATTTGTAACTTGCCCCATGCTACTGAGCAATCTGATCCCATTGATTCTCTTCCTGATGAATTATTGTTCCTCATTAGCATGTCTGATCCATGGTACGGGGATATTCTATTATATCTCCAAACCCAACGCTTCCGCCCCGACCTCACTCGCGATGAACGACGACGCATCCGACACCACGCAAAATACTACCTCATAGTCAACGATACTCTTTATCGACGTGGTGTCGACATCGTTCTTCGACGTTGTTTGACCTTAGATGAGGCGGAACACGTTCTTAATGACTTCCACGCTGGAGCATGTGGTGGTCATCTCTCTGGGATGGCTACGACCCAGAAAATACTGCGAGTAGGATACTTCTGGCTCTCAATTTTCAAAGACTGCATTGAAATAGTCAAGAAGTTTCCGCCATGTCAATTCTTTCATAGAAAAACACGCTTGCATCCTGCTCCACTCCATCCTATTATTGCCGTCGGCCCTTTTTCCAAATGGGGCATAGATTTCATGCACTGTAAGCCCACTTCAGCCGGGGGGCATAGCTATGTCATAGTAGCTGTCGACTATTTTACAAAATGGGCTGAAGCGATGCCTACGTATGCTGAGGACGGCAAAACAGTAGCGCAATTCATATTCAACCATATTATAGCTAGATTCGGTGTCCCACAATCCATTGTGACCGATCATGGCTCCCATTTCAGGAACCATATGATCGAAGAACTAAGTGCCAAGCTGTATTTTTCGCTATGAAAACTCAACCTCGTATTACCCACAAGCTAATGGCCAAGTTGAAGCCATTAACAAAGTCCTGAAACGAATGATTCAGCGTATTATGGGTACCCAGAAATCCAACTAGCACTCAGCTCTATTCTCAGCACTATGGGCATACCGAACCTCAGTGAAAAGTGCTACTGGGTTTACACCATTCCAACTGGTGTATGGCCTAGAAGCCATTTTGCCGATTGAATGTGAAATTCCATCACTTAAGATAGCCATAGAGCTACTTCCACACACCACTTCCGAAGAGGAACGGTTTCTATACCTAGCTAAGCTAGATGAAACCCGCCACGACGCTGCTTTAGCTAATGAAGCTCACAAAAAATGCATCAAAGCTCAATATGACAAATCCGTTCAACCTCGGATCTTCAATGAAGGTGATCTCATACTTACATATGATCAAATGCATGATAAGCTTGGAAAAGGAAAACTTGAATCTATGTGGTACGGCCCCTTTGTTGTAAAACGTGTTTTGGAAAAAGGATCCTATGAACTAATCGATTGTGATGGTACGCCATTGGCACGGCCCCGCAATGGGCTATACCTCAAACGCTTCTATGCGTAAGGTTGCCCTACGCGGGTTACTTGTTGTACATAATGTACTTAGTTTTCTTTTACTCATTTTTTGGTGTGCGTGTGGACCTCATGTATTCACTCTTACTTTGACTTGTGATTTTATGCGCAGATGTCTGCCTACTTCGGATTTGCCGACGGTGCAAGCCGACATACCCGGAATCTTGCTTCCGCAGCATGGGTAATCTATTCCCCCACTGGCGAGTTGATTTCTTCAGGAGCCAATTGTTTAGGTCCTGCAACCAACAATATCGCGAAGTACCATGCAGTCATTGGTCTCTTGACGAAGGTTGCTTCACTCGGAATTGACTCCATATCAGTCTTCTTAGACTCCTAACTCGTGGTTTCTCATCTAAACCGTGTTTACACAGTTCGCGATCCTATACTACTTCGTTTATTTCGGAGAGTACGCCTCTTGGAACGATCATTTAATTTCATTACATATCAACACATACCGAGAGAATTCAATTGTATAGCTGATTCATTGGCTAATTACATTTTGGATTGGCATCTTGCCCATACATAAACACATCATAAAGGATAAAATGCACAAGTCATTGTAAATAAATAGATCATGAAAATAGGTCCATATCACTGTATATAAGAGTGTATTTTCCAAAATACATAAAGTTTGTGTCAAAGACAAAATTTGGGATCAAATCCCATACAAAAATTTGGCTCTCAAAGCCTACATATCGTATACATGCCGCAAAAGACAAAAAAGACCATCTATGGAGATATGGGAGATCTATCATGTCCCTCGTCAGACTCCTCCCGCTGCTGGTGGTAACATACTACAGCTCGAGCCACCCTACGAAGATGTCGACCAATACGACTAGGCACACCTACAGTATGCCGCTGGAGATGTAAAGGGACGTCATCCATCCTCATAGCAGGGATACCATGACTCAACCCCTGTAAGTTCCTCTCTATGTCCTGAACGCCTCCTGCTTCGTCTTCGTCCTCCTCCTCGTCAGGAACAGCTTGGCGATCAACAGCACCGCGACGTAAGGGCGAATACCCAGCTGGTCTCTATGGTCCACGATCTGCGACATGCATGCGAACATACATTACAAGTCTTTTACACATTCTAAAAAAGCAATAAAAATTATATATTCAAAAAGGAAAAAATACATATCCATGAAGGTCATACCTGAGTTGTCCCAATCTTCATCCTCTGGCAGTGCCAAGTCGATGTCCTCGCGGAAGTCCACCCCTGCATAGGGGTAGTCATCAATCATGACTATCTGCTCCTCGAGCCAGGAGAAGAAATCCTCACCAAACGCCAAGCGCTGAGGTCCCCCAAGATGCCCTGCATAATCACTCCATCGAGCCATCCATTGCTCGGTAGGTGGACGGCGGGGCATAGATATCTGTGGACGCAGCAATGGCACCCTCGCCAGAAAGAAGGTGACTAGGATACTCCCATAACAAAATTGGGAGTTCTCTCCAACCCTACACTTGTGCACTTGTTCTTTGAGATTGGCCAACACCGCTTCACACCAGTTAAATACTGTTCCCGCCATACACTCCGCTGCGAGATTCATTTGTGTACGGGACGCCTGATGCGGACCCACACTCCCTGTTGTACGTGTGATGGTGAATAGTATGGTTTTTAAAGGGAGTTCTATAACATCTTTTATGACCACTTTGCCGCTTTTCTTACTCGAACCCTGATGGCAATACCGAGCAATCAGAGCATCTGTGCTCGTCTCTGAGGCTGTGTATCTAGTAAAGTTCACTCGGGCCCCTCTTTTCGAGAGGACCGTGAGGAAATAAATATCCTCGAGTTGAATTTCGAGAACATTATCTCCCACTCGAAAAGCTTGAATGTCAGGGTCCCACAATTGGATAATATGGGTAAGAAGTTTGGCTTGCTGACGAATGCCTTTGGTCTTAAAGAACTTCAACAAACCACACTCCCGTAATGCAGTCACGGTAGGTAGGTCATTTTCGGCCGCCAAATCACCCGCTTCATGTTCTCTTTCTTTCCAATGGACCATTTTGCTCCAAATAACACCTGCAAAAGGTCAGGAGAAACATTTAGTAATCATTTAACAACTTAGTTTCAGCAAAAAATTTGAGAAAATTTGTTTTTTTCATCCTAAAATTCACCTTCATCGCGCCTGGGGGAGACCTTGTCGCGCGGTACTGCACAGTACCACGTTTCGGCTTAAATATACAGCGTGGTACTTTCGAACAGTACCGCGTTTCCCGATATGGGCCCCATGCGGTACTGTGAAGGGCAATTTTTGCCCAGTAGGGCTCACCCAAAAAATCAATTTTTCTTACTGAAAGCAAATGATTCCTACATCAAATGAAAGAGAAGCTTAAGAGCTCTTACCTGGCGCAGACGGTTGTTGAAACGGTGTCCTGAAACTCCCGATATGGATCCTTGAAGTTTTTGCTCCTCAAATGGATAAAATCTCCTCTTTGGGTAAAAACACAAATGAAATGGTAAATTTCTATTTTTAACCATCCTTTTATAGCTTTTTCACCTATTTTTTAATTATTATTTTATATGGTTAAAATAAAAATCCATTTCACATTGCTAATATCCAGTTTTATGAGCACTTATTGATAGGATCCCTTGTAAAAAGCGATATATTCACACTGGCGTTTATTCATTATTTGACCTTCGTTTTAAACCTACTTTATCTTTTTCATGCTCTGGATTTAAAACTTGAAAAATATTCCAAGCGCTTTTCACACCCATGTCGTGCTTGTCAAACTCAAGTAAATGGTGTCGAGTTCGGTCAGCTTTACTCATGCTCGTTAAAACGATGAGGAAAGTATTATCCTGGTTGTATTTTATTCTTTTTTCGGACCAGAATAATTAAAAATTACGAAAAAGACCATTGGAGTCCATAGTTAAGCTCTTTTCAAACTCCTTAAAATTGAAAATATTGCCAAGTGATCTTGACTCTTTCACGCTTGTAAAAGTATTTGAAAGGTCTTCTATTCGGTGATAGGTTACCCCTTTTTCGGCTCGTCTAGACTATTTACGAGAAAGGTATACCTCAGTCAATCTTGACTGGGAGAGTTCTCTCGGGAATTGTTTTACACTTTTTCGGGATCGAGGGACTAAATTTATGAAAAAGTACATTGTGGAGCCTCCTTTAAGTTTTTCAACTCTCTAAATGCGAAAAACTACCGAGTTTTCCTTCCTTGGACTCGTTAAAAATTAATATCGAAGGACCCGCTTTGGGACGAACCCCTCCTTTCTCAGGTTCGTAAAACATGTGAGATTGGACTCATCTATGAGATGGGCTACACCGAGCATCTGTTATCCTCTTCAAGCTCGAAAAACAACAAAGAGGTACTCGTCTATCATGTTGGGGGAATATGGGGGGACAAGTCAAGTTTATTTTTGGCAGCTTGTCAGTCGTTACCTTTGAACATGGCATGTGTCTGTCTCTTGTCTATATTGGGTATCCATTTTTCACTGAGTTATGGTCATCATCCTGAGTCGTCTCCTTGGCCACGAGCCTACTCATTCGGTGTCTATCCTCTGTTATCAATAATCCTCGCTGCCAAGTCCTGTTTCATGCCGTTATATGTTCAAAGGGTTGCATTGTTCAGAGTCGTTCATTGTGTCAGGCCTCCGCTGTGTCAGTACATACTCCATTGTCTCATCATCTTATCGTTCTTGCCGATTTTGTGTCGATGATGTGGGAATCATTATGCCCACCTTCGACAAGTCTATTCCCGTCGACGCCAAATCACTATCCGGGAATTGGACTTAGAGATCAACCATTAGTACCTTGGTACCTGCATGCCTCAATGGTAGGTTTCCTCATGTTTGACAGTAGGTTCACATCATTGACCTTTGATCGAACAATCTCTCGAATGCTCGACATCAACTCATACATTCATGTTTCGTTGAGATGTACTTCAGATACCTTGGGGATCATTGTCATAATTGGTGATTTCCCTCGCATTTGTTAACGGTTCACATCATTGACCGGTAATCAAATGGTTTCTACCATGTTCGACTTCAACACCTTGTAATCACATGGATAGATTTGTATCAGTTACGATCGGGTAGAAGACCCTGGGTGCACCTTTGTATCTTGATTGCGTCCAAGTTGCGATGGAGATGTCCTTTGTATTGTCACACAGATCCACTTTTTGTATTGGTCGTGGCTGTGTTATTACTGTCTCATGGATCTACGCTTGTTCATAGTAGCCATGATCTGTCCACAGTCTATATCATCTCAGTACCCATGGATCTGCAATGTATTGGTCGGCAACCATGCTTTGAGTCATTTGTTTCCGAGCATGGGGATGCCCGCCTCGGTGGTATAATCTAACACTTTGTTTCTATTTCAGCTCCTTGCCGCTCTCCTTGATGCTATCTCTACACACTATATTCGTAAAGTCTTTCGGCCATCAGTTCCTTCTGACCTCACACTTTAGGGGGCATTTGTTATACCTCTATATTCCACAGTGTCGCATCTCCACCACAAAAAGAGCTGACGACACTTCCCCTACTGCTTTAAACCACTCAGAAGAGAAAAATGATGAGAGAACCTTGAAGGCAAACTTACCCTGACAAGTTTTCACCCAGCTGAGACTTTATTTACCCTAACTACCGCACCTTGCTCAGTTATAGGCACGCGGTAGTCCACACTATGGCGCTATGCTTTGTCCCTGACACGCGGTACTACCGCGTTATGCTCAGATTGCAAGGCGCGGTACTCCTTTTATAGCCTTTTTTCCATGGCTTGTGGGATTTTGGATTTTCGAGAGATATTGGAGGATTGGGATCCCTGATTCGATCCCAAATCATTTTTTGTGATTAGAAACCTTGATCCACTTATCTCTCCCTAGATCCACCCATCTCTCTTGTTGGTTAACCCGACCATACACTATAAAGGAGAAGCATTCCATGGGAAATGAGGACTCTTAGAAGTACCAAACTTATGATCTTGCAGCATTGTAGAGATAGCTAGAGGAGAAAGCACTTGGAGCTGGAGGATTAGCTTGGACATCAAGCAACCTTTGTAAGCATTCTTCAAGTTTGTAATAAAGATAACTTGTCTTGTTTTTCCCATTTCATGTGTATTGTACAAGTCTTTAGCATGGAATTTATCTAATCTAGATTTGAATCTAATCTTTACTTCAAGGTATTTGGAATCTTGTATGCTTGTTCTTTGTTTGATCTCAACAGGTACTTCATTGGAGCTTTGGATCAAGAGTTAGAAGCGGGACAAACGTCGGATTGAAAGGTGAGTCATATCTTTCATTGTTTCTGAATGCATGTAATCTTGTTGTGAAAGTTAGTTCAGGAATTTCAAGGTAGCATTTGTTTTGTTTTGTTCTTACCTTAGAGTTAGTTGGGAATCTGCTTTAAGTTAAGAGAATTTTGACTTATCCGTAGGGAAAAATTCTACAAACAGCCACATAAATACAAGGTGGCTCTATGTCAAAACTGGATAACATAGCCATAGAGAACAAGTTGGATCTATGTCTCATCAAGAGCCCAAAAAGAGTGTGGCTTAGTCTTGCGCAACTTGGGAGATAACATAAATGAGGTGATGCTATCGAGGATCCCAAGGTCTTCATCCAAAAACAACCCAAGGTACAAACCTATCCATGCGAATAAATGAGTTGATGTCGAACATGGGAGGTATCGTTTGATTACAGGTCATTGATGTATACTGTTAACAAATGCGAGTGTGTCCACCAATAATGAAAATGGAACCCAAGGTACCTAGTACATTCAAGCAAGTGTGAATAGATGGTCTTGCCGTCGAACACTTGAAGAATCCATCGGATAGGAGACATTGATGTATTCCCATCTATCCAATAGCGAGGGAAACTGCCACTAATGATTGCAATCCCCAAGGTACTAACCAAAACTTTAAACTTCATTCCCAGAGTACAATGAGTTGAAGTCGATGGGAAGAAGCTCGTTGGAAGGGAGGCCTTAATGCATCATCCATCATCCAACACGAGGGACACTCAAAAGGTATGAGCTGATTTGGAGTAGGACTAAACACATGATGAAACATACTGACACCAAGGAATGGTTGACACATGAGGTCAAGGAAACTGCAGAATGGCCGACATAGGTTATATCCTTGAACAGTGAGCACGACACAAGAGTGACTTAGGCAGCTTTGAACACAAAGGGACCATGACGCAAGTTTGCAATGTAGGAGACATTAATAGATTCTCCATATGATTGTAAGACAAACCAAATGGAGGAGTAAGAACTTTGAGATCAAGTTTACCCTAAGGCCAAATACTAGAACCCAACTTGTTTGATAGACTCAAAATAGGTGCTTTGTTCAAGGAGATAGTTGACTTACTGCCATCATATTGAAAGATATTTTAACATTCTTCCCTTCCCTTTCCTTTTCATTTTTTGACAAGCTTGAAAAAGAACTAAAGCATGCTCGACGGTATTTTCATATTTAAGGAGTCTGAAAAACCTAGAAGAAAACTCCATACACGTATCTGTGGATTTTATATCGAGCCCAGATTGGTCTGTGCTCAGCAGTGTTTTCTTGCTTATAGAGTTGAAAAACTTAAACAGTCCTCTATACACCTATCCATGGATTTTATATCGAGCTCGAGTAGGTGAATGCTCACTTAGTGTTTTCACATTTCGAGAGTCTGAAAACCCTAAAGACGACTCCAAAGGTCCTTTTTCGTAAAGTTAGTCTCCTTCCCCAAAAAAGTGTAAAATAATGGAAGAAGAACTCTTCTAGCGCATACAAGAGTATACCTTTTCCGTAAATTATCCACCAAGGCCCGGAAAAGGGGTAATTCTATACCTAAGTGGATGTCAGTTCAGTTATTTTAACGAGCCTGAAAAGACAACTATGCTCGGCAAACTTTTCCTATTTAAGGAGTCTGAAAAGGGCTTAAAAGAAATCCATAGGGTTCTTTTCCGTAAAGGTTTAACGAGTCCGGAAAAGTAAACTCATGACCTCCTTACTATTTTTAACGAGCTCAAAGGAGATACAGAAAATGCTCACAACTTCCTTACTGTTTTTAATGAGCTTGAAGTGAAGAGGAAAGAAATGCTCATAGCCTCCTTACTATTTTTAACGAGCTCGAAGTAAAAGAAGAATGCTCACAACCTACTTACTATTTTTAACGAGCTCGAAGTAAAAGAAGAATGCTCGAAATGGGAGGAGATGACTGTCAGGGACATGCAAAACTAGCTCCAAGCGCATGGAACAAAGCTATGCCTAATGCAAGGAACATGAGCAAGATAAGGACACTCAGGGTGTGTCTCCTCCAGGTAAAAGGTGTCAAATTGTGAGGGCAAAATGATATAGGTCTTAGCAGAAATGAGATCAGAGATGGAGGCTTATATAAAGAGCTAAAAGCGTGGAATCCAACTTCAGGATTATTAGCACAAGTGGGATCATAACAGATGCATATGCAATTTGAACACAAAGATGGGAGCCTTATCAGGGATGGCTAGAAATATATGAAGAAGAAAGATATGAGGCTTCTTCTCAAAGTCATGGTAAATCTAAAAAGGCTCCCAAGCCTATGAGAAAAACTCAGCATGGGCACCAGAATGGCATAAGGGTGCTAACTAGGGTGACCCATGTTAGGTAGGCTCTACTGTCGGACTAGTGCACGATGCATAAAGAGATGGCTAACACACCAATATCCAATAGCTTTGACCCTATGGCGAATTCGGATGGAAAAAGGTTCAAATGCAACATAATAACAGGGAAGCCTAAACCTATATGCAAGGTTCCGAATATACCTGACATGGCCGCACAAGGTGTCGAAAAGGACCAGTAAGGAAGTATACATCCAGCTAAGAATCCTGTCTCCAAGAAACATCAGTACCAAGATCATATCTAAAACATATGTAAAGAAAGACTCGATACAAGTCACTGTGGTAGAAATACTTTCAACTTCACTATCATCAACAACAGGCATAAACAAGGCAGCGTTTTCAAATGAAGACTCTATGGTACCCAAGCCCGAGGACTTACAATCAACAAGATCAACTTCAGGATGAAGATCAAAGTTGAAGGACATGATGGAATCTACAGAAACAAATACATCATCACAGGAGTTGAAAATTCTAGAAGCAGAATCAAACTCAACAGGAACACCGATTTGCGGATCTATAGGAGAGTCCAAAGACTCAACAGTAGGAAGATCAGACTTTAAGGTCAAACCGGGGCTGGACATAACTGCGACTGGATCAACATCCAAATGAATGGCAGACTGTACTATGGACTATAGGAAAACTTCACCGGAAGGAATCATATCATCCCAGATAGAATACATATCTAAACATTCAGATGGAGATGTCACTTGGTCAAAAGCCGAGACTAAGTCCCGAGAAGGTAAGCATGAACTCAGAGACTTCTTCTCAGTAGCAGTTGAACTCAAGGAACAATATGCCACATAAGTCCCATGTGACATAGTAGTGCCTAACGACGAGGGACCTGACTGATCTACAGTTAGGTAATAAGGAGGATTAATGAATGCAAGCTGGTCGATAGTGACGATGCTTTCGTCATGAGGAAAATGCATCACACGAAAGAGAGTAGACACCATAGCATGCATAGCATAAACGTAATCACGCCCAAGGATCATATCAAAGTCCATAGGGTCCTTTAAAACCATAAAACCAACTAAGATTGTTTTTCCACCCAAAGTAACAGGTGCCTGACGGAGGAATCCAAACGGTTCACTAGGTCTTTTATCGAAGGTCAATGGCTAATTAACAGCTGGAATAACTTTAGGGAAACCCATATCTCTCCAAGCATAAGCGGATAAGATACTAACAGAAGCACCTTCATCAACAATGCATCGATCAACCATATGGTTCCCGATATCAACCTTTATCTAGAAAGGTGTCGAAGAAGGAAAACGAGGCTCGGATAGACTATTCCAATCAAAGGAAAGAATCCTAGGGCTTGGTAGGGGTTCACATGGCACGGGAAGTGTCCCCTTTTTCAGGAACATCCAAACTGGTAATGCAGAAGACTTCCGCAATAGGTGCATCAATCTTTGCAGGACTGATGGGATCGGTCGAAGATTGCATCGATTCGATCACTTCACTCTCCGAAGGAAGAGTGGGGTCGACCAAAGATTGCATTGGTTCAACCACTTTATCAACCAAAGGTTGATCTGACTGTAGGGAATCTATAGACAACTCAGGAACAGAGGTTCCTTTAGACATGGACCACACTCTTCTTGCCTCTAGAATGGCATGGCATCGGTGAGTAAGGTGATCTCCTTTACAAAGTTTACAAGGGAACTTTGGTTTCTGTCCTATAGGTTTAGACTCCTTTACAACGTCAGTACTCTCAGCATGACTAGCATTGGCTGACAGCTTGCCCCCAACATGATTCACAGAGGCTGGTTGCTCAGAAGCATCAGACTTTTGAACTAAGGACCACATTTTTTACACTTCTGGAAGTATAGGACACAAGTAAGTAAGGTGATCTCCCTCGCAAAACTTACAAGGGAACTTAAGCTTCTGTTTGTTTGGTTTGTCGACAATGTCAACTCCCTCAGCATGACATGCAGTGGTTGATCTGGTGACTTGTCATTAATATTACTAGCAGTGATCAATGACGTGTCCTCAACATGACTGACAGTGGTTGAAGACAAACTTTCAGTATGATTTTTTGTGACTAAAATTTTTCTCCCAACATGACCTCCAGAGGCTGGGTAGGTGCCCCCTGCATGACTTACAGAGGTAGGGTGCTTGCCCCCAGCATGACTTGCAGAGGCTGGGTTGCTGCCCCCCTTGTTTTGGCATTTTCTTCCTATTCTTCCTCCGTCTATTCCTTTTAGATTGTTGGATACTAGTATTTCTACTTTCACCACATGAGGTAGAAGGAGGAGGAGAAGATGTTACTGGAAAAGGAGGCACAGAGTTCTGATGCTCTTGATTTGAGGTGCTCACAAAAGAAGCGTCAGGAGCATGCAAGGCATTCAGAGTGGAAAACAACCGAACCGACAGCCCTATAGTGAATCCAGGAAGATTCAAAGTAGCCATTAAGGGAGTACCAATGTTTCCAATGAATGGAACAACACAAGGATCCCCCGGAACAGGGGTACCTTGATTGGCACTCGTCGGAATGCTAGACATAGTTTCTTGCTCAAATGAACAAGAAGTTCTCTAAGGCAAACTAAAACAACTAGCACAAAGAGCACACCACTAAAAAAATGTCCTAGGTAAATCAAACCAGGAAAACAGATGCCTTCCGGAGAAGAGTCTGGGATGATGAGGGCCCAGAACAGATCAACGAAGGATGAAGAACAGTTACCCGGGGTCCACAATACAATGACTAAGGGTGCAAGCGTTGGAATCACCCAACCGCCCTCCCAAAGACCTGCAAGGGATTTCCTCCCACGTCTATCCTAGGTACAGCATATATACCCTCCGCTGTCACCTGTGTATGAACCTATGGTCAGATACTAAGGATACCACAACACCGAAAACTCCTCGGGGAACAGTCACTGGTCGAATCAGAAGGCGTGGGCAGGGTAACTGAGCCCGAAACTCAAAAGAGTCCCCAAACGCGATCCAATCCTGGTATATGCTTGAAACAGAAAGTAGGAGGAGTATTCCCAACAATCTGATCTCACAAGACCTACTGCATAGATCCCAGGCAAGCTTTGAATGAAGTGGGTTTACCTATGTTAGTCAAACTATGATTTTTGCGTAATGTGTGATCTTGGGTGGTTTAAGGTGTTTTAAACCCAATATCCTAACAAAGACTAGTTGGTGTAGTGTAACCTAGAAAAGAAAATGTTACTAGTACATTTTATTAGGGTTCATTTTAAAGGTTACTTGCTTACTCAAAAAGGTAGTGGGTGTGTGAGAGTGGTTATAATAGAGATAGAGTACTGAAAATAAAATATTTACCACCAAACAAATCTTTTTCTTTTCAATGCAAGTCTTAAAATTCTGATCTAGAATGCATGTGCAAATGCAATTTTAATCTTTTGAATGCAAAAAAGGTAAAAATAAATTCTAAATGTACAAAATTAAACTCAAAACCTAAGAATGCAGCTACTCAAGCAACTAGGTATTGTAGCTAGGGTTTTACCCCTAGCTTGTGCAAATGAGCACCTACTAAGGAGAATGGACTCCTTAGTAGCAGTTCAGTAAGTGTAAATAATTAAGCTAAAACAAAAATTAAATTACTTCTAAAACATGCATGAAACATAAACAATAAATTTAAAAGATGGCTTTTTGTATTGATATTACCTTCAATGTGAAGGTTTGATGAAGCCCTTTGCAGTGTCCAAGAGGATGCTCCAAGATTCAATATGCTCCTTCTCCTTCTCCAATGGTGGGAATGGGCCAAAAGTGGCTCTCAAGGTGAAAGTAGTTCAATGGTGAACTAGGGTTTCGAGAGAGATTTTGGCAGAGTAAGGGTGCTTGTGATTGTGGATATGGAATAAGGGATCTCCATCACCTATTTATAGTTTTTTGGTGGTGGAGTGCTGACCCATGGTTTTGGGAAACACATGGTTTTGTGCAGCTGTATAGGGTTTTTTCCTCCTTTTCCTCATTATTTTATATTTTTTCTTCCCTTTTTAGGGGTTTTTGCTATTTTTAGAGGAAAAAGGGGGTTTTTTTATCCTTTTTTAGGCTATTTTGATGGTTTTGTGGCCTTTTGGAGGCATTTTAGGCCTTTTGGAGGCTTTTTAATGGGATTTTTTGGGATTTTAAGGGAAATATGGTAGGAAAATGGACAAATGAGCCATATAATGTGGTAGATGAGGTAGTGAACACTTTTTGGGTGTTAACAGGTATGCAAAAGAAAACTTGTTCTTTTTGATGCAAAGCACTCTAAAATCTTTTAAGCCACTTGCAAAGTACTATATTCAGAAAATGAATCAAAATTCTTTATGCTTTCAAAGGTAAGAAACAAAACTGAAACTAACCTATTATCAAAGCAAAGCAAAGAAACTTTCAGGTTCTCTTTATGAAACAGTAAAAGCTACCAAATATGACCTTCAAATTCTTATTGATGTAAGCATGCCAACCATTGGGAAAATAGTACGAAAACTACTTTTAGACCCAAACGCAGCAAATGACCTACGAAGAAGCATGGTTTGGTAAATTTAGGTCTGCACATAAACAATGCAAACAAGGTCTTGAACAATAGCCAAAACACTTGAGCTTTCACTACAAAAGAAAACTTAAAAGCATAAGGGAGGATAAAAAACCAATCTAAAAGATAAATTTCACTCAAATAGATACAAACAGGGTCAAGAAGACTCAAGAGGTTTCAAATCCAGTGGAAATGGGGCAAGCAAGTCCAGTCAGACTCAAATTAGGGTACAAAACACCAAATAGGTCCACAACCCCCCAACTTGGGTCAACAAACCCCAAAACTTTCCAAACAAGCCCAAATTCATTAGAGAGATTTTGAGGTCAAAAAAGGGCCTCCTAAGAGATGTACTACAAAAATATGAGATATATTAAAATATTATGAATTGGGGGTTTTATGGGGTAGGTATATATGACAAGTCACCTCCCACACTATTTTCTATGCACAATATAAATAACCATGGTTGAGTTACTTTTCAAAATTCACTAGAAATAAAATTAATAAAATAAGTCTACATTGATGTGACTAAGATTCATTGTAAATTCCCAAAAATGTATTGTCCTTTAACATTTATTTGTCTTGAACTTGCAAATGAAATTAAATAATAAAAAACATTTTTAAGAGTTTTTTTTTAAATTTTATGTTGACTTTTTATATTTAGTACTTTTCTCATGAATTTAATAATGTAATTTAATTGAGAATTTATTTACATGTAAAATGTCAATAATATTATTATAATCCACATTGCATTATTATTATTATTATTATTTATTAAATCTATTATTATTATTTATTAGTTTGACATTATGTTATTAAATAGAATGGAGTGAATATATAATTTAAAATTAAAAACATAAAAATGATAATATATTATTTTATAAAAAAATGTGAAAAGACTTTCTTTATGAATTAAGAGTACTTCACTTGAAAATGACAATAATATTATTTTATGTAAAAGTGTGAAAATACATTCATTATGAGTACTTTACTTGAAAATGACAATAATATTATTTTATGAAAAGACTATCATTATGAGTACTTTACTTTATGACTTAAAAGTACTTACACTACTACCTTGGTTAACTATGTGTTTTCATCCACCATAGAAAATTTGACAAATAAGCATTCTTAACTCATGCAATGCCACCTCACCAAGGGGGATGATGTCATCTACTAGAATGTGATTGGTTATATTTTATAGTACATTTTCTTTGTTTTGAGGCCCTTTTTTGACCTCAAAATAAAAAGAGGTTCAAATCATGAATGTAGGATCAATACAAGGATGGGAGATCACTTACAATGGTTTAACTCAGACCTAGGGTCATCAGGGACCCCAACCCCCAGATTTGGGTCCACAACCCAAAAACTCAAAAATTTCAAACCCAGATTTTGAGCGCTACTGTGTATGAGGCATACCAGCGCCCATAGCAAGATGGGTGCCACTGTGTAGAGGAAAAGTAGTGTATGGGCGCTACTGTTTTGTACAAATAGTAGTGTACAAGTGGAAAAAGTTGAAAAAAATGGGGTTAAAACCCCCCACACCTGGGTCCACAAGGGTTTGTAAGGGCTGGGAAGGGTCTGTAAAATCCCAGCAGGGTCAAACAGAGCCTACTAACTGATCGTAATCAATAAAATGAACAAATATCATCAAACAAGACTGAATAAATGGCCTTGGATACCCCTAAGCAATTAGGCTTTCCCCAATGGAGTCGCCATTCTGTTGTGGGGAAAATGCACCTATAGTTCAGGGGAGAAACTACCAACTTACGGTGATAAAGATAGACTTACAAGCATTCTGCAAGTACAACACATAAATGAAGAGATTAGGGTTTAGAGATGTAGGCACCTCATTCAAAAGGTTGATCCTAGCTTTACCTCCCTCGCTCTTCAATGCTTATCCAGTGTCGCAATGCCCAGACCTGCAAAACAACTTAATACCTTTCTCAAATACATTTGACTACATATATAATACTGATATCCATAATGAAAGAAGACATCAAACTACAATCAAACAGTAATCAAATCTAAGACACATTAATAGGTCATATTTGGAAAGAGAAGAACGTCTGATCTTTATTAATGAATGAAAGCAAGTACATAAAGTTATACCTTCCTTCAATCTTGGCACTTCACGAAACCTAGATTCAAGGTCTACTGCTTCTGTTCTCCAAGGATTCCAGCCTCTAATCAACTGTGCTAGGGTTTACCAAAACTGAAGCACAAGAGAGGGGGATGAAGGTCTCCATTCTTCCAGCATAACGATATGGTAGACTTGGTCCCCTCACATGGCCCTTCTACCCTCCTTATATAGTCAGTTAGGAATAGGAAAATAAGTTATAACCGAGTAGGAGGTTCCCCAACCAACTTAACTTACTCGAATTTCAATATTTTGACCAAAACAGGGGTGTACGCTACTCTACAATAGACAAAGTAGTGTACATATGGAGTTGAGCGCTACTATTTCAACAGTGGAGTCGCGCTCAGTAGGGTATACACACTACTATCATGCCTGTGTACCAACGCTCATGTTAAAAAATGCCCAAAAACAGGCTTTTATGCTCATTTTCAGGAGATGGTTTGGTCTGGAAAAATGTTCCTAAGGGTCATATACATCAAATGGGTCAAGAATGAGGTAATTTCAACCATTTTTAGTGTCCCAAATGACTCCTCCATCCAAAAATATCCTGTTGTGTGATTGAACTTGATCTCAAGAAGTGTCGTCATGCGACCAAGGGAAGCAAGTGTCGTCACGGACGGAGAGGTGTCATTTCAAGCTATAACATTCATGAGACATGTGAATCTAGTTGGTGCATTAGTGAGACCTAATGGAATCACCAAAAACTCATAGATCCCTTACCATGTTCTAAAGGTTGTTCTGTGGATGTCTTCTTCCTTGATTATAACTTGATGTTAACCTAAACTCAAATCAATCTTTAAAAATACCTATGCCCCTTATTTGATAAAAATATCATCAATTTGAGATAAAGGATGCTTTTTATTCATAGTAACCTTATTCGGTTTTCTATAATAAATACATAACCTAAGGATTTCATATTTCTTTTTTACAAATACCCCTTGTGATCCCCATGGATACACACTTGGACGAATGCATTTATTTTCCAGAAACTCTTGAAATTTAATTTTCAACTCTAAAATATATGGGGTGCTCATTTTACAAGGTTTATTAGACATTGAAGCAACTCTTGGAACAAGGTCAACTATAAAATCGATATCCCTCTGGGGTCATAGTCCTAACACTTGATCAACGAAACACATCCTTGAATTCTAGTAATACCTGATAGTCCTCCAACTTGGGAGCGTCATTTTATGCTCTATCTAATACATGGGATGCATATGTAATGTAACTCACTTATCACAGGAACATTAACTCAAAATATTTGCAAAATTAAACAAACAGTGGATTACTTGGAATAAGTGACTAGCTAGTTTGACTAGGATTCTGAAAGAAACACCAAAACATCAATAAACACCCCCTAATTGTTGATGTTTTGTAAATTCAGAATATATTCACTTGTATATTGTATTTGTACTTTACTGTATCACCAACGGAGATGTATTATTCCTCCAATTGGAAGTGTCGTCATGTGTACTCACTACAAGAAAAAAGGTCATTGGTGAGGGTCATGCCTGTGACAGACCTTTAAGGGTTGTCACCAATGTCACATATGATGACGGTCCTTAAAACATCGTCATTATAAGTGCCTTTTGAGAAGGTCCTTTAAGTTTTGTCACCAAATCCCTTTTCAGAGACACTTTTGGTGAGGGTTGTTAAAGGTCTGTTGCTAATTCTCTCTTTGGTGACACTTCTAGTGATGATCTTTTATTGGCCCTCACCAATACTCTTTTTGGTTACTTTTGGTGACTATAGAAATATGTTTGTCACCATTGATCATTATAATGAGTTTTTGATGATGCTATGTGACCGTCTCTATATTTTTTGACAAAATATAGTGGTTTAAGACCACTGATATGGATTCTTTGTCATTATGTGTCAAAGGTCATAGTGGTTAGAGTCAATGAATTTCTTAATAAGTTAGTGTGCCAATGGTATTAGGTGCAATATCACTTATTTTGGGGGGTTGAGTGTGATGGTTATGAGTATAACTTATGTCCATGGGTTAAGAGTGACATTTATGAATATCACTTATTGATTCCACTACTTTTACATTCAATATTTTTCTGCAATTCAACTGCGATGTTTGCACCATCCAATCTATTATCATGAGAGCAAATGCGAATAACTTTTGAATTGTTTGTTAGGAGTTGTTGAAAATATGAAGCTTATAAGTTTATCTCCTACTTATTTTCCTTGTCACTTGGCAATTGGCTCAAAATTAATCTCACTTACTTTGTCAAAAATGATGTCAAGGTTGGTGTTTTTGACAGCTTCACTACACCTGACACTATCCATTCTTTGTTCATTAGCCACTATACTTTTATTAGTAATTTCTTTCTAACTTATGTTAACAAGTAAATGCCTTCCATTTTGATAAACATAATAATTTCCATCAAAATGATGTTTACCTATTGTGTCTCCAATTCTTTTCTTTTTTTCTTCAATTTTAATAGTGGCATGGGGTATCATTTCCTTCAAGTAATGGGAATTACTAATTTTACCTTTATGTCAACACATGACTCAATCCTCTTAGGTTTATCAGTAGCAATTTACCTTTAGATGAAGTTCCACTAGTATGTGTAGGAACCATATTATAAGACATAATCAAATCAATTAATTCCAATAATGAACGAGACTAACTTGCTAACTAGCTACGCGAAGGTTCCCCTTCATGGATAGCTTCTTAGAGGGACTATGGTCGTTTAGGCCATGGACGTTTGAGACAATAATAGGTCTATGATGCCCTTAGATGTTATGGGTTGCATGAGTGCTACACTGATGCATCTAATGGTTTTTTCTCCTTGGTTTGAGAGGATTGGGAAATCTTCTTAGACCATTGCAATTATTGGTCTCCAACAAGGAATTCCTAGTAAGCGTGTGTCATCATCTCGTTATGACTATGTCCCTACCATTTTTACACACCGCTCATTGCTTCTACCAATTGAATGGTTTAGTGAAGTGTTTAGATCATGTAAATGAAGACGGCTCGCTGCCTTCGACGTCATGAGAAGTTTAATGAACCTTATCATTTAGAGGAAGGAGAAGTCATAACAAGGTTACCATAGGTGAATCTATGGTAGGATCATTAACATGCGAGTATTATACGATACCACTTTATGGGATAGGGGACATTTGCACGACCCATGGTGCATCCGACTTTGTTGTGGGTGGTGGTGCCTCACCATTCCATCCACACAATGCGGCTACTCGATTAGTGGGTGTAGGAGGTTGGATATTACTAAGATGTGGAGTGGGAGACAACTACGACCCATTTGACTGGCTTTATTGAGGGAGGCGATGCCTCATCGTTTCATTTGCACGATGTTGTTTCCTCGATTATGGATCGTGGGAAATCGACTCTCCAATACAAGCTCTCACAAGCCCCCTTCTTCCATGATGAATAATCATTGAGGAGTGTTCAGTGGATGGGTGAAAACACTATGCAATGCATTGGGTTGGCCACTCTAGTACTCCCTATCACCCATCCAACAACTCTTGAATTTGGCCCTTAATTTCTTCATTTTCAAATAATGAAGTCCTACATAAAGCCTTGTTTGGCATAACAACTTTATCTCTCAGGTTGATTCCCTGCATGTTCAATCAGATGGCTTGGATGCATTTGATGAGGTTCTCATAACAACTCATGATAACAGTACTATAATAGCTCATCCAACTGCTTCTATTAATTTGACCTCTCCTATCAAACTAGAAGCATGTTTTATGAGTTCCCATGGTCTCGGTGATAGTTAAAACGTGCTAATTTATCTTCCTTTTCGAATCACAAAATAATGAAGGAAAACTATTACGAGGCATTGATTAGTTTATGAGCTTCCAATAGATTAGGACATGCATTCCAATAGACCTGCATTAGTTTTGGTGACCACAACCTTCACCTTGAAGAAATTGTAATTTAATGATTTAACAATGTTTATGCCCAAATATCATAGATGCATTCTAATATTATTTTCATTGTCCACTTGGACAAGACACTTGTCACTTAGATATAAAAAATCCATTAATAAAACTTTACATCTTGATCCATGCCATAGTTTTGTCCACAAATCCATGTCTTTTCTTATAGAAAATTAAACTATATTTAGGAATATTTTCTACCTTTCTTCCCCGAGAATGTGTCATAATTAATTCTAATTCAGTCGTATGCTAGTAGGTACGATGGAAAGCAAATTGATGAAGGCATGATTCAAGGATTAAGGAGGATCAATTCACTTATGGACGAACAACATGGCACATTAGAAGACCTACACACATTAAAGGATAGATAACAACATAAAGGTAAGACAAGACAATTGTTGCAAATAAGGAATTGAATGATTGAGATTGGATTTATGGCCCTTGTCAACTTAATAAAACACATTTTACATTATCCACTAGCCACATTTCCCTTTTAAGACTGTAAAAGGGAGGTCTTTCAGCATGACACTATTGAGAAATTGAAACTTTTCATTGGTTTATACATGGTTGCATTTTTTGAAATGTTTATCTTTTCAATCTATGCGATGGATTGAGTTTCTATCACATTTGGACATAATAAGCCTTGTGATGGATTGCAAGCACCTTATAACATAAGGTGTGGAAGGCCCCTTTTATGGATTTCATCACATGTGTTTGAAACTTTTATGTTTGAACTTTATGTGATGTCACCATTGAGAATTATAAGAGATAGAATATTTACCCCTTTACATTACCGTGTCTCCTACATTACCATGTCCAAGACCCCAACACCACACGACCTAGACACATAGCACCATGGATACCGGCCATGGAAATTCATGTGTGATTCTTTGAGGAATTATGCATGGCTATAGATGCCTCAATCGTTTCTTTAGAGCCAAAGGCATGGTATTCGTCCCTATAATGCCATTCCGAAGGCCCTAAGACACCTTCATAATTCTCAAAGCCACCTGATGGCACCAACATACTAAATCATAGGCCAGTGATACCCTCAATAGGCCATGTGTAGTTTGTGGAGGAGGGATTCTTAAAGTTCAAATTAAAGTCCAAAACTGTACCTTTGAAGGAGACAACCTTCTCAAGTCATGATCCTCCATCAAGGCCATTAGAAGGAGGGTACCTTATGGAAACATATTAGACATTTTAGGGATGGAAATACCACTATGATGATATATTTGTTGCTATCTCTTGGGAGGGCCATTATAAAATTCATGTAAAGGTTGGCCTAGATAGTGGAAGAGATCAAAAGTGGTTGCAATGCCCCAAGGTTCCCTGCTTCATTAAACTCACTCATGAGGTGAATAACCATGAGAGGATGGAGAAGGAGGGATATAAACCCAATCTCCATCTTGGGGGTTCTTTAAGATTGTGTCATGGGTTTTAATGCCAAAAAGCCCCTCAATTTTGCTAAATGTGGAACACATGCATGATACCCCTTTTAGTAGTTCGTATGTTTTAGAAAAAAGTTCATAATTGCAATGGCCTACCATCTATATATATGGATAAGGAAGCATCTAGATCACATTAGATTGGCCATATCCAAATAAATATGCCATAATTTGATATTATGTCTCACCCTCCCAATGGAATTTTGTGAAGGTTTATCCATAATCCAAATACCCAGGTAACTTAAAATTACAACATTGTAGAAGATTTATCCTATACCCCTTGCATCATGCTCACTTTAGAGTCTCTTTAGATATTCTCACAGTAGTGGAAGGAAGTTTTAAATGTGATTGGTGGGATTAGTTCATCAAATTATCATTTGATAACATTTGAAAATAAAATTATCCTAGACCTCTTACTTGTAAGAAAATAAAAGTTCACTTGTCAAACTAAAAAAGAAGCCACATCTTAGTCAAACAAAATTAAACTCAATGGAACCAAATATAGTCACTATCAAATATGTGTGGAGTTCACAATTAAACAAACATATTGTAATACATTAGCATAGAAGAATGAAAATTGACAAATACCCATGTTGGGTTGTTAATAGTCGTAGTAGTCTAGGGTATCATTTATTCTCCATTTTAGAACACCAAAAAATATTTGCATAAACGCTAACATGCATCCAACATCGAATTATATTTTTGGAAGTTCTCAAATACCATTCAACCTTTAGAGCTCACTTTTGACATTAGAATAAGAGTTTATTTAGAATCCATAAAAGGATCATTGTATGATGTTTCCCTACTTGAATGGTTTTGGATTTAATGAAGTTGTAAAGGGGAATTTCTATCATATTGTTGGTTGTATTGTTTGTTGTTTGATTTCATAATTAAACAACATAATAAGTGGTATGAGAGGACTTCATTAGAAAAGAAAGGGAAAGAATTTTCCCTTATTTTTATTTTATTTTATGTGAATTTTCATGATGAAAAATATGGTTGTGAAATTTACATCATTTTTTTAATTTTTTTTGTGCATTATATAAAAAAATATTAGAATTGGGTTCCTCTCAATAAATACATTGATTTCAAAAAATCGAAGTCTAAAGAGTGAAGATGACGCTAATAGAAAAATAGTTACTTTAGAGTTGTTCTATTATGGCCACAACTTTATTTTAGGTATTGTAGATATATCACTTTTGAAAGGATACCTAGATTGAAGCTAGACCAAATCCAAGATAAAATCATTCCAATGGCTATAATTTGACATATTATATGATATACGCCTTAACCATATTGAAGACATTACAACTATTTTTAATCATTTCCTCAAAGCCCTAATGGAACCAAATAATAACATTGTTACAAAAACATAAGGAGGAAGGGGTTCGAATTATGGTGACCATGGTCCGTGGTAAATATCTTCAAGAGGTAAGTGTTAGAATCAACAATGACATGTTATATGCAAGAGAAATATTGGCATGGTATAATTTAGATGAAGGTTGTGAAGAATGGTATATGGACAATTTTCACTTATGTGAAGACAACTACTTTCATTTTATCTTTGATTACCATATTCCTCCATATGGTATGACCATAATTAAAGGAATTCAAGAGTAGTTTATGACTACCAATTTTTAGTTTGAACATTCTTTAATGGTAGTGTTCCCTCAAAATCCACAACTGCCATTTTTTGTTGATGCACATGACCTTTTTCCTATAGATATCCTTAGCCTCTTGGTGGAAAGATATTTGGATCCATATGACCATAGTGAGCATATTTAGTAAAAATATTAACCATTCATCAATTTTAGTTGTCATTAGTGGGAAGTCATCATGGACATGTGTGTGTAGGCTTATGTACTCATTTATTAGATGCGATAATTCTCATGGGTACTAGAATTATGTATGAATTTATTTTATAACTTCATTCTCAGCATTAAGGCAAGCACCCATACACGGGACCCTATCTTATGGAGGTGTCTCTTATGGATACACTTCTTGGACTACATCACTCTCGAAATTGAGGGAAATAATCATGCATGGTACCCCATCATAGGTACAAGTGTTGAGGGAAACACTTTTCAAAGGGTGGAGTGGTGGGATCCCCCCATAGGGATGTATTATGGGTCGAAAGGCCTATTAGAGTAATATCTTGAAAAAAACATAGAATTATTGATATCACTTCTGGAAATTACATAATATGAGTGTCACGGGTTTTCGAAAATGTAGAATAGATAGACTCCTCCTTAAAAAAAATGGCTAACATGGATAAAATCTAATAATAAAATTCAATTTTAAGCTTTAAAATCTAATATAATTTCAAATTTGTATTATTATTTTATAAATTCCAAACTCATTATTTTTATGCGACAATGTAAAAAATACACTACTAAGCAGATCTAGACGAGGGAAAACTTGAGCAGATCAAGACAAGGGAAAACTAAAATTTTAATTTCTGGCAATATTTTGAAAGGGCTTGAATTTTGGGACTTTACCCAATTGACGACTTCCCAAAGCCGACCTACAACAACGACGGTTGTGAGGTGACCATTGATCCGGGAGAAGCAGGGAAGAGGAGGAGAAAGGAAGTAGATTAATGTTTAGAGTGGATTTGTTTGATCCCAAGATTTTTTCAACCCACTCAAGTTCAAATCCCATTAGTAGTTTCTTGATGAAGTGTTGTTGTCCGATGTGTTTCTCAAGGGTTTGGACCCTCCGCCCTAGTTGTCTATCAATGGGAATAGAGGAGAAATGCTTAGCAGACGATCTTCTTGTTTTAGATTTGGGTCTGATGGGAAGGAATCTATCAACAAAGGTATGTGAATTCAAATTCAAATGCATTTCATGGATAATAGAAATTGGTGTTTTCTGAAATGAATTACAAATGGGTTTTATTGGATATCCATGTATATTGTGCTATATCCACTGTATATTGTGAGCTATATCTCTGCATTCATCCCAACTCAAATTGAGTTATTGAATCGACTCTTAGTTACTAAGGAGATAAAACTAGATCTAGCATTAAGAGCACACAAATGAATTGTGGTCTATTTCTTTTATAGACCTTGCACTCAGCATTATTATGGTTGGAGAGGACATCTATTTTATGAAATTACCAGGTTCCATTTTTTTTTATGCTCAAGTATAAAACAAAATCATTCCAATGGCTATAATTTGACATATTATATGATATATGCCTTAACCATATTGAAGACATTACAACTATTTTTAATCATTGCCTCAGAGCCCTAATGGAACCAAATAATAACATTGTTACAAAAACATAAGGAGGAAGAGGTTCATATTATGGTGACCATGGTCTGTGGTAAATATCTTCAAGAGGTGAGTGTTAGACTCAACAATGACATGTTATATGAAAGAGAAATATCGGCATGGTATAATTTAGACGAAGGTTGTGAAGAATGGTATATGGACAATTTTCACTTATGTGAAGACAACTGCTTTCATTTTATCTTTGATTACCATATTCCTCCATATGGTATGACCATAATTAAAGGAATTCAAGAGTAGTTTATGACTACCAATTTTTAGTTTGAACATTCTTTAATGGTAGTGTTCCCTCAAAATCCACAACTGCCATTTTGTGTTGATGCACATGACCTTTTTCTTATAGATATCCTTAGCCTCTTGGTGGAAAGATATTTGGATCCATATGACCATAGTGAGCATCTTTAGTAAAAATATTAACCATTCATCAGTTTCAATTGTCATTAGTGGGAAGTCATCATGGACATGTGTGTTTAGGCTTATGTACTCATTTATTAGATGCGATAATTCTCATGGGTACTAGAATTATGTATGAATTTATTTTATAACTTCATTCTCAGCATTAAGGGAATCACCCATACATGGGACCCTATATTATGGAGGAGTCTCTTATGGATACACTTCTTGGACTGCATCACTCTCGAAATTGAGGGAAATAATCATGCATGGTACCCCATCATAGGTACAAGTGTTGAGGGAAACACTTTTCAAAGGGTAGAGTGGTGGGATCCCCCCATAGGGATGTATGATGGGTCGAAAGGCCTATTAGAGTAATATCTTGAAAAAATCATAGAATTATTGATATCACTTCTAGAAATTACATAATATGAGTGTCACGGGTTTTTGAAAATGTAGAATAGATAGACTCCTCCTTCAAAAAAAAATGGCTAACGTGGATAAAATCTAATAATAAAAATCAATTTTAAGCTTTAACATTTAATATAATTTGAAATTTGTATTATTATTTTATAAATTCCAAACTCATTATTTTTATGCATCAATGTAAAAAATACACTACTGAGCAGATCAAGATGAGGGAAAACTTGAGTAGATCAATACGAGGGAAAACTAAAATTTTAATTTATGGCAATATTCTGAAAGGGCTTGAATTTTGGGACTTTCCCCAATAGATAACTTCCCAAAGCCGACCTACAACAATGATGGTTGTGAGGTGACCATTGATCTGGGAGAAGCAGGGAAGAGGAGGAGAAAGGAAGTAGATTAATGTTTAGAGTGGATCTGTTCGATCCCAAGATTGTTTCAACCCACTCGAGTTCGAATCCCATTAGTGGTTTCTTGATGAAGCGTTGTTGTCCGATGTGTTTCTCAAGGGTTTGGACCCTCCACCCTAATTGTCTATCAATGGGAATATAGGAGAAATGCTTACCAGACGATCTTCTTGTTTTAGATTTGGGTCTTATGGGAAGGAATCTATCAACAAAGGTATGTGAATTCAAATTCAAATGCATTTCATGGATAATAGGAATCGGTGTTTTCTGAAATGAATTACAAATGGGTTTTATTGGATATCCATGTATATTGTGCTATATCCACTGTATATTGTGAGCTATATCTCTTTGTTCATCGCAACTCAAATTGAGTTATTGAATTGACTCTTAGTTACTAAGGAGATAAAACTAGATCTAGCATTAAGAGCACACAAATGAATTGTGGTTTATTTCTTTTACAAACCTTGCACTCAGCATTATTATGGTTGGAGAGGACATCGATTTTATGAAATTACCAGGTTCCATTTTGTTTTATGCTCAAGTATAATTGTCTTTCAGTTACTTTCTTTGTATTTTTAATTTCTGCTTGAATGAGAGTATATGGGGATGGCTTACCCTAAGATCTAGAGCTCTGGGCATTAACCGTTCACTCAAGTTTAGAAAAACTTATAAAGTTCACAATCTCTACATAACACAGAGTATTTAGACAAAACGCCCACATCATACCGTTGGGACTGTTTATAAATGTTTGGATTATTGTCAACAACGGCCTCTAAATTGAGCACCCATGCATTTCTGTTAGAGTTTGGTAACACCGGCCTCTAAATAGGACACCAATGCCTTGCTATTTGGAATGTTGTAGATATGTGGTATGTAAATTACATTGGCGACCTCTAGAAAAAGAGCCAATGCCATATGTAAAAGCTGTTGTTATATATATATCTGGCTTTCAATTGCAGCAACTGGTCAGAGAGTCAACACCCCTAATTATTTGGTACTGTCATATAAATGTTTGGGATATAATTTACCTCAAAGGGTAGCCTCTCAAGAGAGTTGTCCCATTAAGTTTGGTATTTATGATTGTATTTCTCCCTGAGGAACCAAATCCCTCGTGCACTTAATTTATATACCTTAAATTTACTTGTGATAAAACAATAAAGGGCAGATCTCACACAAGAAGACCAGATCTTAACATATATGTACCTTAAATAAAAAAAGGAAGGAAAGACCCTCTCTTTGTAAGAGAATCGATTCACCACTAATATTATTTGATAGCTGAAACTCTCTTTTGCAGTTTAAGAGAAACTGTATTTAACATTGAGAAGCTACTCTGTTAAGTACACCACTATAGTTTAAGATTAATATGATCAAGTTTGGACATCGTTTACTTGCAGTGAAAAAAAGTACAAGGAATGGAAAATTGAACGTGGAATGGAAGGCCCTACTTTTCACAAAAACTGTTGCGTGAAAACTATCTGCCCACGTCAGTAGGAAACATATATTGGTAAACACAAGGAAATGGATATATGGAGATTTTTTGCACCAATCCATTGTATGTCGTAAGTGCATGTTCTTCACACATAGGTTGCTCAGATTGAAGATATGAGATTGTTCATTGCTCATATCTGCTCCTTTATGGAAAAACCTGCCCAGATTTGATTTAGGGTAATTTTTCATGACCATTCACTGTTGATTTAGGTCCCAAATGTTCCTTTTTTCTGTCCATACCTACTGATTGAAAACTAACATATGGCCAGGACTTATTTTAGGGCTATTTGATGGATACAACAAGCCCAGGACTGCTGTTAGAAGATTGCCTAGGTTATCAATGTTGCTCAAATTTGAAATTTAATATTGCTTACTGCTGCAAAAGCACCTTGAACAACACATTCACCTTCACAAAAACCCCTATAGGATAAGGGATATCGGTAATAATTATGCCACACCCATCATGTCACAACACTAACAGAATAGTTAGAACATCATATCATCATTGCAATGCACTCCTTGAAACCTTGATAAAGATAGAAGCATGCTTTATATTATGTAAGTCAAAAGAACTTATCCTGGTGTAAACAAATGCACTTGTACATAGGTAGATATTCTTGCACATCATGTCTTTTCCAGTTGAGGACAAAACAAGCATACTAACCTTGTTACAGAAATAACACACAATTGAAGAGAAACACGATGGGTAGGGTGGCGTTTTTTTAAAGGCTTGTCGATGCTCCTACATTAGAGTTAGATCTCTGTCAACATTCATTTTTGCATCAAATATATTGCATGTTTGTTCCCTATGGCCATACAAAATCAAAGGAGGACAAATTGGGTAAAGAGGAGAATGATGCTAATTAGTGTGGGAAGAACAATGAATAAAAGCTATTTCAATACCCTGCAAGCTTCCATGCATCGATATTTCTATAAGACATAATATTGAGGAGTTGCACTTCACTATCATATACATTTCAATCATCTTTAGGTTTATTCTTTCAAATATTTTATAGAAGTTTGCAATTATCTTTAGGTGAACTTTCTTTATTATGTGGTACTTTTATAAAAATAAGACCAAGATTAGACAACTAAAAAATAATAAAATATAAACCAATTTTTTTCCTACTTATGCTTTTTTCTTTCCAGGTAATATATGCTGGGAAAAACCTCCTAGGCACTTCTCTTCATTCCAAGGATAGTACCCAGGGTAGACCTTTTATCCTTCAGAGCACAAGGCCATGTTAATAACTTATGAATAGATCATATATAGCTCATGAACAACTGCCTCACTTATAGAAAACATGTCACAAAGTGGGATTTGAACCTAAGTGGGAAGGGTAACAAATTCTCCTCACGGCCATTCAAGTTACACCCAATTGACTATGATGAAGCAATACCTAACCATGGGAAACAAATTATTAGGCCCTTGGAATGGTGTGGGATCTTTCATAATCTCTAGTAGTAGATTGCAGGAAACACTTTGCTAAAAGTGTTATGTCACATTTGCAAATCAACATAGTTCTTTATAAGAAAATGGGTTCCTAGTTCCCAAAAGATAGTTGTCAGCATCACCCCAATGGGGACCTGCAATTAAGAATGAAACTAGCTTGTTATATCTTTTTCAGTTTAGAATCTAGATTCTAGAACTTAAAATTATGTCTTGAATCTTTATCATGTCCTATTTTGCAAACACTAAATGATAGTTTAAAACTTGAGTTTGAACTTTTGACTGCATATTACAACTCTTGTTCATGATGCCTTGTTTCATTTCATGGTTGATGTTATCTTTTTAAACTTGAAACTAGAATGTTGATGTTATGGTTGATGATTTGATGAGAATATTATAAGTTATTACTTCTACATGGTTAATGCTATTTGTGTAATAAATGGTCAATGCTTTAATGGTTATCATTAATCCACTACAAAAATCTGTGTTTTCATATTTTTTGAAACTAATTTTCCATTCTACATGTTTTTTTTTAATATATATGTATCAAAATAGATACAGGTGGCTAGTAAAATGTTTTTTTGGTTTGTTGTACTCAACCTAGTTGCTAGTTGATCAATGCCTCGATTCTGTCTTGACATGCAATTATCTGCATGGTTTTTTTTGAACATTTAAGACAACTAATATTCTTACAAATGCTTAAATATTGCTCTGCTACTCATAGATTTAGAGATAATGTAATATTATTTCCACTCCCATGAAATTTCTAGCGATTATTTTGAAGTGAAATAGAGCATGTTATATGTATCTTGTGATGGTAGTATTTTTGTAAAGATCACTGTATGTGTCCCTGAAAGGAACTAATTGTATTTCTAGTTATTATTGTATGGATTCATTTCTCACAAAATCAATTTTATTTTGATCAAATCTCTCCCTCAGCGAGACAAGATGTAATCAGCTTGCTCTCAATGTTGTGTAACCTATGATGCAGGCTATCTTCCCTACCCTTGTTCATCCTTCAATTTATGTAATGATGTCATCGTTTGATCTTCGAAAAAATAACTAAGTATTTTGATCTTTGCAAAAAGTTTTTTATTATAAAATTCATCATTGTCCTTGATCTATTTTGAAATATTAATCCTTGATCTATTTATTCATCTCATCTCTAGAGATGTAAAAATTAGGGTTGAATAGCTATAGGATCTCCATAAGAGTTAAAGTTAGGGATTAATAGATGCAGGATCTCAGGGTAATGCATCTAGGATCTCAGGGAGAGGCTTGGTGTTCTTCAGATTGATGACACTTCGAGGAATAAGTGATGGACACATTTGCTAAAGCCATTCCAAGCATGTTGGAAGGAGGATCCTTCACATGGCTGTGGATGTAAGCGCTGGATGATGAGCATCAGGATGATGAGCATCAGGATGATGAGCATCAGGATGATGTTTTGGTTTCTGCTTTGTATGATCAGTTGGATCATTTATATGTATATGTATGTACGCATCATGTTGGATGCTGGATATGATCAGTTGGATCATTTATATGTATGTACACATCATGTTGGATGCTGGATATGATCAGTTGGATCATTTATATGTATGTATGCATCATGTTGGATGCTGGATATGATCAGTTGGATCATGTGTATGTATTTTGTATATGCATCATGTTGGATGCTTGGACCATGTATCTATATATGTATAAGGTGGATACATTTTATGATCAGGTAGATCATGTATGATGATATGTATCAGGTAGATACTTGGTATGCATCAGGTAGATGCATTGTATGATCAGGATGATCATGGATGGAGAGCTTCAGGATGTTGCTCCAGATGACATGCAGCAGAATGTTGCAGTGATGATGATCAGGATGATCATGTGTATATCAAGATGATGTATGGTGAGTATCAGGTTGATACTCTGTGGCCGTGGAACAGGTTGTGCAGATAAGCATGTAATTTGTGCCATGGGAGATTTGCAGATAGTCTTTCGAGGTTTTTCCTATGGCATGTAATTTGTACCTTGGGATATCTGGCAAATGCTCTTTCGAGGTTTTGCTTGGGAGGACATATAATTTGTGCCCTGGGAGATTTGCAGATAGTCTTTCGAGGTTTTTCCTATGGCATGTAATTTGTGCCCTGGGATATTTGGCAGATGCTCTTTCGAGGTTTTGTCCTATGGCATGTAATTTGTGCCCTGGGAGATCCGATAGGTTGAGCCTTGTGCTCGTAATCAGTCCTGGGATGCTCTTTCAAGGTTTTTCCATGACCACATGTAATTTGTGCCCTGGGAGATCCGATAGGTTGAGCCTTGTGCTCTTAATCAGTCTTGGGATGCTCTTTCAAGGTTTTGTGGTGACCACATGTAATTTGTGCCCTGGGAGATCCGATAGGTTGAGCCTTGTGCTCGTAATCAGTCCTGGGATTCTCTTTCGAAGTTTTGTGGTGGGGTCACATGTAATAAGTCCTAGAGATCTGGACAGGATGAAAAAGGCCTCAGATGCTCTTTAGAGTTCTTGCTAGTCAAGAGACTCTTTTCAGGTTTTGTGATGCACGTAATAAGTCCTGAGATTTCCACAGTATGGCCAGTGATGATGAAGACCTGCAGGTGGTGGGCCTACATCCAGTATGAAAAAGGACTGGCTCTGTAGAACTTCCTACGACGAGTAGAGTCAGAGATTGGTTGAGATAGCAGCAGTAGTGACGATGATGATGACAATGCATCGATGACGATGATCTCGAGAAGAAGACTTGTCTAGCAGATTTGTGTCGAGAAATACCTTCCTAGTTAAGAGGGAGTGTTGATGTATATGTAACTTCGGAATGTATTTCATCTATGTCTTTCGTATATATTTATTGTACCCTTATTAGATATGTGTTATTCCTCTATAAGGAAGTGTTTTCATGTGGATTGACAAGTATCGCAAGTGTGTGTACTTGCCGATGGGTTATTAGACCACCATGTGTGAGGTCGGCCCTGAAATATATATTATATTGTGGATGTACCTAGCTAGACAAGTCGGCCCCATAAGGTCACTGGGAAAACAGGTTAGTATAAATAGAGATCAGGAGATCTCTATTTAGATCATTTGGAAAGTTATCTCTCTCTCACTCAAAAAGTGGCGCACTAGTGAGGAGGAGGATCATCTGCTTCTAGGAGACTATCTCAAGTGTATTTGGTTGTACTTTGGTTGAGCCATTGCTCTCTCTATCTATGAGGAAGTTGTGGGGTTTTTCACCTTAGGTTTTTCCCCATGGAAACTCTGTGTCTCTTGTCTCTCATGCTTTTGATTCTTGTGATGCTTGTGATGCTTATTGTGATTGTTATGCATTGATATACTGTATATGTTATTCTCTCAATGAAGATCCTGGAGTATTGTGAATTAATGCTCAAAATTTAACAGGCATGCAGTATCTGCAGATAGGAATCCTCTTCACAAGCAGTACTATTTAGAGACAATATTACCTCCATTTACTACTCTTCTCAAGCATTAGAGGCCACTTCTTTGTGGGATTCATGAAATTATTGATCCCAACGGGTTAAATGCTCTTATTGTTGATGATTGTGCATTGGCTGTAGATGCAATCCCTCTTGAGGTATGTAAGTGCTTACGATTAAACTATGCTTCTCTTATCACATTTTTTGATAATATTCTATTGGAGACTAGTCAAAAGAGGGGCTAGTAGAAATAGTATGAAGATAGGTCTTCACTAGTTGTTTGTTTTCTTCTGTTGATATATATACAATCAAACTGATCTGTTTGGAAGATTCTAATAATAGACATATGTCTTCTCTCCCATTTTTACTGTCCAATAAAAGATGGGAGTTGATTGAAATAGGACCAAGCATGTCATTTACAAGTGATGTGCCTAATCTACTAAATATAATTTTGAATTCGCTGATAGGACTCCTTTTTCTTGGTTAGGATATCCTACTCTCTAAAAGTTAGAACTAACCTTATAAATACTTATGCCAAAGTCCTTTTTCAAATGAATATGTAGGGTTAAATTTAACTCCAAATTTTTCCCACCTGCAAATCAGTCTTTTGTTATTTTGTTGTATTTGTATGTACTGCGTACTACTAAGAAAGGATCCTTTCATCCAAACAAATTCTACGATAAGAAAATAGGTTCAGTAAATCCACTTGTGAATTCTCATTATGAAATATAGCACATGTTACTTCAATTTCTGTCATGTTCTCTTATTTAATTTTAGTGTTAGTGTATTTGGGCCATTGAATCTTATTTGATTTTGTATACAATCGCTTCTAGATCTCTTCAAAGAATTGGTGGTCAAGTAGGATTAAAATAATTATGGGTGACATTTTTCTAATTTCCTAACAATATAGGTAGACATGGTCAAGGATTTTTCTTCTCTTGAAAGACACTTGGATGATCGTTTCCTTTTTTCCCAAGAGTTTCCACTTGAAAAGGTTTTCTGTGAACCAGACGTGTTGAAATCATAATTGTTTTTGGCATTGTATAAGAAATTTAAATATTTCTGCATGAGAGAGTTAATACCCACTTTGGGCTAATATGCAGCAAGCCTTATATATTCTTCTCTGACAATATATATGCTTGACTTTGCTTAGAGCCGTAAATTCTGGTGTCTTCCTCACTCTATATTATATGTACACTAGCAGAGAGTTTAAACTTTAGAGGAGAAAATCATAGTCATCTTTAAGATCGGAAGAATACAAGAACAAGCTAAAGAGATTTATAAGAAATTGAATTGATTGTTCTCTGAAGTGTTGTGTGAATGTGCTTATTGTGATTGGATTGTATTTATATTTGTTGGGTTGTATGTTGTTTCGTGATGTCTGTAGGTTTATTTTGATGAAATGCTCAATTCAGAAAGCTATCAGAGTACTTCCCCATGATCCATGGATGGTAAACCGTTGGCCCTAATTATGGAGCCTAACCCGATGTGATCAAGAGAGTTGAACTAGTCACCTCCCCAAATTTAGGGGGAGAGATATCATGTCTGGCTCATGGCAACTTCAGCTAACCTCCAGGTCTAGTGATGTTTGTAGGTTACATGGGACAATTTCCTATTAAATGACCTTCGGAAAAATACCACTAATTTTGTGACCATTTCCTATTGACATGGAGTTTGATGATGTTTACGGTAGAATATGAAATGTGTTTGCTTGAAATATTTATATTGGATAAAGTTTGGGAATGAGATACAATATGAAACCTGTATGATTTCTCTGAACTTATGAGCATTGGGTATCAATTATTAATTTATTTCTACTCTAATAAACAATATGATCAATTCAGTTTCGGAATGAATTTCTTGTAATCTGTGTTTGTTGTTCGTATTTAAAAAACTTTGCAGGTATATTTGGGAGAGCAATATGTCAACAGTAACACATTATCATATGTTACCTTTTTAGTGGAAGGTGAGTGATGTTATGCAATAACACATTTAATATGTTTATTGTCAATGGCATACCATTAGATCTTTGAAAGTGGATAGCTACTTGAAGGATGTTGAGTTGGTTTCTATGGAAAATTTAAGATAAAGATTTCCAGAAATATTGAATGAGTTCTTATAGAATGTTGTTTTTACTTTGGAAAATGCAAACAATATGGTGCTTAAATGCAGGTAGGCAATTTTATGCCCACAGGATTGCACTTTTGGCATCTTTAGATGCATTTCATGCCATGTTTGATGGTGGCTATCGGGTATGAGTGTCATTTTGTTTTGGCATGGGATACAAGTGGTTATCTTAAATATGGCTTGTCCCTCATTTTCTGATTCCTATAAAATTCAAGTAATAGCATTTGTAGTTCTAGACTGCATTGTTTACTCTGGAATTTGATATTGTCAAACATGTTAAGTGCATTGTGGCTTCAAACAATAACTAGAAATTGTTTGGGGTTAAATTTGTGAACCTTCAATAGGAAAAAGAGGAAAAGATATAGAAATTCCAAATATAATCTGGGCAGTCTTTGAACTAATGATGAGGTAATTCTTATGGTTTCTTCAATGTGTTGCTTACGGAAATAACGAAAGATTCATTCTTGTTGTAAAGAATTGATGCTGAATATGAAAGAAACTATGACATGTTAGAAGTCAATATGTTTTATCCAAGAATGTTTGATGATTCTGATGGGGTACTGGTGCCAGATTTATATACACCGGTATAGTAGAGATGACAACAGATATTGCACAAGACCTTTTGAGGGTGGTTGATCAATATCTTTTAGAAGGCCTCAAACGTTTGTGTGAATATTCTATTGCACAGGTATTACTTTATTTCATTGCAATTTTTCCTTTTTGTTATGAGATTGGCCAGCCTCAGTACTGAGATATGTGTCTTCTATTTAGGACCTTACTTTGGAGAATTTTGCAAGTATATATGATCTTGCTGAGTCCTATCATGCAACTTCTTTGGGTCATACGTTTGTTCTGTACTTTCTAGAGCACCATGAAAATATATCTTAATCTTAACTGGGCAGAGCCCACGATCTGCCCAATTAAAAAACTTTGTTAGGGTGAATGCAAAAGTTCTCTCCCAAAAATACTGGACAAGACAGAGATATTGCTAAGGATTCCCGGTTATGTTGTCTAAAAAAAATACAACTGCCCTGAATGAAAACCTTGAAGACTGCCAAAATATTGTATACTAGGACCTTAGGACCTTTTCCAAATGACTGTCTTATTAAAATACATTGCACTGACAGAAAATTTACAGTTCCAAAATCACTGTGTTGGAAAACAACCTCTGAACAGAAGTGTCAATGTTAGGTCATAATAACTTTAAAATTAACAGGGTCTTCTAGATTTTCTAATGTGTGACCAACCTACCTTGGAGAAAATCAATGAAACTGGAGGACTTATTTAATTCATCTTACACCACTTTACACAGGCACTAAAATATGAAGGATTTGGTCAAACTTTCGCTTTACTTAACTGAAGATAGTAGCAACATGAATTCTCAAATCGTGAAATTCTGATACAAGAATATATCAATTTAAGAAAGGATCAAAGCAAAGGCCCTTGCTTAATCATATCGACCCTAATCCCTTTCAAACATTCAAATGCAGCCAAATGTCATATTTTTTGGAGCCGTCGTATTCTAGAAATAATAAATATTATGTCAAAGGCGAAGTCCATGGTTGCTTCTTTAAAAAATTAAAATATTTTTTGGTGAGATCTAAACAGTAGGATGTAAAATCAGGCCAATTTACATCATTTGGGGCAGCTCGCAAACAACTACTTCTGTTAAGTTTCGAAATAGCTGCTACATTTAGGTATGCTTAGGTGGTCCTCTGGGGATGTCTGCATCTGTAAGTTTGATAATTCATTTACATAAGATTTCTAATCTCCATTGTTAAGATAAAATTTGCAATAGTTTTTTGTAAGTTTACAATTACTTTCGCTTGTGAGCTCGTCAGATCCAATTCCAGGATGCATTGTTGCAAGAGAAGATAATGATGTCTAATCATTGGATACAGATGGGCATGCCTAGGCCAAGGCATCCTCCTTTCAATATCAATGTCCCTCCTACTCACCTCTTTGCTGATGTAGATTGTTTTGGCCCTGGACCGAGAACTATGATGCAGATACAGCCTATTGGACCTAATATGGTCCCTCCAATAAATTACATTGGTTCCCTTGATAATATAGGTTGGAGCTAGAGGCCTATTTATGGAGCAGGTAGAAGTTTAGGCAGAGGTTCCTATTCAAATATTGGAGGCAAAGGAGGAAGAGGAGGTTCATTCCCTTGTGGCAGATGATATGTTCCATTGGCAAGCGACAATTATGGGGCCTACTGATAGTCCATATGATGGGGATGTGTCTATGGTGACAATTCATTTTCCAACCAATTATCCATTCAAGCCACCTAAGGTATATTCACCATGTTTAGTGAGTGCATACTGGGTTGTGTAGAACCTCACTACCTTCGGTGCAAAGACCTAAGGACCATTGATGCGCAAATTCAACATGAAAATTGAAACTTGAAGGAGAAAATATAGAGGTTTGACAAGAGGATAGCAGACCTGGAAGATAGGAATAAAGTTATGCGTATTCCATTTGGAAAAAGTTGACAGGTAACCTAGTTGTGATCATGGTTGAATCCCACTAACAAGTAACTATGCTACTTATCTCACTTGTTTAGTAAAATATTTGCCAAGACCTTACAAAGTTTTCTAATTTAATGAAAGTTTTAGAATTTAGAATTTACAAAATTTCAAGGTCTAATTCTTTGAAGGGTGCTAGCTCAATGGAAGAGCACCTGCTTTACAAGCAGAAGGTTGGTGGTTTGATTCCATCGAGCCCTAATATTCATAGGGAATGGTGACAATCGCTATTCGTTCCTAAATATGTATCAATATTGAGGGTTGTTAAAAATGCATCATCAAAATTCATTTTTTATATATGAAATGGTGATGGTCAACGAATGTCGCCATATATATGCATCAATAGTGAGGGCCATGAAAGTTCCATCACCAAAACTTCATATAAATTGGTTAGAGTCATTATTTGTCACTAATAATCCTTATTAGTGACGAACATTGAATGTCAGCACACCACCTCTACTTTTGGGGACACAGCCGTTGGTGACATTCAAATTTTGGTGACGTCCTCCTTTTTCACCATCACCGATGAGATTATGGTGGCATGTCTCAACCCTCACTAATGATCAGTCATTGAACGTCACCATATATGCATCAAATGGTGAGGGCCCAAATAGGTCTGTCACCAACACTTCATAATGATTGGTGACGGTCACAACCTGGAATAATAAGAATTATTAGTGGCGGACCTTGAATGTCACCACATAACCTCCACTTAAGGTGACGGTGCCTTTGGCGACACTCAGGTTTTGGTGACGGGGCCCCTTTTGACCATCACGAATGAGCTTATGGTGACATTTTTGGACCCTCACCAATGACCCCTTTTTCTTGTAGTGACTTGCAAGTGTCGCAAGTTATATTGTAAGTATCGTAACTTATACTTGATGGGTTATTAGACCACCTTGATGGGGTCGGCCCTGCATGAGTCATGTGGGTCAAAGGGTTACTATACCACCCTAGAGGGGTCGGCCCAGTCAGCATTATGTTAAGTGGTTAAGTTGGGGCCGACCTAGTTGAGTAAATGGCAAGTCAAGTTAGTGTATAAATAGAGAGTGTGTCTCTCTCATTTTACACATTCTATTATTCACTCACTTCGCATTAATGAGAGAAGAGGAGGGTGCACACAAGTGGAGGAGGAGAACGTTGCTGAATATATGTATCTCTTGGGTTTGATCATTGTGATCCTTGTATTGATGCTTATTCTATCTCTGAGGAAGTTGCGGGGTTTTTCACCTTCTTGGTTTTCCCCGGTGAAATGTTTTGTGTCTCTTGTTTCTTGTATCTTATGCTTGATATGATGCACATGTTGTTCGTTCAGTTAAGATCCTAGATCTATTGAATTAAATGATGAAAACTAACATGGCGTCAGAGCTATCCCGAAGGAAGGCCTGATATGGCATTTATCAGACTTGTTGCACTTGCGACAAATTGCAAGCTAGGGCTTGATATAACAAAAACTAGTCATCGTAGAACTTTCACTATAACTCTATTTTGGAAAAGGTTCAAGATTTGAAACTTCTACAGGTCGTAGATAACATCCCCATGTATATTGTTTCCAAAGAACAACATCTAATTCGTTTTACTTTGTGTTTTATGATCAGTACAATCTAGGGTTTTTGCCTCTTCCAGATCTCAGTCATAAACAGGTGACCTAGGAAAAAAGGTCACAACTTGAGCTAGGAAGCTCCAAATGAAATTTCGTAAAAAGGGACAGTAAGAGAACATACTGTAGTTTATTAGGTAAGTTTTTTAGAGGCTGAAATTGAACCAGTGACACATGGAACTCCATACAAGTTCGCTCTCCTGGTTTATCCCATAAACATGTCAGGTTGTGACACTTGGCATAACTCTCTCTCAGAGAATCCAATTAAGGTTAGAACTGTGGGGTTGGAAGGATGACAGGTCAGGATACCACAGGCTAAAGTTTCAGACCCTATGGATTTGTAATTTCATAGATGAACTAGAAACAAGTAGGTGCATATTGCTGTCAAAACCGATTTGGATTTTGAGCACCTTCATTCTTGGCTTGTCATTGCTACGGGAGTTTAGGGCTTTAGAGAAAGTTGGAATTTTTGAATATATGACCACGGCTGGAATCGCCTCAGAAAAATTGAAGTTTTGAGCTTTGGATTGAACCTTTTGGTTGGGCAGAAGGGTGGGATTTATCAAACTCTACTTCGGGGTCCTGTCCAGTGAATCTGAAAGTTTCAAAGGCAATTTTGAGGGGTCAAATTTTGCAGTTTTCAAAATTGAAGTATACCAGCTTGATCAGCTTAGCAAGCCACATCTTTCCATCCATTCAAAAGTTTGAAATTCAAAGTTTGAATTTTTAGGTTTCTCTGACAAACCCTAATCTAGCTCCAGCTCCAGTTTCAACAAATCAAAGTGGATTGGGTTAATCCTAGAAAAGAATGAATTGGACACCTGCATAAGTGAAGAAGTTCCAGTTCCAGAGGGATATGAGGCTAAGGATTTACATCAGAAGGATACAAGCAATCCCGACAGGTATGACTTGAAGAGATGCAGGTATGTTTTGAAATTTGTTCATGATTAAGTTTATGATATGTTTGTCTTCATATTATTGAGGTTAGTACAATCTTGATTAATATTAGACTTGTCTCATCACCCTAGTATGAATGCATGTGAATGATAGAAGACATTCATTGATTAGGTTTATGACACTTATGATTGTACTAATGCTTTGTGGTGTTGTATGAGGATGATGTTGTCCACTAACATGAAAGGTACATCAAGAAAAATTCTAGATCAAGAACATATGACCATGGTGACATGAAGACAAAGACCCATGGATCACATAGAAACTCTACTTATGAGGTATCTATTATTTGGATCTACAATGCTTAACTTATGAGATATGCAGGTTACTAAGCACAAGTCATTGAAGAGAACAAGAAGACATTGTTTGGGTATGTTAGACATAACTAGAAAACATGATAACCAGGTATGTTTTTCCTATATCAAGTTAGAATCCTACCTTGTGTTAGGATCTTATACTTTTGTATGAATGATTATTATTGAAGTTCAAAGTTTAATTAATCAACAGTTTATGCATATTATGTTTCTTACTTTGATTGATGATATGACTAACAAGAAGAGTCCTATGGTCAATAAGAATATGCATAAGTAATAGAAGTCCTCCCTAAAACCTTGAATACTAATGCTTGTGATAAATTACCTATGCGTGAAATAATCATGACCATACATGTTAAGTTTATCATAATGTTTTGATACTATTGCGATTATACTAATGGATGTATGTTCATGTATGAGATCTTGAGGATGACACTAGTGCACACTTAAGCATGCATAGTGGTCCACGATGAATATAAGTTCAAGGATAGGTAATCCAGGAAGCAAAGATCAAGAGGGAGCATACTCCAGTAGTTCATGCAAGGAAGCAAAGATTGAGAGGGAGCCCACCCTACAACTAAACAAAGATAAGTATTTGAATTGTAATTTGTATATATAATTACTTAAATGATGTTGTCCATTCATGTACATACTTATGTTCCTAGACTTATGATATGTATTATGCATATTAGAAAAGTTGCATTAATGAACAAGATACTACTAATATGCAAGTAATGGGTAAGTGGCCTATGGTACTATACAACATTCCATTGCTAATTATCTAGAATGAAACCTCTTTGCTAACATGTTGGGAGTTGTGCACACTCTTAACAAATGTTCTGGTAGAGATGGAAGGAATCTAGAAAGTTATGGGATATGGATAAATGTTGTATTGAAGCAATGGCTAAAGATAATTGCATGACTGTATGACATATGTCTTTATGCATAAGAATGTGTTTTTTGAAAAACTATGAGAAGTTTCTAGTCATGCAATTAAATTTGACTTGTAGGAAAGATTGTGTACAATCACCTACAAAAGAAGGACTGCAACATTTGTTCCAGCAACGAAGTTAAAAGAAAAATATCTATTGAAGATATTGAAGAATCTGAAGTTCCCAGGATTCAGGATGCAATAATGGAAGAATGCCATGATCAAGGAATACCAGTCGATCATGAAGAATGATGTTTGGGATGTGGTCCCAAGACCTGAAGGGAAGTCTGTTGTGACTTCCAAGTGGATCTATAAGATCAAGCATGCTGCAGATGGTAGCATAGAGAAATACAACGCAAGGTTTGTGGCTCATGGCTTCTCCCAGAAAGAAGGGATAGATTATGAAGAGACTTTTGCTCCTGTAGCTAGATACAATTCCATCAGAACAATACTTGCTCTGGCTATAGTGATGAAGTGGAAGATACACCAAATGGATATGGTGTAGTCGAAGAGGAAGTGTATGTGGAGCAACCACTTGGTTTTGAGACACATGACAGGGAGTCATATGTGTGTAGAATGAAGAAAGCCTTGTATGGCTTGAAGCAAGCTCCTGGGACTTGGTATGGTAGGATATACAGCTTTCTATCCAGTTTGGGTTTTACCAAGAGTAAAGTGGATTCCAAACTTTACTACAAGGTTGAGGAAGGAAATCTAGTGATACTACTACTATATGTGGATGACCTATTTGTTACAGGTGAGGATGGGTTGATTGCCGACACGAAGAGGAAGCTTGCTATGGAGTTCGAGTTGAAGGACTTGCGTATGATGAATCACTTTCTAGGTATGGAGGTGTGGTAGAGTACAGATGGAATCTTCCTTGGACAAAGGAAGTATGTAGTAGAGATCATGAAGCGGTTCAAGATGATGGACTGCAAGACCATGGCCACACCTATGGCATCGAACCTAAAGCTATTGAGTGATGCTTCATCTGAGTTGGTTGATGCCACGATGTTTCATCAGATGATTGGGTCCTTGATGTACCTGACGAACATGAGACTAGATATTTGCTTTATGGTGAACACATTGAGCCAGTTCACCTGGTTGGTGTAAAGCATATTCTGATGTACTTGAAGGGTATGGTTGATTATGGGCTCAAGTATGTTGCAAATCAAAAGTTTAACATGGAGGGTTGTGTTGATTCAGATTGGGAAGGCAGTGCCATTGATCAGAAGAGAACTTTGGGGTGTGTTGATGCCTCGGTTGTGTAGGTTAGATGCAAAAGGTGCTGGAATGTTCCAAAACACTCAATAGCGGAAGAAAAAACCAAGTTGAAAGGCTTCAAAGGACCCTGTGCAAGGGTAATTCTATCCCCAACTTTTTTTGTGTGGTGATCCCCCACAGATATCAGGCCTCCGCTGGCACTCTAAGAGTAAATAAGTTGACCCATAAGATCAGTTTTCCAATCAAGGAAAACCAAGGTGTGGATATGGTAAAACAAAGCTAACCTAACCTATTTTAGAAAAGGGAAACTAGTCTAAGTCAGTCCTGTTCTAAAATGAAAGCTTGATCTTGTGCAGATTAACCTTGGGGTGTGGTGAATAAGTAAATTACATGTTGATGTATATGTAACTTCGGAATGTATTTCATATATGTATATTGTACTCCTATAGAGATGGTATTATTCCTCTATACAAAAGTTTCGTCATTTATATTGTAAGTGTCGTAACTTATACTTGATGGGTTATTAGACCACCTTGTTGGGGTCGGCCTTGTATAAGTCATGTGGGTCGAAGGGTTATTAGACTACCCTATTGGGGGTCGGCCATGTGGGTCAAAAGGTTATTAGACCACCCTATTGGGTGTCGGCCCAGTCAACATTATGTTATGTGGGTAAGTTAAGGCCGACCTAGTAAAGGTTATTAGGCAAGTCAAGTCAAGTATAAATAGAGTGCGGGAGGCACTCTATTTCATCATTCTATTATCTCTCACACTCTCGGGAGAGTGGCGCACTTGTGGAGGAGGAGAAGCTGCTGCTAGGATATGTCTATCTCTTATGCTTGGGTTGTATCATTGCTCTATCTATCTCTGAGGAAGTTATTGGGGTTTTTCACGTTTATGGTTTTCCCCAAGTAAACTCTGTGTCTCTTGTGTGCTTGCATTATTGTGTTCATGATTGATATGCTGTACATGTTGTTCTCTCAGTTAATATCCTAGATCAGATTGAAGTAAATTATGAAAAATTAACATGGTATCAGAGCTAGCCTGAAAGAAGGCATGGTATGGCATGTATGACACTTGTTGGACTTACGATGCTAGGGCTTGATATATCAAAAACAAGTCATCGTAGAAATTTCGCTATAAATAAATTTTGGCGAGGTTTCAGGATCTAAAACTTGTACAGGGAGAAGATAATATCCCCATGTACCTTGTGTCCAAAGGAAAACCTCTAATTCATTGTACTTTGTGATTTATGATCTATACAATATAGGGTTTCTGACTCTTCCAGATCTTAGTCATAAACAGGTGACCTTGGAAACAAGGTCATAACTTGGGCTAGGAAGCTCCAAATGAAATTTTGTAAAATGGGACAGGTAGTGCACAGACTGTACTTTCTTAGGTAACTTTTTTAGAGGCCGAAACTGAACCAGTGACATGTGGCACGCCATACAAGTTTGCTATCCAGTTTTATCCCATAAACAGGTCACGTTGTGACACTTGGAATAACTCTCTCTCAGAGAATCCATTTGAGGCCAGACTTGTGGGGTTGGAAAGAAAATAGGTCGGGATATCACAGGGAAATTATTTAGACCCTGTGGAATGAAACGTTTGGAGTTACACCAGAAACAATCAGGTACATATTTCTATCAAAACAGAATTATTTTTGAGCACCTTCATTCATGGCTTCCGGAAGTTAGGGTTTTAGAGAAAGTTGAAATTTTTGTAATCGAAGATTACGACTGAATGCTACTCATCAAAATCGAAATTTAGAGTCCAAGATCAGAATTTTTGGTTTGGAAGAAGGCCGAGCTTGATCATACCCTAGTTCGGGACTTTGATCGGAAAAGTTGAAAATTAGGGCTTCTACAAAAATGGAAATTTTTGAAATCTGTGACCACGGCTGGAAGCTCCTCAGAAAAATAGAAGCTTAGAGCTTTGGATCAAACCTTTTGATTGGGAAGAAGGGTGGGCTTTATCAAACCCTAGTTTGGGGTCATGTCTAGTGAATCCAGAAGTTTCAAAGGAAAATTTGAGGGGTGAAACTTTGCAGTTTTCAAATTATGAGTATACCAACTTGATCAGCTCATTAAGGCGCATATTTCTATCCTTTTGGAAGTTTGAAATTCAAAGTTTGAATTTTTAGGGTTTCTCTGACAAACTCTAATCCAGCTCCAGATCTAGTTCCTGCAAATCAAGTGGATTGGGTTAATCCTAGAAGAGAATGGATTGGTCACCTGCATAAGTGAAGAAGTTCCCGTTTCAAAGGGAGATGAGGCTAAGGCCTTACACAAGAAGATTACAAGCAATCTCGACAGGTATGACTCATCCAGGTATGTTTCGAGAGTTTTTCATGATTAAGTTTATGGTATGTTTGTCTTCATGTTATTACAATTAGTACAATCTTGATTAAATTTAGACTTGTCGTATCACCTTAATAAAATTATGAATGCATGATAGAAGATATTCATTGATTAGGGTGTTGACACTTATGATTATATTAATGCATTATGGCTTTGTATGAGGTTTATGTTGTCCACTAACATGAAAGGTACACCAAGAAAGACAGATCATGATCATAATGACATGATGATAAAGATTCATCCATTGTCATGAATCACTTAGAAGATCTATTTGCGAGGTATGTATAACTTGGTTCTATAATGGTTAACCTATGAGATATGCAGGTTACTAGCACAAATCATTGAAAAGAACAAGAAGACATCATGTGGGTATGTTAGACATAACTAGATAACATACCAATCAAGGTATGTTTTTCCTATATCAAGTTGGAATCCTACCTTGTGTTAGGATCCCTTATATAAGTATAATTGGTATGATTGGTTATGTTTATTCATAAAGTTAGAAATGTAAGTAATCAAGGGTTGAAGCATTTTATGTCTCTTATCTTGATTGATGATTTAATTAACTAGAAGAGTCCTATGATCAAATAAGAATATACATGAGTAAAAGAAGACTTCCCTGAAATCTTGAATACTAATGTTTATTATCTGTGTTTGAAATGATCACGACTATACATGTTTAAGATTATTGTGTTTTGATAGTATTAAGATTATACTAATGAATGTGTGATTATGTATGAGACCTCGAGGATAACACAATGATGATACTAATAAGCATGCATAGTGATCAAGGATGGATATAAGTTCAAGGACAGGTAATCCAGGAAGCAAAGATCAAGAGGGAGCATACTCTAGTTTTTCCTGCAAGGAAGAAAAGATCAAGAGGGAGCACACTCCAGTTGTTCCTCCAAGGAAGCAAAGATCAAGAAGGAGCACACTTCAGTAGTTTCTGCAAGGATGCAGATATTCAGAGGGAGTTGACCACTTCTCACATTAGAATGGAGTTGCAGAAAAGAAGAAAAGACTGAGAGGGAGTCAACCCAACAAACAAACAAAGAGAAGTATTTGAATTATCATTCCTTGTATATTTTATTGTTTAAATAATAATGTTCAATAATGTATATACTCATGTTCCTAGAATTAGGTTGTGTATTATGCATATTAGAATAGTTGCATTGATAAATAGTATACTACTAATATACATGGGTAAGTGGCCTATGGAACTGTACAACATTCCATTGCTACGTATCTAGAATGAAACCTCTTTGTTGATATGTTGGGAGTTGTGCACACTCTTAACAATGTTCTGGTAGAGATTGGAAGGCATCTAGAAAGTTATGGGATATGGATAAATGTTGTATTGAAACATTGGCTAAGATAATTGCATGACTGTATGACATATTTCTTTATGTGTAAGAATTTGTTCTGAAAACTATGGGATGTTTTCTAATCATGCAATTTAACTTGTTGTGTAGGGAAGATCGTATACCATCACCTACAAAATAAGGACTACAACATTTGTTCAACAACAAAGTTATCTATTGAAAATATTGAAGATATTGAAGTTTCCAGGATCTGGGAAGAATGCCATGATTGAGGAGTACTAGTCGATCATGAAGATGTTTGGGATGCAGTCCCAAGACCTGAAGGGGAGTCTGTAGTGACTTCCAAGAGGATCTACAAGATCAAGCATGCTGCAGGTGGTAGCATAGAGACTTTTGCTCCTGTAGCTAGATACACTTCCATTAACTCCGTACTTGCTCTGGCTGCAGTGATGAAAGGGAGGATACACCAGATGGATTTCAAGACAGCTTTCTTGAATGGTGTAGTTGAAGAAGAAGTTTATGTGGAGCAACCACTTGGTTCTGAGACACATGACAAGGAGTCATATATCTGCAGAACTTGGTATGGTAGGATAGATAACTTTCTATCCAGTTTGGGCCTTACCAAGAGTAAAGCAGATTCCAACCTTTACTACAAGGTTGAGGAAGGCAATCCAGTGATACTACTTTTGTATATGGATGATCTGTTTATTACAGGTGAAGATAGATTGATTGCTGATATGCAACAGAAGCTTGCTGCTGAGTTTGAGATGAAGAACTTGTGGATGATGCACTAGTTTCTAGGTATGGAGGTGTGGCAGAGTGCAGATGGAATCTTCCTTGGACAAGGGAAGTATACAGTAGAGATCCTGAAAAGGTTCAGGATGATGGGCTGCAAGGCCATGGCCACACCTATGGCATTAAACCTGAAGCTTCTGTGTGATGCTTCATCTGAGCCAGTTGATATCACTATGTATCGTCAAATGATTGGGTCCTTGATGTACCCGACGAACACGAGACCAGATATTTGCTTTGCGGTGAACACATTGAGCCAGTTCTTGACGGATTCGAGGAGTGTTCACCTGGTTGTTGTAAAGCATATTCTGAGGTACCTAAAGGGTACAGTTGATTATGGGCTCAAGTATGATGTGAATCAAAAGTTTAACCTACAGGGTTATGTTGATTCAGATTGGGTAGGTAGTGCTGCAGATAGGAAGAGCACTTCTGGGTGCTGATTCAGTATGGGATCAGGTGTGATCTCTTGGTTTAGCAGGAAGCAATCGTGCGTAGCACTGAGTACAGCCGAGGCATAGTATGTTGCAGTCTGTTCGGCTAGTTGTGAGGCAGTATGGCTTCGGAATCTACTGTCACAGTTATTTGATCTCCCGCTGGAGACTACTGGTATCTTTTGTGATAACCAGAGTTGTGTGAAGCTGTCCGAGAACCCGGTGTTCCACGACAGGTCGAAGCACATTGAGATCAAATATCACTATATCAGGGATATGGTACAGAGAGGAGTAGTGAAGCTCCTATATATTGCAATGGATGAGCAGATTGTAGATGTGTTGATGAAGCCACTAGCCAGTGTGAAGTTCGATTACTTCAGAGAGAGGCTTGGCATTCTTCAGATCAATGACACTTCGAGGAAGAAGTGACAGACACATTTGCTGAAGCCATTCCAAGCATGTTGGAAGGAGGATCCTTCACATGGCTATGGATGTAAGCGCTGGATGATGAGCATCGGGGTGATGCTCTAGTTACGGCTCTATATTTGTATGCATCATGTTGATGCTGTATATGATTAGTTGGATCATTTATGTATTTGTATGCATCATGTTGGGGCTGGATATGATCAGTTGGATCATTTATGTATGTGTGCATCAGGTTGATGCTGGATATGATTAGTTGGATCATTTATGTATTTATGCATCATGTTGATGCTGGATATGATCAGTTGGATCATGTATATGTATCAGGTGGATACATTGTATGATCAGATGGATCATGTGTGTTGATACGTATCAGGTATGATCAGGTGGATCATGTATTTGTATGTGTATCAGGTAGATACATTGTATGATTAGGTAGATCATGTATGATGATATGTATCAGGCAGATACTGTGTATGCATCAGGAAGATGCATTGTATGATCAGGATGATCACAGATGACGAGCTTCAGGATGTTGCTTCAGATGATGTACATCAGGATGATGTATGGTTAGTATCAGTTTGATACTCTTTGGCCATGGACAGGTTGTGTAGGTAGCATAGAAAAGACCCTTTAAAAATCGGACAGGTAGAGCGGTGTGCTCGTAACATCCTGGGATTCTTTGAGTAGGTTTTGCTATAGGTAGCATAGAAAAGACCCTTTAAAAACCGGACAGGTTGAGTGGTGTGCTCATAACATCATGGGTTTCTCTATCAAGATCCAGATAGGTAGAGTGGTGTGCTTGTAACATCTTGGGATGCTTTGAGTAGGTTTTGCTACAGTTTCGCATAGAAAAGATCCTTTAAAATCTGGACAGGTAGAGTGGTGTGCTCGTAACATCCTGGGATGATCTATCGAGATCCAGACAGGTAGAGCGGTTTTCTCATAACATCCTAGGATGCTTAGAGTAGGTTTTGTGAAAGTTCACATAGAAAAGATCATTTAAAATCCAGATAGGTAGAGCGGTGTGCTCGTAACAGCCTGGGATGCTCTATTGAGATCCAGATAGGTAGAGCGGTTTGCTTGTAACATCCTGGGATGCTCTGAGTATGTTTTGTGAAGGTTAACATGTAAGAGAACCTATAGTCTGCGCTAGGTTTTGTTGATGCACATAATCAGTCCTGGGATCCACAGTATGGCCATTGATGATGAAGACTTGCAGGTGGTGGGCCTACATCCAGTATGAAAAAGGACTGGCTCTGTAGAAATTCCTATGATGAGTAGATTCAGAGATTGATTGAGATAGTAGCAGCAGTGACGATGACGATGACTCGATGACAATTATCCAGTGACGATCATCCAGAGAAGTAGACTTGTGCTAGAAGACCTGTGACGAGAAATACCTTCCTAGTAAAGATGGAGTGTTGATGTATATGTAACTTCGGAATGTATTTCATATATGTATATTGTACTCCTATAGAGATGGTATTATTCCTCTATACGGAAGTGTCGTCATTTATATTGTAAGTGTCGTAACTTATACTTGATGGGTTATTAGACCACCATGTTGGGGTCAGCCCTGTATAAGTCATGTGGGTTGAAGGGTTATTAGACCACCCTATTGGGGGTCGGCCATGTGGGTCAAAGGGTTATTAGGCCACCCTATTGGGTGTCGGCCTAGTCAGCATTATGTTATGTGGTTAAGTTAAAGCCGACCTAGTAAAGGTTATTAGGCAAGTCAAGTCAAGTATAAATAGAGTGCGGGAGGCACTCTATTTCATCATTCTATTCTCTCTCACACTCTCGGGAGAGTGGCACACTTGTGGAGGAGGAGAAGCTACTGCTAGGAGATGCCTATCTCTTATGCTTGGGTTGTATCATTGCTCTATCTATCTCTAAGGAAGTTATTGGGGTTTTCACCTTTATGGTTTTCCCCAAGTAAACTTGTGTCTCTTGTGTGCTTGCATTATTGTGTTCATGATTGATATGTTGTAGATATGTTGTACATGTTGTTCTCTCAGTTGAGATCTTAGATCAGATTGAAGTAAATTTTGAAAAATTAACATTACAACCTTTCATAGAAATGCTTTTAGTTGTTTCACTTATTAATTTAAATCACTATCTATTAATGAAAATTAAGAGACAATAATTCAAATGCTTAAGCCTGTTCAAGATAAATCTGTAAACACTTTGCTAATTGAAAAATTAACAATACTTATTGTGCCATGAATCACTTGCAGAAATCGATAAAGAAAGTATTTAAATTGAAGAAATTCAATCAAATATTTTCATACATACATCAGTTATGCATAAAAATCAATACAATAGATTTATGCATTCATTAAATATCTAACAAGAGATCATGTATATATCAGATGATAATCTGGAATATAAAATCAGAAATTCTCAAAGAAATTTGAGTAACAACCAGAAGATGGATCCAAAGATAACATTACTGTATTAAGATGTCTTGTACCAAAATTACAATGACTCTAGCCATAGAGTATCCCCAGTGTTATCTTCTGCTGAATTACAATTCCAAAAATTCCAACCCCTTTCTCAAAGAGGTATTCTTAAATAAAAATATTACAACAGAGTACAATGAGAAATTCCCTAAAGATAGGGATCCCAAAATCATGAATGAGTCTATTGGGATAGAAAATCCTGCCACTTATCATATATCTCTAACAATTCATCTATGTTTGGATGGTTGATAGATTCTAGGCCTATGTGGGAATTACATATGTTGTTCTCCATGTCATGCTTGGCGAGCTTATGCCAATTATGAAGGTAGACATGGATCTTGCTCTCAAAGGAGAGCGGTTTATTGATCAACTCATCCACATGATCAATGTTGACTACTTCAATAGCCCGGATATCCTGTGCAGTTTCTTCATAGTCACGCTCCACTTCTTCCAGCTTACATTTAGGTGGAAGAGCATTCAAAATAGGATCCATGTATGGGAGATGTAGAGCTTCCATGATATTATCAGCTGCATACCAACGTCGAGTGCAAAGGTCTTTGGATTTTCTGATGATCTCTTCATCGAAGTCATTGAATTCGATCTAGGTATTCAGGGAGGCTTTGTTCTTCTTCATCTTAAGATTGCTAAGAATTGGGAGGTCCGTTGGGATGTTCTTAATATACCGTTTCCATTCACTAACCTCTTCCTGAGCTTTGGAGGCCTGAATTCTCTTGATTTTCTGTACCTCAAGATCAGAAGACAGTTTGTCAAAAATAATAAACGTCTCCCTAATTTCATCTTGTGCAATGTACACATTTTCAAGCAATTGATAATGTCCATGATTAACCTCCAAGGCCAGATTCTTGAACTCCTGTGGTGTAAACTTAGAAAAACTAGCTGAAGCATTTACAGGTATAACTCCAACTTGGATCTCCAAGGTTGCTATCTTTTCTGCCTCGATGGAGTTCTAAGTTTTTTCTGTATTAGGCTGATTCTGAAGGGAGATGTTCTCCTGTTCTGATGCATGTAAGCGTTCCATCCATTCCTGCCTGATGTTAGCAACATGAAGGCCATGTTCATCCTTAACCCTGGCCAACTCATCTTCAAGTTCCTTAATTCTTTTCTTTTTAAGATCAACCTCTCTGTTCAGTAACTGAGCTGAATCTATATTGGCACCAACGAAAGCTCCCAAAACTGTTGCTGCTTCATTGACTCCAGCCTAAGGATCACCAGTTTGTTGAGCCCATAAGACTTGAATCGGAGCAGGTGATTCCAACATTTGCTCATCTTTACTTCACTCCCTTGATTTCTTGAATATTGTCCTCTCTTCCTTGTTATAGAAATAGCTTCCAATAGGAACTGCATCTTCATCTACATATTCATCAACCACCTCAGTAGTGATGGGAATAACATTAATAGTGGAAATTATTGAAGGTGTCATAATACCACTAGGGTGAGGGATAGAGATAGTAACTTGGGAAACGACCACTGAGACAGAAACATCTTGGACAAGTGACTAGACCTGTGTAGGTGAAGGGATCGAAATGGAAACTTCAGACAGAAGAGTCTGTTCTTTAGCATTGGTGGCTGATGACAGGGAAGGAACTATAGGTGGTTCCTCGATGCTAGGTGAAACAGTGATAGCTAATGGTATAGATTGAGGAACTATAGAAGGCTTATCTTGAATTGTGATAGAGGATGGAATGGGAAAAGGAATGGAGGTGAATTGATCGATGGAAGGTATTAGCAGAATGGGTTTAGGTGACTGTGTAGGAATGGTAGTGGTTTGAGCTTCTGGCACCATGGACTTAGGGATAGAGAAAAACTCTTGACTGCCTAAAAGTGTAGTGGAAGAAGAAGTTATACTATTGAACAGTTGAGACAATGAAAAGGGAGGTAGGTGCTCTGAAAATGAAGCAAAAGATTGTTGAACTAATGCTAATTGAGATGTTGAAACTGAAGAATACTAAACAGAGGTGTCTTTAAATGAATGTTCCTGAGCAGAGCAGTCCATTTCAATAACATTTAACAAGTGTGTGGGCATCTTGGATTGTTCTGTAATCTCCTCAGTTACTGAAACTGGGGCTACAGGCTCTTCAGCAATATCACAGTCAAGAATCTGAACATTGGGGAGTGGATTGGCATGGATCCTTTGCCTTTTTGCTGAGCTGGCATGGGTAACCATCAAATCATCATCTTCTTGCACATCTGCACTGATGATTTCAGGAGGGTTTGAAGGCTCCATCATTTGAGAATCCACAATAACCTTCTAGGGTTCAACAACATGAGTCTTCAATATTGGTTTCAATTGTGCCAGATCTTTTTGAAACTACTGAGAAGTATATAACAGGGACTTGACCTATTCTGCTGTTTTCTTGGGGGAGAATCCTCGATGGGGGTTTTTCCTTTTCCTTGTTCTAAATGAACCACCATTTGAAGAGAATCAACTTCCTGAGCTTCTCTTTCTTCTCTTTCTCTTCTTACTTTATCCAGCAATTCCAGCTCCAATTTCCTATAGCTTAGCACCTTGAGCTTTAATTCCTTTTGATATTGCAGAATGTTATGCTGCTCTTCTGGGTCTTTTTCTCTAGCAAGAACTTCAAAGAATGAATTGACTCCATGATAGATAGAGTCATCTAGGATTTTTTCATGCACATAGTCCATTTTAATATGGGTTTGCTTTAAGTGTGCATCCAATAACTTCTTGGGGTCATACTTTCTTTTAGGGGCAAATCCCAATTTGAAATCAACCATTTGGTCACCCAGGATTGTAGCCCAATTAGAGGTTGGGATGACCAATGACCCAAGGTTCAAAGGGAATTTAGGCCATCCCTTCTTTCTAGGACCTGTAAGCTTCTTATACGTACCATCAATCACAGTTTGAAATGAAACTTCCTGCAAAGCCAATCTGTCAGGGACAATTCTAGGTAACAGATGTATAGTGTTACTACCCCAGACCTTGATATATGAGAAATAGTCACACACATACCAATCACCGATAGTATTGATGAGTGCCTTGGCATCATCTGAAAATGCTAGTGCTTCTTGCTTAAAAATATTGAAATAGACAGTGCCCAAGAATTGATCACATATATCATAAAGTAGAGGGATAAAGTTTTCTTCCCATAAGATTGAATGATAGATGTGCACAGGTGGGTCTGCTGGAGTCCAGTTCCATTTCAAGTTGGGGTATTGAAATTCTGAGCAGAAAACATCAATTACATAGGCAGACAAAAAGAAATGTGGTTTTCTGAAGGCAGGAGACTTCTGGTAATCTTTGATAGCATTTTTTAGTTCTGAGGACAAGATGGAAGCCCATGGGAAGGACTCGCCAATAGTCAAGACATGGTACGCTATAGGCGCCCATTCAGCTTTAAACAACGAACAATTGGGGAGTCCGAAAAGTCGACACAACATAGCCGCTAGTAAAGAATAAAGTTCCTTGAACCATGCAATTGGATACAGGTTATCAACCTTAAGCATGAAAGAATTAGGTTTTATCATCTAGGACTTCATCATCTTGGAAAAATTGTAATGGGACTTGGACGATTGGATGAAATCAGGAGATAGGTTCTGCTCATGTGGTCTGAGAGAAAAAGCTCGAGTAAAAACCTCGAGACGGAAATGAGTTAATTGATTCCCTAGACTATCATTGAAAGACCTGTCTTTGACACTAGCATTCTCAACTACCCACTTCACTGCATCTGTATAAAGTAAGATAGCGGGTCGTGGAGCAATAGCATGAATCTGGGAAGCCCTAATCTTCTCATAGGCGGGCCTATCAAATTCTACCTGCTAAAGGTCATCGTTGTTGAATATAGCATAAATCCGAGACCAATCCATTTGATAAGTCTCGGTGACCTTACCACTGGTATCTGAGAAGATACCGAAGTTGGGGTCTTTGGTTAGGGAATCTCTGAGAATGGCCCTGGACTAGGTACTTCTTGACATAGTGGCAAACTTCGTAATTTCTGACGAAAATAAAAGAAAATAAAAATAAAAAACAACAATCACAAACAACCAAGAGACCAACCGAAAAATGAAATGGCAACAATCCTACCTATGATAACTGAAAACCAACAATCAGCTGAAGCAAGAAATCCACGGCAAAATCAGCACAGCGGAGTAATTTTCAGCGAGTAAAAATGATAACGAAAAATAGGAAAAACCCTATATTTATCAATTTATCCAAGTTAAATCACGACCGTAGGATTGAGGATAACAAACGGCTGAGATTAACCGATGCAGGATGCGGAATCGGGTTCAGAGACACAATTAAAGGTTTTATTTACCATTCCCGAAAGCCGAAAACTGACATTGGCGTGTTTCGGGTTTCAAAATATAACCAAATCAAAACCAGGTTCCCGAAAGCCGCAACTCGACAGTTGTGGGTTTCAGGTTTCAGGATGCAATCAAACGCAAAGTTAAAAAGGTAATTTCTGAATCCTGAAATGCGACATTGTCGGGTTTCGGGTTTATTAAAACTTACAAACAAAAACCTAGATTCCTACAACACGACATTGTCGGTTATCGGGTGTCGTGTTTATATAAAACAAACTTCGAAAAATGAAATCCCGCACCCGCAACTTTCGGGTTTTGGGTTGTCCAAGTGTCGGGTTTCGGGTTGGTAGAGAAAAAGGTTAAAACACTCAAAATTTAAAGATTTCTGCAAACCAAACACTTAGAGATAATCCAAATCAGGTAGAAACATGGAGCAAGAAGGTATGGGCATTAGACTTAAAGAGATCTAAACCGAAAACTCATAGTCACAAAGGGAAACTTACCCATATACCTTCGAATTTATTAAAAAAATGGGGCTCCCGTGCTTTAGCTAAGCATGGGATCTGTTGTGGCCACAAAAAATGGCGGTTGGATGGGAAGAACCAGTTATCTCTGCAATCAAATCTGACTAAAGACAACATGTTAATCAACCAATTTCTTGAAACTCAATTCAAAGAAAATACTCAAAAGATAACAACCAACAAACAGTAAATATGAAAATGGATAAATCTCAAGCAGTGACCATTTTAAAGATAACACTCATATGATAAGGAGATTTAAAGAACAATACTGAATCTTTACGATGATGTAATCATCGAAAACCAGCTTGTGTTGAACCTGGAAACAGTCTTATAAATGCTCATGGATATCCTAATTACATATCACTTTGGTTTATTAGAGGCATGTATTGTTAAAATTTGAGCATTAATTCACAATACTCTAGGATCTTTGCTGAGAGAATAACATATATAGTATATCAATGCATGACAATCACAATATGACAAGCATCACAAGAGTCTGTCATGTCCCAAATTTGGAATTGGGTCACAATGGCCTAATCACATTAGCCATATTCATTAGAGTTTGTAAAATTGGTGTTAAGGGTCAAATAATTGCCAAGGAGGAAAATTACTAGTTTCCTAGGTTTGGGGTGGAAGCTTTGGGATTTGGAATAAGGGGGATAATAAATGATGTTTAGACATTAGAAGGGTTCAAGTATTTAATAAATAGAGTGAATAAAGAAATTCAAGAGAAATCCTAGGTGACAAATGGTTTTGGAGACATATGGAGGATGTGGGACCCACACTAGCTTGATTTTTCATAATACATGGTATCTCTCTTTTGCAAATTCGAATTAATGGGAATGTGAACACTCTTGGGTGAGTTGGTAAGTCATAACACATGTCATTGAGCATCTTAGGTCGAATTGGGAAGGATTGGTAACCTCCATGGAAGATAAAGAGTCAAAGTGGAAGTTTGTGGACACTTGGGCTAGATTCCCTAGCCCTTATGACACCAATGATGGAGCATCTATGAAAACTATGACAAATTGCAGACCTGACCTCTGACATCTGACCACTATGACATGTCAACCCCAAAAATAGGCTCAAAGAAGGCGAATTTGGGAGTTGGAGAAGCCAAAGAGACTCAAAATCGAATTTGGGAGAAGATGGAAGGTTAGAACTAGGAGACAAGTGGCAAATGTAGAATATTTCCTAAATGAAAATCTATTGAATCTATTGAGAGGATTTCGACTCTTAGAAGGATAATGTTGGTTATAAAATGTAGAAATGAAGTATGAGAATGGCTTTTGATCATTTGTAGAATTTGCAATTGCATTTGTGAAGAGGGAGAGCTAGTGGATGACTAGTTTCTTGCCTTAGCCAATTTCGAGGGTGAAAGATTCCCATCCAAGTTGGCAATTGGAAAGGTCATTCAGACCTTTCATTTGGAGCTTTAATGGAGTCTTTATTTGCAGGTGTAAGCTACAGGGAAGCTCATGGTTTCTTCTATTGCAGCCCGCTCCTTCAACCATTTCCAGTTTTGATGGCATATTCTTGATCCTTGAGGGAGGGCGTTTTTGGTGAGATATTTTACTATTTGGGGGAGCTTCTAATACCCCATTTCTTTTGTAATATGAAGTAAATACTCTGTTCTTCATCTCCAGAAAGTTTCAGGTCGAAATTCCAAGTAGAAATGTATAAATCTCATTTTTAATGGAAGAACAATGCCATTTCCCCACTACCTTGTTGTGAACCAATGTATTGATGATGATTTCGAATGAATGGATGATTATATGATGAATTTGTGATTAATGGACTGCCATGGATGTATTTTACAAGTTTCATGTACTGTACTTGAGCATTTGAAGTATTTTTACTGAGTTTAATTGCATTGGGAGAAGAAATAGTGCCATTTCCCCAAGGGTCGAATTGGTGATTTTTGCAGTTGAATGGGAGAGGGTGAGAATAGATGTAATAAACCATTAATGGTGCATATGAGACCTTAATAACATATTTAACACATTACATACCTCTGTTCATAAATTTGAGTGGGATTGGAGGCATTTGGGAAGCCATTTTCAGTACTTACCTTAGGGGGATTTGAACCCCAAATTACTAGTAAAATTGCATACTTGGTCCAGAATATTAAGAGAGTTTGTAGAGGTCTTTTGGTGGCCATATGTTATCCCTGAACATCATATTCAATACCTAATATCATTCATAAACCTTCCTTGAATATTTGAAGGCATTTGGAGTCAATTTGAGACCTAGAGACCAATACTAGTCAAAGGGAAATCACTAGTAAAGTTACCTACATTGACCAGAATTGAAAGAGTATTTGCAGAAGTGTTTTAAAGGTACAAAGGCATCCTTGAAACACATATTTATGTTTTAATATCATTCATATACCTTCTCAGAAGATTTGGGATCATTTGGGGCAAATTTGGGACCTAGAGATCGAAACTAGTCAAAGGTCGAACCAAGGAAAAAAGTGGAAAATTGCAATTTTAATAAAATTCCTAACAAGGGACACTACAGTGGTATCAGAGCATGGTCCTTGCACCTATGTATTAGGTACATACATTCAAGAATAATTGGCATCCATGTCTTACTATTATGATGAATCCTATGAGTACAATTCTTATGAGGAATATGCAGATGCTTATGAGCAAGATGAAGCAGAATGTGAATGGTATGAGGAAGAGGTACCATCATGCAAAAATTCTTACAATTTCAAGAGAAATGAAGATTATTCTTATGAATTTAAATTTGATGAATATGAGTGTGTCACACCAACCAAGGATAATTCTATGAGTGAGTTCCAAAGATGGAGAGCAAAATATAAAACCTTGCCCCAACAATATCAAAAATATCAAGAATATCTTGCTTTTAGCAAAAATACACAAAATGCCATGTCTTTTGAGTACTATGCTAAACATGTTTTTGAAAATAGGCCCAAAAATGAAGATGTGGAGTTAGTGAAGAAAGGTTTATGCCCTTCTTGTAAAAACCCTTGGAGCGAGTATCATATATGTGTGCATGAAATGATGTCCTCCTTGAGGAGAGCTTTTGAGATTTATTCAAGAAGAGATTCCAAATATATTGATCCCAAGGAAAACAAGGGGCAAAATGCATCAGCTTGCTTTAAGGAGCAAAATGAAGAGACATCACAAGAGCATGAAGAAGATTCTATTGAAAATATGGAAGATCATTTCGAGACACCTTCTAGCTTAGACATGAACCAAAGAGCATCTACTGATGGATGCTTAAACTATGAAGGAGTACCTACTGATGGGTGCTCACACCTATATGTTGGTGACATAGAGATCACTTTTGAAAGTGTTTCTACAAGTACAAGTTTCATTTGAAGAAGAACCAAGATCAACTTCCCCATCACCACTTGAGCTTCATGAAGTTGGTCCAAGCAAAATTGAAGAAGATGAGGAGGTTCATTTGCAAGAGCCTCATTTTCTTGAAGGGTCCTTAAATATGAATGAAAATAAGATCCAAGAGTCCCTCAACATTGTCCATGACACTCAAGCATTGGTGTCAAATTCTTGTTGGAGAGCTACTTCATTGGAGGAAGCATCCTTCCTCGAAGACATGGAGAAGATTCAAAGAGCAATGTGCCACATCAAAGGTAATTTCATGTCTTTGCTTTTTGATAGAAACCATTTGTTTGAGCTTAATGAATTGTTACATGATGCATACTTGAAGAATAATGAGGATATTCATAAGCTCACAATTCAAAATGAGCAACTTCTTGAAAAGTTGCAAGATACTTGTTTTTCCTCCTATGTTTCAGATTGTCAAATGGTAGATTGTTTGGAGGATTCTCATGACATGGTGGATCATGAGAAATGTGAAAATTTGAATGTTCTTGATGTGTTTGAAGATGAACTTGAAGAGATCCAAACACTTGATGTGGTGGAAGAGGAATTTGAATTGCCTCTTGATGAAGGTTATGCAATTTTTAAAGAAGAGCATGATTCCTCTACATTGGAACCAAACTATGACAAAGAGTTCACACTTTTGAAGGAGCTGCATGATGCTACCCATATGGATCCTTCCCATGATGAAACTTCTGTACTTTTTGATCATTTGGGTGATTTGGTTCATTCTCCTACATCCTACAATTCCATGTTTTGCAACATTAGTCTCAATGAAGTATGGGTGAAAGGGTTCTTTTTGATGGTGCCACATGAGGAGTATGGAACTCCTAGATTTACTTTTTATGATGATATGGTTGGAGCACATTCTTATTCACATTTGCAGCAACATTATTTGTCACTTTATGATGATGCAAATCTACATGGATGCACCTATGATATGCATTTGAGTCACTTGAAGACTCATGGTTTTTCTTGCTCAACATTTGATTCATTTAATGTTGGAGGAACTTCATCCAACACTTGGGAGAATAGATTTATGATTGGAGAACATTTTTGTTGGCAGCCACATACTTTGTTATATTTTTATGATTCTCACATTCATGGATGTATGGGTGAGACTTCTTTGAGTCATTTGAAGTCTCCTTGTTTTTTCTGCTCATTATTTGGTTCAGATTTTAGTGGAGATTCTTCATTCACTCCTTGGATGAAAGAATACATGGCTGAATATTTTGATGCATATCACATCCTTTTGGAGCAGCATTATAGGACATGGGATCCTCACCTATGTTATTGGAGCAGATTTGATTGGTCACTTGAAGCTTGTATGCACTTGGAAAATGGTGGTCTACTTGCTTGGAGGTATAAGCACTTTCATGACTCTTTGATGAAGCATATCCTTGATGTACATTTTCATTATGTTGTTATGTACTTTGATGATATATATTTGGTACTCATGATGTTTGGAAGAATGCATACAAGAAAATGGGATCCAGGAATCCTCTTATCTAATGGTGTCTGTTGGAGAGCACTCTTAATTGTTGGGGTGCAATACAAGCAATGGGACCCTGGAATAATTTTTGTCTCATTGGTTTCATTTTTGGGGGGGAAGAAAGAAGTATGGGATATTGATTCCCCACTTAATAAAGTGATTTTAATCAGAGTAGTGCAGCAGCAAGCATGGCGGTTCCTCTCTAAAATCTTCATGGAAACTCAAAGACTCAAGGTTTGGCAATTCAATGGCAACTTCAAAGAATTATACAGAAAGCAGGTTCTTCAACACCCTTGTTTGAAATTGCTTGAGGACAAGCAATATTGGGAAGGGAGGATTTGTCATGTCCCAAATTTGGAATTGGGTCACAATGGCCTAATCACATTAGCCATATTCATTAGAGTTTGTAAAATTGGTGTTAAGGGTCAAATAATTGCCAAGGAGAAAAATTACTAGTTTCCTAGGTTTGGGGTGGAAGCTTTGGGATTTGGAATAAGGGGGATAATAAATGATGTTTAGAAATTAGAAGGGTTCAAGTATTTAATAAATAGAGTGAATAAAGAAATTCAAGAGAAATCCTAGGTGACAAATGGTTTTGGAGACATATGGAGGATGTGGGACCCACACTAGCTTGATTTTTCATAATACATGGTATCTCTCTTTTGCAAATTCGAATTAATGGGAATGTGAACACTCTTGGGTGAGTTGGTAAGTCATAACACATGTCATTGAGCATCTTAGGTCGAATTGGGAAGGATTGGTAACCTCCATGGAAGATAAAGAGTCAAAGTGGAAGTTTGTGGACACTTGGGCTAGATTCCCTAGCCCTTATGACACCAATGATGGAGCATCTATGACAACTATGACAAATTGCAGACCTGACCTCTGACATCTGACCACTATGACATGTCAGCCCCAAAAATAGGCTCAAAGAAGGCGAATTTGGGAGTTGGAGAAGCCAAAGAGACTCAAAATCGAATTTGGGAGAAGATGGAAGGTTGGAACTAGGAGACAAGTGGCAAATGTGGAATATTTCCTAAATGGAAATCTATTGAATCTATTGAGAGGATTTCGACTCTTAGAAGGATAATGTTGGTTATAAAATGTAGAAATGAAGTATGAGAATGGCTTTTGATCATTTGTAGAATTTGCAATTGCATTTGTGAAGAGGGAGAGCTAGTGGATGACTAGTTTCTTGCCTTAGCCAATTTCGAGGGTGAAAGATTCCCATCCAAGTTGGCAATTGGAAAGGCCATTAAGACCTTTCATTTGGAGCTTTAATGGAGTCTTTATTTGCAGGTGTAAGCTACAGGGCAGCTCATGGTTTCTTCTATTGCAGCTCGCTCCTTCAACCATTTCCAGTTTTGATGGCATATTCTTGATCCTTGAGGGAGGGCGTTTTTGGTGAGCTATTGTACTCTTTGGGGGAGCTTATAATACCCCATTTATTTTGTAATATGAATTAAATACTCCGTTCTTCATCTCCAGAAATTTTCAGGTCAAAATTCCAAGTAGAAATGTATAAATCTCATTTTTAATGGAAGAACAATGCCATTTCCCCACTACCTTGTTGTGAACCAATGTATTGATGATGATTTCGAATGAATGGATGATTATATGATGCATTTGTGATTAATGGACTTCCATGGATGTATTTTACAAGTTTCATGTACTGTACTTGAGCATTTGAAGTATTTTTACTTAGTTTAATTGCATTGGGAGAATAAATAGTGCCATTTCCCCAAGGGTCGAATTGGTGATTTTTGCAGTTGAATGGGAGAGGGTGAGAACAGATGTAATAAACCATTAATGGTGCATATGAGACCTTAATAACATATTTAACACATTACATACCTCTTTTCATAAATTTGAGTGGGATTGGAGGCATTTGGGAAGCCATTTTCAGTACTTACCTTAGGGGGATTTGAACCCCAAATTACTAGTAAAATTGCATACTTGGTCCAGAATATTAAGAGAGTTTGCAGAGGTCTTTTGGTGGCCATATGTTATCCATGAAAATCATATTCAATCCCTAATATCATTCATAAACCTTCCTTGAAGATTTGAAGGCATTTGGAGCAAATTTGGGACCCAGAGATCGAAACTAGTCAAAGGTCGAACCAAGGAAAAAAGTGGAAAATTGCAATTTTAATAAAATTCCTAACAAGGGACACTACAGAGTCAAAATCATAAGAGACAAGAGACACAGAGTTTCCATGGGGAAAACCCTAAGGTGAAAAACCCCACAACTTCCTCAGAGATAGAGAGAGCAATGGCTCAACCAAAGTACAACCAAAATACACTGAGATAGTCTCCTAGTAGCAGATGATCCTCCTCCTCACTAGTGCGCCACTTTCTGAGTGAGAGTGAGTTACTTGTCCGAGTGAGTAAAATAGAGATCTCCGATCTCTATTTATACTAACCTTTTTTCCCAATGACCTTATGGGGCCGACTTGTCTAGCTAGGTACATCCACATTATAATATATATAATTCAGGGCCGACCCCACATGGTGGTCTAATTACCTATCGGCAAGTACACACACTTGCGACACTTGTCAATCCACATGACGACACTTACTTATAGAGGAATAACACATCTCTAATAAGGGTACAATAACTATATATAAAATACATAGATGAAATACATTCCAAATTTACACATACATCAACACTCCCTCTTAACTAGGAAGGTATTTCTCGACACAGATATGCTAGACAAGTCTTCTTCTCGGGATCATCATCATCGATGCATCGTCATCGTCATTGTCACTGCTGATGCTATCTCAACCAATATCTGACTCTACTCGTCATAGGAAGTTCTACAGAGCCAGTCCTTTTTCATACTGGAGGTAGGCCCACCACCTGCAGGTCTTCGTCATCACTGGCCATACTGTGGAATCCTTAGGAATTATTACGTGCGTCACAAAACCTTGAAAGAGCATCCCAGGCTGTTACGAGCACACGGCTCTACCTATAGGATCTCTCAGGGCCATATTATATGTTACCTCACCACAAAACCTCGCAAAATCATCCCAGGCTGTTACGAGCATGTAGCTCTACCTATAGGATCTCCTAGGGCATGAATTACATGTGGTCACCACAAAAACTCGCAAGAGCATCCCAGGCTGTTACGAGCACATAGCTCTACCTATAGGATCTCCCAGGGCACGAATTACATGTGGTCATGGAAAAACCTTGCAAGAGCATCCCAGGACTGATTATGGTCACACAGCCCAACCTATCGGATCTGCCAGGGACAGATTATATGCCATAGGACAAAACCTCGCAAGAGCATCTGCCAGATATCCCAGGGAAACGAATTACATGCCATAGGCAAAACCTCGAAAGACTATCTGCAGGTCTCCCAGGGCCAAATTATATGTCCTCCTAGAGCAAAACCTCGAAAGTGCATTTGCCAGATATCCCAGGGCAACGAATTACATGCCATAGGAAAAACCTCGAAAGACTATCTGCAAATCTCCCAGGGCCAAATTATATGCTCATCTGCACAACCTAATCCACGGCCATAGAGTGTCCACCTGATACTCACCATACATCATCTTGATGTACACTTGATCATCCTGATCATCATCACTGCAACATCCTGCTGCATGTCATCTGGAGCAACATCCTGAAGCTTGTCATCCACGATCATCCTGATCATATAATGCATCTACCTGATGCAAACCAAGTATCTACCTGATACATATCCACCTGATCATACAATGTATCCACCTGATACAAATACAAATACATGATACATATCACCATACATGATCCACCTGATCATACAATGTATCCACCTGATACATACAATGTATCCACCTGATACATATACAGATACATGGTCCAAGCATCCAACATGATGCATATACAAAAATACATACACATGATCCAACCGATCATATCCAGCATCCAACATGATGCGTACATATAAATGATCCAACTGATCATATCCAGCATCCAACATGATGTGTACATACATATAAATGATCCAACTGATCATATCCAAGCAGAAACCAGAACATCATCCTGATGCTCATCATCCAGCGCTTATATCCACAGCCATGTGAAGGATCCTTCTTCCAACATGCTTGGAATGGCTTCAGCAAATGTGTCCATCACTTCTTCCTCGAAGTGTCCTCAATCTGAAGAACGCCAAGCCTCTCTCTGAAGTATTCGAACTTCACTTTGGCTAGTGGCTTCGTCAGCACATATGCAATATGCTCATCCATCGCAACATATAGGAGCTTCACAGCTCATCTCTGCACCATATCCCTGATATAGTGATATTTGATCTCTATGTGTTTCGACCTGTCATGAAACACTGGGTTCTTGGACAGCTTCAAACAACTCTGGTTGTCACAGAAGATACCAGTAGCCTCCAACGAGAGATCAAATAACTCAGACAGTAGCTTCCGTAGCCATACTGCCTCACAACTAGCTGAACAGGCTGCAACATACTCTGCCTCAGCTGTACTCAGTGTTACGCAGGACTTCTTCTTGTTAAACCAAGAGATCATACCTGATCCCATACTGAAGCAGCACCCAGATGTGCTCTTCCTATCTGCAGCATTGCCACCCCAATCTGAATCAACATAACCCTGCAGGTTAAAATTTTGATTCGCTTCATACTTGAGCCCATAATCCACTGTACCCTTCAGGTACCTCAGAACATGCTTTACAGCAACCAGGTGAACACTCCTCGGATCTGTCAAGAACTGACTCAATGTGTTCACAGCAAAGCAAATGTCTGGTCTCGTGTTCGTTAGGTACATCAAGGACCCAATCATCTGACGATACATAGAGACATCAACCGACTCAGATGAAGCATCACATAGAAGCTTCAGATTCGATGCCATAGGTGTGGCCATGGCCTTGCAATCCAACATCCCGAATCTCTTCAGGATATCTACTGTGTACTTCCCTTGACCAAGGAAGATCCCACCTGTACTCTGCCACACCTCCATATCAAGCAGTGACCATTTTAAAGATAACACGCATCTGATAAGGAGATTTAAAGAACAATACCGAATCTTTACGATGATGTAATCATCGAAAACCAGCTTGTGTTGAACCTGGAAACAGTCTTAGAAATGCTCATGGATATCCTAATTACATATCACTTTGGTTTATTAGATGCATGTATATTCAGCGATCCTCTTTGGGTTATATACACTTCTTTATCTTTTCTTTTCCTCTTTTTTTTTTTATTATGTTCTTTTCTTCCCCTTTTTTTTAAGATTTAAAAGATGGATTATACATAAAACCTTGTTGATACAAGAACACTGTACTGACTTGGTGATCAGATAAAATAGTGCCATTCACAAGCCTGATCTGGAAACTGGTCAAGCTAGCTCGATGACAAGACTCCTTGTCTTCTGGCTGTAAGACCAAAAGAAATTATCATGGCTTGGTGACCACATTATAATAACTCCAGTCCAAGGTCAAACCCATGATCATAGCAGGGATGGCTTGTGATAAGACCCCCATGTTCTTGTATGCAACAAAATCCTATAAATGAAAGACCCAAAAACAATTTATTTTGGCATAAGCTACAAGGCATTACCATGGTTTGGTGACCATATCATGGTAACGTTACTCACCAGTGCTTTGCAGATCATGAATGGACCGAGCTGTAATAGGATCTTCCATCTTCCAGCAGAATTGAAAGTCATCTTCCAAGTGTGGTGGCTTGATGTGAAGATGTCATTCCACTTAAACACCTATGAACCTAATAGGATGGATGGATAGCAAGACCACCCACCTTGTAACTTATAATTTTAAAACAAAATTTTATAATCAAAGTGATTATAAAAGGATCCATGAGAAATTGGAGCTGGTCAGGTTATTATGATATGCTGTTCAACCATGAAACACCAGGTAAAGAAAAGATGACCATCCTCCATACCTCAATTACACAAATAAAGTATTGTGAAAGATAATGATCAAAGTGAAAAGTATCCAAAAGTACTGCACTTATTGATTGTTTATTCTTCAGAACAAATTCTAATCATAAGCCAGAAACTAAGATTGATAGCAATGCTGAGACTTCAGAAACAATTGTTGCTAAGAAAAGTGATCATAAGCCATTTTCAAATGTGTGAAGCCTTATTAATGAAAAACTAAAAAAAAAGAAAAGACCAATCAAAATGTCAACATAAGGAAACAAATGAAAGAGAAAAAAAAACAAACCACGCCTATATACAAGTGCGCCAGATTGTTCAAACAAAATACTTTTTGAGAAGAGACACATTCACTGGGTAAGTGTCCACAACTCCCTCCAGTGTCTGTAATCGAACAGTTCTAGGAACAATCTTTTCTGTAATAATGAAAGGCCCGAGCCAAAGGCGCTGAAACTTGGTATACTAGTTCTTATCTTTATGTTGCTTATCCCACCTCAGAACCAAGTCACCAACAGAAAATTCCCTGTCAGATGAATATTTTTCATCAAACCATCTTTTCACCATCTGCTGATGATGATACAATTTGTTCTTAGCTATTTCCCTGTCCTCCTCTAGCTTCAATAGAGTGTCAATCCTTTGCTGGAGAGGAGAAGAATCATCTTCTTGGACAGACTGGGCCAATTGTAGTGAAGGGATGGTGAGGTTAGTAGGAAGGATGGCTTCTTTGCCATAAACCAGACAATAGGGAGAATTTGCAATTGCTGCATTTGAGGTAATTTGATCTTCCCATAAAGCATTATATAACTGTGTGTGCCAATCTCTGTGATGAGAAGCTACAGTCTTCTTGAGAATATTTATCAGATTCTTGTTTGACGACTCAGCCAAACCATTGCCTTGAGGGTAATAATTGGCAGAAAGCTTAAGCTTAATCCCATTTTCAAAGGAATATTCAGTTATATCAATTGAAGAGAAGTAGGATGCATTATCAAAAACTAGGTACTCTGGAGCACCAAACCGTGTGATGATCTGATTGTCAAGGAAGGAGATTACTTGACTGGATTACATTGTTTAAGAGGGGCTGCCTCCACCCATCTGGTGAAGTAGTCAGTTGCTGTAAGAATATATTTATGTTGTAAGGACGAAGTATGGTTTATAGGCCCGACAAAATCCAGTCCCCATTGTTGGAATGGAAACTGAATTGTGACGGGTTGAAGAGGAAATGCAGGTTTCTTGAACTTCCTTGTGCATTTCTGGCATGGTTCACACCTCCTTACATAAGCATAATCATCTTTAAAGAACGTGGGCCAATAATATCCAGCCCTGAGAATCTTATGTGCTCTAGTCTCACCTGAAAAATGGCCTCCAACGAGTCCTGCATGAAATTGGAATAAGATGTCATCAGTTTCATGTTTTTCCAAGCACCTAAGAAATACTCCATCATAATTTTTCCTAAAAAGAACTTGATCAATAAACTAATAAGGAGCAACTTTTAGTCTCAAAGCCCTTTGTTTCTTAAAATCAAGGGTTTCGGGAGCAAACCCATGGCTCAGAAAAAATCTGATATCATCATACCATTCTGATGTTGGGGCATCAATAGCGTTAACAACACCTAAGGGAATTTATTCCTCCTGATCCCATTCGGATTGTTGCTGCGTAGGTTTATTGGATTGAGCAGTAAGAAGACAAAGGCCCTACCCTTTGAAAATTTTAGCTGGTCTTATCTCAAGATCATATTCTTGCAGGGCCGTCATCCAATGGGCCCTCTTTTCCCCTAACTCTTTCTGGATCAAGACGTTTCTAATAGCATAATATGGGACAATGACTTTGGTTTAAGATTTCAGCAAGTAGGGCCGGTAATGTTTGACAGACTTATAGACTGCATATGCTTGCTTATCAATCTATGAGTAATTAATCTCTGCACCTTTGAATGTTGAGCTCATAAAAGAGATCAGGATCTCTGCATCATTGTCATGCTTTTGTGTTAGGACAGCTGCATAAGAAAAGTCAGTGGAAAAAGTATAAAGAATGAAATCCTTATCAAAATCTGGGGACATGAGAGCAAGAGCTTCAACGATAGCCTTTCGAATTTCGATAAACGCATCTCTTTGTTCCTACGACCAGGTGAACAACACATCTTTCTTGACCAAAATTTGTAACGGTTTGACTATCTGAGCAAAATTTGGTACAAATCTATGTACAAAATTAATCTTACCCAAGAAGGATTGCATTGCTTTGCGCGAGCCTGGTAACCCAATCTTTGAAATAGCCTCTGTGCGTTCAGGATCAATAATCATACCTTCTTTCGAAACAATGAAGCCCAAAAGATTTCCTTCTGTTACTGCAAAAATAGATTTCTTCGGGTTGAGAGAAATACCGAATTTCTTGTAGCGGTCAAAAACTTGTTTCAAAGCAAACACATGTTCATGTCGTTTTTTGGAGTAAATAGTGATATCATCAAGATAAACAACGACAGAATTATGCATTAACCCTCTAAAATCTATGTCCATAGCTCTCTGAACAGTAACTCTTGCATTGATCATCCCGAAAGGCATTCTCCTGTAGGCGAAAGTACCCCGAGGGGTCTTGGAATCTATTTTTAATTGGTCATTCGGGGCAACCATAACCTGGTTATATCCCGAAAAAACCGTCTAGGAGGTAAAACATTTCCGACCCGACCACCTTTTGAAGAATCTACTCCATAGGTGGAACATGATAGTTGTCTTTCTCGGAAGCTCGATTCAGGTTCCTGAAATCAACACACAGTCGAATTTCACCGCTTTTCTTGCGGATAGGCACTAAGTTGGCTATCCATTGAGTGTGCCTGACCGAAAAGATAATTTGATCTATGAGCAACTTCTCCAACTCCTTTTTTACCAAAGGCTCTAAACTAGGGTGCATCTTCCGTAGCTTTTGTTGAAATGGCTTAACCTCTGGTTTCATGGGTATATTATGGAACATGACGCTAGTGTCAAATGTTTTCAATTTGTCATAAGTCTAGGCAAAAACATCTTTATACTGCTTACACAATGCAATGATGGCTCTCCGTTCTTCAAGGGTACAATCAACTCCCAAATTGATAAAGCGGGGTTCCTACTCATTTCCTAAATTGACTCGCTCATAGTTCAAAGATGAGATTTGAGTTTTGCAGTTGGTTTTATGTCTGAACTTGTCTTGTAAATCATAAAACTTCTCCAAATTAATCACAGACTTCGGGATGACATTCTAGGAATCGAAAAAAGATTTTTCATGTTCACCCTCGTCTAAAGCTGTATCCTGGAATGTGTCCTGGTTTGTTAGAAAATCAAGTATCTACTGATCATCATCGAATACTTTCCAGTTTGTCACGTTATATGGTATGGAAGGCCTATACATCAGTTCTATTGAAAATTTTTGAGGAGATAGGCCCTCTGGTGGAATCAATCTGGAAGCTGTATTTTCCAACAAGTCAGGACCAAAGTTCTGAGACCTAAGAACTGAATTAATATTGAATGCAATAAAAGAGTTGGTAAGATCTCTTACCAATTTCTGATAATTCAACAGGCGAGGGGATAGGCAATGTATTTTATTCCTCACTCGTTTCACAATGATTTCTGAGTCTCCGAAGCAATGAATGATTGGTACTTTCAAGTCAATAGCCTTTTTTAGTCCCTGTATCAGTGCTTCATACTCAACCACATTGTTAGTACAATCAAACTCTAATATGCATGCAATCATAGTTTTTGTTCCTCTTGGATCTATAAGAACACATTCTGCACCAGCTCCATCCTTGGATTTAGAGCCGTCGAAAAACAATGTCCAAGCAATGGGATCTAATCTAAAATTGGTATTTACTTTAAAAACATTATGTACAATTTCTCCTGAGAATGGTACAGAAGTGAGATGAGTAACCTAAGATTCATTCTATGCATACTCCTGTGGTGAAACATCAGCTGATAAATTCTCGAGAAAGGTATCAAAGGTAAAACTTTCAATGTGCATGTTGAAATAACCCACAGGCTCACTTGCATCATTCAAATCTGTAACCGTCTGTTTCATAAAAGGTTCCCTACTTATCTTGATCTTGTTTGGCTGACCATTGTAGGGTAACCACAAATGGGACCAATTAGTGGCAAAATAACCTTTTAGCTTTTCTGACCAGTCTTTACTAAGCCACACACCATATGCTTCTAGAATATCAGCAATGACTATATCAATTGTTTGATGGATTCGAGGATCAATTGATAATGTAATTAGAACATTTTTGAGTCTTGCTACCACTCTGACTTTTGATCTGTCAAGTTGCACTATCTAAGTAGGGCAATGTTCCCATGTGGCATTCAACTTTCTGCAGACAGAAAGGGGCATCACATTTGATGAGGCACCAGAATCTATCATGCAATTATGTACGTTTCGGTTGAAAATCTCAAAAGTAAGTAAAAAAGGTGGTGCCATTTTGCTGCTAGACTTTTGATCATTTGGTTTTGTGAAAGAATCAAGGTTATTATTCTGCAATTCTCTTGGCTGTTTAACCACCATACTTTTGGGTAAGGTATCCCTCATGGAAGGGATTTTCAATAATTCAAACAAAGAGATGTTTTCCTTTACTCTTTTAAGATCTTCAACTAAATTGTATTCCATCTCAGGGATGACTGTATCCTTGTGGGGGACAGTCTTGCCCTAATTAGGAACAGGTGTGGAGCATGAGGGTTGCTGAGGGGGTTGAGGTTTGGACCTTGTGTTATAAGGATGTTGGACATTAAACACAGTCTCAGGTTCTTCTTCTTCTCCACACATAGGAAGCTCTGAAAAGTAACTTACAATGTTGATTTGTGGATCCTCATGCTCATTTTCTTCTTCCTCAGGGGGTTGTGGATTAGGAACAGTTTGATCATTAGGGACTTTTGGGGTGTTCTGAGTGTAGCTAGGGTTTTCACCCTAGCTTGTGCAAATGAGAACCTACTAAGGAAAATGGACTCCTTAGTAGCAGTTCAATAAACAGTAAATTAAAGTAATGAAACAATACGAATTTCGAACTAGCATGAGCATTAACAAACATAACAAAACATGGAAATATGGCGAAGATCTTTCTTTTTTGTATTAAAATTTTACCTCAGGTGTAGAGGTTGGTAAAGTTCTTGCAATAGTCCAAGAGGGTTGCTCCAAACTCCAGCTTTGCTCCTTGTCTTTCTCCAAAGGGTTGGGAATGGGCCAAAAGGGGCACTCAAGGGTGAAAGTAGCTCAAAGGTGAGCTAGGGTTTCAAGAGTGATTTTGGCAGAGTAAGGGTGTATTTGACTGTGGATATGAAATGAGGGGCCTCCATCACCTATTTATAGGTTTTTAGTGGTAGAGTGCTGGCCCATGGTTTTGGGAACCATATGGTTTAGGTCAGCTATATAGGGTTTTTTTCTCCTTTTTCCCCTCTTTTTCCTCTTTTTTATATTTTTTATTCCATTTTTAGAGGTTTTTTGCTATTTTTGAGGAATTTTGGATAATTTTGGGGGAAAAGGGGGGTTTTTAAGCCTTTTGGAGGCTTTTTAATGGGATTTTAAGGTTTTGAAGGTAAATATGGTAGGAAATATGGACAAATGAGTCATGTAATGGGGTAGATGAGGTAGTGAGCACTTTTTGGGTGTTAACCGATTGCCCCCTGATGTGTGAGGGCAGGAGCTCATCGTATGGCCGATAGAAATCATAAGTATTGTATGGTTTTCCTGGGGTGTGGAGAAGAGAAGAAACAAACTGGAGCCCAGAACAACGGTCCCGAACAAACTGCAAAAACTGAAAGTACATGACCTCAATAATGGATGAGGAATAATCTGATCATATGGACGAGGCGGGCATTCCCATGCTCGTATCAAGATATAGAACAATAATAACAATGGGGTCCAAAATATGGGGACCTGACATATACATAGACTCAAATAATGAATGAGGAAGAATCTCAATATATGGACGAGGCGGGCATACCCATGCTCGTATCAAGATACATAAAAAATGACTGTGAGGCCCGAAAACGGGGACCTGTAGGATACATAGAGAACCACTATGTACATCATAAGGGTCCATAGGGGACACAAATATGGTACATACTACTGGGCTGACCATGTCTGAGCTGAAGAACTGATACACTGGAATGACAACAGTGCTACTGAGTGTGGTACCAGAGGAATTGATGAGTTGCTGGATCATAGTGACAAGGGGTCATACTCTCAATGGTACACTGAACTGGAACTGAACTGGGTACTCAAGGAAGCATATAACTAGATGGCTTTCGAATACAATCGCCAACGCAACCCGTACATCCATGGGAACATATAACTGGGCATTCCGAAGTGACTCACCAATGGTACACTGAACTGGAACTAAACTGGGTACTCAAGGAAGCATATAACTGGATGGCTTCCGAATACAATCGCCAACGCAACCCGGACATCCACGGGAACATATAACTAGGCGTTCCGAAGTGACTCACCAATGTGCTAGAGTCGGGGGAAATCCGGGGTCTTTGACCAATAACTAAAGGGATATAAACCCTGCGCGATTCTCAACGATGCGATCAAGGTGTTGAAGTCGAGCATGTGAGAAACAACCACTCGGAGAGGCAATGATGACTCCTCTCAAAATGGTCCGTAGGAACTCACCACAGATGGTGATGGGTCCAAGGTGCAGGGACCTCTGGGTCTATCCTCTGGAATAGAGGGGCTGTCGTCGACAGAGGGAGACCTGAAACTAGCAAGGCAATGATGTTTCCTTGATAGGAGCGTGAGGTGGAAAACCAAAGTGTGAGAGTACTAATGGTAGGACTGACATACTGTGGGGGATAACTGGGCAAGTAGAGTGGGTGGACTCAAACTTCCTTTGTTCAGAGTAGGATGGAAAGGATGATCGGGCAACATATGAAACTGACTGGTGGGAAGGGGATCATAGTTGTAATGGATCAAGGATAGTGACTGGGATGAGTGATACTCAAGCTAGTGTAAAATGGCAGGAGACTGCAGAATACTCTGAACAAAGGCGACCTGATTGGGGGTGCTACTGAGATGATTGATCATAGTGCCAAGAGGCACGGGGGGACTTCTTCACGAGTTAAGGAACTAGAAGAAGTGTGTGTAAAATGGTACTGTCGTGTGGATTTATATGAGCCCAAGACAGTTCATGCTCGTGATTGCTTTCAATTTTAAGGAGTCTGAAAGCGATAAGAAGACTCTGAAATAATGGAATGGTACTATCGTGTGGATTTGTATGAGCCCAGGATAGTTCATACTCGTGGTTGCTTTCAATTTTAGAGAGTCTGAAAGCGATAAGAAGACTCCAGGGGGTTTCTTTTTCGTGTGTTAGTCTCCAAGGCACGAAGAAGCATAAAATGATGCAATGAAGAACTCTTCTAGCCGATGTGACTAGAGAATTCCTTTTTTGTAATTAGTCTACCAGGTCCGGAAAAGGGTTAAACATATACCAGATAGACGCCCTTTCAGGCACTTTAACGAGCATGAAAGAAAGCAATATTGCTCGATGATCTTTTCATTGTTTTAGGAGTCAGAAAAGAGCTTAACAGAAACTCCCTAAATGCCTTTTTCGTAAAGGACTTGTCCGGCCCCGAAAAATGGATAAAATTATAACGAAAAAAAGGAATGACCAGGCAAGGAGGAAGTGCTCAATCAAGGAACATTGATGATGACCAAGAACGAGGGTAGGGGGGAACACTTGTGGGCCTCCTTGTGGGATAATGAATGGTGGCAAAATAACGAAATAATTGCAGTATGAAAGGAGTGAATGACTCATGTAAAAAGGTGGAACAATCCGATGGCGGCCGATGTGGCGCACAAATCGAGGCAACAAGGTGTCGGGACACAATGTTGAAAATGTACTTGGTGAGAGCGAGAAATGATCTCAAGCATCATCACAAGCTCGGAAAACTAGATCTGACGATATAAAAAGTGTCAAAAATGGATACCGGCCGATGTGGCACATAAACCGAGGCGACGGGGGGTGTTTTGGAAAAAATACCCAAAAAATATGGGGGTGAGAGCGAGAAATGATCTCAAGCATCATCACGGGCTCAGAAAAATGAATATGATGATATAAAGTATATCAAAAATGGGCTATGGCCGATGTGGCATGCAAACCGAGGCGACAAGGTGTCGGGACACAATGTTGATATTGGTCCTGGTGAGAGCGAAAAATGATCTCAAGCATCATCACGGGCATGGAAAAATGAATCTGGCAGTGAAAATGGTGCGAAAAATGGAGGTCATAAGGACTCCGGAATGGTCAAAGGAAAGAACTAGGTTAAAAAATGGTTGCAAATAAAGGTGAGCCCACCAAGCCAAGGATGCAGTGGTAGGGAGAAATGATGACCCGCGGGGGAGGAATACCAGGTGTATCGAATCAAATCATATATACAAGTGACAAATGACCTCAAAAAATGGTTGAGATCACACATGTGAAAAAGTGAGCAGGGTTAATGACTTGCCCCCATGCTATGAGCAGGGGGTTTGTGATTGTGGATCATGTATGTGTTGGTTTGAACAATGGGATCATTGATGTGCTGAGATGGATGTGATGGGGAAGGTTCAAGATGATTGAGCATGCCCCCTATCCCAGGGTCGGGGTAATCTATTATGCCCCTGTACTCAGAGGTGTCAATGTGGGGCTCTATGATAGCGGGGTCAAGACTAGGCATTTCGCTATAGGACTAGCCAAATACATCATGGAACTCTTGGAATTTTTTTTTGTATTCCCCAATCTCATACTCACTGCAGGAGGCTCCTAATGTAATGATTTCAAGAGCACCAGGTGGGTCAGAGATATCAATGTGGATGACGGGTGAGATGTTGGCCATGTTACCTTCCTCAAAGGCATCGGGAGCAGGAATAGGATCCTTAAACCATACGACTTTGGTGGGAAGGAAATCTTTGGACTCAACCGCAAATTGGGTGGCTATGGTGGAGGAGGACTCTTCTGGGAGGAAATAGGAACAATGGTGCATGTCTTCCCAGGGATAATTCGGGGCAATGAGAGCCTCTAGAATCTCCTCACCATTGCGGAAACTTTGAGTCATCAAATTGGTTGACGAGGGAGTAGTAGTCGAAGAGATCATATAAATGGTGTTAATCTCTTCGGATGAGGGTGATACTGGGGGGTGGATCTCCTCGATTGTGGGGGGTGTCATCTCAAGGTCCAAATTATTCATCTCGTAGAGAGCTGATCTGTAATCTGGGGGATCAAGATAGTGATGTGAGTAATGGCCGTAAATACCGCATATTGCACAAGGGTGGTTGGTATGCAGTTATTTATCACGAGGCTTAGGGGTTGGATCGAGTTCGACAACTAGGATGTGGGGGTCATCATCAAGCATTTGCATGTGTTCCTATAATGCAGGTAACTGTGGACATTGATGAGTTGGATGGCCTAACTCATCACACAACGAGCATTTAGGAGGAGCACGAAATACGGGGGGGGGGGGGTTTAACTTCCTTGGGAGGGGGTACAACAGTGTATGGTTGTGGGCCTCTGCCCCCAGTGGGATTTAGAAGAGGAGGGGGATTCGTAGATGATGAAGGGGTAGTGACACCGGGAGGTGGTTGACTAGTAGTGACAACGGGTTGCACCGGTTGTAGGATGACATTTGGTGTCGCCGGGGGAACGGGAGGCGAAATATACCACACGGGTAATCCTAAGGTTAGCCCGGGGAGGCTGATAGTAGCCATGACCGGGGTGCTTACTACACCCGAGGGAGGGAATAGGAAGGGGATTGTGTGGATGGGTGTAACACTAATGTGACTAGGTACCAATGGTGGTTTGGGTAACAAGGGTGGATGGTTGTTGGGTGTTTGTGTATTGTGGGAAATGGTACATAGGTCAGATACTTCAGTCGTGGGTGATGGGGGTGGAATGGCCTGGAATGTTGAGGTCATCGGCGTATCTGAGTAAACTCTGGGTCTCACAGAGGAAACAAACGAGGTAGTTGCACCACCAACATGTTGTTCAACCATGGGGAGAACATTTTCGGGTACAACGGGGGCATTTGGATCGTAATAGGTGAGTTGGTCGACCTTGACCACGCGTCCGTCATGGGGGAACATCATGGTATGAAAAATGGATGAGGCAACTGCCCACATGGCATACATATAGCTGCGGCCAAGTAAGAGGTTATAATCAAGTTGGGCATTGATGACCTCTATGTCAATGAGCACGGTTTTACCAGCCAACTGGATGGGGACATTAGCTAAGAGACCTTGGGGTTGAGCCAAACGGCCGTCGTAGGCTCGCAACGCAGTGGTGGACTGTTGGAGAGTAGGGGATCCCAAATTATGCCAAACGAATGTGGATATAACGCATGTAGAGGCACCTTCATCGATGATGCACCGATGGATGACAAGATTCCGAATGGAAACAGAAACTTGGAATGCTAAAGTGGAAGGCAGGCGTGGTTCGGACTGGTCCAAATTGAAGGACATTAGTTGTGAATCATTTGGGTCAATAGCACCAATGGTAGAGAGCAAAGTCTTGCGCTGTAAAGGACAGGTTTTTAAGACTTCTAATGCAGACATGGCTGCGGGAGATTGGGCTAAGTCATCTACAATGTTGTAATTTGACGTAGTGCGAGCATTGGGATTATTGTTGATGCAACGAAGTGGGAAGCGAGGTGCTTTAGAGGCGCCATCGAGTGGAGCCGGAGGTATATGTAACGTTTGATCAGTGGGATGAGCGTTAGTGTTTTTGTTAGCAGGAGAGGCTTCAGGGGTGGAGCCATATTGGTTCCGATGGGTTTGGAGGTTGACATCAGTGGATGACATCATCAACAAGTGGTGGGTACCTGAATCTAACACGGGTTGATCAGGAGTGGCATAAGTGATTTGTTGTTGTGGTGGAGCGTTGCCTTGAGGGGGAGGCAACAGCTGAGTGTTCACTACGCCTTGGGTTGGTAAGGGGTTTTGCAACACCAAAGGTTGATGCTGAGGTTGTGGGGGGTTGGGTGGTGCCTAAGGAACCGCGTGCCCTTGGCGATGGGCATCATCAGTCCAGATTTGTTGAGCTCGCTCCAAATGTGGGAAAGCATGTGTGTAGTGGCCATAGACCCCGCAAATAGAACAAGGATGGTTTGCTCGCAGATTAGGATTTTTGGCCTGCTTGGGCGGTCGATTAGGGTTTTGGTTGGCAGGTGCCGCGTTATTGTTGTTTTGGGGATTGGGAGGTTGACCACCTTGGTCTGGAGGGGGGTTTTTCCCACGGTTACGGCCTTTGCCACAGTTTTGTTGGCCCTGTTGGCGCTGGTTGTTTTGGTTCTGCTATGGATTCTGTTGGGTGTAGACTTTCCCTTGGGTAGCAGGTGGGTTCTGGGGTTGTGCAGGTGCGGGAGCAGGCTGCTGTGGATAATAAGTAGGTGGAGGCTGCGCAGGTGCTGAACCTTGTGGGGGTGGCTGATACATCTTTGGAACAGGTTGTGGGTTTACCGCAGGGGCTGCCTGTGGTGGGTAATAAGCAGGTTGGGCTTGAGAGGACACAGGAACCGGTGTATCCTGTGGGTGGTAATATGGCTGAGGTGCGACTGGGGTGGCGTAAGCAGGGGATGCATGACCAAAGCACTGAGGTGGACAGGAGGGTCCGTGGGAATGGTGGTGATGTGCCATAGGAGCATACGAATTGGCTGCTCCAGATTGAGATGTAGCCCGCGAAAGGTCGGGGCCATGGCTAGGACATGCTATGGAAAAGGGTTGGGGATGCGAGGCAACATAGCCAATGATGCCGTCTATGGCATGGGATGCCCCCGACGCATCGTGTTGCGAGGAATCGCCACGAGGGTCGTCAGGTATGATGGAATACAGATAACCCGACTGGGCATAAATGAGGTCAAATTGCTGGGCTTTGAGGATGGCCTCTTCTTTAGACTGGGGTCGTTCAGATGCCACATCCTTGGCAATGACAGGAAGGAGGGATTTTAGAAACCAATCTAAGAAGATACGGTCATCTAACTTGATTTTGCAGAGGCTGCGGCGTCGACGCCACTCATGAATGTGGTCAGTGATGTGGGTAGCTGTGTTCTGTCTGCAAGACAGTAGGATCTCAACTCCCGCGTCATAGCGGACAGGTAACTGAAAGAACTGCAGGAAAGTCAAGGCAAGGGAGGTAAAGGTGGCATCGGTCCCATGGGGCTGCTCGATGTACCACTTAGCTGCAGAGCCAGTGAGGGTGCGCTGTAATAGACAGAGGCGGACAGAGTCGTCCACTATGGAGTTGGAGGAACACCATAGATGGAAGGACATAATATGGTTCTGGGGGTCCTCACCTGCCTTACCCTCAAACTTAGGGATGTTAGAGGGGAGCTTGGTGGGCATGTGAGGCCACGTAGGGTCGTGTCTGATGGGATCCTTAGTCAGTTTGGCTAGGTCAGGAAGGTTGAGGCTAGCCATGAATGGAAAACTAGTAGAAGGATGTGACATACTAGTGGGTTGGACCATGTTGGGGCTAATGCCCCCAAGTGTAGGGGCAGGGTTTGGGATGTTTCCCCCAAGTGGAGGGACGAAAGAGGTATGGGACGGTCCTGCACCGCCAAGGGTAGTGTGAGTCACTGATGGAGTGGCGATAGGGATGCCAACTACTGGAATGGGTGCAGTGATCGGAATGGTAGATGTGGGCCCCATCGAGGGCATACCCAAAGTAGGTGTGGTAGCTGGTGTGGTTGTGGATGCTCCACCAATGGTCCCTACAAAGAAAGGGGTGGAAGTCACGCCAGCCATGGGGCTGGTTGGTGCAGTGTAAATGGGGTTCTCAGACTCTGCCTCAGAATCAGAGGTAAAATAAGGGGCGTTGAGCTCAGGTGACGGAGTTCTATGCCGTTGACGAGTGGAGTCAAGTGACAAGGCTCGAGATCTATGATGAGTGGTATCGAGTGATGAAGATCGATGTCTATGACGGGTGGTGTCAAGTGAACCATGTTATGGGGGCTCGCCTCGGAGGCGCCGAGAATGTCTCGGGGACTCAATGGTGACAGATGGTGTCAAGTATATGGGGGTTGTGTTGAGTGAAAAATAGCTCAAAAACCCTAATGCAACCGAGTGTGCAGAAGGAGAGCTCAAAAAATAACGACACTCAGGCCAACAACCAACTCAAAACACTTACTGTAACAGCTCTGCTACAATAAGTGGAGTATCAACAGAAATGGTCAGAATACCAACAAGCAGCAGGTTTCCTAAAAAATAAAAATAGTGGACTCGTTAGACCAAAAGGAGGTAAGGGAGCATGCAAACACCTAGCTAAATAGTATTCTGACTCAACTAGACATATCCTCTACAAGGTGATGAAATCCAAGTCAGACAATATGGATAGTAGAGCCAAGTGGCTAAAGATACCCCCCTAGCGGGAGGGACACCGGGTAGTCAATCCTAGAAGAAAGGCAACTAAGATACCCCGTTCATGACACGTCCAGAAAAGGTAAATCTACCGTTTGGTTCTATCGCCGCGGTATCCCCATACGGGTGATACCCCAAGAACTGCGAAAGGTATCCTTCGGTTACTGAATGGATTGCGGTATTCCACTCAGGCCTCCGGAACCAGTCTGGCGACTTCAACCCTCCTAGGGGAGAGGCCCTCTGATAAATTGGTTGTGACCGTGCCAAAAAATACTAGGGGATTTTGGTTCCCTAATGGACAACAACTATGTCTCAAGTGTAAGCAACCGAGGGGTGTTATTTGGATGCATATCCCCCCGATCCTACCTAACTACAAAAATTCTTATGTGTTCCCCAAGTGGGGTTAGAACGTTGGTTGTGTTAAGTAGTTTTTTAAGGCTCACTTGAATTAGGTGACAAAGTGTGTGCATGTGAGATGATGAACCCAAATAAAAAGTGCCACGGGGTAGGCAACTTGCTAACTAAAAATAACAATACTGAATTTAAACTTTGAAATGCAAAATTTTCTCTTTTTCAATTAAAATGCTGAAATTTAAAAAATATTCTGTAAATGGAACAAAAATAATACTGCAGAAAAGGCTGTAGGGAAGGATGGCTGCAGGTAGGATAGATGGTTGTGCAAGTGCAGAAACTATTGCAGCAAAGTGTTGGGTTCAAAACAGGAAAAAGTGCAGAAAACAGACCGTGGGTCTGTGGCAAATCTTGGCGGCCAGACCGCGGGAAACAGCTTAACAGTTATGGACAGGTTGCGGGATTTTGGCTGAAAGATGCAGTCGGGCCGCTGGAAAAAGGTCAAAAGCCGTAGGTGGGTTGTAGGAAAATGGCTGAAAGCCGAAAACAAGACGCAGGAAAATGGCCTCAAGATGCCGGTGGGTTGCAGAAAAATGGCTGAAAGCCACAGGCAGGGCACGGGAAAATGGCCTAAAGACGTCGGTGGGTTGCAGAAAAATGACTGAAAGCCGCAGGCAGGACGCGGAAAAATGGCCTAAAGACACCGGCGGGTTGCAGAAAAATGGCTGAAAGCTGCAGGTAGGACGCGGGAAAATGGTTAACAGCCACCGTCGGATTGCACCAAACAAGCTAATAGCCACAGTCGGATCGTAGATAACAGACTTGAATCCGTCGGCAGGTAGCCGGAAACAGTCTGAGAGCCGCGGTCGGATCGCAGGTAAATGCCTGAAAGGCACGGTCGGAACGCAACTGCGAGGGGTAAAAGACGCGGTTTACGGCAGCCGAAGGAAAAAAATAGAAAAATATTGCAAAAAATTAAAAACGTTTAAAACTTTAAAACTATAACCAGAAATTCAAAGGAACACTAGGGGAGTCGCCAAAATTGTAGCTAGGGTTTTCACCCTAGCTTATGCAAATGAGCACCTACTAAGGAGAATGGACTCCTCAGTAGCAGTTCAATAAACAGTAAATTAAAGTAATGAAACAATACGAATTCCGAACTAGCATGAGCATTAACAAACATAACAAAACATGGAAATATGGCGAAGATCTTTCTTTTTTGTATTAAAATTTTACCTCAGGTGTAGAGGTTGGTAAAGTTCTTGCAATAGTCCAAGAGGGTTGCTCCAAACTCCAGCTTTTCTCCTTCTCTTTCTCCAAAGGGTTGGGAATGGGCCAAAAGGGGCACTCAAGGGTGAAAGTAGTTCAAAGGTGAGCTAGGGTTTCAAGAGTGATTTTGGCAGAGTAAAGGTGTATTTGACTGTGGATATGAAATGAGGGGCCTCCATCACCTATTTATAGGTTTTTAGTGGTGGAGTGCTGGCCCATGGTTTTGGGAACCATATGGTTTAGGTCAGCTGTATAGGGTTTTTTCCTCCTTTTTCCCTCTTTTTCCTTTTTTATTTTATTTTTTATTCCCTTTTTAGAGGGTTTTTGCTATTTTGGAGGAATTTTGGGGGAAAAGGGGGTTTTTTAGCCTTTTGGAGGCTTTTTTGATGGTTTTGTGGCCTTTTGGAGGCTTTTTAATGGGATTTTAAGGTTTTGAAGGTAAATATGGTAGGAAATATGGACAAATGAGTCATGTAATGGGGTAGATGAGGTAGTGAGCACTTTTTGGGTGTTAACACTGAGATTCTGCTGCTAAGTCTCTAAAGATAGAATAAATTTCTTCATTCGTGAGGCCTTCTGTTGGATTAGGAGGCGGTGGGTTTGATGGAGGTTGATAAGGTCTCCTAAAAGGTGGGCTCACAAAACCTCTATTCTAGTTTTGATTTTCATTGTTGGTTCTTTTCAAATCTACCATCTCGTTTGACATTTTCTGGATTAGCTTTTTCATGTTAGTTATGTCAAATGGATCTTTACTTTGTGTAGTGGGTTTAGGAACACTGTCATTCTTCTTCCTGGAAGTTGAAGGCTGTTCATCTGCAATCTCCGGATTGTCTTTAAGACAAAAAATTTCCTTCTCGACTTGTATTGCTTCGGCAAACACTTCCAGCAAAGTCCCCTTTTGTGCTCGTTTCACCCACATTGAAATTGAAGAAGGTAGGCCCTTTTCATAGTAGGCTATCAACAATTCTTCAGCAGGAAGAAGATTGATAGGAATTCTATTCTTTAAGTATGAGAACCTCTGATTGAAATCTTTAACCCTTTCTTTCCCTTTGATTTTCATGGGGGATGATTCCAAAACAAGATCATGTGGTGTTTTGTCATCTCCAAACTTTTAGATGAATAATTTCTCAAACTCATCCCAAGAAACAATAGACCTTGGTGGTACGGCAAAATACCATGTAGCTGCTTTTCCTTCAAAAGTATAAAGAAAGAGTCTGCAGACCACATATTCAAAAAAGACACTTCTAAGCCTAATAGCCTGCAGGAAGGTTTTAACGTGGTCCAGGGCAGGTGATTTGTCACCTGGGTTAAACTTGGGTAACCACTTCTTAGGGTTTTTAGGTAGTCTATGTTGGTCTCCAAGTACCCATACTGCATCTTGGTCAAGACAAGGTTTGTTTCGGTCTTCTGCAGCCATCGTTGGTTCTTCCTCTTCTTCTTCTGATGAAGAGCTTGAAGAATGTTCACTGTCTGAGGAAGAGGATGGAGGAGGAGATGGTGGTGGTCCACCAGTCTCAAGTTTTGGCTGATCTTGTGTTTCCTGAAAAAGTTTGACAAGGCTGTATACAGGGGAACCTGATTTACCAACCGCTTCTTGATTTTGAGGTTGTGGATTATCTGTTTATTGATGTTCAATATTGTGATCAGTTGTCTATTGGATAGTTGGTTCACTAATCTGTGAAACAGTGTTTTGCTGAAGTTCTTGATTACTGGTTTGGAGAAATTTTTGTAAATTGATCACTGCAAAACCACATCCTTATTGATCAGCAAGTCTTTGTTCTACCTTGGAAACCCTATCGGCTGATGTTTTCAATATCTTCTCTAGTGAGAGTGTTCCCCTAGTAGGTGATATAATAAATATATTGTCTTTGTTTTCATGTTGTGCTGCAGATACAACAGGTGTAACAATTTGTTGAGCATGTGTGACAGGAGCAACCGTGGGTTGTGGCTCTATTGGTTGTTTAGATTTTGAAGCCCTTGATTGGCTTCGAGTTTGAACCATTGAAGTATTTCCTGGAGGAGGTTTCTTAGTGGCTTGTTTAGGCATGTTGTACTATTTTCCCTCCTTCTAGAGCCATTTGTTGATGCCTCGGTTGTGCAGGTTAGATGCAAAAGGTGTTGGAATGTTCCAAGACACTCAACAGAGGAAGAAAACCCAAGTTGAAAGGTTTGAAAGGACCCTGCGCAAGGGAAATTCTATCCCCAACCTATTTGGTGTGGTGATCCCCCACGGATATTAGGCCTCCGCTGGCACTCTAAGAGTAAATAAGTTGACCCATAAGATCAGTTTTCCAGTCAAGGAAAACCAAGGTGTGGATATGGTAAAACAAAGCTAACCTAACCTATTTTAGAAAACGGAAACTAGTCTAAGTTAGTCCTGTTCTAAAATGAAAGCTTGATATTGTGCAAATTAACCCTGGGGTGTGGTGAATAAGTAAATTACAACCTTTCACAGAAATGCTTTTAGTTGTTTCACTTATTAATTTAAATCACTATCTATTAATGAAAACTAAGAGACAATAATTCAAATGCTTAAGCCTGTTCAAGATAAATCTGTAAACACTTTGCTAATTGAAAAATTAACAATACTTATTGTGCCATGAATCACTTGTAGAAATCGATAAAGAAAGTATTAAAATTGAAGAAATTCAATCAAATATTTTCATACATACATCAGTTATACAGAAAAATCAATTCAACAGATTTATGCATTCATTAAATATCTAACAAGAGATCATGTATATATTGGATGATAATCTGGAATATAAAATAAGAAATTCTCAAAGAAATTTGAGTAACAACCAGAAGATGGATCCAAAGATAACATTACTGTATTAAGATGTCTTGTACCAAAATTACAATGACTCTGGCCACAAAGTATCCCCAGTCTTATCTTCTGCTGAATTACAATTCCAAAAATTCCAACCCCTTTCTCAGAGAGGTATTCTTTCTTAAATAAAAATATTACAACAGAGTACAATGAGAAATTCCCAAAAGATAGGGATCCCAAAATCACAAATGAGTCTATTGGGCCAGAAAATCCTGCCACTTATCATATATCTCTAACAATTCATCTATGTTTGGATAGTTGATAGATTCTAGGGCTATATGGGCATTACATATGTTATTCTCCATGTCATGCTTGGTGAGCTTATGCCAAGTATGAAGGTAGACATGGATCTTTCTCTCAAAGGAGAGCGGTTTCCTGATCAGCTCATCCACATGATCAATGTTGACTGCTTTAATAGCCCGGATCTTCTGTGCAGTTTCTTCACATTCACGCTCCACTTCTTCCAGCTTACATTTAGGTGGAAGAGCCTTCAAAATAGGATCCATGTATGGAAGATGTAGAGCTTCCATGATATTATCAGCTGCATACCAACGTCGAGTGCAAAGGTCTTTGGATTGTCTGATGATCTCTTAAGCAGTCATTGAATTCAATCTAGGTATTCAAGGAGGCTTTGTTCTTCTTCATCTGAAGACTGCTAAGAATTGGGAGGTCCGTAGGGATGTTTTTAATATACCATTTCCATTCACTAACCTCGTCCTGAGCTTTGGAGGCCTGAATTCTCTTGATTTTCTGTACCTCAAGGTCACACGACATTTTGTCAAAAATAATAAACGTCTCCCTAATTTCATCTTGTGCAATGTACACATTTTCAAGCAATTAATAATGTCCATGATTAACCTCCAAGGCCAGATCCTTGAACTCCTGTGGTGTAAACTTAGAAAAACTAGTTGAAGCATTTGCAGTTACAATTCCAACTTGGATCTCCAAGGTTGCTATCTTTTATGCCTAGATGGAGTTCTGAGTTTTTTCTATATTAAGCTGATTATGAAGAGAGATGTTCTCCTATTATGATGCATGTATGCGTTCCATCCATTCCTGCCTGATGTTAGCCACATGAAGGCCATGTTCATCCTTAACCCTGGCCAACTCATCTTCAAGTTCCTTAATTCTTTCCTTTTTAAGATCAACCTCTCTGTTCAGTAACTGAACTGAATCTATATTGGCACCAGCGAAAGCTCCCAAAACTGTTGCTGCTTCAATGGATCCATCCTGAGGATCACCAGTTTGTTGAGCCCATAAGACTTGAATCAGAGCAGGTGATTCCAACGTTTGCTCATCTTTAGTTCTCTTCCTTGTTTTCTTGAATACTATCCTCTCTTCCTTGTTATAGAAATAGCTTCCAATAAGAACTACATCTTCATATACATATTCATCAACCACCTCAGTAGTGATGGGAATAACATTAACAGTGGAAATTATTGAAGGTGTCATAATACCACTAGGGTGAGGGATAGACATAGTAACTTGGGGAACAACCACTGAGACAGAAACATCTTGGACAAGTGACTGGACCTGTGTAGGTGAAGGGACCAAAATGGAAAGTTCAGACAGAAGAGTCTGTTCTTCAGCATTGGGGGTTGATGACAGGGAAGGAACTATAGGTGGTTCCTCGATGCTAGGTGAAACAGAGATATCTAATGGTATAGATTGAGGAATTACAGAAGAATGATCTTGAATTGTGATAGAGGATGGAATGGGAAAAGGAATGGAGGTGAATTGATCGATGGAAGGTATTAGCAAAATGGGTTTAGGTTACTGTGTAGGAATGGTAGTGGTTTGAGCTTCTGTCACCATGGACTTAAGGATAGAGAAAAACTCTTGACTACCTGAAAGTGTAGTGGAAGAAGAAGTTATACTGTTGAACAATTGAGACAATGAAAAGGGAGGTAGGTGCTCTTAAAATGAAGCGGAAAATTGTTGAACTGATGTTAACTGAGATGTTGAAACCGAAGAATCCTGAACAGAGGTGTCTTCAAATGACTGTTATTGAGCAAAGTAGTCCATCTCAATAACATTTAACAAGTCTATGGGCATCTTGGATTGTTCTGTAATCTCCTCAGTTATTGAAACTGGGGGTTCAGGCTCTTCAACAATATCATAGTTAATAATCTAAACATTGGGGAGTGGATTGGCATGGATCCCTTGCCTTTTTGCTGAGCTGGCATGGGTAACCATCAAATCATAATTTTCTTGCACAACTGTACTAATGATTTCAGGAGGGTTTGAAGGCTCCATCATTTGAGAATCCATAATAACCTTATGGGGTTCAATAGCATGAGTCTTCCATACTGATGTCAATTGTGCCAGATCTTTCTGAAATTGCTGAGAAGTATATAACAGGGCCTTGACCTGTTCTGTTGTTTTCTTCGGGGGAGAATCCTCGATGGGGGTTTTGACTTTTCCTTGTTCTAAATGGACCACCATTTGAAGAGAATCAACTTCCTGAGCTTCTCTTTCTTCTCTTTCTCTTCTTACTTTATCCAACAAGTCCAACTCCAATTTCCTATAGCTTAGCACCCTGAGCTTTAATTCCTTCTAATATTGCAGAATGTTATGCTGCTCTTCTGGGTCTTTTGCTCTAGCAAGAACTTCAGAGAATGAATTGACTCCATGATAGATAGAGTCATCTGGGATGTTTTCATGCACATAGTCCATTTTAATATGGGTTTGCTTGAAGTGTGCATCCAATAACTTCTTGGGGTCATGCTTTATTTTAGGGGCAAATCCCAATTTTAAATCAACCATTTGGTCACCCAGGATCGTTTCCCAATTGGAGGTTGGGATGACCAATGACCCAAGGTTCAAAGGGAATTTAAGCCATCCCTTCTTTCTACGACCTGTAAGCTTCTTATACATACCATCAGTCACAGTTTGAAATGGAACTTCCTGCAAAGCCAATCTGTCATGGACAATTCTAGGTAACAGATGTACAGTGTTACTACCCTAGACCCTGATATATGAGAAATAGTCACACACATACCAGTCATCGATAGTATTGATGAGTGCCTTGGCATCATCCGAAAATGCTGGTGCTTCTTGCTTAAAAATATTGAAATAGACAAGGCCCAAGAATTGATCACATATATCATAGAGTAGAGGTATAAAGTTTTCTTCCCATAAGATTGAATGTTAGATGTGCACAGGTGGGTCTATTGGATTCCAGTTCTAGTTCAAGTTGGGGTATTGAAATTCTGAGTAGAAAACATCAATTACATAGGTAGACAAAAAGAAATGTGGTTTTCTGAAGGCATGAGACTTCTCGTAATCTTCGATAGAATTTTTTTGTTTGAGGACAAGATGGAAGCCCATGGGAAGGACTCGCTAGTAGTCAAGACATGGTGTGCTATAGGTGCCCATTCAAATTTAAACAACGAACAATATAGGAGTCCGAACAATTGACACAACGTAGCTGCTAGCAAAGAATAAGGTTCCTTGAACCAGGAAATTGGATACAGGTTATCCGGCTTAAGCACGAAAGCATTAGGTTTTATCATCCAGGACTTCATCATGTTGGAAAAATTGTAACGGGACTTGGAGGATTTGATGAAATCAGGAGATAGGGTCTGCTCATGTGGTCTGAGAGAAAAAGGTCGGGTAAAAACATCGGGATGGAAATGAGTCAATTGATTCCCTGGACTATCATTGAAAGATTGGTCTTTGACACTAGCGTTCTCAACTATCCACTTCACTGCATCCGTATAATGTAAGATAGCGGGCTGTGCAGCAATAGCATGAATCTGGGAAGCCCTAATCTTCTCATAGGCGGGCCTATCAAATTCTACCTGTGAAAGGTCATCGTTGTCAAATATAGCATAAATCCTAGACCAATCCATTTGATAAGTCTTGATGACCTTACCGCTGGTATCTGAGAAGATACTGAAGTTGGGGTTTTTTGTTAGGGTATCTCTGAGAACGGTCCTGGACCGGGTACTTCTTGACATTGTGGAAAAATTCATACTTTCTGATGAAAATAAAAGAAAGCAAAAATAAAAAACAACAATCACAAACAGCCAAGAGACCAACCGAAAAATGAAATGACAGCAATCCTACCTGTGATAACTGAAAACCGACAATCAACTGAAGCAAGAAATCCACGGTAAAATTGGCACAACGGAGTAATTTTGACCGAGTAAAAATGATAACGAAAAACAAGAAAAACCCTATATTTATCAATTTACCTAAGTTAAATCATGACCATAGGATTGAGGATAATGAACGACTGAGATTAATCGATGCAAGATGCAGAATTGGGTTCAGAGACACAATTAAAGGTTTTATTTACCATTCCCGAAAGCCGAAAACTGACACTGGTGGGTTTCGGGTTTCAGGTTTCAAAATATAACCAAATGAAAACCAGGTTCCCGAAAGCCGCAACCCGATAGTTGCGGGTTGTGGGTTTCGGGATGCAATCAAACGCAAAGTTAAAAAGGTAATTTCCGAATCCCGAAACGTGACATTGTCATGTTTCGGGTTTCGGGTTTATTAAAACTTACGAGCAAAAGCCTAGATTCCCGCAACGCGACATTGTCAGGTTTTGGGTGTTGGGGTTTATATAAAACAAACTTTGAAAAATGAAATCTCGCACCCGCATCTTTCGGGTTTCGGGTTTCGGGTTTCAGGTTGTCCAAGTGTCGGGTTTCAGTTTGGTAGAGAAAAAGGTTAAAACACTCAAAATTTAAAGATTTCTGCAAACCAAACACTTAGAGATAATCCAAATCAGGCAGAAACATGGAGCAAGAAGGTATGGGCATTAGATCTAAAGAGATCTAAACTGAAAACTCGTATTCACAAAGGGAAACTTACCCATATACCTTCGAATTTATTAAAAAAATGGGGCTCCCGTGCTTTAGCTAAGCATGGGATCTGTTGTGGCCACAATAGGGTGCTGCTTCAGTATGGGATCTAGTATGATCTCTTGGTTTAGCAAGAAGCAGTCCTGTGTGGAACTGAGTATAGCCAAAGCAGAGTATGTTGCAACTTGTTCGGCTAGTTGTGAGGCAGTATGGCTTAGGAAGCTACTGTCTGAGTTATTTGATATCCCGTTGGATGCTACCTGTCTCTTCTGCGACAACCAAAGTTGTGTGAAGTTGTCTGAGAACCCAATGTTCCATGACAGGTCGAAGCACATTGAGATCAAATATCACTATATCAGGGATATGGTGCAAAGAGGAGCAGTGAAGCTCCTGTATGTTGCGACAGGCGAGCAGATAGCCGATGTGTTGACCAAGCCGCTGGCCAGAGTGAAGTTTGAGTACTTCAGAGAGAGGCTTGGTGTACTTCAGATCGAGATTCCCTGTAAGGGGAAGTGATGAGTCCAGAGACACAAATGCACATGAGCCATTCTCACATGGTGGTAGGTGTGTCCTCCCATGGTGCAGATATAAGGGCTGGGGCCATTCCGACATGGTTGAAGTGTGTCTTCCCATGGTCGTTGATGTAAGAGCTGTGACATTTAAGCATGGTTGAAGTGTGTCTTCCCATGGCTACGATATAAGTGTTGTGCCATTCCTAGCATGGTTGAAGTGTGTCTTCCCATGGCTATGGATATAAGGGTGATGCCATTCTCGCATGGTTGAAGTGTGTCTTCCCATGGCGTAGATATAAGTGCTGAGCCTTTCACAGATGTTTGAAGTGTGTCTTCCCATGCCGGTGGATGTAAGTGATGTGTGATGTGCATATGGGTTGTGCTCCGTGGACTATGAGGTGATCTGAAGACGATGAGGTGATAGTATGGTACATAGGTTTTTCAGAGGCATATAATCAATCCTGAGATGCTCTTACAGGTTTTGCAGAGGCAATGTAATCATTCCTTGGAGATTTTGCAGGTTTTGCAAAGGCATTGTAATCAGTCCTGAGGTGTACTTGATGGATTGCTCGCAGAGATGACGAAGACCTACATGGAGGCTAGGCCTACAACCAACATGAAAAAGGGCTGGCTCTGTAGAACTTCCTATAACGAATAGATTGAAGATTGATTGATATAGTAGCAACACTGACGATGATGCTCCGTGATCCAGTGACGATGATCTATCTCTAGAATTGAAGACTTGTGCATATATGTATTGATGACTTGTGTCAAGAGAATACCTTCCTAGTTAAGAGGGAGTGTTTATGTATTTGTAACTTTGGAAGATATTCACTTGTGTATTGTATTTGTACTTTATTGTATCCCCAACGGAGATATATTATTCCTTCGATTGGAAGTGTTGTCATGTGTACTTGCAAGTGTCGCAAGTTATATTGTAAGTATCGTAACTTATACTTGATGGGTTATTAGACCACCTTGATGGGGTCGGCCCTGTATGAGTCATGTGGGTCAAAGGGTTATTAGACCCCCCTAGAGGGGTAAGCCTAGTCAACATTATGTTAAGTGGTAAAGTTGGGGCCGACCTAGTTGAGTAAAGGGAAAGTCAAGTTAGTGTATAAATAGAGAGTGTGTATCTCTCATTTTACACATTCTGTTATTCACTCACTTCGAATTAGTGAGAGAAGAGGAGGGTCCGCACAAGTAGAGGAGGAGCATGATGTTGAAGATATATATCTCTTGGGTTTGATAATTGTGATCCTTGTATTGATGCTTATTCTATCTCTGAGGAAGTTGCGGGGTTTTTCTCCTTCTTGGTTTTCCCCGGTGAAATGTTTTGTGTCTATGGTCTCTTGTATCTTATGCTTGATATGCTATACATGTTGTTCGTTCAGTTAAGATCCTAGATCTATTTAATTAAATGATGAAAAACTAACACTAATTTCTACAAAGATTATGGTGTTAGACCTGATAGGATGCAAATAGGATGACAACAACACCAATACCTCGACAATAACACATTTATGGGTACTTCATGCTCGGGTAGACTCCTTGGGATAAACCCAAGGCTTCTAGGCAATTTTCCATGGGACTTCTGTGGAAACCCAAGGATTCTAGTGCTCACTGGAAGTAATCATACATGGGGTAGGATAAATGGATTATACCCAACATTCTACAACAATGGAACATATGTTTAAAATCAATCTGGCAAGTATTTGAAGGACAAGTAGATAAGGGTGCTACCTAGGACTGCTCAACTAGTCTAGTTCCAGACAGTTCCAAATGACCTTAGAGGGTCATGAATTTCAGAACCAATGATTGGGATGGATTTATTAGAAGCTTATAAACCTACAAAAACCCACAGACTTAAAATTGGGCTTACAAAAACCAAGTTATTACAAATTCTGTGAAACTAGTCAAATTTACTATGCTAGAGAGTAAGCTCTGAAATAGAGAAACCTAAATAGCTCCATAGGATCACAAATTATTAAAAAAATTGATATATGATATCAAATACATGTACATGAATAGAATAAATATCATATCATATTTATAGAGCAACAATTAATGATCTATTGAAGCAAAATCAACAGGAAGTCCATAATTCTTAGGATTTTACAAAATAGAAGCAAGAATGTTAAATTTGAGAGTGAAATGAAGGATTTTCACCACCATATTAGAACCATGGGAAAGGGAAAACCATAATATATTTTTTTATAGGTGCATGAACAGTATGGGGCTCTTACAAAACTCAAAAATCTAGAAATACAAAGATAGAGTTGCACAGGTGAGCTCCTCAACACGTAAACCTTGGCTCTGGTGAAAATGGTTGGACCTTGGTCATAAGGACACCTTTTTAGATGAGACAAAAATGTGTTCCTTACTGTAAAATACCCTCCATATGCAATGGATAAGTTATCACAACCCACAAATGACTAGAAAGGTCAAAACCATAACCTCCATTTCGACCTTTCAACATTATTTCAATTGAACAAAGGGATTGAACCGCACAACAAGAACACCAACCACTGGATCAGATATGCAACTCATACTCTAATGGATACACTAAATTTTTGAATATGACTACAACAAGTATTTCTATGGGGCACATCACGCACAACTGGATAGGGGTGCATCTCCCAAGCGTTTGAGATGTAGAGCTCTCAAGACAATTATCTGAAGTGACAAAAAATGTGAGAGGGGGTGCACCACCTTCTTTTATAGGATGAATTGAGTTCTATATACATTCATTTTGGACATCCTCATTATCCATGCGCTCTCCTTGACTTATTTTAACATCTTTAGCTTTTACTTTTCTTTTTCCTAGCTTTGTTTCCTTTCCGCTTTAGACTGATTTTATGCTTTTGGAAATATCTTCCTTTTCCTGGATTTTATCTTCTTTTCCTGCTTTTCATATGCTTTTTTTACTGCTTTTCAGTTTCTTTATTCTTTTATGTACTTTCCTTCCTTTATGCATGTTTTATGCTTTTCAAATTTGCCTGATTTTGTCTTGCCTTCTTCCATCTTTTTAGTGGCTTTATGGATTTTTCTTGATTTTCTTCTAGTTTCCATTTGGATGACAAATCATTGGGTCCACTAGAAATCATGCGCTCTCCTTGGCCACCTAGCACATCCACTTAATTACAAAAATTAGATATTAGAAAAAATGTTCACAATTTAATATAGCATTCTAATCCTAAGTCTAAAAATTAAACAATTGGGTAATTAATACATCAAAATTGACCCATTCACTTGTTTGGCCAAAACTTCAGGGGTTGGATAAATAGAACAATAGTCATGGATTCCTCATCCTTTTAATGCATTTCCCCTAGTTCAGATACCTTGTGGTGGTATTATTTCCCCTTTTTGAATCTTAGGATCAACAATTATCAACCTAAATCACAACCACCAGTCTATGTGACTTAGGAATTTGTGATCCAGGGTTGATTTGGAGACATTACACTCCTCCCCTCCCAAGTTTTCTTGTCCTTAAGAAATACATCAACTCCATAGAAAGCATGAAAACAATCCATGACTTCTCACGATCGAGATTTGTTGTTGAAATGACATAACATGGGAATTCAGTTGGTCCACCATATTTCCTCTGTGACACTATGAACATAACCTTCTCCCCGTTGAGTGACTCCACTGTCTCAACAACTGAAAATGTATGTTCTTCCCAATTGAAACATATGGGAAAAATGCCAGGATCCCAAGTAAATATGATGAAAGAAATGTGACTATGACAACCACCATTGCACTCCAACAACATCATCGATACCCAAGACAATCCATCATGCCAAGGAATTCTCGGATCCCATTTCCTTAGCTGCACCCACCAAAACATAAATGGTGTTTGAAACCACCCATCAATGCCTAGATCCCATGGTCACTGATGCATACCATCCGTCATCACTACTTCTTGTGACAACTAGTCACTCCATGGTATGCCATGATCCATCCACTACCATGTTGGAATTTCGTCACTTCTAAGGCATATTAAGGTCTTTATCATTTGTTCCAACCATGTTTGGATCTCTTCTTGTACAAACTGATTTCGTACAAGCTCTACTGTTTCCAACATGCTTTGTATGCAAGATGCTTTTCTCTTGCATGGTAGTTCCAAATATTCCATGTACTTGCAAACCCAATCCATGGATGTATGTGTACTGACAATATCCAAGGGCTGCCATAAATACCCCTAATGTTGCTCACATGGTAAGGCAATGTCTGTAAAAAAAAATTATCACAGAGGAAAAAAGAACTTTACCTCAATGAATCTCCATTCTTTCTATGTATCTATTCACCCAACCCCTAGATGAATAAACACTTTGGCTCGCTGATCCATGTGGGATGTGGTTAGCCACCTTCTTCAAAGCTAAGTATTTTTTCCATATAGCCATCTCATGAGGTCTTTTTTTCAAGGCATGCATGTCAAACAATTCCCTACAAATGCAAGCAAGACTTATGCATCCTTGGGCCTCCATCTCAGTGATGTACTTGTCTACGCAATCCCCGGATAAAAAATCACCATATCTTGCTGAATCAATTGGTATGTCTCCAACTATTTCTCCCATATTTGAGTCCTTCTCTATGCCCTTTTGTATACCAACAAGCACTTGGACAAAATATTCTACATATATGTTCTCTTTAAGCACTTGCAAATCTGAATTTACCTCATGTCCAAATATCACATGAGGTTCCTCCATCAAATCAACTGTGCCACCTGCAATGTGAAAATGAGTATCTTCTATGCAGGATGAAGGGTGTGATAAACTCAACTTCTTTCGAATTTGATCATTCTACATTCTTGATTCTTGAAGGGTCCTCTGTGTGATATTTAATGAATCACTGGTGGCTTCCAATTCACTAGTGATATTTTTTTATTCTTCTTCTTCCTCCTTGAGCACATTATGGTACATTTTAGCCACCATGATGAGATGATCCCTATTTGAAATTAAGTTCATGTAACTCTCTTTCATCTTGACCACTTCTTATTTTAGTACTATGAACTCTTCCAAAAACATTTCTCCTTCCAAATTTCCTCCCAAAGCTTTCGAACAACATTTTGTCACCAAGGTATTGGTGTCAATAAATTTCTTCATGGATGATATAAGCTTCTCTTTGTTCTCCTTCAATGATCCACTCAAATGATGTGGCTCACCAAAAAGATCATCCACCAATGAACCTTCCTCACATACAGAAAGTTCATAATCCTCCTAGTGTGAGACAAGTGCTCTGCCATCATCTTGCAAGTCAATATTTCCTTCAAGCACTTGTAAATCAGAAAACTCTTCATGCTCACTTTGCAAATGAGGCTTCTCCAATATGCCATGTGTGCAATCAGCCACACACATCTAATCACATGTAATTTTGGGAAAGGACTCTGACTCTCCCAATGCCATGTCGAGTTTCTCTACTTATTCTACCTTGTATTTTGTAACTTTGCGAGAAAGATATCTATCCATAAACAACTATAGGTATTATGATCTCATCATCCCTAGCTCTCTTTTAATGATGCTTACTTTGGAAGTATATAATATTTATACCATTCCTTCTTGTCCCTCATCTATAAGATTGTCAATGAGTTTTTGTGCTCCATCATTTCAGGACAAGGCCTGCATTAGCTTTTCTTCTTTGACTAAGAGTTGGATCTCTAAGTCACTCAATGGCTCCTTAAGAGCACTATGTGGGTTGCCACAAGTGTGCTCATGCAATTCTTGAGATTCATGCAAAATCTCCTCTAAAAATTCATCCTTCTCAAAATTTTGATTGTCAACACTAGAAGGCTCTTCCATGCCAATCTTTTCACTAGAAGTGGCTACCATCACAAAATGACACGAGGGAATGCAAAAAATAGAATGGTAGAAATACCTTTGAGACACCTTTGTCTCTTCATGTGATGGAGTGGTGTTGGAATATTCCTCCACCAAACTTTCAGTTTCTCCCTCCACTAATGTGGGGATTCCTATTTCTCCATGATGGATTTATTAGGGTACTTGAAGGGATGCACTTTCCTCTTCCTCCAAATATGCTCCACACATGGTTTCATATGCACCAAACCTATCTTCCATATTCCTTGTAATGATATGAAACTCACCAACAAAGAATTTTGACTGTCCATTAGTTGATTCATTCTCCATATTTTCAACAAACTCTTGCATGGTGGTTTGACCTCCCATTTTACTATGTTCTTTATCCTCCTTTGTGGCTAGCTCAGTGGGATGTTTATCATATTCATTTGATGAGAATCCTTCATTGGGAAAGGTGATATGCATGATTTCCAAGGGCTGCAATGCAATTTTCAATTGCTTGTGGCATGCATCCACAGCTTCACAGTCATCCTTAACCTCCACACTGGCATTAGAAAACTCTTGCTCTCATTTTAATCACATGAGATGGAAAATTCTTTTGCTTGATATGAGAAAACCTTTCTTCTACAAAAATCAGATTTACATCCACCTCTTAGCATGATTCTTTCCTCTTTATTCTTAATGCATTCATTAGAGGAAATGCATGGTTCTTCTCTCATAGCATTGTTTCCCTTTAATGATTCCTCATTTACATCCTTGGGAAAAAATCCATAGATGAGATAGATATAATCCTTGAATTTCATGGCTGCACAAACATCTTTACCCAATGTTAGGTACTCTTGGTAGCAGCAGGGCATGTTTTCACATACTTCTATCACCTTTTCCAAATATTTATTGACCACTGGAGGATCAGACCTTGTTCCTTCTCTATATGTTTGGTCACAAAAGTAACCATATTCATCTCTTGACACATGCAAAACTCCATCTACATAGATAAGTTCTTCTTCTTCATACTACTCAAGGAATTCTTCACCCATTGGTATGAGGCTCATAGCTGCAACTTGAATATGTGTTCTGCAATACCTATGTAATTGAGAGTTTATGGGGCTTGGTATTTTTTCTCAAGAGTGTAGAGGACCATGCTATGATACCACTATAATTTACCTCTCTAATCATAATAACATTAACTCAAAATATTTGCAAAATTAAACAAACAGTGGATTAATTGGAATAAATGACTAGCTAATTTGACTAGGATTCTGAAAAACACCCAAACATCACTAAACACCCCCCAATTTTTCCCAGGATGATGGTATTAGACCTTCTAGGATGAAAATAGTCTAACAACAAGTCTAATATGTCGAAAGTGGCACATTTATGGGTACTTCACGCCCGAGTTAACTCCTTGGGCTAAACCCAAGGCTTCAAGGTAATTGTCCACGAGAATTCTATGGAAACCCAAGTATTCTGGTGCTCACTAGAAGTAATCATACCTGGGTTAGGATAAATGGATTATCTCCAACCTTCTACAACAATGAAACATAGGTTTAGAATCAATTTGACAAGTATTGGAGGCTAAGTGGATAAGGGTGCTACCTAGGACTGCTCAGCTAGTCTACTTCTAAACACTTCCAAATGACCTTAGAGGGTTATGAATTTCAGAACCAGTGATTGGAATGGATTTATCCAAATATTATAAACCTGCAACAACTCATAGACTTAAAATTGGGATTACATAAACCAACTTATTACAAATTTTGTGAAACTAGTCAAATTTACTATGCTAGGGAGTAAGCTTTGAAATAGAGAAACCCATACAGCTTCATAGGCTCACACATTCTTCCAAAAACTTATATATGATATAAAATACATGTAATTGAACAAGATCAAGCTCATATCATAGTTTTATAGCAGCAATTAATGATATATTGAAGGAAAATCAACAGGATGTCCATAATTCTTAGGATTTTACAATATAGAAGAAAGAATGTTAAATATGAGAGTGAAAGGAAGTAATTTCACCACTGGATCAGAACCATGGGAAGTATAACATAATAATATGTCTAAATAGAGGTGCATGAATAGTATGGGGATCTTACATAGCTCAAAATATGTAAATACAAAGAAAGAGTTGCACAGGTGCGCTCTGCAACACTGAAACCTTGGATCTGGTGAAAATGGTTGTATCTTGGTCATATAGGCACCTTTTTCGATGAGAACAAATGTGTTTATTATTGGAAATGACCTTCTATATGCAATGGAATAGGTATCACAACCCCAAAATTTTCAGAAATGTCGAAACTATAACCTCCATTTTGGCCTTTCAACATTGTTTCCATTAAATGAAGGGATTGAACCGCACAACAAGAAAACCAACCACTAGATCAGATCTACAACTTAGAATCTAATGGATGCACTGACATTGTGAATATGATTGGAACAAGGATTTATATGAGGAAAATCACCCATATATGGCTAGGGGCATATCTCCCAAGCCTTTGAGATGCAGAGCTCTCAAGACAATTATCAAAGTGACCAAATTATGTGAGAGGGGGAAGACCACCTTCTTTTATAGCATTAATTGAGTTCTAGATACATTGAATGTTGACATCCTCATTATCCATGCAACCTCCTTGAATTATTTTAGCATATTCATCTTTTACTTTTCTTTTTCCTAGCTTTGTTGCCTTTCCTCTTTAGATTGATTTTTTCTTTTGGCAACGTCTTGCTTTTCCTATGCTTTTTCCTACTTTTATGCTTCTTTATGATTTTATGTACTTTCCTTCCTTTCGACATGATTTCTTCTTTTCAGAGTTGCTTTCTTTTGTGCTTCCTTCCATCTTTTTATTGGCTTTCTGTATTTTTCTTTATTTTCTTCTAGTTTCCATTTGGATGACAACTCATTGGGTCCACTAGACCTCATGCGCCCTCCTTGGCCATTTAGCACATCTACTTAATTACAAAAATTAAATATTATCAAGAATATTCACTTTTTAACATAGCATTCTAATCCTAGGTCTAAAAATTAAACAATTGGGTAATTAATACATCAAAATTGACTGCTTCACTTGTTAGGATTCGGCTAGAACTTTAGGGGTGTTTAAGTAGCATAATAGTCATGGATTCATCATCCTTTTAATGCATTTGTCCTAGTAAGCATACATTATGGTTGTATTGTTTCCCCTTTTTGAATCTTAGGATCGATAAATTATCAACCTAAATCACCACCTAGGTGCATAATCATGAACCCGCCTAGGTGACTTAAGCAATTGTGGTCCAGGGTTGATTTGGGGACATTACAACAGACAATTGAAAAAAAATTCTAAAGAACTTATTATGCTACAAGGATGAAATATCATAATAGAAACCATATTTGGAATGTCCTTTACTATCCTTGGGGTTCCTTCTTCATTAATGCATTCAAAATTCTTGTTGTATCGATCAAGTTTAACTTTATTTTCTTCCAATCAATCCATTCCATTGAGAACATCATAGGAATGAAGTGGAAAAACATATAGATTTTCCAACTCGATGAGTCCATCCATAAATAATGGACATTTCTCCACCACTTCACTAACTTTTCTCTTTGTTCCAGTGTGTTGATGCCCAAATTTGTCATCATTTTGAATCTATAATCATGCTATGCTGGTACTATTTATGTCATTTTTTATGTATCAAGTTCATACTGCACAACATTTAGACATTGATATTGAATCAGGTACCTATTTTTGAATTACGTTTAATTCTCCCATATTTTTCCATTGATTATCATCTCATATGGTACATTCATATCATATTAACATTTTTAAAACCATTGGGCATAATTTTCTGCTGCTACATGTTATGGTTCTCATGCAGACGTTCATTCAGACTCATTCACATTCAGATGACCATTCAACCCATCATTCACACTTGAGAAATCATTTGTTTGCCTAGCTGGGAGCACTCATGGAAAAAACAAAGATGTGGGTTTTGTTGCCCACCTGGCACACATGGTTCATGAGCTTCTGCTTGTAAAGATTCACCTCATTACTTTCCCAAGCATCTAGCATTCTATTGCCCACATTGAGGAAACCGACATGCACGATTTTGGGGAAAGACATCCTGCTCTTCAATGAAGTCGTTTTCCAACTTGTATGACATTCTATTATTAGAGAGGTCAACCACTGAAAGGGTCGACTCTCTCTCTATTGTGAATCATTATAGAAAGACGTCTTGGGTTGTGACGATGAGATAGAGAAAAAAAATTTGTAAACTTTGCTTCCGATTTTAATACAAAAGCTCTGTTCAACTGTTGATTTCATTTTCCACTTTAGCATAGATCATCCACTGTTCTTGAGAAGGCCCCCCCAGCGACAACAGATTTACTTGTGCATATGTTTTTGTCTTCTCTCTTTCTGTACAGCTAAGTGATTTAATCTTTAGTATTGTGAATGTTCATAGCTTCAAGTCGTTTTTCCTTTGTTTATAAATTCAGCATGTATAAAAGTCATTTAACTTTCCCCTGCTCATAATTTGTGTTTTTTTTATCATTCGGCCTGTCGTACGCACCGAGCTTTCGGACTGTCATTTCACCTTTAATATTTTCAGTTTTCATTTTGTAATTAGCTAGGGTTTGAACTCTCAGATTTAGTGTTTCATTTATATTCTATAGTTGATTAGCATTTAAATTTATAGTTAGCATTCTTGTTCTTTCTAAATTGCACAATGTTATCATAGATCGTATTAATTTCATTTAAATTTCAGTTCATCTCATTTCTATAGTTACAAGAAGATTCAGCCTTTCATTTCCATTTCGCATTTTAACTTACAGCTAGTAATTCATCTTTGTTTACATAGCATGTTACTGCTCTAGATCTTACTAGTTCCATTCTTTGTTTAGTTTATTTCATTTTTGTAGGTGTAAGAGAATAGAAATTGACTTTTTATTAAAACTCAGTATTCTCATTTGGATTTCAAAGATGCAGTAGTTTCAAGTTGTTTTATGGTTTGATTGTAAAAATTCACATAACTTAGTTCGACATATATTTGCTTCCCCATTATAGATCAGTTGCATCATCTTTTCATAGTTAATTAAAATGCCTTCGTTTATTGTTTGGTTTATTGTAGAAGTAGAATAATAGTACTTTTTTTGTTGTTGTAGGTTTGCTTACAAGTCGAATTTGTTTCCATCCATTTCAATTATTGTTTTATGCTTAGTTATAGGTTTGCTCTGAGTTTAGGTTGCCTTTTGTATTTGATGTTTTAGCTTGAAGTCTTGATACAGTAGAGTTAGAATTCAATAGTCATTGCATGAGTTTGATAGGCATTGCATGTTTCAATTCCGGAATAGTCATTATAGATAAAATAACTCAGAGTGTGTGCTTTTCGGTAGAGTTGAACTGTTAAGTAGTATTTCATTGATTCTAAGTAGTGTAACTAGGTTTTCAAATGTCATTTACTTGATGGATAAGTGATAGTTACAATGTTTAAATTCTCTAGCAATTGGTCCATTTTTAGTTTCCATATCTTTATAGAAGTTAAGTTAGATTTATTTCCTTTTTGCATCTTTGTAGCATTTGTAAGTCACCTTGACACAATTCCTCAAGAAGATTGGAATTAGATAGGTCTTTTTACGAATCATTTACTGCTTTGAAATCTTAGTTGTCAATGTATGTTTAATTCCTAGAGTAGTATTTCATTTGTAGTTTAACTATTGGATTGGATTTCTTAGGTTAATTCATTAGTTGTCTCTCTCAAAGTAATATAGTTTCCTACTTTTTAAAGGTTAGTTGCAATTTGTTTCATAGTTAGAATTTTGATATCACATAGTAGAATAGATTTCAATTCCTAGAATAGGATAGAAATTATTTAGGGTTTGGATAATTAATTATAATTCTATTTCCATAGTATAGTTTGTTTTCAGTCAAACATTGTTTTCTAGACTAGTGATTTTCTTTCATTTTGCAATCTCCATTTTTGTTCTTAGAATTAGTATAGAGTTAGTTTTCTAGTTAGGTTTTACATTTTTAAATTGCATCGTAATTATTTCAAGTTACTAGGTTAAGTTTGAATCCATTAAGTAGATCATAGTTTAATACTTTTAAGTAACTTGGTTTTTCATTTTGAAAGAAAACATCTATAGGATCTGCATAGTACACATCTTAGTTTCCTTTCTACCTCAACATATATTTTGTGATAACTCTAAGTGTACAAACCCTGGTTGATAATTAAATATTGGAAATTTAATAGACATAAAACTATACCAACATTTTGGCGCCATTACCGGGGAGTTGTAGATAGGTAGAATTTCCTTATGAAATTTAGTGATAGGTTGGTGGTGGGTGAGCGGTAAGACGAGAGGTAAGAGCCTGCGCATCTGTTATAATAGGCATTCCCAAAACCCAGTAGTAGTAGTAATGCAATTAGGTTTTTCTTTAGCTTTAGTTTTTCTTTCATGAATAGACCTAGAGATTCAAAAGGTAGATACGTTAAAACTAGTCCCCAAAACACTATAAAAAATCCTACGAACCTTTACGGGGGGCATGCCACCCAGACTAATAACTCAACGGAAAGGTATCGAAAAAAACACAAAGGGGATAGTCCTACTTGGAAAGCTAAAGAAATCATCTTTGGAAACCATTCGAGGGGGACCATAGAAACATCAGAGAAGTCAGTCCATAAAGAAAACCTATCAGGATAACCTCAGGACCACATTGAGACTGAACTTAGGCAAGAAGAAGTTTGACCAATTGGAACCCATTAATCCTCCATTAGTTTCAAAACCCAACGAAACAACCTTCTCACTAGTAGGGGGTCCGAATTTAGTATATTTTGTTGATCCTGCACATGTAGACGCTCTTTTTAAAAACTCTAAAAATATAGTTGTTTCATAGATGAAAACATCAATTATAGGACCTACAATCCCTGTAGAACTGGACTATCGCGTAGCTGACAACACTTCTCATCGGAGGAATATTTTCCTCGAAAAGGAGCGTTGGGACATCCCATATTCACCAAGAAAGGAACCTCCTAGGTTTTCTCTCTTTGGAAATCAAATCTACATGGAGAATGAAGACAATGATGAAGTGAGACACAACGAAGAAGAGGGGGAATTAGAAAATCCAACTGAAGGAACTTTTGGATTTCCTATTTTAGATACTGCACAAAATGTGACCATGAAAAATATCCCTCCCTCCTCACTACCTACCTTTTATGGAAAGAGTAGTGAGGACCCGGATACATTTTTATTTGAATTCGACATTTTGTGTAGAAGCTATAATTACTTGCAATATGCCCAAAAGTTAAAACTTTTCTCTGCCACACTGAAATATTCTGCTCTAAGATGCTTTATGGGGTTAGGATAATCTAGCATTAGAACTTGGGAATATATGAAAACTACATTTCTATGGAAATATCAAGATTATTGCAAACCTAAAGACTCTCGAAATGACATTTTCAAGATACAACAACTTGAAGACGAGAGTTTAGAAGATTATCTCAAAATATTCAACTATGTATTACATAAATTAAAATATAGTGACCTTCGAGAAGATGCGGTAAGGACTCTCTTCCTTAAGGGAATTTCAGAAGACTTTTTAGAAAACCTTAACCTCATGGCATCTGGAGATGTCTCTCACAAAACTTTTGCAGAAATCTATGAGATGTGTAGGAATTACTCCAGAAGTAGAGGAATCTTGTACTAGAAATATAAAAGGAAATACCTCTAGTTTTGGTGGAGTCATGAGGATAGAATTGGGAAACCTATTATAAAACTTCAAAACATATATTTTAGAAGAAATGGGTTCCCAATTATATGCATTACAAGCTAATAAGAGACAAGAGGAAGAGCGTGCAGCAATGAGCATTTTCTTTCCTAGATGCAGGACAAAACATCCCCAACGAGAATTCCCATTAAATAATGTTTCAGTATGTCATATTTGCACAGAAGATCATCCAACTGAAAATTGTCCATCGTTTCCTGGGTTAAAAGCTATATATAAGGGTGGGAATGTTGGTGAAACATATAGGAGGCCCTTGGAAACCTAGAGACCAACCATCATATCAGGATCCATCATTTCAGCTCCTGCCCTATTATCACCCTTACCAACCACCTCAACAATGGAACACCTCGAATTGGGAAAACTGGTCAACTCAGTATCCTCAAAATGCTCAGCATCAGCAATAATTACATGGATGGAGGGGACAAGCATATGTTCAGTCACCACCTACTCATATGCCTAACTATCCTTACCCACTTAATATCCAAAAAATATTTCCTGGGTATGTGCCTCCTCCACTACCCCTTATCACGCATCAACCCCACCATTTCCAGAAGGAAAATCCCCCAAGACCCACGCTATTACCTGCACAAGCGATACAAAACCCTAACAATAAACCAACTCAAGCTCTCAACATCATTGAGTTGCAAACTATTCCATCTGATGTCATTTCAACTACACCAATGGATGAAATTAAATTACGATCTGGAAGAGTTTTGAACAACCAACCCAAATCATTAGTTGTCATTCGTGAAGAGAACGAAGAAGAAGAAATACCTATTGAAACCTTGAATGACGTCGTTATCAAAGATGTGGTTACTCCAAAAGTTTCAACACATAACCATCCTCGGAAAGAAGTAATTCATGAGAAAGAGCACCCCCATACCCAGAATGTCTAGCAATAGAGAAACCTACAATTTATCTAGAGTATGATATTATCAATGAACTGAAAAATATTTGTATCAAGATTCCTTTATTACAAGCTATTAAAGACATACCAATTTATAGCAAGGTGATAAAGGAACTCTGCATCAAAAGACCAGGTAAGAAACAGAAAGACCCTCCAAATATTCATGTCATAGGTGAAATGTCCTATTACATAGCAGATCAACCTAGAATTGCAAAATATACGAATCCAGGAAATCCTATGGTTACTGTCATTAGCAATAACACTGCTATAGGAAATACACTTATCGATTTGGGGGATTCTATTAACATAATGACCACCACAGTTTTGGAAACCCTGCAGTTAGGACAGTTGCTCCATCCTACCCCAACAATGCTAGAATTAGCAGACCACACCACTGTACATCCTGCTGGAATCCTAGATGATATAATTGTATCAGTGGCTTCATGGGAGTATCCCGTGGACTTTATCGTCATACAATCAAAGGATCCTTCCAAAGGACACCCTAATATTTTGGGAAGACCATAGCTAGCCACTGCTAATGCATTCATAGGCTGTAGGGATGGAGAAATGACCATCTCTGATGGGCTATCTACACACAAACATGCTTTATACCCACCAGCACAACCAGTGGCCAAAAAATTTGTGGTGGTTAGACTGTCCTTTTGGGGATGAAAATTTGGAGGAACTTTCACTTGTTAGTGACTGATCCTAGGCCCTTCAAGAACAAACTACTGAGAATCTATTTGTAACGTCCCCACCCTTGGACCCAATGCAAGGAAGGGAACTTGATGCCATTCTATGGGGCTTTTACATAAACTCAGCCCATACATTAGATTTTAAAGCAAAGAAATACATGTGTGCAGATGTAAATCAATTAATCATGCACATCGAAATGAAAACCTCATCCACACACATTACATGATGCCATTCAATTTAACATAGCCAACAATTAAGACATTTGCAGAAGTAATTACATAAGAAAATACTCATCTTGATGTAATGCTGCCCCACCAACTAGCTATGTCGCTGCAACGTTCCTCCCAACCATAGGTCTCTGCCTAGCCTGTATTATTTCAGCACTCAGAGACCACCCCCGAGCTGGGCATGATAGCTACAAGGAACTTGGGACTCTCAAACTTAGCTCAGCCCAAAGCAATGGATAACCAACTCAACCCAACATTCTCTTGCACACCAAACTCAGATATGGGTTGTGGAACACACTTTCAGCAGTGGAACTTGGGAGCTAGATGGATAGGGATTTTCCCAAGACGTAGGCACACCAAAAATGGATTGTGGGAAGAGGAATCCAACCCCAGGGAAGAAAACCGATTTCCCCCACAGATGATGAGCATACAGTGGGCCAAAATGGCCTCTAAAAACCCCAAAATCGTTACTCTTTTCTCCACTGTTAGACACAAAAAAATGCCCTTCCTAGTTAGGAAAAATGAAGGTAAACACAGTAAACCCAGTGAGGAAAACGCCCAGGTAGCTCCAAACTCGTGAGAGGGAAAAGTGGGTTGATGGGTAATGGCTTGGGGAGCAATTCATGCCTCTTTTCTTGCCCAAGAAGCCAAACATGAATTTCCATGCAGGGTGGCTTTCCCATACCTGAATTTGGACAGCCATACCTCCCATTCCCCAAGGCATTAACTACCTCAACCAACTCTTTGGAGAAATCAATGATTGGGTACAAAAATCAACATGGGTAGTTGAGGGTTTGATTGGTTCTCTCATTGACACTTGGCTTGGCTTGATTGGCTCCAAGGGTTTGAATGTCCTCCTCCCAATTCCTTGTAATATCATGCCCCCATCTCTTGTTGCATTGCATAGCTAGTTGTGGCCATTTAGATTAAAATGCATATTTACAATTCCCATGGTTCTCTAGCACATGGGTAGCATAATTTCAAATACTTGCCTCTTAAAGGTTGAGCGTTCACTAGCAGGGCCTTGGCCTTGAGCTCCACGCTAGGAATCATACATAATATACATACAATATTTACATTATAGCCCAAAATATTACAAGGGTCAAAATGGGGGACATTACATTCCCCTCCCCTTGGAATAACTGCACTATCCTCAATGTTCCAATACCTAGGAAAACATACAAGCTATATACATGTCCAAAATTCACAAAATGTGGAAGGTATGTGCTACATTTCACCCTTTACTTGGGTTTTTCAGGACCAATTTCTTTGGTCTTCACAAACGGCTCCTGCTGGCTGGGACCTTATAGCTCTGCATGAGGGCATTGTTCCAAAACAATCCCTTCCCTTTCTTTACCTTCCCACTGATCTAAAAGTCTGGAAACTTTATGGCGGCTACCCTCTTGATGTTCCATTGTTGGGCAGTCGCGGAGGCAATGATTTCCTCAACATCCCCAACATTTCATTGGTTGCTTTACCTTTTCCTGCTCAAATTCCTTTGAGTCTTCCCACCTGGAATATTTCTTAATCAGCCATTTGGATGAATGCTTCTTCATGGATCCACTTTCCTTTCCCTTACTAATTGATCCCAGAATGCTTTTTACCTCTTTTTGCAGACGAATAGAGTTCTACAAAACCTTGTGGTTCATCTCATTCTGTTGCCTCTGTAGCTTGATCATCTCTCCAAGATTTTCTTGGGTCCTGGCAATTGTTTGAAGAAGAATTTCAGCCAACTCTAATAGCCCTCGGTCTGCTGCCATGGTCAATGGAAACAATGACCACACTTTGCTTATTAGCAACACTTTCTTGTGTTGGCTGCAACCAATTGTTTCACCTTCTTACCTATGAAATTCATCATGGAAATCCTTTGTTAGGACAAGCATAACACAAACATTAAAATTAGTCAATTATTTTCCCAATTGACATGGAATGTCCACACTTTATTCATGGGACTTCCACACTTTTCATGCTTTCCCAACATACACATGAACTCATTCATGTTCATCCTTTCACAGGAAGTTTACTATTTCAGCATTCACAATTCATTTCAAGTAATTAAACACAATCTATTTTCAGCCATGACATGCACTCAACAATCTTTTGTTTTATAAATGCATCAATCGAAAGGAAAGAGAAGAGTAGGATTTTCTCCCTCTTAGTCTTGTTCTATTATGGAGCTACACCATCGCTGTGGTTTCATGCTCCTTAGTCTATTTCACTTCAATATGAATGCTTTGACTTTCCTTTCTTGGCTATGACACTTAGTGTCTAAGGTTTGTATATGGATTTTCAACTAGGGCACCCCTCCCCATTATTGCCTACAGAACCTTTGGCTGCTAGGATCCACTCATGTCCACTAGCACCATCTTTCATTACTGCTCATACCGATCTCTTTAGGGCGGTCACATGTCCACATGCATCTCTAGGATGCCTTCATAATCCTTGCTTCCAGCAATACCTACACTCAAACATTGAATTAATTCAAATGTTCAGTTCATTTTCATAGGGTTTATCTCTAAACAAGAGTTTAGGAAATCATAACCAGATCGTATACACACGTATATTCATAAGCAAGAAGCTGTAAGGTAACCAAATACTTATCTGTATTGGATGTCTTCACTTTATTCCACGAGATCCTTATTTGCTTTGCAAGCCTTGGATTTCCCGTGGACACAATTATGAATGTTGGGATAGCATGTAGGCTACTCCACAATCATTCGAATAGGCAATGCCAAGCCAGTACGCCGACTAGGTTTATCAATCATTTCCTTAAGCAATATGCTTGTTGGAGCCTAGGCCGCAGCTATGGTAAAGCTACGAATTTTGAGGAAAAAGCACAAGAATTGAAGGGAAAGTGCTAATTTTGAATAAGCACCAATTTTGGGCAGAAGTAAACAGTGCGCAGTACGGTGCCAGATGGATGAGCTCAGCGCAGATTACGGACCGAAAATCATGGAGCTCACGTGCACACATCAAAGGAGAATGAATGTGGCCGAGTAGAAAGCTCAGCTACCACAATAAATGAAGCGACGGAATATAGGGCTCAACTACCCTCATTAAGGCTAAGTACAGAAGTTATGGTTGCTCTGATCAAGGAGGAGCAACGGACCAAAGCATTGAAGGCAAAGGACAAAGAGCAGTGAACAATGAAGCGGTGCCCATACCCGCAATCTACGCCGAAAGTCACAGAACCTGCAGGAAACGACGACGTGACTGCAAGCGACGCCTACAGTACACCTAGCCATGTCCGTGGTTAGGGTTTTTGGGGAATACTGCTGGGAAAGGCCCACAATTTTGTAAAGGTGCGACCGTCATGGCCACCTATATATATATGTGTAATTGTAAAGGAAGAAGGTTAGCTAGCTAGCTGGTTGAGATATGTTAGTTAGTCAGCCAGCCATTAGATGTTTTTAGACATAAGAAGGGTTGATTGTTTTCTATTGTGTTGTTAGAAGACAAGAGTTAGAACTGGATAGCTGTGAAGCTGATCCCTGGGTTGCAGACAGTTTGAGTCGACATCTGAACCATTGTAATCTCTGTAGAGGAAGAGACTAGATCTAGAGAAGGGCTCCCAGCTGTGTGCGTGGAGTTTCCTGGAAAGATCTAAGGCTGCAGCTGTGTGCGCAACATTCTGTGTAATTCCATTTCTGATTAATATAAGATACACTTCCCGTGGACGTGGTTTCCCTATGGAGGTGAACTACCTAATTCTCGATGTTATGATGCTGTGTTGTGTGATCACATGTTTTAGTTCACTATCTGTGTATACATGAAAATTGTGTTATCTTTATGAATATGTTAAGTAAGCTCTCAAAGCTTCCTTGGTAGTTATAATCGTTAAGTGTCGAAGGAATCTGTAGAACGTTGTCGCTGCGGTGACTGAGGAGTGTGTTGCTACGCCGTGGCGCAGGGCCAGAAATGACACAGTATTAGACGCAGAGGGTAATCGCCTCGTGCGCCGGAGTGGAGATACCACGTATTTAGGCTGGCGAGCGTGAATTTTAGCGCTGTTGCACTGAGAAATCCATGGAAGAGTAAGACGTTCTGCTTTGAGGAATCCTCTTAAGAGAAAGAGAGGGAGAAGATCGCAGTTTCCGCATCACCTAGGTTAAGGAAGCCTGATTCCTTAGACCCCCATAGCCACTTCGGGTGAGACCTTGAGCTACTACGCAGCTCGTTGCTGAGAGGGCCAGTGCGCCAAGGGGTTTTGTTGCTGTGCCTCATTAAAACTCGGGTCTGTCCAAAAAGCAGCCAACAAATGGTTCCGTTGCTGGGACTTATTATTTTGGCGACGTGCGAGATACTGTTGGAGCCAACAAATGGTTCCGTTGCCTTGAGACTTATTATTTCGACGACGTGCGAGATACTGTTGGAGCCAACAAATGGTTCCGTTGCCTTGAGACTTATTATTTCAGCGACATGCGAGATACTGCTGGAGCCAACAAATGGTTCTGTTGCCTTGAGATTGGCTCAGCCAACAAATGGTTCTGTAGTTGGCTTTAACCCTATTATTTTGAAGGCAATGTACTACTAGAATCCTACAGCTAAAGAAATAGAAGACTGGTTTGATTCAAAGGCTAGAGAGTTCGCTGAACGAGAAAATAGAAGCTCTAGGATTCAGACAGAAGACTGATTGCAGAAGCATATTTATACTGACCTTCACGAAATTTTCTTTGTCACATTTGCACTTGAGTTGCATGCGTGGATAGCTAAGTTAGCAGATACTAGACCCACTATGCATGTTGATCAACCTGTCGCTTGGACGCCTGAGCTAGTTAGCAGTTTGAAGCGGGTAGATAATTCTGTGTCCCGCGCAGTAGACTTTTGGTTGAACAGTCTGCTGGAAGGCTTCATCACTGAGTTTGCAGTAGATACGAGAAAGAGCTTCAGCGAAGCTGAGAGGAGCTTCTTCCAAGCACACAGAGGTAAGTTCTTAAATTCTCTGAACTTATGGATTAAAATGCTTCTGTATGAAAAAGGAAAACTATGCATAGCTTCCGATGAATAGCATAGACAAGTAATGTCCGCAGATTCTGATAGTGATCCTGAACTTATTGGTTGCACTCGTAGTGGAAAATGGTATAAAGTAGGCCTTGACCAACATTCTTTTGAGTCTAGCCCAAAATATAGTCAAGTTCCTAGAGCGAGCCATATAGAGAGACAAGGGAGTACTCATATCCCTTATTACCCTTTTACACCGAAAAATCCAAACGGGGCTCAGTATAACCCCGTAGTAACACCTTCTAGTAGCCCGCACGGTACTTCTAGTACCTCAGCTCCACCTTTGTTTAACCATCCCGAAGGTAGTGCTACAACACCTCCACCCCAACCTAGTGCAAGAAGGATGGGTGATGACATGAAGCTACCAAATTTTAGAGGAACAGGGATAGAAGACCCTGAGCAGCACTGGTTCCTATGTGAAGCCATTTGGACAATTAAGCAAATTAATGATGATGTTGTTAAACTAGTGCAGTTAGCAACCACACTAAGAGAAAGAGCCTTAACGTGGTTCATGAAATACTCAGCAGCACAGAATAGAACGCTTGCTGATGTCAGAAATGCTATGATTAGAGAATTCAAGAAACCTAAATCAGAATCACAGTGTATAACCGAGCTCAAAGACATAAAACAGTTACCTACAGAGTCAGTATGGGACTTTGACCAGAAGTTCAAAGCCTTGATAGATCAAGTAAGCTTTGAGTTTTCACCGTAGCAGCATAAGGAATGGTTCATTGCTGCGCTGCTTCCACACATTAGACTTTCTCTTATGCAATAGAATCTCACTACTCAGGAACAAGCTCTACAGATGGCTATGAAACTAGAAGCTTCACCAATTGCTGGAACAAGCAACGATGTTGCGCAGTTGCAGAACCAATTAGCAAACTTAACCTTGCAAGTGCATGATATTAAGAAAGGCAAGGAAGTTAAAGAAGAAATTTGGTGTACAAAATGTAAAGCGCAAGGTCATTCAAAGGACCATTGTCCCGTTTTCATAGAGTATATTGCAACTGGAGCACCTAACCCTTTACCACATGCTCAGGGGCCTTAGTGTGAAATCTATAGAACTAGAGGTCACAGACCACAAGAATGTCACTTGTTACAGAAATACGTACAAACTCCAAAGAATCTATATTGCAATTTCTGTAAATCAGTAGGCCATGATGAGAACAATTGCGGAGCATATGACCTTATGATGGAAAGAAAACATGATATTTATAGAGTACAGTCAGAGGCACAAGGATCCACAGCAGGTCCGCAGTATGACCAAACTCGCGACGACCGACGAGGAAATTATAAAGGTCACGGACGCGCAGCGGGTTTTGGTCGAGGAAGAGGACAGATCACTTGTTATAATTGCGGAGCTCAAGGTCATTTTGCAAGGGATTGCCAAAATCCTATAACCATCTGTAGATACTGTAATTCTTATGATCATGTCATTGAAGAATGCCCTCAGTTGATGGCTAAGATGCAAGCAAAGACGCCACAGGTCAATCAGAATATTCAGTTGATTGGAGCAGAAAAAAGAGAACCAGATCCTACTGTTAATATAGTAACGCGCAGTGGAGCAACCACTGGTGCGCCAGAGTTGGGAACTGAAAAGCAAGCGACGCAATGGGTGCACCGCGCTAATATTAAACCATCCTCGCTCGACCTGCAGAAGCAAAAAGAAGCATTCAAGCAAGCTCAAGAGTATTTCTCAGATCTGAGAGCTTCAAGTTCTATCGCAATTCCGCATAATGCTATCAGATTGCAAGTGCTAAGACAAGACAACCTGGTGCAGGAACAAGCCACTACATCTGGAAGGCCTGATGATGAGGATGCACTAGGCAGTGTCCATGCTTTGCTGAGAAATTGCTTAAAGTTGTTGCGCAATGAAAAAGCAACTATGGAACTTCAACACCTATTGGATAAGTGTCAACAATCTTCTTCGATGAATACACCGCAACGTGCTGTTCACCAGATTGGGATTCATACCAGAACTGGAAAAGAGATGAGGCTCACAGCGCAGATTGGAGCATTTGAAATGGACGAAGTCATTTTGGATTTGGGCTCAGAAGTTAATGTTCTCACCATGCAGACATGGGAACAAATGGGTAGCCCTCAACTTACAAGATCTCCTATCCAGCTAAGACTTGCGAATCAGCAACGAGTCTCTCCATTGGGTAGATTACCCAATGTACCTATTGATATTGAGGGAGTAAGAAGCTCTGCAGATTTTGAAGTAATCAAAATTCTGGATGATAGTAGACCTTACCCAGCACTTTTAGGCATAGACTGGGCATTTTATAATTTGGCTATCATTAATTTGAAGAAAAGACAGATGACCTTTGAGGATGACCAGATTAGGGTCATTGCACCGCTTGATCCCATTCAAGGACCAAGGTATATTGAACCCATTCGACCAGAAGAAGAAGCGCGCCACATGGAAAGTTTGTATCAGATGACTGCTAGTCATAGTGACTATGTCAATACAATAGTGGACGGCCATATCAGCTGGCGATGCGATAGCTCGTGCACATCAGATTCAGAAGCAGGACTGGAAAACTGTCAGAATCGCCTACATGAGGTTTCTGCAAGGCGTTGCACCATGATGACTAAATCCATTCGATGGATTGGCACAGAAGTGACTGACACTCCAAATTTTGATGGGTTAACTGAAGTAAGTGAATTCATACACGCATATGAACAACAAATTCCAGATGAGCAGCGCATACAAGCATTGGATGTAGCACTGCACGCTACACCCGCAAGATGGTGGGGTGTGCATAAAGAAAATATTCACACATGGAAAGACTGTCGCAGATTGATACTGCGCAGATTCCAGGGAACTACAGCAAAAGTGTTGCACAAATATGGACAGAGTAACCCCAGGCACACGTTGAAGCATGTATTCAGCAATGGTCACATATTCCAGAAGATGAGTGGGTTCACCTATTCATCCACACGTTGGATACAATTCCAAAGAACTGGTACACTGAAACAGAATTGCGCAGAGGCACTGTCACTTGGCCTCTTATGATAGAAAGTTTTCAACTTACCTTCAGCTTTGAGTCAGAACATCTGAGCATCGACCATGCTTTAAAGTGTATTAAAAAGAAGGTATTTGAACCATGTCCTGAACCAGAATATTCCCAACCAGATTGGGCTGTCCAGATGGAACATGCCCTCGAATGCTATAATTTCACCACTGGACAAGAGGAAGATGATCCTCGTAACGTCAATATTCCAGAGTCAGAAGGGATGCGCAAAGTCGAAGGTCCTCAGCTTGATATCCCTACCATTACAGAACACATCAAGCTCAAAAAGATTAACATTGGTACAGAAGCCGAACCCAAGTTTGCTTCTATAGGAGATTATTGGGATGATGAAACTGTTGGCCATATTTCAGATTTATTACGTGACTACCAGGATATCTTTCCTACTAAGTTCACAGAAATGAAAGGAATCCTAGGAGATTTAGGAGTGATGCGCATACCCCTGAAAGCAGATGCCAAGCATGTAAAACAACGCCCGTACAGATTGAATCCGTGATATAAAGAAAAGGTTAAAGAAGAAATTGATAAGATGCTCGTAGCAGGTATTATTGAGCCAGTAGAGGAAAGTGATTGGATTAGTCCTATGGTGGTACAAGAGAAGAAGACAAAAGGTGAAATAAGAATGTGCGTGGACTTGCGCAAGCTGAACGACGCATCAGCGCATGATCCATTTCCTACTCCCTTCACAGACAAGGTGCTTGATAATGTTGGAGGACAAGAGGCTTACTCCTTCACTGATGGATTTTCGGGATACCATCAGATCAGAATCCATCCAGACGACCGCCATAAGACCACTTTTGCGACTGAATGGGGCTCATTCCAGTATACGGTAATGCCCTTTGGTCTTAAAAACGCACCTGCTATCTTCTCTAGAGTCGTCGTTGCTATTTTTAAAGAATTCATTCATAAGTTTTTAGAAGTCTATTTTGATGACTGGACTGTGTTTGGTTTATTAAAAAACCATATAGGGAACCTGCACATGATGTTAGAAAAATGTAGACAGTATCAGATTTCCCTAAACTTGAAAAAATGTATCTTCTGTGCTCCTTTCGGTATTTTGTTGGGTCATATTGTATGCAGACAAGGACTCCTGATGGATCCTGCGAAGGTTTCCATCATTGCTAATTTACTTGCGCCCAACTCAGTCAAGCAATTGCGCACTACATTGGGACATACAGGGTATTACAGGAAATTTATCAAAGGTTATGCAAAGATCACTGCACTTATGGAAAGATTGCTGAAAAAGGATTCGAAGTTCCAATGGACAGAAGAATGCCAACAGAGCTTGGATACACTTAAAGAAAAGATGATCACTGCGCCTATTCTAGTTTTCCTAGACTGGAGAAAACATTTTCATGTTCATGTAGATGCTTCTTCCATAGCATTGGGGGTTGTGCTGACACAACTGGGAGAAGGAGGTATTGATCACCCCATTGCTTACTCTAGCAGAAAGCTATCCACAGCCGAGAAGAACTACACCACTATAGAAAGAGAAGGACTAGCTATGGTGTATGCCTTACAGAAGTTCAGACACTATCTATTGGGCGCACATTTTAAAATGTATACTGACCATTCTGCTTTGAAATACTTAGTCAATAAGCCAGTGTTAGGGGGAAGAATTTGCAGATGGCTACTGCTCTTCCAGGAGTATGATTTTAAGGTTATTGTGAAGCCAGGTAGATTGAATGCAGGACCTGACCATTTATCTAGGATAGATTCAGGCGAGGAACCTACAAATCTGGAGGACAATCTGCCTGATGCGCAACTGTTTTTTGTTCAAGCAGCAAATGAATATTATTCCGATATTCTTTAGTTTCTCACTACCGGGCAAGCGCCAGTTGAGTTTACAATCCAATAGAAGAAGCAACTTGTTCTCAAAGCCATAGACTTCACTTTGATAGCAGACCAGCTCTACAAGTTGGGCCCCAACGAAGTCTTGCGCAGATGTATCCTACCGCATGAGAAGAACTCCATCATCGCAGAAGCGCACTCAGGGATCGCAGGAGGCCATTTCGCAGGAAAGCCGACTGCGCAGAAGATCTTAGCCGCAGGTCTTTGGTGGCCAACATTGCACAAGGATACTAAGGAATTATGCAAATGTTGCGATGTGTGCCAGCAAACAGGAAAACCCTCAAGAAGAGATGAAATGCCGCTAAGACCCCAGATAACACTGCGTGCTTTTGATAAATGGGCCATTGATTTTGTAGGACCTATCAACCCACCAGGAAAGAGAACCGGTGCAAGATACATCATTACAGCTACTGAATACCTCACCAGATGGGCTGAGGCAAATCTAGTTAAGAACTGCGACGCTGTCACTGCCGCGCAGTTCATTTTTGAGAACATTATCACTAGATTTGGATGTCCACTAATTCTAATGAGTGATCAAGGTACACATTTCCTGAATGAGACTATAGAGGCTCTTACCGAGGAATTCCACATTAGTCATCATAAGAGTACACCCTACCACCCTCAAGCTAATGGTACGGTGGAGGCATTCAATAAGGTTCTCGAGAATGCCCTGACAAAGATCTGTAATCAACAAAGAGATGATTGGGACCTTAGAGTCACAGCTGTATTATGGGCTTACAGAACCACATGCAAGAAACTAACAGGTTACACACCTTTCAGTTTGGTGTATGGACAAGAAGCAGTTATGCCCATGGAATACATTGTTCCCAGCTTCAGAATTGCGCAAATTACAGAAATGGCAGATACTCATATTATGAGTGAAAGACTCTCACAATTGCTTGCCTTAGAAGAAGACAGACTTTTAGCCGGATTCCATCAATAAGTACAGAAGGCAAGATAGAAAGCTTGGCATGACAGGCATATTAAGAATAAGCACTTTGAAGAAGGAGACTTGGTACTCCTCTATGATAGTAAATTCATCAAGTTTCCGGGCAAGTTTCGTGTACATTGGTTAGGCCCTTTTCGGGTGACAAAGATAACAGAAGGAGGAGCAGTTCAGCTTGCGAAGCTTAATGGAGAATTGCTACCCACAATGATCAACGGGAGTCGGCTCAAGCTTTATTGCGACGACCACCCCGCCTTGTCGACTTAATACATTGCTAAAAGAAGTGTAGATGTCCAGTGTAGTTGAAAGAGGCATCGCATTATCATAGTCTACACGGAAGTCGTGAGACACTTTCAGTCTCTGGCTTCCCGTGCAGTTCCTTGAAGCATCCGCGCATGTCAATAAATTTTGTTGTGAGCGACCCTATTTTGCGCTCTTGCGAAGTTTTTCCCTAGGTTGTCGAACCGTCGCTCTTGCGGAGTTCCCTGTGTCAAGATTTCCTCTTGAGGAGTTCTCGTTGTGGACCCCTCTATATGCACAGTTACCTATGCTGAAATGACCTGCCGAAAAATTTGAATTACAGTAGTCCTATCACCGCTTTAAATATTAATGAAGGATAAGCTCGCCATTTAATTGTATCCGCTCTGACAGAGTCGGCTTGATCTCCCGAAGATTCGCATTTATGTCATGTGCCGAAAGCTTTAGCTTCTCCCGGAAGGCTGTCAGAGCCCATCCATCACAATTAATGCACCACAGAGGCACGGGGGTAGGGGGCTTGTCAACTCATGCATAGGCATCTATGGCTAGTAACCCCACTTGTCCGCATTTACTACCGCCTTTAGCTATAAATACCCCACACTTGTATATTTTCGGGTTACTTCTCTCGAGTTGCATAGTGTTTTGTTTGGGAATATAAGTGATTGTTTTCAGAGCCGTGTTGTGAACACTGTGTTCATGTATATGTAACTTTAGAATGTATTTCACATATATGTATATTGTATTCCTATAGAGATGTTATTATTCCTCTATACGGAAGTGTCGTTATTTATATTGTAAGTGTCGTAACTTATACTTGATGGGTTATTAGACCACCTTGTTTGGGGTCGTCCCTATATAAGTCATGTGGGTCAAAGGGTTATTAGACCGCCCTATTGGGCGTCCGCCATGTGGGTCGAAGGGTTATTAGACCACCCTATTGGGGGTCGGCCCAGTCAGCATTATGTTATGTGGTTAAGTTCGAGCCTACATGAGTTAGGTAAAAAGGCAAGTCAAGCCAAGTATAAATAGAGTGCGGGAGGCACTCTATTTACTCTCTCACTTCTCACACATGCACTCAAGGAGGAGTGGCGCACTTATGGAGGAGGAGGATATACTACTAGGTTATGTCTATCTCTCATGGTTGGTTGTATCATTGCTCTATCTATCTCTGAGGAAGTTATTGGGGTTTTTCACCTTTATGGTTTTCCCCAAGTAAATCTTTGTGTCTCTTGTGTGCTTGCATTATTGTCACCATGATTGATATGCTGTAGATATGTTGTACATGTTGTTCTCTCAGTTAAGATCCTAGATCAGATTGAAGTAAATTCTGAAAATTTAACATGGTATCAGAGCTAGCCTAAAAGAAGGCATGATATGGCGTGTATGACACTTGTTGCACTTACGATGCTAGGGCTTGATATAACAAAAACCAGTCATTGTAGCACTTTCGCTATAAATCCATTTTGGCAAAGTTTTCGGATCTGAAATTGTTACAGGCCGAAGATAATATCCCCATGTACCTTTTGTCCAAAGGACAACCTCTAATTCATTGTACTTTGTGATTTATGATCTGTACAATATAGGGTTTCTGCCTCTTCCAGATCTGAGTCAAAATCAGGTGACCTTGGGAAAAAGGTCATAACCTGGGCTAGGAAGCTCCAAATGAAATTTCATAAAAAGTGACAGGTAGTACACAGACTTTAATATCTTAGGAAACGTTTTTAGAGGCCGAAGTTGAAACAGTGACACGTGGCACGTCGTACAAGTTCGCTCTCCTGTATTATCCCAAAACAGGTCACGTTGCGACATTTGGCATAAATCTCTCTCAGAGAATCCAATTGAAGTCAGACCTATCAGGATGGAAAGGTAATAGGTCAGGCTATCTCAGGAAACATTTTTAAGACCCTGTGGATCAAAAGGTTTGGAGTTACACCAGAAACAATCAGGTACATATTTCTGTCAAAACAGAATTATTTTTGAGTACCTTCATTCATGGCTTCCGGAATTTAGGGCTTTGAAGAAATTTGGAATTTTTGTAATCGGAGACCACGGCTGGATGCTACTCATCAAAATAAAAATTTAGAGACCAAGATCAGAATTTTTGGTTGGGCAGAAGGCTGGGCTTGATCAAACCCTAGTTCGGGACTTTGATCAGAAAAGAGGAAAATTAGGGCTTATGTAAAAATGGGAATTTTTGAAATCTGTGACCACAGCTGGAAGCTCCTCAGAAAAATAGAATCTTAGAGATTTGGATCAAACCTTTTGATGGGGAAAAAGAGTGGGCTTCATCAAACCCCAGTTCAGGGTCATGTCCAGTGAATCCGAAAGTTTCAAAGGCAAAATTGAGGAGTGAAACTTTGCAGTTTTCAAATTCTAAATATACTAGCTTGATCAGCTCATCAAGGCACATATTTCTATCCTTTCAGAAGTTTGAAATTCAAAGTTCGAATTTTTGGGGTTTCTCTGACAAACCCATATCCATCTCCAGGTCTAGTTCTTGCAAATCAAGTGGATTGGGTTAATCCTAGAAGAAGATGGGTTGATCATCTGCATGAGTGAAGAAGTTCCTGTTTCAGAGGGAGATGAGGCTAAGGCCTTACATAAGAAGATTACAGGCGATCTCGACAGGTATGACTCATTGAGGTATGTTTTGATATTTGTTCACGATTAAGTTCATGGTATGTTTGTCTTCATGTTATTACGGTTAGTACAATCTTGATTTTAGATTTGTCGTATCACCCTAACAAAATTATGAATGCACAATAGAAGATATTCATTGATTAGGGTGTTGACACTTATGATTGTACTAATGCATTATGGTGTTGTATGAGGTTTATATTGTCTACTAACACAAAAGGTACACCAAGAAAGACAAATAATGTTTTACTTCAAGAACGTATGATCATGGTGACATGAAGACAAGGATTCATCCATTGTCATGAAGATCTACTCTCGAGGTATGTATAACTTGTTTATACAATGGTTGACTTATGAGACATGCAGGTTACTGGCACAAGTCACTGAAGAGAAACAAAAGACATTATACGGGTATGTTAGACATAAATAGCTAGCATGCTAATCCAGGTATGTTTTTCCTATATCAAGCTAGAATCCTACCTTGTGTTAGGATCTTATACTGTTGTTGATAATGATTATTCCTGAAGAGTCATAGGTTTGAATAATCATGGTTGTATGCATATTATGTTTCTTACCATAATTGATGATATGACTAACCAGAAGAATCATGAAGGTATAAGTTTGAATAATCATGGTTGTATGCATATTATGTTTCTTACCATAATTGATGATATGACTAACCAGAAGAATCATGAAGGTATAGGTTTGAATAATCACATGTTTTATGCATATTATATCTCTTATCTTGATTGATGATTCAACTAACCTGAAGAGTTATAGGTTTGAGTAATTACAGGTTTAGACATGTTATGTTTCTTATGATTTGACTAACCATAAGAATCCTACATAAACCTTGAATGCTAATGCTTATTATTTTCTGTTTGAAATGATCATGACTATACATGCTTGAGATTATTGTGTTTTAATAGTATACTAATGAATGTATGATTTTATATGAGATCACAAGGATAACACAATCATGATACTAATAAGCATGCATAGGAACCAAGGATGAATATGAGTTCAAGAACAGGTAATCCAGGAAGCAAAGATCAAGAGGGAGTACACTCCAGTTGTTCCGGCAAGAAATCAAAGGAACACACTTCAGTAGTTTCTGCAAGGATGCAGATATTCAGAGGGAGTTGACCATCTTTCCTCAACAGAAAGGTGTATAAGAAGCTACTTCAGATTAGGACTCCAACAGCTCCTGTAAGGAAGCAAAGACTCAAAGGGAGTCCACCCAACGAACAAACAAAGATAAGTATTTTACTTTCTTGCATATTTGTTTGTTTAAATAAAATTGTTCAATGATGTATATGCTCATGTTCCTAGACTTAGGATATGTATTGTGCATATTAGAATAGTTGCATTGATGAACAGTATACTACTAATATACATGGGTAAGTGGCCTATGGCACTGTACAACATTCCATTGCTACTTATCTAGAATGAAACCTCTTTGCTGACATGTTGGGAGTTGAGCACACTCTGAACAATGTTCTGGTAGAGATTGGAAGGCATCTAGAAAGTTACAGAATATGGATAAATGTTGTATTGAAGCATTGGCTAAGATAATTGCATGATTGTATGACATATTTCTTTATGTGTAAGAATTTGTTCTGAAAATTATGAGATGTCTCTAATCATGCAATTTAACCTGTTTTGTAGGAAAGACCGTATATCTTCACCTACAAAAGGACTACAACATTTGTTCCAGCAACAAAGATATTTATTAAAGATATTGAATATATTGAAGTTCCCAGGATCTGGGATGAAGAAATGGAATGCCATGATCCGTCGATCATGAAGAATGATGTTTGGGATGTAGTCCCAAGACGTGAAGGGAAGTTTGTTATGACTTCCAAATGGAACTATCAGATCAAGCATGTTGCAGATGGCAGCATTGAGAAATATAAAAATGATGAATTAGAAGAGACACCAGATGGATTTCAAGACAACATGGTGTAGTCATATATGTGTGCAGAACTTGGTATGGTAGGATAGACAGCTTTCTATCTAGTTTGGTATTTACCAAGAGTTAAGCGGGTTCCAACCTTTTCTACAAGGTTGAGGAAGGCAATCCAGTGATACTACTTTTGTATGAGGATAACCTGTTTGTTACAGGTGAAGATAGATTGATTGCCGACGCAGTGGAAGCTTGCTGCCAAGTTTGAGATGAAGAACTTGGGGTTGATGCATTATTTGTTTTTGGCATGGAGGTGTGGCAGAGTGATGGAATATTCCTTGGACAAGGGAAGTATGTAGTAGAGATCCTGAAGAGGTTCGGGATGATGGACTACAAGGCCATGGCCACACCTATGGCATCAAATCTGAAGCTTCTATGTGATGCTTCATCTGAGCTAGTTGATGTCTCTATGTATCGTCAGATGATTGGGTCCTTGATGTACTTGACGAACACAAGACCAGACATTTGCTTTGCTGTGAACACATTGAGCCAGTTCCTGACGGATCCGAGGAGTGTTCACCTAGTTGCTGTAAAGCATGTTCTGAGGTACCTGAAGGGTACAGTGGATTATGGGCTCAGGTATGAGGCGAATCAAAAGTTTAAACTGCAGGGTTATGTTCATTCAGATTGGGCTGGCAGTGCTGCAGATAGGAAGAGCACATCTGGGTGTTGCTTTAGTATGGGATCGGGTGTGATCTCTTGGTTTAGCAGGAAGCAGTCCTGCGTAGCACTGAGTACAGCTGAGGCAGAGTATGTTGTAGCCTGTTCAGCTAGTTGTGAGGCAGTATGGCTACGGAAGCTACTGTCTGAGTTATTTGATCTCCCGTTGGAGGCTACTGGTATCTTCTGTGATAACCAGAGTTGTGTGAAGCTGTCCGAGAACCCAGTGTTTCATGACAGGTCGAAACACATAGAGATAAAATATCACTATATCAGGGATATGGTGTAGAGAGGAGCTATGAATCTCCTGTATGTTGTGACGGACGAGCAGATTGCAGATGTGCTGACGAAGCCACTAGCCAGGGTGAAGTTCGAGTACTTATGATGAGCATCAGGATGATGTTCTGGTTTCTGCTTGGATATGATCAGTTGGATCATTTTTATGTATGTATGTACGCATCATGTGGATGCTGGATATGATCAGTTGGATCATTTTATGTATGTATGTATGCATCATGTGGATGCTAGATATGATCAGTTGGATCATTTTATGTATGTATGTACACATCATGTGGATGCTGGATATGATCAGTTGGATCATTTTATGTATGTATGTGTGCATCATGTTGGATGCTTGGACCATGTATCTGTATATGTATCAGGTGGATACATTGTATGATCAGGTGGATCATGTATGGTGATATGTATCATGTATTTATATTTGTATCAGGTGGATACATTGATGATCAGGAGGATCATGTATGATGATATGTATCAGATGGATACTTGGTATGCATCAGGTAGTTGCATTGATGATCAGGATGATCATAGATGACGAGCTTCAGGATGTTGCTCTAGATGACATGCAGCAGGATGTTGCAGTGATGATCAGGATGATCATAGATGACGAGCTTCAGGATGTTGCTCCATATGACATGCAGCAGGATGTTGCAGTGATGATCAGGATGATCATAGATGACGAGCTTCAGGATGTTGCTCCAGATGACATGCAGCAGGATGTTGCAGTGATGATCAGGATGATCATGGATACATCAGGATGATGTATGGTGAGTATCAGGTTGATACTCTGTGGCCATGGATCAGGTTGTGCAGATGAGCATGTAATCCGGTGCCCTGGGATATTTGCAGATGGTCTTTCGAGGTTTTGCCTATGGCATGTAATTCGGTGCCCTGGGACATCTGGCAAATGCTCTTTTGAGGTTTTTCTTTGGGAGGACATGTAATTCGGTGCCCTGGGAGATCTGCAGATAGTCTTTCGAGGTTTTGCCTATGGCATGTAATTCGATTCCCTGGGATATCTGGCAGATGCTCTTTCAAGGTTTTGTCCTATGGCATGTAATTCGGTTCCCTGGGAGATCCGATAGGTTGGGCTGTGTGCCCGTAATCAGTCTTGGGATGCTCTTGCGAGGTTTTGCCATGACCACATGTAATTCGTTGCCCTGGGAGATCCTATAGGTAGAGCTGTGTGCTCCTAACAGCCTGGGATGCTCTTGCGAGGTTTTGTGGTGAGGTCACATGTAATTCGGTGCCCTGGGAGATCCTATAGGTAGAGCTGTGTGCTCGTAACAGCCTGGGATGCTCTTTCGAGGTTTTGTGACGCACGTAATCAGTCCTGAGGATTCCACAGTATGGCCAGTGATGATGAATACCTGCAGGTGGTGGACCTACATCCAGTATGAAAAAGGACTGGCTCTGTAGAACTTCCTATGACGAGTAGATTCAAAGATTGATTGAGATGGCAGCAGCAGTGACGATGATGATGACTCGATGACGATTATCCAGTGACGATGATCCAGAGAAGATGACTTGTGCTAGAAGAACTGTGCTGAGAAATACCTTCCTAGTTAAGAGGGAGTGTTGATGTATATGTAACTTCGGAATGTATTTCACATATATGTATATTGTATTCCTATAGAGATGTTATTATTCCTCTATACGGAAGTGTCGTTATTTATATTGTAAGTGTCGTAACTTATACTTGATGGGTTATTAGACCACCTTGTTTGGGGTCGGCCCTATATAAGTCATGTGGGTCAAAGGGTTATTAGACCGCCCTATTGGGGGTCGGCCATGTGGGTCGAAGGGTTATTAAACCACCCTATTGGGGGTCGACTGATCCGGATTTTATGAGCAGAACGAAATGAATACAGATTATTATCAGATGCTTAACACAAAATAACAGAGATACAGTAAAACTGGTTTTCTATTCAATAAGGAAATAAGCTAGAACTGTAAAATGCAGCGGAAAACAAGCTTGCTGGAATGGTGGCGGCTTATCTTCGAGAAGAGATGTGACGGCTGCTCTCATTTCGCAAGAAGATGGTTACAATGAGGCTCTCAAGGCCTTTTACAATAAACAGGAATGTCAAAAACCCTAGACATCCAAAAACCTAACCCTAGGAGATGAAGCGCCAAAAGTCATGTGGGCCCCGTTTGGGTAAGTTAGTACATCAACTTCCCGGGGTCGTAACTTTTGCATACGATCTCCGTTCGGGGCGCTCGGTAGCCCGTTGGAAAGGTCTATCCGATATTTACAACTTTCAAATCAGGTATTCCTACGACATCTGTTTGGCCCCCCAAATTTCCAAAAAAGGTCGTTTAGGGCCTCAAAATGGCCCCGGAAGTTCAGGACCCGAAAAACTGCTAAAAATAGTACAATACCAAAATTGCCATAAAACTGTTTTGAGCCAGTTGGAAAGGTGGGTGGCCACCAATATCCACCTGGATCAATCCTCCCTCCTTAGGAAGCAATGGTCTCCATTGCGTTGAGTTCCCCCATCAGATGAGGAAATTTCTGCTGAATTTGGCCTTGGGTGAGCCACTTGCCTTGGTGCAGGAGCTGCCCTGCTTTGACAACTCGATAAAGCTGGATTCTTTGATGTCGAGTGCCCTTGATCTGTGTGTCTGCAATATGATCACTGGATGCTTGTTGTAGGCAGTCAGGGTTGAGCTCTGTTGGTGTCAACTTCTCTGCTATCTCTGAGGTGTCTAATAGTGGTGGGAAATATGGCCGAAGGAGAGCCACGTTGAATACTGGATGCAGACCCAGGAAGGGGGGAATGTTGAGCTCAAAAGCATTGTCACCCACCGCCTTGGTGATGGTGTACGGCCCATAACGGAGTGGGCGAAGCTTTCGATGGGGCCCTGTAAGGCGTTCTTCCTGCAAATGCAACCAAACTTTGTCGCCCACCTGAAACTTATGTGGCACCCGATGTTGATCATGGCGCTGCTTGTACTTGGCATTAGACTTCTGTAGAATATCCTGGACCTGTTGGCGGATATGTTGGATCCGTTCAATGAACCGGGAGGCTTTGTCAGCTTCTGGGGACGATTCGGCCGAGGTGGTCACAAGGGGAAGTGCAACATCCATGGGGCCCAATGGTTGGAATCCCAACCCCACCTGAAAGGGGCTGTGGCCAGTTGAGATATGCAAGGCTCGGTTGTAGCTATGTTGGACATAGGGGAGACTCTCATCCCATGTGCGGGGGTGTGTTGAATTGTACATGTGCAGGATATGTACGACCATCCGGTTGACGACCTCCGTTTGTCCATCGGTTTGGGGGTAGAAGGCAGTGGATTTGGTGAGCTTGGTATCCAGCAGTGACCAGAGGCTTGACCAGAATGAGCTGAGGAACCGACTGTCACGGTCTGAGATAATGGTCTGTGGGATCCCAAAATGTACCCATACTCATTCAAAGAAGAGCTTGGCAGTGGCTTCTGCTGTGATGTTCTTCTTGCAAGCGGCTAGAATCGCCATCTTGGAAAAGCGATCAACAACCACGAAAACACAGTCGTTTCCCCTCTTGGTGGATGGGAGGCCCGACATGTAGTCCATTGAGATGGATTCCCACGGCCTTTCAGGAGTAGGCAGAGGGGTGTATAGGCCCTGTTTCTTAGTGTTTGGTTTGGCAATAGCACAAGCGGTGCAGGACTTGATATACTTGCCGACATCCTGTCGAAGTTTCGGCCAGTAGAAATGTTTCTGCAACACTGCCACTGTCTTTTCGATGCCAAAGTGTCCTGCCACCCGACTATAGTGAGCTTCCCAAATCAGCTTCGCACGCTCGCTTGATGGAATGCAGAGATGGCCCAGATGACACAACAACCCGTCCTGAAGACGGAAATTAGCAACCACTGAGTTGGTGCCCAACATTTGATAGGTGGCGGAGAAGTCAGGGTCTGTCTTGTAGAGGTGAGGCCATCCGGAGGTCTCGTGGCCACAAGAGTCTAGCACCGTGGTAAGTGCCGTGACTGGAGGTCGACTGAGGCAGTCAGCAAATCGGTTGGTACTCCCTGTTTTATATTTGATGCTGAGGTGGAACTGCTGTAAATATGTTGACCACTTCTGATGGCGGTCATTCTGCAACTTTCCTTGGGTCTGCATGAACTGTAGTGGCTTGTGATCAGTGTGGATGACTGTCTCCTTCCCAAGAATGTAATTTCTCCACTGGCGGCAGGCTTGTACAATGGAGTACATTTCTTTGTCATAGGTAGGGTACTTGCGAACAACATCCGATAGTGTCTCACTATGATATGCCACGGGGTGGCCGTGTTGAGTGAGAACGGCACCCACAGCATAATCTGAAGCATCTGTCTCGATCTCAAAGGGATGTTGCAGGTTCGGTAATGAGAGTACTGACGATGAGCACAAACGCTTCTTCAAGTCATTGAAGGCTTGTTGTTGGGAAAGGCCCCACACAAATTTTGCCTTACCACCACCCCTGGTCACTTGGCTGAGGGCCCATGCGATATGAGAGAATCCCAGCACAAACCGGCGATAGAAATTGGTGAGGCCCAAGAAGCTCCGAAGTTCAGTGAGTGTGGTTGGGGCTGGCCAGTCACGGATGACCTGGATCTTGGCTGGATCCACATGCACACCATGTCGATCAACGATGTAGCCTAAGTAATGGACCCTGTCCATGCTGAAGGAGCATTTTTCCAAGTTTGCATATAGTTTGTGCTTCCGCAGGGTGTGCAGAACCTGCTGAATATGTTGCAAGTGTTCCTCCCAAGTCTTGCTATAGATGAGGATGTCATCCAGATACACCACTACAAAATTGTTGGTGAAAGGTCGTAGGATATCGTCCATCATCCTCATAAAAGTTGTTGGAGCATTTGTCAAACCAAAAGGCATGACCAGCCATTCAAAAAGACCTTCTTTTGACTTGAAGGCAGTCTTCCATACATCTGTCTGTTCTATTGGGACCTGGTGGTAGCCCAACTTCAGATCAATCTTACTGAAGTATTTGGCCCCTGTGAGCTGATCAAGGAGGTCATCGATTCGGGGAATCGGGTACCGATTACGGACTGTGATTTTATTCAGGGCCCAGTAATCAATGCAGAGTCGCCAGGTCCCATCTTTCTTCTGCACCAGCACGATTGGGCTCCCACAAGGTGATGAACTGGGACGGATGCGCCCCTTGTGGAGCAATTCTTGGATCTGCCTCTTGATCTCCTCGTTTTCCAACAGAGAGCAGCAATAGAGTGGCCCATTGGGTAGCGGTGCGCCTGGGGTCAGATCGATGGGATGCTTGACCTGGCAGTGTAGAGGTACCCCGGTCGGAGAGGAGAAGATATCTGAGTATCCTTCCACCACCTTATCCACTTGCTTCTGTTGTGTGGATAGATCGGTCGCGGAGGCCCGGGATGTGGCTGCAATCTTTCTTTCACTTTGAGAGTGAATCACGAAGAAGAAAAATTTCCCAGTCTGAGAGATGACCTTCCTGCATTGCTTGGCAGAGATCAAGGAAATAGCACTAGGAGGGACTGCGTCGGGTATCCTGTACAATTTCCTGTTCAAAGAAATAATAACACTACGGGGCCTAGACTCATATACAGCATGATGTTTCCATAAATAAGGTTGGCCCAAAAGAACATTTGAAACTTCGAGAGGAGCAACATCACACAATACCTCATCCTTGAAGGGCTTGATGCCGTATGGCAGTCGGCACTGTTGGCTGACGTGGAGATCGCTTCCTTTGCGGAGCCATCCAATGGTGTAGGGTTGTGGGTGCGGCGTTGTCGGTAGGGCCAGGTGGTTGACGACCTCTACTGAGATGAGATTCTTCTGGCTACTGCTATCAACGATGAAATGCAGCGGGTTGCCTTTTACCCACATCTGTGAATGGAAGAGGCGTTCTCCTTCTTCTGGCTCGTCTGGTTCATTAGGCTGGAGCTTGGTGGTGGCAACGGTGGCACTGGGTTCCGCGTCAATGATCCATCTTCCCCTTTCTAGTTCGGACTCAGAGTCAGAACCCGCATCTGATTCAGATGCTTTCAATTCAGCCACCAGCGACTGCTTTGAGCCGCAATCAGCAGTGTTATGCCAATGGCTCTTATGGAAGTCGCACCACTTCCCGGTATCTTTCTTTGTTTTTCCGGTGTCCTTCTTTGCTTGCGGCTTGGACTGGTTGTCCTGATGCTGTCCATCTTTGCTCTGTCCTTTATTCTGTGGGTTGGGGCTGCCCTTTCCTGTCTTTTGCTGTGAAGGGTTCCCAGGCCCAAATTGCCGTGTCTTTTGTTTGAGCTTCTGCTCGATTTTGACAGCATATCGGTAGGCCGCGCCCAAGGAAGAGATGTCCAGAAATTCCATTTCGGTCTGGATGTATCTATGCAAACCACTGCGATACTTGAGCACCAGATGTCGCTCTGAATCTTTGATACCCTACTTGGTGCGCAAGGTATGGAAGATATTTGTGAACTCTGGCACTGCTTGGTCTCTTTCTTGTTGCAGTGTGGTCCATTTGGTATACAAATCGTCATAACTTCCAACAGGGTAGTATTGTTCTTTAATAGCATCCCTGAAGGATTCCCAGGTGGCCGTGACTGAAAATAATGAGCCTTCTTCTGTGTCCTTTTGCTCGCAGAATGTTTCCCACCAATCTTTGACATGGGGAACGGCTTTGAGGAGCGCAAAAGTAATCTTTTCTTTATTCGAAAAGTTATGGACAGAAAAATACCCTTCTAGTAGATTCAACCACTTATCTACAGCATCTGCGTCTATCTGTCCTTCAAATATAGGGATATCAAAGTTGATTTGTACCTTGAAGGGGGCGGCGCCTCCGCTCGAGGAAGATGCGTCGCTTGTTGGTAGTCGCCGAAGGATTTGCGCGGAATTATCCATCATCTCGTTCCTCTGCTGCGTGAGGGCTTCCTCAAGCAACATTTTGCTAGGATCTCCTGTCCCGTCATCTTTCTTTTCTCCTGCCATGAGAGGTCGCTTGGGCGTGCGAGAGATTTTGTCCTCAAGAGAAACAAGCTCGAGACCCAATTCTTTGTACCCTGACCTCGTTGGGGACATGCATTAAGACGACAAAGAGCAGACCGCTCTGATACCACTGATCCGGATTTTATGAGCAGAACGAAATGAATACAGATTATTATCAGATGCTTAACAGAAAATAACAGAGATACAGTAAAACTGGTTTTCTATTCAATAAGGAAATAAGCTAGAACTGTAAAATGTAGCGGAAAACAAGCTTTCTGGAATGGTGGCAGCTTATCTCCGAGAAGAGATGTGACGGCTGCTCTCATTTCGCAAGAAGATGGTTACAATGAGGCTCTCAAGGCCTTTTACAATAAACAGGAATGTCAAAAACCCTAGACATCCCAAAACCTAACCCTAGGAGATGAAGCGCCAAAAGTCATGTGGGCCCCGTTTGGGTAAGTCAGTACATCAACTTCCCGGGGTCGTAACTTTTGCATACGATCTCCGTTTGGGGCGCTCGGTAGCCCGTTGGAAAGGTCTATCCGATATTTACAACCTTCCATTATGGTATTGCAATGGTAACCATTTGGCCCCCCAAATTTCCAAAAAAGGTCGTTTAGGGCCTCAAAATTGCCCCGAAAGTTCAGGACCCGAAAAACTGTTAAAAATAGTACAATACCAAAATTGCCATAAAACTGTTTTGAGCCAGTTGGAAAGGTGGGTGGCCACCAATATCCACCTGGCTCAATCCTCCCTCCTTAGGAAGAAATGGTCTCCATTGCGTTGAGTTCCCCCATCAGATGAGGAAATTTCTGCTGAATTTGGCCTTGGGTGAGCCACTTGCCTTGGTGCAGGAGTTGCCCTGCTTTGACAACTCTATAAAGCTGGATCCTTTGATGTCGAGTGCCCTTGATCTGTGTGTCTACAATATGATCACTGGATGCTTGTTGTAGGCAGTCAGGGTTGAGCTCTATTGGTGTCAACTTCTCTGCTATCTCTGAGGTGTCTAATAGTGGTGGGAAATATGGCCGAAGGAGAGCCACGTTGAAGACTGGATGCAGACCTAGGAAGGGGGGAATGTTGAGCTCAAAAGCATTGTCACCCACCGCCTTGGTGATGGTGTACGGCCCATAACGGAGTGGGCGAAGCTTTCGATGGGGCCCTGTAAGGCGTTCTTTCTGCAAATGCAACCAAACTTTGTCGCCCACCTGAAACTTATGTGGCACCCGATGTTGATCATGGCGCTGCTTGTACTTGGCATTAGAATTCTGTAGAATATCCTGGACCTGTTGGCGGATATGTTGGATCCGTTCAATGAACTGGGCGGCTTTGTCAGCTTCTGGGGACGAGTCGGCCGAGGTGGTCGCAAGGGAAAGTGCAACATCCATGGGGCCCAATGGTTGGAATCCCAACCCCACCTGAAAGGGGCTGTGGCCAGTTGAGCTATGCAAGGCTCGGTTGTAGCTATGTTGGACATAGGGGAGACTCTCATCCCATGTGCGGGGGTGTGTTGAATTGTACATGCGCAGGATATGTATGACCATCCGGTTGACGACCTCCGTTTGTCCATCGGTCTGGGGGTGGAAGGCAGTGGATTTGGTGAGATTGGTATCCAGCAGTGACCAGAGGCTTGACCAGAATGAGCTGAGGAACCGACTGTCACGGTCTGAGATAATGGTCTGTGGGATCCCAAAATGTACCCATACTCGTTCAAAGAAGAGCTTGGCAGTGGCTTCTGCTGTGATGTTCTTCTTGCAAGCGGCTAGAATTGCCATCTTGGAAAAGCGATCAACAACCACGAAAACACAGTCGTTTCCCCTCTTGGTGGATAGGAGGCCCGACATGTAGTCCATTGATATGGATTCCCACGGCCTTTCAGGAGTAGGCAGAGGGGTGTATAGGCCCTGTTTCTTAGTGGTCGGTTTGGCAATAGCGCAAGCGGTGCAGGACCTGATATACTTGCCGACATCCTGTCGAAGTTTCGGCCAATAGAAATGTTTCTGCAACACTGCCACTGTCTTTTCGACGCCAAAGTGTCCTGCCACCCCGACTATAGTGAGCTTCCCAAATCAGCTTCGCACGCTCGCTTGATGGAACGCAGAGATGGCCCAGATGACACAACAACCCGTCCTGAAGATGGAAATTAGCAACCACTGAGTTGGTGCCCAACATTTGATAGGTGGCGGAGAAGTCAGGGTCTGTCTTGTAGAGGTGAGGCCATCTGGAGGTCTCGTGGCCACAAGAGTCTAACACCATGGTAAGTGCCACGACTGGAGGTTGACTGAGGCAGTCAGCAACTCGGTTGGTACTCCCTGTTTTATATTTGATGTTGAGGTGGAACTACTGTAAATATGTTGACCACTTCTGATGGCGGTCATTCTGCAACTTTCCTTGGGTCTGCATGAACTATAGTGGCTTGTGATCAGTGTGGATGACTGTCTCCTTCCCAAGAATGTAATGTCTCCACTGGCGGTAGGCTTGTACAATGGAGTACATTTCTTTGTCATAGGTAGGGTACTTGCGAACAACATCCGATAGTGTCTCACTATGATATGCCACGGGGTGGCCGTGTTGAGTGAGAACGACACCCACAGCATAATTTGAAGCATCTGTCTCGATCTCAAAGGGATGTTGCAGGTTCGGTAATGAGAGTACCGGCGATGAGCACAAACGCTTCTTCAAGTCATTGAAGGCTTGTTGTTGGGACAGGCCCCACACAAATTTTGCCTTACCACCACCCCTGGTCACTTGGCTGGGGGCCCATGCGATATGAGAGAATCCCAGCACGAACCGATGATAGAAATTGGTGAGGCCCAAGAAGCTCTGAAGTTCAGTGAGTGTGGTTGGGGCTGTCTAGTCACGGATGACCTGGATCTTGGCTGGATCCACATGCACACCATGTCGATCAACGATGTAGCCTAAGTAATGGACCCTGTCCATGCCGAAGGAGCATTTTTCCAAGTTTGCATATAGTTTGTGCTTCTGTAGGGTGTGCAGAACTTGCTGAATATGCTGCAAGTGTTCCTCCCAAGTCTTCCTGTAGATGAGGATGTCATCCAGATACACCACTACAAAATTGTTGGTGAAAGGTCGTAGGATATCGTCCATCATCCTCATAAAAGTTGCTAGAGCATTTGCCAAACCAAAAGGCATGACCAGCCATTCAGAAAGACCTTCTTTTGACTTGAAGGCAGTCTTCCATACATCTGTCTGTTCTATTGGGACCTGGTGGTAGCCCGACTTCAGATCAATCTTACTGAAGTATTTGGCCCCCGTGAGCTGATCAAGGAGGTCATCGATTCGGGGAATCGGGTACCGGTTATGGACTGTGATTTTATTAAGGGCCCGGTAATCAATGCAGAGTCGCCAGGTCCCATCTTTCTTCTGCACCAGCACGATTGGGCTCCCACAAGGTGATGAACTGGGACGGATGTGCCCCTTGTGGAGGAATTCTTGGATCTGCCTCTTGATCTCCTCGTTTTCCAACAGAGAGCGGTGATAGAGTGGCCCATTGGGTAGCGGTGCGCCTGGGGTCAGATCGATGGGATGCTTGACCTGGCAGTGCAGAGGTACCCCGGTCGGAGAGGAGAAGATATCTGAGTATCCTTCCACCACCTTATCCACTTGCTTCTGTTGTGTGGATAGATCGGTCGCGGAGGCCCGGGATGTGGCTACGATATTTCTTTCACTTTGAGAGCGAATTACGAAGAAGACAAATTTCCCGGTCTGAGAGATGACCTTCCTGCATTGCTTGGCAGAGATCAAGGAAATAGCACTAGGAGGGACTGCCTCGGGTATCCTGTACAATTTCCTGTTTAAAGAAATAATAACACTACGGGGCCTAGATTAATATACAGCATGACGTTTCCATAAATAAGGTTGGCCCAAAAGAACATCTGAATGGAAGAGGCGTTCTCCTTCTTCTGGTTCGTCTGGTTCATTAGGCTGGAGCTTGGTGGTGGCAACGGTGGCACTGGGTTCCGTGTCAATGATCCATCTTCCCCTTTCTGGTTCAGACTCAGAGTCAGAACCCGCATCTGATTAAGATGCTTTCAATTTAGCCACCAGCGACTGCTTTGAGCGGCAATCAACAGTGTTATGCCAAGGGCTCTTATGGAAGTCGCACCACTTCCAGGTATCTTTCTTTGTTTTTCCGGTGTCCTTCTTTGCTTGTGGCTTGGACTGGTTGTCCTGATGCTGTCCATCTTTGCTCTGTCCTTTATTCTCTGGGTTGGGGCTACTCTTTCCTGTCTTTTGCTGTGAAGGGTTCCCAGGCCCAAATTGCCGTGTCTTTTGATTGAGCTTCTGCTCGATTTTGACAGCATATCGGTAGGCCACGCCCAAGGAAGAGATGTCCAGAAATTCCATTTCGGTCTGGATGTATCTATGCAAACCACCGCGATACTTGAGCACCAGATGTCGCTCTGAATATTTGATACCCAGCTTGGTGCGCAAGGTATGGAAGATATTTGTGAACTCTGGCACTGCTTGGTCTCTTTCTTGTCGCAGTGTGGTCCATTTGGTATACAAATCGTCATAACTTCCAACAGGGTAGTATTGTTCCTTAATAGCATCCCTGAAGGATTCCCAGGTGGCCGTGACTGAAAATAATGAGCCTTCTTCTGTGTCCTTTTGCTCGCAGAATGTTTCCCACCAATCTTTGACATGGGGAACGGCTTTGAGGAGCGCAAAAGTAATCTTTTCTTTATTCGAAAAGTTATGGACAGAAAAATACCCTTCTAGTAGATTCAACCACTTATCTACAGCATCTGCGTCTATATGTCCTTCAAATATAGGGATATCAAAGTTGATTTGTACCTTGAAGGGGGCGGCGCCTCCGCTCAAGGAAGATGCATCGCTTGTTGGTAGTCGCCGAAGGATTTGCGTGAAATTATCCATCATCTCGTTCCTCTGCTGCGTGAGGGCTTCCTCAAGCAACATTTTGATAGGATCTCCTGTCCCGTCATCTTTCTTTTCTCCTGCCATGAGAGGTCGCTTGGGCGTGCGAGAGCTTTTGTCCTCAAGAGAAACAAGCTCGAGACCCAATTCTTTGTACCCTGACCTCGTTGGGGACATGCATTAAGACGACAAAGAGCAGACCGCTCTGATACCACTGATCCGGATTTTATGAGCAGAACGAAATGAATACAGATTATTATCAGATGCTTAACACAAAATAACAGAGATACAGTAAAACTGGTTTTCTATTCAACAAGGAAATAAGCTAGAACTGTAAAATGCAGCGGAAAACAAGCTTGCTGGAATGGTGGCGGCTTATCTCCGAGAAGAGATGTGACGGCTGCTCTTATTTCGCAAGAAGATGGTTACAATGAGGCTCTCAAGGCCTTTTACAATAAACAGGAATGTCAAAAACCCTAGACATCCAAAAACCTAACCCTAGGAGATGAAGCGCCAAAAGTCATGTGGGCCCGGTTTGGGTAAGTTAGTACATCAACTTCCCGGGGTCGTAACTTTTGCATACGATCTCCGTTTGGGGCGCTCGGTAGCCCGTTGGAAATGTCTATCCGAGATTTTCAACTTTCGTCTGGGGTATGCCAAAGGTATCCATTTGGCCCCCCAAATTGCCAAAAAAGGTCGTTTAGGGCCTCAAAATGGCCCCGGAAGTTCAGGACCCGAAAAACTGCTAAAAATAGTACAATACCAAAATTGCCATAAAACTGTTTTGAGCCAGTTGGAAAGGTGGGTGGCCACCAATATCCACCTAGATCAATCCTCCCTCCTTAGGAAGCAATGGTCTCCATTGTGTTGAGTTCCCCCATCAGATGAGGAAATTTCTGCTGAATTTGGCCTTGGGTGAGCCACTTGCCTTGGTGTAGGAGCTGCCCTGCTTTGACAACTCGATAAAGCTGGATCCTTTGATGTCGAGTGCCCTTGATCTGTGTGTCTGCAATATGATCACTGGATGCTTGTTGTAGGCAGTCAGGGTTGAGCTCTGTTGGTGTCAACTTCTCTGCTATCTCTGAGGTGTCTAATAGTGGTGGGAAATATGGCCGAAGGAGAGCCACGTTGAAGACTGGATGCAGACCCAGGAAGGGGGGAATGTTGAGCTCAAAAGCATTGTCACCCACCACCTTGGTGATGGTGTACGGCCCATAACGGAGTGGGTGAAGCTTTCGATGGGGCCCTGTAAGGCGTTCTTTCTGCAAATTCAACCAATCTTTGTCGCCCACCTGAAACTTATGTGGCACCCGATGTTGATCATGGCGCTGCTTGTACTTGGCATTAGACTTCTGTAGAATATCCTGGACCTGTTGGTGGATATGTTGGATCCTTTCAATGAACCGGGCAGCTTTGTCAGCTTCTGGGGATGAGTCGGCCGAGGTGGTCGCAAGGGGAAGTGCAACATCCATGGGGCCCAATGGTTGGAATCCCAACCCCACCTGAAAGGGGCTGTGGCCAGTTGAGCTATGCAAGGCTCAGTTGTAGCTATGTTGGACATAGGGGAGACTCTCATCCCATGTGCGGGGGTGTGTTGAATTGTACATGTGCAGGATATGTACGACCATCCGGTTGATGACCTCCATTTGTCCATCGGTCTGGGGGTGGAAGGCAGTGGATTTGGTGAGCTTGGTATCCAGCAGTGACCAGAGGCTTGACCAGAATGAGCTGAGGAACCGACTGTCACGGTCTGAGATAATGGTCTGTGGGATCCCAAAATGTACCCATACTCGTTCAAAGAAGAGCTTGGCAGTGGATTCTGCTGTGATGTTCTTCTTGCAAGCGGCTAGAATCGCCATCTTGGAAAAGCGATCAACAACCACAAAAACACAGTCGTTTCCCCTCTTGGTGGACGGGAGGCCCGACATGTAGTCCATTGAGATGGATTCCCCCGGCCTTTCAGGAGTAGGCAGAGGGGTGTATAGGCCCTGTTTCTTAGTGGTCAGTTTGGCAATAGTGCAAGCGGTGCAGGACCTGATATACTTGCCCACATCCTGTCGAAGTTTCGGCCAGTAGAAATGTTTCTGCAACACTGCCACTGTCTTTTCGACGCCAAAGTGTCCTGCCACCCGACTATAGTCAGCTTCCCAAATCAGCTTCACACGCTCGCTTGATGGAATGCAGAGATGGCCCAGATGACACAACAACCCGTCCTGAAGATGGAAATTAGCAACCACTGAGTTGGTGCCCAACATTTGATAGGTGGCGGAGAAGTCAGGGTCTATCTTGTAGAGGTGAGGCCATCCGGAGGTCTCGTGGCCACAAGAGTCTAGCACCGTGGTAAGTGCCGCGACTGGAGGTCGACTGAGGCAGTCAGCAACTCGATTGGTACTCCCTGTTTTATATTTGATGTTGAGTTGGAACTGCTGTAAATATGTTGACCACTTCTGATGGCGGTCATTCTGCAACTTTCCTTGGGTCTGCATGAACTGTAGTGGCTTGTGATCAGTGTGGATGACCGTCTCCTTCCCAAGAATGTAATGTATCCACTAGCGGCAGGCTTGTACAATGGAGTACATTTCTTTGTCATAGGTAGGGTACTTGCGAACATCATCCGATAGTGTCTCACTATGATATGCCACGGGGTGGCCGTGTTGAGTGAGAACGACACCCACAGCATAATCTGAAGCATCTGTCTCGATCTCAAAGGGATGTTGCAGGTTCGGTAATGAGAGTACCGACGATGAGCACAAACGTTTCTTCAAGTCATTGAAGGCTTGTTGTTGGGACAGGCCCCACACAAATTTTTCCTTACCACCACCCCTGATCACTTGGATGAGGGCCCATGCGATATGAGAGAATCCCAGCACGAACCGACGATAGAAATTGGCAAGGCCCAAGAAGCTCCGAAGTTCAGTGAGTGTGGTTGGGGCTGGCCAGTCACGGATGACCTGGATCTTGGCTGGATCCACATGCACACCATGTCGATCAACGATGTAGCCTAAGTAATGGACCCTGTCCATGCCGAAGGAGCATTTTTCCAAGTTTGCATATAGTTTGTGCTTCCGCAGGGTGTGCAGAACCTGCTGAATATGCTGCAAGTGTTCCTCCCAAGTCTTGCTGTAGATGAGGATGTCATCTAGATACACCACTACAAAATTGTTGGTGAAAGGTCGTAGGATATCGTCCATCATCCTCATAAAAGTTGCTGGAGCATTTGTCAAACCAAAAGGCATGACCAACCATTCAAAAAGACCTTCTTTTGACTTGAAGGCAGTCTTCCATACATCTGTCTGTTCTATTGGGACCTGGTTGTAGCCCGACTTCAGATCAATCTTACTGAAGTATTTGGCCCCCGTGAGCTGATCAAGGAGGTCATCGATTCAGGGAATCGGGTACCAGTTACGGACTGTGATTTTAATCAGGGCCCGGTAATCAATGCAGAGTCGCCAAGTCCCATCTTTCTTCTGCACCAGCACGATTGGGCTCCCACAAGGTGATGAACTGGGACGGATGTGCCCCTTGTGGAGCAATTCTTGGATCTGCCTCTTGATCTCCTCGTTTTCCAACAGAGAGCGGCGATAGAGTGGCCCATTGGGTAGCGATGCGCCTGGGGTCAGATCGATGGGATGCTTGACCTGGCAGTGCAGAGGTACCCCGGTCGGAGAGGAGAAGATATCTGAGTATCCTTCCACCACCTTATCCACTTTCTTCTGTTGTGTGGATAGATCGGTCGCGGAGGCCCGGCATGTGGCTGCGATCTTTCTTTCACTTTGAGAGCGAATCACGAAGAAGACAAATTTCCCGGTCTGAGAGATGACCTTCCTGCATTGCTTGGCAGAGATCAAGGAAATAGCACTAGGAGGGACTGCGTCGGGTATCCTGTACAATTTCCTGTTCAAAGAAATAATAACACTACGGGGCCTAGACTCATATACAACATGACGTTTCCATAAATAAGGTTGGCCCAAAAGAACATCTGAAACTTTGAGAGGAGCAACATCACACAATACCTCATCCTTGAAGGGCTTGATGCCGTATGGCAGTCGGCACTGTTGGCTGACGCGGAGATCGCTTCCTTTGCGGAGCCATCCAATGGTGTAGGGTTGTGGGTGCGGCGTTGTCGGTAGGGCCAGGCGCTTGACGACCTCTACTGAGATGAGATTCTTCTGGCTACCGCTATCGACGATGAAATGCAGCGGGGTGCCTTTTACCCACATCTGTGAATGGAAGAGGCATTCTCCTTCTTCTGGCTCGTCTGGTTCATCAGGCTGGAGCTTGGTGGTGGCAACGGTGGCACTGGGTTCTGCGTCAATGATCCGTCTTCCCCTTTCTGGTTCGGACTCAAAGTCAGAACCCGCATCTGATTCATATGCTTTCAATTCAGCCACCAGCGACTGCTTTGAGCGGCAATCAGCAGGTTATGCCAAGGGCTCTTATGGAAGTCGCACCACTTCCCGGTATCTTTCTTTGTTTTTCCGGTGTCCTTCTTTGCTTGCGGCTTGGACTGGTTTTCCTGATGCTGTCCATATTTGCTCTGTCCTTTATTCTGTGGGTTGGGGCTGCCCTTTCCTGTCTTTTGCTATGAAGGGTTCCTAGGCCCAAATTGCCGTGTCTTTTGTTTGAGCTTCTGCTCGATTTTGACAGCATATCGGTAGGCCGCGCCTAAGGAAGAGATGTCCAGAAATTCCATTTCGGTCTGGATGTATATATGCAAACCACCGCGATACTTGAGCACCAGATGTCGCTCTGAATCTTTGATACCCAGCTTGGTGCGCAAGGTATGGAAGATATTTGTGAACTCTGGCACTGCTTGGTCTCTTTCTTGTCGCAGTGTGGTCCATTTGGTATACAAATCGTCATAACTTCCAACAGGGTAGTATTGTTCCTTAATAGCATCCCTGAAGGATTCCCAGGTGGCCGTGATTGAAAATAATGAGCCTTCTTCTGTGTCCTTTTGCTCGCAGAATGTTTCCCACCAATCTTTGACATGGGGAACGGCTTTGAGGAGCGCAAAAGTAATCTTTTCTTTATTCGAAAAGTTATGGACAGAAAAATACCCTTCTAGTAGATTCAACCACTTATCTACAGCATCTGCGTCTATCTGTCCTTCAAATATAGGGATATCAAAGTTGATTTGTACCTTGAAGGGGGCGGCGCCTCCGCTCGAGGAAGATGCGTCACTTGTTGGTAGTCGCCGAAGGATTTGCGCGAAATTATCCATCATCTCGTTCCTCTGCTGCGTGAGGGATTCCTCAAGCAACATTTTGATAGGATCTCCTATCCCGTCATCTTTCTTTTCTCCTGCCATGAGAGGTCGCTTGGGCGTGCGAGAGCTTTTGTCCTCAAGAGAAACAAGCTCGAGACCCAATTCTTTGTACCCTGACCTCGTTGGGGACATGCATTAAGACGACAAGGAGCAGACCGCTCTGATACCACTGATCCGGATTTTATGAGCAGAACGAAATGAATACAGATTATTATCAGATGCTTAACACAAAATAACAGAGATACAGTAAAACTGGTTTTCTATTCAATAAGGAAATAAGCTAGAACTGTAAAATGCAGCGGAAAACAAGCTTGCTGGAATGGTGGCGGCTTATCTCTGAGAAGAGATGTGACGGCTGCTCTCATTTCGCAAGAAGATGGTTACAATGAGGCTCTCAAGGCCTTTTACAATAAACAGGAATGTCAAAAACCCTAGACATCCAAAAACCTAACCCTAGGAGATGAAGCGCCAAAAGTCATGTGGGCCCCGTTTGGGTAAGTTAGTACATCAACTTCCCGGGGTCGTAACTTTTGCATATGATCTCCGTTTGGGGCGCTCGGTAGCCCGTTGGAAAGGTCTATCCGAGATTTACAACTTTCGATTGGGATATGCCAAAGGCAACCATTTGGCCCCCCAAATTGACAAAAAAGGTCGTTTAGGGCCTCAAAATGGCCCCGGAAGTTCAGGACCCGAAAAACTGCTAAAAATAGTACAATACCAAAATTGCCATAAAACTGTTTTGAGCCAGTTGGAAAGGTGGGTGGCCACCAATATCCACCTAGATCATCATCCCAATCATCATTATGTTATGTGGTTAAGTTCGAGCCTACATGAGTTAGGTAAAAAGGAAAGTCAAGTCAAGTATAAATAGAGTGCGGGAGGCACTGTATTTGCTCACTCACTTCTCACTCATGCACTCAAGGAGGAGTGGCACACTTATGGAGGAGGAGGATCTGCTACTAGGTTATGTCTATCTCTCATGGTTGGTTGTATCATTGCTCTATCTATCTCTGAGGAAGTTATTGGGGTTTTTCACCTTTATGGTTTTCCCCAAGTAAATCTTTGTGTCTCTTGTGTGCTTGCATTATTGTCACCATGATTGATATGCTGTAGATATGCTGTACATGTTGTTCTCTCAGTTAAGATCCTAGATCAGATTGAAGTAAATTCTGAAAATTTAACACATTGCTTCCTTTGTTTTCAACGTTTGTATCCTATGCTGTTCCGCCATTTGTCTGTTCAAGTCCTTGTTGTCTATACCGGTTCACGACAGAGAACCTGTCCACTGAAGAAATTGTTCATCAATTTAAGCGCATAGGCTTAGATTTCAGCATGACACTTTCGGATCCTTTGGCCGCACTGCAGGTAAGCGCAGTTGGGCCCGTTGAAATAAATTTGTCTTTGATTCCCATAGAAACCTTGCAATTAGTGCAAGAGATGGTCTCTATTGAGCTGAGAGCTAGAGAGCTCTCCACATTCCATGCAAACCAAAGACTACAATCACAGGAGATAGAGCTGAAGGCAGGCTATAAGAACATCTCTGAGAAGCTTGCACTTTATGAAGCACAAGACACTGGGATAAGAAACGTAGTTGATGAAATCGCCCAGGAGCTGCCGGCCTACGAGATTCAACCAGACCTTCCTCTGGTTGAGAAAGTTCAAATTATTGGTGGAAGGGTGAAAGCCCTAGAGCAGGAAATATTTGCTATGGCTGAAGACCATAGAACGCATATCGCCGTGTTGGAAGCTCGTGTTGCAGTGCACTCTACAGATGATAGGCAGGAAAAATTTGAAGCGCTGCGCAGAGCTTCCACACAAATGAATAGCAGAGCAGATGAAGCCAAGAACCTGATGACCCGAGCTATGGACGCTTGGACTGAGCTTGAGAAGCTCCCTTTCAAAGTCGGTCTTTTGGAACAAGTACAAGCAGCAGAACAGTCCCTAACTGTTCTGACTGAAGAAGCTAAGGCCTTAGAAGGCTTAGCAAAAATGAGGAAAATGAGTGAAGTGCGTAGAACACAACAGCAACTGCACAAGCTCAGGAATGAAGATGCTAAACTCACCAACAGCATTCAGCCATTTATGGATGAGTATGCTGAACTTGCTGCCCAATCCGAGGCAAAGATCAAAGAAATTGCAGAATCTCAACAAATGGTTGAAGGCATAACTGAAGAAGAAGCCACTGCAGAAATGGTGCAGATAGCTGTGGAGTGCGTCGATGAAATGGACTCCGCTATTGCGCAGTGGAAGAAAACATTTGCTGAGACCCAGGCAAAGGCAGATGCGCAAGTAAAGCGACCACATGCTAATGCGAGTGGCTCGAGGATGAGCCACAAGTAAGTGTTAGGGGCCTGTTGGAGCCTAGGCCGCAGCTATGGTAAAGCTGCGAATTTTGAGGAAAAAGCACAAGTATTGAAGGGAAAGTGCTAATTTTGAATAAGCACCAATTTTGGGCAGAAGTAAACGGTGTGCAGTACGGTGCCAGATGGATGAGCTCAGCGCAGATTACGGACCGGAAATCGTGGAGCTCACGCGCACACATCAAAGGAGAATGAATGTGGCCGAGTAGAAAGCTTAGCTACCAAAATAAATCAAGCGATGGAATAGAGGGCTTAGCTACCCTCATTAAGACTAAGTACAGAAGTTATGGTTGCTCTGATTAAGGAGGAGCAACAGACCAAAGCATTGAAGGCGAAGGACAAAGAGCACTGAACAATGAAGCGACGCCCATACCCGCAATCTGTGCCTAAAGTCACGGAACTTGCAAGAAACGGCGACGTGACTGCAAGCGGCGCCTACAGTACACCTAGCCATGTCCGTAGTTAGGGTTTTTGGGAAATACTGCTGGGGAAGGCCCACAGTTTTGTAAAGGTGCGACCGTCATGGCCACCTATATATATGTGTAATTTTAAAGGAAGAAGGTTAGCTAGCTAGCTGGTTGAGATATGTTAGTTAGTCAGCCAGCCATTAGATGTTTTTAGACATAAGAAGGGTTGATTGTTTTCTATTGTGTTGTTAGAAGACAAGAGTTAGAACTGGATAGCTGTGAAGCTGATCCCTGGGTTGCAGACAGTCCGAGTCGATGTCTGAACCATTGTAATCTCTGTAGAGGAAGAGACTAGATCTAGAGAAGGGCTCCCAGCTGTGTGCGTGGAGTTTCCTGGAAAGATCTAAGGCTGCAGCTGTGTGCGCAACATTCTGTGTAATTCCATTTCTGATTAATATAAGATACACTTCCCGTGGACGTGGTTTCCCCGTGGAGGTGAACTACCTAATTCTCGATGTTATGATGCTGTGTTGTGTGATCACATGTTTTAGTTCACTATCTGTGTATACATGAACATTGCGTTATCTTTATGAATATGTTAAGTAATTTCTCAAAGCTTCCTTGGTAGTTATAATCGTTAAGTGTCGAAGGAATCTGTAGAACGCTGTCGCTGTGGCGACTGAGGAGTGTGTTGCTGCGCTGTGGCACAGGGCCAGAAACGGCACAGTGTTGGACGCAGAGGGTAATCGCCTCGTGCACCGGAGTGGAGATACCGCGTAGCTAGGCTGGCGAGCGTGAATTTCAGTGCTGTTGCACTGAGAAATCTGCAGAAGAGTAAGACGTTCCGCTTTGAGGAATCCTCTTAAGAGAAAGAGAGGGAGAAGATCGTAGTCTCCGCGTCGCCTAGGTTAAGGAAGCCTGATTCCTTAGCCCCCCATAGCCACTTTGGGTGAGACCTCGAGCTGCTGCGTAGCTCATTGCCGAGAGGGCCAGTGCGCCAAGGGGTTTTGTTGCTGCGCCTCATTAAAACTCGGGTCTGTCAAAAAAGCAGCCAACAATGCTAGGCCAATGCTCCAACTGGTTTTATCAATTGTTTAAGGGGTGTTGGGCCAGCGTACACGCTGCTTTACCATATCAAGTAGTTAATTCCCAACTAGTCACTCTCTGGAATTATCAAGAACTTTATAGCCTTCAACCAACTATTCCCTAGATTTCTCAATAATTTATATCACCCACTCATTTACTCTTTGGATTTACCAGCAATTTATATCGCCCACTCATTTACTCTATAGATTTACCAGCAATTTATAGTCTTTCAGGGTCTTTCCTTCCTGCAATGACCAAGGTTTCCAACAAAGAAACAATAGTGTATTATCTTAGCTTTTAGAAGACTTATACCTGAAATCTTAATTATTCCAAACAAGACATAAATGAAAACGAATACTTATCTGTATTGTGTGTTTCCCCTCTGGTCCACAAGGTCTTGCTTTGATTTGCAATCCTTGGAATCACCTATGGACTTGGATATAGTTAATTCTTAACCAGTACACCTCCCCATTGGCTGGATTTACCAAGAATTTGGTGGTGCCCAACCAGTCCCCTACCTGGTTGGCCCTCTCTAGTGCCGAGCCAACACATTTGTTTGGGTCATCGACCAATGGAAGGAAACTGCGTCATCTGACCATTATAGGTCAAGGCTCTACTAGGGAGCCATAGGCATCTCAGGGTTTTCAGTCAGTCTTGGCACCCACCTTCCTACTGCTGACCCAATAGGCATCTCAGGGTTTTCAGCCAGTATTGGCACCCACCCTCCTACTACTGACCCAATAGGCATCTCAGGGTTTTCAATCAGTCTTGGCGCCCGCCCTCCTATTGTTGAACCAATAGAGATTTTATGCCTTCACCAATGTCACCACACCTTCTTGCACCATAACCCTTCACACACACATCAACTCTTCATTCATACAAGGACGCCACTACTTCTCTTGTGCAAATCGGTGGTTCCTTTTAGGAACATTATAGGTGACTTTCTTGACTGTAGGTTAAGATGGCCCCACTCACATAAGGATGATACCCCTTTTCACTACACAGCTCCCTGGGTTTTTCCATCCCTTCCAGTATTATTTAGTGTGAGCATAGAAAGGTTGCCAATTCCTATACAGTCCTTATGCATACCCGTCTTCACTTTGCCTCTTAATGTGTAGTACCAATTGGCATCTGTGTAGGATGAAAACACAAGAAGGATAAGCAGGCTTATCAGTATTGCTTCTCAAAATCGCAACCACATTCCATAACATTCACTATCAAGTATTGAAACACCAGGAATGCGTCCATTCCCTTAGGGTGTAGTAAATATTGGCAACCCTATCATGACCCGTCACCACAAAAGGTGTGCACCCCCTTTCCAATGTGAGCCATGTAGGCCCTAATCATACTCAATCAGTTTGAAATAATATAAATAAAATAGAGCATGCTTTGCATATAAACCCTAATAATTTAGACTTGCATGTTCTTGTCTAGGGTCACAGAATACTCATTCATTTTGCAGATGTATCTCACATGCCTTCTGGGCATAGCTTTACCATCTTGATATCATGGTTTACCGACATGTGGTTTGGCTGAGATATTATCAATGGCGTTTCACCTGAAACCCATTTCCAAAGCGTGGGGTCTTTCCCATCTAGTTTGGATTTTGTAGGCCATTACTCCTGGCCTTCCTGCAATGTGTCTTCCTGGCACATTTATCAAATGGCCAAACAATCAGCAGCATTTAACAATAATCATTCAATGGCATTAATAATTAAATTCAAGCATGAATTTGCAATTCTGTCCTCTGCATAATCGATTTGCTTAGCCATGAGTTTGTTCTCATATCGTTTGGCTCTTGCTCATGGTAGATTCCAATCTTAGTCATGGGCTCACCCACATTTTCCATGCCCAAAACAATCTACCTGAAATCTGAAACTTCAATCAACCAAACATATTGTGAGTATCTATGCATATAATCCTTTCATTGCTACAACAGTCACTAAAGTGATCTCAGAATTATAACCCTCAATAATTCAAACACCTTTAGATTTCAACATTTGAAATGCAATGAAATATATGTATATATGTATATATGCATCGTTATCATAAATAAAATTGCAAGACATGGGTACACTATCCGTGCAATTTAAATAAATTATAAGTACTCATTACTTCACATTCCATGCAATATCTGTCCTTCCACAGAGCACTCCGGTAGCCCATCAACATGTCTACCTTCTTCGTGCAATCATTTTCTTGCATTCATAGCAGCTCATGAAATGGTCTCGGGGTTATCAATAGTTCACCATTTCATCTATTATCTAATTGCAATGAAACATACACCCCAACCATGCATTCACACAATGCATCTCAACATGTGCACTCACACATACACATGCACATTCACAACATTTACATAATCCTTTAATGTGCATTCATTCAATGCATAACCACAAGATTGTATAGAATATTCTAATGCACCTCCTTCAATGCAACCTCGCATTAATCCATGATTACTATGCATTCCAACATATTATGGCCTAACCATTCACATGGCATGTACTACCACAACATGACTATAGGTCTTTACTTGCTCTGGTTATTAAACTCACAACCAACATACACAAATGGCATGATACAATTTCATATGAATGCATTGAGGTTTCTAAGAAACTATAGGGCGTAAGGCTCCCTGCCTTCACTTACCCACACCTCACCATACATGGCAGGTTGACATTCACGTTCAGGCACTCAATACCACATGCAAACCAAATCAACATAGTTTAAACATAGTTGAAGGGATCTTATCAAATCCTCATTCAACATTCATGCAATTTAAACATAAATAACCGTTACCTGCATGGCTATCATTAACATTGTTTGATGTTACCTGATCAGTTGGCCTCTTACCAAGGCTTCATAGTTCTTTTTCCAACCTCATGCTCGTAGATTTGTTGCACCATCTTTTCCTCATAAGGTTGTTGGTCATATGCAACAATCATCATCCACGCCCTTAGTCATGCTTTGGTTATCTTTGGTCCTATAACCATTGCAAACACGACTAGTTATTTAACAACCACCATAATCATCTTAAGTGGTTCATTGCATATGTAAAACCTCACTATTTTACCAATAGGCAGCATTATATACATGTACAAACATTGTCACATGCACTATGCAATGTCTATTAATGTGCCAACTAGTGCATGTTTACTTCATCTATATGATCCTTTGCATTTTCAACGTTCCTATGCCATAGCTTTTATGCATATAAAACTTGTAAAATACAAAAACAATAGTAAGAGAGGAGTTAAAGAATTCTCCCTTGTCAATTTCCAATTTCCCATCATGACATGGAGTTCCTCCTCCATATCATAGCTGATCCCTTTTCTTTGCTTCCCTACCAAGCATACATGCAATCATTAACTATCATTTCTCACCAAGTAGCAATTTAATACAAATGTAAGACATTCTTAGTTTCTATTTTTCAAGTATGAAATTCCTATGCTATAATAGAAATAGTTAAGGTGAGAAGCTTCCCTCTTTATCAACATTGTCTTACCTAGCTCCCATAGAATCTTTATTACTTAGCTCCCATAGCATAAGTTCAAAGCCATTTTTCTCTTTTGGGCACCTGAAAGCTTCACTGAAAAACTATTGTATTTTCTCTGTTTCGGCGGAATACGTCATTCTCTTTCGACCCGTTGCGGACAAACTCGCCGAGCTTCACCGCCATTGCGGACGAACTCATCGAGTTTCACCGATGTGCGGACCAACTCACAGAGTTTCACCGCCATTGTGGATGTTAGGAACCCATGTCAACCCTTCTCTTTACTATGTTAGTATATTGTTGTTGGACGCATATGCTTTGTAAGTCGTCCCGTAGTATTTGTTGATCCGTAGTTTATATTAGCCCATAGTATTGACCCATAGTATTGGACGCATATGCTTTGTAAGTCGTCCCGTAGTATTATATGTCCCATGGTTTTGACTCATAGTATTGGGCATAGACTTAGTATATAAGTGTGTGTTGAGGTCATTGAAGGCACCGTGAAGTTAATTGTATTGAGCTTGCTCAAAGGAGGATGCCCCCTCGAAGTGGCCCGTGATCAATATAAAAACGATTCTGTTCTATTATTTATGATATCTTGTGTATTTGCATTAATTAATTATTGCAGGTACATCTCATCTGGTATCAGAGCACTTTCCTTGGCACAAGTGGGAAATTTTTTTTTCTTTTTTTGGGTGGCGACTTTCAGATCAATTTCTGAAACTTTCTACACAAAATCAGAAGAAACTGATTGCATATCTGAATTTTTCTTTCAAAAATACGCAGTTTCAAAAAAAAAATCATCTCAATTGGAGTTCTAAAAGTGGAGATATCGCGGATTTAAAATCAGCAATTTTTCAGAATTTCGGTGACGGCCGTGGAAATTGCGGCGAGAAAATATTTTGACCGAGTGCCCAGATTTCTATTCCGCTTTCATGAGTAGAAGCAGAGTGGTTGTTCCAGTTCCGGAAACATGTTATAATAGTGATTCTGAGCAATATAGATCTAGGTTTTGAACATTGGGTGGAATTTCTGCCCAAATTTTTTCTGTTGCAGGTTCGGATCTGGGAATAATCCCTATCCGCTTAACTGTGGGAAGTACTTGGGCATAAGCCCTAAAACTCATTGTGAGGAGTACCACAGGAACCCCGAAGTAGCTGGCCATTGAGAGGACCTGCCAAGCGAAAAGGGCAACGACCCCTACCTGATTGACTAGTTCCCACCCGTGAGGTAAACCAAGAGCTGTCGTTTGTGGCCAAGCGGTTATCAGTTTTACCTGAGCCGTGGAGTGAGGGGTACTGCTCCAATACGCAAGCCGTTAGACAGCATTGGTGGCCGAGTGAAACACCTGAACTGTTAGGAAGCCATTCATACTTGGGGTCCATATCTATTTAACTGTTGCCGATCACTTCCGCTCCAGCTCCAGCCGTTCAGATCTATTCTGAAAGTTGTTCCAGATCTAGTCGCCATTTCAGATCCAGCTGTTTTCGATCCCTTCCGCGTCGCTGCAGATCCATCTGTTGCGGATCCCTTCCGCGCCGCTGTTGCCGATCCATTTCTGAAAAAAAAAAAAAAAAAAAAAAAAAAAAAAAAAAAAAAAAAAAAAAAAAAAAAAAAAAAAAAAAAAAAAAAAAAAAAAAAAAAAAAAAAAAAAAAAAAACTGGTTGTAACCCGTGCAGGAGCACACACCATGGAGGAAGCACTTGTACCCATCCAAACCAAACTCCAAGATCTGGATGAAAAATTTCTCACCCTCCATCTTCAGCATTCAGCCATGAAAAAAAAAAAAAAAAAACTGGTTATGGTTGTAACCCGTGCAGGAGCACACACCATGGAGGAAGCACTTGTAGCCATCCAAACCAAACTCCAAGATCTGGATGAAAAATTTCTCAGCCTCCATCTTCAGCATTCAGCCATGAACAATACCAGACAGCCAGAATCTTTTGCAGCCACTGGGTTCTCTTCTTCCAGCAGTTTTCGTAGGCCGAAGCTTGATTTTCCTCGCTTCAATGGTACGGATCCGACTGGATGGATATACCGAGCAGAACAATATTTCAGTCTGCATAATACTTTTTATGTTCAGAAAGTTCCACTTGCATCCTTTCATTTGGAACAGGAAGCCCTTCAATGGTACCGTTGGTACATCAAAGCTCATCCCAAGCCACATTGGACAGATTTTTGCCAACTCCTTTTGTCACGATTTGGTCCTAGTTCTTTTGACGACTTCACAGGAGCACTCACTAAACTTCACCAAACTGGCATAGTGAGAGAGTATCAGACGGAATTTGAGAAACTAGCCAATCACACAGAAGGATTGTCTGATGAATTCTACAGGAGTTGTTTTATCAGTGGTCTCAAGGATGAAATCCGCTCAGAGGTCAAAATGTTTTGTCCCAACACAATGATGGAAGTCCTAGGGTTGGCTAAGCTGGCCGAGGACAAGATCGCAGCTCAACAACGCTCTAGAACCACCTTTGTTCCCTTCAGAAATATGGGTTCCCAATGACCTTCCATCACGCCTGCTCCTCAACCAACTCCTATCAAGCATTTGTCTGAAATAGAAATGCAGGCACGCCGAGAAAAAGGGCTTTGCTATAATTGTGATGAGAAATTTACTCGGGGACATAGATGTGTTCAACAAAAGCTCTATCTCTTGGATGTGGATTCTCTGCCTGCCTTAGAACTTGGTGAAGAAGCTACAGATACAGTAGATGATCAGGTCGACATTCAACACCTGCCTGTTGACACCCCATCTCAGGACGACCCACCCGAGATCTCTCTCCATGCTGTAACCGGAGTCACCACCCCACAAACAATGCGAGTCAGGGGATACTTCAAGAAGCTCCCTCTTACCATCCTCATTGATTCTGGTAGCACTCATAACTTCATTGAACCTCGGATTGCCAAACAGGCTGATTGTTTTGTCCATCCTTGCTCCAACTTTGAAGTCATGGTTGCCAATGGGGGTACCTTACCTTGCAAGGGGAAGTGTCACAATGTGCGTATCTCTATGGAAGATTATAACCTACGCTCTGACATGTTTGCCTTGTCCTTAGGCGGATGTGATGTGGTTTTGGGCGTTCAATGGTTACGCACACTTGGCCCCATCTTGTGGGATTTTGTGGAACTTTGGATGCAGTTCAAAGTCAATGGGGCACAACACAAATTTATGGGCTTACAACCAGGGTCTCTTTGCATCATCAGTTCACATCGCCTGGAAAAAATCCTTAAGAAGAATTCACATGGTGTCATCGCTCAGCTCAATTCCATTCATATGCACCCATCAACAGTCTCCACTACTTCCTTGGATAGATATGCAGGTATCTTTGCTGAACCAATGCGCTTGCTGCCTTCAAGAGACCTTTCCGGTAAGAATGTAGCCACATCTACCTCTCAGCAGGAAATGATGGCTATTTTGCATGCAGTACAGAAGTGGCAGCCATACCTATTAGGGAATTATTTCTGCATCAAGACTGATCTCCCAAGTCTGAAATTTTTTTTGGAACAATGGGTCTCCTCCCCAACACACCTGCAATGGGTTATCCAACTCATGGGTTGTCCCTATGTGATCACTTACAAGAAGGGTAAGGACAATATGGTGGAAGATGCTCCTTCTCGCACAATTGATGACCTAGTTTCTCTTACAGCTCTTTCTCTGCTTGTTCCAAATTGGTTGCAATATGTTCAACAGGGCTATCTCTTCTATGAACTCCATGCTTCTTCCTCAACAGGGCACTCTGGGTTCTGCAAAATGTATGACCGGGAACAATGTAACTTCTTCTGGTCGGGGCTAAAAATGACAATTCAACAGATGGTGGCTGACGATGATACTTTCCAAGTCAACAAGGGGGAACCGACACTCCTTTCGGGATTGCTCAAACCCGTGCCCATCCCTACATAGCTTTGGCTAACTATTTCTATGGATTTCCTAGCAGCGCTCTGGTGGTACCATACCACATCTCAAAGGACACCATATGAAGCAGTCTATGGAAAAACACCGCCTGTTCTTCTTCCATACACCCTTAGCAGCTCTCCAGTTCAGGAAATTGACTCGGTTCTTCGAAACCGCGATCAGATTCTTCTCATTCTGCAGGACAATCTTCACATGGCCAGAATTTGCCTGAAACAACAAGCTGATCAACACCGTTCTGAGCGCATTTTCCACGCAGCTGACAGGGTTCTTCTTCGTCTACAGCATTCCAAGCAATCCTCCTTGACACTCCAAAGGCGTCAGTGGCCTGAAATGCAAACCGAGGATGCTACCGGGGAACCACTCCTTCCGATTCTGCAGCAATTTCTCCAACCAAAGCTTTGAGGACAAAGCTTTTTCTAAGGGAGAGGGGATGTTAGGAACCCATGTCAACCCTTCTCTTTACTATGTTAGTATATTGTTGTTGGACGCATATGCTTTGTAAATCGTCTCGTAGTATTTGTTGATCCGTAGTTTATATTATCCCATAGTATTGACCCATAGTATTGGACGCATATGCTTTGTAAGTCGTCCCGTAGTATTATATGTCCCATGGTTTTGACTCATAGTATTGGGCATAGACTTAGTATATAAGTGTGTGTTGAGGTCATTGAAGGCACTGTGAAGTTAATTGTATTGAGCTTGCTCAAAGGAGGATGCCCCCTCGAAGTGGCTCGTGATCAATATAAAAGCGATTCTGTTCTATTATTTCTGATATCTCGTGTATTTGCATTAATTAATTATTGCAGGTACATCTCAGTGGACAAACTCGCTGAGTTCTTCTAGTCGGCGAACTCAACTTTTCCTCCCGATACTGCGGCAGAACTCGCCAACTCCTTCCGTTGTTTCGGCAAAAACTCACGCATTTTTTCCACCGTAAAAACTTAGAAAAATTTTGAAATTTTTTGGACCAACTTGCTGAGATCTTCCGTCGTTGCGGACCAACTCACTGAGTTCTTCCACCATTGCGGACCAACTTGCCGAGTTCTTTCGGTAGAAAAATCAGCTTTTCCTTCCGCCATTGCGGCGAAAACTCACCAACCTTTTCCGCCATTGCACAGCAAACTCGCCAGCTTCCTCCAACATTGCGGCACAAACTTGCCAACTTTTTCCGCCATTGCGGACAAACTCGCCCATCTCTTCTGACGTTGCAGATCAAAACTCTTAACTCTTCCACCGTTTTGTTTGCAGAGTAGCAGGCCAAGTTTTTCCGGCAACTTCGGTGCGACTCAACGAGATTCGCCGAAACACATCGGCTCAACTCCATGAGACTCGCCCAAATAGTTAGGCAAAACACTTAGAGAATTTTTGAAATTTTATTAACGATTACTGCGGAGCAGGAAGCATACTTACCTCTGCAAGCTATGATAGGTAGCCCATGAAGGCCCAATGCTGCAACCAACAGCTCTGATACCAAATGTAATGTCCCCACCCTTGGACCCAATGCAAGGAAGGGAACCTGATGCCATTCTATGGGGCTTTTACATAAACTCAGCCCATACATTAGATTTTAAAGCAAAGAAATACATGTGTGCAGATGTAAAACAATTAATCATGCACAACGGAATGAAAACCTCATCCACACACATTACATGATGCCATTCAATTTAACACAACCAACAATTAATACATTTGCAGATGTAATTACATAAGAAAATACTCATCTTGATGTAATGTTGCCCCAATAACTAGCTATGTCGCTGCAACGTTCCTCCCAACCGTAGGTCTCTGCCCAACCTGTATTATTTCAGCACTCAGAGACCACTCCCGAGCTGGGCATGATATCTACAAGGAACTTGGGACTGTCAAACTTAGCTCAGCCCAAAGTAATGGATAACCAACTCAACCCCAGCATTCTCTTGCACACCAAACTTAGATATGGGGTGTGGAACACACTTTCAGCAGTGGAACTTAGGAGCTAGATGGACAAGAGTTTTCCCAAGACATAGGCACACCAAAAACGGATTGTGGGAAGAGGAATACAACCCCAGGGAAGAAAACCGATTTCCCCCACAGATGATGAGCATACAGTGGGCCAAAACGGCCTCTAAAAACCCCTAAAATCGTTTTACTCTTTTCTCCACTATTAGACACAAAAAAACACCTTTCCGAGTTTGGAAAAATGAAGGTAAACACAGTAAACCCAATGAGGAAAACGCCCAGGTAGCTCCAAACTCGTGAGAGGGCAAAGTGGGTTGATGGGTAATGGCTTGGGGAGCAATTCATGGCTCTTTTCTTTCCCAAGAATCCAAACACGATTTTCCATGCAGGATGGCTTGCCCATACCCGAATTTGGATAGCCATACCTCCCATTCCCCAAGGCATTAACTACCTCAACCAACTCTTGGGAGAAATCAATGATTGGGTACAAAAATCAACATGGGTAGTTGAGGGTTTGATTGGTTCTCTCATTGACAATTGGCTTGGCTTGATTGGCTCCAAGGGTTTGAGTGCCCTCCTCCCAATTCCTTGTAATATCATGCCCCCATCTCTTGTTGCATTGCATAGCTAGTTGTGGCCATTTATATTAAAATGCATATTTACAATTCCCATGGTTCTCTAGCACATGGGTAGCATAATTTCAAATACTTGCCTCTTAAAGGTTGAGCGTTCACTAGCGGGGCCTTGGCCTTGAGCTCCACGCTAGGAATCATACATAATATACATACAATATTTACATTATAGCCCAAAATATTACAAGGGTCAAAATGGGGGACATTACAGTGTTGAATCAATTTGTTTCCTCAACAACATGTATAGATTTTCCCCAGTGCTTTGCCCAATTTGATAAAAAATTTTGGAGATGAATTTCAAGAGAATATGAACCTCTCAACATTTAAAAATACACCTTGTTTCCTTGCAATTGAAGAACATATAGGGTCGTATACCATACCTTGTGAGGTTAGTACTGAAATTTTTTTACATATAAACACAGGCTTAAATGAGAATCAACAAGAACAATTACTGAAAGTTCTTAAAAGTAAAATCGGAGCATTCGCATGGGAATACAATGATATGAAGGGTATACACCCGGATACTTGTATTCACCATATTTAAATAGATGCAAACATACCACCTGTAAGGCAGCCTTAGAGAAGGATGAATCCAGCCTTGAAAGATATAGTTAAAGAGGAATTACAAAAACTCCTCAATGTTGGTTTCATCTACCCAATTTCTAACAGTAAGTGGGTATCTCCTCTGGTGGTAGTTCCAAAGAAAGCTATAGGGAAATGGCGTATCTGTGTTGGCTGTCGAGAGTTAAACAAAGCCACTCTTAAGGATTATTTCCCCTTACTGTTTATTGACCAGGTGTTAGATACCCTATCTGGGAAACAATACTTTTCCTTTCTCGATGGGTATAATGGATACAACCAAATCTTGATAGCACCTGAGGATCAAGAAAAGACCACCTTTACTTGTTCTTGGGGAACATATGCCTTTAGATTTTTTTCATTTGGCCTATGTAATGCACTTGCCACTTTCCAACGTGTAGTCTTAGAAATCTTTGTTGACCTTATACATGACTATGTAGATGTATACATGGATGATTTCATAGTATATGGTAATACCTTTCAAGAAGCCCTTGATAACCTCGAAACAGTTCTTATCCGATGCCAAGAAACAAACTTAGCCCTTAGTCACGAGAAATGCAAGATGTTACTAACAGAGGGTATAGTTTTGGGACATCATGTTTCTTTTCAAGGAATCAAGGTGGATCCTGCCAAGATAGAAGTAATTTTGAATCTCCCTCCTCCAATAAGTCAGAAGGAGGTGAGGAGCTTTCTTGTCCATGCAAGCTACTACCGACGTTTTATTGAAAATTTTACCAAAATAGCTACACCTATGTTCAAATTGCTTATGAAAGATACAAATTTTCAGTGGACTGAACCTTGTCAGCATGCTTTTGAGATCTTAAAAGCAAAGCTATCCATGGCACCAATACTTAGGGGCCCCAATTGGGACCTTCCCTTTCACATATCTAGTTATGCTTCTGACTTGGCCATAGGAGGGTCTTAGGTCAAAAAGAAGACCAAGCATCATATGCCATTTATTTTTCTAGCAATAATTTGACTCTTGCAGAATCAAAATACATCGTTACTAAGAAAGAATTTATGGCAGTAGTCTATTCTATCAATAAATTTCATCACTACATCACAGTCTATGAAGTTTTTGTACACACAGACCACTCTGCCATTAGATTTCTAATGAACAAACCAATCACCAATGGTAGGGTGACTCGGTGGCTTCTTTTGTTACAAGAGTTCAACATCACTGTTGTTGATCATCCCGGTCAATAAAATTTGGTAACAAATTTTCTCTCTCGTATTCAACTTGATGATGATGCCAGTCCCGTCGATGATAGATTTCCTAATGAGAATCTGTTCACTGTGTCTATTCAAACCCCTTGGTTTGTAGACATAGCTAATTATTTAGCCAATGGGAAGTTACCAAACCATCTATCCCCTCCTAAGAAACTTTGAATCATAATCTAGAGTTCTAATTACTCTTTGGTTGACAATGAACTTTTTCGTACTAGCCCTGATCTTATTATTAGACGATGTGTACGAGGGGATGAGATGGCAGAGATCCTCCATGCATGCCATGGTGGACCATGTGGTGGGAATTTTTCTGACAAACGAACAACATAAAAAGTATTACATTCCATATATTATTGGCCAAGCATTTTCAAGGATGCAGCCAAGTGTGTCACAGGATGTGACAATTGTCAAAGAATTGGTAGACCTACGTCATCTGATGAGATTCCCTTACAACCTCAGGTTATGATATAGCCTTTTGAAAAATGGGCTCTAGATTTTGTAGGGCCAATTTCCCCTATGTATCGCAAAATGAAGTATATCCTAGTTTGTACAGATTACATCACCAAATGGGTGGAAGCTAAATATTTATTCTGAGCCACAGAAAAATCTATGGTGGAATTTATATATGAAGAGATATTTACCTGATTTGGTGTACCTAGGGAAATTGTCACTGATCAAGGATCTCAGTGTACCTCCAAATTAATGAAGGAACTTACTGAAAAGTATGGCATCAGACATTGTAAATATTCACCATATCACTTGCAGGCCAATGGTCAAATAGAATCTACAAATAAGGTAGTAGAGGCCATCCTAACCAAGACTATCCAACTGCATCACAAAGACTGGGCAGATAGGATTCTAGAGGCTTTGTGGGCTTATCGAATAACATGGAGGAATACTACTGGCTACACAACCTATGAACTTGTTTATGGTAAACAATTTATTCTACCCATTGAGTTTCAAGTAAGAACCTTTCGTATGGCTGCACAATTAGGGATGGATCTAGAAGAAGCACACAAACAACAAATTCTACATATCAATGAATTAGACGAGATAAGACAAGATGCAATTCAACGAACAATTTTAGTACAGAATCAACGAAAGAAATGCCATAACAAATATATCCAACACAAACAGTTCAAGACTGGAGACTGGGCACTACTATTTGATTCAAGGTATACAAATTTTAAAGGGAAGTTGACTACCCGTTGGATGGGTCCATATGAAATAGTTACATCTTTTGACAATGGATCTATAGAAATCAAAACAATTGATGATTCACAAGTTTCTTTTGTTGTAAATGGACTTAGATTGAGACTCTATCACAAACCGATATCTAAACAAGGCTTCTTTTAGGGTGTCTCACACCAGAAGGAGATGGAACTGGTTGAAGAGGAAGTCTCTTTTTCTCATGTTCTTGATTTATTTATGGGTTATCTTCATCTGTATACATGTAAATATATTTTTGTTTCTTTAAATAAATAAGAGTCATTTCTGACAGCTAGTTTATATTTACACAGAAATTTTATTCTTATGATCAGCTCATAAGGCTTCATCAATGAAAAAAGAGGAAGACTCTTCTCCCTTTCCGAGTTCTTGATAAAAATTTCATATCATTTTTCTTTGTATAAATGTAAATATGTTTTTGCTTTGAATAAATCTAAATCATCATTGACAAGTGGTTTGCAGTATGATTACAGGAACTTTACTTCTACAATCAGCTCATAAAGATCATCACTCGAAAAACGGAAGTGCTCTAAAAATTCATAACATTATTTGATTCCTTCCCTCCTGATTATTTGTCTTAAGAAATGTAAAATTCATATTAAAAGAAAATTAAAATGTGCTTTGTATCATTTATGCCACTTATCTGATATGATTCTTTCAACTCTTCTAATAAGCCTTCCAGATAATTTATATCAGTGATCCTATCTTTTTAGAGAGGTTGATATCCATAATTTTTTCTCCATCTAAAGCCCAGAGGCTCTCGGTGCATTTTGAACTTGTTGTTAAGTTATTAAGTAGAGCAATCTATCCTGAAAAGTAGTAGGAAGGAACTTTGGGGATGTTATTTTTGAGAAACACCATTGTAATATTTTGGAGAAGGAAACTTGGACTAGAGAAATCTTCTTACTATTATCTTTTGGCTCCATCTGTTGATGTATAAGTAATTTCGGAATGTATTTTATCTATGTATTTCATATATATTTATTGTACCCTTATTAGAGATGTGTTATTCCTCTATAAGGAAGTGTCATCATGTGGATTGACAAGTGTCGCAAGTGTGTGTACTTGCCGATGGGTTATTAGACCACCATGTGTGGGGTCGGCCCTGAAATATATATTATATTGTGGATGTACCTAGCTAGACAAGTCGGCCCCATAAGGTCACTGGGCAAACAGGTTAGTATAAATAGAAATCAGGAGATCTCTATTTAGATCATTCGGAAAGTTATATCTCTCTCACTCAGAAAGTGGCGCATGTTGAATATTGTAACTTCTAAGAATATTATATTTGTACTTTATTATTCTGGAGATGTTTCATCCCTCCGAGGTAACCCTATTATGTATCCGGAGATGATTATTCCTCCGATGGTGTGTGGTAACTAGGGTTATTAGACCCACCATGTGGGGGTTGGCCCTGATCTTATATTTTAGGGGTTATTAGACTTCTCCAGGAGAGGTCGGCCCCATTAGGGATTTTGGTCAGTCGGGAACTAGTATAAATAGAGGAGGTGAGCTCCTCATTAGACACACTTGTACAACTCAGAAAAGTAGCGCACTTGTCTGGGAGGTTTGCTGAGGAGGTAGAGAAGGAGATCAAATATTGGAGCACATCTTGTATGTAACGTCCCCAGTTTGGCCCCATGGCATTAACATTATAAACGATGTAATATTGTTAGGAAATCATGGTGAGGAGCTCAAGGCCAAGGCCCCGCCATCGATTTCGTGATGCATATGGTTTGCGTGCTAGCAATGCACAGTGGAAATTCGAATAGCATGTAATATGCATTTTAATAAAAATACCCACAACTAGCTATGCAATGCAACAAAGAGATGGGGGCATGATTTCACAAGGAATTGGGAGGGAAAACATTCAAACCCTTGAGCCAACAGAGTCAAGCCAAGTGTCCATGAGAAAACCCATCAAACCCTTAGCTACCCATGTTGACTTTTGTACCCAACCATTGAATTCTCCCAAGAGTTGGTTGGGGAAATTAATGCCTTGGGAATGGGGAGGTATGGCTGTCCAAAATCGGGTATGGGCAAGCCACCCTCCATGGAAAAACATGTTGGCCTCTTGGGGCAAGAATAGAGCCACGAAATGGCTGCCTAAGCCATTATTCAGCATGGCCTTGCTCTCTCACGCAGCTCTAGCTGCCTGGGCGTTTTCCTCCCTCGTTTTTCTGTGTTTCCCTTCATCCTTTAGCTGGGAAGGGGCATTTTTGTGCTGGTTACCAGTGGGGAAAGAGAGCAGAACGTTTTGGATCTTCCTGGAGGTCGTTTAGGCAATTGGAAGGGATCCTAACCCGGGGAGAGAAATCGGTTTTGCTCCCTAGGGTTGAAATCGAAATTCCACAGTTCATTGGGTGAACCACAAGCTGGGAGAACCCATGTGGACCCTGCTTTGTGAACACCTCTATTGTAAATGTGTAACCCTGTCCATAGTCATTTTGTTGTGAGAGGAAAGAGTATGTTGGGGTATGGGTGATGGGTAATCCATTATTCTGGCTTGGCTGAGATAAAAGGGTTACTGGGCAGTGGTTGAGCTGGAATGTTCCCTTTTTCCTTGTGAGAATCATGCCCAGCTCGGGGGTGGCCTTCGGACAGACTCAGTATAAGCTATCGAAGAGCCTACGGTTGGGTGGAACGTTGCAGCGACATAGCTAGTTGCTTGGGACTACTCTGTTAAAGATAAGTATTCTCTGGTGCCATCTTTCAATTATTTAATTGATGAATATCTTGAATGTATGGCGAATGTGTAAACAAAATTACTTCTGCTGTGTAATGTAAATATTTATGCCTCTTCATATGTATGGAATGCTTACTTAATTGGTACATGGGGCTGGATGCCCGGTTTTAGCCTCGCGATCCCCTCCATTGCACTGGTATGATGGGTGGGGACGTGACATTGTATTTTGGTTGATCATCTTATTGAGGAAAGCTTTGTTGGGTTTTCTACCCGTTGAGGGTTTCCCAGGGTAAATTCTGTGTCTATCTTGTGATTATGTTTTTTTCAATGATCTTGCTAGTCTATTTGGTTTAAACTTAACATGGTATCAGAGCTAGCCTGAATAGGACATCTTTCACAAGGTAAGAATATCTCTCTCTCTCTCTCCGGTGAAAATTAGGGTTTCAACAAAAAGTTGGTATTATTGAATTCTGATTACATGGCTGGATAGCCCTTCTCAAAACCAATCGTTTGAGCCCTAGATCGCACTTTTTGGTTGGGTATAACTCCGGGAACGTCAAACCCTAGTTTTACCAAAAGTGCGATAAACCAGAAATTGGTTTCAGCAAAAAGTTGGTATTATTGAATTCTGATTACATAGCTAGATAGCCCTTCTCAAAACCAATCTTTTGAGCCCTAGATTGAACTTTTTGGTTGGGTAGAACTCCGGGAAAGTCAAACCCTAGTTTTACCAAAAGTGCGATAAACTAGAAATTCTGTCCCAGGATCTGAAAAATTAAAAGCGCTAAAATTTCCAGGTAAGTACTACTCTATCTCTTATCTCTTGGACTCCCCAAGAGAAGATGGCTCCAAACACTAAGCTTGAAGACAAGCTAGAAGGTATAGAAAATTTTCGGTCATGGAAATACAGAATTGGTCTCATTCTTGAAGAGAATGATCTTGCTCATTATGTCAAGGATGAAGTTGCAGAACTTGAAGGAGATGAAGTCAAAGAGAAGCATAGGAAGGATTTGATTAGGGAAAAGAGAATCATAGCTGATTCTATTAAAGACCACTTGATTCCCCAAGTGGCCTCCAAGAAGACTTCGAAGGAAATGTATGATGCCCTAGGAAGAATGTATGAAGGAAAGAACATCAATAGGAAGATGAACCTAAGGACTCAGTCGAAGAGCACCAAGATGCACAAAGGAGAATCCATTCAAGACTACTTCTCAAGGGTCTCCCAAATCAAGGAGCAACTAGATGCCATTGGTGATACTCTTGATGAAGATGAACTTGTGATGACTGCTCTAAATGGTCTCACTAGACCTTGGGAATCTTTCATACAAACTATGTGTGCCAGAAAAGAAAGCATGAAGTTTGATATAGTATAGGAGGATTGTGTTCAAGAAGAGGCTAGGGTAGCCAACAGAGAATCTCTTCTCAAAGAGGATGACCAAGCCTTGGCCACCCACACCAAAAGAGGAAAGAGGGGTCACTTCAAGAAAGTGAACCACAAGAAGTCTCAACCCTCTCATAGATTCAAAAGGAAAGGATGAACAAACTCAGAAAGAGATCTCTCCACAGTCCAATGTTATAATTGTCTTAAACTAGGACACTATGCTAGAGACTGTACCTCACCAGAAAAGAAGAAGAAGAAGTTTGTTCACAAAAGACATCATGCACATATGGCAGAGGATGATAGTGAAGAAGAAGAGGAAAGGCCTCAAAAGAAAAGATCTAAAGTGAAGAAAGAAGATCCAGAAGAATATGTTATATTCTCTGCACTCTCTGGATCTGTGTCTCCTAGAGAAGATACATGGCTCATTGATAGTGGTGCTTCAAAGCACATGACATGTCAAAAGAAAAATCTCTCAAGACTTGAAGAAAAGTCTTCACCTCAAAAGGTATCTCTAGGAGATGATTATCAATATCCCATCAAGGGAATTGGTGAAGCAAGCTACAAGCTTGATTCTGGAACACCCTTGAAAATGAAAGAAGTTTTATATGTACCAGGTTTAAAGAAGAACCTGCTCTCTATCTCATCACTAGATAAGAAAAGTTTTAGAGTGGCTTTCATAGATGGACAAGTACTCATGTGGTCCAAAGGAAAATCAATTAAAGATGCAGTTATCATTGGTGAAGAAGAAGGAGGTCTCTATAAGCTCAAGGGACATCCAGAAGTTTTCCTTACTCATGAAACCTCTAGCCCCAGTGAGATATGGCATAGAAGACTAGCTCACATTAACTACAAAGCCTTACCCTATATAAGCAAGGTGGTCATAGGATTACCAGATCTGAAGGGTGATCATAATGGCTCATGTGAAGGTTGTAAGAAAGGGAAGAATGTCAAGAACCCTTTTCCAAAGAGTGAAACAAAGACTAAGAACATTTTGGAGCTAATACACTCAGATGTATGTGGACCAATGCCCACTACTTCCCTAAGTGGATTTGAGTATTATCTCTCATTCATTGATGACTATTCAAGGAAGACTTGGATATACTTTCTAAAAGGTAAGAATGAAGTCTTTGGAAAATTCAAAGAATTCAAGGCCCTAATAGAAAATCTCTCAGAAAAGAAAATCAAGATTCTCAGAACAGATAATGGCGAAGAATATAATTCAAAGGACTTTGAAGACTTTTGTAAAGAAGCCGAAATTAAGAGGGAACTAACCACTCCCTACAATCCCCAACAAAATGGGGTTGCTGAGAGGAAAAATAGAACCATCATGGAAGCTGTAAAGACTATGCTACATGATCAAGATCTACCCATGTATCTATGGGCTGAAGCAGCTAGGATAATAGTCTATGTGCAAAATAGACTATCCCACAGTGCTCTTGAATTCAAAACTCCAGAAGAAGTGTATACAGGAAAGAAGCCTGAGGTAAGTCATCTCAAAATATTTGGGTGTCCTGTGTACATCCACATTCCAAAAGAAAAGAGAACCAAGTTGGATCCTTCTGGTAAGAAGGGAATATTTGTCGGATATTGTGAATCATCCAAAGCCTTCAGAATCTACATACCAGGTTTTCATCATATAGAAATAAGTAGAGATGTAACATTTGATGAAGAAGCAACTCTCAAGAAATCCAGGAAGTGCCAACTTGAAGAAATCTATGAAGAAGATACACCTCCTAGAATCACAGAGGCTGTGCAGATCCCTGAAGATGATTCACCAGAAGATCATGACATGTTAGAACCACAAGAACCTTCTATTACAAATTTATCTAAGAAAAGAAGGCCAGCATGGACTAGAGACATTATTCAAGGAGCTGAAAGATATGGAGCTCCTGAAGGCTCCACTAGAGAAAGAAAGAAACCTAAGCTAGTGTCCAACTATATGGCCTTGATGTGTGATCTTGTAGATCAACAACTTACTAGCTATGAAGAGGTAGCCTAGAAGAAAGAATAGGTAGAAGCAATGATAGAATAATATCAGTCAATAATGAAAAATGATGTTTGGGATGTATTTCCCAAACCAAAAGATAAAAGTGTGGTTTCTTCTAAATGGATTTTCAAGATAAAACATGCTGCAGATGGTAGCATTGAAAAATACAAGGCAAGATTTGTAGCCAGAGGATTCTCTCAGAAGGAGGGAATTGACTATGAAGAAACATTTGCACCAGTTGCTAGGTATACTTCAATTAGAACTATCATGGCACTTGCATCTATGATGAAGTGGAAATTACACCAAATGGATGTTAAGACAACTTTTCTGAATGGTGTAATTGAAGAAGAAGTATACATAGAGAAACCACAAGGGTTTGAGGTTAAAGATGGGAGGACTCATGTATGCAAACTGAAAAAGGCATTATATGGTCTGAAGCAAGCTCCCAGGGCTTGGTACGGAAGGATTGACAATTTCTTAACAAGCATGGGCTTTACTAAGAGTAAAGTTGACCCCAATCTTTATCTTAAAGTGATGGATGATGAACCAGTTATACTGTTGTTATATGTAGTTGATCTATTTCTAACCGGAAATGAGAAACTAATTATTGAAAGCAAGAAGAAGCTTTCTTCAGAATTCGAGATGAAAGACCTCAGATTAATGCACTACTTCTTGGGTCTAGAAGTATGGCAAGAACAAAAAGGAATCTTTCTAAATCAAGGTAAGTATGCTGTGGAGATTCTAAAAAGACTTGATATGTTGGAGTGTAAAGCCATGGCCACTCCCATGGACTCTAACTTGAAGTTATTAGTTAATGACTCATTGGAATTAGTAGACCTAACTCTATATAGACAAATCATTGGGTCATTAATGTATTTAACAAATACTAGGCCAGATATATGCTTTGCCGTAAATACCATGAGTCAGTATCTAGTAGAACCTAGAAAGGTTCACTTAATAGTTGCAAAGCATGTAATGAGGTACCTAAAAGGTACATTAGATTTTGGTCTATATTATCTTGGAGGTCATGAACTCCGTTTACATGGTTACTTAGATTCTGATTGGGCAGGAAGTGTCTCAGATAGAAAGAGTACTTCAGGTGGATGTTATGGTCTCGGATCTGCCATGATCTCATGGTTCAGCAAGAAACAATCTAGTGTGGCTCTCAGTACTGCTAAAGCAGAATATATAGCTGCCTGCTCTGCCAGCTGTGAAGCAGTCTGGCTTCGAAAGCTATTATCTGGAGTGTTTGACTTAGAAATGGATCCCACTGTGATTATGTGTGACAATCAAAGCTGCATTAAGATGACAGAAAATCATGTATTCCACGACAAGTCAAAACACATTGAGATCCGATACTTTTATATACGAGATATGGTGCAGAGAGGAGCTATCAAGCTTGAGTATGTGAGCACTGAGGATCAAATTGATGATATATTGACCAAACCTCTATCTCGAGTGAAATTTGAATACTTCCGAGACAAGCTCGGTGTAGTTCAAAAAGACCCTCCTAAAAAGGGGGAGTAGTATAATCACTGATGATGAGTTTGTCTCATCGATAACAAGGTCGTTGATGAGGATACCTGTCTACTACACCTGGATACTTAGAAATACTTAGATTTAGGACTCTGATACTTTATGCTTTTGATGATAGATGTATTAGTGAGAATACATCCTTTTGATGCTAGATGTATTAGTGAGAATACATGCTTTTGATGCTAGATGTATTAGTGAGAATACATGCTTTTGATGATACATGTATCAGTGAGGATACATGTGAGGATTGCATCATCCTTGAACACACGTTCTAAAGAGAGCCGTAGACAGATGTCTCTGAGAAAGAAGGAGGATTGCATCATCCTTGAACATATGTTCTAAAGAGAGCCATAGACATGATGTCTTCGAGAATGAAGTCCTTGGTGGGCATGTGAGGATTGGATCATCCCTGGACTTCAGTCCTAAAGAGAGTCGTAGACATAATGTCTCCGAGAATGAAGTCCTGAATGAACAAGTAGGGGTTTGCATCTTCCCCGGACCTCGGTCCCAGAATTGAGTCGTAGACTGATGTCTCTGAAAATATAAGATAGGACTGCATCATCCCTGAACTAGGTTCAAAATGTACGTGATGGGATTGCATCATCCCTAGACATGAGACTTGTCTTAAAGGTACGTGTGAGGACTTCATCGTCCATGAACTGGGTTCAAAATGTACGTGATGGGATTGCATCATCCCTAGACATGAGACTTGTCTTAAAGGTACATGTGAGGACTGCATCGTCCATGAATTGGGTTCAAAATGTATGTGATGGGATTGCATCATCCCTAGACATGAGACTTGTATTAAAGGTACGTGTGAGGACTTCATCGTCCATGAAATGGGTTCAAAATGTACGTGATGGGATTGCATCATCCCTAGACATGAGACTTGTCTTAAAGGTATGTGTGAGGACTGCATCATCCATGAAATGGGTTCAAAATGTACGTGATGGGATTGCATCATCCCTAGACATGAGACTTGTCTTAAAGGTACGTGTGAGGACTGCATCGTCCATGAACTGGGTTCAAAATGTACTTGATGGGATTGCATCATCCCTAGACATGAGACTTGTCTTAAAGGTACGTGTGAGGACTGCATCGTCCATGAATTGGGTTCAAAATGTACGTGATGGGATTGCATCATCCCTAGACATGAGACTTGTATTAAAGGTACGTGTGAGGACTTCATCGTCCATGAAATGGGTTCAAAATGTACGTGATGGGATTGCATCATCCCTAGACATGAGACTTGTCTTAAAGGTACGTGTGAGGACTGCATCGTCCATGAACTAGGTTCAAAATGTACGTGATGGGATTGCATCATCCCTAGACATGAGACTTGTCTTAAAGGTACGTGTGAGGACTGCATCGTCCATGAACTGGGTTCAAAATGTACGTGATGGGATTGCATCATCCCTAGACATGAGACTTGTCTTAAAGGTACGTGTGAGGACTGCATCGTCCATGAACTGGGTTCAAAATGTACGTGATGGGATTGCATCATCCCTAGACATGAGACTTGTCTTAAAGGTACGTGTGAGGACTGCATCGTCCATGAATTGGGTTCAAAATGTACGTGATGGGATTGCATCATCCCTAGACATGAGACTTGTCTTAAAGGTATGTGTGAGGACTGCATCGTCCATGAACTGGGTTCAAAATGTACGTGATGGGATTGCATCGTCCCTAGACATGAGACTTGTCTTAAAGTGATAAGGACTGATCATCTTGGAACTTGATCTGGATTGCATCATCCATGGACCTATGTCCTAAAGAGAGCAGGATTGATCATCCTGTAAAATGGTCGTGTGATCATATGATGACGATACTGATGATCAAGTGATGATGATGCTGATGATCGTGTGATGACGATGCTAATGATCGTGTGATGACGATCCTGATGATCGTGTGATGACGATGCTAATGATCGTGTGATGATGATGCTGATGATCGTGTGATGACGATGCTGGTGATCATGTGATGACGATGCTGGTGATCGTGTGATGACGATGCTGGTGATCGTGTGATGATGATGCTGATGATCGTGAGATGACAATGCTGATGATTGTGAGATGACGATGCTGATGATCGTGTGATGACGATGATGATGATCGTGAGATGACGATGCTGATGATCGTGTGATGACGATGCTGATGATCTTGTGATGACGATGCTGATGATCATGTGATGACGATGCTGATGACGTTGATGTTCCAGTAACTGGTTGAGTTACTGATGATGATGAATTGAAGAAAGCTTCCGATGATTTATAGATGTATCATGTATGATGTAGTCGATGACTCCTTGCTCCTGCAGACGTTGTTATAATATCCTTATCGTTAAGGGGGAGTGTTGAATATTGTAACTTCTAAGAATATTATATTTGTACATTATTATTCCGGAGATGTTTCATCCCTCCGAGGTAACCCTATTATGTATCCGGAGATGATTATTCCTCCGATGGTTTGTGGTAACTAGGGTTATTAGACCCACCATGTGGGGTTCAGCCCTAATCTTATATTTTAGGGGTTGTTAGACTTCTCCAGGAGAGGTCGGCCCCATTAGGGATTTTGGTCAGTCGGGAACTAGTATAAATAGAGGAGGTGAGCTCCTCTATAGAAACACTTGTACAACTCAGAAAATTAGCACACTTGTCTGGGAGGTCTACTGAGGAGGTAGACAAGGAGATCAAATCTTGGAGCACATCTTGTATTTTGGTTGATCATCTTATTGAGGAAAGCTTTGCTGGGTTTTCTACCCCATGAGGGTTTCCCAGGGTAAATTCTGTGTTTATCTTGTGATTATGTTTCTTTCAGTGATCTTGCTAGTCTATTTGGTTTAAACTTAACAATGCACTAGCGATGAGGAGGATCATCTGCTTCTAGGAGACTATCTCAAGTGTATTTTGGTTGTACTTTGGTTGAGCCATTTCTCTCTCTATCTTTGAGGAAGTTGTGGGGTTTTTCACCTTAGGGTTTTCCCCACGGAAACTCTGTGTCTCTTGTCTCTCATGCTTTTGATTCTTGTGATGCTTGTCATGCTTATTGTGATTGTTATGCATTGATATACTGTATATGTTATTCTCTCAGTGAAGATGCTAGAGTATTGTGAATTAATGCTCAAAATTTAACATGGTATCAGAGCTAACCTGAGAAGAAGACATTTTGTAGTGACAGAAACTTGAGTTTCTTGTTTATTGGGTTTCTCTCCACAGATTTTGGAAAAGCAGTATAGTAGATTGACTCTACTCATCAAGGAGAATCTATCTGTCCAATCAGAATTCAATTCTGATCATTTTTAGATTTGGCCCTAAAAATTAGGGTTTCCACAAAAATAGGAATTTCTGAAATCTGAAGACATAGCTAGAAGCTCCTTGCAAAAATCAAAGTTTAGAGCTTTGGATCGAGATTTTTGGCTGGGTAGATCTCCGGGAAACTCAAACCCTAATTCAGGGCTCTCCCTAGTGAACCCGGGAGGACAAAAAGGCAAATATGAAGGGTAAAACTTTGCTGATCTCAAATTCTAAATACACCAGGCTGATCAGCTCATCAAGGTGCATCTTTCTATCTTTTCAGAAAATTGAAATTCACCTTTTGAATTTTTAGGGTTTTTCGACAAACCCTAATCCGGGACTAGATCCAGTTTTCAACATTTCAAGTGGTAAGACCTAAATCTTTTCTATTTTTCCATTTGAAGTACTCTTTAAGATGTCTCACCACACCAAGCTTGAGGATAAGCTTGAAGGAGCTGATAACTTCCGAGCTTGGAAGTATAGGATTGGGTTAATCCTGGAAGAGAATGAGTTGGACTCATATGTAAAAGAAGACATCCCTATCCTAGAGGATGAAGAGGCTAAGGTATTTGTTGGCTTGGTTTTGCAACCAAGCTCGAGTGCTATGGGCACCTATCAACAAGTGATAGCAGTTTCAAAGATTGAAAGCAAAAACAATTATTATAAATCTGAATCTAAACTAAACTAGCATGTGCATATAACAAATAAAATTTTCTGAAAATGATTCAAGAACAAGAAATAAAAGAATGAGTATTGTATTAAGATACCTCAAATGGTGAGGATTTGTGTTGAGCAACTTCCAAGGTGAGTAGCTCCAAGCTCCAAAGGTCTCTTCTCCAAGATAGCTACAATGGTCAAAAGCTCATGAGAGATTTTGACAACATGAGGATAGGATGATGGATGGATGGAAAGTGAGGAGCCCCTACCACCTTTTTATAGTTTTTGGTGGTGGGGAATACCATTATGGTTTTGAGGAAACCAATGGTATTGACCAACATGGTTTAGGTACCTTTTCCCTCCTTTTTCCTTTTTTGAATATTTTTAATATTTTTATTCCCTTTTTAATATTTTTGGGAATTCTGGACCCTTTTTGACGGTTTTTTATGCTTTTTGAGGAAAAATATTCATTTTGAGTGGGAAAATGGGTGTATTAAGGTCTTTTGGTGACGTTTTGGTGGCTTTAGAGGCTCAAATGGTGAAAAAGTGGACAAATGGGTCATGTGAATAAGAAAATGAGCTAGTGAGCACTTTTTGGGTGTTAACAGATTGCCCCCTGATGTGTGAGGGCAGGAGATCATCGTATGGCCGATAGACACCATAGTTATTTTGTCTTTTTTATGGGTTTTGGGGAAGAGAAGAGACCGATTGGAGACTGGATACATGGCCCAAAGCTGCAAAATAAATAATATTACATGGCCTCAATATGAATGAGGGATAAGCTCTGATAATGGACGAGGTGGGCAAACCCATGCTCGTATCAATACATATACATAACAATTAGTCCCAAGAAGGGGGACCTAAAAAATACATAAAAAATATGCTGGTACATCATAATAGTCCGGAGGGGACATTATTTTGGGATGTACTAATGATCATAACATGACTGATCTCAATAACTGCTACACTGGAATAAAGCAACAACCGTTCTGAATAAGGTCTCAGAAGGGTTGATGAACTGCTGAAATGGAAGGTGTCCAACATCTGTAGGGACTCAATGACTGTGAGTCATCACTGGGAAGTACTTGTGACTGTATACTTGAGGGAGTATAAAACTGGGGTACATCGAAATATTGTTGTCATGCACAACCTGGATATCTATAGAAAAAATGTAACTGGTTGTTTCCATAAGTAGACTCTCAAATGTGGAAGAGTCAGATGGTATCCGGGGTCTTCGACTAATAACTGAATGGACCAATACCCTGTGCGAGTCTCAACGATGCGATCAAGGTGTTGAAGTCGAGCATGTGAGAAACAACCATTTGGAGAGCCACTAAGGACTCTTCTCGAAATGATTCGTAGGCACGCATCATAAATTGTGATGAATCCAAGACACAGAGACCTCTAGGTCTATCCTCTAGAATAAATTTGGTTGTCATCGATAGAGGGAGACCAGCAACTAACAAGGCAATGATGTTTCCTTGATAGGAGCGCGAGGTGTAGAACTGAAGTGTGGTAGTACTAATGATAGGACTAACATACTTGTGGGGATGGGAAGTAACTGGGGTCATATAGTGGGTAGACTCAAACTTCCTTTGTTCAGAGCATGATGACATGGTTGACCTGGCAGCGTAGGGAACTGACTTGTAGATGCAGGGATCATAGCTTTTAAGCACTGAAGGGTATGTATTAATTTGGGGGGGGGGACGAGCTGATGGGTGCTGTCGAGGGATTCTCAGGGTGACATACTGTAGAATACTCTGAACAAAGGCGACCAAAATGGGGGAAGCTTCCATATGAGTAGACGTGATCTGTTGTGGTGCCGAGAAGCACCATTGGGTCTTTCTTCGTAGTTTTAATGAGCTCTAAGGAGGGATAAAAGTGTGCTCTGAAATGGTACTGTCCTATGGATTTTGTGAGCCCAGGACTGTTCGTGCTCATGGGTGATTTCATTTTTAAGGAGTCTGAAAATGATAAGAAGACTCTGCAGTGGTTGTGAGTACCGTCCTGTTGGTGTTTACGAGCCCAGGATGGTGATTGCTCATGGTTGCTTTCATGTTTAGAGAGTCTGAAAGCGATAAGTGGACTCCATTGGTGTTCTTTTTCGTAAGTTAGTCTCCAAGGCCCGAAAAAGCATAAAATGATGCAAATGGAGAACTCTTCTAGCCGATGTGACTAGAGTATTCCTTTTTTGTAATTAGTCTACAAGGTCTGGAAAAGGGGTAAAATTATACCAAGTAGACGCCCTTTCAGATACGTTTAGCGAGCATGAAAGGAAGCAAGGTTGCTCGACAATCTTTTCATTGTTTTAGGAGTCAGAAAAGAGCTTAACAGAAACTCCCTAAGTGCCTTTTTCGTAAAAGGGATTGCTCGGCCCGAAAAAGGGGTAAAATTTTACCGAACAAAAAAGGGATTGATGAGAGCAAGAAAAGGTCTCAAGCATCATCATGAGTGCGGAATACTGAATTCGGTGACATAAAGATTGTCAAAAAGGGGCAATGGCCAATGTGGCATGCAAATCGAGGCACCGAGGGGGCATGAGAAAGAATGCCCGAAAAATCTAGGCGTGAGAGCGAGAAATGGTCTCAAGCATCTTCACGAGTGCGGAAAACTGAATCCAGCGATATAAGACTCGTAAAAAATGGAGAACGATCGATGTGGCACGCAAACTGAGGTGACGAGGGGGGCATAGGAAAAAATGGCCAAAAAATCTGGGCGTGAGAGTGAGACATGATCTCAAGCATCATCACGAACGTGGAAAACTATATTCGGCGATATAAGACTCGTAAAAAAAGGAGAATGGTCGATGTGGCATGCAAACCGAGGCGACGAGGGGGCACAGGAAAACATGCCCGAAAAATCTGGGCATGAGAGCGAGAAATGGTCTCAAGCATCATGACGGGCATGGAAATATGAATCCTGCTGTGCAAATGGTGCGAAAAACGGAGGTCATAAGGACTCCGGAATGGTCAAAGGAAATAACTAGGTTCAAAAATGGCTACAAATGAAGGTGACCCCACCAAGCCAAGGATGTAGTGGTGGGGAGAATTGATGACCCATGGGGGCGAAATACTATGTGTATCAAATCAACTCAAATATACAAGTGACACGTGACCTAAAAAATGGTTGAGATCACAAATGTGAAAAAGTGAGCAGGGTTAATGACCTGCCCCCATATGATGTGCATGGGGTTTGTGATTGTGGATCACATATGTGTTGGTTTGAACAATGGGCTCATTGAGGTGTTGAGATAGAGGTGATGGGGTAGGGTCAAAATGATTGATCATGCCCCCTATTCCAGGTTCGAGGTAATCTATTATGTTTCCGAACTCAGAGGTGTCAATGCGGTGCAGATGTTGTCTTAGAGAGGGATCAAGAGGGCATTGACCAACTACTGGAGGGGGGGTGTACCATGAGGCTGTGGGCCGTGGTGGCATACTGAAGTGATGATATGATGATGGGGGATTCCCCTTGTGGGGTGGATGCTCCCAGTATCTCCGACGAGAATCACGATGATGATGAGTAGGCAAAGTTTTGGGCCTGCCCCCATGTTGTGGACATGTGGTTTCCTCGTCGATTTGAAAGGGTTGAACATGTGTGTCAAAGGGATCAATGGAAGGGGCCAACCGAACAGAGGGGTATCCAGCGGAAATCATGTAAATGGTGTTAATTTATTCTGAGGAGGAATATGGTGGGGGATGAATTTCCTCAATGAGAAGAGGGGATATCTCTAGGTCGACGTTATTCAACTCGTACAGTGCTGCTCTGTAATATGGGAGATCAGGGCAGTGGTGTGAATAATGGCCATAAATTCCGCATATCGCACAAGGGTGGTTAGTGCGGAGCGTTTTGTCGCGAGGCTGAGGAGGTGGCTCAAGTCTTACTACTGGAATTCCGGTGTTGTCATCCAACATATTCATGTGTTCCTGGAGTGCAGGTAATTGTGGACATTGATGAGTGGCATGGCCTATGTCGTCACACAACGAGCACTTAAGGGGAATGCGAATAGCTGGGGGGTTTTTAGCTACCTTGGGGGTTGCTGGGGGGGTGCGAGTTATGAGTCCAGTGTTATAAGTTGGTGGGCCTATGCCCCTTGTGTTCCTAACGGAGGTGGGGCGTTTCTGGATGTTGATGTTGTAGCCTTTATTGGGGGAGGTTTGTTTTGCAGATGAGTGACGGGAGGGTTTGGGTGGTTGGTAGTGGGGATAGGTTGTACCGGTTGTTAAATAACAGTCGGAGTCGGTGGGGGGCTCGGAGCAAGTAAGTACCATACAGGTATCCCTAATGTTGAGCCAGGAAGGTTGAGTGTAGCCATTACTGGCGAACTGACAACTCCAGAGAATGGGAACAAGAACGGGATGGTGTGAATTCGCGTTGTGCCAATATGAGTAGGCACTGTGGTTGTTTGTGGTAGTGACGAAGGCTGCTGTGTGGTGTGCGACAGGGTGCAAAAATTCGATGTTTTTGTTATCGGTAAAGGTGGTGAGATCGATGGAAAAGTGGAAGTCATAAGTGACTCGGTGTAGATTCCAGGACCAATTGACGACACAAATGATGTCGGTGCATTTTGAATGGTTTGTTCAATCATTGGTAGCACATTTTGAGGAGCTGCAGGGGCGTCAGGATCATAATATGTGAGTTGATCAATCTTGATAATGCGTCCTTCATGTGGGAACATCATGAGGTGAAAAACAGATGAAGCCACTACTTTCATTTTGTACATATAACTACGTCCAAGAAGGAGGTTGTAGTCGAGCTGGGCATTGATCACTTCGATGTCGATGAGAACTAATTTTCCGCCTAGTTTTACAGGTACATTCGCTAAAAGGCCTTGTGGTTGAGCTGAGCGTCCATCATAAGCTCGTAATGCCGTGGTGGATGGTTGTAAGGCGGGGGAGCCAAGCTTCTGCCACACAAGGGTGGACATAACACAGGTGGAAGCTCCTTCATAGATGATGCATCGATGCACAATAAGTTTTCGAATGTTTACTGATACTTGGAAAGCTACATTTGATGGCAATCGAGGTTTGGCTTGGTCTAGGTCGAAAGCCATCATGTGTGTGTCATCAGGGTCTACTCCTCCGATGGCGGATAATAGTAGTTTGCGTTGTGTAGGGCATGTTTCTAGTACCTCTAAAGCAGACATAACAGCGGGGGATTGTGCTAGGTCTTCCACAACGTTATAATTGGATGCTGCGTGAGCATTAGGATTGTTGTGAATCCTTCGCAAAGGGATGCGAGGGATTTTAGGTCCTATGTCCAATGACATATTTGGTATGTGTAGTGGTTGATTTGGTGGGAGGGAGATGGATGCATCAGTGGGAGGATTTTATGGGGGTGGGCCGTACTGATTCCTGCGGGTTTGGAGGTTGATATCATTGGATGACATCATTAATAAATGGTGTGTGCCTGGATCTGCATGTTGATAATCAGTTGTGGCATAAGTGATTTGATGCTGGGGTGCAGGGGATCCTTGTGGGGGATCCATAGGATGAGTATTTAATACTCCTTGGTTTGGCAATGGGTTTTGTAAGACCATGGGTTGCGGTTGATTAAGTGGTGCTGGTTGTCCAGCGTGGCCCTGGCGTTGAGCATCGTCAGCCCAAAGTTTACGTGCTTTCTCTAAATGGGGGCAGTTGTGAGTGTAGTGTCCATATACTCCACATATAGAACATGGATGGTTTGTTCTGAGGTTATTGTTTTTGGGCTCCTTGGGATGACGATTAGGATTTTAGTTGGGAGGAGCAGCATTGTTATTATTTGGAGGATTGGGAGGTGGTGGACCTTGATTATGTTGTTGGTTGTTTCCGCGGTTGCGTCCTCTTCCACGATTTTGTTGTCCACCTTAGTTGCGTTGGTTGTTTTGATGTTGGGGCTGATTGTGTTGTGTGTACACTTGCCCTTGAGCAGTGGGAAGATTTTGGGGTGCCATAGGTGCGGGAACAGGGTGCGGTGGATAATAAGCTGGTGGGGCTGGAGGTGGTCCAGTTACCTGCTGGGGCTATTGGTAACCCTGAGCTATTGGAGGTGTTGGGTTAGCTGTTGTAGCTTGTTGTGGGTAATACATTGGTTGTGGTGGGAAATGAATTGGGTTTTGGGTAGCCAGTTGGTTATAGTATGTGGGTGGTACATATGCCGATGGCGCTTGCCCATAGCAATGTTGTGGACAAGAGGGTCCATGAGTGTGATGAGTCTGATTCGTTGGAGCGTACGAAGTTGTCGCTCCAGAATTAGATGTATCCCTAGAGAGGTCTGGGGCATTTATGGTGCTCACCATGCTAAAAGGTTTAATGTGTGGTGTGACTTGGCCGATAATACCATCAGCGACATGTGATGCCCCCGCAGCATCACCGTGTGAAGAATCGCCTCGTGGGGCGTCTGGTATGATGGTGTAGAGATAGTCTGACTGGGCATAAATCAGGTCGAATTGTTGAGCTTTTAGGATAGCTTCTTCCTCTAACTGGGGTCTCTCGGAAGCGACGTCTTTTGCTATGAGGGGTAGGAGTGATTTAAGAAACCAATCCAAAAATATACGGTCATCCAGTTTAATCTTACAGAGGCTATGATTCTTGCGCCACTCATGGATGTGGTCGGTGATGTGGGTAGCTGTGTTTTGTCTGCAAGACAACAGTATTTAAACTCCTGCATCGTAACGTACAGGTAGCTAAAAAAATTGAAGGAAAGTGGAGGCGAGAGATGTAAAAATATGGTGAGTCCCATGTGGTTGTTCGATGTACCATTTGGCTGCAGAGCCAGTGAAAGTTCGTTGCAACAGTATTAGACGAATGGATTCATCCACTATGGAGTTAGATGAACACCATAGGTGAAAAGACATTATGTGGTTTTGAGGGTCCTCCCCAGGTTTTCCTTCAAACTTGGGTATTTCCGAGGGGAGCTTTGTAGGCATGGGTGGCCATGTAGGGTTGTGCCTGATAGGATCGTTGGTTAGCCTGGCTAAGTCTGGTAAGTTCAAACTAACCATGTAAGGTAAACTAGCAGATGGGTGTGGCGTAGTGACTGGGACATAACTATTCATGGTGGCATTATGTAGTGGTCCAGTAGCCCCTAAGGGTATGCTAGGTATTGAAGGTATGTGTCCTCCAATTGCTGTGGTTTGGTATGGGCCAACGTTTCCAAGTGCAACATGGGTTCCACTGGGGTTAGGAATAGCGCCAAGAATTCCTAGGATCTGGGTTGTGGTAATGGCAGGTGGTGTGATTCCTATGTTTGGCATACCCATAATAGGAGGTAGTCCTGTGTTGGGCATACCTAAAGGTGGAGTGTCCCCCATATTAGGCATGCCTAGAGGGGTTGTTGTTACCATGGATGGCACAGTAGTAGAAGGGTTTGTGGATGTATCTCCAATAGTACTGGTAAAAAGTGGGTCGTATTGTGGTCTAGCCATGAGGTTGGTTGGTGACAATTCAGTAGGGTTTTCGGATTCAGCCTCAGAATCAGATGTGAAGTGAGGCATGTCAGAATCAGATGATTGTATGTTTGGCCGATGACATGTCGAGTCAAGGGATAAGGCTCTACGTCGGTGACGTGGAGAGCCAAGTAGACAGAACTGAGGGGGTTCACCCTGAAGATGACGAGATCATCTTAAATTCTCAATGGTGAGAAATAAAAAATGTTTAGTGTAAGGTGGTGATGTGAAAAACTCGAAACCCTAATGCAACTATGAGTGCAAAAAGGGGAGTGAAAATAAAGGCTCTCAGGCCAAAAATCAACCTCAAAAAGCATTTAATATAACATTTGTGCTATAATAAGTGGAGGGATGCAACAAAATTGGTCAGAATACCAAAAGTCAAACAATTTCTAGAAAAAAGAGGTGTTACTAGACCAAAGGTGGGTAATGTATCATGCAAACACCTAACTAGAAGTATTGTGAGTCAACAAACGATATTCTCTGCAAGGTGATGAAATCCAAGTCAACCAATATAGAGTGTTGAATCAATGGCTAGATATCCCCCTACCGGGAGGGACACTGGGTAGACAATACTAAAGAGTGGCAACTAGGATACCCCGTTCATGACACGTTCGGTTGGGTGAATCTGTAGTTTGGTTCTATTGCCGTTGTACACTAGGGGGTGTACACCGAGAACTTCGAAAGGTATCCTTCGGTTACTGAATGGATTGCGGTATTCCACTCAGACTTCCGGAACCAGTCTGGCTAATTCAACTCTCCTAAGGGAGAGGCCTTCCCGATAAATTGGTTGATAACCATGTCAAAATTATAAGGGATTTTGGTACCATAGAGGACAATTGCTATGTCTCAAATGTAATAACCGAGGGGTGTTATTGGAACACATATCCCCTCAATTCTACCTAACTACAAAATTCTTTTAAGTGCTCTCCAAGTGGGGTTAAAAGTTGGTTGAGTTTAAGGTAAATTTTAAGGCTCAGTTTAAATTATGTGGTAGAGTGGGTGCAAGTGTGGTATTTAAACTGAAATTGATTTGCCTCGTTTGGGCGATTTTACAAATGAAAGAAAAGACGCTTCCAGTTTTGCAAAAAATAAAGGCATTTTTGAAATGTAAATGCTTGAAAAAACTATTCAAAAATAATGGATCTTTGAAATAATTCGAAAGAAAGCAAATAACATGAATACTTCAAGAAATAAATGGATCTCTTAAAAATTGCTTGGGCAAAGTATCGAGCAAATAAACAGTAAAACCTTGATCTAGCTGGAATGAAGAAAAATCTCTCTTTCAATTTCTGAAAATTTTGTAAAAAGACTTTTTAAAGGAGCATTCAGAATAGTAAAAGATTTATATGGCTGTAAAAATGTAGGAATTTTAATACTGTAAAATATGCTAAAGGGGCAGAAAATACAGCAAAAAATAATTTTCAAAGAATTGGCCGAATTGAAAAAACTTGCATCGCTGGGTTTGGGAAAACAGCCGCGATGGGCTGTGCGGGTTTCGGCCGCAAAGTGCGATGTGCAGCGCGGATACCGGTCACACAGTCGCGATGGGCAGCGCGTGTTTTCGTCACACAGTCGCGATGTGCAGCGCGGCAAGTGGTTGTGAAGCCGCGATGTGCAGTGCATAAAATGGCCGCGAAGCCGTGGTGCGCCGTGCCGAAAAAGGCCCCGAGGTCGCGATGAGCCGCGCAACTATCGGGCAAAACACCGCGAGGCGAAAGCCAAAAATGGACACCGAAAAACGAACCCGAAAATGGAAATTTCAGGATGTTAATGGCAATAGAAGGGGCCAAGATCTAAAACAACAATGGATCTGTTGTCTAGGATGGCAGATCTATGAATTAAAGTGATTAGAATTAAAAAAAACTAAGATTTAAAGCAAAAACTGAGATCTAAAAATTCAAAGCCATCGGAGTCGCCAAAAATTGTTGGCTTGGTTTTGCAACCAAGCTTGAGTGCTATGGGCACCTATCAACAAGTGATAGCAGATTCAAAGATTGAAAGCAAAAACAATTATTATAAATCTGAATCTAAACTAAACTAGCATGTGCATATAACAAATAAAATTTTCTGAAAATGATTCAAGAACAAGAAATAAAAGAATGAGTATTGTATTAAGATACCTCAAATGGTGAGGATTTGTGTTGACCAACTTCCAAGGTGAGTAGCTCCAAGCTCCAAAGGTCTCTTCTCCAAGATAGCTACAATGGTCAAAAGCTCATGAGCGATTTTGACAGCATGAGGATAGGATGATAAATGAATGGAAAGTGAGGAGCCCCTACCACCTTTTTATAGTTTTTGGTGGTGGGGAATACCATTATGGTTTTGAGGAAACCAATGGTATTGACCAACATGGTTTAGGTACCTTTTCCCTCCTTTTTTCTTTTTTGAATATTTTGAATATTTTTATTCCCTTTTTAATATTTTTGGGAATTCTGGACCCTTTTTAAGGGTTTTTTATGCTTTTTGAGGAAAAATATTCATTTTGAGTGGAAAAAAGGGTGTATTAAGGTATTTTGGTGACCTTTTGGTGGCTTTAGAGGCTCAAATGGTGAAAAAGTGGACAAATGGGTCATGTGAATAAGAAAATGAGCTAGTGAGCACTTTTTGGGTGTTAACAGTATTGCATAAGAAGAACTTGGTCAAGGCAAAGAGAATCATTGTTGATTCTATCAAAGACCATCTCATACCCCATGTGTCTTCTCTAATGACAGCCAAGGATATGTTTGACTCTTTGACCAAGCTATTTGAAGGGAAGAACATAAATTGGAAGATGACCCTACAGAACCAATTGAAAGGAGTAAAGTTTCAGAAAGGAGAAACCATTCAATCTTATTTTTCAAGGGTCTCCCAAATCAAGGAACAACTAGAAGCAGTGGATGAAATGGTGGAGAATGGTGAAGTGGTGATGACCACTCTAAATGGCCTACCCAGGTCATGGGATTCCTTTATTCAAGGAATTTGTGCAAGGAAGAAGTTGATCTCCTTCAACAGATTGTGGGAAGAATCCTCTCAAGAAGAAGCTAGGCTTGTGGCCCGAGAAGAAAAGATAGGAAATGAAGATCAAGCTCTCACAGCACATGCCAGGAAAGGCAAGTCCAAGAAGGAATCATCTCATAACAGGAGACTCTCACACCACCATTATCATAAATATAAGAAAGATTTCTGATGATTCAATTGCAACTTATGCCTTGTGACGAACATCTATGAAACCCTGTATTTATCCCACCTATACAACCCTGTTATGCCTATGTGGGACTACATGCGTTATATCTATGGGGGCCCTATGAGGGTGGCTCTACATGTGTGCTTAGAAGGGACACTTTGCTTCAGATTCTCCCAAGAAGAAGAAAAACAACAACAACAACTTCAATAAGAAGAAGAAGAACAACAAAAGAAGATATCATGCTCATGCTGCCGAAGATGATGGACCCCCAAAGAAGAAGGCTAGGGAAAAAAGTGATAGTGATGATGACTCATCAAGTGAAGAAGAATATCTTCTAATTTATGCTCTCACAGGTACTATCTCCCATCATTGTAATGATTGGTTGATTGAAAGTGGGGCTTCCAAACACATGACTGGGTTTAAGGAATCATTTGTGAATCTATCTGAACATGAATCACCCCATAAGGTGAAACTTGGGGATGATTATCAATACCCAATCAAAGGAAGTGGTGAAGCCTCCTACAACCTAGATTCTGGAAAATCTTTGAAGATGAAAGAAGTCCTTTATGTACCTAGGCTCAAGAAGAACTTAGTCTCCATCTCTGTATTGGATGCAAAAGGTATGAGGTTTGCATTTGTGGATGGCCAAGTCCTAATGTGGCCAAAGGGAAAGACCATAGATGATGCAGTAGTGATTGGAAAGCAAGAGGGAGGTTTGTATAAATTAAAAGGGCAACCTGAACATGCCATGGCGCATGAATCCATGGAGCCAAGTGAACTTTGGCATAGAAGACTTGCTCATATGCACTATAGGGCACTTCCAATTGCAAGAAAGGCTATAGAGGGTCTTCCTGAAATCAAGACCAAACATGAAGGTGTTTGCAAAGGATGTGCAAAAGGTAAGAATATTAAGAAGGCTTTCCCAAGCAGTGAAAGCAAGGCAAAAGATATCCTGGAAATCATCCACTCAGATGTATGTGGTCCTATGTCATCCAGTTCTCTGAGTGGCTATGTTCACTATGTCTCATTTATTAATGACTTCTCCAGGAAGACTTGGGTATACTTCTTGAAGAACAAAGATGAGGTGTTTGATAAGTGCTAGAACAACTGTATATGTGCAGAACAGAACACCCCACAAGATATTGGACAATAAGACACCAGAAGAGGTCTTTTCTAGTAAGAAACCCGAAGTTAGCCATCTCAGAATATTTGGTTGTCCAGTATACACTCATGTCCCAAAGGAAAAGAGGACTAAACTAGATCCTTCATGAAAGAAGGCTATCTTTGTGGGTTATAGTGAAAGCTCGAAGGCTTATAGAATAAACTTTCCAGGGTTCAAGAATATTGATGTCAGCAGGGATGTAACATTTGATGAAAACTCAGCATTCATCAAATCAAGGAAGACACCTATCGAAGTTTATGAAGAACCTAAGGAAAGTAGATTTCAAGACATTACCATGACTGAAAAAGAATATTTGGTTGTCTAGTATACACTCATGTCCCAAAGGAAAAGAGGACTAAACTAGATCCTTCATGAAAGAAGGCTATCTTTGTGGGTTACAGTGAAAGCTGGAAGGCTTATAGAATAAACTTTCCAGGGTTCAAGAATATTGATGTCAGCAGGGATGTAACATTTGATGAAAACTCAGCATTCATCAAATCAAGGAAGACACCTATCAAAGTTTCTGAAGAACCTAAGGAAAGTAGATTTCAAGACATTACCATGACTGAAGCAGTTCCAGAAGTTGTTCGTGAGTTTGAAGATCCACAAAAACATGTAGATCCACCCTGTGAGGATAACTCTCACAAGAGGAAACCTGCATGGGCTAGAGAGCTCATTCAATATGCAGAACGATTTGGCATTCCAGAAGAAGAACACAGAGCAAAGAAGAGAACCAGATCACATACCAGCTATGTTGCTTTACTCTGTGACATTATGAACAAAGAACCTTCCAGTTATGAAGAAGCAACGAAAAAGAAAGAATGGAAGGATGCCATGGTTGAGGAATACCAATCAATAATGAAGAATGATGTTTGGGATGTTGTCCCAAGACCTAAAGAGAAGTCTGTTGTGACTTCCAAATGGATCTACAAAATCAAGCATGTTGCAGATGGCAGTGTAGAAAAATACAAAGCAAGATTTGTAGCTCGTGGCTTCTCTCAGAAAGAGGGAATAGATTAGGAAGAAACTTCTACATCTGTAGCCAGGTATACTTCCATCAGAACAGTACTTGCCCTGGCTGTAGCGATGAAATGGAAAATACACCAGATGGATGTCAAGACTGCCTTCTTGAATGGTGTAGTTGAAGAGGAAGTATATGTGGAGTAGCCACTCGGTTTCGAAATACATGACAGGGAGTCATATGTGTGCAGATTGAAGAAAGCCTTTTATGGCTTGAAACAAGCTCCCAAAACTTGGTATGGTAGGATGGATAGTTTCCTATCTAGTTTGGGCTTTACCAAGAGTAAAGCGGATTCCAACCTTTATTACAAGGTTGAGGAAGGGAATCCTGTGATTCTACTCCTGTATGTGGATGACTTATTTGTAACAGGAGATGACAGATTGATTGCAGATACTAAGAGAAAGCTTGCTGCCAAGTTTGATATGAAAGATTTGGGAATGATGCATTATTTCCCAGGTATGGAGGTGTGGCAGAGTACATGTGGGATCTTCCTTGGTCAAGGGAAGTATACAGTAGATATCCTGAAGAGATTCGGGATAATGGATTGCAAGGCCATGGCCACACCTATCGCATCGCATCTGAAGCTTCTATGTGATGCTTCATCTGAGCTGGTTGATGTCTCTATGTATCGTCAGATGATTGGGTCCTTGATGTACCTGATGGACACGAGACCAGATATTTGCTTTGCGGTGAACACATTGAGTCAATTCCTGACAGATGCGAGGAGTGTTCATCTGGTTTCTATAAAGCATGTTCTGAGGTACCTGAAGGGTACAGTGGATTATGGGCTCAAGTATGAGGTGAATCAAAAGTTTAACCTACAACATTATGTTTATTCAGATTGGGCTGGCAGTGCTGCAGATAGGAAGAGCATGTCTAGGTGTTGCTTCAGTATGGGATCAGGTGTGATCTCTTGGTTTAGCCAGAAGCAGTCCTGTGTAGCACTGAGTACAGCTGAGGCAGAGTATGTTGCAGCATGTTCAGCTAGTTGTGAGGCAGTATGGCTACAGAAGCTACTGTCTAAGTTATTTGATCTCCCGTTGGATGCTACTAGTATCTTTTGTGATAACCAGAGTTGTGTGAAGCTATCCGAGAACCTAGTGTTTCATGACAGGTCGAAACACATAGAGATCAAATATCACTATATCAGGGATATGGTGCAGAGAGGAGCTATGAATCTCCTGTACGTTGCGATGGACGAGCAGATTGCAAATGTGCTGACAAAGCCACTAGCCAGGGTGAAGTTTGAGTATTTCAGAGAGAGGCTTGGTGTTCTTCGGATTGATGACACTTCGAGGAAGAAGTGATGGACACATTTGCTGAAGCCATTCCAAGCATGTTGGAAGGAGGATCCTTCACATGGCTATGGATGTAAGCGCTGGATGATGAGCATCAGGATGATGTTCTAGTTTCTGCTTTGTATGATCAGTTGGATCATTTTTATATGTATGTATGTATGCATCATGTTGGATGTTGGACATGATCAGTTGGATCATTTATATATATATGTATGTACGCATCATGTTGGATGTTGGATATGATAAGTTGGATCATTTATATGTATGTACGCATCATGTTGGATGTTGGATATGATCGGTTGGATCATGTGTATGTATTTTGTATATGCATCATGTTGGATGCTTGGACCATGTATCTGTATATGTATCAGGTGGATACATTGTATGATCAAGTAGATCATGTATGTTAATATGTATCATGTATTTGTATTTGTATCAGGTGGATACACTGTATGATCAGGTGGATCTTGTATGATGATATGTATCAGGTAGATACTTGGTATGCATCAGGTAGATGCATTGTATGATCAGGATGATCATGGATGAAGAGCTTCAGGATGTTGCTCCAAATGACATGCAGTAGGATGTTGCAGTGATGATGATCAGGATGATCATGTGTACATCAGGATGATGTATGGTGAGTATCAGGTTGATACTCTATGGCTGTGGAACAGGTTGTGCAGATAAGCATGTAATTTGTGCCCTGGGAGATTTGCAGATAGTCTTTCGAGGTTTTTCCTATGGCATGTAATTTGTACCCTAGGATATCTGGAAAATGCTCTTTCGAGATTTTGCTTGGGAGGACATATAATTTGTGCCCTGGGAGATTTGCAGATAGTCTTTCGAGGTTTTTCCTATGGCATGTAATTTGTGCCATGGGATATTTGGCAGATGCTCTTTCGAGTTTTTGTCCTATGGCATGTAATTTGTGCCCTGGGAGATCCGATAGGTTGAGCCGTGTGCTCGTAATTAGTTCTGGGATGCTCTTCGAGGTTTTTCCATGACCACATGTAATTTGTGCCCTGGGAGATCTGATAGGTTGAGCCTTGTGCTCGTAATCAGTCCTGGGATGCTCTTTCGATGTTTTGTGGTGACCACATGTAATTTGTGCCCTGGGAGATCCAATAGGTTGAGCCTTGTGCTCGTAATCAGTCCTGGGATTCTCTTTCGAGGTTTTGTGGTGGGGTCACATGTAATAAGTCCTGGAGATCTGGACAAGATGAAAAAGGCCTTAGATGCTCTTAGGTTTCTTGCTAGTCAAGAGACTATTTTAAGGTTTTGTGACGCACATAATAAGTCCTGAGATTTCCACATTATGGACAATGAGGACGAAGACCCTCATGTGGTGGGCCTACATCCAGTATGAAAAAGGACTAACTCTGTAGAACTTCCTATGATGAGTAGAGTCAGATATTGGTTGAGATAGTAGCGACAATGACGATGATGATGACGATGCATCGATGATGATGATCCCGAGAAGAAGACTTGTCTAGAAGATCTGTGTCGAGAAATACCTTCCTAGTTAAGAGGGAGTGTTGATGTATATGTAACTTCGGAATGTATTTCATCTATGTATTTCATATATGTTTACTGTACCCTTATTAGAGATGTGTTATTCCTCTATAAGGAAGTGTCGTCATGTGGATTGACAAGTGTCGCAAGTGTGTGTACTTGCCGATGGGTTATTAGACCACCATGTGTGGGGTCGGCCTTGAAATATATATTATATTGTGGATGTACCTAGCTAGACAAGTCGGCCCCATAAGGTCACTAGGAAAATAGGTTAGTATAAATAGAGATCAGGAGATCTCTATTTAGATCATTCGGAAAGTTATATCTCTCTCACTCAGAAAGTGGCGCACTAGTGAGGAGGAGGATCATCTGCTTCTAGGAGACTATCTCAAGTGTATTTTGGTTGTACTTTGGTTGAGCCATTGCTCTCTCTATCTCTGAGGAAGTTGTGGGGTTTTTCACCTTAGGGTTTTCCCCATGGAAACTCTGTGTCTCTTGTCTCTCATGCTTTTGATTCTTGTGATGCTTGTCATGCTTATTGTGATTGTTATGCATTGATATACTATATATGTTATTCTTTCAGTGAAGATCCTAGAGTATTGTGAACTAATGCTCAAAATTTAACACCATCCACTACACACTAATGCAATCAACCATATGTATCTTTGATTCGACAGACTTCTTATTCACTTGGTTTATATAAAAATAGTTGTCCTCCAACCCATATATCATCCCATCCTGTAGCATGGTTTTCAGAGCTGCTCCCCCATCCACTCACTCATAGGGAATTTATTTCCGAATATCTATAGAGGGTGGAAAGATTGGGACATGAGCCTCTAATTCAAAAAGGGTTCAAGAGGCTAACCCGCCGGAGTATTGAATAGGCTTGCTAGAAGCGAGTGCCGGCCTGTGGTATGAGCAGGTAAACTCGATGGGGTACTGAATAGGACCGACTGATAGAGGGGAATCTGCCTAGGGAGGAAATCCTGTTTATCAAAAATGTGTAAAGAAAAATATTTAAATGTATTTGTTAAATGGTTGTAAGTCTAACTGAAGAGAAGTATGTATAGTTGAGTTTAAGAAAATAAACCTCATCAATTGGCCAAGGGAGAATAGCCTCAAGATTGTCTTAAGACCAGTTACCTAACCTCCGTGAGTTTAAATATTTCTTATCTTTCCAGGTGGGGCCATATACTTAAGATTTCCAGGGACCTGATTGTGAAATTTGGTTGGATTGCTCTATGTACTGTGATTCTTGGACTCTAGGGAAGTTTGACTGAGTTCCTGTGGGAAACTTTGACAACGAAATCTGATTAAGCTTGATATTCTCTTCTTACCTATATAAGGATCACTATAATTTTATTTGAAATTCTTTGATGGAGAGAGGTATATTTATTTTAATAAATTGAAATATCAAGAAAGACAGTTTTTTTTCTTTAGGATTTCTGCACTATCTATGCTATCTTCACTTATATAGTCCTCATATGCACTGTTACTTATAGATGAAATTGCATGTATGGATCATTTTCATAGCTAGTTAATATTTATTTTTCATACAATAATAACAACGTTTTCGAGTTATTTTCTTATTGTTGTTAGTTGGAAGTGTTTGAGTATCAATCAGTTTTTATTTGATGGCTTGAGGACACGCCATATTTTGGTTTGGGGGAGGATTCAGAATTTTTTCTATTTCCTGTTTACTTGTAAAACAATTAAAAGTTCATTTATCTCTTATGAAATGATCTGTTATCTCAGGAATTATGCCAGTAACAGAAGAGAAGGTTGTTCTGATCCATGTTGAACAAAGAAAGAGTGACTAAAGTAGTTCATCAACCAGGGTGTTTAGTATGATTTAAGAGAAAGCAGGTTTACTTTGTCATTTTTGAAGTAGTCACAGAAGCAACAATTTCATTCTTGAAGATTTGTTAAAAGCTTCAAAAATACTCTGCATAATCAGAAGTCAGTCAGATATAGGAAGCACATCCTATTCAGTCAAATGGCCTATATCAAGGGTCGAATCAAGTGTTGAATGGAGTGTTAAATAAAATGTTAAATGAGGTGTCGAATGAAGCATCGAATGACGTTCTAAATGAGCTATAGTTTTGTAACAACTCTATTGAACATGCCAAGGTATACAGTTTTTAAATTTTGATCCAATTGTTAACCATATAAAGAGTTATCAAGTATCATCCCTGCACATATGAAGACACTACAATCCTTATACAATTATCATTCTTTGATTCATTTCAAATTCACAAAAAAATTGGTTAATCCTGATAATATTGCGTAAACACGATTTCCATAATTTTTGTCAGGCTATATTACTCTTCGACATACAGTTTAATTTCTCATTAATTCGTATGCAAGGATCATCATGCAAGTCATCGTTTTATTTTTATCAATTAAGGGTCATCATGATTTTTAATGAGCCTTGTGTTATGATTCCATGATGGCAAATTTTTTTTTGTGCATCTTCAACCTACCCAAAGTTTACGACTTTGGACATTGGTTGAAGATTTGATATGGTTTATGATGTCATCAATACTTCTCTTCTCATCATAACCCACGATTCGAAATTAATAATGACACGATCATCCAAACGTGACGATTTATACCTTATGGTCATTCAAACATTCAATTGGACCTTGTTTTAAATCTGATGCATGCTTGATCTTCACTCTCATTCTGCACTTGCTTCCCTCCATTCTGAGTCTTCCTAGCTGCATCCCCTATTCCACTTACCTCTGTTCAGCATGCCTACCCACCACAAGCCCGAAAGCTACTAGGAATTGCTCCAGATCCCTCAGTTTCGGGCATGTCATGAACTCTTCCTCTAGGCGGGTTGGGGCCCGTTTCTTCATCTCCTCCAGGGCCACGATGATGAAATTTCATTGCTATTTTCCAAGGGATTCGATGACAAGGTTTCTATGGTTTTCCACCTCATATTCCAAGTTACCAAGGAGTCCATAGCAGTGGCTGCAAAGCTCCCACGGAAGGGTGCTCGATGGAATGAGCACCTCTTCCTCCCTCGGTCAGCACATGGCTTCGCTCAAGGCCGATTATCATCACATTGTAGGCACTAAGGGGTTCCATCAAGAGTGGATCAGGATGGAGTACCTAGAAAATTTAGCCATTATCATCCGCCTTGTACCCTGTGAAGGTAAGTTCACAACTTTTAAAGCTTTCCATCTCAGGTTGTTAGCACATTTTGTCAACAATCAAACTCTCAATTTTTCATTTTACTTTCTGCGGAGTCTTGAAAAGATGTCAAACCAAGTGAGGAAGAATATAGTCAATCCCTTTGGTAGTCTATACCACCACTGCCTCATCAAAATTCTGATTATTCATCAATTAAGGGAAACAGGGAAAACTTTAGAAAATTTTGTGTTTGAAGTTTTGAATCCACATTTGGTTAAGAATCCCACTACCAAAGCTTCTGCCTCTACTTCTCAGAAATGCCTTTAGTCTTAGACTCGTGATGGTGAACCTAGCCAGACCTCTTCCCCAGTGAAGAGAGATACTAAGCCCGTGCAATTTGATGAGGCCATCTCAAGAGCACGGCAGCTTAGCCGCTCTTCTTCCTCTTCTGATCCTTTCCATAAGGACATGACAATTGAACCCCCACTCTTCTCGCATATACCCACTAAACATACGGGGTCCAACCCCGTTCAGACCATCATTTAGACGACCCATTTAGACAGCCCCGATGCCTAACCAAACAAACCTACTCTTGATGCATCCACTCTTGCATTGACCGTTGCTCTTGCTGACTTGCCTGATATTTTTGCTCCTGACCTCGCTCATACTCTCACTCCAGATAAGGCCGATACCAAACCTATCGTCGCTATTGGCTCTGACACACCTCCAATTGGGTTGAGCCCTCACAAAAATTTAGAGCACCCTGCAGAAACGTCCACTCCAAGCCTCCATATAGTGGATAAATTAACACAAGATGTGGCACGATTGACAGATCAAAGTCATAAGTATGTTGAGCTGATTGCTAAGCTTCGTCAAGATAATATGGAGCTGCGTGTACCGGTGCAAAAATTCAAAAATTAGAATAAAACCATCACTTCCTCCCATGCCACTCTTCAAAATAATTTTGATACTTTGGAAACCCAATTTAAAAATTTGAAGCCCAAATCTACTTTATTATCATCAAAGTCGAAGGCAGCTATTGTCGCAGCTCAGTGGGACTTGGCATACCCTCGGTTTGGGGGAGTGTTGATGCCCAATTTTGTCATCATTTTGGATGTATAATCGTGCTATGCTAGTACTGTCTTTGTCATTTTTTATGTATATAGTTCATATTGATCATCATTTAGACATTGATATTGACTCAGGTACCTATTTTTGAATTACATTTAATTCTCCCCTATTTTTCCATTGACTATCATCTCGTATGGTACATTCATATCAATTTAACATTTTTAAAACCATTGGGAATATAGTTTTGCTGATACAGGTTATGGATCTCATGCGGACATTCATTCGGAATCTCATTTACATTCGGACAACCATTCAACCCATCATTTGCACTTGAGAAATCATTTGTTTTCCTACTGAGGAGCATCCATGACAAAAACAAAGACGTGGGTTTTGTTTCCCACCTGGAACACATGGTTCATGAGCTTCTACCTATAAAGATTCGGTTCATAACTTGCCCAAGCATCCAGCATTCCGTTTCCCACTTGGAGAAAACCAACATGCATGATTTTGGGGAAAGACGACCTGCTCTTCAATGAAGTCGTTTTTGTTATCGGACAATCCACTCGAGCGGACGCGAGATGGATCTCCCTAGCTCAAAGTGAGTCTAGAACAAATAGAATAGACTACTAATGCATTTCTTAGATCTACTTAAGGATCGAGTACTAGAAGCATTACCTTTCACTTTGCAATCCTTTCTCCTGAATGTTTCTCCATGTCTCACAGTCGTCAGATCCAAGCTACAAGACCTGTCAAGACAAAAAACAAGAGAAACCAGTAAAAGACATCTATACAATAAGAGATCTAAGTAAACAGTTAAGCAGGTAAACTAGTCAATATCATTACAAAAATGAACAATATTGGTGGAAAGCATTTGTATTATTGCAAATAGAGGAGTACATAATAGAGATATTGAACTACAACCAAGGCTTAACATTGTAGCCCTTTTCCGACAAAGCGAATTGCCATATCCTTCCAAGGAAGTATGAGTTCTCCAATAGGTGAGTGGAGATGTTCTAAGTGCAATTTCACCAGCATGTAGATACCATAGCCTTCCTCCCTTTGGGATGGGAGTGAGATTCATTTATATAGGACTAAATGGATAGGGTATGGATAGGATAGGTTGAGAGATGGTAGGAGAGGCTTAAGGGATCTCTCCAAAGGTTTAGGAAACGAGTGCCAGCTCTTCCAAGAGGTTAGGGATAGGGTCCCAAGTCATCAAGCTTCGAGATGGACCTCGAAGAAGCTATTTTTTCCATCTAACTGACTTCGTCGCACCCTGTAATGGAGCAAGGTGAAATGTTGCATGTTGCTAGTGTGCAGCTTGCGACGACCCTTCAAAACTTAGCACAATTGGGAACAAATCCTCCCAAGATGATTACTTAGTCAAGGTATCTTTAGGGGTGTATACACTAAATCTTATGATGAGTAGATTTTGGGTGTAACAGAATGCTCCCCAAAGCATGAAGCTGTTGAAGATAGACAAGTGAAGTGCTTTAATAGAAGTAATGGCTAGACTTGTCAGATCAAGGACACTGCTACAGTACAACTGACTCTGAACTGACAATATCATATGAAGTACAACATGGCTGCCGACCAATACATTGCAGATCCATGGTAGTAATGACCGACTGAACACAATCATGGCTACTAGACACAAGCGTAGATCCATGATGAGATGATAACACAGCCACGACCAATGCAAATGTGAAGCCGTGTGATATAACTAAATACAAACTCCATCGCAACCTGGGTAAAACATGACTCCCCAGGGTTTCAAGCTGAACCCGCAATGATACGAATCTATCCATGCGATTACAAATGTCTTGACGTCGAACATGGTAGAAACCACTTGATTACTGGTCATTGATGTAAACCGTTAACAAGTGTGAGGGAGATCACCTTTGATGCCAATGATTCCCAAGGTATCATAGTACATATCATCAAGCGCGAATAAATGAGTTGAAGTCGAACGTAAGATGAAATATTTCGATCAAGAGTCAATGATGTGAACTCATGATGAAAGTGAGGTAACCTGCCATTGAGGCATGCAGGGCCAAGGTACTTGACTGGTTTCTAGATTCAATCCTCGGACGATAAGTTGAAGTTGACAAGGATGAATCCGTCGAAGGAGGGCCATGCTGAATCCCCCATCAATCAACACGAAACACGAAAAAAATGTATAGAGTAGATCGAATGGTACAGTAACATGCAAGACTGACTCAGAGTAGATCTACGTGATGGAGGGTGTACTGACTACAAATGATAAATGATAGACATATTCTTGAACATGGGCATGGCATGACTTGGCAGTATTGACATGACGAGTGAGACACAAATTCTCAAAGCGACTGATGATGGAAGCTTTTCTTTGAATGACTCAAAGGAGTACTAATACTTAGGAAATAAGTGGAACTCGAAGACAAATGGATGATCCAAGTGCTGTATGCAAATGCAGATGAGTGCCATGTTCAAGAACGACTACATACTGCCACTAATAAGGTATGTAACACAAACACTTTCCTTTTTCCCCATCATGAATGATGAGTGCCTCATCTATTTTTTACGAGCTTGATGAGGGTAACCAGATGCTCGGTATAGCTCATCTCATAGATGAGTCCAATCCCAAATATTTTTCAAACCTGGGATAGGAGGGGTTCATCCCATGATGGGCCCTTCAATGTGAAAATTTTAACGAGTCCATAGAAGGTAAACTCGGTCGTCATTTCATGTTTAGAGAGTTTGAAAAGATCTAAAGAAGACTCCAACGGTCCTTTTTCAAAAAGTTAGCCTCATCACCCGAAAAAGGGTAAAACAATGTGGGAGAGGACTCTTCCAGTCATGATTGGCTGGAGTATACCTTTTTCATAATTAGTGCCTCCTAGTTCGAAAAAGGGGTAAACTATCACCAAGAAGACGACCATTCAAATACTTTAACAAGTGTGAACGCGACAAGGTCGCTTGGCAATCTTTTCATTTTTCGAGAGCCTGAAAAGAGATTAACGGTAGACTCTGGGGGGTGTCCTTTTCCGTGGAAGTTTAACGAGCCTGGAAAGTGATAAATCATAACTCAGTACTTTTTCTCATAGTTTCGTGAGTACGAGAACAAACGAAGAGTAAACTCATCATCACGCAATAATTACAGACTAACTATTGCAAAAATAACGACAAAATGTTCAAGGGAGTGTTCATACCTATGATGACCATTGTGATATGAGAAAAGGCACAAAAGACCACTTACAACTCCTGCACACTAGAAAATGCATCAAATAGCCTCAAATATGACAAAAATGGTCAAAAACTATGATAAATGGCCCAAAAGCATCAAAATATTTGAAAAGGAATATTCCATTCTATTTATAAATAGAAAAATAGGCCAAAATAGATTTCATTGTTTCATTTGCCAATTTGGGAGGAGAAGTACCAATTTGGAGCCAAAAATTCCTTTGCCGATTCCGGGAGCTATGATCTACCATTTCACCCACCGTCAGGAGCAGGTAAGCCTAATCTTCATCCAGCAACTTTCTAGTGGATTAGATTTTGTTTTTAGGTTCAATTTTTGGGTTTTTTGATGAATTCATGGAGGGCTACTGCGCTCTCGTCTCGTCACAGTTGGCCTTTTCAGGAACTGTGATGAGACAGACTCGGCGCAAGTCTCAAATGGGTGAAGTGCGACGACATCGCACTGTATGCAAAAGTATAGTGCGACGGCAGATTTGTACTTTCCAAACATCAAATTTAATCAAAAAAATGAACTTGGAGAGGTTGAAGTAGGATCTAATAGTGTTTAAATGCCCTTTTTGGTAGGTTGCTTGCTATCCAACATCGTTTTAGAGTGGCGGGAATGAGAACACGAAGTAGAAGATGAATAAGCTGCCAATGATCCACAATGCATGAATGCCTTGAGGAACTGTGGTTTTCTCAAGTTCTTTGAGATTCAGGGGATGAGATCCCAAATCCCATTGCTATCACACATGGTCCAGAGTTGGGATGCGGCCCAACAATATTTCATGATTGGTGAGCACATCCTCACAATAGATGTTGAGGACATCTATTTTATCACAGGTCTGTCCTGGAGAGGGGAACTTGTATATATTACTGGAACACAAGCCAGTGACCGCACAGTTGATGACATGGTGTCACAGCATTGTACCGTTGCTGCTTGATCTTCTAGTGGGAAGATTCTTATCAGGGATGTGGTGAGCTTCCCACTGCATACCATACTGTTTACTATTACTAGAGTGATGGGTAGCCAAGCCCCACACACGGCTACTCGGACTCAGATGATTTATGCAGAGGATTGGATGTCCCCCATGGTTTTCAACTGGTGCGAGGGTCTCCTTGCAAACCTCCAAGCTCAGCTGACCAAGTGTTGGCGAGGAGAGCTCAAGAATTTTGGTTATGGGTCGATCGTGGTATCGTTCCTCTTGGAGTGGATCCCTCTCTTGCATCCACAGGTAGTACTAGATGATAGGGAGCCCATAGATCCCCACATGCTCAAATGGGCTGAGGTGATGACTCGTCATGGTGGAGGACTTATCATCAGTTTTGGTCCCGAGTTATTCAGCTGGCTGGAAGGCCAGTTACTCATGGTTGAGTATTTCCCGTACAGCGGTATGGATTTTAGAAAGGATCCTGACTTGGTGCTGCTCGAGGATGCAGCATGGGGTGACATAAGTGAGAACAAAAACTCTTATACTTTTAATTTTGTATATTTATAATTTTTTTGATGTAGTGCTGACAAGTAGATAACATGTGTGTGCAGATGTGGGGCCTGTACGGCTAGTAGGACTTTCCCTCCTAGCGAGGAGAGACAATGGTGGGGAGGCAGTTGTGGCCCCAAGTGCTCATGCTGCCATCAAGGAGATGGAGGAGGTATACAAGAACTTGTCCCAGTTGAAAGTGGAGGTTCCTGAGCTAGCGATAGATGACCTGTCCAGACCTATGCAGAGGTTTGGGGTTGGAGCGTCCATATGCTTCAATGCCCTACTCTGTAAGGTAGCGAGGACCGTGGATTGCTTCCTCACTCAGTGACAGCGGGCTGTCCGTGCTAGGGGTGGTGTACTAGTCAGGAGTCAGGCCTGATGACACTATTATACTTGTATGGAGAGATTAGAGGCCTCATATTTTGTACTATTGAAAGCTATGATGCTTCAGATTTTGTAGAGACTCACCAAAAGCCATCGTGCTTCAGATTTTGTACCAGCACTACTTTTGAGCGATATATATATATATACAGACATTCTCGGCAATTTATACATTATGTGTTTTAAAATGATGAGTGACGTGATCTTGTTTACATGTTTTCTTTTATACATTGCATTATTTACATGTTGTGAATGCTTTTACATATTATGAATAATATGTGTGTGTGATGTACCAATCCAAAATGAAGTTGGCCATTGAGTCAGCAACTATGTTTAACTCTTGTGGAATGTGTAGGTACTGAACATATTCAAATGACCTTTCTAGGAGACGTACTCGTCTGAAGAGATGGAGTAAGGTGGGATCATAGATGGCATAAACCCGGTTAAGATGGGAAACCACTAATTGAGAATCCATATGGATGACAATGTGGTTCATACCCAAGCAAATGGCGTTAGCTAGGGTTCCGATTACTGCTTGATACTCTGCGGCATTATTTGTCACAAACCCTAGGCAACTTCCTCCTGAGCTAATGAGCTCACCTGTTGGGGAATATAGTACCCAGGCTGCTGAAGCAAGGTTACGGGTATGCCAGCTGGTGCCATCCGTGAATCCATAGCACGTTGCCATTTGCACACACAGACAGAACATGGTATAAGGAGCGGAAACAAGATCTAAAGACACTAAAAAACAAAAGCGTCACAACACACAAAAACACAAAAAACACACCATGTACAGTATATACAAGAAAGTCTAAGCATGACAAGTTTAAGCATAATATCTCTTCAGGTAAAGCCTATTGTGGGGTTCACCCAAAGATATTTCGTCATAGTCTTCAAGCTCGTAAGCTCCCTTCTCCAAAACACGTCTGACAATGTAAGGTCCATACCACATGGATTCAAACTTTCTTGCTCCTAGTTTTTTGTGCTTCTGTTCATAAGTGAGGACCAGGTCACCCTCGTTAAATATACGAGGTTCAACTGACTTGTCGTATTGGGATTTGATGCATTTATTGTGTGCTTCATTAGCGAGAGCGGCATCTCGGTGGGACTCATCAAGTTTTTCTAAGTGCAGGAGACGTTCTTCCTTAGCAGTAGTATTAGGACGAAGTTCGATAGCGATTTGTAGAGATGAAATTTCACGCTCTATAGGTAGGACAAACTCCAATCTGTAGACTAGTTGGAAAGGAGTGAAACCTGTAGCAATTTTAACGGAGGTTCCGTAGGCCCATAATGCTGAAAAGAGCATGTTATGCCAATTGGATTTCTACGTACCTACCATCCTTTGGACCGTAGTTTTCAAGACTTTGTTAATGGCCTCGACCTGTCCATTGGATTGCGGGTAGTAGGGTGTTGAATTTTCATGGAGAAAACCCAACCTATCGCTGAGTTCATCAACCATATGGTTCTGAAAATGGGAACCATGATCAGTAACAATTGCCTGAGGAACTCCAAACCGCGCTATTTCATGATTGAACACGAAAGAGTGCGGTGGTTTTTCCATCTTTCTAGTATGTAGGCATAGCTTCGGCCCACTTTGTAAAGTAATACATAGCTACAATGATGTAACTATGCCCCCCGGCCAAGGTAGGCTTACAATGCATAAAATCAATGCCCCATTTTGCGAAGGGGCCCACGGCAATAACCGAATGTAACGGGGCGGGATGGGTGTGCTTCTTCGTATGGAAGTGTTGACAAGGAGGACATTTTTTTATGGCCTCAATACAATCTTTGAAGATAGTAGGCCAAAAATATCCTGAGCGCAAAATATTTTGGGCTGTAGCCATCCCAAAGAGGTGACCGCCACATGCCCTAGCGTGATAGTCATTAAGAATGCGTTCATCCTCATCGTGAGTGAGACAAGGTCGAAGAATTGAATCAATGCCATGGCGATACAAAGTATCATTGATGATTAAATAATACTTCGCATGGTGATGTATCTTACAACGGTCATTGCGAGATAATTGAAGGTTGAAGCATTGGGTTTGAAGATATAATGAGATATATCCATGCCATGGATCAATCGTACTTATGAGAAACAATGATTCATCTGGAAAAGAGTCATTGTGCTCAACTTCTGCATCAGGACGGGGAAGGTCACAAATCAACTCAACAAACACCAAAGACTTTTTTGACTTGGCTTTCTCGAAAAGAAGATCAAATTCTTGCAGTATCACGATCCAGCATGAATACTTGCCCCCAAGCACTTGACATGTCAGGACGTGGTACATGGGGTTCGAGTCTGCGATGATGGTGGTGGTGCGGAGCAAGATATAGTGCCAGAACTTCTGGACGATGATGACCAACGCAAATGCGAGTTTTTCGACATGTGAATATCTAGTTTCAGCGTTAGCAAGACCCTTACTTGCATTGTATATTACATCTTCCTGGGCATTTTGATCCTCCTCTACCAAAACCATGGCGATAGTGGTAGCAGAAGTGGCAAGATATAAGATATAATCTTGATAATAATTGAGCAGTTGGAGCATGGGGGCATGCGTGATGGCATGTTTGATACTGTCGAAGGATTTTTGAGCTTGGTCGTCCCAAATGAATGGGACGTCCTTCTTGAGAAATCGCATGTACCCCTGAGTCTTCTCCGCAAAATTGCAAACAAAACGTATTAAATAAGTTGCCTTCCCTTGGAGACTTTGAAGTTCCGTCACATCAGTCGGGGGTGGTAGGTTGATGATGGCCTCCACCTTTAAGGGATCAATGTGGATCCCATCCTTCGAAATGATAAATCCTAAGAGGCGTTCTGACTCAACGCAAAAGATATACCTATGAGGATTCAGACGGATATTGTACCATCTGCATCTAAGGAAAATGTCCATCAAATGATCAATGTGGAACTCGCACTGCTTTCAATGAGTAGGGAGATCATCCAGGTAAGGTTCCACAAAGTCCTTAATATCATGGAAGGCATACGACATAGACCGCTGAAACATGGCACCATCATCTTTAAGGCCAAATGGGAGTTTGCGGTATGCAAATGTTCCCCACGGGTAGATGAAAGCCGTCTTATGTTGGTCGACGGGGTTGATCTCAATCTGGTTGTAACCAGAAAAGCCATCCATAAATGAGAAGATGACGCTTCTGGCACAATTGTCGATAATCTGGTCGATGAAGGGGGTCAGGTAGTTGTCGTTTGGACAAGCCCGGTTAAGGTCCCAATAATCCACACAGACACAAATGGTACCCTGCTTTTTGTTCATAGGGATGACATTTGAGACCCATTCTGTAAATGGGACAGGATAAATAAAACCAGCCTTTAAGATATTTTCAATCTCTACCTTGATTACTACCGTCTTCTGGGGGTGTACCGATCGCAACTTTTGGTGTACAAGTTTGACGTCAAGATATGTTTTTATTTCATGAGAAACAATCGCGATATCTATCCCAGGCATCTCCTCATAGGACCAAGCAAATACATCTTGAAATTGCTTGAATAAGGCCGTGCCAACAACTATTTCTTCAGGGGAACACTTCTGGCCTATGTGAATGTGTTCCACTATACCAGGTTTCACCGAGATGTCTACCGGGGTGGTTGGCTCAATGTTGGCCAAGTTTCCCTCTATGTCCGTAAGACATGTAAGAATGGGGGAATGAGGGAATGGGTAGATGTCTGGTGAAAAGAGGGTGTGGATGTTGTCCTCTATGTACTCCAAAGGAGGAAGAAAAGATGACCTATGGTGGAGATCATCCCATGGACTCTCATCAACATTCATAACTTCCATGATGGACTCATCTGAATGAAAAGTCTGAAGTAAGAGATCAGGTAGAGAGGACGTCCGTCGCAGAGAACAGGATGGAGAGGCCACAGTTAAATGGTCCTCCAGTGCTGATTGGATAGCCTCGTAAATATGTTCGGCAGGTGAAAGAGGCATTATATCTCCAAGCAGGTGTGTTATGGCGTCATCCGGTACAAGCCAAGCATTGGTAGAGTGAGATAAAATCTCTGTGGAGATCATGTTCACCATAGCGACATGATTAGGGGGGTCCATTGCCAAAAAAAAATGCCCATCAGAGATGAATCTTTCAAAAGGACAACCCCTATACTCTCATACTATTTTGACATTTGTCCAATGGAAGGAACATGGTCACTAGGATGAGTAGTAGCGCCTGGTGCGCAAAAATCTAATTGGTCAATAGTAACAATTTGTCCTTGATGTGGAAATTGTACTATACGGAAGACTTAAGAGGCTACCGCCTGCATTGCATAAAACCAATTGCGACCAAGCAAGAGATTATAATCTATTGGGGCCGAAACCACATCCACGTTAACGGTTACGGTCTTTCTTCCCAACTCAACTGCAAGAGCTTGTAAGATCCCATGAGGTTGAAAGCCATTCCCGTCAAATGCTTTCAACATGGTGGGAGAATAATTCAATTCAAGGGAGCCGATGGATCCCCAACAGGAGATCAACATGACAGAAGTGGAGGCGCCTTCGTCTAAAAGGGTACGATGGACAATCTTCCCAGCAATGTTCGCAGAAACTTGGAATGCAAGCTGGTGGGAGAGCCTTGGCTTGAAGTGGTCAAGTCGGGACATGATGGTATTCGAGGAATCGGGGTCGACTGCGTCGATGGCTGCAAGGAGATTTTTGCATTGATTAGGACAATTCTACAAAACTTCCAGGGTAGACATGGCGTAAGGAGCTTGTGCCAAGTCTTTTACAATATTGTAATTTTGTGCCGCCCGAACATTGGGATTGAAAACAACTTTTCGAATCGTACTCTTGGGCTGTCGCAATATCGAGTCTAAGGATGGCTTCTCAATGGTGAGAGAAGTTGATCGTACAGTGACATCAGTTAAGGAGTTGGAATCTTTTTCAGCATTACTTCCAGTGGATTCCTTCAAAGGGACCGGTTCGTAATATCGCGAGCGAGTGTTCAAATTGATTGTCTCGTTACGCACCATGAGAACATGCACGGTATTGGATGGTCCCCCCTAGGCTGGGGGGGGGTTGAGAAATCATCTACTAGTTTTGAGTAGGAAACGAATCATTGAGGATTGCAGGAGTTGGTTTACCCCTTAGAAACTTTTGTACTTCATCTCTATGGGGACATTCTTTGGAGAAATGGTCATCTCCACATAGTAAACAAGGATACTTTAGTTTCCATTTCTGCTTGGTATCGTCAGGAGTGCTCTTTTGTTCCTGCTGGGTGAAAGACTTTTTGGGTTTCCCCTTGTTCTTCTTTTTACTGCCAAACTTTTGAGATGAAGCTGATTGGACAGAATTCACCTCTTCAGTTACAGCAGGAGTGGTGGATTTGGTGGTGTTGTGGCCAGCTTGAGTCGGTAATGGGGAGGAACCATGAAGGTTGGATGATCCAACAGTCCTAGAAGCAAGATGGGTGTTAAGGGAACCAATGATTCCATCATTTTGGAGTCCCTTATGTGGTTTCGTAGGGTCATTAACGTCACGGGGTGCATCCGGCAGAATATCAAACAAAGTGTCAGATTGAGTGTAGACTAAGTCTAGTACGTGGGCACTTGCGATGGCTTGTTCTTCGGTGACAGCAACTCACATGGCAACATCTATTGCTATGGTAGGGATGAGGGATTTTGTTAACCATTCTGCTAGGAGATGATCTAGAATATGAGCTTTAATGAGATGTCGTCTCCTTCACCATTTGTGGATATGATCTGAAATATGAGTGGCGGTTTTCTGACGAAGCGAGGTTAAAAGCTCGGTACTAGTTTCATATCGTATGGGAAGCTGGAAATGTGTCAAAAAGTTCATGGCAAGAGAACCAAAATCAGGAAAAGAGTGGGGTGGCAACTTAATGTACCACTTGGAAGCCAAACCAGTGAGAGTCCTTTGAAACAATCTAAGACGAATTGAATCGTCCATTGAGGAATTAGACGAACACCATAAGTGGTATGTCATCACATGGTTTTTAGGGTCTTCACTTGGCTTGCCGTCAAATTTGGGGATATCAGACATAAGTTTCACTGGAATTGGTGGCCAATTAGATCCGTGGTAAATAGGATTGTTGGTTAAATGGGATAGGTCAGGCAGGTCCAAAGTAGTGAGGAACGACAGCTGTGGGTTAGACTGCGCATATTGATAATACAGATAAGGTGTGTAAGGACAAAACTGACCGTAAGGCATACCAGGAGGAAACTGGCCATAGGGGGGTGTGCCGCCCAAACCGTAAGGGGGTCCTCCACCAAAAGGTGGTCCATTCCAATAAGGTGGGGGTCCACCTCCACCACTGGGAGGGGGTGGAGGTCTGCTGCCACCACCGGGAGGAGGTGGGGGTCCATAACCATAATGAGGTGGCCCACCACTGCCTCCTCTTGGAGGGGGTGGTGTACCATTTCCGTCGCCAGAAGGATGGGGGCCCCCACCACCTCCACCGTCGGAAGGATGAGGGTCTCCACCACCACCGCCACCACCATAGTAATCAGGTCCCCCACCACCTCTGCCTGGAGGGGTTGGTGGACCACCTCCGCCACCCAAAGGGAAATGTCCTCCTCCACCATGCTAGGGTGGTCCCCCGCCGCCTCCGCCGGGAGGGGGTGGTGGACCATTCCCGCCACCGCCAGAAGGGTGAGGGATATTGATGGTAAAATGAGGTGGACTTCCACCAAGGTTAGGTGGGGGCCCATCGCCTCCAACAAGAGGTGCGGGAGGGCCGATCGGGGTTGGTGGTACTTGAGGGATAGTCGGTTGGGGTCCGTGTTGCAACATAGGTTCTTGCCCCCATAGAGTGTATGGATTCCCGGAATAAGGTATCCTATATGGCACGTTTCTGGGATTAGGTTGGCCCGGTGCAGGGTTAACAGAACTTGGATACTCTTGACTCCATGAGGGTTGAGTTACATGGGACAGGCTCCCAACATGAGATAATCCCGTGGTGGATGGTCTAACGGGTTGGGAAGGTCCAACGGAAGGTCCATTGGAAATTCCACCGCCTGCGTTCTAGTTAGGAAATGGGGTTTTCCCCCTAGCCACAACAGGTTGACCATTATTCAAAGGTTCAACCAATGTAGGTTGTTGTCTAGCTACCGTAGTAATAACATTACCAATAAGATAATCCGGGGGAATGGAATACCCTCCCCTCGAATTTTGAGGTGGGGGAGGAACTGGTAAAGCAATCGTGGTAGTAACGGGTGTGTTGGACTGTTGTCCTTCCATAGGTTGGTTCACTTGAGGTGCAGGACTGGACTCTTGTGAGGGTTGACCAGTCTTATTAGTGGTCTCGTGGTGGGAAGGTTGTTCTAATGATCCAAAAGATATCGGATGAACCGTCGAATCTTATTTGGAAGTGTCAATTTCAAAACTCTTCAGAGCATTGCTTGAGACTTTGTCTTCGAAGGTCATCACGCTTAAGACGTAACTGTTCCACACGTTCGCGGATAGGGCCAAAAATCTCGGCGGGGTCAGGCCTGTAGTAAGGTCTAGAGAGCTATGGAGTATACCAGTTAGGTGGGGATGAGATGGAAAAATGAGCCACTGGGTGGTCTGTAGAAGATGTCCAGTAAGCTGTTGAAGGACCAACAGCTGCTGTAGGGTCGTCCTGCAGCCGGTTTATCCATTCCAACGATCCAAGTTCTCCCGGGATAATAGGAGAAAGGTCTTGTGAAGCGAGGATTTGTGCTCTTTCATCCTACGGTGGATGAGAGGCAGGTGAATCCGGAGGGGTTTGTGGAAACAAAAATCCTCCAACATTGAGAGTGGGGTTTTCCACTTCAGTAACTACGACCACGTTACGCTGATTCATTCTTACCCTCGAAATAACCTCCGGATTAAGGGGATATTCAGGTGATAAGTTTAATATCCTACGGGATCTTCTCTAGGGAAAATCCACCAGAGTGTCAGGATGATCAGCCAGGATGGATGAAACAGCATTTCTCCTAAGGGTATACTAAAAGAAAAGAAGTCCAGAAAAACCTACTCAAACTAAGGAAACAAGCAAACTTATGTGACAAAGTGGATTCAAAAGTCTAGAACCTCACGAGATTATCAAGGCATCACAAACTGCGATATATTGCAGGGTCCAACAATATGACGTGACAGGAGGATTGGGACCATACCCTTGCTTGCATACCCGATTACCTGGACAGTACGTGCGTGCTAATCTCCCCGAGTTCTATTCTTGGTGTATTGATTTGCCAAGACGGACAAATGGTTAACTCAGTTGGTTTCAGGAATCCTAGTGGTGTTTCCCAATATATGCAAGGTAAGTGGGAGCTCAAATCCGTAGTGGTGCTATCTAATGCACAATCGTTCGGCAAGAGACCTTCCGATATACTTCCGAGTATGTGATACACCCTTCGATATACGTCAAGTATGGATTATGGTACTTGGTGGGTACGTGAAGGAGCTCGATATACCGATAAGTACGTGGAAGACTACAATACCCCCGGAATATAGTGTTGGAAAATAACGACAGCTACCACGCTTAACGACGCCAGAACATGTCTCTAACTTACACATAAGTTGCTAAAACTTTTTACCTAGTTCTACCGTTAATTTTATCCTGGATGGTTAGGTGAATGCATGAGGTGAGTACATAATCGGAAGCATAATGAAAGCCCTGGCTACATGCACGAAATATTCTTTTCTTTCAATGAATTCTAGCCATGGGAAGGAGAAAACATTTTCCAATAGTATTTCCAAAACAAACTCAATGCAACACAATCCCAATTCAAACAAAACTTGACTATGAAAGTATTCTTTTCCTATTTCGACGAAACACAAAAAATCACAACACTACTATCCAAATCAAAACATTTTTCCTTTTCTTTTCTTTTCAAATCATAACAACACTAGGTAATGAAAAGAGAGGATTATGAAATGGAATATGCAAGTTTTTCAATTACACTTTCAATGGTCTAAAAGCAACAGAAATTAAAAATGCATTTATCTTCCCTTAGCATGGAATCAATTTTGCAAAAATCGAAGCGTACTTTGAGTCTTTCAAGAAAATGAGCGATTCATAATTCGAGAAAAACACAATAGATCATACATTCATTTAACTTTTCGAAAACACAAACGAAACGTTCCAATGCACAACAATTTTCTTCAATAATGCTCAAGAAATGATGGGAAAGAAGCACTTTTTAACTTTTCAATGTATGCACCAAAGAATAAACTTGATAGTAATTGAGCTTTTAGATCTAAATGACTAAAAAGAAAACACTACTTGTAGCACTCAGTATACTCAGAAAACTTGAGAAAATACAGGCACTCGATCAAATTGAAGGACACACTTAACTCAAACCAAGCAGCAGCAAGCAAACCAAGCAAGCAAAGCTCAAACAAAATGAAAACAAGGTCTGGAAGCTCAGGGATGGAAGGAAGGGAATGCAAGGGTGAACGGATGAAGGTGGAGGAGACAAGAGTATCCACTACTACCAATCTTCAAACTTGTCCAAAACGGAACCCAAAATCAATCCAAACAAAACCAAACACTCAAAACACAAATCATAGGTGGGGTCTCTGGCTGGATCTTGCAGCACAGAGAGAGTTCATACAGCAAACCAAAGTCCAGACTATCAAATGGAAAGGAGATGCATGCATGCCAAACTTTGACAAATCAGCACACTCTGATCTTGTACACAGTGCAACATCGTGGTTTTTCTACACGAGAAGTGCGACGATGTCGCAGTTTACCAATGCAAGGGATGCGATGAGTAACTAACACGTAAAGAAAAGAGACCTAGAATGACACAGTGCCGCTCTGTTCCCACTTCCTAGGTGAGACAGGCGAAGTCGAGATTCAAAAATGAATCAAATATCTTAGCAATGAACCATGGAATGGTTTGGGAATGAGTTGTATAAACTCAGAGGAAGCAGATCAGAGTCTTCAATACGAAGATCTGATAGTGAAATCAACTTCAAGAAGTAAATGGAAAAAATAAAAAGGCTTGTGTCGAGCAATTGACCGAAAATGACTCTCAGATTGAAAACTACTAACCAAATTATAATACTCCCCAGTATGGTCACCATATTTGTTATCGGACAATCCACTCGAGCAGACGCAAGCCGGATCTCCCTATCTCAAAGTGAGTCTAGAACAAATAGAATAGACTACTAATGCATTTCCTAGATCTACTTAAGGATCAAGTACTAGATGCCTTACCTTTCACTTCGCAATCCTTTCCCTTGAATGCTTCTCCACGTCTCACGATTGTCAGATCCAAGCTACAAGACCTGTCAAGACAAGAAACAAGAGAAACCAATAAAAGACATCTATACAATAAGAGATCTAAGTAAATAGTTAAGTAGGTAAACTGCTCAATATCATTACACACATGAACAATATTGGTGGAAAGCATTTGTATTACTAAAAATAGAGGAGTACATAATAAAGATATAGAACTACAACCAAGGCTTAACGTTGTAGCCCTTCTCCGACAAAGTCAATTGCCATATCCTTCCAAGGAAGTATGAGTTCTCCAATAGGTGAGTGGAGATATTCTAAGAGCGATTTCACCAGCGTGTAGATACCATAGCCTTCCTCCCTTTGGGATGGGAGTGAGCTTCATTTATATAGGGTATGGATAGGATAGGTGGAGAGATGGTAGGAGAGGCTTAACATATCTCTCCAAAGGTTTAGGAACTAAGTCCCAGCTCTTCCAAGAGGTCAGGGATAGGGTACCAAGTCAGCAAGCTTCGAGATGGACCTCGAAGAAGCTATTTTTTCCATCTAACTGACTTCGTCGCACCCTGTAATGGAGCAAGGTGCGATGTCGCATGTTGCTAGTGTGCAGCCTGCGACGACCCTTCAAAACTTAGCACAATTGGGAACAAATCCTCCCAGGATGATTACTTAGTCCAGGTATCTTCAGGGGTGTATACATTGAATCTTATGATGAGTAGATTTTGGGTGTAACAGTTTTCCAGCCTTTATGAAATTCTATTATTAGAGAGGTCGACCACTGAAATGTTTGACCCTCTCTCTATTGTAAATCATTATAAAAAGATGTCTTGGGTTGTGAAGATGAGATAGAGAAAAACGTTTTGTAAACTTTTCTTCTGATTTTAATACAAAAGCTTTGTTCAACTGTTGATTTCGTTTTCCACTTTAGCGTAGATCATCCATTGTTCTTGAGAAGGGCCCCTCATCGACAACGGATTTACTTGTGCATACATTTTTGTCTTTTCCCTTTCTGTACACCTAAGTGATTTAATCTCCAGTATTGTGAATGTTTATAGCTTTCAAGTCGTTTTTCCTATGTTTATAAATTCAACATGTATAAAAATCATTTAACTTTCCCTTGTTGATAATTTGTGTTTTTTTATCATTCGGCCTGTCGTACGCTCTAGGCTTTTGAACTATCATAGTCACCTTTAATATTTCTAGTTTGCATTTTGTAATTAGCTAGGGTTTGAACTCTCAGATTTAGTGTTTCATTGACATTCTATAGTTGATTAGCATTTAAATTTACAGTTAGCATTCCTGTTCTTTCTAAATTGCACAATGTTATCATAGATCTTATTAATTTCATTTAAATTTCAGTTCATCTCATTCATGTAGTTACAAGAAGATTCATCATTTCATTTCCATTTCGCATTTGAACTTACAACCAGTAATTCATCTATGTTTACATAGCATGTTACTGCTCTAGATCTTGCTAGTTCTATTTTAGTTTAGTTTATTTCATTTCTGTAGGTGTAAGAGAATAGAAATTGACTTTTTATTAAAACTCAGTAATCTCATTTGGATTTCAAATATGCAGTAGTTTCAAGTTGTTTTATGGTTTGATTGTAAAAAATCACATAACTTAGTTTAGCATAGATTTTCTTCTCCATTATAGATCAATTGCATCATCTTTTCATAGTTAATTAAAATGCCTTAGTTTATGGTTTGGTTTACTGTAGAAGTAGAATAATAGTACTTTGTTTTCTGTTTTGGGTTTGCTTAAAGTTGAATTTGTTTCCAGCCATTTGAATTATTGTTTTATGCTTAGTTATAGGTCTTCTCTGAGTTTAGGTTGCCTTTTGTATTTGACGTTTTAGCTTGAAGTCTTGATAGAGTAGAATTAGAATTCAATAGGCATTGCATGAGTTTGATAGGCATTGCATGAATTTGATAGGAATTGCATGTTTCAATTCCAAAATAGTCATTAGAGATGAAATAACTCAGAGTGTGTGCTTTTCAGTAGAGTTGAATTGTTAAGTAGTATTTCATTGATTCTAAGTAGTGTAACTAGGTTTTCAAATGTCATTTATTTGATCGATAAGTGATAGTTACAATGTTTAAATTCTCTTGCAATTGGTCCATTTTTAGTTTCCATATCTTTATAGAAGTTAAGTTAGATTTATTTCCTTTTTGCATCTCTGTAGCATTTGTAAGTCACCTTGACACAATTCGTCAACAAGATTGGAATTAGATAGGTCTGTTTACGAATCATTTACTGCTTTGAAATATTAGTTGTCAATGTATGTTTAATTCCTATAGTAGTATTTCATTTGTAGTTTAACTATTGGATTGGATTTCTTAGGTTAATTCATTAGATGTCTCTCTCAAATTAATATAGTTTCCTTCTTTTTAAAGGTTAGTTGCAATTTGTTTCATAGTTAGAATTTTGATATCGCATAGTAGAATAGCTTTCAATTCCTAGAATATGCTAGAAATTATTTAGGGTTTGGATAATTAATTATAATTTTGCTTCTATAGTATAGTTTGTTTTCAGTCAAGCATTTCTTTCTAGACTAGTAATTCTCTTTCATTTTGCAATCTCCATTTTTGTTCTTGGAATTAGTATAGAGTTAGTTTTCTAGTTAGGTTTTACATTGTGTAATTGCATCATAATTCTTTCAAGTAGATCATAGTTTGAATCCATTCAGTAGATCATAGTTTAATACTTTTAAGTGACTTGGTTTTTCATTTTGAAAGAAAACATCTCTAGGATCTGCATAGTACACATCTTAGTTTCCTTTTTACCTCAGCATATATTTTGTGACAACTCTAAGTGTACAAACCCTGGTTGATAATTAAATATTGGAAATTTAATAGACATAAAGCTATACCAAAACAAGGGCTAGTTGGACTAGCCATGATTTACTATGATTTTTTTTCTCAAAAGCACAAGTCTCTACAATTTTAGTAGTGACCTAAATGTGGGTAGAGCAAGAGTCAATTAAAATAGAAATATATTGCTTATCAATCTTACCTTGAACTTAACCCACAAATGATTGGCGGTTTTCTTAGTGGTCCTATAGTGGAACATATATTATAGGGATGGTCCTCACTAGCTCACCCATCATTTCATTCTCTTGGATGTGTGAACATTCTTGGAACTTCCATTCTGATGTGGACAATTTATAAGGGACTGGTCCTCTCCACATCCCCAACAATGAAGTGGATTTATTGGCTTCTCTACCATAATATTATTTGGCTTAGTTGGCTTAGTTTCCTTTTCTAATTTTTGAAATGAGGAGGCTTGAATCCCCTCTTTAGTGACACCCTGTGTTGGTTTCCTTTTCTTATTTTTGAAATAAGGATGCTTGAAACCCCTCTTTCTTTGGTAAAAAATCTCCTTCTTTTTGTACTTACATGCCTTATGGAATTCTATCTTTCCTTTATTTTGAGCATAAGAATACTTGGCCTTATGGTCTCATATAGAGTCTAAGGTTCATGAAACTCATTTATGTCCTTGTATGAATGAGGATATCTACTTAGAAAACACTTTAGTTTTACCTTATTATCTCATATATACTTAACATACCTTAGAAAGTCAAAGAATCTATTTTCATACTCATCCATAGTCATTTTATTCAACATTAATTCATGGAATTCTTTGATTTTGTCATCATAATACCTATCAAGGAGGACTTTTTCTTGAATTTCTTCCAATTTTTTTATTTCAATGAAATTCTTTACCTGCATAAGGTGATCCCACCAAATTGATGCTCTTCCATTCAAATTAAATACGGAAACTCTTACCTTCATGTTTCTAGAGTAGTCATGGAATTTGAAGTACTTCCTCATCCAAGAAACCAAGCTTCATTTTCTTTCCTAGAGTTCACTTCACTATCAAAGGTAGGGGGTTTTGCAATTCAAAATTACCCATGTGAACTTTCCTTGAAAGGTCTCTACCTCTTATTCCTATGTGATGAAGAGCTTGAATTTCCAGTTTCCTTGATCCTCCTTGATATACTCCCACTCTTATCCTCATTTAGTGATTTCTTCCCATGGTACATATTACTTTGAATGTTTTCAAGCTTTGGAGCATGGATGCATTCACTTGGTTCTATTCTTCTTGTGATCTAATGAGCCCTCCATTATCTTCTTTGAAACTTTGTAAATCCACTCTTAGAATTATCAGAGTCTATGTAATGTCTGGAGGAGTTACTTGGTTTCTACAACCATTAGAGTTTGTTTATACATTATTAGAATTTATAGTTTCTCCCATGGCATCTATTTCATATGCATAAGGATCCCATGCATCCTCCATGGTGATAATTCTCTTGTCCCAACAAAGACCAAAGGATTCCTAAATGCACTATATTAATTGTTGACTCTTAATTGTACTTGATATGGTATTTTATATACAAAAGTATTCATATAAGAACACTTGTTAGTTTCATTACATCCCTAGAAAATCATAAAATTAATTTTCATGCATTTTGTAAACTACCCATATTTGACAATTGTTTTCAAAGCAAGGCTATAGACACTTTTCTATTCAATTTTTAGGAATATTTGAAACACTCCTTTAGAAGTTGATATACACATTTGTTCCCCTATGTGTTAAATTTTGAGCATTAATTCACAATACTCTAGGATCTTCACTAAGAGAATAACATATACAGTATATCAATGCATGACAATCACAATAAGCATGACAAGCATCACAAGAATTAAAAGCATGAGAGACAAGAGACACAGATTTTTTGTGGGGAAAACCCTAAGGTTAAAAACCCCACAACTTCCTCAGAGATAGAGAGAGAAATGGCTCAACCAAAGTACAACCAAAATACACTGAGATAGTCTCCTAGTAGCAGATGATCCTCCTCCTCACTAGTGCGCCACTTTCTCAGTGAGAGAGATGTACTTTTTCGAATGATCTAAATAGAGATCACCTGATCTCTATTTATACTAACCTGTTTTCCCAGTGACCTTATGGGGACGACTTGTTTAGCTAGGTACATCCACATTATAATGTATATTTCAAGGCCGACCCCACACATGGTGGTCTAATAACCCATTGGCAAGTACACACACTTGCGACACTTGTCAATCCACATGACGACACTTCCTTATAGAGGAATGACACATCTCTTATAAGGGTACAATAAATATATATATAATACATAGATGAAATACATTCCGAATTTACATATACATCAACACTCCCTCTTAACTAGAAAGGTATTTCTCGACATAGATCTGCTAGACAAGTCTTCTTCTCGGGATCATCGTCATCGATGCATCGTCATCATCATCGTCACTGCTGCTGCTATCTCAACCAATCTCTGACTCTACTCGTCATAGGAAGTTCTACAGAGCCAGTCCTTTTTCATACTGGATGTAGGCCCACCACCTACAGGTCTTCATCATCACTGGCCATACTGTGGAATTCTGAGGACTTATGTTCGGATATCCATCATCTATTTCGGGATACATATCTATTTCAGGATCATCTATTTCGGGATACATATCTACTTCAGGATCTTGCATGATCTATTTCAGGATATGCAGTCCAGTCACCAGTTTGATGCCTCCAGCACCTTATCCACCTTCTTCTAGCACCCGGGAGCCACTTTCCACAGAGTTTTAGCCCTCCTAAGCTGAAAGGCGCCCTCTTCTCACCTACTGACAGAGAAGGGCGCACTTGTTCACCTACCACTGCAGATTCACTCCAGTTACATTCAGTTAGCTCCGATTCTGATTGATTTCACTCCGATTTCACTCCTGACTGACTGTTTCACCTCCGATTGACCTCCAGTTCGATTAGGTGACTTGCTCTGACTCCATTTAGCCTCCCATGCGCCCCCACTGAGCCTCCAGATCCTATATCAGTGCTACACACTTCAGTTACATTTATTATGATCAGTTAGACTCAGCTTGACACCTGGATGACTGGTTGTTGTGATTGATGAGCAACACCGATGATTGATGAGGACTCCTAGATTGAGTCAAGCTACTCCATTTCAGTGATTCGAATGACCTCCTTAGGCAATTCGAATTGCTCTATTCATAGTAACAGTTTGTATTGTAATTCATTCACCCTTTCTGGGATAGAGAGCACTGCTGCATGTTTTGCACAGTTTTGCACCATATTTTCTATGTTCATCTGTTGTGACTGATTTATTTGTTCATTAGATCTGCTGTGACTAACTTTACAACTTATTCCATGCGTCACAAAACCTAGCTGCAGTATCCTAGGCTATTACGAGCACACAGCTCTACCTGTAGGATCTCCCAGGAGCACATTACATGTGACCTATCACAAAACCTGGCTCAAGCATCCCAGGCTGTTACGAGCACATGGCTCTACCTGTCGGATCTCCCAGGAGCACATTACATGTGATCTCACCACAAAACCTGGCTGAAGCATCCCAGGTTGTTACGAGCACACATCTCTACCTGTCGGATCTCCCAAGAGCACATTACATGTGGTCCACCACAAAACCTGGCTGAAGCATTTGAGGCCTTTTTCATCCTGTCTAGATCTCCCAGGAGCAAATTACATGTGGTCATGGAAAAACCTGGCTGAAGCATCTGAGGCCTTTTTCATCCTGTCCAGATCTCCCAGGAGCAAATTACATGCCATACGACAAAACCTCACAAGAGCATCTCAGGATGTTATGGGTACACAACTCCGACGTGAAGATCTCCCAGGGCACAAATTACATGTCCTCCCAGAGCAATGTCTCGAAAGAGCATCCCAGGCTGTTATGGGTATGCAACTCCGACCTATAGGATCTCCCAGACATGCTCATATGCACAACCTGATCCACGGCCACAAAGTATCATCTGATACTCATCATACATCATCCTGATCTACACATGATCATCCTGATCATCATCACTGCAACATCCTGCTGCATGTCATCTGGAGAAGCTCGTCATCCACGATCACCTTGATCATACAATGCATCCATCTGATGCACACCAAGTATCTACCTGATACATATCATCATACATAGTGTATCCACCTGATACATAGATACATGATCCACACAATGTATCCATCAACATACATGATCTACCTGATCATACCTGATACATATCAATATACATGATCTACCTAATCATACAATGTATCCACCTGGTACATATACAGATACATGGTCCAAGCATCCAACATGATGCATACATACATATAAAAGATCCAACTGATCCTATCCAGCATCCAACATGATGAGTACATACATATACATATAAATGATCCAACTGATCATATCCAACATCCAACATGATGCGTACATACATATACATATAAATGATCCAACTGATCATACAAAGCAGAAACTAGAACATCATCCTGATTCTCATCATCCAACGCTTACATCCACAGCCATGTGAAGGATCCTCCTTCCAACATGATTGGAATGGATTAAGAAAATGTGTCCATCACTTCTTCCTCGAAGTGTCCTCGACCTGAAGAACACCAAGCCTCTCCCTGAAGTATTCAAACTTCACCCTGGCTAGTGGCTTCGTCAACACATCTACAATCTGCTCGTCCATCGCAACATACAGGAGCTTCACAGCTCCTCTCTACACCATATCCCTGATATAGTGATATTTGATCTCGATGTGTTTCGACCTATCATGAAACACTGGATTCTCGGACAGCTTCACACAAATCTGGTTATCACAGAAGATACCAGTAGCATCCAACGGGAGATCAAATAACTCAGACAGTAGCTTCCGTAGCCATACTGCCTCACAACTAGCTAAACAGGCTACAACATACTCTGCCTCAGCTATACTCAGTGCTACACAGGACTGCTTCCTGCTAAACCAAGAGATCACACCTGATCCCATACTGAAGCAGCACCCAAATGTGCTCTTTCTATCTGCAGCACTGCCAGCCCAATCTGAATCAACATAACCCTGAAGGTTAAAATTTTGATTCGCTTCATACTCGAGCCCATAATCCACTGTACCCTTCAGGTACCTCAGAACATGCTTTACAACAACCAGGTGAACACTCCTCGGATCCGTCAGGAACTGGCTCAATGTGTTCATAGCAAAGCAAATGTCTGGTCTCGTGTTCGTTAGGTACATCAAGGAACCAATCATCTGACGATACATAGAGACATCAACCGGCTCAGATGAAGCATCACATAGAAGCTTCAGATTCGATGCCATAGGTGTGGCCATGGCCTTGCAATCCATCATCCCAAATATCTTCAAGATATCTACTGTGTACTTCCCTTAACCAAGGAAGATCCCACCTGCACTCTGCCACACGTCCATACCTAGGAAATAATGCAGCATTCCCAAATCTTTCATATAGAACTCAGCAGCAAGCTTCCTCTTAGTATCTGCAATCAATATGTCATTTCCTATTACAAATAATTCATCCACATACAGGAGTAGAACCACATGATTCCCTTCTTCAACCTTGTAGTAAAGGTTGGAATCCGCTTTACTCTTGGTAAAGCCCAAACTAGATAGGAAACTGTCCATCCTACCATACCAGGTTCTGGGAGCTTGTTTCAAGCCATACAAGGCTTTCTTTAATATGCACACATATGACTCCCTGTCATGTATTTTGAAACCGAGTGGCTGCTCCACATATACTTCTTCTTCAACAACACCCTTCAAGAAAGCAATCTTGACATCCATCTGGTGTATTTTCCATTTCATCGTTGTAGTCAGGACAAGTACTATTTTGATGGAAGTATACCTGGCTACAGGTGCAAAAGTTTCTTCATAATCTATTCCCTCTTTCTGAGAGAAGCCACAAGCTACAAATCTTGCCTTGTATTTCTCCACACTGCCATCTGCAGCATGCTTGATTTTGTAGATCCATTTGGAAGTCACAACAGACTTCTCTTTAGGTCTTGGGACAACATCTCAAACATCATTCTTCATTATTGATTGGTATTCCTCAACCATGGCATCCTTCCATTCTTTCTTTTCTACTGCTTCTTCATAACTGGAAGGCTCTTTGCTCATAATGTCACAGAGTAAAGCAACATAGCTGGTATGTGATCTGGTTCTCTTCTTTGCTCTGTGTTCTTCTTTTGGAATGCCAAATCTTTCTACATCTTGAATGAGCTCTCTAGCCCATGCAGGTTTCCTCTTGTGAGAGTTATCCTCATGGGGTGGATCTATAGGTTCTTGTGGATCTTCAATCTCACGAACAACTTTTGGAACTGCTTCAATCATGGTAGTGTCTTGAAATCTAGTTTCCTTAGGTTCTTCATAAACTTCGATCGGTGCTTTCCTTGATTTGATGAATGTTGAGTTCTCATCAAATGTCACATCCCGGTTGACATCAATCTTCTTGAACCTGGAAAGTATATTCTGTAAGCCTTCGAGCTTTCACTGTAACCCACAAAGATACCCTTCTTTCCTGAAGGATCTAGTTTGGTCCTCTTTTCCTTTGGGACATGAGTGAATACTGGACAACCAAATATTCTGAGATGGCTGACTTCAGGTTTCTTACTAGAAAAGACCTCTTCTGGTGTCTTGTTGTCCAATATCTTGTGGGGTGTTCTGTTCTGCACATATACAGCTGTTCTAGTTTCTTTTTCCCATAGATGCATAGGTAGATCCTGGTCATGGAGCATTGCTCTTGCTTCTTCCATGATAGTTATGTTCTTCCTTTCTGCAACTCCATTCTGTTGAGGATTATAAGGAGCAGTCAACTCCCTCTTAATCCCTGAATCACTACAAATCTTCTTGAAGTCACTTGAGGTGAATTCTCCACCATTGTCGGATCTGAATGTTTTGATCTTCTTATCAATTTGATTCTCCATCAAGGTTTTGAATTCCTTAAACTTATCAAACACCTGATCTTTGTTCTTCAAGAAGTATACCCAAGTCTTCCTGGAGAAGTCATCAATAAATGAGACATAGTAAACATACCCACTTAGAGAACTGGATGACATAGGACCACATACATCTGAGTGGATGATTTCCAGGATGTCTTTTGCCTTGCTTTCACTGCTTGGGAAAGCCTTCTTAATGTTCTCACCTTTTGCACATCCTTTGCAAACACCTTCATGTTTGGTCTTGATTTCAGGAAGACACTCTACAGCCTTGCTTAAAATTGGAAGTGCTCTATAGTGAATATGAGCAAGTCTTCTATGCCAAAGTTCACTTGGATCCATGGATTCATGCACCATGACATGTTCAGGTTGTCCCTTCAATTTAAACAAACTTCCCTCTTGCTCTCCAATCACTACTGCATCATCTATGTTCTTTCCCTTTGGCCACATTAGGACTTGGCCATCCACAAATGCAACCCTCATACCTTTTGCATCCAATGCAGAGATCGAGAGTAAGTTCTTCTTGAGCCTAGGTACATAAAGAACTTCTTTCATCTTCAAAGATTTTCCAGAATCTAGGTTGTAGGAGGCTTCACCACTTCCTTTGCTTGGGTATTGATAATCATCCCCAAGTTTCACCTTATGGGGTGATTCATGTTTAGATAGATTCAAAAAAGATTCCTTAAACCCAGTCATGTGTTTGGAAGCCCCACTATCAATCAACCAATCATTACAACCATGGGAGATGGTACCTGTGAGAGCAGAGATCAGAACATACTCTTCTTCACTTGATGAGTTATTATCACTTTCTTCCCTAGCCTTCTTCTTGGGTGGTTTTATCATCCTCAGAAACATGAGCATGAAACCTTCTTTTGTTGCCCTTCTTCTTCTTGTTGGAGTTGTTGTTGTCCTTCTTGTTCTTGGGACAATTTATGGCAATATGTCCTTTCTCATTACAGGTGAAGCATATTCTTCTTTCTTTGAAGTGATGTGAAGATTTCTTGGAGTGAGATGACTCTCTCTTGGACTTCCCTTTCTTGGTGTGAGCTGTGAGAGCTTGATCTTCATTCCCCATCTTTTCTTCTCGTGCCACAAGCCTTGATTCTTCTTGTGAGCATTCTTCTCATAGTCTACTGAAGGAAATCAACTTCTTCCTTGCACAGATTCCTTGAATGAAGGAGTCCCATGACCTAGGTAAACCATTCAGAGTGGTCATGACAAATTCACCATTCTCTACCATTTCATCCACTGCTTCTAGTTGTTCCTTGATCTGGGAGACTCTTGAAAAATAATATTGAATGGTTTCTCCATTCTGAAACATTACCCCTTTCAATTGGTTCCACAGGGTCATCTTTCGATTTATGTTCTTCCCTTCAAATAGCTTGGTCAAAGAGTCAAACATCTCTTTGGGTGTCTTTAAAGAAGACACATGGGGTATGAGATGGTCTTTGATAGAATCAACAATGATTCTCTTTGCCTTGACCAAGTTCTTCTTATGCAATACTTTATCCTCTTCATCCTCTGGGATAGGGATGTCTTCTTTTATATATGATTCCAACTCATTCTCTTCTAGGATTAACACAATCCTATACTTCCAAGCTCGGAAGTTATTAGCCCCTTCAAGCTTATCCTCAAGCTTGGTGTGGTGAGACATCTTAAAGAGTACTTCAAATGGAAATAGAAAATATTTAGGTCTTACCACTTGAAATGCTGAAAACTGGATCTGGTCCTGGATTAGGGTTTATCGGAAAAACCCTAAAAATTCAAAATGTGAATTTCAAATTTCTGAAAGTATAGAAAGATGCACCTTGATGAGCTGATCAACCTGGTGCATCCAGAATTTGAGATCAGCAAAGCTTTACCCTTCAGATTTGACCTTTTGTCCTCCCGAGTTCACTAGGGAGAGCCCTGAATTAGGGTTTGAGTTTCCCAGAGATCTACCCAGCCAAAAATCTCGATCCAAAGCACTAAACTTTGATTTTTGCAAGGAGCTTCTAGCTATGTCTTCAGATTTCAGAAATTCCTATTTTTGTGGAAACCCTAATTTTTAGGGCCAAATCTGAAAATGCTCGGAATTGAATTCTGGTTGGACAGATAGACGCGCCTTGATGAGTAGAGTCAATCTACTATACTTCTTTTCCAAAATCTGTGGAGAGAAACCCAATAAACAAGAAACTCACGTTTTTGTCACTGCAAAATGTCTTCTTCTCAGGTTAGCTCTGATACCATGTTAAATTTTGAGTATTAATTCACAATACTCTAGGATCTTCACTGGGAGAATAACATATACAGTATATTAATTCATGACAATCACAATAAGCATGACAAGCATCACAAGAATCAAAATCATGAGAGACAAGAGACATAGAGTTTTCGTGGGGAAAACCCTAAGGTGAAAAACCCCACAACTTCCTCAGAGATAGAGAGAGCAATGGCTCAACCAAAGTACAACCAAAATACATTGAGATAGTCTCCTAGTAGCAGATGATCCTCCTCCTCACTAGTGCGCCACTTTCTGAGTGAGAGAGATGTACTTTTTCGAATGATCTAAATAGAGATCACCTGATCTCTATTTATACTAACCTGTTTGCCCAGTGACCTTATGGGGCCGACTTGTCTAGCTAGGTACATCCACATTATAATATATATTTCAGGGCCGACCCCACACATGGTGGTCTAATAACCCATCGGCAAGTACACACACTTGCGACACTTGTCAATCCACATGACGACACTTCCTTATAGAGGAATGACACATCTCTTATAAGGGTACAATAAATATATATAAAATACATAGATGAAATACATTCCGAAGTTACATATACATCAACACTATGGATCAAATTTATAATTATTATAACCATGCTCATTTACGATCTTAGAGTTAAAATTTACAACCTTTCAAAATCATCAATTTTGCAAAATTCTACATGTTTTTTATAGGTGCATTTAGTCTCAGGTACCAACTTCAACTACCTATAGAAGAAAATAAGGAGAACAAAAGCTTTTTGTGTATTGGCCGCAACTAATTCTGATGATGGGGATTACCCAACAACTTTTAGATATTTTATTTGATGCTCTAATCAATTTTTATAATTTTCTATATTTGACTACTTTTACTTTTCACATTTCTTCCAGACTTAGTTTATTTTCCAAAATATACTATCTTCCAAATTGCAAAATGCCAATTTCATTAAATTTGGACATACTAGGCAAATTTTGGACTAAGAAAGTGTGAATTTAGACTTTGAAAGTGTCAATATCAACCTTTCTAAAGTGCAAAAATAGGTTCTGAAAGTGGCAATATTGGCTTAGAAAAGTGTGTTTTTCTATTCGAATAGTGTGTTTTTTGACTACTTATGAACCTTAAAATTGCATTTTTTGTTATAAAACTATGAATTTCAATTCAAAAAGTGTTAATTTCAAATTAAAAAATGCAAATTTTGATTTGAAAGGTGTGAATTTCAAATAAAAAAAATGCAAATTTCAATTGCAAAGTGTGAATTTCAAATAAAAAAATACAATTTCTAATTTGAAAAGTGTGAATTTCAAATAAAAAAATGAAATTTTTTATTTGAAAACTGCAATTTTCATTTGTAAATGTTTAACATTTTAAGGTGAAAAGTTCAATGTCTAAAATATTCAGTCATTGTTTGAATAACAAGTCAATCGGCTAAGTTATAACATATAAAAATGGCTTTTCCTGACTTCCGTTTTCCGACAAAAAGGCTCGGCCGCCCCTTCTTTTCATAGTTAATTGTGAAAACCTTTATCCATCAATTCATCTATATCCATAATGGAGAATATAAGAAGGATTGACCGACCCTTCTTGCAGTGTCGAACTATTATGAAAATAATATTGGGAATAAGAAGGATCGACGGACCCTTCAATTACGAGGGAATTGTAAAAATAGAACACCTTGGAAGTTATAACATCTTCCAAGTCTTCCATTTTCCGACAAGAAGGATCAAACGCCCTTCTTTTCGTAGTTAATTGTGAAAACGTTTATCCAACAATTCAACGAGATCCTTAGTGGAGAACACAAGAAGGATCAACTGACCCTTCTTGCCGTGTCAAACTATTATAAAAACAATATTGGGAATAAGAAGGGTCGACCGACCCTTCTTGCAGTGTCGAACTATTATGAAAATGATATTGGGAATAAGAAGGGTCAGCCGACCCTTCAATTATGAGGGAATTGTAAAAATAGAACACCTTGAAATTTATAACATATAAAAATGGGTTGTCCTGAATTCTGTTTTTTGACAAGAAGGATCGGCTACCCCTTCTTTTAATAGTTAATTGTGAAAACCTTTATCCAACAATTTAGCTATATCCATAATGGATAACACAAGAAGGATCAACAAACCCTTCTTACAGTGTCGAACTATTATGAAAAGAATATTGGGAATAAGAAGGGTTAGATGACCCTTCATTTATGAGGGAATTGTAAAAATAGAACACCTTGGAGAAAGAGCGTTCGCTCTTTCTCTGAGAATATTACACTATCTAGCAAAGTCTTTGAAGAAAAACATCTATAAATTTTGTTGTTAAAATGTTGATATATAGTATCCCAGGGTGACACGTGGAACGCTCATATTGTGACATGCGGTATATTTGATTTGGCACAAGATTTTTTCTGTATTGTATCCGAATTCCTACTTGAAAAGATTTCATATCCTGATTAACTCTCTGTAATTATATTGAGGATCCGGTCTCCTACCATTGACAAGATTTATGTCTACAATGAGTTATATTTAGAAGTATATATTCAGCAATCTTATTCCATTGTCCCTATTTCCATCTAGATTATTTTTCTATAATTATGTTGATGAAGTTTCCTTCTACCATTGAAAAGATGTTTGTCTACAATGAGTTATATTTAGAAATATATATTCATCATTTGACCATATTTCTCTATAAAATACTTCTCTGTAATTATATTGAAGCATATATATGGATTTATTCAAAAGGATGTGCACAACCATTCATTATAAAAAGGAGAGCCCGGGAGCATAAATAGATTTCCTATTATGGCTCTGTAAATTTAACAAGATGCAAAACAAGCATTCAAATTTTCCAAAATGGAGGTAACAACTCATCCAATTAGGGATCTCTTCTACAAAAAATTCTACCATTGAACAGAGGTTTCCTCAGCAATTCTCAAGTCCACAGAGGGGGATTCTTGGAAGTGGTTGTAGTGTGACATCCTGGTCATCTTCAAAATTTTATCTTTTATAATATCCATTGTCCCCATAAGTTCAATCAAATTGCATTCCAAATCATCAATTATCGAGTCCTGACAGGTTAATTGCTGAGAGATATACCTCATGTCATCGACTGACTCTCTATGCGCTTTGATGCCCAAGTAGACTGCCTCATAAACCTTTCATAGTTTTTGTTTGATTTCTTCCACACTGGATCTTAAGAACATCGTTCTGTCTACAAATCCAACCATTGAACTGAGATAAGAGGTCAGAGAAGGGGCCGAATCAATGAGATCTGCTCACGTTTTCAATTAGACCTTGGATCTTCTCAGAGTTTGAAATAAAAATTCGATCCACTAACAGTTTCAATTGCAGCTTGCGATCTCAAAAGAGTCTTTAGGTAAATGAAATAGTTGTTTAATCCACCAATTGTATGATCCCTATATTGCCTCCAAACTATCTTATGAGCACGAGAGACTCTGCGATGACCATAGGTTATATTCTCCTCTTCCTCCAAATGATGGTGGTCCATAATGCTCGTCGAACTGAAGTTTACTTGTGGAAGTAATTGTAAATAAGTAACTTTACAGATTTACACTAGTATCATTATAGTAGCATTATATGAATACTATTCTATTTTTTTTCAAATAGAATCATTCTTTCTTTTTGTTTTTTTTAAATAGAAACATTATTTCCTATTGTTTTTTTTAAATAGAAGCATTCTTTCTTCTTCTTTATTTTAAATAGAATGAAATCTCATTAAAAGAATGAAAAGTGTTTTTAGTTATTATATTTTTTTAATTAAATCCCTTCATGCTAGAAGGGTGGTATGAATATATAAACTTCAACCTGAAATTAAGTTCAACCCTTCAAATTTGATCCCTACAATGCCACTAGTTTTCTTGTTTATTGAAAGGATTGTTCTTTTTTTTTAACCAAAAAAAGAGAAACTTTGTATTATATACTGGGGAAAAAGATTACATCCGTCTTCTTTTCATATTGCACTTTTGAGACAAAAACTTCCCTATAGAGAAATTCCCATGTCAACTATCAACCTGGGAGACTAAACAGAAAGCCTCACTGTTTGACATCAAAATGGTCAGCACAGAAAAGAACCAGCCAGGTTGATAGACAAACTAGAATGATTGCAAAAAAATATGAATTGTTTGGGATAATATCACATCTTACAATATCTAAAGTAACATCCATTCCACTCTGAACATTATTCCCCATATGTTATCGTTGTGCCTTAACTACTGCAAGGCCCTTCTCATTTATTCTAATTTTTTATCCTATCCATCCTTGCCTTGGTGACTATGCCCATATGATGCTATTTACATTGATCATCATATTTTCTTCTACACCAACAACCCACTGTTGCTTTCTATCTAAGTATTTTTTGTACAAGACCTTCAGATCCTCCGATGCTCCTATTGGCTTCCACCATTGCACCTCTACTTTGTAAGACCCAACAATACTAGCATCTGTTTCCTGATAAATATTACCAATCGCCCTACCCAACTAGATTGCAAATTTGGATTTAAAAAGTGTGAATTTCAAATAAAAAATTCAAATTTTGATTTGAAAAGTGTGAATTTAAAATAAAAAAATGCAAATTTTCATTTGAAAAGTGTGAATTTCAAATAAAAAAATGCAATTTCTGATTTGAAAAGTGTGAAATTTGAAAACAAAATGCAATTTTTTATTTGAAAAGTGCAATTTTGATTTGTAAATGTTTAAAATTTTAAGGTGAAAAGTTCAATGTCTAAAATATTTAGTTATTTTCAGTCATTGTTTGAATTACAAGTCAATCGGCGAAGTTGTAACATATAAAAATGGTTTGTCTCGACCTCTGTTTTCTGACAAGAAGGATCGGCTGCCCCTTCTTTTCGTAGTTAATTGTGAAAACCTTTATCCAGTAATTTAGTTATATCCATAATCGAGAACACAAGAAGGGTCGACCGACCCTTCTTTCAGTGTCGAACTATTATGAAAATAATATTGGGAATAAGAAGGGTCGACCAACCTTTCAATAATGAGAGAATTGTAAAAATAGAACACCTTGGAAGTTATAAAATATAAAAATGGTTTGTCTTGACTTCCGTTTTCTGATAAGAAGGATAGGTCGCCCCTTCTTTTAGTAGTTAATTGTGAAAACCTTTATCCAGCAATTCAGCTATATCCATAATGGAGATCACAAGAAGGATCAACCGACCCTTCTTGCAGTGTCGAACTATTATGAAAAGAATATTGGGAATAAGAAGGATCGACCGACCCTTCTTGTAGTGTCGAACTATTATGAAAATAATATTGGGAATAAGAAGGGTCGGCCAACCCTTCTTGTAGTATCGAACTATTATGAAAATAATATTGGGAAACCGAAGGGTCGACCGACCATTCAATTACAAGGGAATTGTAAAACAGAACACCTTGGAAGTTATAACATATAAAAATGGTTTGTCCTGACTTCATTTTTCTGACAAGAAGGATCAGCCACCTCGTCTTTTCGTAGTTAATTGTGAAAACCTTTATCCATCAATTCAGTTATATCCATAATGGAGAACAAAAGAAGGATCGACCGACCCTTCTTGCAATGTCGAGCTATTATGAATAAAAAGCGTCAGTTGACCCTTCATTTATGAGGGAATTGTAACAATCGAACACCTTGGAGAAAGAGAGGCCGCTCTTTCTCTGAGAAAATTTTCACTTGCCAGAAAAGTCTATGAAGGAAAACATCTATAAATTTTGTTGTTAAAATGTTGATATCTAGTATACTAGGGTGACACGTGGAACGATCATATTGTGACACGTGGAATATTTGATATCTAGTATTAGGGTGAAACATGGAACGATCAGAATGTGACACGTGGCACATTGAGGATAACAAGGTTACTAATTTTTTATTATGGATTTAAAAATTATAAATATTTATTTTTCCAAAATTAGTAATGAGGACGGATGGGGAACAGTAATTATCACAGTATGGTGGGATATCATATCTGTACATTTTGCTCGAGTAAGATATAATATTTGTAGATTTTTCTGGAGTGCTTGTACAATTATCTAGTAGTTCATGAGACTTCAAGCCTGGAAATTGACGACGTGTAGAACGTAGTTGCTTCACTGGAATGTATTTGACAGGTCTGCTAGGAATTTACCCACGTTTCTACAGGCATGCATAATTTACCCGTGTGTCAAATCGACATCGACCAAATTCACTTATCTGTCATAAACAAATACTAGTAAAATTACTAGTTTGGTAATTGAGATTGGGAAGATTTACATGACTTTAATGAATTGAAAATTTTCATAATATTTATGCTTGTTTGATGCGCTTGTGACATGAGTGTAGTGTGCTTCTTAGATGCACTTGTGACCTAAGTGTAGTGTGGCATTTTTAAGAGGGATACAAAATGGATTTCTGTACCAACTTTGATTTAAATAAAAAATACCAGTTTGCTTGAGGTATGTTGATTTTTTCAAGTTTCGTATGGATTAGGGGTTTCTATTTTGATGATTTTGAAATGTAGTAATTGGCAGTATTTTGATGGAATTCCTGCTTTTTTAAAACGTTTTCGATGGGATTCCTGCTTTTTTAAAAATTTTTATGGAAGCTATGTTTTGTGTGTTAAGATTAGCCTAAATTCATAAGCAAGATCACTGAAAGAAACACAATCACAAGATAGACAAATATTTTCCCAGGGAAACCCTCATGGGGTAGAAAACCCAGCAAATATTTCCTCAATATAGATAATCAACCAATATAAAGATGTAGTCCCCAAACAAGAGCTCATTCTCCTCCTATGCAGATCTCTATCTCTCCTATGCGCAATACACAAGTGAGTGAATGAGTGATAATTGAGGAACACACCTCCTCTACTTATACTCATCTTCTAACTAAATTTTCACCCTAACTGGGCCGACCTCTCCTAAGAGAGTCTAATAACCCCTAAACAGCTAACTTAGGGCCGACCCCACATGGGAGATCTAATAACCCTAGTTACCACATTCTCTCAGAGGAATAAACATCTCCGGATATACAATAGGGTCTCCACGGAGAAATGAAACATCTCCGAAACAATAAAGTACAAATATAATATTCTTAGAAGTTACAATATCTAAACACTCCCCCTTAATGAGAAGGATATTATAACAACATCTGTAGGATCAAGGAGTCATCAACTACATGATACATGATACATCTATAAATCATTGGAAGCTTTCTTTAACATCATCAATAACTCAACGAGTTACTGAAACATCTTCAAATATTCAATACTGGAACATCTTCAGTATTGAGTCTTCATCTTCTGCAGCATTCGAACAACTACAACAATATCATCATCTGGATCTTCTCGATCGAAAACATCAACATCTGGATCATTTCGATCAAAAACATCATCTGGATCATCTCGATCAACATTATCATCTGGATCATCTCGATCAACAGTATCATCATCTGGATCATCTCGATCAACAGTATCATCACAGCAACATACTCTACAATACACATGATCTAATTATGGGATGATCAATCCATCTCACTTTAAGACACCTCTCATGTCTATGGATGATGCAATCTAGATATACTTACAGGATGATCAATCCTGATCTATTTAAGACACCTCTCATGTCTAAGGACGACGCAATCCTATCACGTACATTTTGAACTACTGTTCAGGGACGATGCAGTCCTGATCCATTTAAGACATCTCTCATGTCTAAGGATGATGCAGTCCTGATCCATTTAAGACATCTCTCATGTCTAAGGACGATGTAGTCCTATCACATATATTTTGAACTATTGTTCAGGGATGATGCACTCTTGGTCCATTTAAGACATATCTCATGTCTAAGGATGATGCAGTCCTATCACATACATTTTGAACTACTGTTCAGGGACGATGCAATCCTGATCCATTTAAGACATCTTTCATGTCTAAGGACGATGCAGTCCCGTCATGTACATTTTGAACTACTATTCAGGGATGATGCAGTACTATCACGTACATTTTGAACTAACTGTTCAGGGAGGATGCAGTCCTATCATGTACCTTTTGAACTAACTACTCAGGGACGATGCAATCCTATCACGTACATTTTGAACTAACTGTTCATGGACGATGCAGTCCTATCACGTACATTTTGATCTAACTGTTCAGGGACGATGCAGTCCTATCATGTACACTTAGATAAATTCTAAGGACCACACATCGACTTAATCATTGGATCAGGTAACCTCATCATCGACCTTATCGTTGGAACAGATAACTTCATCAGTATTCTCATCAATCCGAGATCTTTAATTTCAAATTCTGTGGAGAGCTTCTTCTTGCAATTGATAATCTGTTTCTCATTTCCAGTTAGAAATATATCATCCACATATAGAAATAATATGATAGGTTCATCATCCATAACTTTGAGATAAAGATTAGGATCAGCTTTACTTTTGGTAAAGCCCAAGCTTGTCAAGAAACTGTCAATTCTTCCATACCAAGCTCTGGGAGCTTGTTTCAACCCATACAAAGCCTTCTTTAGTTTGCATACGTGGGTTCTTCTATCTTCAATATCAAATCCTTGTGGTTGTTTTATGTATACACCCTCCTCAATCACACCATTCAGGAAAGTTGTCTTCACATCGATCTTGTATAATTCCCAATTCATCATGGATTCAAGTGCCATGATGGTTCTAATGGAAGTGTACCTTCCAACTGGTGCAACTATCTCTTCATAATCAATTCCTTCTATCTGAGAGAATCCTCTGGCCACAAACCTTGCCTTAATACTTTTCAATGCTACCATCCATGGCATGATTTATCTTGTATATCCATTTGAAGGATACCACACTCTTGTCCTTTGGTTTGGGAACTATATCCCAAACATCATTCTTCATTATTGAATGGTACTCCTTTGTCATTGTCTCCACCCACTCTTTCTTATGAGATGCTTCTTCATAACTAGTGGGTTCTTGATCTACAAGATAACACATCAAAGCCATATAGCTGGAGAATGTCTTTGGTTTCTTGCTCACTCTAGTCAAGTATTTAGGAGCTCCATACTTTTCTACTCCTTGTATAATTTCTCTTGCCCATGCTGGCTTTATTTTTCTTGATATGTTTATGGCAGGGGGTTCTTTTGGTTCCATCATGTCATGATCTTCAAGTGTTATATCTTCAGGGGTGGGTGCAACTTCTGTAATTTTGGGAGGTGCAACTTCCTCATATACTTCTTCATACTGGCACTTCCTAGATCTCTTGAGATTTGCTTCTTCATCAAATGTAACATCCCTACTTATCTCCATATGGTGGAATCCTGCTATGTATATTCTGAATGCTTTAGATGCTTCACAATATCCAACAAATATTCCCTTCTTCCCAGAAGGATCAGCTTGGTTCTCTTTTCTTTTGGAATGTGAATGTATACTGGGCATCCAAATATCTTGAAGTGACTTACCTCAGGCTTCTTCCCTGTGAACACTTCTTCTGGGGTCTTGAAATCAAGAGCATTATGAGATAGTCTATTTTGCACATAGACTATTGTCCTGGCTGCTTCAGCCCATAGATACATAGGTAGGTCTTGATCATGTGTCATTGTCTTTACTGCTTCCATAATGGTTCTATTCTTTCTCTTTGCAAAACCATTTTTTTAAGGATTGTAGGGAGTGGTTAGTTCCCTCTTAATTGCAGCTTCTTCAGAAAAGACTTGAAAATCCTTTGAAGTGTATTCTCCACCATTATCTGTCCTGAGTATTTTGATCTTCTTTTCTGAATGATTTTCTATCAAGGCTTTGAATTACTTGAACTTCCCAAAGACTTCATCTTTTCTTTTTAGTAAATATATCCAAGTCTTCCTTGAGTAGTCATCAATGAATGTAAGGTAATATTCAAATCCACTTAAGGAAGTGAAGGGCATTGGTCTACATACATTTGAATGGATCAACTCCAAAGTTCTTTTAGTCTTTGTCTCACTCTTTGGAAATGGGTTCTTGATATTATTTCCTTTTGCACATCTTTTACATGTGCCTTTATGATCAATCTTCAAATATGGTAGTCCTATAACTACCTTGCTCACTTGAGGTAATGCTTTGCAGTTAATGTGAGAAATCCTTTTATGCCATAGCTCACTAGGGCTAGTAGCCTCATGAGCAAGGGAAGCTTCCGAATGACCCTTGATTTTATAGAGCTCTCCTTCCTCTTCACAAGTAATAATTGCATCCCCAATTGATTTTCCTTTGGACCACATGAGTACTTGTCCATCTATGAATGCAACCCTATAACCTTTCTTATCTAATGCTAAGATAGAAATTAAGTTCTTCTTCAAACCTGGTACATATAGGATTTCCTTCATCTTTAGTGGAGTTACAGAATCAAGCTTGTAGCTTGCTTCACCAATTCCTTTGATGGGATATTGATAGTCATCTCACAAGGATACCTTATGAGGAGAGTTCTTTTCTTCCAAACTTGAGAGAGTCTTCTTTTTTCCTGTCATGTGCTTTGAAGCACCATTATCAATGAGCCATGTATCTTCTCCAGGTGTTACTAACCCAGAGAGTGCAGAGAATAGAACATACTCTTCTGCATCTTCTTCTTCTACTTTAGCTCTCTTCCTTATAGGCCTTCCTATTCTTCTTCTTCACTATCATCTTCTGCTAGATTTGCATGATATATTTTGTGAAGATTCTTTGTTATCGAACAATCCACTCGAGTGGACGCGAGCTGGATCTCCCTAGCTCAATGCGAGTCTATAACAAATAGAACAGACTACAAGTGCATTTCCTAGATCTACTTAAGGACCAAGTACTAGATGTCTTACCTTTTTACTACGCAATCATTTCTCCCAGATGTTGATCCTGTGAAAATCCTCACAGTAGATCTAAGAGATGATGTATACCTCACAAGAGAATGATTATGATTAAGAAAGAAAATAGAAGAAGAGTGGTCAATACAATATAATGAGAAACAAAATAATATGGTATAGTAGAACTTGGATAGAAGCAATAATACTTCACACACACTAATTAATTAATCACAATATGGACTGTCACGTCCCCATTTTGACCCCCTTTGTAAATGATGTAAATATTGTAACTTAATCATGGTGAGGAGCTCAAGGCCAAGGCCCCACCATTGATTTAGCGTTTATGTATCGGCAATTAAAATAGATGCCTATGGTTCTTGTGCGAGATGGGCACAATGAAATTAAAACATCATGTAATTATGGATTTTTAATGAAAAACCCACAACCGGCTGTGCAATGCAACAAAAGAGATGGGGCATGATTTCTACAAGGAAAAGGGAGGGAAATTATTCAAACCCTTGAGCCAATAGTATTAATCCATGTGTCAATGGGGAAACCCATAAACCACCAACTACCCATTTTGTCTCATGTACCCAATCATTTAATTTTTCCAAGAAATTGGTTAAGGCAGTTAATGCCTTGGGAATGAAGGAGTATGGGCAAGCCATTTTCGTGCATGGGCAAGCCATCAACTTGGAAAATCGTGTTTTTGCTTGTGGGGCAAGAAACCACCCACGAAATGGTGCCCAAAGCCATGGGGAATGGGAAGTCTTCATTCATTCACGCAGTGGGAGCTATCTGAGTTCTTCCCCTCACGTTTTTCAGCAAAATCCTGCATTTTTCCATGCCTGGGAGTTCGTTTTTGCATATGCAGTAGCCTGGGAGAGAAGGGTCACGATTTGGGGACTGTATGGAGGTCGTTTTTGCCCCCAAATGTCCAGGGACGTTTTTCTAAAAACGGATTGGGCTTCCCTGGGTTATTCTCCATCTTCAAATTTCGTTTTTGTGATTCTCCACGTTTTTCTGAGTGAGTTGAAACCCCATTTCATGCATCCCACTGTGGAAAACGTTTTCTTCATGCCCAGCAATTGTGGTTGTTGTTAAGTGCATCATGCTTTGGATTTGAATCTATCAGCAAGAAACTGGAATGGTAGTGGACAGAATTAGCTTGATAAACCTAGTGTAGGGAGTATCCTCTCAAGAAGATCAAGAGGGCTGGCTACTTTTCTATGCACACCCTGAGAGCACTAGAAAGGAAGATATGGCTTGAGGGACTGTGTGGCAGTGAAGAGAATACTTCCTGGTGTTGGGTGTGTAGGCATTGTGAGTGCCAAGCTGAATAGATCTGGGAGGGGTACCCATAGCTCTGTGGGTGAGCTCACTAGCTTAGCAATTCTTCCTTCCCATCTCCTAGCAGCCTGATAAACCCAATTGTAGATTGGCTTGGCTCATTTTGGTATATGCTTGGCTATGTGTGAGTCTGCTGTTCCCTGGTTCCTTGTAGAGATCATGCCCAGCTCGGGGGTGGCAGTGGTGCTGAGAGATTGAGGAGCACACTGGCCTACGGTTGGGTGGAACGTTGCAGTTGCATAGCCAGTTGCGTGGGACTACTTTGTATAAGATAAGTATTCTCTTGTGTTAAATTGCAATTACTTATTTGATGAACATCTTAAATGTATGATGGATGTGAAATTCTTAATATTCCGCTGTGATTTTCTTAAAACCATACAGTTCCATCTATCTCTGTTATATTATGTTCATGCTTATGCTTAAATGTTTCATAGGGCTAGACGCCCAGTTTAATATCACATCTGTTATGCATTTGTGTATGTATATATATTCTTATTCATCTGAATTTGAATGCTTGTTTAATGAATGGATATGGGGGATAGATTCCCGGTTTAACAGTCACGATCCTCTCCATCTAGCTGGTTGGATGGGAGGGGACGTGACATGGACAAATAAATAGTACAATGCATGAGGAATTCGAATGCCTAAGGTGGCAATTCGAATTAGCCTTCATGGAGTGATGAAAAGATCACTGGAGTGTCATCGGAACACAACTGGTGTCATCGGAGCACAAATGGAAGTCTTCATCATCATCAGTGGAGTCATCAATGCTTAAGTAACTGTCAACCATCAGTCAAACTGGGTCTGGTAGGTGTAACTGAGTGTAATTGAGTGTAACTGAAGACAACTGGACTAGTAGGTGAAGAAGGGCGAGTTGCTTCCTAAAATCAAGGAAGAAGGGTGCATTAAGCAACTGGAGGGATAAAACTGAATAGTGAGAAGCTCCTGGGGGATGGCTAACTGAGGGCTAGGTGCTGGACTAATGACTGGGATGCATGCAAACCCTAGAATGCATGCAAACCCTAAAATTGCATGCATGAATGAAAATGTAAATGATCAAAATACTGGTGGGACTAGGATGGAGTATAGGAATATCCTAACACCCCCCCTTAATCCATCCTGGGCCTTGGTAACTAAGACCAAAGGTCACCCAATACAATGAATAATAGTAGTCACTAATCCAAGGAAGTGGGGAAACTTTCATGGGAAACATACCCCCTCCTCAAAAACAAACTGTAAGGCACACACAAAAAATAAATGCTCCAAACTCAAGTAGGTGTGATGCTTGGTCATATGTCTGGAGGTATCTTCTTCTTGGGAAGAAGTGGATCATGTTCAAAAAACATGTGCTTGTACTTGCTCTTCAGATCGAATGTGATGAGAACAAATCCAAAAGTATGACGATGATCCTTGAACCTGTGATTCGAATCAGCTGAGGTAGGATCAAAATCATGAATATGTAGATAGTATTTTGTCTTCTCCTTCGAACCATCATGGGTGAGATTATGCCAAAAAGAACCATCAATTAATAATTGCTTGAAATCCAAATAAGATTTAAGACTTGAAGAATAGTTTCTTGAGATCTCCTTTGAACCAGCATGGGTGAGATCAAAACTATGACATGCATGAGAAATTATCCCAATCGAATGACAATGGTTTCTTGAGATCTCCTTTGAACCATAAGAGGTGAGATCAAAACCAATGGATGCATGAGAAATTATCTCAAGCGGGTGGCAATGGCCATATTCTTCAATAACTTTCTGAAAGCATGTGCTAATGATCATATAGTAGTAAATAAGAGATGATTGCTTGAGAGGAGCAAATGCATTACCTCCAATAGCTGATTTTACCTCTGAAATAATCATGTGATCATGATGCAAACCAACAGACTCTGGTGCAAGAGAGGATTTAGGACCTTCTGCAATATCTAGAGTGTGAGCTGGCACAGAAAGAGAAGAAAGTTGGAGCATGAGTGGAGAATCTGCAAGTTCTTTGTCAACAACTTCAATATGAGATGATACTGGTGCATGATCTGAGAGACCATCAAGGGGAGCGAATGCATCACTTTGCTTGCTTTCGAATGGATTTGGCCAATCCCTTCATTCTTTCTACAAAAATTTTCATCCAGATGAGCCCATAACTCTTTTGGAGTCCATAACTCTATTGGAGTTTCAACACCATCACAGTATTGGAAATGAAATCTTAGGTATTTAGGAAAAGAAAGCATCATTGCTCCAAAGGCTCCATCACCTTTATTTAACCAATCAATCTTCTCTTCAAGGGATTCGAACTCTCTTTCAAAATGACAATAAAAAAGATCATGGATCTTCAAGTATGCTATCATTCTTGGTTTCCATTCATCATAGTTGAATGGAGAAAGAGGAGTAATTCTTGATGTATACATAGAAGATGTAGAAGACCTGCAAAAACAATATAGAATAACTGTAACTACTACTGCTGCAAAAATGCAGAAACTACTGCACTCAAAATCTTGGTAATAACCTGCAAAAAACTCTCAAGAATGGACATAAACAATACTCTCAACACGCTCTGATGCCATGTGAAAATCCTCACAGCAGATCTAAGAGATGATGTATAACTCACAAGAGAATGATTATGATTAAGCAAGAAAATAGAAGAAGAGTGGTCAATAGAGTATAATGAGCAAGAGAATAATATGGTACAATAGAACTCGGATAGAAGCAATAATACTTCACACACACTAATTAATTAATCACAATATGGACAAATAAATAGTACAATGCATGAGGAATTCGAATGCCTAAGGTGGAAATTCGATTTAGCCTTCATGGAGTGATCAAAAGATCACTGGAGTTTATCAGAGCACAACTGGTGTCATCGGAGCACAACTGGAAGTCTTCATCATCATTAGTGGAGTCATCAATGGTCAAGCAACTGTCAACCATCAGTCAAACTGATTCTGGTAGGTGTAAGTGAGTGTAACTGAAGACAACTGGACTGGTAGGTGAAGAAGGGCGAGTTGCTTCCTAAAATCAAGGAAGAGGGGTGCATTAAGCAACTGGAGGGCTAAATATGAATAGTGAGAAGCTCCTGGGGGCTAGCTAACTGAGGGCTAAGTGCTGGACTGATGACTGGGATGCATGCAAAATGCATGCAAACCCTAAAAGTTCATGCACAACTGAAAATGTAAATGATCAAAATACTGGTGGGACTAGGATGGAGTATAGGAATATCCTAACATATCCACATCCCACAGTCGTTAGATCCAAGCTGCAAGACCTGTCAAGACAAGAAACAAGAGAAAATAGTAAAAGACATCTATACAATAAGCGATCTAAGTAAACAGTTAAGCAGGTAAACTACACAATATCATTGCACATGAGAACAATATTGGTGAAAAGCATTTGTATTACTGCAAATAGAGGAGTACATGATAGAGATATAGAACTACAACCAAGACTTAATGCAATAGCCCTTCTCCGACCAAGCCAATTTCCATATCCTTCCAAGGAAGTATGATTTCTCCAATGGGTGAATGGAGGTGTCTTGAGAGAGATTTACCAGCATGTAGATACCATAGTCTTCCTCCCTTTTGGGATAGGAGTGAGATTCACTTATATAGGACTAAGTGGATAGGGAATGGATAGGATAGGTTGAAAGATGGTAGGAGAGAGATAGGTGATCCTCTCAAAGAGTTAGGGGTTGAGTACCAGCTCCCCTAGAGGTCAGGGATAAGCCCCTAAATGAACAAGTTTCGAGAAGGATCTCGAATAAGCTATTTTTTCCCATTAACTGACCTTGTCGCACCCTGCAGTGGAGCAAGATACGATGTTGCATGTTGCTAGTGTGCAACGTGCGATGACCTCTCAAAAGATTGCAGAACTGAGTGCAAACCCTCCCAGGATGATTGCTTAGTCCAGGTATCTTTAGGGATGTATACACTGAATTTGATGATGAGTAGATTTTGGGTGTAACAGAATTCCCCCCAAAGCATGAAGCTGTTAAGGGTATACATGTGAAGTGCTTTGAAAGAAGTAATGGAAATAGACTCGTCGGATGAGGGACACTGCTGCAGTACAAATGACTTTGAACTGACAATCTCATATGATGTACAACATGGCTATCGACCAATACATTGCATATCCATGGTAGTAATGACCGACTGAACACAATCATGGCTACTAGATACAAGCATAGATTCATGATGAGATGATAACACAGCCACGACCAATACAAAAGTGGATCCGTGTAATATGATTTAATACAAATTCCATCGCAACCTGGGTAAAACATGACTCCCTAGGGTCTTCAATTTGAACCCGTAATGATACGAATCTATCCATGTGATTACAAATGTCTTGACGTCGAACATGGTAGAAACCACTTGATTACCGACCATTGATGTAAACTGTTAACAAGTGCAAGGGAGATCACCATTGATGTCAATGATTCCCAAGGTATCATAGTACATATCATCGAGTGTGAATGAATGAGTTGAAGTCGAACACAGGTTGAAATATTTCAATCAAGAGTCAATGATGTAAACTCATGATGAAAGCGAGGTAACCTGCCATTGAGGCATGCAGGGCCAAGGTACTTGGTTGGTTTCTAGATTCAATCCTCGGATGATGTGTTGAAGTTGACAAGGATGAATCCGTAGAAGGAGGGATATGATGAATCCCCCATCAATCAACACGAAACATGACAAAAGATGTGTAGAGTGGATCGGATGGTACAGTAACATATAAGAATGACTCAAAGTAACAACGACATGACGACGTGTGTACTGACTGTAGATGATAGATGATAGACGTGTTCTTGAACATGGGCAGGACCTGACTTGGCAGTATCGACACAATGAGAATGACGCAAACTTCTAATGCAACTGATGATGGAAGCTTTCTCTGAATGACTCAGAGGAGTAACAAGACTCAGAAAGTAAGTGGGGACTCATAAACAAACAGATGACCCAAGTATTGTATGCAAATGCAGTTGAGTGCCATGTTCAAGAACGACTACATACTGCCACTAAGGTATGTAACACAAACACTTTCCTTTTTCCCCATCATGAAGGATGAGTGCCTCATGTGTTTTTTATGAGCTTGATGAGGGTAACCAGATGATCGGTATAGCTCATCTCATAGATGAGTCCAATCCCAAATATTTTCCAAACCTAGGATAGGAGGCTTTCATCCCATGATGGGCCCTTCAATGTGAAAATTTTAATGAGTCCATAGAAGGTAAACTCAGTCGTCATTTCATGTTTAGAGAGTCTGAAAAGAACTAAAGAAGACTCCAATGGTCCTTTTTCGTAAAGTTAGCCTCATCGCCCGAAAAAGGGTAAAACAACGCGGGAGAGGACTCTTCCAGTCATGATTTGCTGGAGTATTCATTTTTTGTAATTAGTGCCTCCTGGTCGGAAAAAGGGGTAAACTATCTCCAGGAAGATGACCATTCAAATACTTTAACAAGCGTGAACGCGACAAGTTTGCTTGGCAATCTTTTCATTTTTCAAGAGCTTGAAAAGAGCTTAACAGTCGACTCTGGGGGGTGTCCTTTTCCGTGGAAGTTTAACGAGCCCGGAAAAGTGATAAATCATAAATCGGTACTTGTTCTCATGGTTTCGTGAGTACAAGAACAAACGGAGAGTAAACTCGTCCTCATGCAATAATTATAACTAACTAAAAATAATAATGACAAAACATTCAAAGGGGGGTTCATACCCGTAGTTATCATTGTTGATGCGAGAAACGACACAAAATACCACTTTACGACTCTTGTACATTAGAGAAAGTGTCAAATAGTCCCAAATATAATGAAAAACGGTCGAAACTAGAGTAAATGGCCCAAAAGCATCAAAATATTTGAAAAGGAATATTCCATTCTATTTATAAATAGAAAAATGGGCCAAAAATAGATTTCATTATTCAAATTGCCAATTTGGGTGGAGAAGTACCAATTTGGAGCCAAAACTTCCTTTGCTGATTTCGGAAGCTACGATCCACCATTTCACCAACCATCCGAATTAGGAAGGCCTAAACTTCATCCAGCAACTTTCTAGTGGTTTAGCTTTTGCTTTTAGGTCCATTTTTTGGGTTTTTTATGGTGTTATGGAGGGCTTCATGCACCCTCAGCTCGTCGCAGGTTGACCTTTTGGGACCTGCGATGAGACCGAGTCGTCGCAAGCCTCAAATACATGAGGTGTGATGACATCGCACTATACCTAAACGTACAGTGCGACTACACAGAACCACAATACAAACATAAAAAAGAATTCAAAAAATGGACTTTTGAGGGTTGAAGAAGGACCTAATAGTGTTTAAATGTCCTTGGCAGGTTACCATCTAGCCAATATGGTATTGGAGTGGCGAGAGAGAGAGAGAAAATGAACAAGCTGCGAACAATCCATAATGCGTGGATGCTTTGAGAAACTGTGGGTTACTGAAGTTCTTTGAGATTTAGGGGATGAGATCCTAGATCCCACTACTGACACACATGCTCCAGAGTTGGGATGTGGCCCAACAGTACTTTGTGATTGGTGAGAATATCCTCATGATAGACATTGAGGATATCTACTTTCTTATCGATTTTTCCCAAAGGGGGGACGCTGTACATCTTACTGGAACACGGGCCAGTGACTGTACAGTTGAGGACATGGTGTCATAGCATTGTGTTGCTACTTCTCATCCTTCCAGCGGGAAGATTCTCATCAGGGATGTGGTGAGGCATCCACTGCGGACCATATTTCTTACCATTACTAGGGTGGCAGGTAGCCAAGCCTCACACACGACTACTCGGACCCAGATGTTGTATGCGGAGGACTGTATGTACCTCATGGTTTTCAACTAGTGCGAGGGTCTCCTCACAAACATATGAGCTTAGCTGACCAAGTGTCGATCAGGGGAGCTCAAGCAATTTGGGTATGGATTGATCATAGTATCGTTCCTCTTGGAGTGGATTCCTCTTCTACGTCTGCAGTTGCTACTTGATGACAAGGAGCCCAGGGATCCCCATATGCTTAGATGGGCTGAGGTCATGACCCGTCATGGTGGCAGGCCCATCATTAGCTTTGGTCCCGAGTTTTTCAGCTGGCTAGAGGGATATTTACTCATGGTCGAGGACTTTCCATACAGCGGCACAGACTTCCGAGAGGATCCCGACTTGGTGCTGCCAGAGGGTGCAACATGGCGTGACATAGGTGAGAACAAAACCCTTGTATTTTTAGTTTTGTATATTATATCATTTTTTTGATGCAGTGCTGAAAAGTATGTAATATGTGTGTGCATGTGTGGGCCCCATACGGCCGGTGGGTCTCTCCCTTCTGGCGAGGAGAGATAGAGGCAGGGAGGTAGTCGTTCTTGCAGGTGCTCATGTTGCCATCGAGGAGATGGAGGAGGTGTATAGGAACCTATCCCAGCTGACTGTGGAGGTACCAGAGCCAGCTATTGATGACTTACCAAGGCCCATGTAGAGATTTGGGGTTGGAGTGTCCGTGCACTTCAATGCCTTACTCTGCAAGCTGGCTCAGACCGTGGACTATTTCCTCACCCAACGACAGTGAGCTGTTCGAGCTAGGGGTGGTGTACGGGTCAGGAGTTAGGCCTGATTACAATACTATACTTGTACTGAGAGCTTAGAGGCCTCATATTTTGTACTACTGCAAGCTATGATGCTTCAAATTTTTGTAGAGACTCACTGAAAGCCATCGTGCTTCAGATTTTGTACTAGCACTACTTTTTGGGTGATATATATATATAGACATTATTGACGATTTATACATTATGTGCTTTTAAAATGATTAGTGATGTGATCTTGATTACATGTTTGATTTTATACATTACATTATTTACATTTTGTGAATGCTTTTACATATTATGAATATTATGTGTGTGCAATGTACCAATCCAAAATGAAATTGGCCATCAAGTCAGCAACTGTGTTTAACTCTCGTGGAATGTCCAGGTATTGAACAGATTCAAATGACCTTTCCAGGAGACGTACTCTTCTAAAGAGACGGAGTAAGGTGGGATTGTGGATGGCGTACACCCGGTTAAGATGGGAAACCACTAATTGAGAATCCATGTGGATGACAATGTCGTTCATACCCAAGAAAATAGCGTTAGCTAGGGTTTCGATTACTGCATGATACTCTACGGCATTGTTGGTCACAAACCCTAGGAAACTTCCTCCTCGGAAAGATAACTTGAAGGCTTCCGCAGTTTCGGGAGGGATTGGTGAATGGTTCCACAAACTTCAAAAAATGTTTCTAAGTCCTTTTTCGAGAAGTTTATAGAAATGGCTTCCGCCGTTTCGGGAGGGAAGCCCGAATACTTCCGCAACTACGGGAGCCATTCGCCAATTCCCTTCGAAACGGCGGAAGCCTTCGCTATATCCTTCCGCAATGGCGGGTAGAATTCATGAGTCCGTCCCACAGGTGGCGGTTGCGCACGCATATCGAGACTGCTTGATGTGACCACGATGTACAAAATATTAAAGCCCCGTTTTAAATACACCACCCACCATATTAAACCCCGCACGTGCCCAACTTATTTAAATAAACGGTGGGGGTTTGGGTCGACCGCACTATTATTTTGACGATTAACAAACACCGTTGGAACGCCGTGTCAGACCGCTCCAGCTTGACTCGTTCGCCCACGTCCGTGTCCACCTCGTTCAGCCATCTTCAAGGTGCCAGGTAGGATTTTAACCGTTGTTTTTTGTCCCTTGTTTACGTCAAGTTACCCTTGATATTTTTTTTACCCATCCATAGCATGGCCGTATGATGTTATTTGTTTATTTTTAAAGCCGCCGAAGCCCCATAGTTTCGTAGCTCTCCTGAAGCCATAGTTTCTCCACCCACTATATTTCGAGCGTTGTCACCCTCATTTAAAATCCAAGCCGACCACACAGTGTATCATAAATCTCACTACTAGTGGTGGTTGTCGAATGGGATCCCTCGTCTTTTGATGATTATGTCCGACCCCTGGTTTCGTCATAATATCACTTCAATCCGAGCTCACCCGCTGTTAAACGTTCGAAGTGCAACCATGGATGACACCCTCTCTCCTAGGGCTAGACCGAGAACAGATTGTTTCCATGGCGTATACTTATCCTTTCGGGAACATTCCAAAATTTGCCCCCTTAAGATAGCCAAATCTCAGAAATATGCTTCTTGCTTGGAATGGTTTATTTTTCTTTCCCAACAGGAAGCATCTTAATTTGTTTATATATCCCATCAGAATGTTAAAATGGTGCTGCTCTTTGTTAGAATGTCATAACAGTTTGCATATTTTATAATGACTTGTATTTGGTTGCTGGCAGGGATAAGTCAAGATGCCAAAAGGTGGTAGGAAGAAGGCTAAAATGACAGAACCTGAACCAGTGCCACTTAGGATTGAAACCATGTTTCAGGATACTAAGTGCACCACCGGTATTCTTCCCGAAATCTGCTGGGGCGACATTTACAGGATGATCCGGGACCAAGATATCCCGGATATGTTGATTGAAGAAGGGCAGATTTATCTCAACATTAGAACTTCGAGCATAGCTAAATGTTCTACCTGCCCTGAGCTGTTCCCATGTTCTGAAATAATCGGGTGGATACTCGAACATACTAATACAGAGACAAGGGTATTACATGACAACGGGAAAATAGCCATCGCCTCATTCCACCCAGCATATCTTGCCGTAGCCTATAAATTCCCACGTCTCCAGCAAGCCCTGAGTGATGAATGGTTGGGCCAGATGAACAATATTGAAATGGCCAAAAAATTGTTGGTCGCAGGCAAGCACTTAAGAAAGAGAGGTAATGACGAGTATGATGTGCAGAATCTAAGACCTCCTTTCAGGTTAATCACCCTGATGTTGTGCAGAATCTTCGGTATGCCCGATGGCACTGTATACAAGATACAGTGGGTTCCCATCATCCACTTCGTGGAATTTAAAGGAATTGTGTTAGACTGGGCTACCATCTTGTCAGACAGTTTGGCATCAATGGTGTTTGCTGCAAAAGAAGTTATGGCCTTAAAAAGGCGGAATTTTACATGTCTTCATATCTTATTGATTGTGTTTTGGCCAAGCTATCTTTTCCCAGTTTAGGTTGCACGTGGGATAAGGCCAACACCCCGGTTTACACCGCTTTCGGGATGATGTGGGCTCAAAACTACAAACCCATCTATAAGCTCATCTGTGAGGGGTTCATCATGCCCCTATATGAGCAAATATTCAAGGAAGAGCCCAACTGTCTGTCGGAGAATGCTATGGAGGTCCTTGAAAACTATGGAGATTTTTATTTTTCGGAGCAAGGCACCTACCTCAGAATGTTTGGAGGGACCAAAGCTCCATATATTTTGCCGAGGTATGCTACTGACTATGTAGTCCTCAAGGAGGTAGTGAGGCAAATTTTCCTGGATGGAATTGGAGCAGTGCTTAACAAGCAGCATAAGGCTTCTTTCCCCCCTCTACCTTTCTGCATAGGAGCTTACAAATTCTCAGGAATTGCATCAGCTGAGGAGTTTGTGCAAGAGATGAAAGCTTTCCACTTTGGTGAAGTTATTTTCCATAGGAATGATAGGCGGGGAAAAGTCGCCGAACACTGCAAAGAAATTCATGCTCATTTCGAGTACGCCCATTATCATAATGCCAAGGAAGAGGCATTCAGAGGCATCAGCAACATGACTGGGTTGCAGGTTTGTCACCAAGGTAGTAGAGCAATCTCTAGCTCTACCAAGGCCCAAAAAACCAGCCTGTCGAAAGAGAAAGAAGTAGATGATGCATGAGCCCAAGAAGAACAGAGGTTAAAAGAGGAAGCAAGGTTACTGCAAGAGGCTGAAGTTGCAAGAGTGCAGCAAGAAGCAGAAAGTGAGAGGCTATGAAAAGAGGCTAAGGAAGCCCAGCAGTAGAAAGAGGCTGAAGATGAAAGGCATCAGAAAGCTGAAGAAGAAGAGAGAAGGAAACAAGCTGAAGTAGGGCGAGAAGCAGAAGAAGAACTCAAAGCGGTTGAAGATGCCCAAGTAGGAGACCCCGACACCCAGGACATGGAAATAGACGTACCTCAAGTAGGCGTATCCGGCTCTCAAAATGTGGAGGCGGACCCAGCATAAGGAAGTGTCTCTGGTACCCAGAATATGGGAACAGATCAAGCTCAGGTAGTCCAGACCCCACCCGCGGAAGCAGAAATAGATATTATAGATCTCCCAATCGTCCTGTATACTCCATCGGAAGAGCATATCGTGTCTAGATGGAATGAATTTGTCTATGATAAGAAGAGGAAAGCTATGGTCCTTAAATCGGAAGAGAGGATAAAGAGACTCTTCCAGGAAGATATTGTCACTCATCGGGAGACCACAGTAATGCAGAACACAAACAAGGATCCTTTAGCTATGGCATCTGCCTCTGTAGAGACAGCAAGAGCAACGTTGGACAATGTGGCTGATATAGTTAAAGAATTTGAGTCGACTAAGAGGAGAGCTCGCATGCTACAACACACTGTGGCCAATGAGCAAGCCTACAGGGATCTCATGGTGAATAGGTATAATCGCCTGTCCGTTGAGCATAAAGAGCTGTTAGACAAGTATGACCAGCTAGAAGTAGAAAAGGAAAGCATGACAGTTCAGATGATGATCTTAGAAGCATAAAAGATTGATGCAGAAACTAAAGTATCCGATCTATAGGTAGATAAGCAAGTATTGGTTGAGCAATTAGAGCAGGCGGAGAGCAGCGTGATGGACATGTCTCCTTTCCATGAGATGTCCTTTGGCATCCTAAGGCAAATCCATGACACGCAGGAACTAATCACTGAGGAAGTATGCAAGCTCAAGGCCATGGTGGTTAGATTGGTAGAAGTTAATACAGAAGCCAATAGACTTAAAGCTAAACATACTCGGGTTAAGGCAAATATCTTGAGCCAGATAAAATGGAGAGAAGGAAAGGTAGATTTCCCCAAGCATCTCCCATTTAAATCTGAAGATGGTTTTAATGAAGACGTAGCCCTGTTGGAATTTTGCAAACACTGTGGCATTAAGCTAATGGCCAAGATCCAAGGGACAATGGATAAAAGTAGCAGGATTTATCAAAGAATCCATGAAGTGCATGACAAATGCAAGTTGAGTTTCCCTCAATCTCTTGATGATTTCCTGGGCAAAGAGCAACGTTTAGCTAACCTGAAGGAAGAGCTAGGCATCCAAACGGAATATGTGAAAAGGATTGATATCCTAGCCATTGATGATCTCCAGCACTACATTTAGATGTCATCAATACACAGTCATCTGCTTAAGGAAATACACCAAGCAACAGTAACGAAAATTCAAGGTATCGGAGCAGATCTTGGCAAATACATAACTTCTCAGAAAATCTTGCTCCCTGCTTCAGCAAATGTAGTTATAAGGGACACTGGTGTATGGTATAGTTACATTGCAGAAGAGGAGAAGAAATCAGAAGCATCAGCTAGGATAGCAAACCCGGATTCTTCTCTCCTAGCAGTAACAGTTGTAGCAGCTAGCTCGATTTCCTCTCTCCCAGCAGCAGCAGAAACTCCAGCTGGCTCGTTTTCCTCCTCTCCCACCAGCAACAGCATCAACAGCTAGTTTGAGTGCCTCTCTTCCAACTGAAGCGCATGCCCAGGAGTGAAAGCGCTGATATTAGAGCATTAATTCTTATATTTTGTATTTTATCTTTCAGATGTATAAACATGGAGATATGGGGCAGCTGTCCTGTCTTTTATTAAATATTTTTTTGTTTAAAAGGGAGGTCACATTTTTGTTTGTTATAAGGGGAAAAGTCTGTAGGTGAAAAGTGTAAAGGGCCAGGTGGCAGCCCAAAGGGCATTTTGTAATATTATAAATAGAAGTTAGGAAGGAATGTAGATGACTTTTGGCAGGGAATTATTTTCTAGACCTGTACGAGCTATCTTGCACATGTTTTAAGAAAATAAAATCTTCTAATAAGAGCCTGGAGAGGACGTTTTGCATGAGAACGGAGATTGGATGCATTGTGGATTATTCCTGTGTCTGCTATACTTTGCTGTGAGATCTTTATTACTATCTTGAATTATTTCATTTTATTAAATGATCTTGCTTCTCTCTTTGCAAATGAATTCTCTCTTTCATGAGTAATGAAATGTGTTATATTTAATTAGAAGCTATCTTCTAATACATTTTACCTCTGCTGTAGCTTTCTCTTTAAGATTTAATGGTTGTCTATTTATTCTTTAAGATAACTCCTACAGCTCATTGCTCATGCTTTAAATTTGCTCCTTGCAGGGATAGTTAGATTTATTTCAGTTTTAGACTTAGATCTATTTTCCAGTTTTGCATTTAGATTAAATTTAGACTAGGCACTTGCATATCATTATAAAATATAAATCAAAAGAGCGGTGGATCGGGCCATAACCGGTATAATTGGAATAAAAATCCAAACCCACGGTTGCCAGAACCGCTAACCGGACGGATTCCCTATACCAAACGGTAGATAATCTAATTGGGATAATCTATCAGGGAGAATCCCTTTCTGATTTATGCTGCGATTTCCAGGGCATCAACAGTTTTTTGGCGCTAGAAGGACCTAATAGTGTTTAAATGTCCTTCTTGGCAGGTTACCATCTAGCCAATATGGTATTGGAGTGGCGAGAGAGAGAACATGAACAAGCTGCGAATGATCCATAATGCGTGGATGCTTTGAGAAACTGTGGGTTACTGAAGTTCTTTGAGATCCAGGGGATGAGATCCTAGATCCCACTACTGACACACATGCTCCAGAGTTGGGATGTGGCCCAACAATACTTTGTGATTGGTGAGCATATCCTCATGATAGACATTGAGGATATCTACTTTCTTATCGATTTGTCCCGAAGGGGGGACGCTGTACATCTTACTGGAACACAGGCCAGTGACTGTATAGTTGAGGACATGGTGTCATAGCATTGTGTTGCTACTTCTCGTCCTTGCAGCGGGAATATTCTCATCAGGGATGTGGTGAGGCATCCACTGGGGACCATATTTCTTACCATTACTAGGGTGGCAGGTAGCCAAGCCTCACACAACGGCTACTCGGACCCAGATGTTGTATGCGGAGGACTGTATGTCCCCCATGGTTTTCAACTGGTGCGAGGGTCTCCTCGCAAACATATGAGCTCAGCTGACCAAGTATCAATGAGGGAAGCTCAATCAATTTGGGTATGGATTGATCATAGTATCGTTCCTCTTGGAGCGGATTCCTCTTATACGTCCGCAGTTGCTACTTGATGACAAGGAACCCAGGGATCCCCATATGCTTAGATGTGCTGAGGTCATGACCCGTCATGGTGGCAGGCCCATCATTAGCTTTGGTCCTGAGTTTTTCAGCTGGTTAGAGGGATAGTTACTCATGGTCGAGGACTTTCCATACAGTGGCACAGACTTCCAAGAGGATCCCGACTTGGTGCTGCCAGAGGGTGCAACATGGCGTGACATAGGTGAGAATAAAACCCTTGTATTTTTAGTTTTGTATATTATATCATTTTTTTGATGCAGTGCTGACAAGTATGAAATATGTGTGTGCATATGTGGGCCCCATACAGTCGGTGGGTCTCTCCCTTCTGGCGAGGAGAGACAGAGGCAGGGAGGTAGTCGTTCCTGTAGGGGCTCATGTTGCCATCGAGGAGATGGAGGAGGTGTATAGCAACATATCCCAGCTGACTCTGGAGTACCAGAGCCAGCTATTGATGACTTACCAAGGCCCATGTAAAGATTTGGGGTTGGAGTGTCCATGCGCTTCAATGCCTTACTCCGCAAGGTGGCTCGGACCGTGGACTGTTTCCTCACCCAACGACAGTGAGCTGTTCGAGCTAGGGGTGGTGTACGGGTCAGGTGTTAGGCCTGATTACAATACTATACTTGTACTGAGAGCTTAGAGGCCTCATATTTTGTACTACTGCAAGCTATGATGCTTCAAATTTTTGTAGAGACTCACTGAAAGCCATCGCGCTTCAGATGTTGTACTAGCACTACTTTTTGGGTGATATATATATATATATATAGACATTATCGATGATTTATACATTATACTTTTAAAATGATTAGTGATGTGATCTTGTTTACATGTTTGCTTTTATACATTACATTATTTACATGTTGTGAATGCTTTTACATATTATGAATATTATGTGTGTGCAATGTACCAATCCAAAATGAAATTGGCCATTGAGTCAGCAACTGTGTTTAACTCTCGTAGAATGTGCAGGTATTGAAAAGATTCAAATGACCTTTCCAGGAGACGTACTCTTCTGAAGAGACGGAGTAAGGTGGGATCACGGATGGCGTACACCCGGTTAAGATGGGAAACCACTAATTGAGAATCCATGTGGATGACTATGTGGTTCATACCCAAGGAAATGGCGTTAGCTAGGGTTCCGATTACTGCTTGATACTTTGCGGCATTGCTGGTCGCAAACCCTAGGCAACTGTTGATGCACCGGAAATCACAGCATCAATCAGAAAGGGATTCTCCCCGATAGATTATCCCAATTAGATTATCTACCGTTTGGTATAGCGAATCCATCTGGTTAGCGGTTCCGGCAACCGTGGGTTTGGATTTTTATTCCAATTATACTGGTTATGGCCCGATCCACCGCTCTTTTGATTTTATATTTTATAATGATATGCAAGTGCCTAGTCTAAATTTAATCTAAATGCAAAACTAGAAAACAGATCTAAGTCTAAAATTGAAATAAATATAACTATCCCTACAAGGAGCAAATTTAAAGCATGAGCAATGAGCTGTAGGAGTTATCTTAAAGAATAAACAGACAACCATTAAATCTTAAAGAGAAAGCTACAGCAGAGGTAAAATGTATCAGAAGATAGCTTCTAATTAAATTTAACACATTTCATTACTCATGAAAGAGAGAATTTATTTGCAAAGAGAGAAGCAAGATCATTTAATACAATGAAATAATTCAAGACAGTAATAAAGATCTCACAGCAAAGTATAGCAGGGATAGGAATAATCCACAATGCATCCAATCTCCATTCTCATGCAAAACGTCCTCTCCAGGCTCTTATTAGAAGATTTTATTTTCTTAAAACATGTGTAAGATAGCTCATACAGGTCTAGAAAATAATTCCCTGCCAAAAGTCCTCTACATTCCTTCCTAACTTCTATTTATAATATTACAAAATGCCCTTTGGGATGCCACCTGGCCCTTTACACTTGTCACCTACAGACTTTTCCCCTTATAACAAAAAAAAATGTGACCTCCCTTTTAAACAGAAAATTATTTAATAAAAGATAGGACAGTTGTCCCATATCTCCACATTTATACATCTAAAAGCTAAAATACAAAATATAAGAATTAATGCTCTAATACCAGCGCTTTCACTCCTGGGCATGTGCTTCAGTTGGAAGAGAGGCGCTCAAACTAGCTGTCGAGGCTGCTGCTGGTGGGAGAGGAGAAAACGAGCCAGCTGGAGTTTCTGCTGCTGCTGGGAGAGAGGAAATCGAGCTAGCTGCTACAACTGTTGCTGCTGGGAGAGAAGAATCTGGGTTTGCTGTCCCAGCTGATGCTTTTGCTTTCTTCTCCTCTTCTGCAATGTAACTATACCATACACCAGTGTCCCTTATAACTACATTTGTTGAAGTAGGGAGCAAGATTTTCTGAGAAGTTATGTATTTGCCAAGCTCTGCTCCGATACCTTGAATTTCCGTTACTACTGCTTGGTGTATTTCCTTAAGCAAATGACTGTGTATTGATGACATCCCAATGTAGTGCTGGATATCATCAATGTTTAGGACATCAATCCTTTTCACATATTCCGTTTGGATGCCCAGCTCTTCCTTCAGGTTAGCTAAACGTTGTTCTTTGCCCGGGAAATCATCAAGGGATTGAGGGAAACTCAACTTGCATTTGTCATGCACTTCATGGATTCTTTGATAAAGCCTGCTACTTTTATCCATTGTCCCTTGGATCTTGGCCATTAGCTTAATGCCACAGTTTTTGCAAAATTCCAACAGGGCTACGTCTTCATTAAAACCATCTTCAGATTTAAATGGGAGATGCTTGGGGAAATCTACCTTTCCTTCTCTCCATTTTATCTGGCTCAAGATATTTTCCTTAACCCGAGTATGTTTAGCTTTAAGTCTATTGGCTTCTGCATTAACTTCTTCCAATCTAACCACCATGGCCTTGATCTTGCATACTTCCTCAGTGATTAGTTCCTGCGTGTCATGGATTTTCCCTAGGATGCCATAGGACAGCTCATGGAAAGGAGACATGTCCATCGCTCTGCTCTCTGCCTGCTCTAATTGCTCAACAATTACTTGCTTATCTGCCTCTAGATCGGATACTTTAGTTTCTGCATCAATCTTTTCTGCTTCTAAGATCATCATCTGAACCGTCATGCTTTCCTTTTCTACTTCGAGCTGGTCATACTTGTCTGACAGCTCTTTATGCTCAACGGACAGGCGATTATACTTATTCACCATGAGATCCCTGTAGGCTTGCTCATTGGCCACGGTGTGTTGTAGCATGCGAGCTCTCCTCTTAGTTGACTCAAATTCTTTAACTATATCAGCCACGTTGTCCAGCGTTGCTCTTGCTATCTCTACAGAGGCGGATGCCATATCTAAAGGATCCTTGTTTGTGTTCTGCATTACTGTGGTCTCTCGGTGAGTGACAATATCTTCCTGGAAGAGTCTCTTTATCCTCTCTTCCGATTTAAGGACCATAGCCTTCCTCTTCTTATCATATAAAAATTCATTCCATCTGGACACGGTATGCTCTTCAGATGGAGTATACGGGACGATTGGGAGATCTATAATATCTATTTTTGCTTCCGCGGGTGGGGTCTGAACTACCTGAGCTGGATCTGTTCCCATATTCTGGGTACTAGAGACACTTTCTTGTGCTGGGTCCACCTCCACATTTTGAGAGCCAGATATGCCTACTTGAGGTATGTCTATTTCCATGTCCTGGGTGCCGAGGTCTCCTACTTGGGCATCTTCAACCGCTTTGAGTTCTTCTTCTGCTTCTCGCCCTACTTCAGCTTGTTGCCTTCTCTCTTCTTCTTCAGCTTTCTGCTGCCTTTCATCTTCAGCCTCTTTCTGCTGCTGGGCTTCCTTAGCCTCTTTCCGTAGCCTCTCACTTTCTGCTTCTTGCTACACTCTCACCACCTCAGCTTCCTGCTGCACTCTTGCAACTTCAGCCTCTTGCAGTAACCTTGCTTCCTCTTTTAACCTCTGTTCTTCTTGGGCTCGGGCATCATCTACTTCTTTCTCTTTCAGCAGGCTGGTTTTTTGGGCCTTGGTAGAGCTAGAGATTGCTCTTCTACCTTGGCGACAAACCTACAACCCAGTCATGTTGCTGATGCCTCTGAATGCCTCTTCCTTGGCATTATGATAATGGGCGTACTCGAAATGAGCATGAATTTCTTTGCAGTGTTCAGCGACTTTTCCCCGCCTATCATTCCTATGGAAAATAACTTCACCAAAGTGGAAAGCTTTCATCTCTTACACAAACTCCTCAGCTGATGCAATTCCTGAGAATTTGTAAGCTCCTATGCAGAAAGGTAGAGGGGGGAAAGAAGCCTTATGCTGCTTGTTAAGCACTGCTCCAATTCCATCCAGGAAAATTTGCCTCACTGCCTCCTTGAGGACTACATAGTCAGTAGCATACCTCCGCAAAATATATGGAGCTTTGGTCCCTCCAAACATTCTGAGGTAGGTGCCTTGCTCCGAAAAATAAAAATCTCCATAGTTTTCAAGGACCTCCATAGCATTCTCCGACAGAAAGTTGGGCTCTTCCTTGAATATTTGCTCATATAGGGGCATGATGAACCCCTCACAGATGAGCTTATAGTTGGGTTTGTAGTTTTGAGCCCACATCATCCTGAAAGTGGTGTAAACCGGGGTGTTGGCCTTATCCCACATGCAACCTAAACTGGGAAAAGATAGCTTGGCCAAAACACAATCAATAAGATATGAAGCCATGTAAAATTCCGCCTTTTTTAAGGCCAGACCTTCTTTTGCAGCAACCACCATTGATGCCAAACTGTCTGACAGGATGGTAGCCCAGTCAAACACAGTTCCTTTAAATGCCATGAAGTGGATGATGGGAACCCACTGTATCTTGTATACAGTGCCATCAGGCATACGGAAGATTCTGCACAACATCAGGGCGATTAACCTGAAAGGAGGTCTTAGATTCTGCACATCATACTCATCATTACCTCTCTTTCTTAAGTGCTTGCCTGCGACCAACAATTTTTTGGCCATTTCAATATTGTTCATCTGGCCCAACCATTCATCACTCAGGGCTTGCTGGGGATGTGGGAATTTATAGGCTGCGGCAAGATATGCTGGGTGGAATGAGGCGATGGCTATTTTCCCACTGTCATGTAATACCCTTGTCTCTGTATTAGTATGTTCGAAGCTTTAGCTATGCCCGAAGTTCTAATGTTGAGATAAATCTGCCCTTCTTCAATCAACATATCCAGGATATCTTGGTCCCGGATCATCCTGTAAATGTCGCCCTAGTGGATTTCGGGAAGAATACCGGTGGTGCACTTAGTATCCTGAAACATGGTTTCAATCCTAAGTGGCACTAGTTCAGGTTCTGTCATTTTAGCCTTCTTCCTACCACCATTTGGCATCTTGACTTATCCCTACCAGCAACCAAATACAAGTCATTATAAAATATGCAAACTGTTATGAGATTCTAACAAAGAGCAGCACCATTTTAACATGCTGATGGGATATATAAACAAATTAAGATGCTTCCTGTTGGGAAAGAAAAATAAACCATTCCAAGCAAGAAGCATAGTTTTGAGATTTGGCTATCTTAAGGGGGCAAATTTTGGAATGTTCCGGAAAGGATAAGTATACGCCGTGGAAACAATCTGTTCTCGGTCTAGCCCTAGGAGAGAGGGTGTCTTCCTTGGTTGCACTTCGAATGTTTAGTAGCGGGTGAGCTCAGATTGAAGTGATATTATGATGAAACCAGGGTCCGGACATAATGATCAAAAGACGAGGGATCCCATTCGACCACCACCGCTAGTAGTGAGATTTATGATACGCAGTGTGGTTGGCTTGGATTTTAAATGAGGGTGACGATGCTTGAAATATAGCGGGTGGAGAAACTATGGCTTCAGGAGAGCTACAAAACTACGGGTCTTCGGCGGCTTTAAAAATAAACAAATAACATCATACGGCCATGCTATGGATGGGTTAAAAAAATCTCAAGGGTAACTTGACGTAAACAAGGGACAAAAAACAACGGTTAAAATCCTACCTGGCACCGTGAAGATGGTTGAATGAGGTGGACACGGACATGGGTGAATGAGTCGAGATTGAGTGGTCTGACGCAGAGTTCCAACAACATTTTTTAATCATCAAAATAATAGTGCGGTCGACCCAAACCCCCATCGTTTATTTAAACAAGTTGGGCACATGCGGGGTTTAATATGGTGGGTGGTGTATTTAAAACGGGGCTTTAATATTTGTACGTCGTGGTCACATCAAGCAATCTCGATATGCACGCGTGACCGCCACCCACGGGACAGACTCATGAATTCTACCCGCCATTGCGGAAGGATATAGCGAAGGCTTCTGCCGTTTCGAAGGGAATTGGCGAATGGCTCCCGCAAGTCAAACCAAAAGTCTAAGTCTTCCGAGTAGCGTTCTGAGGGATTTCGGGAGGATAAAGCATACATTTCCGCAGTTTCGGAAGGCTTCCGCGAATGCTTCCGCAGCTTTGAGAGAGAAACTTACGATTTTGTCAAAAGAGACTAAGTCATTCGGCGGCTTTTTGGGGGAGATTTGCGAATGACTCCCGCCGTTTCAGAAAGATAAGCCGAACTGCTCCGCAAAAGTAAAGTATTTCGGTGGAGCTTCATAAATGTTCCCGTAGTTGCGGAGGGCTTTCGTAATTAGCTTCCGTGGTTTCAGACGGATTGGCAAATGATTCCGCAATTTTGGGAGGGTTTCGCGAATGCTTCCGCAAAAGGCTCCCGCAACTTGAAAATTTTCTAAGTCTCGGCCGGGGCTTCGAGAGTGCTTCCGAAGTTGCGGAAAGCCTTTACGATTAGCTTCCGCAGTTTCAGAACGGAATGGCGAATGACTCCGCTGTTTCGGAGAGATAATCTGAAGGATCCCACAACCCAAAAAAATTTCTAAGTCTCCGTGGGGTTTCGGAAAGATAACCTGAAGGCTTCCGCAGTTTCGGGATGGATTGGTGGATGGTTCCGCAAACTTCAAAAAATGTTTCTAAGTCCTTTTTTGAGAAGTTTATAGAAATGGCTTTTGTCATTTCGAGAGGGAAGCTCGAATACTTCCGCAACTGCGGGGGGCTTTCTCAATTGCTTTCCGCAATTCAAATTTTATCCTTAGAAGAAGAAAACTCGAAATTATCAAAGCAGGATTTTCATTTGAAAACAAACCGAAAAAAAAAAGAATTGGCTTTTTACAGCAGTCTTTCTAGAAAAATAAAGGAGGAGCCCCAATATGTACAAATATTTTGGGGGGGATGTTGCTGCAACAACAATTGGCGAGTCGCTGGCGAACACAGATCTCTGAAAAAATCCTCTCCATGATCCAAAACCTTAGTTAAAAGACATCCATCTTATGTGCAATATTCAGCTGAACATTTGAATTTCTGTGAAGGGAAAGGCACTTTACCTGCTAGCCATTGGGGAAAGGGGAGATTTGACAGAGACATCTTTAAAACTCTCAAAGGGCCAACATATGAGATTCATTTTTGAAGGATCATCTTTCAGATGGTTACTTCTGTCGTACTCCACAGGATTTGCAACACTTTCTCATGGACATTATTTCTCTTGTTCCTCATCCCATGCCGCTTGCATCCTTTTGGATGCTTGTACCTTGGACAACTTAGCTGTTTGAACCTTCCAGATATATTTTCTTTGGACATGATCTTTGATTTAGGCTCCTCAATCCATAATGTCCTTTTGTGTGAGTTAGAGATTTTATTGATTTGATCAAGCCTCACGGACGGAGAGGAACCTATTTTGGGTTGAGCCTTTTGGACAACCTTCTTGATTTTACATGCTTTGCTTTTGTCTCAGCCATGCTTTAATTGAGGCGAGAATCTCTGGAAAACAGACCCTTGAATATAAGCCATTTTGGCTGTTAAATTTGCAGCATGGAGTCATTTCAATACCCTATGTCCTTGAGATGTGCTACTTTCCATGGGTCCCACTTCAATAGCCTTCTTGAGATTCCTTTAAGTGTGAGAGTGGGTGGAGCCCAAAGATAGTACTAAAGATGGTCATAGGTCTCTGCTACTTAGACAAGATTACTGTGGCTAGCAGAGTAAGCTTCCTTTCTTCTGAAAAATTCAGTGAGAGCACAATACATAGATTGACTTTATTCGAGCATAGTTCTGGACTCATGGGTTGTGAAATTTCTTTAAGAGACCTATCTTTGATGAGAAACTCAACCATAGGGGCTTTTAGAAAACACACTTGGTGCAAAGGTTCAAATGACAAGAAAGAAACAAAATGGCCAAAAATAAAGCAAACAAAGGCTAAAGCAAAAAAAGAAAATTTTATTTATGTACAGAAAGTCTCAACGAGAATATGCAAAGTATTGCTTCAGGGCGAGGCCATTGAGAGGAAGGGTTACTTCTTCTCCCTTGAGATTTGTCAATTTATAAGTGGATGGGCCTATCTTTGCCGAAATTTGGTATGGGCCTACCCATAAATGTTGGAATTTCGTATGCATTCCTTTGCCTTCGTGATTATGGTCCCATTTCAGGACTAAGTCCCCAACTTCAAAACTTCTTTTACCGGACTTCCTCTTATTGAACCATCTCTTAACTATGTCTTGGTGTTGATGGAATTGGTCTTTCGCTTTCTGTCGGGCTTCTTCAAGTTGAAGCAGGGTATTAATCCTGGATTGCAAGGCTTGGCTACCAGAACCCCGAGAGGCTTGGGATAACTGTAAGGATGGGAGCAAGATATTGGGAGGGAGGACGGCTTCCTTGACATAGACAAGAGCGAAAGGGGAAACCCCTAATGCGTTCTTTGGAGTCACCCTATCGGCCCATAAGGCATTTGGGAGAGCCACATGCCAACTTTGCTGATTTTCTATCACAGTCTTTTTTAGAATTCGAATGAGGTTTTTGTTTGATGATTCAGCTAATCTGTTCCCTTGAGGGTAATAATTGGTTGAGTAGTGCAACTTGATTCCCCATTCATAAACAAATTCATTTATCTTGACAGACGAAAAATAGGAGGCATTATCAAAAACAAGGGAAATTGGAACCCCAAACCTGGTTATGATGTTCTCTCTCAAGAAGCTAATGACTAAATCTTCATTGATATTGCGCAATGGGATAGCCTCCGTCCATCTGGTGAAGTAGTCGGTAGCAGTCAGAATGTATCGGTGTTGTAGAGAAGAATTTGGGTTTATATCCCCAATGGCATCAATGCCCCATTGTTCAAAGGGCTCTGAGATAATAATAGGCTGCAATGGTCCCGCTGCCTTGGGTAGCTTCCCAATGCTTCTTTGACATATATCACAATTTCGTGCATACGCATGGGCATCACGGAATATAGTGGGCCAATAATATCCCGCTCTTAGTATTTTATGAGCTATCGTATCCCTGAAATAATGTCCTCCAGCAGGTCCGTCGTGCAACTCTTTGATGACCTTTTCTGTGTCCTCCCTTTCCAGGCATTTAAGAAAAATTCCATCAAAATTTCTCCTGAAGAGCATGCCATCCATAATCTGGTAAGCTTTCGATTTCAGGCGAAGCGCCCTTCTCTGTTTGGAGCTCCAATGCTCAGGTAGATATCCTCTCTGCATGTAATGCACTAAGTCCCTGTACCATGATTCGGGTGTTATGAAAATTGGGCATATGTCGACCATATTCAACTCAACTTCATTTGCCCAATCCTGCTCTTCTTCTGTCTGATGTTTCGCAAGTAATTTGCATAGGGTCTGCCCTTTGATGATAGTAGCGGGTTTGAATTCTAGATCATATTCTTGAAGAGCCGTAACCCAGTTCCCTCTCGCTCTCCTAATTCCTTTTGAACAAAAAAGGATCTAGCAGCTGGGTGAGGGACTATAACTTTAGTTCTATTCTTCAGAATGTATGGTTTGAACTGTTTCACTGCCTTGAATACGACGTATGCTTATTTGTCTACTACGGGGTAGTTCAGTACAGCACCTTGCAGACTAGTGGTCATGAACGAAATCGGGTATTCATCTCCTAACTCCACCTTTTGAGTAAGTACCGCAGCAAGGGAATCATCCGAAGCAAATGTGTATAGGATAAAATCTTTATCAAAGTCTGAGCTTCTTAAGGAAGGAGCTTTGGCTATAGCTTCCTTAATATCTCTGAATGTGTCCTTTTCTAAGTCCATCCACTTGAACTGCACACTCTGCTTGATCATTTACTGTAAGGGTTTAACAATTTGAGTGAAATCAGGGACAAACCTTCGGACAAAGTTAATAGTACCCATAAAATACTGCATAGATTTCTTGCCGTGGGGCATAGGGATCTTATTAATAGCCTCGACTCTTTCTTGATCTATTGAGATTCCCCGCTTTGAGATGACATGACCAAGCAATTTACCTTCAAGGAAAACAAACACACTCTTCTTGGGATTCAAAGAGATACCATATTTTCAGCAACGATAAAAAATCTGCCTCAAGTGAAGAACATGATCTTCTCTTTTCTTAGAAAAAACTGTCACGTCATCCAGATAAACAACAACACAATGACCACCCAATCCTCGAAAAGCAACATCCATTGCTCGCTGAAATGTGGCTCCTGCATTTATTAGGCCAAAAGGCATCCTTCTGTATGCGAAAGTTCCCCACTTAGTGCGGAAGGTAGTTTTCAGCTTGTCCTCTTCGGCTACTAGTACTTGATTGTAACCAAAAAAACCATCAAGGAGGGAGAAAAGCTCTGAGCCTGACACTATCTAGAGAATCTGCTCCATTGAAGGGACTGGGTAATTGTCCTTATCCGAGGCCTTGTTTAGATTCCTAAAGTCAACACATAGCCTTATTTATCTTGATTTCTTCCTCACAGGGACTAGATTAGCAACCCATTCTGAATGTCGAACCTTAAAGATTATTTTAGCGTCCAGTAGTTTTTTCAACTCCTTTTGAATCAGGAGTTCTAGAGTAGGATGTATCCTCCTTAATTGTTGTTGAAATGGCTTGACACCCACTTTCATTGGTATGACATGCTGAATAATGCGAACGCCATATGTCTTCAGATCCTCATACGTCCAAGCAAAGACATCTTTGTATTGACGGAAAAGCTTAATGAACTTGTCTCTTTCTCCTGGCGAGAAACACTTGCCAAGATTAATAAATTTGGGTTCTGCTTCGGTACCGAGATTTACCAACTCGTGTTGTAATGACAAGCTATTGGTCTTAGTATTCGCTGGCTTTCTGAATTTACTTTGTAGATAAAAGAGTGACTCTAATGACCTTACTCCCTTGGGAATGAAATTCTTTTTGGCTGGATCTATCTTTTGTAGATTAGAGTCATGTTCATCTTCATCTATGGTAGCTTCTTGGAACATGTCTTCATTTGTTAGGAAGTCAATAATCTGATCGTCATCATCGAAGACTCTGAAGTTTGTGATGTTATCGGGAACGGAAGGCCTGAAAATCAATTTAATTGAGCATTTATTATTTGACGGCACCAATCTAGAAGCAGATGTTTCTAACAAATCAGCTGTAGAATTTTGCAATCTAGGAATAGATTTTATATTGAAAGCGTCAAAATGCATAATTAAATCCCATACCTTAGCCTGATAACCCTTCAGATGAGGTGAGAGGCAATGAATGGTGTCCCTTACCTGTCTTACAACTATCTTGGAGTCACCAAAAACCTTCAGGTACTTAACATTTAAGCCAATGGCCTTCTTTAATCCATGTACCAAGGCTTCATATTCTGCCGTGTTGTTTGTACAATCAAATTCTAATCTACAGGACAAAAAATACTTCTTTCTTTTTGGATCCATCAAAACACAACCAGCTCGGGATCCTTCCAGAGTTTTAGAACCATCAAAGTGTAATGTCCAGAAAATATCCTTAGATTCAACTAAGTTAGTATCTCTATGATCTAAATCAGTAACTAAACTAACTATGTTACAATCAATATCATCAGTCCGAGAGAAATGAAGGAGATCGGAGTATTTATCTAATTCATGGCTCACAGTTTCAGATTGGTAGTTACCCGGACCAATTTCTAAAAAATAATTTCCCAAGACCGAAGATGAGAATGCCACGGCTTCATTCGCTCCTTCCAATTGGGTTACATTTTGTTTCATGTGTGGCTCTCTTAAGACTTTGATTTGGTTTTGTCTGTTTTGATATGGCAGCCATAGGTGAGACCAATTAGTGGAAAAGTAGCCATTCAGCTTGGTAGACCAACCCCTAATTAATATCATCCCATAGGCTTCGGGAATATCAACCACCATGATATCAATGAATTGACATACTCGGGAATCAGCGAATAGCCTAATAAGGACATCTTTCATTTCTCCAATAAATTTCACAGCAGTCCTATCCAATTGTATAATTTGAGCGGGAGATGGGGTAGGTTGACCGTTGATCTTCCTACAAATGGACAACGGCATGACATTTGAGGACGCCCCGGAATCTACCAAGCAATTATGAACATTATGATTAAAAATTTCAAAGGTTAATAGAAAAGGAAATGTTTGAGATTTAGATTTCCCCCCAATGCTAGCTTCATTAATTTCGGGGTTTTCTTGAGAGTCTGTCAATGGAGTGCTAGTCTGGGGTTGCAGAACATGCAGCAGCTTGTCTCGCTGATGGGGCAAGCTGCACATGTCAAATATTGACACATATGCTTTGACCTTTTTTATGTCTTCAATAATGTCATATCCTATGTCAGATTCGTTCCCAATTTGGGTTGGATGATCTGTTTTGCTCATTGTGATCTTAGGCTGCTGAACTATGGTGTCAGTGCTTGGCTGTTTGGCCGCTGTTGGGTTAGCTTTAGGCTGTGGTGGAATAACCGTTATATGCCTTATAGGCAGTTCTTTTGAAACTTTAGGCTTAGGAGGAGCCGAGCTTGGCACAAGATCCATAATAGGGCCTTTGCTGCGAGTAGCAACATTCACGGTAGAGGGAGAGCTTGCTATGGGATCCTCTTCAGCTAGTTCAGTCATAGGTACCCAATCCCATAGCACCATAGTAGTGTCTGGGGTTGGCTCTTCTATCTCAGGGCTCGATTCCTCTAGAGAATCATCTGGATCTGGAATCTGCGAATCCAACATTTGGTTCATGACCAAGGTCATGGAATTAATCCATTACGGGCAGCTCTTTTCCGAATGCTGTTCTTGATGAAAAGTACAGAAATTATCCATTCCTATTTCATTGAAGTTCAAAACAGGGGAAGTATTCATGGGTGGATGATTTTGATCACCGTCTTCCCTCCTTTTGTAAAATGGTTAAAAAGGCTTCCTGGATGTACTGGTTGTCTTATCCTTCTCGAGATCTATTATTTTGTTAGACAACTTTTGCATCATCTTAACCACATTCTCCATATTAGCTGATGATTCTTCCTTATTTCTTGTAAGCAGTAGAGGTTTTTTGTTGACAGCTGGTTTTGGCTCTGCATCTAAGGCATGTTTAACAATGCTATTGGCTTCTTCTTCAACCTTTCTAGCTTCTTCGAAGTTCTCTATCAGGGTAGTTCTCTTGGACCTTTTTACGAACATTGCTATGGGTCCTTCAAGAGCTGTTGTATAGTATTCAATCAGAGATTCCTCTGCTGGTTTATTAGCTTCACTGAAATTATTTAATAGTGTCGTAGATCTCTGGTTGAAGTCCTGAACCTTTTCTTTCTTTTCCATCCTCATGGATAGTAATTCTTTCATGAGCATTGCTACGGTTTTTTGATTCCCATACTTATTTAAAAACAATTTTCAAATTCTTCCCAATTAGAAATCGAACTGGCCTGCAAGCTAAAATACCAGGAAGAAACCTTTGGTTCAAAAGTGTATGGGAAAAGCCTACATACTACGTCCTCATGTTGCACATTTAATAGACTCAAAGCTAAATAAAAGCTCTTAAGATGGTCTTCCGCAAAGATACCTCTACCTGGATCGTACTTGGGTAAGACTTTCTTAGGATTCTTAGGCAGATTATGAAACGGTCCATTTATGTTTAAATCTCCCCTTGTCCACCAGGCAGGTATAACCATTGTTGTTCATGGAGAAATGGGTGGAGAATTGTGTGAAGAATTTATTTGAGAGAGTAGATCTTCAAGATCTTCTGGATCTGAAATATTCTGAAACTTTTCTAGATCTGGATTTTCAAGAGTTTCTAGATCCTCTTCCTTTACAGGGTTTGATATTTCTTCCAAAGAAATATCAACCAATTCTTCAAAATTTTTCACAAGGGATGAATCACGAGTGTACTGTTTTTCTTTCCTAGGAGCTTTTCTTCTTGGGAGAAAACTTATTGCGTTTAAACCCCCAAGTTGTCTAACGTAAGCACGCGTATGCCTTCTGAGATTTTCTACTTCTAGGAGAGGGACAACGTACAACGTTCCCTGCTGTTCAGAGTCAGAATTAAGATTTTCTTGATTTACCAGTCCAAGGGTTAGATTATCTGAAATTACTGTTTCAAACGGGTTTTCAGTGATATTTCTATTAATGGATGAGTCTCCGATATCAGCCATGCACTGTCGGCCCTCCTTCTAGCGCCAAAAACTGTTGATGCCTTGGAAATCGCAGCATCAATCAGAAAGGGATTCTCCCCGATAGATTATCCCAATTAGATTATCTACCATTTGGTATAGGGAATCCATCCGGTTAGCGGTTCCGGCAACCGTGGGTTTGGAGTTTTATTCCAATTATACCGGTTATGGCCCGATCCACCGCTCTTTTGATTTTATATTTTATAATGATATGCAAGTGCCTAGTCTAAATTTAATCTAAATGCAAAACTGGAAAACAGATCTAAGTCTAAAACTGAAATAAATCTAACTATCCTTGCAAGGAGCAAATTTAAAGCATGAGCATTGAGCTGTAGGAGTTATCTTAAAGAATAAACAGACAGCCATTAAATATTAAAGAGAAAGCTACAGTAGAGGTAAAATGTATCAGAAGATAGCTTCTAATTAAATATAACACATTTCATTACTCATGAAAGAGAGAATTCATTTGCAAAGAGAGAAGCAAGATCATTCAATAAAATGAAATAATTCAAGACAGTAATAAAGATCTCACAGCAAAGTATAGCAGACAAAGGAATAATCCACATTGCATCCAATCTCCATTCTCATGCAAAACGTCCTCTCAAGGCTCTTATTAGAAGATTTTATTTTCTTAAAACATGTGCAAGATAGCTCGTACAGGTCTAGAAAATAATTCCCTGCCAAAAGTCCTCTACATTCCTTCCTAACTTCTATTTATAATATTAGAAAATGCCCTTTGGGATGCCACCTGGCCCTTTACACTTGTCACCTACAGAATTTTCCCCTTATAACAAAAAAAAAATGTGACCTCCCTCTTAAACAAAAAAATATTTAATAAAAGACAGGACAACTGTCCCATATCTCCACGTTTATACATCTGAAAGCTAAAATACAAAATATAAGAATTAATGCTCTAATATCAGCACTTTCACTCCTGGGCATGCGCTTCAGTTGGAAGAGAGGCGCTCAAACTAGATGTTGATGCTGTTGCTGGTGGGAGAGGAGAAAATGAGCCATTTGGAGTTTCTGCTGCTGCTGGGAGAGAGGAAATCAAGCTAGCTGCTACAACTGTTGCTGCTGGGAGAGAAGAATCCGGGTTTGCTGTCCCAGCTGATGCTTTTGCTTTCTTCTCCTCTTCTGCAATGTAACTATACCATACACCAGTGTCCCTTATAACTACATTTGTTGAAGCAGGGAGCAATATTTTCTGAGAAGATATGTATTTGTCAAGCTCTGCTCCGATACCTTGAATTTCTGTTACTGCTGCTTGGTGTATTTCCTTAAGCAGATGACTGTGTATTGATGACATCCCAATGTAGTGCTGGAGATCATCAATGGCTAGGACATCAATCCTTTTCACATATTCTGTTTGGATTCCCAGCTCTTCCTACAGGTTAGCTAAACGTTGCTCTTTGCCCAGGAAATCATCAAGGGATTGAGGGAAACTCAACTTGCATTTGTCATGCACTTCATGGATTCTTTGATAAATCCTGTTACTTTTATCCATTGTCCCTTGGATCTTGGCCATTAGCTTAATGCCACAGTTTTTGCAAAATTCCAACAGGGCTACGTCTTCATTAAAACCATCTTCAGATTTAAATGGGAGATGCTTGGGGAAATCTACCTTTCCTTCTCTCCATTTTATCTGGCTCAAGATATTTGCCTTAACCCGAGTATGTTTAGATTTAAGTCTATTGGCTTCTGTATTAACTTCTTCCAATCTAACCACCATGGCCTTGAGCTTGCATACTTCCTCAGTGATTAGTTCCTGTGTGTCATGGATTTGCCCTAGGATGCCACAGGATAGCTCATGGAAAGGAGACATGTCCATTGCTCTGCTCTCCGCCTGCTCTAATTGCTCAACCAATACTTGCTTATCTGCCTCTAGATCGGATACTTTAGTTTCTGCATCAATATTTTTTGCTTCTAAGATCATCATCTGAACCGTCATGCTTTCCTTTTCTACTTCTAGCTGGTCATACTTGTCTGACAGCTCTTTATGCTCAATGGACAAGCGATTATATCTATTCACCATGAGATCCCTATAGGCTTTCTCATTGGCCACAGTGTGTTGTAGCATGCGAGCTCTCCTCTTAGTCGACTCAAATTCTTTAACTATATCAGCCACGTTGTCCAGCGTTGCTCTTGTTGTCTCTATAGAGGCGGATGCCATAGCTAAAGGATCCTTGTTTGTGTTCTGCATTACTGTGGTCTCCCGGTGAGTGACAATATCTTCCTGGAAGAGTCTCTTTATCCTCTCTTCCGATTTAAGGACCATAGCCTTCCTCTTCTTATCATAGACAAATTCATTCCATCTGGACACAGTATTCTCTTCTAATGGAGTATACGGGACGATTGGGAGATCTATAATATCTATTTCTGCTTCCGAGGGTGGGGTCTGGACTACCTGAGCTAGATCTGTTCCCATATTTTGGGTACCAGAGACACTTGCTTGTGCTGGGTCCACCTACACATTTTGAGAGCCGGAGACGCCTACTTGAGGTACATCTATTTCCATGTCCTGGGTGCCGGGGTCTCCTACTTGGGCATCTTCAACCGCTTTGAGTTCTTCTTCCGCTTCTCACCCTACTTCAGCTTGTTTCCTTTTCTCTTCTTCTTCAGCTTTCTGCTACCTTTCATCTTCAGCCTCTTTCGGCTGCTGGGATTCCTCAGCCTCTTTCCGTAGCATCTCACTTTCTGCTTCTTGCTGCACTCTGGCCACCTCAGCTTCCTACTACACTCTTGCAACTTCAGCCTCTTGCAGTAACCTTGCTTTCTCTTTTAACCTCTATTCTTCTTGGGCTCGGGCATCATCTGCTTCTTTCTCTTTCAGGAGGCTGGTTTTTTGGGCCTTGGTAGAACTAGAGTTTGCTCTGCTACCTTGGCGACAAACCTGCAACCCAGTCATGTTGTTGATTCCTCTGAATGCCTCTTCCTCGGCATTATGATAATGGGTGTACTCGAAATGAACATGAATTTCTATGCAGTGTTCGACGACTTTTCCCCGCCTATCATTCTTATGGAAAATAACTTCACCAAAGTGGAAAGCTTTCAGCTCTTGCACAAACTCCTCAGCTGATGCAATTCCTGAGAATTTGTAAGCTCCTATGCAGAAAGGTAGAGGGGGGAAAGAAGCCTTATGATGCTTGTTAAGCACTGCTCCAATTCCATCAAGGAAAATTTGCCTCACTGCCTCCTTGAGGACTACATAGTCAGTAGCATACCTCGTCAAAATATATGGAGCTTTGGTCCCTCCAAACATTCTAAGGTAGGTGCCTTGCTCCGAAAAATAAAAATCTCCATAGTTTCAAGGACCTCCATAGCATTCTCCGACAGACAGTTGGGCTCTTCCTTGAATATTTGCTCATATAGGGGCATGATGAACCCCTCACAGATGATCTTATAGCTGGGTTTGTAGTTTTGAGCCCACATCATCCTGAAAGCGGTGTAAACCAGGGTATTGGCCTTATCCCACGTGCAACCTAAACTGGGAAAAGATAGCTTGGCAAAAACACAATCAATAAGATATGAAGACATGTAAAATTCCTCCTTTTTTAAGGCTATACCTTCTTTTGCAGCAACCACCATTGATGCCAAACTGTCTGACAGGATGGTAGCCTAGTCAAACACAGTTCCTTTAAATGCCGCGAAGTGGATGATGGGAACCCACTGTATCTTGTATAAAGTGCCATCGGGCATACGGAAGATTCTGCACAACATCAGGGCGATTACCCTGAAAGGAGGTCTTAGATTCTACACATATTACTCGTCATTACCTCTCTTTCTTAAGTGCTTGCCTGCAACCAACAATTTTTTGGCCATTTCAATATTGTTCATCTGGCCCAACCATTCATCAGTCAGGGCTTGCTCGAGACGTGCGAATTTATAGGCTGCGGCAAGATATGCTGGGTGGAATGAGGCTATGGTTGTTTTCCCGCTGTCATGTAATACCCTTGTCTCTGTATTAGTATGTTCGAGTATCCACTCGATTACGTCAGAACATGGGAACAACTCAGGGCGGGTAGAAGCTTTAGCTATGCCCGAAGTTCTAATGTTGAGATAAATCTGCCCTTCTTCAAGCAACATATCCGGGATATCTTGGTCCCGGATCATCCTGTAAATGTCACCCCAGCGGGTTTCAGGAGGAATACCGGTGGTGCAATTAGTATCCTGAAACATGGTTTCGGTCCTAAGTGGCACTGGTTCAGGTTCTGTCATTTTAGCCTTCTTCCTACCACCTTTTGGCATCTTGACTTATCCCTGCCAGCAACCAAATACAAGTCATTATAAAATATGCAAATTGTTATGAGATTCTAACAAAGAGCAGGACCATTTTAACATGCTGATGGGATATATAAACAAATTAAGATGCTGCCTGTTGGGAAAGAAAAATAAACCATTCCAAGCAAGAAGCATAGTTCTGAGATTTGGCTATCTTAAGGGGGCAAATTTTGGAATGTTCCCGAAAGGATAAGTATACGCCGTGGAAACAATCTGTTCTCGGTCTATCCCTAGGAGAGAGGGTGTCTTCCATGGTTGCACTTCGAACGTTTAACAGTGGGTGAGCTCAGATTGAAGTGATATTATGACGAAATCAGGGGCCGGACATAATCATCAAAAGACAAGGGATCCCATTCGACCACCACCGCTAGTAGTGAGATTTATGATACGCTGTGTGGTTGGATTGGATTTTAAATGAGGGTAACGATGCTTGAAATATAGCGGGTGGAGAAACTATGGCTTCAGGAGAGCTACGAAACTATGGGGCTTCGGTAGCTTTAAAAATAAACAAATAACGTCATACGGCCATGCTATGGACGGCTAAAAAAAATCTCAAAGGTAACTTGATGTAAACAAGGGACAAAAAACAACGGTTAAAATCCTACTTGGCACCGTGAAGATGGCTGAATGAGGTGGACACGGACGTGGGTGAACGAGTCGAGCTGGAGCAGTCTGACGTGGCATTCCAACGACATTTGTTAATCGTCAAAATAATAGTGCGGTCGACCCAAACCCCCACTGTTTATTTAAACAAGTTGGGCACGTGCAGGTTTTAATATAGTGGGTTGTGTATTTAAAATGGGGCTTTAATATTTGTACGTCATGGTCACATCAAGCAGTCTCGATATGCGCACGCGACCGCCACCTGCGGGACGGACTCATGAATTCTACCCACCATTGCGGAAGGATATAGTGAAGGCTTCTGCCGTTTCGAAGGGAATTGGCGAATGGCTCCCGCAAGTCGAACCAAAATTCTAAGTCTTCCGAGCAGCGTTCCGCGGGATTTCAGGAGGATAAAGCAGACGTTTCCGCAGTTTTGGAAGGCTTCCACGAATGCTTCCGGAGCTTTGAGAGAGAAACTTACGAATCTGTCAAAAGAGACTAAGTCATTCGGCGGCTTTTCGGGGGAGATTTGTGAATGACTCCCGCCGTTTCGGAAAGATAAGCCGAACTGCTCCTTAAAAGTCAAGTCTTTCGGTGGAGCTTCATAAATGTTCCTGTAGTTGTGGAGGGATTTCGTAATTAGCTTCCGCGGTTTCGGACGGATTGGCGAATGATTCCGCAATTTCGGGATGGTTTCGTGAATGCTTCCGCAAAAGGCTCCCGCAACTTGAAAATTTTCTAAGTCTCAGCCAGGCTTCGAGAGTGCTTCCACAGTTGCGGAAAGACTTCGCGATTAGCTTCCGTAGTTTCAGAACGGATTGGCGAATGACTCTGCTGTTTCGGAGAGATAATCTTAAGGCTCCCGCAACCCGAAAAAATTTCTAAGTCTCCGCAGGGTTTCGGAAAGATAACCTGAAAGATTCCGCAGTTTCGGGATGGATTGGTGAATGGTTCCGCAAACTTCAAAAAAGTTATGAAGTCCTTTTTCGAGAAGTTTATAGAAATGGCTTCCGCCATTTCGAGAGGGAAGCTCGAATACTTCCGCACGTGTGGGGGGCTTTCTCAAATGCTTTCCGCAATTCAAATTTTATCCTTAGAAGAAGAAAACTCGGAATTATCAAAGCAGGATTTTCATTTGAAAACAGAGGGAAAACAAAAACAAAAAATAATTGGCTTTTTATAGCAGTCTTTCTAGAAAAATAAAGGAGGGGCCCCAATATGTACAAAAATTTTGGGGGGGATGTTGTTGCAACAACACTAGGGTTTCGATTACTGCTTGATACTCTGCAGCATTGTTGGTGGAAAACCCAAGGAAACTTCCTCCTGAGCTAATGAGCTCACCTGTTGGGGAATATAGTACCCAAGCTGCCGAAGCAAGGTTACGAGTATGCCAGCTAGCACCGTCCGCGAATCCATAGCACATTCCCATCTGCACAAGCTTACAGAACATGGTATAAGAAGTGGAAACAAGATCAAAAGACACTCGAAAAAGAAATGCATCACACAACACAAAAAACACAAAAGCACGCCATGTACAGTATATACAAGCAAGTCTATGCATGAGAGATCAAGCATAGTATCTCTTTAGGTAAAGCCCATTGCGGGGTTCACCCAAAGAGATTCTGTCATAGTCTTCAAGCTCGTAAGCACCTTTTTCCAACACACATTTTACAATGTAAGGTCCATGCCACATGGACTCGAACTTTCCTACTCCTAGTTTGTCATGCTTCTGGTCATAAGTGAGGACCAGGTCACCCTTGTTAAACATACGAGGTTCAACTGACTTATTGTATTGGGCTTTGATGCGTTTCTTGTGCGCTTCATTAGCAAGAGCGGCATCTCGGCAAGACTCGTCAAGTTTTGCTAAGTGCAAGAGACGTTCTTCCTCAGCAGTAGTGTTAGGAAGAAGTTCGACAGCGAGTTGTAGATATGGAATTTCACACTCTATTGGTAGGACAGCCTCCAATCCATATACCAATTGGAAAGGAGTGAAGCCTGTGGCAGTTTTGACAGAAGTTTGGTAGGCCCATAGCGCTGAAAAGAGCATGTTGTTCCAATTGGACTTATGTGTCCCTACCATCCTTTGGATCATAGTTTATAAGACCTTGTTAATGGCCTTGACCTGTCTATTGGATTGCAGGTAGTAGGGTGTTGAATTTTCATGGCGAAAACCCAACCTGTCGCTCAATTCATCAACCATGTGGTTCTGAAAATGAGAACCATGATCAGTGACAATTGCATGAGGAACTCCGAACCGTGCTATTACATGATTGAACATGAAGAGTGCGGTGGTTTTACCATTGTTCTGGTATGTAGGCATAGCTTCGGCCCACTTTGTAAAGTAATCCACAGCTACAATTATGTAACTATGCCCCCCGACCGAGGTAGGCTTACAACGCATAAAATCAATGCCCCATTTTGCGAATGGGCCAACGACAATAACTGGATGTAATGGGGCAGGATGAGTGCGCTTCTTCGTATGGAAGTGTTGGCAAGGAGGACATTTTTTTATGGCCTCAATACAATATTTGAAGATAGTAGGCTAGAAATATCCTGCGCGTAGAATATTCTGGGCTGTAGCCATCCAGAGAGGTGACCGCCACATGCCCCGGTGTGACAGTCATTCAGAACGCATTCAGCCTCATCGTGAGTGAGGCAATGTCAAAGAATTGAATCAATGCCACGACGATACAAAGTATCAGTGATGATTAAATAATACGTTGCATGGTGACGTATCTTACGACGGTCGTCGTGAGAAAGTTGAGGGTTGAAGCGTTGGGTTTGAAGATACAATAAGATATCTCCATACCATGGATCAGTAGTACTGATGAGAAACAATGATTCATCTGGAAAGGATTCATTGTGCTCAACTTCTGCATCAGGACGGGGAGGTCGCAAATGAGCTCGGCAAACACCAAAGACTTCTTAGACTTAGCTTTCTCGAAAAGAAGATCAAATTCTTGTAGTATCACAATCCAGCGTGAATACTTTCCCCCAAGCACTTGACGTGTCAGTACATGGTACATGGGGTTTGAGTTGGCGATAATAGTGGTGGTGCGGAGTAGGATGTAGTGCCAGAACTTCTTGACGGCAATGACCACCATGAATGCGATTTTTTCTACATGTGAATATCTAGTTTCAAAATAGGCTACACCCTTGCTTGCATAGTATATTACATGTTCCTAGGCGTTTTGATCCTCCTGTAGCAAAACCATAGCGATAGTGGTAGCAGAAGTGGCAAGATATAGGATGTAATCTCGATAATAATTACGCGGTTGGAGCATGGGGGCATGCATGATGGCATGTTTGATACTGTCGAAGGATTTTTTATCTTGGTTGTCCCAAATGAATGGGACGTCCTTCTTGAGCAGTCTCATATACCCCTGAGTCTTCTCCACGAAATTGCAAACAAAACGTCTTAAATAATTAACCTTCCCTTGGAGACTTTGAAGTTCCGTCACATCAATCGGGGGTGGTAGGTTGATGATGGCCTCCACCTTTAAGGGATCAATGCAGATCCCATTCTTTAAAACGATAAATCCTAAGAGGCGTCCGGACTCAACACAAAAGATACACTTATGAGGATTGAGACGGATATTGTACGTTTGCATCTAAGGAAAATGGTCGTCAGATGATCAATGTGGAACTCACGCTGCTTTGAATGAGCAGGGAGATCATCCAAGTAAGGTTCCACAAAGTCCTTAATGTCATGGAAAGCATACGACATAGCCCGCTGAAACGTGGCGCCAACATTTTTAAGGCCAAATGGGAGTTTACGGTATGCAAACATTCCCCATGGGAAGATGAAATACATCTTATGTTGGTTAGTTGGGTTGATCTCAATTTGGTTGTAACCAGAAAAGCCATCCATGAATGAGAAGATGACGCTTCCGGCATAGTTGTCGATGATCTGGTTGATGAAGGGGGTCGGGTAGTTGTCTTTTGGACAAGCCCGATTAAGGTCCTGATAATCGACACAGACGCGGATGGTGGCCTGCTTTTTGTTCACAGGAACGGCATTTGAGACCCAATCCATCAATGGGACAGGATAAATAAAACCATCCTTTAAGAGCTTTTCAATTTCTAACTTAAGGGTCGCAGTCTTCCAGGGGTGTACCGGTCGCAACTTTTGGCGTACAGGGATGTCGGGATAGGTTTTTATTTCGTGAGAAACAATTGTGGGGTCTATCCTAGGCATCTCCTCATAGGACCAAACAAATATGTCTCGAAATTGCTTGAACAAGGCCGTGCTAACAACAATTTCTTCAGGGGAACACTTCTAGCCTATGCGAATGTGTTCCACTATACCTGGTTTCACCAAGATGTCTACCACGGTGGTTGGCTCAATGTTGGCCAAGTTGCCCTTAGTATCTGTAAGACATGTAAGAATGGGGGAATGAGGGGATGGTTAGATATCTGGTGAAAAGAGGGTGTGAATGTTGTCCTCTATGTACTCCAAAGGAGGAAAAAAAGATTACCTATGGTGGAGATCATCCCACGGACTGTCATAAATATTCATTACTTCCATGATGGACTCGTCTGAATGAAAAGTCTGAAGTAAGATATCAGGTAGAGATGATGTCCATCGTAGAGAACAAGATGGAGAGGCCATGGTTAAATGGTCCTCCGGTGCTAATTGGATAGCCTCGTAAATACGTTCAGTGGGTGAAAGAGGCATTATGTCTCCAAACATGTGTGTTGTGGCTTCGTTCGGTACAAGCCAATCATTGTTTGAGTGAGATGAAATCTCTGTGGAGACCATGTTCACCATAGAAACATGATTAGGGGGGTCCATGGCTGGAAAAACGACTAGGAGAGAGGAATCTTTCAAAAGGCCAACCCCTATACTCTCATACTATTTTGACATCTGTCCAATGGAAGGAACATGGTCACCAGGATGAGTAGTGGCATCTGGTGTACAAAAGTCTAATTGGTCGATAGTAACAATTCATCCTTGGTGGGGGAATTGTACTATGCGGAAGACTGAAGAGGCTATCGCCTGCATGGTGTAAAACCAATTGCGACTAAGCAAGATATTATAATCTATCGGGGCCGAGACCACTTCCACATTAATGGTTATGGTGTTTCCACCCAACTCAACTGCAAGAGCTTGTAAGAGCCCATGAGGTTGAAAGCCACGCCCGTCGAATGCTTTCAACGTGGTAGGAGAATGATTCAATTTGGGGGAGCTAATGGCTCTCCAACAGGCGATCGACATGACAGAAGTGGAAGCACCTTTGTCTAAAAGGGTACGATGGACAATCTTCCCAGCAATGTTCACAGAAACATGGAATGCGAGTTGGTGTGAGAGCCTCGAATTAAGGTTGTCAAGTCGCAACATGATGGTATTTGAGGAATTGAGGTCGACTGCACTAATGGCTGCAAGGAGAGTTTTGCATTGATTAGGACAATTCTACAAAACTTCTAGGGTAGACATGGTGCAAGGAGCTTGTGCCAAGTCCTCTACGATAATGTAATTTTGTGCCGCTTGAGCATTAGGATTGAAAATAGCTTTTCGAATCGTACTCTTGGGAGGTCGGAAGATCGATTCTAAGGAGGGCTTCTCAATAGTGAGAGAATTCGATGGTACAGTGGCATCAGTTAAGGAGTCAAAATATTTTTCAGCATTGCTTCCAGCGGATTCCTTTGAAGGGATCGGTTCGTAAGATCACAAGCGAGTATTCAAATTGATCGTCTCATTACCCAGCATGAGAACATGCGCGGTATTGGATGGCTCCCCCTAGGCTGGGGGGCTTTGAGCAATCATCTACTGGTTCTGAGTAGGAAACGAATCATTGAGGACTGTGGGAGTTGGTTTACTCGTAAGAAAATTTTGTACTTCGTCTCTATGGGGACACTCTTTGGAGAAATGGTGATCTCCACATAGTAAACAAAGATACTTTAGTTTTCATTTCTACTTGGTATCGTCAGGAGTGCTCTTTTGTTCCTGCTGGGAGGAAGACTTTTTGGGTTTTCCCTTGTTCTTCTTCGTATCGCCAGACTTCTGAGATGAAGCTGATTGGACAGAATTCACCTCTTCAGTTACAGTAGGAGTGGTGGACTTGGTGGTGCTGTGGCCAGCCGGAGTCGGGTTGGATGATCCAATAGTGCTAGCAGCAAGCTAGGTGTTAAGGGAACCAATGATTCCATCAATTTGGAGTCCCTTATGTGGTTTCACAGGGTCATTAACGTCACGGGGTGCGTCGGGCAGAATATCAAACAAAGTGCCAGATTGAGTGTAGACTAGGTCTAGCACATGGGCACTCGCGATGGCTTGTTCTTCAGTGACAACACCTCGCATAGCAACGTCTCTTGCTATGGTAGGTATGAAAGATTTTGTGAACTAGTCTGCTAGGAGCTGATCCGGAATGGGAGCATTAATGAGACGTCATCTCCTTCACCACTCGTGGATGTGATCCGAAATGTGAGTGGTGGTATTATGACAGAGCGAGGTTAAAAGCTCGGTACCAGTCTCATACCGTATTGGCAGCTGGAAATGTGTCAAAAAGTTCATGGCAAGAGAACCAAAATTAGGAAAAGAGTGCAGTGGCAATTCAATGTACCACTTGGAAGCCGAATCGGTGAGAGTCCTTTGAAACAATCTAAGATGAATTGAATCGTCCATTAAGGAATTAGATGAACACCATAAGTGGTATGTCATCATGTGTTTTTTAGGGTCTTCACCCATCTTGCTGTCAAACTTGGGGATATCAGACGAACGTTTCACCAGAATCGGTGGCCAGTTAGATCATTCATAAATAGGATCATTGGTTAAACGGGACAGGTCAGGCAAGTCCAAAGTAGCCAGGAAGGGCAGCTGTGGGTTAGGCCGCGCGTATTGATAATATGGATAAGGCATGTAGGGACCAAACTGACCGTAAGGTGTACCAGGATGAAACTGACCGTAGGGGGGTGTGCCGCCCAGACCGTAAGGAGGTCCACCACCATAAGGTGGTCCATTCCAATAAGGTGGGGGTCCGCCTCAACCTCTGGGAGGGGGTGGAGGTCCGCCGCCACCACCGGGAGGAGGTGGGGGTCCATAACCGTAATAAGGTGGCCCACCAACACCTCCGCCTGGAGGGGGTGGTGGACCACTTCCATCGCCAGAAGGAAGGGGGCCCCCACCACCTCCGCCACCAGAAGGATGAGGGTCTCCACCACCACCGCCACCACCATAGTAACTAGGTCCTCCACCGCCTTCCCCTGGAGGAGGTGGTGGACCACCGCCGCCACTCGAAGGGAAATGTCCTCCTCCACCATGATAGGGTGGTCCCTCGCCGCCTCTGCCGGGAGGGGGTGGTGGACCGTTCCCGCCGCCGCCGGAGGGGTGAGGGATGTAGGTAAAATGAGGTGGGCCTCCACTAGGGTTAGGTGGGGGCTTTCCGCCTCCAGCAGGAGGTGGGGGAGGACCGATCGGGGGTGGTGGTACTTGAGGGATAGTCGACTGGGGTCCGTGTTGCAACACAGGTTTTTGCCCCCATAGAGTGTATGGATTCCTGGGATAAGGTATCCCGTATGGTATGTTTCTGGGATTAGGTTGTCCCAGTGCAGGGTTAACAGAACCTGGATATGCTTGACTCCATGAGGGTTGAGTTACATTTGACGGCCCTCCAACATGAGATAATATCATGGTGGACGGTCTAGCGGGTTGAGAAGGTTCGTTGGGGATTCCACCACCTATGTTCTGGTTAGTAAATGAGGGTTTCCCCCTAGCCACAACAGGTTGACCACTATTCAAAGGTTGAACCAATGTAGGTTGTTGACTAGCTACCATAGTAATAACATTACCAATAAGACAATCCATGGGAATGGAATACCCTCCCCTCGAATTCTGAGGTGGGGGAGGAACTAGTAAAGTAACTGTGGTAGTGACAGGTGTGTTGGACTATTGTCCTTCCACCGGTTGGTTGACTTGAGGTGCAGGATTGGACTCTTACGAGGGTTGACCAGTCTTATTAGTGGTCTCGTGGTGGGGTGCTTCAGGTGATCCGAAAGATATCGAATGAACTGGGATAGGTTGGTAAGGAGGTAACGATGGGTCTTGAACCCTCCGTTGGAGACTTGACTACCAAAACTCTTCAGCCATGGAACGAAAGTGAGCCAATTGGCCACAAAAGTAAGCTAAAGTGTCTTCCAGGGTAGTCTCACTGGGTGAGGATGAAGTGGAAAAATGAGCCACTGGGTGGTTTGTAGAAGATGTCCAGTAAGCTGCTGAAGGACCAACAGCTGTAGTAGGGTCATCCTGGGGTCGGTTTATACATTCCAACGATCCAGGTTCTCCCGGGAAAATGGGTGAAATGTCTCGTGAAGTGGGAGTGTGTGCTTCTTCATCCTGCGGGGGATGAGAGGTAGATGAATCTGGTGGAAACAAAAGTCCTCCAACATTCAAAGTGGGTTTTTCCACTTTAGTAACTACGACCGCGTTATGGTGATCCATTCTTACCCTCGAAATAACCTCCATATTAAGGGGATATTCGGGTGATAAGTTTAAGATCCTAAGGGACCTTCTCTAGGGAAAATCCACCAGAGTGTCAGGATGATCAGCCAGGATGGCTGAAAGAGGGTTTCTCCTAAGGGTATGCTAAAAGAAAAGAAGTCCAGAAAAACCTAATCAAACTAAGGCAACAAGCAAACATATGTGACAGAGTGGATTCAAAAGTCTGGAACCTCACGGGATTATCAAGGCATTGCAAACCACGATATACTGCAGTGTCCAACAATATGATGCGACAAGGAGGATTGGGACCGTACCCTTGCCTACATACCTGATTACCTGGATAGTATGTGCGTGCTAATCTCCCCGAGTGTTGTTCTCGGTGTATTGCTTTGCCAAGACGGCCAAATGGTTAACTCGGTTGGTTTCAAGAATCCTAATGGTGTCTCCCGATATACGCAAGGTACGTGGGAGCTCAAATCCGTAGTGGTGCTGTTTAATGCACAACCGTTCGACAAGAGACCTTTCGATATATGTGTCCAGTAAGTGATACACTCTTTGATATACGCCAAGTATGGATTATGGTACTTGGTGGGTACATGAAGGAGCTCAATATACCGATGTACGTGGAAAAATACAATACCCCCGAGATACAGTGCTTGCAAATAACGATAGCTGCCACGCTTAACGACGCTGGAACACGTCTCTAACTTACACACAAGTTGATAAACATTTTACCTAGTTCTACCGTTAATTTTATCTTGGACGGTTAGGTGAATGCATGAGGTGAGTACTTAATCAGAAGCATAATGCAATTCCTAGCTACATGCATGAAATATTCTTTTCTTTCAATGAATTCTAGCTATGGGAAGGAGAAAGCTTTTTTTTCCAATAATATTGCCAAAACAAACTCAATGCAACACAATTCCCAATTCAAACAAATTTGACAATGAAAGTATTCTTTTCCTTTTATGTGAAACACAAAAGTACACAACACTACTAAACCAAATCAAAACAATTTTGTCTTTTCTTTTCCTTTTCAAAGTAAAATGACACTAAGTTATGAAAAGAGAGGATTCTGAGATGAAATACGCAAGCTTTTCAATTTCAATTTCAATGATCTAAAGGCAACAAAAATAAAAAAATGCATCTATCTTTCCTTAGCATGGAATCAATTTTGCAAAAATCGAAGCGTTCTTTGAGCCTTTCAAGAAAATGAGTGATTCATAATTCGAGAAAAACACAATAGATCATACATTCATTCAACTTTTCCAAAATATAAACAAGAATTTTCAGATGCACAACAATCTTTCTTCAATAATTTTTTGAGAAAAAATGGGAAAGAAGCACTTTTAATCTTTTCGATGGATGCATCAAAGAATAAACTTGATAACAACTCTACTTTCAGATCTAAATTACTGAAAAGAAAACACTACCCGCAGCACTCATACATTCAGAAAACTCAAGAAAAAGACAAGCACTCATTCAAACCGAAAAACACACTTAACTCAAAATCAAGCAGCAGCAAGCAAACTAAGTAGGAAAAGCTCAAAACAAATGTAAATGAGGTCTGGAGGTTGGTCCAATGCGATGATCAGATCAGGGATGGAAGGAAGGAAATGCAAGAGTGAACGAATGAAGGTGGAGGAGACTAGAGTATCCACCACTACCTAACTCAAACTTGTCCACGACGGAACCCAAAATCAATCCAAATGAAACCAAACTCTCAACACACAAATCATAAATGGGGTCTCTGGCTGGATCTTGCAGCACATAGAGAGTTCATACATCAGACCAAGGTTCAAACTGTCAAATGACGGAAGGAATGCCTATATGCCAACTTTTGACAGATCGGCGCACTCTGCCCTTACACACTGTGTGACGTCGCATTTTACCTTCACGGGAGGTGCGACGATGTCGCAGTATACCAATGTAAAGGATGCGACAGGTGACTAACAGGTGAAGAACAAAGACTCAGAATGATACGGTGTCGCTCTGTTTCTACTGCCCAGGTGTGACAGGCGAGGTCTAGATTAAAAAATGAATAAGATCTCTCAACAATGAACCATAAACAGGCTTGAAAATGAGTTGTATAAAATCAAAGGAAACAAATCAGAATCTTCAACGTGAATATCTGATAGTGAAATCAATCCTAAGAATTAAATTGCAAAAATGATAAAAGAGGCTTGTGTCAAGTAATCAACTGAAAATGACTCTCATATTAATGACCACTAAAAAAGAAAAAACATTGATATCCCCAGTGGAGTCACCAGATTTGTTATCAGACAATCCACTCGGGCGGACGGGAGCTGAATCTCCCTAGCTCAATGTGAGTCTAGAACAAATAGAACAGACTACAAGTGCATTTCCTAGATCCGCTTAAGGACCAAGTACTAGATGTCTTACCTTTTTACTACACAATCCTTTCTCCTGAATGTTGATCCACATCCCATGGTCATTAGATACAAGCTGCAAGACCTGTTAAGACAAGAAACAAGAGAAACTAGTAAAATACATCTATACAATAAGCGATCTCAGTAAACAGTTAAGCAGGTAAACTACACAATATCATTGCACATGAGAACAATATTGGTGGAAAGCATTTGTATTACTGCAAATAGAGGAGTGCATAATAGAGATATAGAACTACAACCAAGACTTAACGCAGTATCACTTCTCCGACCAAGCCAATTGCCATATCCTTCCAAGGAAGTATGAGTTCTCCAATGGGTGAATGGAGGTGTATTGAGAAAGATTTCACTAGCATGTAGATACCATAGTCTTCCTCCCTTTTGGGATAGGAGTGAGGTTCACTTATATAGGACTAAGTGGATAGGGTATGGATAGGATAGGTTGAGAGATGGTAGGAGAGAGATAGGGGATCCTCTCAAAGAGTTAGGGGTCGAGTATCATCTCCCCTAGAGGTCAGGGATAAGCCCCTAAATGAGCAAATTTTGAGAAGGATCTCGAATAAGCTATTTTTGCCCATTAACTGACCTCGTTGCACCCTGTAGTGGAGAAAGATGCGACGTCGCATGTTGCTAGTGTGCAACCTGCGATGACCTCTCAAAAGATTGCAGAACTGAGTGCAAACCCTCCCAGGATGATTACTTAGTCTAGGTATCTTTAGGGATGTATACACTGAATCTGATGATGAGTAGATTTTGAGTGTAACATTCTTCTTCTTCTTTGAAGGACAATTTCTAGCAAAGTGTCCTGGTTTTTGACAATTATAACTTTTAGTTGAGGAGAGGTATCTTTCTGAACTTCCTCCATCTTTATTTTGAGATCTATGTGGAGGATGAGACCTCTTATGGCCATTCTTCTTGGAGTTAAAATAAATCCTTCTTCTTCTGGTGTGAGTGGCCAAAGCTTGGTCATCTTCTTTGAGCAAGGATTCTCTGTTGGCTACTAGCCTTTCTTGAATGTAATCCTCCCATACCACATCAAACTTCATACTTTCTTTTCTTGCACACATGGTTTGGATGAATGACTCCCAAGTTCTAGTGAGACCATTGAGTGCAGTCATAACTAGTTCATCTTCATCAAGGGTGTCTCTAATGGCTTCTAGTTGTTCCTTGAATTGGGATACCCTTGTGAAATAATCTTTAATAGATTCTCCTTTATTCATTTTGGTAATCTTCAATTGAGTTCTCAAATTCATCTTTCTGTTGATGTTCCTCCCATCATACATTCTTCTAAGGGCATCATACATTTCCTTTGGGGTCTTCTTGGATTCCACTTAGGGAATCAAGTGGTCCTTGATAGAATCAACAATGATTATGTTTGTCCTAATCAAGTCCTTATACTTTTCTTTGGCTTCATCTTCCACAGGTTATGCAACCTCATCTTTGATGTATTGGGAAAGATCAATCTCTTAAAGAATGAGACCAATCCTATATTTCCATGCTCAAAAATTCTCTATACCCTCTAGCTTGTCTTCAAGATTAGTGCTTGGAGCCATCTTATAGAAATTGAAGTTTCTCAAAAGATAGAATAAAACTTATCAGGAAATGTGCTTGATTAAATTGAGATGACTAGTGTACTCTGCTTCTAGAAACTTCAACTTTTCACCCTTCAAATCTGATCAGAAACTTTTCGGATCTGCAATAGAATTTATGGTTTTCTAGTTCGGAATTTTTCTGGTTTACTTGTGCACAGGTGCACAGTTTTTCTGGTTTACTGGTTTTTCGGTTTTATGGTTTTATGGTTTTCTGGTTCAAAATTCAAACTAGGGTTTGACAAAGACCGGGGTTATACCCACTCAAACATTTTGATCTAGGACTCATAATTTTGATTTTTAGGAGGAGCATCCAACCATGCTCTCAGAATCCAAAAATTTCAACATTTGCAGAAACCCTAATTTTTACCGGAGGAGGAGAGAGAGGTATTTTCACTTTGTGAAAGATGTCCTATTCAAGCTAGCTCTCATACCATGTAAGATTAGCCTAAATTCACAAGCAATATCATTGAAATAAACACAATCACAAGATAGAAAAAGATTAAACCTGGGAAACCCTCATGGGGTAGAAAACCCAGCAAAGCTTTCCTCAATATAGATAATCAACCAATACAAAGATGTAGTCCCCAAAAAAGAGCTCCTGTTAAATTTTCAGAATTTACTTCAATAAGATCTAGGATCTTAACTGAGAGAACAACATGTACAACAAATCTATAGCATATCAATCATGGACACAATAATGCAAGCACACAAGAGGCACAGAGTTTACTTGGGGAAAACCATAAAGGTGAAAAACCCCAATAACTTCCTCAGAGATAGATAGAGCAATGATACAACCAAAATACAAGAGATTGTCTTCTCCTAGCAGCAGAGCCTCCTCCTCCACAAGTGTGCCATTCTCCCAAGTGTGAGTGAGAGAATAGAATGTGTAAAATGAGAGAGACACGCTCTCTATTTATACACTAACTTGACTTGACCTTTACTCAACTAGGTCGGCCTCAACTTAACCACTTAACATAATGCTGACTGGGCCGACCCCCACTAGGGTGGTCTAATAACCCTTTGACCCACATGGACGACCCCCAATAGGGTGGTCTAATAACCCTTTGACGCACATGACTTATACAGGGCCGACCCCAACAAGGTTGTCTAATAACCCATCAAGTATAAGTTACGACACTTACAATATAAATGACGACACTTCCGTATAGAGGAATAATAACATCTCTATAGGAATACAATATACATATATGTGAAATACATTCCGAAGTTACATATACATCAACACTCCCTCTTAACTAGGAAGGTATTTCTCGACACAGGTCTTCTAGCACAAGTCATCTTCTCTGGATCATCGTCACTGGATAATCATCATCGAGTCATCATCATCGTCACTGCTGTTGCTATCTCAATCAATCTCTGAATCTACTCGTCATAGGAAGTTCTACAGAGCCTGTTAACACCCAAAAAGTGCTCACTACCTCATCTACCCCATTACATGACTCATTTGTCCATATTTCCTACCATATTTGCCTCCAGAACCTTAAAATCCCATTAAAAAGCCTCCAAAATGCCACCAAACCATTAAAAAAGCCTCCAAAAGGCCAAAAAACCCCCTTTTCCCCCAAAATAATCCAAAATTCCTCCAAAATAGCAAAAACCCTCTAAAAAGAGAATAAAAAAATATGAAAAAGAGGAAAAAGAGGAAAAAAGAAAGGAAACAACCCTATACAGCTAACCTAAACCATATGGTTCCCAAAACCATGGGCCAGCACTCTACCACTAAAAACCTATAAATAGGTGATGGAGGCCCCTCATTTCATATCCACAATTAAATACACCCTTACTCTGCCAAAATCACTCTTGAAACCCTAGCTCACCCTTGAGCTACTTTCACCCTTGAGTGCCCCTTTGGCCCATTTCCAACCCTTTAGGGAAAGAGAAAGGAGCAAAGCTGGAAGCTGGGAAGCAACCCTCTTGGACTGTTGCAAGAGCTTCACCAACCTCTACACCTGAGGTAATTTTTAATATAAAAAAAAAATCTTCACCATATGTTCATGTTTTGTTATTTTTGTTAATGTTCATGCTAGGTTAAATGTTATATTGTTTTAGTACTTTAATTTACTGTTTATTGAACTACTACTAAGGAGGCCCTTCTCCTTAGTAGGTTCTCATTTGCACAAGCTAGGGTGAAAACCCTAGCTACAGTTTTGGCGACTCCCCTTGTGTTCCTTTGAATTTCTGGTTCTAGTTTTAAATATTTTTAATTTTATGCAATATTTTTCTGTTTTTTCCTTTCGGTTGTCCCTTTCGGCTGCCATAAACCACATCTTTTACACCCCGCAGTTGCGTTATGACCACATCTTTCAGGCATTTACCTGCGATCCGACCGTGGCTCTCAGATTGTTTTCGGCGACCTACCGGCGGTTTCCAGTCTATTACCTATGATCCAACCGCGGCTATTAGATTGTTTCGTGCGGCCCGACAGCAGCTGTTAACCCATTTTTCTGTGGCCCACTTGCGGCTTTCAACCATTTTTCTGCAACCCACCTGTGTCTTTCAGCTTTTTCCTGCGTCCCACTTGTGTCTTTCAACCATTTTTCTGCAACTCGCCTGCGTCTTTCAGCCATTTTTCTGCAACCCGCCTGCGTCTTTCGGCCTTTTTCCCGCGTCCCGCTTGCGGCTTTCAGCCATTTTTCTGCAACCCACCTGCGTCTTTCAGCCATTTTCCCGCGTTCCGCTTGCGGCTTTCAGCCAGTTTTCTGCAACCTGCCTACGTCTTTCGGCCTTTTTCCCACGTCCCGCTTGTGGCTTTCAGCCATTTTTCTGCAACCCGTCGGCATCTTTCAGCCATTTTCCCACATCCCACTTGTGGCTTTCAGCCAGTTTCCTGCAACCCGCCTGCGACTTTCAACCTGTTTCCCGCGGCCTGACTGCGTCTTTCGGCCAAAATCCCACAACCTGTACGTGACTGTTGAGCTTTTTTTCGCGGTCCGACCACACAAATTTGCCACAGACTCGCGGTCTGTTTTCTGCACTTTTTTCCCTGTTTTGAACCCAACACTTTGTTGCAATATTTTCTGCACTTGCACAACCATCTGTCCTACCTGCAGCCATACTTCCCTACAGCCTTTTTTGTAGTATTATTTCTGTTCCATTTACAGAATATTTTTTAAATTTCAGCGTTTTAATTAAAAAAGAGAAACTTTTGCATTTCAAAGTTTAAATTCTGTATTGTTATTTTTAGTTAGAAACTTTCCCACCCCGTGGAACTTTTACTTTGGTTCATCATCTCACACGCACACACTCTATCACCTAATTCAAGTCATCCCTAAAATACTACTTAACACAACCAACATTCTAACCCCACTTGGGGAACACATAAGAATTTTTGTAGTTAGGTAGGATCGGGGGGATAGGCATCCAAATAACACCCCTCGGTTGCATACACTTGAGACATAGCTGTTGTCCATTAGGGAACCAAAATCCCCTAGTATTTTTTGGCACTGTCACAACCAGTTTATCAGAGGGCCTCTCCCCTAGGAGGGTTGAAGTCGCCAGACTGGTTCTAGAGGCCTGAGTTGAATACCGCAATCCATTCAGTAACTGAAGGCTACCTTTCACAGTTCTCGGGGTATCACCTGCATGGGGATACCGCGGCGATAGAACCAAACGGCAGATTCACCTTTTTTGGATGTGTCATGAACGGGGTATCTTAGTTGCCTTTCTTCTAGGATTGACTACCCGGTGTCCCTCCCAGTAGGGGGATATCTTTAGCCACTTGGCTCTACTATCCATATTGTCTAACTTGGATTTCATCACCTTGCAGAGGATATGTCTAGTTGAGTCAGAATACTATTTAGCTAGGTGTTTGCATGCTCCCTTACCTCCTTTTGGTCTAGCGAGTCCACTATTTTTATTTTTTAGGAAACCTGCTGCTTGTTGGTATTCTGACCATTTTTTTTGATACTCCACTTATTGTAGCACAGTTGTTACAGTAAGTGTTTTGAGTTGGTTGTTGGCCCGAGTGCCATATTTTTTGAGCTCTCCTTCTGCACACTCGGTTGCATTAGGGTTTTTGAGCTGTTTTTCACTCAACACAACCCCCAGATATTTGACACCATTGAGTCCCTGAGACATTCTCGGTGCCTCCGGGGCGAGCCCCCACAGCACGGTTCACTTGACACCACCCGTCATAGACATAGATCTTCATCACTTGATACCCCTCATCATAGATCCCGAGCCTTGTCACTTGACTCCACTTGTCAACGGCATAGAACTCCATCACCCGACCTAGACACCCCTTATTTTCCCTCTGATTCTGAGGCAGAGTCCGAGAACCCCATTTACACTGCACCAACCAGCCCCATGGCTGGCGTGACTTCCACCCCTTTCTTTGTAAGGACCATTGGTGGAGCATCCACCACCACCCCAGCTACCACACCTACTTTGGGTATGCCCTCGATGGGGCCCACATCTACCATTTCGATCACTGCACCCATTCCAGTAGCTGGCATACCTATCGCCAATCCATCAGTGACTCACACTACCCTTGGCGGTGCAGGACCATCCCATACCACTTTCGTTCCTCCACTTGGGGGAACCATCCCAAACCCAGCCCCTCCACTTGGGGGTATTGGCCCTGTTGGAGCCTAGGTCGTAGCTGCGGTAAAGCTGCGAATTTTGGGGAAAAGACACAAGTATGAAAGGAAAGTGCTAATTTTGGGACAAGCACTAAGTTTTGGGCAAGAAGGAGACGGTGCGCAGTACGGTGCCAGATGGACAAGCTCAGCAAAGATCATGGACCAGAAATCGCGGAGCTCGCGCGCACGTCATCGAAGAATGAAGGTGGCTCAGCTACCATAATAAATAAGGCGATGGAGTAGAGGGCTCAGCTACCCTCATTTAAAGGCTAGTACAGAAGTTATGGTTGCTCGGATCAAGGAGGAGCAATGGACCAGAGCATTGAAGGCTAAGGACGATCGCCCATACCCACAATCTGTGCCGGAATTCATGGAGCCTGCAGGAAGCGGCGACATGACTGCAAGCGGCGCCTACAGTACACCTAGCCATGTGCGTGGTTAGGGTTTTCGGGAATCACTGTTGGGAAAGGCCCACAGTTTTGTAAAGGTGCGACCGCCATGGCCACCTATATATATGAATAATTGTAATGGGTAGACGTTAGAGAAAGTTAGCAAGTAAGAGTTAGATACTCTTGAGGATAGATCATGTGTTGATTGTCCTTTGGTATGTTTCTACTGTGTGTAGAACTAGAGGAGAATCGGATAGCCGAGGAGCTAATCCCTGAGTGGCCAGACAGTCTGTGTGACGTCTGCGCCTTTGTAATCTCTGTAGAGAAGAGACTGATTAAGAGAAGGGCTCCCAGCTGTGTGCGTGGAGTTTCCTGTAAAGATCTAAGGCTGCAGCTGTGTGCGCAGCATATTGTATAACTCTATGGTTTTCTGGTTAATATAAACTCCCGTGGACTTGGTGTTCCTCGAGGAGATGAGTTCCACATATATCTTCTTGTTATAATGTTTGCGTGAATGATAACTATTTAGAGTTCATTATTTGTATGTGCGAGACTCTTGTATTATCTTTGCGACTGTTTAAGTGAGTTGGAAAGGTCCCTTGATAGCTATAAGTGTTAAGTACCGAAGAAGTAGTAACGCGCGGTCGGTGCTGCGAGAGAAGACTGCGTTACTGCGCTGAGTGTGAAGGGCGAGGAAGTATTTAGCGCGTCGACGCAAGGGATAGTTGCCTTCTGCGCCAGAGAGGAGGAACTGCGCAGTAGGCCTGCAAAGGAAGGAGTCCGCGCAGCTGCGCCGAGCGGCCTGCGGGAAAGTCCGACCGCCGATATCTGAGGAACCAGAAGAGGAAGAGCAATCTCCGCGTCACCCAGGTTAAGGAAACCTGATTCCTTAACCCCCCCATAGCCACTTCGGGTGAGACCTCGAGCTGCTGCACAGCTCGTTGCCGAGAGGGCCAGTGCGCCAAGGGGTTTTGTTGCTGCGCTTCATTAAAACCCGGGTCTGCCCAAGTAAAGCAGCCAACAAATGGTTCCGTTGCCTAGTGACCTTGTTATTGTAAGACTTGTTATTTCAGAGACGCGCGAGATAGAAACCAACAAATGGTTCCGTTGCCTAGTGACCTTGTTATTGTAAGACTTGTTATTTCAGAGACGCGCGAGATAGCAACCAACAAATGGTTCCGTTGCCGCGTGAGCAAGACTTCTTATTTCAGTGATGTGCGAGATTGACGCGCAACCTAGAGAAAGAAAGGAGCCAACAAATGGTTCCGTTGCCTTGTGACTTATTACTGTGAGTTGTTATTTCGGCGACGTGAGAGATACTGTTGCAGCCAACAAATGGTTCCGTTGCTTTGAACCCTGTTGTTGAGCCAACAAATGATTCCGTTGTCTTGCGACTTACTGTTGTGAGACTTATTATTTCCAAGACATCTGGGATCGTTGCTGAAGCCAGCAAAAGGTTCTGTTACACTGAGACTTGCTCAGTTAACAAATGTGTTACTGGAATCCTACAGCTAAAGAAATTGGAGACTGGTTTGATTTAAAGGCTAAAGAGTTCGCTGAACAAGAAAATAGAAGTTCTACGCTCCAAACAGAAGACTGGTTACAGAAGTATATTTATACTGACCTTCACGAAATTTTCTTTGTTACCTTTGCACTGGAGTTACACGCTTGGATAGCCAAGTTAGCAGATTCTAGACCTACTGTGCATATTGATCGACCAGTCGCTTGGACGCCTGAGCTAGCCAGTATTGTGAAGCGGATAGACAATCCTGTGTCCCGCGCAGTAGAATTTTGGTTGAATAGTCTATTGAAAGGTTTCATCACCGAGTTTGCAGTAGACACAAGACAAAGTTACAGTGAAGCTGAGAGGAATTTCTTCCAAGTACACAGAGGTAAGTTCTTAAATTCTTTGAACTTATGGATTAAAATGCTTCTGTATGAAAAAGGAAAGCTATGTATTACTTCTGATGAATAGCATAGACAAGTAATGTCCGTAGATTCTGATAGCGATCCTGAACTTATTGGTTGCACTCGTAGTGGAAAACGGTATAAAGTAGGCCTTGACCAACATTCTTCTGAGTCGAGCCCAGACAATAGTCAAGTCCCTGGACCAAGCCATATAGAAAGACAAGAGAGTGCTCATATCCCTTATTACCCTTTTACACCGCAAAAGCCAGACAAAGCTCAGTATAACCCCGCAGTAACACCTTCTATTAGCCCACACGGTACTTCTAGTACCTCTGTACCACCTTTATTTAACCAGCCCAGAAGCACTACTACAGCAGCCTCACCTCAACCTAACACAAGAAGGATGGGTGATGACATGAAGCTACCAACTTTTAGAGGAACAGGGATAGAAGACCCTGAGCAGCACTGGTTCTTATGTGAAGCTATTTGGACAATTAAGCAAATTAATGATGATGCTGTTAAACTGGTTCAGTTAGCAACCACACTAAGAGAAAGAGCCTTGACTTGGTTCATGAAATACTCAGCAGCACAGAATAGAACGCTTGCTGAGGTAAGAAATGCTATGATTAGAGAATTTAAGAAACCTAAATCAGAATCACAGTGTATAACAGAGCTCAAAGACATCAAACAGTTACCTACAGAATCAGTATGGGACTTTGACCAGAAGTTCAAAGCCTTGATAGATCAAGTAAGCTTCGAGTTTGCACCACAGCAGCATAAAGAATGGTTCATTGTTGCACTGCTTCCACACATTAGACTTCCTCTTATGCAACAGAATCTCAATACTCAGGAACAAGCTCTAGAGATGGCTATGAAACTAGAAGCTTCGACTATTGCGGGAACAAGCAACGATGTTGCGCATTTACAGAACCAATTAGCAAACTTAACCTTGCAAGTGCATGATATTAAGAAAGGCAAGGAGGTTAAGGAAGAAATTTGGTGTACAAAATGTAAATCCCAAGGTCATTCAAAGGACCATTGTCCCGTTTTCATAGACTATATTGCAACTGGAGCGCCTAACCCTTTACCACAGGCACAGGGACCTTGGTGTGAAATCTGTAGAACTAGAGGTCATAGACCACAAGAATGCCACTTACTTCAGAAATATGTACAAACTCCAAAGAATCTATATTGTAATTTCTGTAAATCAGTAGGTCATGATGAGAACAATTGTAGAGCATATGACCTTATGATAGAAAGAAAGCATGATGTTTATAGGGTACAAGCAGAGACACCAGGACCCACAGCAGGTCCACCTTATGACCAAACTCGGGACGCCCGAGCAGGAAATTACAGGGGACGCGGACGCACAACAAATTTTGGTCGCGGAAGAGGACAGATCACTTGTTATAATTGCGGAACACAAGGTCATTTTGCCAGGGATTGCCAAAATCCTACAACCCTCTGCAGGTATTGTAAATCTTCTGACCATATCATTGAAGAATGCCCTCAGTTACAGGCTAAGATGCAACCAAAGACCCCACAGGTCAATCAAAATATTCAGTTGATTGCAGCAGAAAAAAGAGAACCAGACCCTACAGTTAATATAATGACACGCAGTGGAGCAACCACTGGTGCGCAAGAGATGGGAACGGGAAAGCAAGCGACGCAATGGGTGCGCTGCGCTAATATTAAACTAGCCCCACTTAACCTGCAGAAGCAAAAAGAAGCATTCAAGCAAGCTCAAGAGTATTTCTCAGATCCGAGAACTTCAAGTTCTGCCGCAATTCCGCAGAACAATATTAGATCGCAAGTGCTAAGCCAAGACAACCTGGTACAAGAACAGGCCACTACAGCTGGAAGGCCTGATGCCGAGCATGCACTAGGCAGTGTTCATGCGTTCCTGCGACAATGTTTAAAATTGTTGCGCAATGAAAAGGCAACTCTAGAACTCCAACACCTGTTGGATCAGTGCCAACAGTCTGCTTCGACGAACACACCGCAGTGTGCTGTTCACCAGATTAGGAGTCACATTAGAACTGGAAAAGAGATGAGGCTTATAGCGCAGATTGGAGCATTTGAAATGGATGAAGTCATGTTAGATTTGGGCTCCGAATCCAATGTTCTCACTATGCAGACATGGGAACAGATGGGAAGCCCTCAGCTTACAAGATCCCCTATCCAGCTAAGACTCGCAAATCAGCAACGAGTCTCTCCATTGGGCAGATTACCCAATGTACCTATTGATATTGAAGGAGTTAGAAGCTCTGCAGACTTTGAAGTAATCAAAATCATGGATGATAATAGACCATACCCAGCACTTTTAGGAATAGACTGGGCATTTGATAATTTGGCTGTCATTAATTTGAAGAAAAGACAGATGACCGTTGAGGATGACCAGATTAGGGTCATCGCACCACTTGATCCTATTCAAGGACCAAGGTATATAGAACCCATTCGCGCAGAAGAGGAAGCGCGCCACATGGAAAGTTTGTACCAAATGACCACTAACCACAGTGACTATGTCAACCCCACAGCAGATGGCCATATCAGTTGGCGATGCGATAGCTCGTGCACATCAGACTCAGATGCAGGATTGGAAAACTGGCAGAATCGTTTACATGAGGTTTCTGCAAGACGTTGCGCAAGGATGACTAAATCCATTCGATGGATTGGCATAGAATTAACTGACACTCCAATTTTTGATGGTCTAACTGAAGTAACTAAATTCATACAGGAATATGAACAAAAGCTTCCAGAACCGCAGCGCATACAGGCACTAGATATAGCATTGCGCGCTACACCCGCAAGATGGTGGGCCGCGCATAAGGAGAATATTCACACATGGCAACACTGTCGCAGATTGATACTGCGCAGATTCCAGGACACTACAGCAGAAGTGTCGCGCAAATATGAGGGACAGAGTGACCCCAGGTCACACATTGAAGCATGCATTCAGCAATGGTCAGATATTCCGCAAGATGAATGGGTTCACCTATTCATCCACACATTGGATACAGTTCCAAGGAACTGGTATACTGAAACAGAATTGCGCAAAGGCACTCTCACTTGGCCTCTTATGATAGAAAGCTTTCAACTTACCTTCAGTTTTGACTCAGAACATCTGAGTATTGATCAAGCTTTGAAGTGTATTAAAAAGAAGATATTTGAAGAATGCCCGTTATCAGAATACTCCCAACCAGATTGGGCTGTCCAGATAGAACATGCCCTGGAATGCTATAACTTCACCGCTGAAGAGGAGGAGGACGATCCTCGCAACATCAATATCCCAGAATCAGAAGGGACGCGCAATATTAAAGGTCCTGAGCTTGACATCCCTGCCATCACAGAACACATCAAGCTCAAAAAGATTAACATTGGTACAGTAGCTGAACCAAAGTTTGCTTCTATAGGAGATTATTGGGATGATGAAACTGTTGGACATGTTTCAGAATTATTACATGACTACCAGGATATCTTTCCCACCAAGTTCACAGAAATGAAAGGAATCCTAGGAGACTTAGGAGTGATGCGCATACCTCTGAAAGAAGACGCCAAGCCAGTAAAGCAGCGCCCATACAGATTGAACCCGCGCTATAAAGAAAAAGTCAAAGAAGAAATTGATAAGATGCTTGCAGCAGGTATTATTGAGCCAGTAGAGGAAAGCGATTGGATTAGTCCTATGGTGGTCCAAGAAAAGAAAACGAAAGGTGAAATAAGAATCTGTGTCGACTTGCACAAACTCAATGATGCATCAGCGCACGATCCATTTCCCACCCCTTTCACAGATGAAGTACTTGATAATGTTGGAGGACAAGAGGCTTACTCTTTCACTGATGGTTTCTCAGGATATCATCAGATCAGAATCCATCCGGACGACCGCCACAAGACTACTTTTGCAACTGAATGGGGCTCATTCCAGTATACGGTAATGCCCTTTGGTCTTAAAAACGCACCTGCTATCTTCTCTAGAGTTGTTGTTGCTGTTTTCAAAGAATTCATTCACAAGTTTCTAGAAGTCTATTTTGATGAATGGACTGTATTTGGCCTATTAAAGAACCATATTGCAAATCTGCGCATGATGTTAGAAAAATGTAGACAGCATCAGATTTCCCTTAACTTGAAAAAATGTATATTCTGTGCGCCCTTTGGTATTTTGTTGGGACATATTGTATGCAGACAAGGAATCCTGATGGATCCTGCGAAGGTTGCCATCATTGCTAATTTACCTGCACCCAACTCAGTTAAACAATTGCGCACTACATTGGGACATACAGGTTACTACAGAAAATTCATCAAGGGTTATGCAAAGATCACAGCACCTATGGAAAGATTGCTGAAAAAGGATTCGAAGTTCCAATGGACAGAGGAATGCCAACAGAGCTTGGACACACTTAAAGAAAAGATGATCACAGCACCTATTCTAGTTTTCCCGGACTGGAGAAAACCTTTTCATGTTCATGTTTACGCTTCTTCTATAGCATTGGGGGTTGTGCTTACACAGTCTGGAGAAGGAAGTATTGACCACCCGATTGCTTACTCCAGCAGAAAGCTATCTACAGCTGAGAAGAACTACACCACTACAGAAAGGGAAGGATTAGCTATGGTGTATGCCCTACAGAAATTCAGACACTACCTGTTAGGAGCTCACTTTAAAATGTATACTGACCATTCTGCTTTGAAATATTTAGTCAATAAACCAGTGTTAGGAGGAAGAATTTGCAGATGGCTACTGCTCTTTCAAGAATATGATTTTGAGGTTATTGTAAAGCCAGGCAGATTGAATGCAGGGCCTGACCATCTATCCAGGATAGAGTCAGGAGAGGAACCTACGAGTCTGGAGGACAATCTGCCTGACGCACAGTTGTTTTCTATTCAAGCAGCAGACGAATATTATTCTGATATTCTTGAGTTTCTCACTACCGGACAAGCACCGCCTGAGCTTACAATCCAGCAGAAAAAGCAACTTGTTGTTAGAGCCGCAGACTTCACTTTGATAGCAGGACAGCTTTATAATTTGGGCCCTGACGAAGTTTTGCGCAGATGTATCTTACCACATGAAAAGAACTCTATCATCGCAGAAGCGCATTCAGGTACCGCAGGAGGCCATTTCGCAGGAAAGCCGACTGCGCAAAAGATATTAGCCGCAGGTCTGTGGTGGCCAACATTGCACAAGGATACTAAGGAATTCTGTAAATGTTGCGATGTGTGCCAGCGCACAGGAAAACCCTCAAGGAGAGATGAAATGCCGCTAAGACCCCAGATCACACTGCGCGCTTTTGATAAATGGGCCATTGACTTTGTAGGACCTATTAACCCACCAGGAAAAAGAACTGGCGCAAGATACATCATTACAGCTACTGAATACCTCACCAGATGGGCTGAGGCGAAGCCAGTTAAGAACTGCGACGCTGCTACGGCCGCACAGTTCATTTTCGAGAATATTATCACTAGATTTGGATGTCCAGTGATTCTCATGAGCGATCAGGGTACACATTTCCTCAATGAGACTATAGAGTCCCTTACTGAAGAATTTCAAATTAATCACCATAAGAGTACACCCTACCATCCTCAAGCTAATGGTACGGTGGAAGCATTCAATAAAATTCTTGAGAATGCCCTGACGAAGATCTGTAATCAACAAAGAGATGATTGGGACCTTAGAGTCACAACTGTATTATGGGCTTACAGAACCACTTGCAAGAAACTAACAGGTCACACACCTTTCAGCTTGGTGTATGGACAAGAAGCAGTTATGCCCATGGAATACATTATTCCTAGTCTTAGAATTGCGCAAATTACAGAAATGGCAGATCCTGATACTATGAATGAAAGACTTTCGCAACTGCTTGCCTTAGAAGAAGACAGACTCTTAGCCGGATTCCATCAACAGGTACAGAAGGCAAGACAGAAAGCTTGGCATGACAGGCATATTAAGAATAAAGTCTTTCAGGAACGAGACTTGGTACTCCTCTATGACAGTAAATTTACCAAGTTCCCAGGCAAGTTTCGTGTACACTGGTTAGGTCCTTTTCAGGTGATAAAAATAACAGACGGAGGCGCAGTTCAGCTTGCAAAGCTGGATGGAGAATTACTACCTACAATGATCAATGGGAGTCGGCTCAAGCTTTATTGCGACGGTCACTCCGCTCTGTCGACCTAATATTTTGCTAAAAGAGATGCAGATGCCCAGTGTAGTTGAAAGAGGCACCGCATTCAGTCTACACGGAAGTTGCGAGACACCCAGTCTCCGGCTTCCTGCGCAGTTCCTAGAAACATCCGCGCATGTCTAAAGTTTGGTTGGAGCGAACATAGTTGCGCTCTTGTGAAGCTTCTCCCCGGACCGTTGAACTATCGCTCTTGCGGAGTCCCCTTTGATAATTTGCCGCTTGAAAAAGTTTTGTTGTGGACCCCTAGAGGCACAGTTTCCTAAGTTGAAATGACCCGCCGGAAATTTTGAATTACAGCAGTTATGTAGCCGCGTCTGAATAAATGAAGGATAAGTCCGCTATTTAAGTCTAGCCATTCTGACGGATTCGGCTTAATCTCCGAAAGATCTGCATTTAACTCTGGCGCCGAAAGCATTAGCTTCTCCCGGAAGGCTGTCAGAACCCGTCAATCACACTAAATGCACCGCTACGGCAAGGAGGATAGCGTGTTGTCAACTCATCTATAGCCGCCTATAGCTACGATACCCCACTTGGTCGCATTTACTCACCTCTGGCTATAAATACCTCACACTTCTATAATTTTTGGGTTACTTTCCTCGAGTTGCTATCTTGTTTACGAATCCAAGTTATTGTTTTCAGAGCCGAGTTGTGCAGAGTAATTTCCCTTGTTTTCAGCGTCCATATCCTACGAAGGTCCGCCATTTGCTGTCCAAAGTTTTTGTTCCCTACATAGATTCACGACGGAGAACCTGTCAACTGAAGAAGTTGTTCGTCAATTCCTGCGCCGAGGCTTAGATTTCGGCATGACTACTCCAGTCACAGCTTCGACTTATGTACATCCTGGTTATTAGGATCCCAGACAATCTCCGGCTACAAGAGCGTCGCCATCACAGCCCGAAGAACCTGTTCCAGAGCCGTTGGCGACCATGGCAAACTATATTCCGCCGCGTCCAGATGATGCGCCAGAAGTACAGATCCCGAAGAATGCAAAGTATCCTATTCCGCTACCGCCACTACCGGCTAGTGTGCGAGTAGAAGGGCAACTGTTAGGACACATTCCACTGGTCAAGTTCTCTGACTTCAACCTCGGAGACTATAAGACATATCCTCAGTTCCAGCTAGACCGATATCTGGATATAGTGCATAATCCCACCAGAAAGGTTGACGAGTTCATCCCGAAGGGATTTGCAGCAAATCTTGAGCGCCCTGGACTCTTGAATTTGTTGAAGCTACCGCACTTTGGGCGTAGCAATGAAGTGAACGCAGTCGTTAAAACACTGCTATCATGCGTTCATGGAGGTTACCTTTGGCTCGGGAGGCCAATTGATCTAAATGTTGATTTAATTCACCGCATTACTGGTCTATCTAAGGCTGGTAAGGATCCCAATATTCATTTTGTGGGAAAGGACAAGGACAGAAAATTGACTGCACAGGTGGTGCAGAAGTACAACTTAACAAGAGGAGGTCGGGCTTATGACCTCACTGCAGTAGAAGATGAGGCACTCCGATTTACAGGAAGTCTGCTTGCAGGCAGACTTCTCACAAAGTGCCGACCAAAGGAAGTTACTGGAGCTGTCGTGGAGCTCGCCATCGCAGCTGCGGAGGGAGAGCAGTACAACTGGTATCTCTTTCTGCTGAATTCTTTTTTGGCTGATTGCCTGAATGTGCAGGACAATGCAGCCCAATCATTCCATTTTTCATGGCTTCTAATTTTATGCGCTCTCGTTGGGTGGAAGGAACCCCCGAATACTCAGTTCCTCCCGCGCCGCGCAGGAGAGGTTGCGGGCATGCGCTACATCAACCTCTGGGATTCCCCTAATCCCGCGAAGCGCAAGATGAATCGCGCTGTTTTTTGTGAGTACTACTATCTCCTCCGAGATACTATTCAAGAAATGCCAAGGCTGAGCGAGGAGACAGCCACGTTATATGACGGGAAGTTGGCTTTTACAGCTGACTTACATCAACTTTACCTCCGCCCTTGCGGCATTCCAGATGAATGGGCGTTAGGCCTTTACAGGATGACTACAGAGGATGTTGAAGAAACCATCAAGTCTTGGTCGGATGAGTGGAGGGAGGCCGCCGATCTCGCATCCGCGCTGCCAACCGCCGCTACGAAGGAGAAGGATAAGGGCAAGGAAGCCCGTGAGCAGAGAAGTGATGAAGGATCCACAGAACCGGCCACCAAGAAGCAAAAAGTGTCACATCCCGCTGAGGCTATTCCCTCGGGGATCGACTAGTACATACATGAGCAATTTCGCGAGCTGCGCAATGCGCACGCTCACATCAGAAGTGCTTTAGATTTGCAGTTCGTAGAACTGAAAGGTCTCGCAGGAAGAGTTGCGCAGACCCATGCGCCAGCATCTACTTCGCAGGAGCCACAAGAAATTCCAAGTGCCGAGCGAGTTGAAGAACTCATTGAAAGGCATACTGTCGTGCATATTCCGCCTACCAGCATGACACTTCCCGATCCGCTAGCTGCACTACAGGTAAGCGCCGTTGGGCCCATTGAAATTAATTTGTCTCTAATTCCTATAGAGACTCTACAGCTAGTGCATGAGAAAGTTTCTCTTGAGTTGAGAGCTAGACAGCTCTCTACATTCCAGGAAAATCAAAGACTGCAATCGCAGGAGTTACAGTTGAAGGCAATCCATCAGAATACCTCTGAGAAGCTTGCACTTTATGAGGCGCAAGACATCGGTATCAGAAACGAAGTGGATGAGATTGCCCAGTTATTGCCGACTTGCGAGATTCAACCAGATCTCCCTCTGGTTGCAAAAGTTCAAATTATTGGAGAAAGAGCGAAAACCCTGGAGCAAGAAATAGTTGCCATGGCAGAAGGCCATAGAACTCAGATCGCTGAGCTAGAAGCTCGCGTTGCTGCGCATCTTACGGATGATGCGCAGGTACAATTTGAAGCACTGAGCAGAGCTTCCACACGGATGAAAGATCGAGTACAGGAAGCCAAGAACCTGATGAACCAGGCTATGGAAGCTTGGACAGAGCTTGTGAACCTCCCTTTTAAAGTGGGACTGTCAGAACAGGTGCAAGCTGCAGAACAATCTCTCACTGTTCTCAATGAAGAAGCTAAGGCCCTAACAGGCTTGCCAAAAATGAAGAAAATGGGCGAAGTGCGCAAAATGCAGCAGCAACTGCACAAGCTCAGAACTGAAGATGAGAAGCTCACCAACAGCATTCAGCCATTCATGGATGAGTATGCTGAAATCGTTGCCCAGGTTGAGACAAAAATCAAAGAGATTGCTGAATCTCAGGAGATCATTGATACCCTCACTAAAGACGAAGCAACCGCAGAAACGGTGCAAACAGCTGATGAGTGTATTGAGGAATTGGACTCCGCTATTGCGAAGTGGCAGAAAACATTCGCGGAGGTTCAAGCAAAAGCAGATGCGCAAATCAAACGACCACACGCTAGTGCGAGTGGCTCGAGGGCGAGCCACAAGTGAGTGTTAGGGGCCTGTTGGAGCCTAGGTCGTAGCTGCGGTAAAGCTGCAAATTTTGGGGAAAAGACACAAGTATGAAAGGAAAGTGCTAATTTTGGGACAAGCACTAAGTTTTGGGCAAGAAGGAGACGGTGCGCAGTACGGTGCCAGATGGACAAGCTCAGCAAAGATCATGGACCGGAAATCGCGGAGCTCGCGCGCACGTCATCAAAGAATGAAGGTGGCTCAGCTACCATAATAAATAAGGCGATGGAGTAGAGGGCTCAGCTACCCTCATTTAAAGGCTAGTACAGAAGTTATGGTTGCTCGGATCAAGGAGGAGCAACGGACCAGAGCATTGAAGGCGAAGGACGATCGCCCATACCCACAATCTGCGCCGGAATTCATGGAGCCTGCAGGAAGCGGCGACATGACTGCAAGCGGTGCCTACAGTACACCTAGCCATGTGCGTGGTTAGGGTTTTTGGGAATCACTGTCGGGAAAGGCCCACAGTTTTGTAAAGGTGCGACCGCCATGGCCACCTATATATATGAATAATTGTAATGGGTAGACGTTAGAGAAAGTTAGCAAGTAAGAGTTAGATACTCTTGAGGATAGATCATGTGTTGATTGTCCTTTGGTATGTTTCTACTGTGTGTAGAACTAGAGGAGAATCGGATAGCCGAGGAGCTAATCCCTGAGTGGCCAGACAGTCTGTGTGACGTCTGCGCCTTTGTAATCTCTGTAGAGAAGAGACTGATTAAGAGAAGGGCTCCCAGCTGTGTGCGTGGAGTTTCCTGTAAAGATCTAAGGCTGCAGCTGTGTGCGCAGCATATTGTATAACTCTATGGTTTTCTGGTTAATATAAACTCCCGTGGACTTGGTGTTCCTCGAGGAGATGAGTTCCACATATATCTTCTTGTTATAATGTTTGCGTGAATGATAACTATTTAGAGTTCATTATTTGTATGTGCGAGACTCTTGTATTATCTTTGCGACTGTTTAAGTGAGTTGGAAAGGTCCCTTGATAGCTATAAGTGTTAAGTATCGAAGAAGTAGTAACGCGCGGTCGCTGCTGCGAGAGAAGACTGCGTTACTGCGCTGAGTGTGAAGGGCGAGGAAGTATTTAGCGCGTTGACGCAAGGGATAGTTGCCTTCTGCGCCAGAGAGGAGGAACTGCGCAGTAGGCCTGCAAAGGAAGGAGTCCGCGCAGCTGCGCCGAGCAGCCTGCGGGAAAGTCCAACCGCCGATATCTGAGGAACCAGAAGAGGAAGAGCAATCTCCGCGTCACCCAGGTTAAGGAAACCTGATTCCTTAACCCCCCCATAGCCACTTCGGGTGAGACCTCGAGCTGCTGCACAGCTCGTTGCCGAGAGGGCCAGTGCGCCAAGGGGTTTTGTTGCTGCGCTTCATTAAAACCCGGGTCTGCCCAAGTAAAGCAGCCAACAGGCCCCAACACGGTCACACCCACTAGTATGTCACATCCTTCTACTAGTTTTCCATTCATGGCTATCCTCAACCTTCCTGACCTAGCTAGATTGACTAACGATCCCATCAGACACGACCCTACGTGGCCTCACATGCCTACCAAGATCCCCTTTGACATCCCTAAGTTTGAGGGAAAGGCAGGTGAGGACCCCCAGAACCATATTATGTCCTTCCATCTATGGTGTTCCTCCAACTCCATAGTGGACAACTCTGTCTGCCTCCGTCTGTTACAGCGCACCTTCACTGGCTCCGCAACTAAGTGGTACATCGAGCAGCCCCATGGGACCCATGCCACATTTACTTCCCTTGCCTCGACCTTCCTGTAGTTCTTTCAGTTACCTATCCGCTATGATGTGGGAGTTGAGATCCTACTATCTTGCAGACAGAACACGGCTACCCACATCACTGACCACATTCATGAGTGGCGTCAACGCCGCAGCCTCTGCAAAATCAAGTTAGACGACCGTATCTTCTTAGATTGGTTTCTAAAATCCCTCCTTCCTGTCATTTCCAAGGATGTGGCATCCGAACGACCCCAGTCCGAAGAAGAGGGAATCCTTGAAGCCCAGGAATTTGACCTCACTTATGCCCAGTCGGGTTATCTATATACCATCATACCTGACGCCCCTAGCGGCCATTCTTCCCAACACAATGCACCGAGGGCATCCCATGCCACAGATAGCATCATTGGCTGTGTTGCCTTACATCCCCAACCCTTTTCCATAGCATGTCCTAGCCATGGCGCCAACCTTTCGCGGGCTACATCTCAATCCGGAGCAACCAATTCGTATGCTCCTATGGCACATCACCACCATTCCCACAGACCCTCTTGTCCACCTCAGTGCTTTGGTCATGCATCCCCCGCTTACGCCCCCCCGGTAGTAACTCAACCATATTACCACCCACAGGCTGCACCAGCTCCTATGTCCTCTCAAGCCCAACATGGTTATTACCCACCACAGGCAGCCCCTGCGGTAAACCCACAACCCGTTCTGCAGACATATCAGCAACCCCCACAAGGTTCAACACTTGCGCAACCTCCACCTACTTATTATCCACCGCAGCCTGCTCCCACACCTACACAACCCTTGAACCCACCTACTACCCAAGGGCAAGTGTACGCCCAACGGAATCTGCAGCAGAACCAAAATGACAAGCACCAATAGGGCCAGCAAAACCGTGGCAAAGGCCGTAACTGTGGGAACAAACCCCCTCCAAACCAAGGTGGTCAACTTCCGAATCCCCCAAACAACAAGAACGCGGCACCTGCCAACCAGAACCCTCATCGGCCTCCCAATCAAGCCAAAAATCCTAATTTGCAAACAAACCATCCTTGTTCTATTTGCGGGGTCTATGGCCACTATGCACATGCTTGCCCACATTTGGAGCAAGCTCGGTAACTCTGGACTGATGATGCCCATCGTCAAGAGCACGCAGCTCCTCAAGAGCCACCCAAGCCCCCACAACCTTAGCATCAACCTTTGGTGCTGCAAAACCCCTTACCAACCCAAGGCATAGTGAACACTCAGTCGTTGGATCCCCCTCAAGGCAACGTGCCACTACCACAGCAGATCACTTATGCTGCTCCTGATCAACCCATGTTAGACTCAAGTACCCACCACTTGTTAATGATGTCATCCACTGATGTCAATCTCCAAACCCGTCGGAACCAATATGGCTCCACCCCTGAAGCCTCTCTCGCTGAGAAAAACACTCACGCTCATCCCACTCATCAGACATTACGGATACCTCCAGCTCTACTAGATAGAGCCTCCAAAGCACCTCACTTCCCACTTCGTCGCATCAACAATAACCCCAATGCTCACGCTGCGTCAAATTACAACATTGTAGATGACTTAGCCCAATCTCCCATAGCCATGTCTGTGTTAGAAATCTTAACAAACTGTCCTTCACAGCGCAAGACTTTGCTCTCTGCCATTGGTGCTATTGACCCAAATGAGTCACAACTGATGGACTTCAATTTGGACCAATCCGAACCATGCCTGCCTTCCACTTTAGCATTCCAAGTTTCTATTTCCGTTCAAAATCTTGTCATCCATTGGTGCATTATCGATGAAGGTGCCTCTACATGCGTTATGTCCACATTCATTTGGCAGAAGTTGGGATCCCCTACCCTCCAGTAGTCCACCACTACGTTGCGAGCCTACGACGGCCGTTCGGATCAACCCCAAGGTCTCTTAGCTAATGTCCCCGTGTAGTTGGATGGAAAAACCATGCTCATTGACATAGAGGTCATCAATGCCCAACTTGATTATAACCTCTTACTTGGCCGTAGCTACATGTATGCCATGCGGGCAGTTTCCTCATCTGTTTTTCGTACCATGATGTTTCCCCATGACGGACGCGTGGTCAAGGTCGACCAACTCACCTATTACGATCCAAATGCCCCCGCTGCACCCGAGAATGTTCTCCCCATGGTTGAACAACCTGTTGGTGGTGCAACTACCTCATTTGTTTCCTCTGTGGGACCCGAAGTTTACTCAGATACGCTGATGACCTCAACATTCCAATCCATTCCTCCCCTGTCACCTACGCCTGAAGTATCTGACCTATGTACCCTTTCCCACAATACACAAACACCCAACAATCCACCACCCTTGTTACCCAAACCACCATTGGTACCTAGTCACATTGGTGTTACACCCATCCACACAATCCCCTTCCTATTCCCTCCCTCGGGAGTAGTAAGCACCCTGGTTATGGCTACTCTCAGCCTCCCCGGGTTAACCTTAGGATTACCCGTGTGGTATATTTTGCATCCCGTTCCTCCGATGACACCAAATGTCTTCCTACAACTGGTGCAACCCATTGCCAATACTAGTCAACCACCTCCCGGTGTCACTACCCCTTTGTCATCTACGACTCCCCCTCCTCTTATCAAGCACACTGGGGGCAGAGGCCCACAACCATACACTGCTGTACCCTCGCCCAAAATAGTTAAACCTCCCCCCATGTTTCATGCTCCCCCCAAATGCTCATTGTGTGATGAGTTAGACCATCCGACTCATCAATGTCCACAATTACCTGCATTACAGGAACACATGCAAATGCTTAACGACGACCCCAACATCCCAGTTGTCGAACTCAATCCAACCCCTAAGCCTCGTGATAAATCACTGCGTACCAACCACCCTTGTGCAATATGCGGTATTTACGGCCATTACTCACATCACTGTCCCGATCTCCTAGATTACAGAGAAGATCTCTACGAGATGAATAATTTGGACCTTGAGACAGCACCCCCCACAATTGAGGAGATCCACCCTCCAGTATCACCCTCATCTGGAGAGATTAACACCATTTATATGATCTCTTCGACTACCACTCCCCCGTCAACCGATTTGACAACTCAAAGTTTCTGCAATGATGAAGAGATTCTAGAGGCTCTCACCGCCACCCCAGCTGCACATCATCTCTCCCCACCGCACCATGCGTGGTTCCCTCAGTCCTCCTGCCCTGACCGGCACCCACGGCCGTAGTGTAGGTACCCGCTCCATGAAGAAGGCACACAGAAAGGATCCATAACAGAATCCCTTGCCATATTCCTTCATCGATGTCAGTTGTCGCTGAACACAAGTGAGGAACATCGATCCCCACGCATAATATACACCATCCAGTACCCACTCCACTAGCTGCATTTGGCCCCTGGACACCTTCTAAAGTGATTGGGACCCCAAAACTTGAACCACACATGCTGCAATAGCCTGTACTGCTGGCTCCTGCAGGTCCACCACCCGTAGTGCATTCCTCTGCACCCTAGCCTTTGGAACACAGTACCGCTCCAGCATATCCTCGATATCCACATCTGCGGATACTCGTGGCTACGTATGTGCCACCCTACCCAGACAGGGAAACCCTATCGGGAAGTATACATCTGTGAGGGTGATATCCACACTCTCCCCCTGCACCCTGAATGCTTGAATGTTCGGCTCCCAAAAGCTCACTAATCGTTTCAGTAGCAGCGCTGTTGAATGCATCATAGGCACCTATGTGAACTTCACCAGTCCGTACAATCCCAATGTCGACCGCACATGTCGATCCCTCCGGATGACATCCACTATCTCATCCGGGACATCTCACTCTCACCAAAGCACCAATGGCATCCTGTCAATCACACAAGGAAAACTCCTCAGACTCATGTCAAAGAAGTAACCCTGCCCCCCCCGGGAACCCTAAAAGCTCGATCCCAATCGCGGCTTTAGGGCCCCTTGCTGCGGTTTCTGACCGTGGCTATCAGGGCTACAGTCGCAGTCCAAAACCGTGCCTGTAGGAGCCGAACTCGCAGTCCCGAATCGCGTGTCCAGCCTTGGAATGCACAGTACCAGACCGCATATTCCGACCCGAACCTCGCGGTCCCTAGCCACATGATCCACCTTGGAACCCATGGTCCCCGACCGTAGTTCCATCCGACAAACCCGCGGTCCACCCCACGTGGACTGTACAAATACTCCCCTGGGACCCACTACCCCCCCCCCCCCCGAACCCAATGAAAGTGCAGGTATGAGTTTGTCGGAATACCTGTAACTCCCGGATCTGAAAATGGCTGGTCGGATCATCCAGAAACACCAACTCAGCTCTGGTCCACTCTGATCACTAGTCAAAGTCAACAAGTCCAAATAACACTTGTCATGTTGGACCCACTCACTATTTATAGTCCGTTGACTTTTTCTTGTTTTGGCCATTCTGAACCCATACGGAGTCCATTTTTCGAACTGTTTCCACCACTGGAATCAGCACGACGAGACCGTCACGATGGTCAACTTGTTCTCTTATTTTTTCCACATCATTTTTTGAGCATTTTTTAGACACCACTAGTTGCCTCGATTTGCGTGCCACTTCAGCTGCTCTCCATTTTTGATATATTTGATACCATCAGATTCCTTTTTCGGAGCCCGTAATGATGCTTGAGATCATTTCTCGCTCTCACCCCCATATTTTGTGGGTATTTTTTCGAAAATGCCCCCGTCGCCTCTGTTTGCATGCCACATCAGTCGTTACCCATTTTTGACACTTTTGATATCATCAGATTCATTTTTCTGAGCTCGTGATGATGCTTGAGATCATGTCTCACTCTCACCTGGTACAGTTTCAACATTGTGTCCCGACACCTTGCTGCCTTGATTTGCGCGCCACATCGACTGCCATCGGATTGTTCCACATTTTTACATGAGCCCTTCACTCCTATCATACTGCAATTATTTCGTTATTTTTCCACCATTCATTATCCCGCAAGGAGGCCCACTAGTGTTCCCCCCTACCCTCGTTCTTGGTCATCATCAATGTTCCTTGATTAAGCACTTCCTCCTTGCCTGGCCACTCCTTTTGTTTGGTATCATTTTATCCCTTTTTCGGGTCGGACAAGTCCTTTACGAAAAAGGCACTTAGGGAGTTTCTGTTAAGCTCTTTTTTGACTCATAAAACAAAGAAAATATCGCCGAGCAATATTGCTTCCTTTCATTCTCGTTAAAGTACCTGAAAGGGCGTCTATCTGGTATAAGTTTAACCCTTTTCCAGACCTAGTAGACTAATTACAAAAAAGGAATACTCTAGTCACACCGGCTAGAAGAGTTCTTCATTGCATCCTTTTATGCTTCTTCAGGACTTGGAGACTAACAAACGAAAAAGAAACCCCTTGGATTCTTCTTATCGCTTTCAGACTCTCTAAAATTGAAAGCAACCACGAGCATGAACTGTCCTGGGCTCGTACAAATCCACATGACAGTACCATTCCATTATTTCGGAGTCTTCTTATCACTTTCAAACTCCTTAAAATTGAAAGCAATCACGAGCATGAACTGTCCTGGGCTTGTATAAATCCACACGACAGTACCGTTTTACACACACTTCTTCTGGTTCCTTAACCCATGAAGAAGTCCCCATGTGCCTCTTGGCACTATGATCGATCATCTCGGTAGCACCCCCAATCAGGTTGCCTTTGTTCAAAGTAGTCTGCTGTCTCTTGCCATTTTACACCAGCTTGAGTATCACTCATCCCAGTCACTATCCTTGATCCATTACAGCTATGATCCCTTTCCCACTAGTCAATTTCATATGTTTCCCGATCATCCCCGCCATCATACTCTGAACAAAGGAAGTTTGAGTCCACCCACTCTACTTTCCCAGTTATCCTCCAAAGTATGTCAATCCTACCATCAGTACTCTCACACTTCGGATCTCCACCTTGTGCTCCTATCAAGGAAACATCATTGCCTTGCTAGTTGCAGGTCTCCCTCTGTCGATGACAGCCCCTCTATTCCAGAGGATAGACCCAGAGGTCCCTGCGCCTTGGACCCATCACCATCTGTGGTGAGTACCTACGGACCATTTTGAGAGGAATCATCATTGCCTCTCCGAGTGGTTGTTTCTCACATGCTCGACTTCAACACCTTGATTGCATCGTTGAGAATCGCGTAGGGTTTATATCCCTTCAGTTATTGGTCGAAGACCCCGTATTTCCCCCGACTCTAGCACATTGGTGAGTCACTTCGGAACTCCCAGTTATATGTTTCCGTGGATGTTCGGGTTGCGTTGGCGATTGTATTCGGAAGCCATCTAGTTATATGCTTCCTTGAGTACCCAATTCAGTTCCAGTTCAGTGTACCATTGAGGATATGACTCCCCATCAATATGATCTAGGAGCTCATCACTTCCTCTGGTACCCCACTCAATAGCACTGTTGTCATTCCAGTGCACTAGTTCTTCAGCTCAGACATGGTCATCCTAGCAGTATGTCCCAGATTTGTGTCCCCTCTAGACCCTTATGATGTACACAGTGGTTCTCTATGTATCCTACAGGTCCCCCTTTTCGGGCCTCACAGTTATCTTTTATGTATCTTAATACGAGCATGGGTATGCCCGCCTCGTCCATATATTGAGATTCTTCCTCATTCATTATTTGAGGCTGTGTATATGTCAGGTCCCCATATTTTGGACCCCATTATTATTGTTGTTTTATATCTTGATACGAGCATGGGAATGCTTGCCTCATCCATATGTTCACATTATTCCTCATTCATTATTGAGGTCATGTACTTTCACTTTTTGCAGTTTGTTCAGGACCGTTGTTCCGGGCTCTAGTTCGTTCCTTCTCTTCTCCACACCCTAGGAAAACCATAAAAGACTTATGATGTCTATCGACCATACAATGAGCTCCTGCCCTCACACATCAGGGGGCAATCTGTTAACACCCAAAAAGTGCTCACTACCTCATCTACCCCATTACATGACTCATTTATCCATATTTCCTACCATATTTGCCTCCAGAACATTAAAATCCCATTAAAAAGCCTCTGAAAGGCCCAAAAAGCCTCCAAAAGGCCACCAAACCATTAAAAAAGCCTCCAAAAGGCCAAAAAACCCCCTTTTCCCCCAAAATAATCCAAAGTTTTTCCAAAATAGCAAAAACCCTCTAAAAAGGGAATAAAAAAATATAAAAAAGAGGAAAAATATGGAAAAAGGAAGGAAAAAAACCCTATACAGCTGACCTAAACCATATGGTTCCCAAAACCATGGGCCAGCACTCCACCACTAAAAACCTATAAATAGGTGATGGAGGCCCCTCATTTCATATCCATAGTCAAATACACCCTTACTCTGCCAAAATTACTCTTGAAACCCTAACTCACCCTTGAGCTACTTGCACCCTTGAGTGCCCCTTTGGCCCATTTCCAACTCTTTGGAAAAAGAGAAAGGAGCAAAGCTGGAAGCTTGGAAGCAACCCTCCTGGATTGCTGCAAGAGTTTCACCAACCTCTACACCTGAGGTAATTTTTAATATAAAAAAGAGAGATCTTCACCATATGTTCATGTTTTTTTATTTTTGTTAATGTTCATGCTAGGTTAAATGTTATATTGTGTTAGTACTTTAATTTAATGTTTATTGAACTGCTACTAAGGAGGCCCTTCTCCTTAGTAGGTGCTCATTTGCACAAGCTAGGGTGAAAACCCTAGCTACAGAGCCAATCCTTTTTCATACTAGATGTAGGCCCACCACCTGCAGGTCTTCATCATCTGTGCGAGCAGTCTGATAGAGGTGGCCTCTCAAGACTAATTTTATGTGCGGATGCAATACCGGAAAGAGTATCCTAGGAACATTTATGTGCCTAAGCACATGTTGGGGCCAAGGTCGCAGCTATAGTAAAAGCTGCGAATTTTGGGAAAAAGCACGAGTATGGAAGGAAAGTGCTAATTTTGGGACAAGCACTAAGTTTTGGGTAAGAAGGAGACGGTGCGCAGTACGGTGCCAGATGGATGATCTAAGCGCAGATCACGGACCGGAAATTGCGGAGCTCGCGCGCACGTCATCGAAGAATGAAGGTGGCTCAGCTACCATAATAAATAAGGTGATGGAGTAGAGGGCTTAGCTACCCTCATTTAAAGGCTTAGTACAGAAGTTATGGTTGCTCGGATCAAGGAGGAGCAACGGACCAGAGCATTGAAGGCGAAGGACGATCGCCCATACCCACAATCTGCGCCGGAATTCATGGAGCCTGCAGGAAGCGGCGACGTGACTGCAAGCGGCGCCTACAGTACACCTAGCCATGTGCGTGGTTAGGGTTTTTGGGAATCACTGTTGGGAAAGGCCCACAGTTTTGTAAAGGTGTGACCGTCATGGCTACCTATATAGATGAATCACTGTAATGGGTAGAGGGTTCTTCCTCCCTTCCTTCAGTTCCTCCCTTTTTGGAGAGTTAGAGAGTTAGATGCTAGACTGTTAGAGAGCCAGTCTAAAGGGATAGATCATGTGTTGATTATCCTTCACTGTAATTTCTACCTGGTGTGTAGAACTAGAGAGAGGAAATCGGATAGCCGAGGAGCTAATCCCTGAGTTGCCAGACAGTCTGAGTCGACGTCTGTGCCTTTGTAATCTCCATAGAGAGGAGACAAGCTTGAGAAAAGGGCTCCCAGCTGTGTGCGTGGAGTTTCCTGTAAGTTCTAAGGCTGCAGCTGTGTGCGCAGCATATTGTATAACTCTATCATTTTCTGGTTAATATAAACTCCTGAGGACGTGGTTTTCCTCGAGGAGATGAGCTTCACTTATATCTTCTTGTTATAATGTTTGTGTGAATGATAACTATTTCGAGTTCAGTATTTGTGTATGCAAGACTTCTGTCTTATCTTTGTGACTGTTTGAGCGAGTTGGAAAGATCCCTTGATAACTATAAGTATCTTAAGTACTAAAGAGGTAGTAACGCACAGTCGCTGCGGCGAGAGCAGACTGCGTTACTGCGCTAGATGCGAAGGGCGAGAAAGTGTTTCGCGCGTCGACCCAAGAAATAGTTGCCTGCTGCGATAGAAAGGAGAATCTGCGCAGTAGACCTGCCAAGGAAGGGACCCGCGCAGCTGCGCCGAGCGGCCTGCGGGAAGGTCCGACCGCCGATTTTGCAGGAACCATTCAAGGAAAAGCTATCTCCGCGTCACCCCGGTTAAGGAAACCTGATTCCTTAACCCCCCCATAGCCACTTCGGGTGAGACCTCGAGCTGCCGCGCAGCTCGTTGCCGAGAGGGCCAGTGCGCCAAGGGGTTTTGTTGCTGCGCTTCATTAAAACCCGGGTCTGCCCAAGAAAGCAGCCAACAAATGGTTCCGTTGCCTCATGACTTTTTGATCACGTCACTTCCGTTGCTCTGAACCTTGTTGCTCAGCCAACAAATGGTTCCGTTGCCTCATGACTTTTTGATCACGTCACTTCCGTTGCTCTGAACCTTGTTGCTCAGCCAACAAATGGTTCCGTTGCCGCGCGAATGAGACTTGTTATTTTGGCGACGCGCGAGATAGAACAGCTAACAAATGGTTCCGTTGCCTCATGACTTTTTGATCACGTCACTTCCGTTGCTCTGAACCTTGTTGCTCAGCCAACAAATGGTTCCGTTGCCGCGCGGATGAGACTTGTTCTTTCAGCAACGTGTGAGATACTGTTGGAGCCAACAAATGGTTCCGTTGCCTAGTGACCAACAAATGGTTCCAAATGTGTTACTGGAACCCTACAACTAAGGAAATTGGAGACTGGTTTGATTTAAAGGCTAAAGAGTTTGCTGAACAAGAAAATAGAAGCCCTACGCTTCAAACAGAAGATTGGTTACAGAAGTATATTTATGCTGACCTTTACAAAATTTTCTTTGTTACGTTTGCATTGGAGTTACACGCTTGGATAGCCAAGTTAGCAGATTCTAGACCTACGCTGCATGTTGATCGACCCGTCACGTGGACGCCTGAGCTAGCTAGTATTGTGAAGCGGATAGACAATCCTGTGTCCCGCGCAGTAGACTTTTGGTTGAATAGTCTACTGGAAGGTTTTATTACCGAATTTGCAGTCGATACAAGAAAGAGTTTCAGTGAAGCTGAGAGGAGTTTCTTCCAAGTACACAGAGGTAAGTTCTTAAATTCTCTGAACTTATGGATTAAAATGCTTCTGTATGAAAAAGGAAAGCTATGTATTGCTTCTGATGAATAGCATAGTCAAGTAATGTCCGTAGATTCTGATAGTGATCCTGAAGTTATTGGTTGCACTCGTAGTGGAAAACGATATAAAGTAGGCCTTGACCAATATCCTTTTGAGTCTAGCCCAGACAATCGCCAAGTCCCTAGAGCAAGCCATATAGAAAGACAGGGGAGTGCTCATATCCCGTATTACCCCTTTACACCGCAAAAACCAGACGGAGCTCAGTATAATCCTACAGTAACACCTTCGAGTAGCCCACACGCTACTTCTAGTACCTCTGTACCACCTTTGTTTAACCATCCCGGAGGCACTGCTACAGTACCTCCACCTCAAACCCGTGCAAGAAGGATGGGTGATGACATGAAACTACCAACTTTTAGAGGAACAGGGATAGAGGACCCTGAGCAGCACTGGTTCTTATGTGAAGCCATTTGGACAATTAAGCAAATTAATGATGATGCTGTTAAACTGGTTCAGTTAGCAACCACACTAAGAGAAAGAGCCTTGACTTGGTTCATGAAATACTCAGCAGCACAGAATAGGACGCTTGCTGAGGTAAGAAATGCCATGATTAGAGAATTCAAGAAACCTAAGTCAGAATCACAGTGTATAACAGAGCTCAAAGACATCAAACAGTTACCTACAGAATCAGTATGGGATTTTGACCAGAAGCTCAAAGCTTTGATAGATCAAGTAAGCTTCGAGTTTGCACCACAGCAACATAAAGAATGGTTCATTGCTGCGCTGCTCCCACACATTAGACTTCCTCTTATGCAACAGAATCTCAATACTCAGGAACAAGCTCTAGAAATGGCTATGAAACTAGAAGCTTCGCCAATTGCAGGAACAAGCAACGATGTTGCGCATTTACAGAACCAATTAGCAAACTTAACCTTGCAAGTGCATGATATTAAGAAAGGCAAGGAGATTAAGGAAGAAATTTGGTGTACAAAATGTAAAGCCCAAGGTCATTCAAAGGACCATTGTCCTGTTTTCATAGACTACATTGCAACTGGAGCACCTAATCCTTTACCACAGGCACAAGGGCCTTGGTGTGAAATCTGCAGAACTAGAGGTCATAGACCACAAGAATGCCACTTACTTCAGAAATATGTACAAACTCCAAAGAATCTATATTGTAATTTCTGTAAATCAGTAGGTCATGATGAGAACAATTGTAGAGCATATGATCTTATGATAGAAAGAAAGCATGATGTTTATAGGGTACAAGCAGAGACACAAGGACCCACAGCAGGTCCACCTTATGACCAATCTCGGGACGCCCGAGCAGCAAATTACAGAGGACGCGGACGCACAACAAATTTGGGTCGTGGAAGAGGACAGATCACTTGCTATAATTGCGGAGAACAAGGTCATTTTGCTAGGGATTGCCAAAATCCTACAACCCTCTGCAGATATTGTAAATCTTCTGACCATATCATCGAAGAATGCCCTCAGTTACAGGCTAAGATGCAAGCAAAGACACCACAGGTCAATCAGAATATCCAGTTGATTGGAGCCGAAAAAAGAGAACCAGACCCTACAGTTAATATAGTGACACGCAGTGGAGCTACAACTGGTGCGCAAGAGATGGGAACGGGAAAGCAAGCGACGCAATGGGTGCGCCGCGCTAACATTAAACCAGCCCCACTTAACCTACAGAAGCAAAAAGAAGCATTTAAGCAAGCTCAAGAGTATTTCTCAGATCCGAGAGCTTCAAGTTCTACCGCAATTCCGCAGAACAATAGTAGATCGCAAGTGCTAAGACAAGACAACTTGGTACAAGAACAGGCCACTACAGCTGGAAGACCTGACGACGATAAGGAGCATGCCCTAGGCAGTGTTCATGCGTTTCTGCGACAATGTTTAAAATTGTTGCGCAATGAACAAGCAACTCTAGAACTCCAACACCTGTTGGATCGGTGCCAACACTCTGCTTCGACGAACACACCACAGCGTGCTGTTCACCAGATTAGGAGTCACATTAGAACAGGAAAAGAGATGAGGCTCACAGCGCAGATTGGAGCATTTGAAATGGACGAAGTCATGTTAGATTTGGGCTCAGAAGCCAATGTTCTCACTATGCAGACATGGGAACAGATGGGAAGCCCTCAGCTTACAAGATCCCCTATCCAGCTAAGACTCGCAAATCAGCAACGAGTCTCTCCATTGGGCAGATTACCCAATGTACCTATTGATATTGAAGGAGTAAGAAGCTCTGCAGATTTTGAAGTAATCAAAATTATGGATGATAGTAGACCATACCCAGCGCTGTTAGGAATAGACTGGGCACTTGATAATTTGGCTGTCATTAACCTGAAGAAAAGACAGATGACCTTTGAGGATGACCAGATCAGGGTCATCGCACCTCTTGATCCTATTCAAGGACCAAGATATATAGAACCTATTCGCGCAGAAGAGGAAGCGCGCCACATGGAAAGCCTGTATCAGATGACCACTAACCACAGTGACTATGTCAACCCCACAGCAGACGGCCATATCAGCTGGCGATGTGATAGCTCGTGCACATCAGATTCAGATGCAGGATTGGAAAATTGGCAGAATCGTCTACATGAGGTTTCTGCAAGACGTTGCGCCATGATGACTAAATCCATTCGATGGATTGGCACAGAATTAACTGACACTCCAACTTTTGATGGTCTAACCAAAGTAACTAAATTCATACAGGAATATGAACAAAAGCTTCCAGAACCACAGCGCATCCAGGCACTGGATATAGCATTGCGCGCTACACCCGCAAGATGGTGGATTGCGCACAAGGAGAATATTCATACATGGAAAGACTGTCGCAGATTGATACTGCGCAGATTTCAGGACACCACAGCCGAAGCGCTACGCAAATATGAAGGACAGAGTGACCCCAGGTCACACATTGAAGCATGTATTCAGCAATGGTCAGATATTCCGGAAGATGAATGGGTTCACCAATTCATCCACACATTAGATACAATTCCAAGGAATTGGTATACTGAAACAGAATTGCGCAAAGGCACTCTTACTTGGGCTCTTATGATAGAAAGTTTTCAACTTACATTCAGCTTTGAGTCAGAGCATCCAAGCATTGATCAGGCTCTGAAGTGTATTAAAAAGAAGGTATTTGAACCAGGTCTAGTAACAGAATATTCCCAACCAGATTGGGCTGTTCAGATGGAGCATGCCCTGGAATGTTATAACTTTACCGCCGAAGATGAGGAGGACGATCCTCGCAACCTCAATATCCCAGAATCAGAAGGGACACGCAATATTGAAGGTCCTGAGCTTGATATTCCTGCCATCGCAGAACACGTCAAGCTCAAGAAAGTTAACATTGGCACAGAAGCTGACCCAAAGTTTGCTTCTATAGGAGATTATTGGGATGATGAAACCGTTGCGCATGTTTCAGATTTATTACGTGATTACCAGGATATCTTTCCTACCAAGTTCACAGAAATGAAAGGCATCCTAGGAGACTTAGGAGTGATGCGCATACCTCTGAAACCAGACGCCAAGCCAGTAAAGCAGCGCCCATACAGGTTGAACCCGCGCTACAAAGAAAAAGTCAAAGAAGAAATTGATAAGATGCTTGCAGCAGGTATTATTGAGCCAGTAGAGGAAAGCGATTGGATTAGTCCTATGGTGGTCCAAGAAAAGAAAACGAAAGGTGAAATAAGAATTTGTGTCGACTTGCGCAAACTCAATGATGCATCAGCGCACGACCCATTTCCCACTCCTTTCACAGATGAAGTACTTGATAATGTTGGAGGACAAGAGGCTTACTCTTTCACTGATGGATTTTCGGGATATCATCAGATTAGAATCCATCCGGATGACCGCCACAAGACTACTTTTGCAACTGAATGGGGCTCATTCCAGTACATGGTAATGCCCTTTGGTCTTAAAAACGCACCTGCTATCTTCTCTAGAGTTGTTGTTGCTGTTTTTAAAGAATTTATCCACAAGTTTTTAGAAGTCTATTTTGATGACTGGACTGTATTTGGTTTACTAAAGAACCATATTGCGAATCTGCGTATGATGCTAGAAAAATGTAGACAGCATCAGATTTCCCTTAACTTGAAAAAATGTATATTCTGTGCGCCCTTTGGTATTTTGTTGGGACATATTGTATGCAGACAAGGACTCTTGATGGATCCTGCGAAGGTTGCCATCATTGCTAATTTACCTGTGCCCAACTCAGTCAAGCAATTGCGCACTACATTGGGACATACAGGATACTACAGAAAATTCATCAAAGGATATGCAAGGATCACAGCGCCTATGGAAAGATTGCTGAAGAAGGATTCGAAGTTCCAATGGACAGAGGAATGCCAACAGAGCTTGGACACACTTAAAGAAAAGATGATCACAGCACCTATTCTAGTTTTCCCGGATTGGAGAAAACCTTTTCATGTTCATGTTGATGCTTCTTCCATAGCATTGGGAATCGTGCTTACACAGTCTGGAGAAGGAAGTATTGACCACCCAATTGCTTATTCCAGCAGAAAGTTATCTACAGCTGAGAAGAATTACACCACTACAGAAAGGGAAGGACTAGCCATGGTGTATGCCCTACAGAAATTCAGACACTATCTGTTAGGAGCTCACTTTAAAATGTATACTGATCATTCTGCTTTGAAATATTTGGTCAATAAACCAGTCTTAGGAGGCAGAATTTGCAGATGGCTACTACTCTTTCAAGAGTATGATTTTGAGGTTATTGTAAAGCCAGGCAGATTGAATGCAGGGCCTGACCATCTATCCAGAATAGAGTCAGGAGAGGAACCTACGAGTCTGGAGGACAATCTGCCTGACGCACAGTTGTTTTATATCCAAGCAGCAGACGAATATTATTCTGATATTCTTAACTTTCTCACTACCGGACAAGCGCCGGCTGAGTTTACAATCCAGCAGAAGAAGCAACTTGTTGTCCGAGCCACAGACTTCACTTTGATAGCAGGCCAGCTTTATAAGTTGGGCCCTGACGAAATTTTGCGCAGATGTATCTTACCACATGAAAAGAGCTCTATCATCGCAGAAGCACATTCAGGTACCGCAGGAGGCCATTTCGCAGGAAAGCCGACTGCGCAGAAAATATTAGCCGCAGGACTTTGGTGGCCGACATTGCACAAGGATACTAAGGAATTCTGTAAATGTTGCGATGTGTGCCAGCGCACAGGAAAACCCTCAAGGAGAGATGAAATGCCGCTAAGACCCCAGATCACACTGCGTGCTTTTGATAAATGGGCCATTGACTTTGTAGGACCTATTAACCCACCAGGAAAAAGAACTGGCGCAAGATATATCATTACAGCTACTGAGTACCTCACCCGATGGGCTGAGGCGAAGCCAGTTAAGAACTGCGACGCTGCTACTGCCGCGCAGTTCATTTTCGAGAACATTATCACTAGGTTTGGATGCCCAGTGATCCTCATGAGTGATCAAGGTACACATTTCCTCAATGAGACTATAGAGGCCCTTACTGAAGAATTTCAAATTAATCACCATAAGAGTACACCCTACCATCCTCAAGCTAATGGTACGGTGGAAGCATTCAATAAGATCCTTGAGAATGCCCTGACGAAGATCTGTAATCAACAAAGAGATGATTGGGACCTTAGAGTCACAGCTGTATTATGGGCTTACAGAACCACTTGCAAGAAATTAACAGGTCACACACCTTTCAGCTTGGTGTATGGACAAGAAGCAGTTATGCCCATGGAATACATTGTTCCCAGTCTCCGAATTGCGCAAATTACAGAAATGGCAGATCCTGACACTATGAATGAAAGACTTTCGCAACTGCTTTCTTTAGAAGAAGACAGACTTATGGCCGGATTTCATCAACAGGTACAGAAGGCAAGACAGAAAGCTTGGCATGACAGGCACATTCGGCATAAGCACTTTGAAGAAGGAGACTTGGTACTCCTTTATGATAGTAAATTCATCAAGTTTCCAGGCAAGTTTCGTGTGCATTGGTTAGGTCCTTTTCAGGTAATAAAAATAACAGACGGAGGCGCAGTTCAGCTTGCGAAGCTGAATGGAGAACTACTACCTACAATGATAAACGGGAGTCGGCTTAAGCTTTATTGCGACGGCCACTCCGCCCTGTCGACATAATATAGTACTCAGGAATGCAGATGCCCAGTGTAGTTGAAAGAGACATCGCATTTAGTCTACACGGAAGCTGCGACACACCCTCAGTTTCCAGCTTCCTGCGCAGTTCCTTGAAATATCCGCGCATCCTGAATAAAAATTGCTTGAACAAAGCTTAGCGGTCCGCTCTGGCGAAGTTTTGCTTTATGGACCATTGGACTATCGCTCTTGCGAAGTCCCCTTTCATAATTTGCCGCTGAAAAGAGTTTTGTTGTGGACCCCTAGAGGCACAGTTTCCTAAGTTGAAATGACCCGCCGGAAAATTTGAATTACAGCAGTTATGTAGCCGCGTTTGAATAAATGAAGGATAAGGCCGCTATTTAATTCTACCCGTTCTGACGGATTCGGCTTAATCTCCGAAAGATTTGCATTTAACTCAGGCGCCGAAACCATTAGCTTCTCCCGGAAGGCTGTCAGAACCCGTCAATCACACTAAATGCACCGCTACGGCAAGGAGGATAGCGTGTTGTCAACTCATCTGTAGCCGCCTATAGCTACGTAACCCCACTTGGTCGCATTTACTAACCCCGCTGGCTATAAATACCTCACACTTGTATCAATTTTGGGTTACTGTCTCGAGTTGCATAAGTTGTCTTTGAAGATCTGCACTATTGTTTTCAGAGCCGAGTGTGCAGACTATTTTCCCTTGTTTTCAGAGTCTATACCCTACGCAGTTCCGCCATTTGCTGTCCAGAGTCTTGTTATTTACATTGGTTCACAACGGAGAATTTATCGACTGAAGAAGTTATTCGTCAATTTCTACGCCGAGGCTTAGATTTCGGCATGGCCACTCCGGTGACGCCGTCGGCCTACGTACACCCTGGTGCTACTGATCCCAGAACATCTCCAGGCACAAGAGCATCTCAGCAGTAGCCGGAGGAACCTGTTCCAGAACCGCTCGCGTCTATGGTGAACTACCTTCCGCCGCGTCCAGACGATGCGCCGGATGTCCAGATTCCGAAGAATGCAAAGTATCCAATTCCGCTACCGCCACTACCGGCTAGTGTGCGGGTAGAAGGCCAACTATTGGGAAACATTCCACTGGTTAAATTCTCTGATTTTAACCTTGGAGACTATAAGACATATCCTCAGTTTCAGTTGGACCGATATTTGGATATCGTCCATAATCCCACCAGAAACGTTGATGAGTTTATCCCGAAGGGATTTGCAGCAAATCTTGAGCGCCCTGGACTCTTGAATTTGTTGAAGCTACCGCACTTTGGGCGTAGCAATGAAGTGAACGCAGTCGTTAAAACACTGCTATCCTGCGTTCATGGAGGTTACCTTTGGCTCGGGAGGCCAATTGATCTAAATGTTGACTTGATACACCGTATCACCGGCCTATCTAAGGTTGGTAAGGATCCCAATATCCATTTTGCGGGAAAAGAGAAGGACCGAAAATTAGCTGCAAAGCTGGTCCAGAAATATAACTTGACAAGAGGAGGTTGGGCTTATGACCTCACGACCGTAGAAGATGAGGCACTTCGCTTCACAGGAAGTCTGCTTGCAGGCAGACTTCTCACCAAGTGCCGACCAAAAGAAGTTACTGGAGCTGTCGTAGAGCTCGCTATCGCAGCTGCGGAGGGAGAACAGTACAACTGGTCTCTCTTCCTGCTGAATTCTTTTTTGGCTGATTGCCTGAATGTGCAGGACAATGCAGGCCAATCATTCCATTTTTCATGGCTTTTAATTCTATGTGCTCTCGTCGGGTGGAAGGAGCCCCCGAATACTCAGTTCCGTCCACGCCGCGCAGGAGAGGTTGCCGGCATGCGCTACATCAACCTCTGGGATTCCCCTAATCCCGCGAAGCGCAAGATGAATCGCGCTGTTTTTTGTGAGTATTACTATCTCCTCCGCGATACCATACAAGATATGCCAAGGCTGAGCGCGGAGACAGCCACATTGTATGACGGGAAGTTGGCTTTTACTGCCGACATCCATCAACTCTACCTTCGGCCTTGCGACATTCCAGGTGACTGGGCGCTAGGTCTTTACAGGATGACCACAGAAGATGTCGAAGAAACCATTAAGTCTTGGTCGGACGAATGGAGAGCAGCAGCTGACATCGCACCTGCGATGCCACCCGCCGCTGCGCAAGAAAAAGATAAGGGCAAGGAAGCCCCTGAGCAAAGAAGCGACGAAGGCTCAACAGAACCAGCCACAAAGAAGCAGAAAGTGTCGCATCCCACTGAGGCCATTCCCTCGGAGGTCGACAAATATTTGAAAGAGCAATTTCGTGAGATGCGGAACATGCATGCTCACATCCGAGGTGCTCTAGACTTACAATTTGTAGAACTAAAAGGTCTCGCAGGAAGGATTGCGCAGACCCATGCGCCAGCATCTACTTCGCAGGTGCCACAAGAAATCCCAACTGGCGAGCGAGTTGAAGAACTCACAGAAAGGCACACTGTCGTGCATATTCCGCCTACCAGCATGACACTTCCAGATCCCCTAGCTGAACTGCAGGTAAGCACAGTTGGACCTGTAGAAATTAATTTGTCTATGATTCCTATAGAAACTCTACAGCTAGTACAGGAGAAAGTTTCTCTTGAGTTGAGAGCTAGAGAGCTCTCTACTTTCCAGGCAAACCAACGACTGCAATCGCAGGAGATAGAGCTGAAGGAAAGTCATAAGAATATCTCTGCGAAGCTTGCACTCTATGAGGCGCAAGACACCGGCATCAGAAACGCAATAGAAGAGATTGCTCAGGAACTGCCGGCTTGCGAGATTCAACCAGACCTCCCTCTGGTTGCAAAAGTTCAAATTATTGGCGAAAGGGCGAAAACCCTGGAGCAAGAAATAGATGCTATGGCAGAAGGCCATAAAACCCAGATCGCTGAGCTAGAAGCTCGCGTTGCTGCGCATCTTACAGATGATGCGCAGGTACAGTTTGAAGCATTGAGCAGAGCTTCCACACGAATGAAAGGTCGAGTACAGGAAGCCAAGAACCTGATGAACCAGGCTATGGAAGCTTGGACAGAGCTTGTGAACCTCCCTTTTAAAGTGGGATTATCAGAACAGGTGCAAGCTGCAGAACAGTCCCTCACTGTTCTGAATGAAGAAGCCAAGTCCTTAACAGGCTTGCCAAAGATGAAGAAAATGGGCGAAGTGCGCAAAATGCAGCAGCAACTGCACAAGCTCAGAACTGAAGATGAGAAGCTCACCAACAGCATTCAGCCATTCATGGATGAGTATGCTGAAATTGTTGGCCAGATTGAGACAAAAATCAAAGAAATTGCCGAGTCTCAAGAGATCATTGATACACTCACTAAAGAAGAAACAACCGCAGAAACAGTACAAACAGCCGATCAGTGTATTGAGGAATTGGACTCCGCTATTGTGAAATGGCAGAAAACATTCGCGGAGACTCAAGCAAACGCAGATGCGCAAATTCAAAGACCACGCGCTAGTGCGAGTGGCTCGAGGGCGAGCCACAAGTGAGTGTTGGGGGCCTGTTGGGGCCAAGGTCGCAGCTATAGTAAAAGCTGCGAATTTTGGGAAAAAGCACGAGTATGGAAGGAAAGTGCTAATTTTGGGACAAGCACTAAGTTTTGGGTAAGAAGGAGACGGTGCGCAGTACGGTGCCAGATGGATGATCTCAGCGCAGATCACGGACCGGAAATTGCGGAGCTCGCGCGCACGTCATCGAAGAATGAAGGTGGCTCAGCTACCATAATAAATAAGGTGATGGAGTAGAGGGCTTAGCTACCCTCATTTAAAGGCTTAGTACAGAAGTTATGGTTGCTCGGATCAAGGAGGAGCAACGGACCAGAGCATTGAAGGCGAAGGACGATCGCCCATACCCACAATCTGCGCCAGAATTCATGGAGCCTGCAGGAAGCGGCGACGTGACTGCAAGCGGCGCCTACAGTACACCTAGCCATGTGCGTGGTTAGGGTTTTTGGGAATCACTGTTGGGAAAGGCCCACAGTTTTGTAAAGGTGTGACCGTCATGGCTACCTATATAGATGAATCACTGTAATGGGTAGAGGGTTCTTCCTCCCTTCCTTCAGTTCCTCCCTTTTTGGAGAGTTAGAGAGTTAGATGCTAGACTGTTAGAGAGCCAGTCTAAAGGGATAGATCATGTGTTGATTATCCTTCACTGTAATTTCTACCTGGTGTGTAGAACTAGAGAGAGGAAATCGGATAGCCGAGGAGCTAATCCCTGAGTTGCCAGACAGTCTGAGTCGACGTCTGTGCCTTTGTAATCTCCATAGAGAGGAGACAAGCTTGAGAAAAGGGCTCCCAGCTGTGTGCGTGGAGTTTCCTGTAAGTTCTAAGGCTGCAGCTGTGTGCGCAGCATATTGTATAACTCTATCATTTTCTGGTTAATATAAACTCCTGAGGACGTGGTTTTCCTCGAGGAGATGAGCTTCACTTATATCTTCTTGTTATAATGTTTGTGTGAATGATAACTATTTCGAGTTCAGTATTTGTGTATGCAAGACTTCTGTCTTATCTTTGTGACTGTTTGAGCGAGTTGGAAAGATCCCTTGATAACTATAAGTATCTTAAGTACTAAAGAGGTAGTAACGCACAGTCGCTGCGGCGAGAGCAGACTGCGTTACTGCGCTAGATGCGAAGGGCGAGAAAGTGTTTCGCGCGTCGACCCAAGAAATAGTTGCCTGCTGCGATAGAAAGGAGAATCTGCGCAGTAGACCTGCCAAGGAAGGGACCCGCGCATCTGCGCCGAGCGGCCTGCGGGAAGGTCCGACCGCCGATTTTGCAGGAACCATTCAAGGAAAAGCTATCTCCGCGTCACCCCGGTTAAGGAAACCTGATTCCTTAACCCCCCCATAGCCACTTCGGGTGAGACCTCGAGCTGCCGCGCAGCTCGTTGCCGAGAGGGCCAGTGCGCCAAGGGGTTTTGTTGCTGCGCTTCATTAAAACCCGGGTCTGCCCAAGAAAGCAGCCAACAGCACAACCGGCAAGATCTCCCAGAACTGATTACATGCATCTCCTCCACAATACCTTTAAAGAGAATCCCAGGAACATTTATGTGTCACAGCACGATCGGCAAGATCTCTAAAGAGCATCCTAGGACTTATTACGAGCACACAGCTCAACCTCTCGGATCTCCAGGACTGATTACATGTGGATAGACAAAACCTTTAAAGAGCATCCCAAGAACATTTATGTGTTGTAGAACGACTGACAAGATCTCTAAAGAGCAGCCCAGGACTAATTACGAGCACACAGCTCAACCTCTTGGATCTCCAGGACTGATTACATGTCTCCATAGTAATACCTCATCCCAGGACTGACTATGAGCACACAACTCAACCTATCGGATATTTGAGGACTGATTACATACTACATAGCAATACCGGAAAGAGTATCCCAGAAACATTTATGTGCCGTAGCACAATCGACAAGATCTACCAAGATTGATTACATGCTATTTGCACAACTTGCCACATATCATCTCTGACCTCCAAGTATCAACCTGATACTCATGATCCCATGGATCATCATCGCACAAAGCATCATCCTGATGCTCATGATCACACTGATCATCATCACTGTACCATCCTGATACATATCATCTGGAGCAACATCCTGAAGCTCGTCATCATGATCATCCTGATCATACAATGCATCCACCTGATGCATACCAAGTATCTACCTGATACATATCATCATACATGATTCACCTGATCATACAATGTATCCACCTGATACGAATACAAATACATGATCCACCTGATCATATCTGATACATATCAACATACATGATCTACCTGATCATACAATGTATCCACCTGATACATATACAGATACATGGTCCAAGCATCCAACATGATGCATATACAAAATACATACAAATGATCCAACTGATCATATCCAGCATCCAACATGATGCGTACATACACATACATATAAATGATCCAACTAATCATATCCAGCATCATCCTGATGCATATACAGAGTAGTAATTGGAGCATCGTCCTGATGCTCATCATCCAGCGCTTACATCCATAGCCATGTGAAGGATCCCCCTTCCACCATGCTAGGAATGGCTACAGCAAATGTCTCCATCACTTCTTCCTCGAAGTGTCATCGATCCAAAGAACACCAAGCTTCTCTCTGAAGTACTCGAACTTCACTCTGGCTAGTGGCTTCGTCAACACATGTACAATCTGCTCATCCGTTGCAACATATAGAAGCTTCGGCTATACTCAGTGCTACGCAGGACTGCTTCCTGCTAAACCAAGAGATCACACATGATCCCATACTGAATCAGCACCCAGAAGTCCTCTTCCTATCTGCAGCATTGTCTGCCCAATCTGAATCAACATAACCTTGCAGGTTAAACTTTTGATTCGCATCATATTTGAGCCCATAATCAACTGTACCCTTCAGGTACCTCAGAATATGCTTGAGAGCAACCAGGTGAACACTCCTCGGATCTGTCAGGAACTGGCTCAATTTGTTCACCGCAAAGTAAATATCTGGTCTCGTGTTCGTCAAGTACATCAAGGACCAAATCATCTGACGATACATAGTGACATCAACTGGTTCAGATGAAGCATCACACAAAAGCTTCAGGTTCGATGCCATAGCCTCGCAATCCATCATCCTGAACCTCTTCAGGATCTCTACTGCATACTTCCCTTGTCCAAGGAAGATTCCATCTGCACTCTGCCACACCTCCATACCTAGAAAGTGGTGCATGACACCCAAGTTCTACACATATATGACTACACCATTCAAGAAGGCTGTCTTGAAATCCATCTGGTGTATCTTCTATTTCATCACTTTTATATTTCTCTATGTTGCCATCTACAGCATGCTTGATTTGATAGTTCCATTTGGAAGTCATAACAAACTTCCCTTCAGGTCTTGGGACTAAATCCCAAACATCATTCTTCATGATCGACGGATCATGGCATTCTTCCCATATCCTGGGAACTTCAATATCTTCAATAGATAATTTTGTTGCCGAACAAATGTTGTAGTTCTTCTTTTGTAGGTGATGGCATACGATATTTCCTACACAATAAGTTAGATTGCATGATTAGAAAACATCTCATAGTTTTCAGAACAAATTCTTATACATAAAGAAATATGTCATACAGTCATGCAATTATCTTAGCCAATGCTTCAATACAACATTTATCCATATCCTGTAACTTTCTAGATGCCTTCCAATCTCTACTAGAACATTGTTAAGAGTGTGCACAACTCCCAACATGTCAGCAAAGAGGTTTCATTCTAGATAAGTAGCACTGGAATGTTGTACAGTGCCATAGGCCACTTACCCATCACATGCATATTAGTAGTATATTGTTCATTAATGAAATCATTCTAATATGCACAATACATATCCTAAGTCTAGGAACATGAGCGTATACATCATTGAACAATTTTATTTAAACAAACAAATATGCAAGAAATGATAATTAAAAATACTTATCTTTGTTTGGTTGCTGGGTGGACTCCCTCTGAGTCTTTGCTTCTTTGCAGGAGCTGCTGAAGTAGCTTCTTCTACACCTTTCTATTGTGGAATGTAGAAAGATGGTCAACTCCCTCTGAATATTTGCATCCTTGCAGAAACTACTGAAGTGTGCTCCTTTGCTTTCTTGTAGGAACAACTGGAGTGTGCTCCCTCTTGATATTTGCTTCCTGGATTACCTGTCCTTGAACTTATATCCATCCTTAATCACTATGCATGCTTATTAGTATCATCATTGTGTTATCCTTGAGATCTCATACATAATCACACATTTATTAGTATAATATTAATACTATCAAAACACAATAATCTTAAACATGTATAGTCATGATCATTCACAGATAATAAACATTAGTATTCAGGGAAGTCTTCTTTTACTCATGCATATTCTTATTTGATCATAGGACTCTTCTAATTAGTTAAATCATCAATGCATAAACCCGTGATTACTCAAACCTATACTTTCATGATTCTTCTGGTTAGTCATATCATCAATTATGGTAAGAAACATAATATGCATACAACCATGATTATTCAAACCTATGACTTCATGAATAATCATTATCAACAACACAAAAGTATAAGATCCTAACACAAGGTAGGATTCTAGCTTGATATAGGAAAAACATACCTGGATTAGCATGCTAGCTAGTTATGTATAACATACCCACATAATGTCTTCTGGTTCTTTTCAGTGACTTGTGCTAGTAACCTGCATGTCTCATAAGTTAACCATTGTAGAACCAAGTTATACATACCTCGAAAGTAGATCTTCTATGTGATTCATGACAATTGATGAATCTTTGTCTTCATGTCACCATGAGCATATGTTCTTGAAGTAGAACATGATTTGACCTTCTTGGTGTACCTTTTGTCTTAGCAAACAACATAAACCTCATACAACATCACAATGCATTAGTACAATCATAAGTGTTAAAACCTTAATCAATGAATATCTTCTATTAAGGTGATACGACAAGTCCAATAATTAATCAAGATTGCACTGTAATGATATGAAGACAAACATATGATAAACTTAACCATGAAACATACCTGTAAGCCATACCTGTCAAGATTGCTTGTAATCTTCTTATGGAAGTCCTTAGCCTCATCTCCCTTTGAGACATGAACTTCTTCACTTATGCAGGTGACCAATCCATCTTCTTCTAGGATTAACCCAATCCACTTCATTTGCAAGAACTGGACCTGGAGCTGGATTAGGGTTTGTCAAAGAAACCCCAAAAATTCAAAATTTGAATTTCAAACTTCCGAAAGGATAGAAATATGCGCCTTGATGAGCTGATCAAGCTGGTATATTCAGAATTTGAAAACTGCAAAGTTTCACTCCTCAATTTTGCCTTTGAAACTTCCAGATTCACTGGACGTGACCCCGAACTAGGGTTTTATGAAGCCCACTCTTCTGCCCAATCAAAAGGTTTGATCCAAAGCTCTAAGCTTCTATTTTTCTGAGGAGTTTCCAGCTGTGGTCAAAGATTTCAAAAATTCCCATTTTTATAGAAGCCCTAATTTTCCACTTTTCTGATCAAAGTCCCGAACTAGGGTCTGATCAAGCCCGGCCTTCTGCCCAACCAACAATTCTGATCTTGGTCTCTAAATTTTGATTTTGATGAGTAGCATTCAACCGTGGTCTCCAATTACAAAAATTCCAACTTTCTTCGAAGCCCTAAATTCCGGAAGCCATGAATGAAGGTACTAAAAAATAATTTTGTTTTGACAGAAATATGTACCTGATTGTTTCTGGTGTAACTCCAAACTTTTAGATCCACAAGGTCTAAAAAAATTTCCTGCAATAGCCCGACCTGTTATCTTTCCATCCCGATAGGTCTAACCTCAATTGGATTCTTTGAAAGAGAGTTATACCAAGTGTCGCAACGTGACCTGTTTATGGAATAATACAGGAGAGTGAACTTGTACGGTGTGCCGTGTGTCACTATTTCAACGTCGGCCTCTAAACAATTTTCATGAGATATCCCGACCTGTTATCTTTCCATCCTTATAGTTCTGACCTCAATTGGATTCTCTGAGAGAGAGTTATGCCAAGTGTTGCAACATGACCTGTTTATGGTATAATACAGGAGAGCGAACTTGTACGATGTGCCACGTGTCACTGGTTCAACTCTGGCCTTTGAACAATTTTCTGGAGATAGTACAGTCTGTGTAATACCTATCAATTTTTACGAAATTTCATTTGGAGCTTCCTATCCCAATTTATGACCTTTTTCCCAAGGTCACCTAATTTTGACTCAGATATGGAAGAGGCAGAAACCCTATATTGTACAGATCATAAATCACAAAGTACAACGATTTAGAGGTTTTCCTTTAGACACAAGGTACATGGGGATCTGATATTCTACCTATAAACGTTTCATATCCGGAAACTTCACCAAAACGGATTTATAGCGAAAGTGCTACGATGACTGGTTTTTGCTATATCAAGCCCTAGCATCGTAAGTGCAACAAGTGTCATAAATGCCATATCATGCCTTCTTTCAGGATAGCTCTGATACCATGTTAAATTTTTAGAATTTACTTCAATATGATCTAAGATATTAACTGAGAGAACAACATGTACAGCAAATCTATAGAATATCAATCATGGACACAATAATGCAAGCACACAAGAGACACAGAGTTTACTTGGGGAAAACCATAAAGGTGAAAAACCCCAATAACTTCCTCAGAGATAGATAGAGCAATGATACAACCAGAATACAAGAGATAGTCTTCTCCTAGCAGCAGAGCCTCCTCCTCCATAAGTGCACCACTCTCCCAAGTGTGAGTGAGAGAATATAATGTGTAAAATGAGAGAGACACGCTCTCTATTTATACAATAACTTGACTTGACCTTTACTCAACTAGGTCGGCCTCAACTTAACCACTTAACATAATGTTCACTGGGATGACCCCCACTAGGGTGGTCTAATAACCCTTTGACCCACATGGCCGACCCCCAATAGGGTGTTCTAATAACCCTTTGACCCACATGACTTACACAGGGCCGACCCCAACAAGGTGGTCTAATAACCCATCAAGTATAAGTTACGACACTTACAATATAAATGACAACACTTCCGTATAGAGGAATAATAACATCTCTATAGGAATACAATATACATATATGTGAAATACATTCCAAAGTTACATATACATCAACAGCTCCGTCTCCTCCTATGCAGATCTCTGTCTCTCTCTTATGCACAATACACAAGTGAGTGAATGAGTGATAAGTGAGGAACACACCTCCTCTGTGAAAATCCTCACAATGGATCCAAAGAGATGATGTAAACATCACAATGAAAGAATTTAGGAAAATAGAAGAGAATAGAGCAGCATAACATAGATCCAATGGAAATCAGATAGGAGCAGAATATTCACACATGTTTCATTAATTAGAATATTAAAATAATAATGATATAATGCACAGGATTCGAATACCAAGGGTGTAATTCGAATTAGATTGCATGCAGAGATCCAAATATCACTAGAGTGTCATCGAAGCACATCTAGAATTCTTCATCATCACCAGTGGAGTCATCAATACACAAGTAACTATCAACCATCAGTCAAACTGAGTCTAACTGCGTGTGGTAGGTGTAACTGGCACATGGAGGCACTAACTGAATGAAAGAGGATCAGTGGAGGGCGCATGAGGAGATAAATGGAGTCAAAATGGGAATTCTAGTCTCACTGGAGGTCCATCGGAGTGATACATCCAGTTGAGAGTCAGTCTAGCCTTAAATCAAGGAAAGAACTAAAGATAACTCAACTAATTGAAGTACAACTAAATGGTAGGTGAGAGAGGGAACCTAGGATGCATGCAGGGAACACTAAGCACTAGGAGGGCTAAAACTGATCAGTGAGAAGCTCCCGGGGCTATCTAACTGAGGGCTAGGTGCCGAGACTGATGATTGGGATGCATGCAATTGCATCCATGCATGCAAAATCATGATTGCATGAAAATATAGATAATGCTGGTAGGACTAGGATGGAGTATACGAAAATCCCAACACCCCCCCTTAATCCATCTCGGGCCCTGGTAACTAGGACCAAAGGTCACCCATACAATCAAATAAATGATAAAAAAATAAGAACTGTCCATAAACCGAGGAAACGGGGGAAAACCTCAAGGGAAAAATACCCCCCCTCAAAAGAACAGTAAAATAACTCAAAGAACCATCATACTAAGCAAAAAAGGAAGAAGCTTTCCTCAGTGAAAGCTTTTGCAAAAAACTTGGCAAGTTGATCCTCTGTAGGATTCCAAAGTAGGTGCTAGATCTGGATCTGGTCTTCTGATGTGCCTCCCACTGTGTAGAGAATGTATTGGACGAAGCAAGTCTTTCATGAAACCTTTCTGCCACTGGAAAAATGGATCATGATGAGTCTTCCCAAGGGATGGAAGAGTGAACCCCACCATTATGCTGCATCTCTCATGGAGAGGTAGATGGCATAATGCAAGGCTGGCATGATGCTGAAGTCTGGTAGTTTGGTGAGAAAATGAATCCTTAACTATGTTCTTAGTAGCTACAAGGACTGTGTAAGCTCGTGTTGGCCTTGGCTCTGGATTGAGAACATGTGTTGGTTCTGGATCTGAATTTGAATGTTCTTGAACTTTGATCTCAACATCAAGATCTTCATCTTCATCTTCATTAGAAAAAGAGTCACTCAGATATTCATCAGATTCCGAAGGGGTAGGAAGAGAGAAGGGAAGAAAATGTGAGAACTCATATGCCTTGGAAGCATGATTTGCAAACCCTTTCTCTATAGTCTTCCTAGTAGATATCTCTATAATCTCAACTGTGTCGGGACCAAAAGTCACTTTCTTTGGTGGTCCGGTGTGAGTCATCTGATATACAGACAACAAATTTGTTGTCAAGGAGAGAACAAATAGAACATTCTTGAACTTGCCATGCTCCATATGTACTGTACCCAACCCTTTAGAAGAGATCTGAGAGTTGTCTCCCATGTGAATAGTAGGCCCATCTTTGATATCTAAAGAAGAAAATGATTCTTCAGAGGCAAGCATGTGGTTGGAGGCTCCAAAATCTATGAGGAGGGCCTTTGATTTTGAAAAACCAGCCATCAATGCATGGCAATCCTCATGACCATCAGATCCACTTCTATAATCAGACATCTGTGCATATTTTGGAATAGCAATTTTGTTCTGTTCAATAACCTTGGTTAGTTGATCTATTTTCTTGTGCATGCAAAATCTCTCTGGGTGGTATCCTCTCTTGCGGTAGGGACACTCAGATCTTTTCTATTTGTCCTTCTTGGAGTTGGAGGCTCCTTTTGATGGACTTGAATTGTCATTTAGCTTGGATTTAGATGGCTTCTTGTCCTTGCCTTTTTTCCTCCCTTTCACATTCGTACCACTTGCTTCTCCACCTTGAAGAGCTAGATCTTTGGAGGCCTTGATGGCACTCATTTGAATAAATTTGTCTTCTTCTTGAATGAGAGCTGCAGTAAAAACTTCCAAGGTTGGCATATTCCATCCAGGTATTGACATTTGCCCAGAGTGGAAGGTAGATACAAAGACAGAAAATGGAGATCCTAGCTTACTCAGAATGGAGAGCACCAATTGCTCATCCTTTTTCTCAATGCCACACTGTTTGCATTGCATAACCAAGTTTTTAAATTTCGAGAAGAATTGCTGAATGGTCTCAAAATCACTTGGTTGTAGGGAAATCAATTCATTTTCCATAGCATGGCCTCTTAGCTCATCTTGTTTTCCAAAGAGGACCTCTAATTTCAGCCATACCTCTCTTGGAGTCTTCAACCCTTCGAGATGAAACAGTAGATCTCTAGAAATATAAATGCACATGTTACCAAAAGCTGCATCTAATTGATTTAGATACTTGGCTTTCTCCACAGCTACATGTGGTTCGACTTCTCTCCCCATTATTACCATGTGTAGACATTTTGATCTCAGCAACACTTCCATGTCAACCTTCCAATCAAAATAATTGAAGGGGGTGAGGATTCTAGGAGAGAGAGGAGCATCTGAATCGCTCATATTATCTGATGGAATGAATGCAAGGGTGAAACTACTTCTACTGCTGCTGGAACTTCGAATTACTTGCAAAAAACTCTCAAGAATGGAGGTAGAATATAATCTCAAATGGATCTGATACCATGTAAAAATTCTCACAGTGGATCCAAAGAGATGATGTAAACCTCACAATGAAAGAATTTAGGACAATAGAAGAGAATAGAGCAGCAAAACATAGATCCAATGGAAATCAGATAGGAGTAGAATATTCATACATGTTTCATTAATCAGAATAGTAAAACAATAATGATACAGTGCACAGGATTCGAATAACAAGGGTGTAATTCGAATTAGCCTGCATGGAGAGATCCAAAGATCACTAGAGTGTCATCAAAGCACAACTAGAAGTCTTCATCATCATAAGTGGAGTCATCAATGCACAAGTAACTGTCAACCATCAGTCAAACTGAGTGTGGTAGGTGTAACTGGCACATGGAGGCACTAACTAAATGAAGGAGGCTTAGTGGAGGGCGCATGCGGAGCTAACTAGAGTCAGAATGGACAGTCTAGTCTCACTAGAGGTCCATCGGAGTGATACAGTGAGTTGAGAGTCAGTCTAGCCTTAAATCAAGGAAAGAACTGAAGATAACTCAACTAACTGAAGTACAACTGAATGGTAGGGGAGAGAGGGCGCCTAGGATGCATACAATTGCATGCAGGGCACACTAAGAACTAGTAGGGATAAAACTGATCAGTGAGAATCTCCTGGGGCTAGCTAACTGAGGGCTAGGTGCTGGGACTAATGACTAGGATGCATGCAATTGCATGCATGCATGCAAAATCACGAATGCATGCAAAAATGGATAATGCTGGTAGGACTAGGATGGAGTATAGGAAAATCCTAACATCCTCTACTTATACTCATCTTCTAACTGACCTTTCACCCTAACTGGGCCTACCTCTCCTAAGAGAGTCTAATAACCCCTAAACAACTAACTCAGGGCCGACCCCACATGGGAGATCTAATAACCCTAGTTACCACATTCTTTCGGAGGAATAAACATCTCCGGAATAATAAAGTACAAATATAATATTCTTAGAAGTTACAATATCTCAACATTGTGGTTGGTTTTTAGGTTTTTTTACATCCTTTTGACTTATAATTTTGTGTAATATTTAGTGAATAAACAAGACATTGAATAAGAGAACAACAATATCAATATGGTTACTGGCAATTGTAAATATTATAAAAAAATTAATGTCTTTAAATAAAGAGAGTGTGGCCCTCATATTTGTTTTGGATTTTGATTTTTTTATTATTATTTTGGAATGGGGTAGAAAGCCACTGTATATTTGATTTATTTACCAAGGAATGTAGGGTATCATTGCTTGTTACCATAGATGCACTTTCTTTTAGCGTGGACTGAAAATACTCCATATATTTTATTTATTTACCCAAAAAAGTATGGGATCATTGCTTGCTACTATACATCTATTTTACTTCTAGCTTGAACTGAAATTACCATGACGATGCCATAGACAAAGGCTCTCAAGGCTGATATACCCATTTTTATCACTGTTTTCTTTTATATATATATATGGTGACCACCTGTGGGATCAACCTTTGTGTTTAACTGCTGCAATATTCTATGACTTTGCATGTTGCATTCAATAGGGATAGGATGAAGTCTATTTTTCATATTGTTTATTGATTATTGTGCCTTCCTTGATTTTTGAAGGAAAGGTTTGTTTTCATGAGAATGCTCCATACATTAATTTATGTAATTTCATTGCTTTTAGAAAGAAGATATCTCTGCCAACACATGCTCAAATTGCTAGTTATTGCTTAAGTTATTGTATTTTCTTGTTTGCTTAGAAGAGGGGATGATAGGGAGACCTTCCTATTAATGCCATGCCTTTCTGCTACATATTTATTATGATGTCAAGGAGCTTGGTGATCCCACCATGGTTCCATCCTAAGCCCCGAATTATTCAACTGCTGTGTCATTATCGTGATATTAAAGATTCAACATTTCCTGGAATGATCATTTGCATACACGAATTGTTTAACTATTGTTACATAAAATGTAAAATGACAGGCACTAAAAACATGTTACCGTCATTAAATATTTAATTGATAGGTACATAAAATTTGAAATTATGGGCCTTTTCGTGACATTGACGAGGAATTGGAACGTAATTGTACAAGTAAAATTCACTTCGAAGAGCATTATGGACGACCATCGTCAGGAGGAAGAGGTGAAGAGGAAAAGGCTCAATAGGGAACAAATCCTTTTGGAGGATAGTCGCAGAGTCTCTTCTGCTCATAGGACAGTTTGGAGGCAATGTAGGATTTTTGAACTGGACTTATCGTTTGAAGTGCAGAACAAAATCCAAGGTGTGGAGCAGGAGCTTTGGAAAAATCTTGGTAAAGATACCCTTCAGGAGGAAAGCCGGAAGCTGGAAAATTGGGTCGAGTACCCCAGGAGCACTACTAGTTGTTTGACCCTGTACGAGCGAATTGTTTTCCATTACTAGGTAATGAAAAACTTAGTGGGGTATGCTCTTATAGACCGTATGCAAAAAGAGGATCTAGTGCAGGACAAGCTTCAAGATGAAACCAGGGAGATGAACCGGAAGATGGACTTCTTGCTGCAATACATGGGCCTCTATATTCCTGATGCTATCACGACTGTGCTGGAAGAAAATCTTGGTAAAGATACTATGCAGGAGGAAAGCTGAGAGCTAGAAAATCCAGCCACGGCCTTAGGGAACACTGCTGGTTGTTTAACCCTATACAAGCGAACTATTGCCCTTTACTGGGTAATGAAAAAATTGGTGGTATATGCTCTTATGGACTGTATGAAAAAAGAGGATCTGGTGCAGAAATCGCTTCAAGACAAAACCAGGGAGCTAAATCGGAAGAAGGACTCCTTGCTGCAATCCATGGGCCTCTGTATTCTTGATGCTACCACGACTGCGCTGGAATAAAATGCTCAAGGCCATTTCCCGAACTTGTGTTATATTTTACTGTAATGTTGTTATGCTCTCTAGTGATCGGGGGTTGTTTCTCCCATGTAGTTGGTGTGTTTTTTTTGGTTTATATCATAGTAGAAAAATACGACCTTATTAGTAGTTGTTGCACGGAAATTCGAACAAAGTTAAAAATACTGCGAACATTCAAGATGATATGAGTTCGGTAGAATTCCTTTATTCTTCATTTTTTTAATTCATTTGTATAAAAGTAGATTTATGTATATTTTTAACTTTTATTTTTAACATAGTTTCAAGTCATTTTATATTAACTATGTAGTTGTCATTTTAAATTTAAATTTTATGAATTTACTATATATTTAGTAATTCTATTAGGATTATTGAGGGAATGGGGATGACGACATCATAAAAATTGTTATATTATATGATATTCCATGTATCGACTTTGAATTTGAGATATGCTTCAAATTGTTTTTGAATTTGAAATATGTTTCAAATTGTTTTCAATTAATTTGAGATATGTTTCAAATTGTTTTCAATGAATAATGAATGATATGTTAAAATTTGGAATGATTTATGTATAATATTATTTTTTAAAATTAAAATTGCATGTTTTTTGTATTTATAAGATGTCTTGTCATGTCCCAAAATTTTGCATTGGGTCACAATGGCCTAAGCCCCTTGGCCATACTCATGATAGTTTGTCAAATGGATACTAAGGGTCAAATAAATGATAAGAATGAATTCCAAGTTAGTAATAATGTGAAATTAGATCCAAATGGACAAGGTGGGTCACATTAAGATAAATTCCCAATTCAAAGTTATAATATACCCATCCAAATGAACTGCCATGGATGAAAATTACTAGTTCCCTAGGTTGGGGGGTGGAAGCTTTGGGATTTGAAATAAGGGGGATAATAAATGATGTTTGAACATTAGAATGTTATAAATATTTAATAAAGGAGCTAAATAAATAAATACAAGGGAAAATCAAAGTGACAATTGATCATGAAGACACATGGAGGATGTGGGACCCACACAAGCTAGATTTTCTATGCCGCATGGCAACCTCCTCTTGTCATTTCGAATCCATAAGAAGCCAAAGGTTCTTGGAATGATTTTGAAGGTCAATATACTTGGCATGAATCAATTAAGGTTGAATTGGAGTGTAAGAGCAACTCCCATGGAAGAGGACGAGGCATTTTGGAGCTAGTGAGACACTTGGACTAGATTCCCTAGCTCTATGACAACAATGATGAAGATGCTATGACACCTATGCCAAAAATCAGACCTGAAGGATGACATATGACATATATAACATGTCAAGGATAAAACTATCCTCCAAGAGGGTGCTCAAGTGAGTTAGGGAAGCCAAAGAGACATCAATTCAAATTTGGAGAAGGAGAGGGATAGAATTAGAAGGACCTGTGGCATACTTGGGAATCTCTTCCCAAATTGAGTTGGCATGAAGCTCTTGGGAGGAATTTGACCCATGGAGGACCTTAGAGGTTTATATAAGACAATAAAAAATAAGGATGGTAGCATTTGATCATTTTAGAAATTGCATTTTGCATTTGGAGAGGAGAGCTAGTGGAGTGCTACTCTACTTGCCTTAGCACCAATTTCAAGGGTGAAAGATTCCCATCCTAGTTGGTAATTGGAAAGGCCATTCAGACATTTAATTCAGATCTTTAATGGATTATTTTGTTACAGGTTGAAGCTACAGGGCATCTCATGGTCACATCTCTTTTAGTTGTTTCTACAACCATTCTTCTATTTCTTGGCATATTCATGGTCCTTGAAGAATTATGCACTTGGTGAGATATTGTTATCTTTGGGGGAGATTCTAATGCTTCATTATTTTACCATATGATTTAAATTCTCTTTTCTTTATTTTCAAGATGTCTTCAAGTCGAGATTCCAATTGGAACTATGTAAATCTGATTATTAATGAGTAAATGATGCCATTTCCCCTAGATCTTGTTATCGGAGTTTGAAGAGACATTATTTTGAGTTATATCAGTTATTATATGTGATTTTGTTGATTTATGGAGTGTTATTAAAGTTATGAATAATTTTCATTAACAGATCATAAGCCCTTGGCATCTAAAATTTGAATTTCATAAGTCATGGTGAAAATAACTAGCTTTCCCCCCTATGTGAAGTCTTGCATATAAACATATGATTTTAAGGAGTTGAAGAAGGCCATAAGAGATAATTAATGATAAATTGGGGAGCTCATTAAAGCCACTTATAATTACCATACCTTTTTTCAGAAATTTGGAAGGGTTTAACAGCATTTGGGAAGCCATCTTTGTCCACTACACTTGGGGGATTTGAAGCTCAAAATTACTAGTAATCTTCCCTACTTTGTCCAGATTGGAAATTAATGTTGAAGAAGTTTTTTAAGGGTTTTTAAGTATCCACAATCCTCTTTTATATGTATTAATACATATCAAATACAATCAGACCCATTATACAATCATTTGGTGTCATTTGGAGACCAAGAGACCAATACTAGTCAAAGGGAAATTACTAGCCAAGTTCCCTACTTTGGAAAGAACTTAAAGGGGAGTCACATAAGATTATTTATGACTCTAAATAATCCATGAACCTAATATTTATTCAGTAAAACCATTCATACACCTTCTGTAACAAATTGGGAGCATTTGGAGGTCAGGAACCCAAGACTAGTCAAAGGTCTAACTAGTGGAAAAAGTTGAAAAATTCACCATTTTAATAAATTTATAAAAAGGGAAATTATAGTGGTATCAGAGCTTGATATTGGCACCTAATGTGGTCTAATATTCATGAGGAAAAGAAGTTAGGGACCACCATTATATATTGAAACCAAAAGTGCTTTTGTTGAAGAGGAAAAAGTAGGAAAAGAAGAGCATTTTTTTTAGGAAACTATGGCTAGGGATGAAAAGGGAACCTCATATGATATTGAGGAGTATAGGAAACTCATGAAACCCCTCTTTTAAGACATGAACAATTAGATAATGAAAGGATTCAAATTTTTGGCTAGCCAACTAATTGGGATCAAATGGGTAATAGGAGGCAACAGTAGTTCCTCTTTCGAGGAAAAGAAGCCAATGGGTGAGCATAATTTCTCAAGCATAGGATCCCATAATAGATTAAATGAATTTCAGAGAACACCAAGGCATACTACACCTAAATTTCTTGATTCAAAAGAAAATATTAATACTCCAATTGATGTGCAATAACTTCTAATCAAAGGGAAAAATTTGAGTGAAGATTGCAGAAACATCCTACCATTTGATCAATACCTCATTGTCTCAAACAAGCTCAAGATGAAGGAAAGTAATACGAATCCATTTAAAAATAGAGATTCCAAATATATTGATCTTAAGGAAACCAAGGGGAAATATGAATCAACTTAATTCAAGGATCAAAAAGAGGAGACCCATGAACCACCTAATTCTGAAATAGGTGAAGTAGAACAAGCAGTACATGAAGAGGATCGAAAGTCACTTCCAAGCGACTCTAAAAAAGATGAAGGGACATCACATGAGCATGAAGAATGTTCTATTGAAATTATTGAAGATCATTTTGAGACATATTCTACCTTGGAAAGGAAACAAAGAGAAATGTGCAACATCAAAGGTAATCTCATATCTTTTCCTTTTGATAGAAATAATTTGGTTGAGTTTAATGAATTGTTACATGATGGATACTTGAAGAATGATGAGGATATTCATAAACTCAAAATTCTAAATGAGCAACTTCTTAAAAGGTTGCAATATACTTGTTCTTCCTCCTATGTTTCAAATTTTCAGATGGTGGATTGCATGGAGGATTCTCATGACATTGAATATCATGAGAAACATGGAAATTTGCATTTTCTTCATGTGTTTTAAGAGGAGATTGATGAGATCCAAGCACTTGATGTGGTCAGAGAGGAATTTGAGTTTCCTCTTGGAAATGGTGACACAATTTCTGAAGGAGTGTATGATCCCACTACTTTGGAACCAATCGATGAGGAAATTTTTGCACTTTTGAGGGAGGTGCATGATCCTACCCTTATGAAGAATTCACATGAGGACACTTCTGCACTTTCTGATCATTTGGGTGAGTTGGTTCATTCTCCTACATCCTACACTTCCATATTTTGCAGCATTCATCCTAATGAAGTATGGGTGAAAGGTTTATTTTTTATGGTGCTACATGAGGAGTGTGAAACTCCTACCTCTCCTTTTGATGATGACATGAATAGAGAACCTCATTATTTACATTTGCAACATCATTTTTTTTACCTTATGATGATACATATCTTCATGGATGCACTTATGATGTTCACTTGAGTCACTTGAAGACTATTGATTTTCCTTGCTCCTTGCTTAGTTAAATTGATGTTGGAGGAACTTCATTAACTATTTGGGTAAAGAGACATATGATTGGAGAAAATGTTTATTGGAAGCAACATCCTTTACTATTTCGTGATGATACACATGTTCATGAATGCACAAATTCTACTTATGTGAGCCCCTTGAAGGCTTATTATTTTCCTTCCTACCTACTTGGTTCAGATTTTAGTGGAGGTTCTTCATTCACTTCTTGGATGAAAGAACACATGGATGATTCTTTTGATGCATCTTACATCCTTTTGGAGCAGCATAATAGGACATGGGATCCTCACCTATGTCATTCGATCAGATTTGATTGGTCACTTGAAGCTTGTATGCACTTGGAAAATGGTGGTCTACTCACTTGGAGGTATAAACACTTTCATGATTCTTTGTTGAGGCACCTCCTTGATGTACATTTTTGTTATGATGTTATGTACTTTGATGATATATATTTTTTACTCATGAAGTTTGCAAGTATGCATACAAGAAAATGGGATCCAGGAACTCTCTTTCCTGATGGTATGGGTTGGAGAGAAGTCTCAATTGTTGGAGTGCAATACAAGCAATGGGACCCTAGGATAATTTTTAGTCCTATTGATTCAAAGTAGTACGGTAGATGGATTCCTAGCTTAATAAAGTGATTTTAATCAGAGTGGTGCAGCAACAAGCATGGTGGTTCCTCTCTAAAATCTTCATGGAATCTCGAAGACTAAAAGTTGGGCAACTTCAAAGAATTATGCGGTGGTATCAGAAAGGGTTTCCAAAATATGAAAGAGGTAAAGAGTAATTGTGCAAACATGGTTTTGATGGATTTAATTAACATTTGGTGTTTAGTGTTGATGTTACAGGGGATATCAAAATGAAAAAGAAAATCCACATCCCCTTGCTTTTGGAAATACACAATTGTAGTGCATGGGTGGCTCTACTCAAGGTTCCAGAAGAAAATTTTTGGGAAGAAATTTTTTGGAAAGAAAGAAGGTTCTTCCATGTAAATTTGTTGGAATTGCTTGAGGAAAAGTAATATTCAGAAGGGAGGATTTTTCATGTCCCAAAATTTTGCATTGGGTCACAATGGCCTAAGCCCCTTGGCCATACTCATGATAGTTTGTCAAATGGATGCTAAGGGTCAAATAAATGCCAAGAATGAATTCCAAGTTAGTAATAATGTGAAATTAGATCCAAATGGACAAGGTGGGTCACATTAAGAGAAATTCCCAATTCAAAGTTGTCATATACCCATCCAAATGAACTGCCATGGAGGAATATTACTAGTTCCCTAGGATGGGGGGTGGAAGCTTTGGGATTCGAAATAAGGGCGATAATAAATGATGTTTGAACATTAGAATGACATAAATATTTAATAAAGGAGATAACTAAATAAATACAAGGGAAAATCAAAGTGGCAATTGATCATGAAAACACATGGAGGACATGGGACCCACACAAGCTAGATTTTCTATGCCACATGGCATCCTCCTCTTGTCATTTCGAATCCATAAGAAGCCCAAGGTTCTTGGAATGAGTTTGAAGGTCAATATACTTGGCATGAATCAATTAACGTCGAATTGGAGTGTAATATTAACTCCCATGGAAGAGGAAGAGGCATTTTGGAGCTAGTGAGACACTTGGACTAGATCCCTAGCTCTATGACAACAATGATGAAGATGCTATGACACCTATGACACAAATCAGACCTAAAGGATGAAATATGACATATATGAAATTTCAAGGCTAAAAATATCATCCAAGAGGGTGCTCAAGTGCGTTAGGGAAGCCAAAGAGACACCAATTCAAATTTGGAGAAGGAGAGGGATAGAATTGGAAGGACAAGTGGCATAATTGCGAATCTCTTCCCAACTTGAGTTGGCATGAATCTCTTGGGAGGAATTATACCCATGGAGGAACTTAGAAGTTTATAAAATACAATAACACAGAAGGATGGTATCTTTTGATCATTTTAGAAATTTCATTTTGCATTTGGAGAGGAGAGCTAGTGGAGTGCTACTCTACTTCCCTTAGCACCAATTTCGAGGGTGAAAGATTCTCATCCTAGTTGGTAATTGGAAAGGCCATTCAGACCTTTCATTTGGAGCTTTAATGGAGTATTTTGTTATAGGTTAAATCTATAGGGCATCTCATGGTCACATATCTTTTAGCTTGCTTCCACAACCATTCTTCTATTTCTTGGAATATTCATGATCCTTGAGGAATTGCGCACTTGGTGAGATATTGTTCTCTTTGGTGGAGATTCTAATGATTCATTATTTTACCATATGATTTAAATGCTCCGTTCTTCATGTTCAGCATGTCTTCAAGTCGAGATTCCAAGTGGAACTATGTTAATCTGATTATTAATGAGTAAATGATGCCATTTCCCCTAGATCTTGTTATTGGAGTCTGAAGAGACACTATTTCGAGTTATATCAGTTATTCTCTATGATTTTGTTGATGTATGGAGTTTTATTAAAGAATTTTCATTAACAGATCATAAGCCCTTGGCACCTAAAATTCGAATTTCATAATTCATGGTGAAAACAACTAGTTTTCCCCCCTATGTGAAATCTTGCATATAAACATATGATTTTAAGGAGTTGTAGAAGGCCATAAGAGATAATTAATGATACATTGGGGAGATAATTAAAGTCACTTATAAGTTCCATACCCATGTTTAGAAATTTGGAAGGGTTTAACAACATTTGGGAATCCATCTTTTTCCACTACCCTTGGAAGATTTGAAGCTCGAAATTATTAGTAATCTTCCCTACTTTGTCCAGATTGTAAATGAATGTTGCAGAAGTATTTTAAGGGTTTTTAAGTATCAATCATCCTCTTTTATATGTCTTAATACCTGTCAAATACCCTTCAGATCCATTATACAATCATTTGGAGTCATTTGGAGACCAAGAGACCAATATTAGTCAAAGAGAAATTGCTAGTCAAGTTCCCTACTTTGGACATAACTTAAAGAGGAGTCACAGAAGCTTATTGATGACTCTAAATCATCCATGAACCTCATATTTATGCAATAAAACCATTCATACACCTTCTGTAACAAATTGGGATCATTTGGAGCAATTTGGAGGTGAAGAACCCAAGACTATCAAAGGTCGAACTAGTGCTCTGTTATGAAGAAGTTTCCTTAACAGAGCATAATCCCTTGGCACCTAAAATTTGAATTTCATAATTCATGGTGAAAATAACTAGCTTTCCCCCTATGTGAAATCTTGCATATAAACATATGATTTTAAGGAGTTGCAGAAGGCCATAAGGGATAATTAATGATACATTGGGGATATCATTAAAGCCAATTATAAGTACCATACATCTGTTCATAAATTTGGAAGGGTTTAACAACATTTGGGAAGCCATATTTGTCCACTACCCTTGGGGGATTTGAAGCTCGAAATTATTAGTAATCTTCCCTACTTTGTCCAAATTGTAAATGAATGTTGCAGAAGTGTTTTAAGGGTTTTTAAGTATCCATAATCCTCTTTTATATGTCTTAATACCTATCAAATACCTTCAAACCCATTATATAAGCATTTGGAGTCATTTGGAGACCAAGAGACTAATGCTAGTCAAAGAGAAATTTCTAGTCAAATTCCCTACTTTGTCCAGAACTTAAAGAGGAGTCGTAGAAGCTTATTGATGACTCTAAATCATCCATGAAACTCATATTTATGCACTAAAACCATTCATACACCTTATGTAACAAATTGGGAGCATTTGGAGGTCAAGAACCCAAGACTAGTCAAAGGTTGAACTAGTGGAAAAAGTTGAAAAATTCACCATTTTAATAAATTTCTAAAAAGGGACATTACATGTATACTACCATATTTTAGCCGTACTTGATTTTTTTTGTATCGTATTCATACTTGACAAGATTTATGTCTAAATACAGTAGTAGACATCTTCTTCGAATTCAAATACATTTTTCTTTCACAAAAACGGTTGAGAGATTTTATATATAAGAAAAGATAAATAACAGAGTTACATAGTGATGGAGCAATTCTAATTCCCGACATGGAAGAGCTAACCAGTCTCTACATTTATATTTTACCAGTCTGTAACTAACATAACAAAGTTCTTTCCTATTACAACTATAAATTTGAACTAACTTCCCTATGAGCTTTAAACAGAAACAGTACGTTGAGGAATCGTTTATCTGTTGTCTTCTTCTTCTTAATACAAAAAACCAAAAATTGCTACACAGGAATTTCTCATAACCACAATGCAAGAGTTCCAAGATATCCTAACCATGGCAAGAGAAATGCCCAAAAAAACATGATGGTTCGCCCTAGTAGCAGGCTAAAAATGACGACGGAGCTCTGGTTCTACTCCTCCCACCTTACCTTTCTGAATATCCTGCTTCAGGTCTCGAAGCTCAGCTCATATTCCATCAATCTTCCCCTCCATGATTCAGGCGCAGTAGTGAACAACCCTGATTTGGGCATCCAAATTGACCGAGTAGGGGCATCCATTGTCCAAGACTTCAACAAGACTGTCCACCTTCATATTGAGTTTGTTGTTGTTTTCACGTACCTCATTGTTTGTTGCTTTAGCCAAGGTAAACATATGTTGCATTGCCTTCCCGATTTCATAATTTTCACCGCGCAATAAACAAACCTGGGATTCCAACTCTTGCACATATTCCTTACCCTTCTTTGGCACACTATCAACTTCCTGCGCTGAACCCGAACCACCACCATCAACCATGAAAGGGAAGGAATCCTCCACTTGTTGACAACTATCTTCCTAAGTATTAAGCTGAAAAAGAACCAAACCACTCCGACTCACGGAAAAAGAGGGATGTTTCTTCTTGAAATTGGGTAACGCAAAGCCTCTTGTGCCGGGGATGGTTTTCTTGTAGAGAAGAAAACTAGTAGATGCTCTGGATTTGGCCATCTTCTCTAGTGTTGAATGCATACAATGTTGTCATCCTTCCCACCACCTCACATTTAAACTATGAAAACCTCGCATCCCGGCTCATTCAAGACATGCATGCCGACCAGGTGAGTCCATGTGCCTCCGATGTGTGGTCTTCCCTCCTCCTGAGGCACAAATTTGGGTTGAAAAGTTTAGAAAGAGCTCCTTCATCGAGCAAAATTAAAACCTTGAATGTGGATGGAGCAAGACTCCAACCCAAATTTGTATTCTTCCTATGATTTGAAAACATTAGGTTTCTTCCCGGATGGTAAGACAAGGCGATGTTTAGAGGATCCAGACCCGACTCTTTTCAGCTCACTCTTTGTCATCGGCTGACTCTTTTCATGTTGCACTTTCGAGACAAAAAAAACCATATAGAGAAATTCCCATGTCTACTATACCCCTTGGAGACTGAACATAAAGCCTTACTGTTTGACATCAAAACAGTCATCACAGAAAAGAACCAGCCAGTTCGATAGACAGACTAGAAGGATTGCAACAAAATATAAATTGTTTGGGATAAGATAACATCAAACGATATCCTAATGAACATCCATCCCACTCTGAACACTATGCCCCATATTTTCTTGTTATGCCTTGACTTCTGCATGGCTCTTCTCGTTTATTCTAATTTTTTCTCCTGTCCATCCTTGCCTTGGTGACCATGCCCATATGATGCTATTTAAATCGATCTTCATTTTTCTTCTGCACCAACAACCCATTGTTGCTTTCTATATAAGAATTTTTTGTACAAGACCTTCAGATCCTTCAATTCTCTTGTTGGATTCCACCATTGCACTTGTACTTTGTAAGACCCAACAGTACTAGCATCTGAATCCTGATAAATATCACCAATCACCATACCCAACTAGATTGCACAATATGGATCTGGTGATTGCACAATGACCATTTGGCCCTTTACAACATCAACTCTCGGAATGAATTCATCTCTAGGCTTGTTTCATACTAGTCCAACATAGAAATCCTGCAAAGTAGTAACATTTTCCTTCAAATAGGAATCCATAATTTCATGTTCAGATCTTGTAGTTTCACTACTATGAATATCATGGCTTCTCGATGGCCAAAAGTTAGTTGATCACTGATCAACACTCTCGAAGGGATTGTCCAAAGATTTATATACAGCCTCCCAATAATTTAACTTAGGACGTCAAAATTGTTCACCTCCCTTCTCAATCCCTCCATTCTAGAATGAAATAAATGTTTCTAGTCCTTTTTTTATTTCGTCAATGTCTTAAGGTATTTTTGATTGCAGATTTAATAACCTAGGCTGTCCCACTGACAAGTCTACGCTACCATTTGGCAATGAAATCCAGAGATGAATAGGAGACGACCAAGCTTCATCCCAAAGTGATGCTTTCCATTGCATGACTGGAATGTCATTTATGAGCTGAAATTAAAAAAATTGGCATTTTTTGATACCGATGATCTTGGCATTTTCTTCCAAAAGGTGGGGTTCCACAGAACTCTTAAAATCATAAAGTTCATCAATTAGATAAGGGACAAATAAATTTTGATCTTCACATGTCCTATACATATCCATAATTTCCAAAAGTGAAAATATATCTTTTCACATTGGCTTTGCTGATAACCTACCATAAGTTCCATCTATGTCTTCATGGGTGTGTCCGACCGGGAGGAATCCAACTTCAACTATCTCAAACACTCTCCTTGCCGTTAGAAGAGATAAAAATGCAAATACAAAGTTGTTTTTGTTATCGCCTGAACAATTCTCCATTTGCAACAACAATATGGGTGGTAGTTTTCTATTTGGCATGCATTGATTAGTACCATCAACACACATTACATCATCTTGCATTACATATTGTTTGTATATCAAACACTTTTCATATGAGTCTAATTGCAATAGAGCATCATGCAATTTGTGCTTAGATGTTCCGCCTTTGTAGAGAAAATCACCATATTTATCAACCACTGGTTCTTCAAGACACTTCAATCATTTAGCCAGGGATGTCACAGTGAAATTCGATCCCATCTCTAAAAATGAGAGGCTAAAATGACCAAACCCCCCAGTCTTGTGCCCATGAGTCAACATTCCAGTCAATGATATGGGAAGATTCATAACATTACTAAAGGATTTTTCCTTCTTACCCATCCTTGGAATGGAAGTCTTTGAATTATCCATTTTGTCATGAACAATACTCAGATAAGTCTTCGTATTTTTTTGTGAAGCTAATCTGTGAGAATAATATACATGGTGACAAATTGCGATATATTTATTATGAGCTGCTTGATTTGCTCGCAACTTTTCCACCTCAGCTGGATTAGTGGCCCCCTTAAGCCTATCCTATATTCTAATGCACTCATTACACCTTGAAAAGGAGTTTGATTTAGAAATTTTAACATCTCGAAAATCTTCTCTCATCACCTTGCTAAAGGAGGATTGTGATACTCGAGGAAAACCGATTCTTTCGATTTCATCATTAGCCATTTTTAGCAGCAAACCATGGGACATATTAGATGGCAATAATTTCAAGGTTGTCCTTGTTCAATCTCCACTGATTAATCGTGTAAGATATGGATATTTGTCTAAATTCTCTTCTACAATTTTATTAATAGTAGCCACCAGTGCAGTAGTGTTCTCCCTATATTTTTCCAAGACACTGTTATCAAGCACAACTCTCACATCACCATTCAAGAACATTCTTTTATAATTGAAGAAAGTGCTCTTTTTTATCCCATGGAATTTATACCATGCATTTTTGAAGATGTCTATTGTGTCTAATCTCATTGTAAACAAGCTTCTTTTTCTGTCATCTCCTTCTTTGGTCGTAGGAGCATCTGATCGCACAGAATTTATAACATACTGTCTTCTTGAATTTCCATCCATACTATGAAATTTATTCACACATTCAACTAGCGATTGAAGTGAAATTTTTGATATACAAAAAATTTAGCAACAATGTTTGGTGGCAATGTTTGAAAGGAATGCACCTTGATCTATTGCAGGCCTGTAAGGTACCAATATTGACTTTTGGAAATTTTAGTTCTAGCTTGCCGCTTTATGGAATTGTATGGCCTTGTTCCATTACCTTTAACATTTGTATATTCACAATGGGGATTACCTAGAAGGACCATCTGTAAAGGACATTCTTAAAAAATATTCCAAAATTTGACCATATCTTCGTCTATTTTCATTTTTAGTATAACATCTAAAAGAACATCATCGAGGTTAAGCAAATTGTTTGCAGGGCATCTTACAATAGAGCCTTCTAATACACCACAATCCTCGTAATTGCGGAAGACTTTATGAACTAAAATACCAAACTCACCAGCATCTAGTGCTTTGAATTGTACAATGTCTCCCTAAAAAATAGTTGACACTATTCCCCGAGCAACATACTGTGGCTTTAAAGAACATTGATGTATCAAATTAACTTTCTCTCCCACAAACTTGACATTGTGATTTTATCTTAATACTTTCAAAGTAGATTCAGATTGATTATTGTTGAAATTGCTTGCAATAGAAAACAATGTTTCTGTATTAAAATCTATGATTCTTTTAATCGGCCATACAACAAAACGTCCACTGCTCAACCATGGACAACATTCCATAGAAGAAAACACCACTTCATCCACTAGAATACCAAAGGAGAGGTCACCCAAAAATGCTCCCCCAACAAAATCAGTCCCACTCACATTTGTTACAAAACCTATGGAAATGCAATCCTTTCTTTCTAAACACTTATGTAACAACTTACATTTTCTCATAATAAAAGAAGATTTATTCTCAGTTGTTATAATATGTGCTACACTAGGTGAAGTAGAAGCTGCTATATCATTCACCTCATTCTAGCAAAGAGCAGACCCAATGTGGTTAACGATCTCAAATACAACCCATTGAATATAACCACCAACAACCTCTAACAATGTATCTGCACCATATGATGTATAGGGAAATGGAAGACTTGCATTTAAAGTGTTGGTAACATTTACAATGATACATCCATCACAAATGTTGATATTATGAAAAAAAATTCTTTCTGGAAAAGAGATTCCTTCATCAACTTTCAATCCATTCAAAAGAAGTTCCACTCATTATTGAGTACCAAAATCCATTTCATAAACGATATCTGAAATATAAAATGACAGGACACAGTGTTCAGAACCAAAATCCAGTTCAGAAGCGATTTATGAAATATAAAATAATAGGAGCACATTAAAAATTATATTTATTTTAAACAAGGATATAAGATAAGTTATAATATATAAAAAAATGTCTGTCCAGACATCAAATTTTTCGACCAGAAGGATCGGTCGTCCCTTTGTTTAGTGGATAATTGTGAACACCTATATCCAACATTTATATATATCCAGAAAGGTTAACACAAGAAGGATCGAACGACCCTTCTTGTAGTTTAGAAAGATTATAAAAAGAATACTGGGTAGAAGAAGCGTCTCTCGCCCATTCATTTATGATGGAATATTAAAAATGTTCAACCTACAAATGATAGGCTGTCAATTCATGTATTTCCAAAATTGTGTACAAGAGAAGAATACTGAGCACAACAAGGGTCGGCAAACCCTTCATTTACTATATAAATTTAAATATATTTAATCTACGAAGGCTATGTTGACATATCTCGACTTCCGACTTCTGCTGTAAATAGTAGGGCCCTGGACATCATCTAAGTTCTAACATATAAAAATGCTTGTCCTGAATTCCATTTTCCAACAAGAAGGATCGGTTGCCCCTTCATTTAGGAGATAACTGTGAACAAGTATATCCAAAAATTCACCTATATCCAGAATGGAGAAAGAAAGAAGGATTGACCGACCCTTCTTGCATTCTATAACTATTATGAATACAATACTGGGAAAAAGAAGGCTCGGCCGCCCCTTTATTTATGAGGGAATTGTAAAAATATTCAACCTATGTTGGCTAGGACGCCAATTCATCTATATCTAAAATGGTGAACATCGGAAGAACACTGAGCACAAGAACACTCAGTTGACCCTTCATTCGTAAGAGAAGATTAAAAACCAGACATCAGCTAAGTTATAACATATAAAATTGTTTGCACTGACTTGTGTTTTCCGACAAGAAGGATCGACCGACCCTTCTTGCAGTCTCAAACTATAAAAAAATGAATGTTGGGAAGAAGAAGGGTCATCCACCCCTTCTTTTACGAGGGAATTGTAAAAATAGAACTTGGAGAAAGAGCGGCCTATCTTTCTCTGTGGAAATTTTCACTTTCCAACAAAATGTACGATGCAATGTTCCTATGAAATATGTGTTTATAGTGCCGATATCTACTTTCGACACTCCTAAAAACTCATCCCTAGAGGAAGGAGAAAACGCTCTTTCTCCTCATCATCTACTTCCAACACCTCGAAATGGAACAACTTGACGAAAGAGTGACCTCTCTTTCTATGACAAAATTTTGACTTGACAACAAACTCTTTGTAGCAAAATGTCTATAAATCTTGCAGTTAAAATGTCGAAATCTAGTCTCCAAGGTGACATGTGGAATGCTCAGATTGTTCCATGTGGCTTTGATTATTCCAGAATTGATATGTTCTACACTCAGTGAAGTAGAAGCTGCTATATCATTCACCTCATTCTCAGGAAGAGCAAACCCAAAAAAAAAAAATGTTTATGTCTGGTTAATTGGAGTCAGAATCGTTCCAACTAATGGCATGACTATCTCCATTGTCGTCACTCTTAAATTTTAATTAGCATTATGGTGTGTCTGGGAAGACATGCATGAGTTGCTTGTTTTTGAAATTATACATGGAATGTGTTAAATATAATTGTACCACTGATGACAAAACTATTCATTAATGATAGTCTGTAAATTTCCTTCCTTTCTCTGTTAATTGTTATTTCCAATAATGGCAGTCTGAAAATTTTGTTCCTTTCTCTGTTAATTTTTATTTCCAGTAATGACAGTTTGTAAATTTCCTCCCTTTCTCTGTTAATTGTTATTTCTAGTAAATATTTTCCATTGTGTTATTCTTCATTCTTGGATGAAAGTAATATTAAATCAGAATTCATATGTTTGTGCTCTGGTTTACCACATCTAAGTATTCACCAATTTTTTGCTAAAATTGATATTGGATTCATTTTGACCAATGCCCAATATTAATGGACTATTTTCTTTTCTTCATTATCAACTTGCAAATTAATAAGACCTTGACTGTAAGAAGATAACTACCCAGAATTGAAAGAAAATAAATTATGGAAATATGAAGAAGAGGGACAAGGGTGGAAGGGTGGTACTAGGGCAGGTTACAGCCTGCTAATGGTGTTGGTGCATCCAGTCAGTTGTAGTTGACAGAACAGGGTGTTGGTGCATCCTTCAGTTTTAATTGTGATAAAATTTAAGATTAGTGAAAATACTGATTCACCCCCCCTCTCAGTATTGCTTGATATTCCAACAAAATGATGGAACAATCCGATGCAAAGCTTACATGTTTGAGGAATAATGATTGATTATTTTTGCGGTTGCAGGGGATGAGTCTAGTGCTTCTATGTCTACAAGTCGAAGCTCCAATAAAATTTTAGTCTTTTATTACTCATGCAAAGGATATCATCTGATTAAGGATAAGGAGAGTCTAAAATGTTCAGCGACTTTAAATTACTGTGAACTTGAAACTATCATTGCATTGATTTTTGACAACCATGGAAGATATGGATTATGAACTCGGAGGATGAATAAGCATGCTCTATTACATATTTAGATTTATTGTTTGAATAATATAAATACCCACCAATTGAAAAACTAGCAGTCGATTCTTCAAACCAATCTTACTACTCTAGCCTCCCAACACTCTTCTTGGTTCGAACTCAGCAAAAGAAAACCTCGGTCCTTAGGGAAAACATAGCTCCAAACTGGCAAATGCAATGTACCTCAGTCCTAAGGGAAAACATAGCTCCAAACTGGAAAACATAGAGAGTTTGAACTTTAAGTTTCAATGTAGGTAGTGGGCGGAAGGTATCCTGTATCAATTCAGAAAAGTTCATGACATTAATTATCACAGTGTGGTGGGATATCATCTATACGTCATGACAAGACATAAACACAATGTGGACTGAATCCATCATAAACATGATGAGATTATTCACACGAGTGATACAATCCATCATTTACCATTAGCACTGTCAGGATCACCGCCATGCCAACATACAAACCATTTTAAATAGCAGAAAAAGATCAATGGTCGTTGATCGGGCGGAGAAAGATTAACGACCCCACGTCTGTTCCGCATCCCTAAGATGCGCGCTAGGACGGAAGGATGGGTGGTTGCAGAATCTGAAACCGCTCTCCACGTGGAAGCACCACATGATTTTCCAAGTTGGAAGGGCGGTAAGGAAAACCACCCTCCATTTGCGAAACCACCTTCGCCCCATCCTTCACAGTTGCTGGCATGTGTGGATATGATGTGGCTGGTCCACATCACACCTTCTTCCCACGCAACTCTTCACGTCGGGCCTCCTTCCCACATGTCTCTTCCGTGCCAGACTTCCTGCCCACGTGGCTTCTCCACATCAACCTTCCAGCTGGCACGGGTGGGGCCACCCAAAATGTTCTGCGCCCACCTGGCACAGGTGGGTGCAGAACATAAATAAACATGCATAGTGGAAAACACCTTTCAATTACACAATCACAACATATAAGAATAAAATAAAAACGCATCAGAATCAAACCCATAAGATTACTTATCTTTATCCAACGTAAATCCAAGTTGTTAGGAACCCATGTATTTACTTTGTTAGTATATTGTTGTTGGACGCATATGCTTTGTAAGACATCCCGTAGTATTTGTTGATCCATAGTTTGTGTTATTGTTGTTGGGCACATATGCTTTGTAAGTCACCTATAGTATTTGTTAACCCATAGTTTGTATTGGCCCATGGTTTTGACCCATAGTATTGGCGCCTAGACTTAGTATATAAGTGTGTGTTGAGGCCAATGAAGGCATCGTGAAGTTATTTGTATTGAGCTTGCTCAAAGGAGGTTGCCCCCTTGAAGTGGTCTGCGATCAATAAAAGTGATTATGAGTTATGTTATTACTACTCTCTTGTGTATTTTCATTAATTAATTGTTGCAAGTTCTTCACATCTGGTATCAGAGCACTTTCTTGGGCTCATGGGTGGAATTTCTACCAATTTTTTTTTTTCGCATCTGTTGCGAGTTCAGATTTGAGAATAATCCCTATCTGCTTAATTGTGGGAAGTACTTGGGCATAAGCCCTAAAACTCATTGTGAGGAGTACCACAGGAACTCCAAAGTAGCTGGCCCATTGAGAGGACCTGCCAGCGAAAACTGCAATGACCCCTACCTGATTGACTAGTTCCCACAAGTGAGGTAAACCAAGAGTTGTCGTTTGTGGCAAAGCGGTTATCATTTTTACCTGAGCCATAGAATGAGGGGTACTGCCCCAATACGCAAGCCGTCAGACAGCATTGGTGGCCGAGTGAAATCCTTGAATTGTTAGGAAGCTGAACATACTTGGGGTCCATATCTATTTAAAGTTGAACTTTTGCCGATCACTTCCATGTCGTTTCAGATCCATTCCGAGCCATTTCAGATTTATTCTGAAAGTCATTCCAGATCCAGCCATTTTTTATTCATTCGACATCATTTCAGATCCATCTGTTGTCAAATGCTTTCGCGTCATTGCAGATCCAATTGTTTCGATCCTTTCTATGCCATTGTAGATCCATTTCTGGAAAAAAAAAGAAATTAGCCATATCTCCCTTGTTTTAACTTTGTTTCCGTTGAAACTTCCTGGACACCCCTGCAATCCCATTCTGCATATTTCATTCCTGAGGACCCTATCCCAAATTCTACTTACCAAATCCAGAAATCTCACATTTGTCTATTTTTAGGGTTTTCCATAACTTCTTTAATTTTCACCCACTCGCCTCCAAATTTTTCCACTGTGTTCATTCCCTATCTCTGCTTCTTTGTCCCTCTCTGACAAATTTTCCCATTCTTTCACCCCGCTTCTGAAATCGTCATTTTCTGCTTCCTTGTCCATTCGAAAGTGTCCAAAACCTAGTCAAACCCCAATTACCCATCAGAGTTTTCCCAAATCCAAATTTCCCTTTACTAAATAAGCTTTTGTTTGTGTTTTTCTACCCATTACCAAAAAAAAAAAGACTCCTAGTTATGGTTGTCACCCGCGTAGGATAAAAAACCATGGAGGAAGCACTTGTAGCCATCCAAGCCAACTCTAGGATTTGGATGAAAAATTTCTTGGCCTCCATCTTGATCATTCATCCATGAACAACAAACGACATTCTGAGTCTTCATCCGACAATGGGTTCTCTTCTTCCAGCAATTTCTGTGGTCTGAAGCTTGATTTTCCTCACTTCAATTGTACTGATCCGACTGGATGGATCTATCGTGCAGAACAATATTTGAGTCTGCATAATACTTTTGATGTCAACAAAGTTCCACTTTCCTCATTTCATTTGGAACAGGAAGATCTTCAATGGTACCGTTGGTACATCAAGGCTCATGAAGAGCTAAAATAGCCATATTTTTGCTAGCTCCTTTTGCAACGATTTGGTCCTTGTTCTTTTGATTACTTCACAGGATCCCTCACTAAACTTCTCCAAATTGGAACTGTGAGAGAGTATCAGACATAATTTGAGAAACTAGCCAATGACATAGAAGGATTGTCTGGTGAATTCTACAGGAGTTGTTTTATCAGTGGTCTTAAGGATGAAATCCACTCAGAGGTTAAAATGTTCTGTCCCAACACAATGATGGAAGCCCTGGGGTTGGCTAAGTTGGAAGAAGACAAGATTGCAGCCCAACAACGCTCCAAACCCACTTTTGTTCCCTTCTGAAATCTAGGTTCTCAATGACCTCTCGTCCTGCCAACTCCCCGACCAAATCCTATCAAGCATTTGTTTGAAAGGGAGATGCAGGCACGCCGAGAAAAAGGGCTTTTTATAATTGTGATGAGACATTCACTCGTGGACATAATTGTGTTCAACAAAAGTTCTATCTCTTGGATATGGATTCTCCGCCTACCTCTAAAATTGGTGAAGAAGCTCCAAATACAATGGATAATCAAGTCAACATTCAGGAGCCGCCTATTGACCCTGTTGATGTAATTGTAACTTCGGAATGTATTTCACCTATGTATATTGTACTCCTATAGAGATGTTATTATTCCTCTATACGAAAGTGTCGTCATTTGTATTGACAAGTGTCGCAAGTGTCACAACTTGCATGTGATGGGTTATTAGACCACCAAGTTTGGGGTCGGCCCTTATTAGTATTACCATCAGTTATTAGACTGAGTAAGACAAGTCAGCCTTGCTAGTTTATTAGGCAAGTCAGATCATGTATAAATAGAGTGCGGGAGGCGCTCTATTTGATCATTCACTTTCTCACTTATACACTCATTGGAGAGTGGCGCAGTAATGAAGGAGGAGAAGCTGCTTTTAGGAGACTATCTCTTATGCTTGGGTTTTGTATCATTGCTCTATCTATCTCTGAGGAATTTATTGGGGTTTTTCACCTTATTGGTTTTCCCCAAGGAAAATCTGTGTGTCTATTGTCTCTTGTGATTGCTTCTTGTGATTGATATGTTGTACATGTTATTCTCTTCGTAAAGATCCTAGATCATATTGAATTGATGCTAAAAAATTTAACAGACCCCCCATATCAGGACGACCAACCAGAGATATCCCTCCATGCTTTATCCAGCATCACCACCCCCCAAACAATGTGGGTCAGGGGTTACTTCTGTTCGGATATCCACATCATCTTTTTCAGGATCTTTCATGCAATTAGGGTTTGCATGCAAATTCTAGGGTTTGCATGCACTTTGCATGCATCCCAGTCACCAGGTTGATGCCTCCAGCACCTTAGCCACCTTATTCTAGCACCTGAGAGCCACTTACTTCAGATTTTTAGCCCTCCTAGTAAGGAAGGTGCCCTCTTCTCACCTACTGCCAGAGAAGGGCGCACTTCTTCACCTACCACTGTAGTTCCACTTCAGTTACACTCAGTTAGCTCCGATTCTCCCTGATTTGAGGCTAGTTTCACTCCCGACTGACTGTTTCACTTTCGTTGGACCTCTAGATTGACTAGATGACTTGTTTTGACTTTAGTTAGCCTCCCATGCACCCTCCACTGAGCCAACTTCCCTATATCAGTGCTACACACTTCAGTTACACCTGTTACACTCAGATTGACACCTGGATGACTGGTTCTTGTGCATTGATGACCACCACCGATTGATGATGAGGACTCCTAGTTGGATTCAAGCTACTCCATTTAGTGATTCGAATGACCTCCTAAGGCAATTCAAATTGCTCAATCATTGTTACTGTATTCTATTGTAATCATTCACCCTTACTGGGATATTGAGCACTGCTGCATGTTTTGCAGAGTTTTACACCATATTTTCTGTGTTCATCTGTTGTGATTGATTTACTTGTTCATTAGATCTGTTGTGACTAATTTTACATAGTATTAGAGCCATTGCAAGGACAAGATCTCTTTTCTACAGGTGTTTCTACAAGAAGATTTGAGTGAATTGCTCAAAAATTGCAAAAAGTTTTGGCATGAAAGATATCAAGGGCATTTGCTCTTGTGCATGCAAAAGCTTGAAAATACATCCAATACCACTCCAGAAGCTTGAGTTTCCACATAATTCCTGGATCTGATACATTGGACCCATTCAACATTGTTTGATCTCCAATCCCAGGTGTGATGCAACTCTAAAAGGGTGGATTGTTCGACCTCATTGTTCTTGGTTTATTGTGATTTGCAGGTTATTGTCTCCATTATTTGCATTCCCTACTCTACTCTTGCAAGCTTCTCTACATCAGTGTGCACTCGCTCCTAGCAATGGAATACTCTTCTTCAAAGCCTATCCTCACCCCATTCAATTATTTTGATTGGAAAGATGATATGGAGATCATATTACATTCAAAAGGTTACTACCGAGTCACTCTTGGTCTTGAATTGGAGCCAAACAACTTGTTAGATAGAACCAAACACTACAACAAGCTTGATGAAGCTTATGGTCTTCTTTGTCTCTCCATATCCAAAGATATTCACTTCCATCTCAGCAGATTGAAGACTCCAAAAGCTATATGGGAGAAACTTGAAACACTATTTGGCAAGTAGGACGAGCTTAGGGATTTTCAATTAAAGAATGAATTGATTGCCCTTAGTCCTGAGAATTTCGAGACCATTAATGAATTCTTCACAAAATTCAAGAACTTGAATGTGCAGTTGAAGAACAGTGGAGTTATCAAAGAGGATAAACAATTGATCCTCTCCATTCTCAGCAAGCTTGGTAAATATTATTCGGTATTTGTCTCTACTTTCAATTTCGGTCGGCTAACTACCTTGAATTGGAAGATGCCTACCTTGAATGCCTTCATTGAGTCCATCACAAAAGAGCATGACAAGTTGATTCAAATGGGGTCCATAAGCTCCAAAGATTCAACCCTATATGTTCAATGACCCAAGATCTCGAATGGTAAAGGAAAGCAAAAGAAGGAGAAGCCCAAATTCGAGCCTCACAAGCAAAGAGAGAAAGACAAACAAACAGATGCACCATCTAGTTCAAAGTTCAAGCAAAAGGGCAAAGAAGGTAACCAAAAATCTAAATGTACTTATTACAACTGTGGATTTCATCCCGAAAGTTCATGTATGAAGAAGACTATAGATCAAATGGCCCTCCTTTTGGAAAAGAACAACATAACTCTTCCTGACGGTGCAAGGAAGAAGGATAGGAATGATGATCATGAAAGAGGACAAGCACTCATGGCAACTGTTTCGAAGCCCACTACTCTCTTGATAGATTCGGGTGCATCGAATCATATGGATGCAAATATTCTTTTTCTTCATTCGATCCAAACAGCTCCATCCCCATCCATTTGGGAGATGACTCAAAAATTTCTTCAAAGGGCAAAGGTACGATTCATGTAGATCATGGAAGCTTTCAGAATGTTCTCTATGTGCCTTCCTTGGCTTCAAATATTCTTTCTGTGTATCAAATGACACACACTAGTGAACTGAAGCAAGTTACATTCAGCCCAAATACAGTTGAAATTTCTGATATCAAAAGTGGAAGACTTGTTGCAGTCGGAAAGGCAAACCACACTGCAAAATGCTATGAGTTTTCACACTTTATTCCGCTTGCAAAGCCCACTGCTCTTCGCACACATGGTAATGAGGTTAGTAGGATTTGGAATGAAATATTTGGACATCTTAATTATAATTATTTGCTGCTGATATCAAACAAATCCATGGTAGATGGTCTTCCACAACTCCGTTCCGCGAAGGGAATATGCACTGGTTGCATCATTGGGAAGCACCCCGAGCACAGATTCGACCGTGGCAAAGCTAGCAGAGCTTCTACAGTTTTGGGGTTTATACATTCTGATATAAGTGGTCCGCTGCCCCATACATCATTAAATGGTTCAAGGTATATTTTGACATTTATTGATGATTTTTCCCGCTTTACATGGGTATTCTTTCTCAAAAACAAGTCAGAAGTGCATGGAAAATTCAAGGATTTTAAGGCTTCTGTTGAGACCGCCACTGAGAGAAATATCAAAGCTCTTAGATATGATAATGGTGGAGAATATATCAAGGCTGAGTTTCTACAACTTTGTGCCCAAAATAGAATTCAGATCCAACATATAGTTCCCCCCAGCAGAACGATGTAGCGGAAAGGAAAAATCGGTCACTGAAAGAGATGGCTACATGCATGATTGAATCAAAAGGTTTGGCTTCAAATCTTTGGGCTGAAGCAATCAATGTTGCTGCATATATACAGAACCATGTTTCACATTTATCCGTGAAAGGTATGACTCCTTTCGAATCATTCTTTGGTCACAAACTGGATGTGTCAAATTTGAGATTTTTTGGCTCTACTGCATGGGCTAGAATTCCTTCCAAGAAGAGACGAGCTTTGGATCCAAAAAGTATTGAGTGCATACTGATAGGATATGGGGAAGAATAAAAAGCATATAAACTCATGGATATCAGATCTAAAAAGATATTCATAGAGCGCAGTGTGCAATTTGAAGAACCGCTTCAAGAATTGCAACTAGTCGAGGAAGAGACTGCCGATTCACCGCCTTCACCAGAAGAAGATTCGTGCAGCGATAATGAAGGTATGAGTTCTGATATTTCTGATATTTTAGTAGCATATGATGATCATGAAATATCAGGTTCGTAATCCAACCATTATGATCCTCCTCAGTTACGAAAGTGGGCCCAAAACACTCTTCAATCTACTGGTTCGAACCTTGGAAATCCTGCTGATCTGAGACGAACAAGAGCAGACTTTCAAGGAGCAGGTATGGCTCTTTCTATTGCTGATCCATTACTTCCTGAGATTTTTTATTTGATGGCTGGTTCAGATCCCACATCATACTATTCTTCCCACCGAGATCCAAGATGGCAAAGTGCCATGGATGAAGAGTACAATTCTCTTCAAAAGAACAACACATGGGAGCTAGTTTCTCTTCCACCTGGAAGAAAATTAGTAAAGTGTAAATGGGTCTACTGCATGAAAGTTGCTGCTGATGGCTCTATCAGAAAATACAAAGCAAGGTTGGTGGAAAAAGGTTTCTCCCAAGTCCAAGGAGTGGACTACACTGAGACCTTTGCACCGGTTGCAAAGATGGATTCCATCCGCCTTGTTTTGGCTATTTCCGCATCCAAGCACTGGGAAGTGCACCACATGGATGTGAAGAGTGCATTTCTACATGGAGACCTTGCTGAAGAGATATATATACAGCAGCTAGAGGGCTACACATCAGATCCATCATTAGTTTGCAGATTGAAGAAATCTTTGTATGGGTTAAAACAGGCCCCAAGAGCTTGGTACGCAAAGATGGACTCCTTCCTTCTTTCTCAGAATTTCCAAAGATGCAAATCTGATCCGAATGTGTATCTTCAGTGATTTAAAGGTAATTTGTTGGTTATTGTACTTTATGTTGATGATCTTCTCATTACTGGTAGCACTCTTACTTCAATAAACAAGCTAAAAACTGCCTTAAATCTAGCTTTTGACATGAGCGATTTGGGCTTGCTGAGTCACTTTTTGGGCTTGGAGATAGCTCAAAATTTTGATGGGATCACTATATCTCAGCAAAAATATGCTTCCAACCTGTTATTGAAGTTTAATATGGCTGAATGTAAGGCAGCCCCATTCCCATTCCTCTCAGGAATCAGTCTTGAGGAGGGAGATTCTACACCGCTTGCAGATTGCAGTATGTATCGATAGTTGATTGGTTCACTACTTTATTTGACACACTCAAGGCCTGATATTTCATATACCATGAGTGCCATGTCAAGGTATATGCAGCAGCCACATGAGATTCATTGGCAAGAAGCCAAGCGGATCTTGCAGTATGTGCAAGGTACGAGACAGTTTGGCATACATTATGCTGCAGATTTTGAGCTTTATTTCATTGGTTTTACTGATTCAGATTGGGCAGGTGATAGCATTGATTGGAAGTCCACTTCCGATTATGTTTTCATGATTGGTCATGGTGCTATTTGCTGGTCTAGCAAAAAGCAAGCAGCCATTGCACTTTCTTTAGCAGAGGCAGAGTACCGAGGGGAAGTCAATGCCTGCATTCAGGAAGTTTGGTTGCAGGGTATTCTTTCCGAGTTTGGTTTTGGTGGCACTACTTCGACTGTCCTATTTTGTGACAATCAAAGTGCTATCAAGATCTGCACAGATCTAGTTCAACAGCAGAGGACCAAACACATTGAGATTCATATGCATTACATTCGACAGTTGGTGCATGATTGCACCATCATTCTGCAATATTGCCCGACTGATGAGCAAATTGCAGACATCTTCACCAAGAGCTTCACTGAGAAGAAGTTCTCTTACCTTCGTTCACTGTTGGGGGTGAGTTCCATCATGGTGGAGACAGATTGATCCATTATTATGCTTTAGCTTGAGTGGGGGCTTTCTTCCCACTGGGTTTTCCCTCTTTCCTCACTTAGTTTATTTTAAACATTTTTTGGATTATTGTATTGGAGTGGCCTTTGGTCTTAGTTACCAGGGCCCCACATTATTTTTTGCACATCATAGTCTAGCTTAAGGGGGGGTGTTCGGATATCCACATCATCTTTTTCAGGATCTTGCATGCAATTAGGGTTTGCATGCAAATTCTAGGGTTTTCATGCACTTTGCATGCATCCCAGTCACCAGGTTGATGCCTCCAGCACCTTAGCCACCTTATTCTAGCACCCAGGAGCCATTTACTTCAGATTTTTAGCCCTCCTAGTCAGGAAGGTGCCCTCTTCTCACCTACTGCTAGAGAAGGTCGCACTTCTTCACCTACCACTGCAGTTCCACTTCAGTTACACTCAGTTAGCTTCGATTCTCCCTGATTTGAGGCTAGTTTCACTCCCGATTGACTGTTTCACTTCCGTTGGACCTCCATATTGACTAGATGACTTGTTCTGACTTCAGTTAGCCTCCCATGCACCCTCCACTGAGCCCACTTCCCTATATCAGTGCTACACACTTCAATTACACCTGTTACACTCAGTTAGACTCAGATTGACACCTGGATGACTGGTTCTTGTGCATTGATGAACACCACTGATTGATGATGAGGACTCCTAGTTGGAGTCAAGCTACTCCATTCAATGATTCGAATGACCTCCTAAGGAAATTTGAATTGCTCAGTCATTGTTACTGTATTCTATTGTAATCATTCACCCTTACTGGGATATTGAGCACTGCTGCATGTTTTGCATAGTTTTATACCATATTTTCTATGTTCATCTGTTGTGATTGATTTACTTGTTCATTAGATCTGCTGTGACTAATTTTACAACTTCAAGAAGCTTCCTCTTACAATACTCATTGATTCTGGTAGCACTCATAACTTCATTGACCCTCGGATCGCCAAACAGGATGATTGTTTTGTCCATCCTTGCTCCAACTTTGAAGTCATGGTTGCCAATGGGGCACCTTACCTTGCAAGGGGAAGTGTCACAATGTGTGTATCTCTATGGAAGATTATAACCTACACTCTGACATGTTTTCCTTGTCCCTAAGAGGATGTGATGTGGTTTTGGGCATTCAATGGTTACGCACACTTGGCCCCATCTTATGGGATTTTGCTAAAATTTGGATGCAGTTTTCAGTCAGTGGGAAACAACACAAATTTACGGGCTTACAACAAGTGTCTCTCCGCATCATCAGTTCACATTGCCTAGAAAAGATACTTAAGAATAATTCACATGGTGTCATCGCTGCAGTGATGAAATGGAAGATACACTAGATGGATGTCAAGACAACTTTCTTGAATGGTGTAGTCGAAGAGGAAGTGTATGTGGAGCAGCCACTTGGTTTTGAGACACATGACAGGGGGTCATATGTGTGCACATTGAAGAAAGCCTTGTATGGCTTGAAGCAAGCTCCTAGGACTTGGTATGGTAGGATAGACATCTTTCTATCCAGTATGGGCTTTACCAAGAGTAAGGCAGATTCCAACCTTTACTACAAGGTTGAGGAAGGCAATCATGTGATACTACTACTATATATGGATGACTTATTTGTTACACGTGAGGATGGGTTCATTTTCGACACCAAGAGGAAGCTTGATGTTGAGTTCGAGATGAAGGACTTGGGGATGATGCACTACTTTCTAGGCATGAAGGTGTGGTAGATTGCAGATGGAATCTTCCTTGGACAAGGGAAGTATGTAGTAGAGATGCTGAAGAGGTTTGGGATGATGGACTTTAAGGCCATGGCCACACCTATGGCATCAAACTTGAAGCTTCTATGTGATGCTTCATCTGATCTAGTTGATGTCACTGTGTATCATCAGATGATTGGGTCCTTGATGTACCTGACAAACACGAGACCAGATATTTTCTTTGCGATGAATACATTGAACCAGTTCCTGACAGATTCGAGAGGTGTTCACCTAGTTACTCTAAAGCATATTTTGAGGTACCTGAAGGGTACAATTGATTATGGGATCAAGTATGGTGCGAATCAAAAGTTTAACTTGCAGGGTTATGTTGATTCAGATTGGGAAAGCAGTGCTGCAAATAGGAAGAGCACAGCTGGGTGTTGCTTCAGTATGGGATCGGGTGTGATCTCTTGATTTAGTAGGAAGCAGTCTTGTGTAGCACTGGGTACAGCCGACGCAGAGTATGTTTCAGCTTGTTCATCTAGTTGTGAGGCAGTATGGCTCCAGAAGCTATTGTCTGAGCTATTTGATCTCCCATTGGATGCTACTAGTATCTTTTGTGACAACTAGTGTTGTGTGAAGCTGTCTGAGAATCCAGTGTTCCACGACAGGTCGAAGCACATTAATATCAAATATCACTATATTAGATATATGGTGCATAGAGGAGTAGTGAAGCTCCTGTATGTTGCGATGGATGAACAGGTTGCAAATGTGTTGACGAAACCACTAGCCAGAGTGAAGTTTGAGTACTTCAGAGAGAGGCTTGGTGTTCTTCAGATTGACGACACTTCAAGGAAGAAGTGATTGACACATTTGCAGGAGCCATTCCAAGCATGGTGAGAGGAGGATCCTTCCGATGGCTGTGGATGTAAGCGCTAGATGATGAGCATCAGGACGATGCTCCAATTACTGCTTTATATATGCATCATGTTGGATCCTTTGATCAGTTTGATCATGTATTTGTATATGCATCATGTTGGATGCTTTGATCAGTTTGATCATGTATTTGTATATGGATCATGTTGGATGCTTGATATGATCAGTTGGATCATGCATTTGTATATGCATCATGTTGGATGCTTGATATGATCAGGTAGATTATGTATTTATATATGTATCAAGTGGATGCATTGTATGATCAGGTAGATCATGAATTTATATATGTATCAAGTGGATGCATTGTATGATCAAGTGGATCATGTACTTATGTATGATTAGGTGGATCATGTACTTATGTATGTATCAGGTGGATTCATTGTATGATCAGGTGGATCATGTACTTATGTATGATCAGATGGATCATGTACTTATGTATGTATCAGGTGGATGCATTGTATGATCAAGTGGATCATGTACTTATGTATGATCAGGTGGATCATGTACTTATGTATGTATCAGGTGGATGCATTGTATGATCAAGTGGATCATGTACTTATGTATGATCAGGTGCATCATGTACTTATGTATGTATCAGGTGGATGCATTATATGATCAAGTGGATCATGTATGATGATACGTATCAGGTTGATACTCTGTATGCATCAGATGGATATATTGTTTGATCAGGATGATCACAGATGACGAGCTTCAAGATGTTGCTCCAGATGATATGCATCAAGATGATGCTATGATGATGATCAGGTTGATCATGTGATGATATACATCAGGATAATGTATGGTAAGTATCAGGTTGATACTCTGTGGCCGTGGACAGGTTGTGTAGGTAGCATAGAAAAGATCCTTTAAAATCCAGACAGGTAGAGTGGTGTGCTCGTAACAACCTGGGATGCTCTATCAAGATTCGGACAGGTAGACCGGTGTGCTTGTAACAACCTGGGATGGTCTCAGTAGGTTTTGCTATGGTTTCGCATCGAAAAGATCCTTTAAAATATGGACAGGTAGAGCGGTGTGCTCGTAATAGCCTGGGATGCTCTATTGAGATTTGGACAGGTAGATCAGTGTGCTCGTAACATCTTGGGATGCTCTGAGTAGGTTTTGCGAAAGTTCACATAGAAAATATCCTTTAAAATCCGGACAAGTAGAGCGGTGTGCTCGTAACACCCTGGGATGCTCTATCGAGATCCAGACAGGTAGAGCAGTGTGCTCATAACATCCTGGGATGCTATGAGTAGGTTTTGTGAAGGTCAACATGTAAAATATCCTATAGTCTGCTCTAGGTTTTGTCGACGCACGTAATTAGTCCTAGGTTCTACAGTATGGCCGCTGATGATAAAGACCTACAGGTGGTGGGCCTACATCTAGCATGAAAAAGGGCTAGCTCTGTAGAACTTCCTATGACGAGTAGTTCAGAGATTGATTGAGATAGTAGCAACTGTGACGATGACGATGATTCAGAGAAGAAGACTTGTGCTAGCAGATATGTGTCAATAAATACCTTCCTAGTTAAGAGGGAGTGTTGATGTAATTGTAACTTCGGAATGTATTTCACCTATGTATATTATACTCCTATAGAGATGTTATTATTCCTCTATACGGAAGTATCGTCATTTGTATTGACAAGTGTCACAACTTGCATGTGATGGGTTATTAGACCACCAAGTGTGGGGTCGGCCCTGATTAGTATTACCATGGGTTATTAGAATGAGTTAGACAAGTCGGTCGTGCTAGTTTATTAGGTAGGTTAGGTCACGTATAAATAGAGTGTGGGAGGCACTCTATTTGATCATTCACTTTCTCACTTATACACTCATTGGAGAGTGGCGCACTAGTGGAGGAGGAGAAGCTGCTACTAGGAGACTATCTCTTATGCTTGGGTTTTGTATCATTGCTCTATCTATATTTGAGGAAGTTATTGGGGTTTTTCACCTTATTGGTTTTCCCCAAGGAAACTCTGTGTGTCTATTGACTCTTGTGATTGCTTCTTGTGATTGATATGCTGTACATGTTATTCTCTTAGTAAAGATCTAGATCATATTGAATTGATGCTAAAAAATTTAACAAATCCCCCATATCAGGGCGGCCAACTAGAGATATCCCTCCATGCTTTATCCTGCATCACCACCCCCCAAACAATGCGGGTTAGGGGTTACTTCAAGAAGCTTCCTCTTACAATACTCATTGATTTTGGTAGCACTCATAACTTCATTGACCCTCGGATCGCCAAACAGGATGATTGTTTTGTCCATCCTTGCTCCAACTTTGAATTCATGGTTGCCAATGGGGCACCTTACCTTGCAAGGGGAAGTGTCACAATGTGCGTATCTCTATGGAAGATTATAACCTGCACTCTAACATGTTTTCCTTGTCCCTAGGCGGTTGTGATGTGGTTTTTGGCATTCAATGGTTATGCACACTTGGCCCCATCTTATGGGATTTTGCTAAACTTTGGATACAGTTTTTAGTCAATGGGAAATAACACAAATTTATGGGTTTACAACAAGGGTCTCTCTGCATCATCAGTTCACATCGCCTGGAAAAGATCCTTAAGAAGAATTCAGATGGTGTCATTGCTCAACTCCATTCCATTTAGATGCACCCATCAATGGTCTCCACTACTTCCTTGGATAGATATGTAGGTGCCTTTGCTGAACCAGTGGGCTTGTCGCCTTCAAGATACCTTTCCGGTAAGAATTTAGCCGCATCTACATATTAGCAGGAAATGATGGCTATTTTGCATGCAGTATAGAAGTGGTAGCCATACCTATTAGGGAATTATTTCTGCATCAAGACTGATCTCCAAAGTCTATAAAATTTCCTGGAACAACAGGTCTCCTCCCTAGAACACCTGAAATGGGTTATCCAACTCATGGGTTCTGCCTATGCGATCACTTACATGAAGGGTCAAGACAATTTGGTGGCAGATGCTCCTTCTCACACAATTGATGCCTTACTTTCTCTTTCATCTATTTTTTTGCTTGCTTTCAATTGTTTGCAATCTGTTCAACAGGGCTATGTCTTCTCTGAACTGCATGCATATCCATTGGTCAAGCACTCCGGGTTCCTCCAAACATATGAGCTGGCACAACATACCTTCTTTTGGCAGGGAATGAAAAGGACAATTCAACAGATGCTTGCTGCATATGATACCTTCCAGCTCCTTCTGGGATTGCTTGAACCCGTACCCATCCTTCCACGTATCTGGACAGATATGTCTTTGGAATTCATTGAAGGACTCCCTAAATCTAGAGGGAAGGCTGAAATTAACCATAAATGTTTGGAAACTTATCTACGTTGCTTCACCTCGAAACAACAACCTCCATGGGTGAAGTGGCTCCCTCTCGCTGAATGGTGGTACCCTACTGCATCTAAAATTACTCCATATGAAGCAATCTATGGTCAGGCACCGCCATTTCTTCTTCCATACACCCTCAATAGTGCACCAATTCAGGAAATTGACAAAGTTCTTCGAAACCGGGATCAGATTCTTTGCATTTTGTAGGACACTCTTCACATGGCCATAATTCGAATGAAACAACAAGCTGATCAGTACTTTTCTAAGCGCACTTCTCAAGCAGTTGATATGGTTTTTCTTTGTCTATATCCTTTCAAGCAATCCTCCATTACACTCAAAGGGCATCCTCTTATCTCTCTCTCTATCATAGAGGTATTCATTTAGTGGCACGACATGCACCCAGAGACTACTACATGGGAACCACTCCTTCAGATGCAACATCAGATTCCACATCTAAAGCTTTGAGGAAAAATCTTTTTCTAAGGGAGAGGGGATGTTAGGAAGCCATGTCTTTACTTTGTTAGTATATTTTTGTTGGATGCTTATGCTTTGTAAGACGTCCCGTAGTATTTGTTGATCCATAGTTTGTGTTATTGTTGTTGGGCGCATATGCTTTGTAAGTTGCCCATAGTATTTGTTGACCCATAGTTTGTATTGGCCCATGGTTTTGACCCATAGTATTAGTGCCTAGACTTAGTATATAAGTGTGTGTTGAGGCCAATGAAGGCACCATGAAGTTATTTGTATTGAGCTTGCTCAAAGGAGGTTTCCCCCTCGAAGTGGCCTGCGATCAATAAAAGTGATTTTGAGTTCCGTTATTACTGCTATCTCATGTATTTTCATTAATTAATTGTTGTAGGTTCTTCACACAAGCAATTGGTTGTGTAAGAGCACTTTTCCACTTAGCATCAATATAAATGTGTGATGTTTATAAGTTGCAAAAATAGATAAAATGAGTTAAATGAATAAATTCATTTAAGGCATAATAACACATGAATCGTATATTAAGAGAAATCCAACCTACAGATCGATGCATTCATTAAATTGGAAACATAAAACATAGTTCATATAAATTTGACAAATTATGCAAAAATTTACAATGACTCAATATATAAACATTAGAATAAATTTACTTAATACATAATAACATCCAAACAGTGAGTTAAGAAAAATTTGAAGCAACGAATCAGATGCATTCATAAATTGCAAAGACAACACATAATTGTTTCAATACACGACGTGAAGGAAATAAGAAATTTATCAAAGAAATTTGATAAATCAAACAAAAGAGATAGCTACTCATAACAAACAAGTGGCAATGCTTTGCAAATAATTCAGAACAGAGATAGGGTAGCTACTCATTTATAGTCAGAGAGTTGTTTTTTCTGATGATAAGGAAGCAAATAAGAACAGTCCATCAACAAAGAGCATTATTAAATGAATTCTGCATTAACTTTAGTAGAAAATGGTTTGTGGATGCTTGGAATCAAAGAAACAGAGCATAATCATATGAATTCTTCCTCAATATACACTTATCCAAACAAGAAAAAAACAGTATGAAGTATATAACAGGGAAACATTCACATAAAAAAAAGAAGGTACAGACTGTAAATCAAATAACACAAGAATATCTGCATCAAAATACTTTCTTGGCTCTGCCATTTTTATTAAAGGAACATCTCAAAATACACATCACAAAAACATCACGGGTTCCAACAGGTTTCAACAGTTTTCAACCCTCTTTCCTCTCGATTACATCTGAATATATAGATATCTTTCATCCCTTAGGCTCAAATCACCCTAACAGAAAGCTATTACAACATTCGTGACACCTATACAAGCAGTTTCATCCTCTATGAGAATTAGTTACAACAAAAGGAAGCAAATGATGACAGGTAGGCTTAACAGCCTTTACAAGTTATCTCGAGCATTTACTAGCTAGTAACAAACTCTAGTAGATAAGCAAAATTCTTGGTAACAAATTCTGCAGGTTTCTACTCTCCATGACCCTCGAATCTCAATGCATGCAAAGTCAACTTGGCTTTCCCAAACTTCTCAATGGTCTTCCAATGCTTTGGAGCAGGCAAGTCTGACGTGACTACCTCCTTCAGCAGCACTCACATTTCTATGTGATCCCTATATGAACAGCTCCTGAAGTGTGCACAAGCTTCTTTGAAGACCCACACTAGCTTGAATTCCTTTGTTAACTTTTTCGCCATTTTTTTCCTGTCATAGGTTGGCTCATGTCAGCAAAGCCTTCATGATCCAATCGGCATACCCACAACTTGCCCTGATATTCTTCCTGTGTCCTAATAGTGCCATCCTCCTCCCAAAACAGAGGAAGTCCCTTCTTGAATAATGGAACAAACATTTCTTTCAAGAGTTTTACTCGATGTGCTAAAATGTCTATCCTTGCCTCAATTGTGTTCATCTAGTGATACCTATTCACCACCTTCTTTTCCCAAATAATAGTAGACACTCTATTCTTTATGTTGGCTTCTTTCACCTCATCCTCTGTCAGCCCATTCAGAAAATCTATGGCCTTTTCTGCACACTCCATGGGCTTCTTGTTCAACCTTTCCTTGACTATTGTTATGCTTTGCCTGGATAACTTTATTACAACCTCTTTGTCCATAACAAAATCGAGATATGGCCTCAATTTCTCTGCCTCTGCAATAATCTCATCCCAAATGACTTGCTTTACTTCCTGCAGTGAGGTCTGACCTATAACCTACTTTATTAATTCATCATATTTCACCTGTAGCCCTAGGTACTTAGCCTCCCAAGCCTTTCCCTCCTGCTCTTCTTCTGAAACTCTGCTCCTCAACTCTATGTTCTGCTTCTGTAGCCTTTCCACTTCTAAGTCTTTTAGGATTTCATATGCCATAGCCTGCACAATGGAGAAATCAGCCAATTCTATGGAGGAGGGTGTGGCCATGTTCTCCAACTCTTTTCTCTTCTCCTGCAGTTTCCTTTCAAGGTCTTCAAACTTATCTTTCCACTTATTTTCACTTTCCACCATGAGAGCCATATCACTCAGCCACAACTTCTCCTTCTCCTCAAACTTCAACAGCCTAGCTTTGCAGTCTGTTAGTTCCTCTTGTAGCTTTTCTCTCTTCTCCTCCAGCTCTGCCAATTTAGAAGGTTCTACAAGCTGGGTGGAGGGGATCTTTAGCTTCTTTTTTAATGACTGAATGGTGTTTTCTTTGTCATCTAGCATCTTTTGTATACTATCCTTCTTGTCTTCTTGGATTTCAGTAGCCAACAATGAATTTTGCAGCTTTTTTATTTGTGTCTTGTTGGCTTTGTTCTCCACTCTCTTTAGTCTAAGCTGATTTTGAACCTTACCCTTACTGACTTGCAATTTTGATAGTTCTAGGGAAGCCTTTAGCAGTTTGGCATAGATAACCTCCCTAGTCTCCTTGTGCAAGTTGATCATATCAGAAAAAAAGAATATCTTCCAAGTTCACTTTCAGTTCAGTGGCTTTTCTTTTGGTAGCCAAGGCCAAGTTCAAGGTGTTTTGGGCATAGCTCTTGCTAGATACCAAAGACACATCTTTATTTGAAATCTGCCTCACCTTTTCATATAGCTTAGACTTCTTTGAGGCTTCTTCTTTTCTCTCTTTGTACTCACCCAGTAGCTCTACTCTACTCTTGATGGGTGCAGCAGGTTCAGTGGATGTTTGGCTGAATACATATTCTTTGATCATGAAAGTAGGCAGCTTAATATAAACTTGTTTCTTTTTGTCTTGACCCATTGACACCTGTACAATCCACTACTTAGGGTTTTGCACATTCTTCCTTTTGGGAGCTCTTTCTGTGTCATCATCTATATCCATGACATCAATCTTTTCCAACTTGTTGGTTTCCCCAGAGCCACTAGAAAGGGGTATAGTTTATTCAACCACTAGGAATAGGATGGAGGAGCTAGGTAGTGGAGAAGTGGCTTTTGGTACCATGGAGGTTGAGTCATCCTCTACATATACCTCCATCTGCTCTTTGCTAGGATATTCTAACCAATTTGCTGCCTTAGCCAGACCTGCAAGCTCAAAATGTTCAAAACCCTTTCTATTGCTTTCTTTCCTTCTTTCTGAGATGATATAGTGGGGGTCATAGTTTATAGCAGCCTTGATTTGAATACCCATGTCTTGCATCATACCTTCAATGGTTAGAAGGGAATTCTTGTTATTAACAATGAATGGGTCTACAACCCATGGAAAGGTGATATCTGAGCCCTTCTTGTCCTCTGGGAAATGCTCAACTTCCACCTTCATCTTATGCCTGATGAATTCCAGTGTAAATAGTCTAGGGGTTAAAAAAGATGGCAGCACATAAGGTGCATGGGAAAACCCATAAGCTCTAATTGTTGTGCTATGTTATGAGAGGAACCAGTCTCCTATCTTCTCCTCTAGAGAAGGCTGCAACATCTCTTTCATTTCTACTAATACCCTAGGCAGCTTCCTTTGAAAGACAAGATTGTGGACTTCCGACATGATGTTTTTCATGAACTGATCGTGTTAGTTTTTCAGAATTTTAATCTGATCTAGGATCTTAACTGAGAGAATCACATGTAAAGCATATCTACAACATATCAAACATGGACACAATAATGCAAGCACACAAAAGACACAAAGTTTCACCAGGGAAAACCAAGAAGGTGAAAAACCCCGCAACTTCCTCAAAGATAGATAGAGCAATGATACAACCCAAGTATAAGAGATAGTCCTCCTAGCAGCAACTTCTCCTCCTCCACAAGTGCGCCACTCTCCAATGAGTGTATGAGTGAGAAAGTGAACGATCAAATAGAGTGCCTCCCACATTCTATTTATACTTGACTTGCCTAATAACCTTTACTAGGTCGGCCTTAACTCAACCACATAACATAATGCTGACAGGGCCGACCCCCAATAGGGTGGTATAATAACCCTTTAGCCCACATGACTTATACAGGGCCGGCCCCAACAAGGTGGTCTAATAACCCATCAAGTATAAGTTACGACACTTACAATATAAAAGATGACACTTTCGTATAGAGCAATAATAACATCTCTATAGGATTACAAACACTTCCGTATAGAAGAATAATAACATCTCTATAGGAATACAATATACATATATGAAATACATTCCGAAGTTACAAATACATCAACACTCCCTCTTAACTAGGAAGGTATTTTTCAACACATATATTCTAGCACAAGTCTTCATCTTTGGATCATCATCACCGAATCATCGTCATCATCACTACTGCAACTATATCAATCAATCTCTCATCTTCTCGTCATAGGAAGTTCTACAGATCCAATCTTTTTTTCATACTGAATGTAGGCCCACCACCTATAGGTCTTCATCATCACTGGCCATATTGTGGAATCCCTAGGACTAATTACGTGTGTTAAGCCAAAACCTCAAAAGAGCATCCCAGGACTATACTGATCAACCTATCGGATCTCCCAGGATCTTTTACATGCTACTGCACAACCTGTCCATGGCCATGGAGTATCATCCTGATACTCATGATCATACTGATCATGTCATCTTAGCGAGCAAGCCATCAAGTAGGTACACCTTAGGACTGATTACACTGCCTCTGTAAAACTTGCAAGATCTCCCAGGATTGATTACACTGCCTCTGCAAAACCTGTAAGAGCATCTTAGGACTGATCATATGCCTCTACAAAACCTATGTACCATACTGTCACATCATCGTCTTTAGATCATCGTCATTGTCCATGTAGCACAACCTAGATCCACACACACAACACTTACACTCACCAGCATGGGAGGACCAACCTACTACCATCTATGAAAGGCTCACATCACTTACATCAATGAACATGGGAGGACAAACCTTCCACCATGTCGGAATGGCTCAGCAATTACATCAACGACCATGAGAGGACTAACCTACCACCATGTCAGAAAATATCGGCAATTACATCAACGACCATGGGAGGACTAACCTACCATCATGTCAAAAAATTCCATTCGGCCCTTACAACTCACCATGGGAGGACTAACCTACCACCATGTGAGAATGGCCCAGCCCTTACATCTGCACCATAGGAGGACTAACCTACCATTATGTGAGAATTGCCTAGCACTTACATCAACAACCATGGGAGGACTAACCTACCACCATGTTGCAATGGCTCGTGTGCATCTGTGTCTTTGGACTCATCACTTCCCCTTGGAAGGCATCTTGATCTTAAGTACACCAAGCCTCCCTCTGAATTATTAAAAATTCACTCTGGAAAGAGGCTTGGTCAACACATCGGCTATCTTCTCGTCCATCACAATATATAGGAGATTCACTACTCCTCTCTACACCATATCCCTGATATAGTGATACTTGATCGCAATGTGCTTCGACTTGTCATGGAACACTGGGTTCTCTGACAACTTCACACAACTATGGTTGTCGTAATATATACAAGTAGCACTCAGATGGAGATCAAACAAATCAAATAGTAGCTTTCTAAGCCATATTGCCTCACAACTAGTTGAACAAGCTATGACATACTCTGCTTTGACTGTACTCAGTGCCACATAGGACTGCTTCCTGCTAAACCAAGAGATCATACCGGATCCCATACTGAAGCAGCACCCCGAAGTGCTCTTCCGATCAATGGCAGTGCCTACCCAATCCGAATCAACATAACCCTCCAGGTTAAAATTTTGATTCACCTCATACTTGAGCCCATAGTCAACTCTACCCTTCAAGTACCTCAGAATATGCTTTGCAACTATCAGGTGAACATGTCTTGGATCTGTCAAATACTTGCTCAAGTTGTTCACCGCAAAGCAGATATCAGGTCTCGTATTTATCAAGTACATCAAGGACCCAATCATCTGGCGATACATAATCACATGATCATCCTGATCATCATCATAGCATCATCATGATGCATATCATCTAGAGCAACATCCTGAAGCTCATCATCCATGATCATCCTGATCATACTGTGCATCCACCTGATGCATACCAAGTATCTACCTGATACATATCATCATACATGATCTACCTAATCATACAATGTATCCACTTGATACATATACATATACATGATCCAACTAATCACAACAAGCATCCAACATGATGCATATACATATACATGATCCAATTGATCATAACAAGCATCCAACATGATGCATATACATATACATGATCCAACTAATCATAACAAGCATCCAACATGATGCATATACAAAGCAGTAATTGGAGCATCGTCCTGATGCTCATCACACAACACTTACATCCACATCCATGGGAAGGATCCTCCTCTCACCATGCTTGGAATGGCTCCTACAAATGTGTCCCATCACTTCTTCCTCGAAGTATCATCAATCTGAAGCAAGAAAGTTGTCTTGACATCCATCTGGTGTATCTTCGATTTCATCACTTGCTTTGTATTTCTCTATGTTTCCTTTTGCAGCATGCTTGATCTTATAGATCCACTTTGGAAGTCACAACAGACTTCCCTTCAGGTCTTGGGACCACATCCCAAACATCATTCTTCATGATCGATGGATCCTGGGAACTTCAATATTTTCAATATTTTCAATAGATAACTTTGTTGCTGGAACAAATGTTGTAGTACTTCTTTTGTAGGTGCTCGTATACGATCTTTCCTACAAAACCAAGTTAAATTTCATGTTTATAAACTTCTCATAGTTTTTAGAACAAATTCTTACACATAAAGAAATATGTCATACAATCATGTAATTATTTTAGCCAATGCTTCAATGCAACATTTATCCATATCCTGTAACTTTCTAGATGCCTTCCAATCTCTACCAGAACACTGTTAAGAGTGTGCACAACTCCCAACATGTTAGCAAAGAGGTTTCATTCTAGATAAGTAGCAATGGAATGTTGTACAGTGCCATAGGCCACTTATTCATCACATGCATATTAGTAGTATATTGTTCATTAATGAAATTATTCTAATATGCATAATACACACCCTAAGTCTAGGAACATAAGCATATACATCCTTGAACAATATTATTTAAACAAACAAATATGCAAGAAATGACAATTCAAATACTTAACTTTGTTTGGTTTGTAGGGTGGACTCCCTCTCAATATTTGCTTCTTTGCAGAAACTACTGGAGTGTGCTCCCTCTTGATCTTTGCTTCCCCAATTACCTATCCTTGAACTTATATCCATCCTTGATCACTATGCATACTTACTAGTATCATCCTTGTGTTATCATCGAGGTCTCATACATACATTCATTAGTATAATCTCAATACTATCAAAACACAATAATCTTAATCATGTATAGTCATGATCATTTCAAACACAGATAATAAATATTAGTATTCAAGGTTTCAGGGAATGCTTCTTTTACTCATGCATATTCTTATTTGACCAAAGGACTCTTCTAGTTAGTCATGTCATCAATCAAGGTAAAGGACATAATATGCATAAACCCTTGATTACTTAAATTTCTAACTTCATAAATAATCATTATCAATCATACCATGTATACTTATATAAGAGATCCTAACACAAGGTAGGATTCTAACTTGATATAGGAAAAACATACCTGGATTAGCATGCTATCTAGTTATGTCTAACATACCCGCATAATGTCTTCTTGTTCTCTTCAATGACTTGTGCTATTAACCTGCATATCTCATAGGTTAACCATTATAGAACCAAGTTATACATACCTTGTAAGTAGATCTTCTATGTGGTCCATGACAATGGATGAATCTTTGTCTTCATGTCACCATGGTCATATGTTCTTGAACTAGAACATGATTTGTCTTTCTTGATGTACCTTTCATGTTAGCGGACAACATCAACCTCATACAACACCACAATGCATTAGTACAATCATATTTGTCAAAACCCTAATCAATGAATATTTGCATTCATAATTTTATTAAGGTGATACGACAAGTCTAAAGTTAATCAAGATTGTACTAAACTTAATGAAGACAAACATATCATAAACTTAATCATGAACAGATCTAGAAACATACCTAGATAAGTCATACCTGTCGAGATTGCTTGTAATCTTCTTATGTAAACTTAGCCTCATCTCCCTCTGAAACAGGAACTTCTTCACTTATGTAGATGACCAATCCATTCTCTTCTAGGATTAACCCAATCCACTTGATTTACAGAAACTGGATCTAGAGTTGGATTAGGGTTTGTTAGAGAAACCCTAAAAATTCAAACTTTGAATTTCAAACTTCTGAAAGGATACAAAGATGTGCCTTGATGAGCTGATCAAGCGAGTATACTCAGAATTTGAAAACTGCAAAGTTTCACCCCTCAAAATTGTCTTTGAAACTTTTGAATCTTCTGTACAGGATCCCAAACTAGGGTTTGATAAAGCCCACCCTTCTGCCCAACCAAAAATTTGCATCCAAAGCTCTAAACTTTGATTTTTCTGAGGAGCTTCCAGCCGTGGTCACAGACTTCAGAAATTCCAGCTTTTGCAGAAGCCCTAATTTTCCACCTTTCCGATCAAAATCCCGAACTAGGGTTTGATCAAGCCCGACCTTCTGCCCAACCAAAAAATTTGAGCTTGGTCTTTAAATTTCAATTTTGATAAGGATCATCTAGCCGTGGTTTCCGATAAAAAAATTCCAACATTCTCTGAAACCCTAAATTCCCGGAGCCATGAATGAAGGTGCTCAAAATCCAATTCTGTTTTGAAAGAAATATGCACCTTATTGTTTCTGGTGTAACTCTGAAATTTTAGATCTACACGGTCTGAAAATTCTTCTTGTGCTATCCTGACCTATTATGTTTCTCACCCCACAAGTCTAACCTCAATTGGATTCTTTGACAGAGAGTTATGCCAAGTGTCGCAACGTGACCTGATTATGGGATAAAACAAGAGAGCGAAATTGTACAGCATACCACGTGTCACTGGTTCAGTCTCGGCCTCTGAAAAAACTTACCTGAGAAATTATAGTCTGTTCCTTACCTGTCACTTTTTACGAAATTTCATTTGGAGCTTCCTAGCCCAAGTTGTGACATTTTTTCCCAGGTCACATGTTTATGACTGAGATATGGAAGAGGCAGAAACCGTAACTTGTACTAATCATAAATCACAAAGTACAATGAATTAGAGGCTATCCTTTGGACACAAGGTACATGGGGATCTTATCTTATACCTGTAAGATGTTTAGATCCTGAAACCTTGTCCAAATGAATTTATAGAGAAAGTTCTACGATTACTGGTTTTTTCTATATCAAGCCCTAGCTTCGCAAGTGCAAAAAGTGTCATAAATGTCATACCATGCCTTCTTTCAGGCTAGCTCTGATACCATGTTAGTCTTTCAAAATTTCAATCTGATCTAGGATCTTAACTGAGAGAATAACATGTATAGCATATCTATAGCATATCAAACATAGACACAACAATACAAGCACACAAGAGACACTGAGTTTCACTGGGGAAAACCAAGAAGGTGAAAAACCCCGCAACTTCCTTAGAGATAGATAGAGCAATGATACAACCCAAGTACAAGAGATAGTCCTCCTAGTAGTAGCTTATCCTCCTCCACAAGTGCGCCACTCTCCAATGAGTGTATGAGTGAGAAAGTGAATGATCAAATAGAGTGCCTCCCACACATTATTTATACTTGACTTGACTTTCCTAATAACCATTACTAGGTCGGCCTTAACTTAACCACATAACATAACTCTAACAGGGCCAACCCCCAATAGGGTGGTCTAATAACCCTTTAACCCACATGACTTATACAGGGATGACCCCAACACGGTGGTCTAATAACCCATCAAGTATAAGTTACGACACTTACAATATAAATGATGACACTTCCATATAGAGGAATAATAACATCTCTATAGGAATACAAACACTTCCGTATATAGGAATAATAACATCTCTATAGGAATACAATATACATATATGAAATACATTCCGAAGTTACAAATGCATCAACATATCGTATTCTGTGAGTGTCTCCCGAGTGAGCATCATCTTAGGCATCTGTAAGTTCTCTTCATTAAAGGATAGAAACATTCTCAGCAGGTATGACTGGAATCTGAAGATTTTAGTTTTGGAGAACTCCACTAGCTGAGAATGAATATTCTCAGCTAGGGCCACATCAAACCTAATACAGACACATTGGATGGATTGACTGGGATCCTCAGGCTCAAGAGGACATGTGCTCATGACAAAAAGCAGGCTTATCAAAGGTTCAGTGTTATATTGGTCTATATCTAATCCTAGTAACTGGGCCAGCATGGTTGTAACACATTCGGACCCTTCTCTAAATAGACTAACTTCACCAAGGAAAGGTTGTTCCTGGACAGAGACATTAGGCAGTAGGATAGCATGGAAGAAACTTTGCTTAAGCTCAGCTGGGGCCTATCTGAAATATTGAATTAGGGCTTCTTCCATGTACTCTTTGGATTTCTGGCAGAACTCATCTGGGATAGATAGGGATTTCCTAACAGTGAGAGGGTTGACTTGGCATGGGATTCTAGAGCTTGATGTTCCCACAATCACCCTCTCAGAGGAGGAGTAATTGGTGGTGTACCAGTCGACAAACTCGGGGCAATTTGGTGTTTGGTTGATTGCAAACAAATGAAAAAATGACTGGTAAAATTTATGTACATCAATATTCCCCTCCCTAATAAGCTTCAACCTATCCTCAGTTGTCTCAATGGAGCTATTTATCAACATTGTGTCGTAAACCTTGACATCCTTATCCTCAAACAAATCACCTCTCCTCCGGCATTCAAAACCTGGGGGTTCTATCTCACTCAATTCAGCCATTTAAATAGTTTAGTATGGATATAGGAGGCCTATCTGGTTATCAACAGCTGGTCTGGGAATCTGGCTGAGTTGGCTGCTTCTGCATAGTCACCTCCTGTCATTTTCCAATGCACCGGATGAATAGTATCCAGATCCACATGCAACATGTATTTTTATATTATTTATGTTCCCTTATCATCCTTGTATATTATGCAGGAAATAGGTTTTTCAAGCCATCCATCTGTAAGATCTACTCTGGTCCATGGATCTCTGTCCCTGTTTGTAACATCCCGTTAATTTCATAAAAATTTAAAATTTTTTAAATCAACATTAAATGTTAATAATTGTAAATGCAGAAATAATAAGTGCTTATAAAGACAAAATTAATTAACGATGTCATTAATGCAGAAAACCATTAATTATTGAGACTCTTAACTAAAGACAAATTAATGACTGCGGCACATCCTACTTCTGTTGACATGCTTACGACATTGTTTTTATTTGTGTTAATAGTGACTCTCGATATTTTGCGATAGAGTTTTATTGACTAGGTTCTGACTGTTGTTTTTGATGATGATGAAAGGGCGGTCCTACGAGGTACCTTGGAGCTTACTCAGCTACGTCATCTAAGGAATTTGAACCCTGATTCCATGTGTAGACTGCAGGTAAGGAATTCTATGACAACATGTGATAAAAGTACAGGTGTCTTTCAATTCATCGTCAATGTAAAATTAGAGTTCTAAGTACATCCCTGTGACACAAGTTCACTGGAGGTATTGTTATCTTGGTTCTCAATCTCATCTACAAGTTGACTTTCCAACTATCCAATGTTATCCAAAACATGTTGTTATTTGTTTTCTCATAACTACAATTATTATACATGAAAATCCATACTAACAAGACTATTATTAATGACACCAAGCAGTAATACCATTATCCAAATGTATCATCACTGAAATTCTTGTAAATATAATACCTATACTATGAACTAATATTATAATTATATACCGACTTGAATTAAATTTTTTCCTAAATCCCTTCACATATCAATTGTTCTAGCATTACATGGTTGATGCATGAAATATAAAATTATGCCCTATATGCCTATACCTATACTATAGGGGAGAAATATGTACAATAAAAAGTAACTATACAATACCCGTTCCAACATTTAAATGCTTAACTAATGCCATGACACTATTGGAATGCATAATTATCAACATTTTGTTTTATCACTTAGGTGTGACAAGATAATCCTAAATGACTAAGTATTTGCATAATCATCATGACATATAATACTTACGTTGCTTAAAAACAAACCTTTGCATACTTATCAAATGTAAACTATGAAACTGATGTTGCAATGAATTGATCGTGATAGGGTAATGAATGTTAATGCTTCCAACTGTCGAATTTAAGACTTGACATTACGTTGCACGTTCGTGAAGTGAAGTGGAGGGCTGAGTTGGATGGTTTCCACGTGATCAAAACTAGATTTGGTATCACAATATTTGAGTTGTGCCATGCACTGGCTCTTGACCTGCTTAATTGGTGATTGGTAGAAAAAGTAATCAATGCAACATTGATTGCACTCGTGGTTCAAGTTTCAACGTGCTTTAACTGGAAGCTATCCATCGTTGATCTCTGCAAGATCTGAGGCTGAGAGTGCTACCCTATTCTCGCGTTGGAAAAATAGTGAAAGTTGGTTTTCTAGCATTCATTTCTGCATTTTTGGTGGAAGGTCATAGAGCCGACGGATTGTTGCAATGTAGGGTTTTAGAGTCTATTGAGAGGGGGGTTCCTCCCTCGGTTTCGAACCTTGGACCTGTGAGTGAATAGTGTTAAAATAGCTGTAGGTTTTTTTTTTTCTTGTGCCATAGCACTGCAATTCAGCCATGGTGGTTGTATGAGGTTTTTCTCCTATCAGTTATTGAAATTCGTAGCTCAATCCTCCAAGTTGTAAAAGGGTTCTCTATGTTTAGCTCATCGTTGTCTGTTGAAAGTCATCTAGCTTCATTGTTCATACTGGTGTGAGGTGCCCAACCTCAAGGTTTCGATTCTTAAGGTAAGTACTCCCGAATGAAGTATTACTGTGTTATTTTTTTTATCATAGTGCTCTTAGCTCGTAACCCTTTGTACTGTATCATTGGCAGGTACCCACTTCGTAGGAGGTTATTAGCAAAGGTTCTCAGGTGGAGGTGATGCATCTATTTCCTGGTAAGTTCCGGTGGTTCTCAAAACCTCGCAGGTGCCTTTTGGCATGGTTTTGATGGTGTTTGTTGTGTACCGAGAGTTGGAACTATTCGACCTTGTTTCCGGTGATGGCTGAGTGAAGTTTTAAAACTTTAATTTGATAAATGCTATACACAGGATGGCCTTCATTTGTTTAAGTTTCTATTTGTCCCTTAGATGCCTGGTTGCGTTGTTTGCTAAGAGATTTGAGATCGTAATGTTTTGTGGTTCATTAACGGTAAATCCTTGTGTGGTTTTTTGCTTCACGATCTCGTTTTAATGTTTTGGGTTAATAAGGGGTAAGCCCTGTGTACTATGGAACCATTACTAGTCTGTGATGTAATTCTGTTATACAATTTTAATGGTGAATGCGACACCTGAGAGTTGAGATTTCGTTCACTCCTTTTGCACAAAGGCTCGTATTGAATGAAAAGTTACCCAGGTCACCTGTTTATGACTGAGATATGGAAGAGGCAGAAACCGTAACTTGTACTAATCATAAATCACAAAGTACAACGAATTAGAGGTTATCCTTTGGACACAAGGTACATGGGGATCTTATCTTATACCTGTAAGATGTTTAGATCCTGAAACCTTGTCCAAATGAATTTATAGAGAAAGTTCTACGATTACTGGTTTTTTCTATATCAAGCCCTAGCTTCGCAAGTGCAAAAAGTGTCATAAATGTCATACCATGCCTTCTTTCAGGCTAGCTCTGATACCATGTTAGTCTTTCAAAATTTCAATCTGATCTAGGATCTTAACTGAGAGAATAACATGTATAGCATATCTATAGCATATCAAACATAGACACAACAATACAAGCACACAAGAGACACTGAGTTTCACAGGGGAAAACCAAGAAGGTGAAAAACCCCGCAACTTCCTTAGAGATAGATAGAGCAATGATACAACCCAAGTACAAGAGATAGTCCTCCTAGTAGTAGCTTATCCTCCTCCACAAGTGCGCCACTCTCCAATGAGTGTATGAGTGAGAAAGTGAATGATCAAATAGAGTGCCTCCCACACTTTATTTATACTTGACTTGACTTTCCTAATAACCATTACTAGGTCGGCCTTAACTTAACCACATAACATAACTCTAACAGGGCCAACCCCCAATAGGGTGGTCTAATAACCCTTTAACCCACATGACTTATACAGGGATGACCCCAACACGGTGGTCTAATAACCCATCAAGTATAAGTTACGACACTTACAATATAAATGATGACACTTCCATATAGAGGAATAATAACATCTCTATAGGAATACAAACACTTCCGTATATAGGAATAATAACATCTCTATAGGAATACAATATACATATATGAAATACATTCCGAAGTTACAAATGCATCAACATATCGTATTCTGTGAGTGTCTCCCGAGTGAGCATCATCTTAGGCATCTGTAAGTTCTCTTCATTAAAGGATAGAAACATTCTCAGCAGGTATGACTAGAATCTGAAGATTTTAGTTTTGGAGAACTCCACTAGCTGAGAATGAATATTCTCAGCTAGGGCCACATCAAACCTAATACAGTCACATTGGATGGATTGACTGGGATCCTCAGGCTCAAGAGGACATGTGCTCATGACAAAAAGCAGGCTTATCAAAGGTTCAGTGTTATATTGGTCTGTATCTAATCCTAGTAACTGGGCCAGCATGGTTGTAACACATTCGGACCCTTCTCTAAATAGACTAACTTCACCAAGGAAAGGTTGTTCCTGGACGGAGACATTAGGCAATAGGATAGCATGGAAGAAACTTTGCTTAAGCTCAGCTGGGGCCTATCTGAAATATTGAATTAGGGCTTCTTCCATGTACTCTTTGGATTTCTGGCAGAACTCATCTGGGATAGATAGGGATTTCCTAACAGTGAGAGGGTTGACTTGGCATGGGATTCTAGAGCTTGATGTTCCCACAATCACCCTCTCAGAGGAGGAGTAATTGGTGGTGTACCAGTCGACAAACTCGGGGCAATTTGGTGTTTGGTTGATTGCAAACAAATGAAAAAATGACTGGTAAAATTTATGTACATCAATATTCCCCTCCCTAATAAGCTTCAACCTATCCTCAGTTGTCTCAATGGAGCTATTTATCAACATTGTGTCGTAAACCTTGACATCCTTATCCTCAAACAAATCACCTCTCCTCCGGCATTCAAAACCTGGGGGTTCTATCTCACTCAATTCAGCCATTTAAATAGTTTAGTATGGATATAGGAGGCCTATCTGGTTATCAACAGCTGGTCTGGGAATCTGGCTGAGTTGGCTGCTTCTGCATAGTCACCTCCTGTCATTTTCCAATGCACCGGATGAATAGTATCCAGATCCACATGCAACATGTATTTTTATATTATTTATGTTCCCTTATCATCCTTGTATATTATGCAGGAAATAGGTTTTTCAAGCCATCCATCTGTAAGATCTACTCTGGTCCATGGATCTCTGTCCCTGTTTGTAACATCCCGTTAATTTCATAAAAATTTAAAATTTTTTAAATCAACATTAAATGTTAATAATTGTAAATGCAGAAATAATAAGTGCTTATAAAGACAAAATTAATTAACGATGTCATTAATGCAGAAAACCATTAATTATTGAGACTCTTAACTAAAGACAAATTAATGACTGCGGCACATCCTACTTCTGTTGACATGCTTACGACATTGTTTTTATTTGTGTTAATAGTGACTCTCGATATTTTGCGATAGAGTTTTATTGACTAGGTTCTGACTGTTGTTTTTGATGATGATGAAAGGGCGGTCCTACGAGGTACCTTGGAGCTTACTCAGCTACGTCATCTAAGGAATTTGAACCCTGATTCCATGTGTAGACTGCAGGTAAGGAATTCAATGACAACATGTGATAAAAGTACAGGTGTCTTTCAATTCATCGTCAATGTAAAATTAGAGTGCTAAGTACATCCCTGTGACACAAGTTCACTGGAGGTATGGTTATCTTGGTTCTCAATCTCATCTACAAGTTGACTTTCCAACTATCCAATGTTATCCAAAACATGTTGTTATTTGTTTTCTCATAACTACAATTATTATACATGAAAATCCATACTAACAAGACTATTATTAATGACACCAAGCAGTAATACCATTATCCAAATGTATCATCACTGAAATTCTTGTAAATATAATACCTATACTATGAACTAATATTATAATTATATACCGACTTGAATTAAATTTTTTCCTAAATCCCTTCACATATCAATTGTTCTAGCATTACATGGTTGATGCATGAAATATAAAATTATGCCCTATATGCCTATACCTATACTATAGGGGAGAAATATGTACAATAAAAAGTAACTATACAATACCCGTTCCAACATTTAAATGCTTAACTAATGCCATGACACTATTGGAATGCATAATTATCAACATTTTGTTTTATCACTTAGGTGTGACAAGATAATCCTAAATGACTAAGTATTTGCATAATCATCATGACATATAATACTTACGTTGCTTAAAAACAAACCTTTGCATACTTATCAAATGTAAACTATGAAACTGATGTTGCAATGAATTGATCGTGATAGGGTAATGAATGTTAATGCTTCCAACTGTCGAATTTAAGACTTGACATTACGTTGCACGTTCGTGAAGTGAAGTGGAGGGCTGAGTTGGATGGTTTCCACGTGATCAAAACTAGATTTGGTATCACAATATGTTGAGTTGTGCCATGCACTGGCTCTTGACCTGCTTAATTGGTGATTGGTAGAAAAAGTAATCAATGCAACATTGATTGCACTCGTGGTTCAAGTTTCAATGTGCTTTAACTGGAAGCTATCCACCGTTGATCTCTGCGAGATCTGAGGCTGAGAGTGCTACCCTATTCTCGCGTTGGAAAAATAGTGAAAGTTGGTTTTCTAGCATTCATTTCTACATTTTTGGTGGAAGGTCATAGAGCCGACGGACTGTTGCAATGTAGGGTTTTAGAGTCTATTGAGAGGGGGGTTCCTCCCTCGGTTTCGAACCTTGGACCTGTGAGTGAATAGTGTTAAAATAGCTGTAGGTTTTTTTTTTTTCTTGTGCCATAGCACTGCAATTCAGCCATGGTGGTTTTATGAGGTTTTTCTCCTATCAGTTATTGAAATTCGTAGCTCAATCCTCCAAGTTGTAAAAGGGTTCTCTATGTTTAGCTCATCGTTGTCTGTTGAAAGTCATCTAGCTTCATTGTTCATACTGGTGTGAGGTGCCCAACCTCAAGGTTTCGATTCTAAAGGTAAGTACTCCCGAATGAAGTATTACTGTGTTATTTTTTTTATCATAGTGCTCTTAGCTCGTAACCCTTTGTACTGTATCATTGGCAGGTACCCACTTCGTAGGAGGTTATTAGCAAAGGTTCTCAGGTGGAGGTGATGCATCTATTTCCTGGTAAGTTCCGGTGGTTCTCAAAACCTCGCAGGTGCCTTTTGGCATGGTTTTGATGGTGTTTGTTGTGTACCGAGAGTTGGAACTATTCGACCTTGTTTTCGGTGATGGCTGAGTGAAGTTTTAAAACTTTAATTTGATAAATGCTATACACAGGATGGCCTTCATTTGTTTAAGTTTATATTTGGCCCTTAGATGCCTGGTTGCGTTGTTTGCTAAGAGATTTGAGATCGTAATGTTCTGTGGTTTATTAAGGGTAAATCCTTGTGTGGTTTGTTGCTTCACGATCTCGTTTTAATGTTTTGGGTTAATAAGGGGTAAGCCCTGTGTACTATGGAACCATTACTAGTCTATGATGTAATTCTGTTATACAATTTTAATGGTGAATGCGACACCTGAGAGTTGAGATTTTGTTCACTCCTTTTGCACAAAGGCTCGTATTGAATGAAAAGTTACCCAGGTCACCTGTTTATGACTGAGGTATGGAAGAGGCAGAAACCGTAACTTGTACTAATCATAAATCACAAAGTACAACGAATTAGAGGCTATCCTTTGGACACAAGGTACATGGGGATCTTATCTTATACCTGTAAGATGTTTAGATCCTGAAACCTTGTCCAAATGAATTTATAGAGAAAGTTCTACGATTACTGGTTTTTTCTATATCAAGCCCTAGCTTCGCAAGTGCAAAAAGTGTCATAAATGTCATACCATGCCTTCTTTCAGGCTAGCTCTGATACCATGTTATTCTTTCAAAATTTCAATCTGATCTAGGATCTTAACTGAGAGAATAACATGTATAGCATATCTATAGCATATCAAACATAGACACAACAATACAAGCACACAAGAGACACTGAGTTTCACTGGGGAAAACCAAGAAGGTGAAAAACCCCGCAACTTCCTTAGAGATAGATAGAGCAATGATACAACCCAAGTACAAGAGATAGTCCTCCTAGTAGTAGCTTATCCTCCTCCACAAGTGCGCCACTCTCCAATGAGTGTATGAGTGAGAAAGTGAATGATCAAATAGAGTGCCTCCCACACTTTATTTATACTTGACTTGACTTTCCTAATAACCATTACTAGGTCGGCCTTAACTTAACCACATAACATAACTCTAACAGGGCCAACCCCCAATAGGGTGGTCTAATAACCCTTTAACCCACATGACTTATACAGGGATGACCCCAACACGGTGGTCTAATAACCCATCAAGTATAAGTTACGACACTTACAATATAAATGATGACACTTCCATATAGAGGAATAATAACATCTCTATAGGAATACAAACACTTCCGTATATAGGAATAATAACATCTCTATAGGAATACAATATACATATATGAAATACATTCCGAAGTTACAAATGCATCAACATATCGTATTCTGTGAGTGTCTCCCGAGTGAGCATCATCTTAGGCATCTGTAAGTTCTCTTCATTAAAGGATAGAAACATTCTCAGCAGGTATGACTGGAATCTGAAGATTTTAGTTTTGGAGAACTCCACTAGCTGAGAATGAATATTCTCAGCTAGGGCCACATCAAACCTAATACAGTCACATTGGATGGATTGACTGGGATCCTCAGGCTCAAGAGGACATGTGCTCATGACAAAAAGCAGGCTTATCAAAGGTTCAGTGTTATATTGGTCTGTATCTAATCCTAGTAACTGGGCCAGCATGGTTGTAACACATTCGGACCCTTCTCTAAATAGACTAACTTCACCAAGGAAAGGTTGTTCCTGGACGGAGACATTAGGCAATAGGATAGCATGGAAGAAACTTTGCTTAAGCTCAGTTGGGGCCTATCTGAAATATTGAATTAGGGATTCTTCCATGTACTCTTTGGATTTCTGGCAGAACTCATCTGGGATAGATAGGGATTTCCTAACAGTGAGAGGGTTGACTTGGCATGGGATTCTAGAGCTTGATGTTCCCACAATCACCCTCTCAGAGGAGGAGTAATTGGTGGTGTACCAGTCGACAAACTCGGGGCAATTTGGTGTTTGGTTGATTGCAAACAAATGAAAAAATGACTGGTAAAATTTATGTACATCAATATTCCCCTCCCTAATAAGCTTCAACCTATCCTCAGTTGTCTCAATGGAGCTATTTATCAACATTGTGTCGTAAACCTTGACATCCTTATCCTCAAACAAATCACCTCTCCTCCGGCATTCAAAACCTGGGGGTTCTATCTCACTCAATTCAGCCATTTAAATAGTTTAGTATGGATATAGGAGGCCTATCTGGTTATCAACAGCTGGTCTGGGAATCTGGCTGAGTTGGTTGCTTCTGCATAGTCATCTCCTGTCATTTTCCAATGCACCGGATGAATAGTATCCAGATCCACATGCAACATGTATTTTTATATTATTTATGTTCCCTTATCATCCTTGTATATTATGCAGGAAATAGGTTTTTCAAGCCATCCATCTGTAAGATCTACTCTGGTCCATGGATCTCTGTCCCTGTTTGTAACATCCCGTTAATTTCATAAAAATTTAAAATTTTTTAAATCAACATTAAATGTTAATAATTGTAAATGCAGAAATAATAAGTGCTTATAAAGACAAAATTAATTAACGATGTCATTAATGCAGAAAACCATTAATTATTGAGACTCTTAACTAAAGACAAATTAATGACTGCGGCACATCCTACTTCTGTTGACATGCTTACGACATTGTTTTTATTTGTGTTAATAGTGACTCTCGATATTTTGCGATAGAGTTTTATTGACTAGGTTCTGACTGTTGTTTTTGATGATGATGAAAGGGCGGTCCTACGAGGTACCTTGGAGCTTACTCAGCTACGTCATCTAAGGAATTTGAACCCTAATTCCATGTGTAGACTGCAGGTAAGGAATTCTATGACAACATGTGATAAAAGTACAGGTGTCTTTCAATTCATCGTCAATGTAAAATTAGAGTGCTAAGTACATCCCTGTGACACAAGTTCACTGGAGGTATGGTTATCTTGGTTCTCAATCTCATCTACAAGTTGACTTTCCAACTATCCAATGTTATCCAAAACATGTTGTTATTTGTTTTCTCATAACTACAATTATTATACATGAAAATCCATACTAACAAGACTATTATTAATGACACCAAGCAGTAATACCATTATCCAAATGTATCATCACTGAAATTCTTGTAAATATAATACCTATACTATGAACTAATATTATAATTATATACCGACTTGAATTAAATTTTTTCCTAAATCCCTTCACATATCAATTGTTCTAGCATTACATGGTTGATGCATGAAATATAAAATTATGCCCTATATGCCTATACCTATACTATAGGGGAGAAATATGTACAATAAAAAGTAACTATACAATACCCGTTACAACATTTAAATGCTTAACTAATGCCATGACACTATTGGAATGCATAATTATCAACATTTTGTTTTATCACTTAGGTGTGACAAGATAATCCTAAATGACTAAGTATTTGCATAATCATCATGACATATAATACTTACGTTGCTTAAAAACAAACCTTTGCATACTTATCAAATGTAAACTATGAAACTGATGTTGCAATGAATTGATCGTGATAGGGTAATGAATGTTAATGCTTCCAACTGTCGAATTTAAGACTTGACATTACGTTGCACGTTCGTGAAGTGAAGTGGAGGGATGAGTTGGATGGTTTCCACGTGATCAAAACTAGATTTGGTATCACAATATGTTGAGTTGTGCCATGCACTGGCTCTTGACCTGCTTAATTGGTGATTGGTAGAAAAAGTAATCAATGCAACATTGATTGCACTCGTGGTTCAAGTTTCAACGTGCTTTAACTGGAAGCTATCCACCGTTGATCTCTGCGAGATCTGAGGCTGAGAGTGCTACCCTATTCTCGCGTTGGAAAAATAGTGAAAGTTGGTTTTCTAGCATTCATTTCTGCATTTTTGGTGGAAGGTCATAGAGTCGACGGACTGTTGCAATGTAGGGTTTTAGAGTCTATTGAGAGGGGGGTTCCTCCCTCGGTTTCGAACCTTGGACCTGTGAGTGAATAGTGTTAAAATAGCTGTAGGTTTTTTTTTTTTCCTGTGCCATAGCACTGCAATTCAGCCATGGTGGTTGTATGAGGTTTTTCTCCTATCAGTTATTGAAATTCATAGCTCAATCCTCCAAGTTGTAAAAGGGTTCTCTATGTTTAGCTCATCGTTGTCTGTTGAAAGTCATCTAGCTTCATTGTTCATACTGGTGTGAGGTGCCCAACCTCAAGGTTTCGATTCTAAAGGTAAGTACTCCCGAATGAAGTATTACTGTGTTATTTTTTTTATCATAGTGCTCTTAGCTCGTAACCCTTTGTACTGTATCATTGGCAGGTACCCACTTCGTAGGAGGTTATTAGCAAAGGTTCTCAGGTGGAGGTGATGCATCTATTTCCTGGTAAGTTCCGGTGGTTCTCAAAACCTCGCAGGTGCCTTTTGGCATGGTTTTGATGGTGTTTGTTGTGTACCGAGAGTTGGAACTATTCGACCTTGTTTCCGGTGATGGCTGAGTGAAGTTTTAAAACTTTAATTTGATAAATGCTATACACAGGATGGCCTTCATTTGTTTAAGTTTCTATTTGGCCCTTAGATGCCTGGTTGCGTTGTTTGCTAAGAGATTTGAGATCGTAATGTTCTGTGGTTTATTAAGGGTAAATCCTTGTGTGGTTTGTTGCTTCACGATCTCGTTTTAATGTTTTGGGTTAATAAGGGGTAAGCCCTGTGTACTATGGAACCATTACTAGTCTGTGATGTAATTCTGTTATACAATTTTAATGGTGAATGCGACACCTGAGAGTTGAGATTTCGTTCACTCCTTTTGCACAAAGGCTCATATTGAATGAAAAGTGACCCTATTGGTTAAAGTAGGGTTTGATAACTTGTTTGAATAATTGTTAAGGTGATTCCGAACCATGTTGGTCGTCTGTAGATAGTTGTTTCCTATATCTCGTCATCGTTGTTGATATTATTTTTTGGGGAAATGTGAAAAGATGCAGTTCAGCTATCATGTGTTTTGAAATGGCTATGCCCCAGTGTTCTATTTTGTTTTACGAAAGAAACCCTAACTATAGCTTTCGTTTTCTATCAGGTTTGTGCGAAAATTTTTGTACTCAAGACTTAACCTGTGTATCAAAATAGTTTTGATACAAGGTATGAGTTTCTTGTTGGGTTTGGAATAAATTATTCCTTTGGCCTAGCGAAGTTACTTGATGTTTAAAAATATCTTGTTTGTATTCTCAATATGAGAATTTGTAAGTAAAAGAAAAGAATGTTGTTTAGGGTTAGATGATAGGTCTATTATAGTTATTTGAAGGTTGCCATGAATGGATTGATAAGAAATTTATAAACTATGAACCAAATAAATGCTCAGATTCTCAGACTTATGATAACTTAGGGTTTTTATATTCCTGAGCAGATGTTTGATAAATGAAAATCAGAAGTGGAAGTTAGTGAAGCAATAATATGTGTACAAAAAAATATGTACATAGATTAATTTTACAGCTGCTAAAATACCTAGATTATGAAATGCTTGCAAAGATGAAATTCATGATCTTGAACATGCAATTTATTACTATATAGAAATAGACGAAATCAAAATGGATAAATACTATGCTTCTCTTTATACTATACTGTAATCTTCTTTTTGCATTTTAAACATAAAATATTGAAATGACAGAATTTAACAAGAGCCCTACTGTATTCATCTTTTTCAATCACTTGGCATTCAACCTATCTTTAATCTGTTCTAAACTACTCTTCTCTGTACTAGAGTACGGTGCAGAAAACAACGTGAGGAAAAATACAGAGAAGGATTTCATTCTATCATTTTATTCAATCATTCAATCTTTAAAAAGAAACATAAACCCTTTTAGAAAGTAAAAACAAGAATTAACAGAAGAACAAGTAGAACCTGAACCAATAGATAAGTGGACAAACACCTAAGAAGCCTGTTCTGCCCAACCTGTTCCTGAAAACAGCCAAGATGTTTTCCTTAGGACCCCCGAGTCTGTTCACTGAACCACCAGGAGGAAGAAAATTTAGAAACTTGGGTCCTCAACTTGCAGTAGCAATTAGTTTATCCAGTCGTAAAGACTCAACAGTCAAAGGGGCCTACACTAGCACCTCTGGTTTTCCTTCTCAATCAATTTGTAGACTCACAATTGAACTCTCACATAGCCTCCCTATTCGAATCTCTCAGTCATCACCTGATGCACTTGAGAAATATTTCTACATAAAATATTGTAAGAGTTTCCTACTCAATTCTAATTGCCTTATGTAGGATGCCTAGGCCTTTTAGTGATTAATTGGTCATTAATGAGCTGCCTGCTCACTTGCCCCACTTGGGGAATAATGCCACAATTTTAGGGGTAGTTGTCCCATAACCAACAACTAGTGGTGGAGTGCAAATGATGCCATCTGTCCCATGCATTCTAGAAGCTTCCATTCCTCCTAGTGGGTCAGTGAACACTCTTGTAACATCTTTCTTGAGTGTTTGTCTTCTTTTCTAATTTATTAAATAATAATAATAATTCATTACAGTTACCTTTGACTAGCTTTGGTCATAATTACAAAAACTTTGTAATTATAATTTAACATAAAGTATTTTGAAAATAAAATAAATATCCTCAAAATTTGGGTAGGTGACACTGTTTAACCTCTAGGGCCTTCCGCAGACTTCATCCTTCAAGTGCTTCCTTCCATGTACCTTTGATCCATGAAACCATTGTCCACCGTCGATCTTTCTCTCGCCCACATCTTGACTGTCAAAAGGTGAAGCGCCTACCATGTTCGCATATTTGGACAATGTCAATGCTCCGTGCACATTCAATCTGTGAACAAATATTTTACTGTAGATCTTAACTTTGCCAAATATACACCATTGCAATCCGTGGGGCCTACCAAAAGTTCACAGATTTGGAAAGTTAGTTTTATCATGCACTTCAAAATCGTGAACAAATTCACGACCGTAGATATTCCTTTATGCCCGTTGATCTGATTCCCAATTTGCTTGTGGGCTAGCACACTCCGCCCCCGCTAAAACCACTCCACCTGAATTTGCGAAAGGAACCTATGGCCATCGATTTTTGTTGCCATGGATATACACCCTTCATCTGTGCCCCTATATAACATTGAGCAGGGCTTTATAATTTCTCCCCCATTAGCAATGTTAAAGCTTAGGATCTTTGATTATTTCATTCTCATGCTGCAAATTCATATCTAGAGATCCCATTAGACATCCCTTGGGTCTTCTGATTCAATAATCAAGGCCTTACCCCTCCTTTCATGGATCTGAACCCCTCAAATCATCTAGGGAAAAATTGGTGCCAACAATATGATTGTAGCTTAAGGATTGAAGCACATACAAGATTATCCTGTTATAAAATGCTAATTGAAAATTTGGCATTAATTTAATAATATTTATCCATCATTTGAAGAAATAGATAAATGATTTAAATCAACAAATTAATTTAAAACATGGAAACATAGATCATAAGTCAAGGCACATCTAAACTATAGATCAATGTATTAATTGTGATTGCAAACTAAAACAATGTATTTCAACATCCATCAAACAAATTTGATAAATTAACAAAAGAGATATCAAGAGAAAACTAATTGTATTTCTTCAAGGCTGCAAAAAATTACAATCTCTTAATGAATCAAAGTATCTCCAATCCTCTTTCGTGATTTTCTCCCCACCTTAAATAATAATTACAAAATAGATACAAATGATAAACTTCCCATAAAACAGGGATTTCAAAATCAAACTAATCCAAACTTTCAACAACTCGTCCACATCAGGATGACGGGTTGCTGAAACAAAAAAATTTCGAATCCAAATAACCAAGCTTCCGCATTGCGGATTGCGGGTTGTGGAAAGCACAAACTTTGGAGAAAATTTGTGCTTTCCACAAATCACAAAAGCACAAAAAAATCAATGAATTTTCTAGCGGGAAAATTATTAACTAGACTAAGTCATAACGAAGAGATGAAAAGCATGATTAACATCATGAAACCCCAAAATGAACAAGGAACTCAAACATTACCTTAACAAAATGGAAATTGAGGCTCCCATGTTTTAATAACAACATGGGATCTGTTGTGCCTACAACAATGAGTTAAATTAACAACAGTGGTGGTGACTTCTGGGAAATGGACCTCTGGAGTGGGATCATCAATCACAATTCTATCAAGCAAATCAGTAATTGCTTGAGTGACTTCAGTGACCTCCTATGTTATAGACACAGCAGGCAAAAGAGATATGATTGGGAGCCTTTCATCTTATGCATCACTGTCTTCAATGCTTGATATGGGTATCTGAGACACGGGGGTTTGAATTTTTTGTCTTTTTGCTGGATTGCTTGTAGCAACCACCTAAGTATCAACCACTAAGAACAAGTGTGCCAATTCCTTCTTTAGCTCTACAACTGATTGAATTAAAATCTTTATTTCTGCAACAGGACATCCTCCACAAGGTTTTTGCATTTTCCTTCATCCTAGTAGGTTAACATCAAGGGAGTGTTTTCCTTTTGTGCATCTTTTTCTGCCTTGTCCCTTTTAGCTTGCTCTTCAAGATAGAGTTCCAATTTCATATACTTTAAAACCTTGGACTATGTTCTTCTTTAGATTTATCCCTAATCAGGACCTCAGAAAACAAATTGAGGGGCAATCTCATGAGCATAATTAGTCATCATATGTTCCTGGGAAAAGTGGTTAGCCAGGATTTAAAATGCAAGAGGTGGAAGAAGAGTTGCGGGATTGATTTTTTGCAACAATATACATGATTTCCATAATAAAAAATCCGTAATGCGGATTGCAGGTTGCGGAAACGCAACTTTAATTATAAATGAACCAAAAGTTCCCGCAATCCACAATTGCAGGTTGCGGGTTGCGGAAAGAATGAATTTCAAATCCAAATGACCAAGGAATCTGCAATCCTCATTGCGAGCAAATTGCGGGGTTCGAAAAGGACAAATTTTGGAGAAAATATATGTTTTCCGTAACACACAAAAATCCATTAATTTTGAAAGGAAAATTATTAATTGGGTTGCGGAATTGCGGAAGTGAGAATTTAAACTTGAGCGGTTTAATGTTTCCACCATCCGCAGTAGAGATAAAAGACAACTTGGAGAAAGCAAACAAAGCTGCTCTTTCTCTGAGAATATTTCCACTTACAAGCAAATTGTGCGAAGCAATGTAAATTCAACCTACGAAGGCTAGACCGTCATTTCATTTATATCCAAAATGGTGAGCACTGAAAAAATACTTACCACAACAAGGGTCAGTAGACCCTTCATTTACGAGTGAAGTGTAAACATATTTAATCCACGAAGACCAGGATGAGAATTCTAGACTTCCAACTTCCGTTGTAAATATTAGGGATCCACCCATTCATTTAGTAGATAATTTTTAACACCCTTATCTAGAAATTCACCTATATCCAGATTGGCGATATTTAGAAGGATCAACCGACCCTTCTTGGATAATAGAATTATTATGAATAGAGTTATGGGCAGAAGAAGGGTCGGTTACCCCTTTCGTTATGAGGGATTTGTAAAAATAGACAACTTCGAGAAAGAGAAACTGCTCTTTCTCTGAGAATATTTCCACTTGCAATAAAATTGTGCGAAGCAATTGTTTGGTGTATTTATGTCTCATTAAATTATCCAAATATTAATTATCAACCAGGGTTTGTACACTTTGAGTTGTCACAAAATATATGCTGAGGTAGAAGGGCGACTAAGATATTGGCTAGGAAGACCTTAGAAATGTTTAATAATGAAAAGATTTAAATATCTTGCAAAATGAAAAACCAAGTCAAACTTAAAAATATAAACTATCAAACAGATTAGACCTAACCTACAAACATATTAGAATAGTATCAATCTATACTATTCTACTCTATGGACAAAAATTGAATTTGCAAGATATAAACAAAGTACTATTCTAGGAAGTAAGACTTCATAAAAAACAATATACTCTATGGAAGTGGAAACTACTAAATAATCATTCAAATCCTATTCTAGGAATGGAAAAGACTATCTTACTAATCAGAACCAAAGATTTAATTACGAAACAAGTTCAAAAACCTAACTACAAAACAATCCAATTTGCAACCTAACTATGTAAATGTTAATTTTTCAATAATTTCATTCAATAGGATCACTAAGAGAATAACATGCACAGCATAATAATCAGAAGAGACAATCGACACAAAGCATTTCACCACGGAAAACTAAGGAGGTGAAAAACCCCGCAACTTCCTCAGAGATTGAATCAGCACCAATACAAGGATCACAAAGATCAAACCCCAAAAGATAGATGTCTTCTGCAACTAATCCTCCTCCACTTGTGTGCACTCCTCTCTCTCAACTATGCGAGTTGGATGAGTGAGTGAATGAATAAAATGAGAGAGACACACTCTCTATTTATACACTGACTTGACCTGCCTTTAACCCTAACTACGCCGACTTCCTAAGGAGGCCTAATAATCCATCCACATGACTCATACAGGGTCGATCCCACCAAGGTGGTCTAATAACCCATCAAATACAAATGACGACACTTACAATGTAACTTGTGACACTTGCAAATACAGATGATGACACTTACAATGTAACTTGTGAAACTTGCTAATACAAATGACGACACTTACAATCAAAGGAATAATACATCTCCGTTGGGGATACAATAAAGTACAAATGTAATACATACAATATACAAGTGAATATCTTTCGAAGTTACAAATACATCAACACTCCCTTTTAGATAGGAATGTATTCTCTTGACACAGGTCATCAATACATATAGGCACAAGTCTTCAATTCTAGAGTTGGATCATCATCACTGGATCACAGAGCATCATCGTCATTGCTGTTGTACTCGTCATATTGATCATTGGTGCTATCTCTCAATTCTTCTCATCATAGGAAGTTCTACTGAGCCAACCCTTTTTCATGTTGGTTGTAGTCCTAGCCTCCTGTAGGTCTTCATCATATCTTGCCATCCTGTGGAATCCTAAGGGCTGATTACGTGCATCAACAAAACCTCGAAAGAGCATCCCAGGAGTTTTACGAGCTTACTGCTCAACCTATCGGATCTCCCAAAATCTTTTACATGTGACCTTTTGTAATACCCCAATTTTGACCCTTATGAAATATTGGCTTCTAATGTAAATATTGTATACATGCGTTGTATGTTTCCCTAGCATGGAGCTCAAGGCCAAGGCCTTGCTAGTGTATGTTTGGATTTTATTTAAAACAAGCAAGTATTTGATATTTTGATACCCATGTGCTTTTAAGCCATTGAATATTGTAAATTGACGTAAATATTAATATTTCAATAAAATACCAAAATTGGCTATGGAAGCAACCAATGAGAAGGGGCCATGTGTATCCACAGGGGAGTGGTGAGGGGGCTGTGGGGATGAACCATATGCTTCCAAATGTCATTGTGAGAACCCATTTGACTTTCCTTGATGACATTTATTTCTGTTGTAAGGAAGTAGTTGAAGTTTTCAGTCCATGGCTTCAATGGAGCATGGGCAGCCCAGAAATTCATATTTACAGGTATGGGCTCTATTTTCCCACAAGTCAATCTACCTCATGGGAGTTGCTTCTTCCTCATCCCCATTCTATTGTGGAATTTACCAGCATCAATTTTCATCCAAAAACAAATTGCTAGTAGAGAGAAAAAACAAAAATCGCAACTTTGTAAGAACCCACATTTTGAAGAGCCAAAAACGCCTAGATTTGGTATTTGACAGTGAAATCCAATGGGGGATCCATAGATATGAACCTTGAGGTGCATTTGAGAATATTAGATACCCTGAAATCCATTGGAAAACCTAGTTTTATAGCCCAGAAAACCAATGACGGGATTGAGTTATTTGATGAACAAAATTGTGATAAATCCAATTGTGAATGACTGAATAGAGGTTGGGTTTGCTTGATAAACCCAGTGAAGGATAGAATCTCAAGGATTAGCAGATAGACCTTTCTATGCCCACCCTGAAGAGCACTGGAGGTAAGGGACGCCTGAGGGACTATGCAACAGAGAAGGGGACCTTCCTTGTGTTGGGTGTGGTAGGTAATGTAGGTGCCTTGACTGTTGAATTCATTTGAGATGCCTGTAGCTCTATGGATGAGCTCACTGGCTTATCATTTCCCTCCTTTTTCTTTCATATGCTTGATAAACCCAACTGTGTGTTGGCTTGGCATAGTTTTTGAGTGAAACCATGGTTGTGAGTGAGCCCAGCTAGTTCCTCCTTAGTGGATACACAATCCAGCTCGATGGTGATCTCTCAGCTGAAAGAATTCAAGTTGGACATAGATCTATGGTTGGGCGGAACGTTGCTCTCACATAGCCAGTTGTTTGGACAGCTTCATCTTCAAAATAAGTGTTAATTGTGTTATAAATTATATGCATTTTCTGTTTTGTAATGTGTTAATTCAGAATGGTAATTATTCATGTTAATGGAATTGATATGAAGTCTATGCATATCCTAGGATTGGAATTGAAATCCCTGGATGTTGAATCATCATATGCCTGTGTTAGATATGAGGTTGCATTACTATTTGTGTGCCTGCAAATATGTTTATTACCGCTGTGTTTATTTGAAGTATGATCCTGCACACACAAGTTTTAAATTGTTATGAATTGTTGAGCAATGTATGGGGGCTAAGCTTAACAAATAAGTCCAGTAAGTTTGGTTCACGTTTCCTCCCTTGCATCGGATGGAGGGAAGGGGACGTGACACCTTCACAAAACCTTCAAAGAGTATCTTGCAACCTGCAAGATCTCTAAAGAGCATCCCAAGATCTTTTCTATGCCTAGCACAACCTGTCTGAATCTCCAGGATCTTTTACATGTGAACTCGCAAAACCTTAAAAGAGTATCTTGCATCCGGCAAAATCTTTAAAGAGCATCCCAATATCTTTTGCGTGCCTAGCATAACCTGTTCGGATCTCCAGGATCTTTCCTATGCAACCCTTGCAAAACCTTAAAAGAGTATCTTTCATCCTACAAGATCTCTAAAGAGCAACCCAGGATCTTTTACGTGCCTAGCACAACCTGTCCGGATCTCCAAGATATTTTCTATGCAACTGCACAATTTGTCCATGGCCACGGAGTATCAACCTGATACTCATGATCATACTGATCATCATCATACAGTACATCATCCTGATGCACATCATCTAGAGCATCGTACTGATGCTCATCATCATCACATGATCATCCTGACCATTATCATAACATCATCCTGATGAATATCATCTGGAGCATCATCCTGATGCTCATCATCACATGATCATCCTGATCATCATCATAGCATCGTCCTGATGCATATCATCTAGAGCATCGTCTTGATGCTCATCACATTGCACTTACATCCACAGCCATGGGAAGGATCCTCCTATCACCATGCTTGGAATGGCTCCTGCAAATGTGTCCCATCACTTCCTCCTCAAAGTATCTTCTATCTGAAGAACACCAAGCCTCTCTCTGAAGTACTTGAACTTCACTCTGGCTAGTGGTTTGGTCAACACATATGTAATCTGCTCATCTGTTGCAACATATTCGAGCTTCACTGCTCCTCTCTACACCATATACTTGATATAGTGCTATTTGATCTCGATATGCTTCGACTTGTCATGGAACACCGGGTTCTCTGACAACTTCACACAACTCTGGTTGTCATTATAGATACAAGTGGCATCCAACTGGAGATCAAATAAATCAGACAGTATCTTCCTTAGCCATACTGCCTCACAACTAGTCAAGCAGGATGCTACATACTCTGCTTCGGCTGTACTCAGTGCTACGTAGGATTGCTTCCTACTAAACCAAGAGATCACACCTGATCCCATACTGAAGCAGCTCCTCGAAGTGCTCTTCCTATCTGCAGCATTTCCTTCCCAATCTGAATCAACATAACCCTCCAGGTTAAACTTTTGATTTGCATCATACCTGAGCCCATAATAAATAGTACCCTTCAGGTACCTCAGAATATGCTTTACAACAATTAAGTGAACATGTCTAGGATCTATCAGAAACTGGCTCAAGATGTTCAATGCAAAGAAAATATCTAGTCTCGTTTTCGTCAGGTACATCAAGGACCCAATCATCTGACGATACATCGTGGCATCAACTGACTCTGATGAAGCATCACTCAATAGCTTCAAGTTCGATGCCATAGGTGTCGTCATGGCCTTGTAGTCTATCATCCCAAACCAATTTAGAATCTCTACTGCATACTTCCCTTGTTGAAGGAAGATTCCATCTGCACTCTGCCACACCTCCATACCTAGAAAGTAGTGCATCATACCCCAAGTCCTTCATCTCGAACTCGGGAGCAAGCTTCCTCTTTGTGTTGAAAATCAACCTATCATCTCCTGTCACAAACAGGTCATCCACATACAATAGGAGTATCACTGGATTTCCTTCCTCGACCTTGTAGTAAAGGTTGGAATCCACTTTACTCTTGGTAATTCCCAAACTGGACAGGAAGCTGTCTCTCCTATCGTACCATGTCCTAGTTGTTTGCTTCAATCCATACAAGGCTTTCTTTAAGTTGCACACATATGACTCTCTGTCATGTGTCTCAAAACCAAGTGGCTGCTCCACATACACTTCCTCTTCGACTACACCATTCAAGAAAGCTGTATTGACATCCATCTAGTGTATCTTCCACTTCATTACTACAGCCAGAGCAAGTACTGTTCTGATGGAAGTTTATTTGGCTACAGGTGCAAAAGTTTCTTCATAATCTATCCCTTCTTTATGGGAGAAGCCACGAGCCACAAAACTTGCCTTATATTTCTCTATGCTACCATCTGCAGCATGCTTGATCTTGTAGATCCACTTGGAATTCACAACAGACTTACCTTCTAGTCTTGAGACTACATCCCAAACATCATTTTTCATGATCGAATGGTACTCCTCGATCATATTACTGTATCCCGGATCTTGGGAACTTCAGATTCTTCAATAGGTTTTTTTCTGGATTTCTTTAGTCTTCATTGCTTGTTCTTTGAAACAAGTCTCTCTTATAGGTGATGGTATATGGTCTTTCCTACAAGACATGTTCAATTACATGATTAGAAACATCTCATAGATTTCAGAACAAATTCTTACACATAAAGACATATGTCATACAATCATGCAATTCTCTTATTCAATGCTTCAATACAACATTTATCCATATCCCGTAACTTTCTATATGCCTTCCATCTCTACCAGAACATAGTTAAGAGTGTGCACTACTCCAACATGTCAGCAAAGAGGTTTCAGTCTAGATAAGTAGCAATGGAATTTTGTACAGTACCATAGGCCACTTGCCCATTACTTGCATATTAGTAGTATCTTCTTCATTAATGGAACTTTTCTAAAATGCATAATATACATCCTAAATTTAGAAACATAAGTATGTACATGAATGGACAACATCATTTAAGTAATCATATATACAAAAAATAGCAATTCAAATACTTACCTTTGTTTGGTTGTTGGGTGGACTCCCTCTCAATCTTTGCTTCCTTACAGAAACTACTGGAGTCTCTGATAGTGTGCACATTAACCAATGTTGAAAATGGATGAGAGGTTGTTCTTTTATGCAACTCCATTCTGTTGTGGATTTTAAGGAGTGTTCAATTCCCTCTTAATCCCTGCATCACCACTAAGAGAACTGGATGACATCGGACTGCATACATTGGAGTGGATAATCTCCAAGATTCCTTTTGCCTTGCTTTCACTGCTTGGAAATGCCTTCTTTGTGTTCTTTCCTTTTGCAAATCCTTTGCAAACACCTTCATTATTTGAATGGATTTCAGGAAGACCTTCTACTTCTTTGCTTGCAATTGGTAGTGCTCTATAGTGCACATGTGCAAGCCTTCTATGCGAAAGTTCACTTGGCTCCATGGATTCATGTACAATGGCATGTTCAGGTTGTCCCTTCAATTTGTACAAGCCTCCCTCTTTCTCTCCAATCACTACTGCATCATCAATGGTATTACCTTTTTGCCACATAAGTACTTGGCCATCCACAAATGCAACTCTCTTCCCTTTTGCATCCAAATATGATATGGAGAGAATATTCTTCTTAAGTCCAGGTACATATAGAACATCTTGCATTTTTAAAGACTTCCCAGAGTCTAGCTTGTAGGAGGCTTCACCACTTCCTTTTATAGGGTATTGATAGTCATACCCAAGTTTCACCTTATGAGGTGACTGATGTTCACATAAGTCCATAAGATATTCTTTAAATCCCATCATGTGTCTAGAAGCCCCGCTATCATTAAGCCAATCATTACACCCATGTGTAACAGTACCTGTGTGAGCAGAGATTAGAACATATTCATCATCACTTGAAGAATCTTCACTTTCTTCTCTAGCCTTCCTCCTGGGAAGTTCATCATTTTCAGTAGCATGAGCATGATATCTCTTCTTGTTATTCTTGTTGTTGTTGTTGTTGAGGCCTTGTCTATTCTTGGTAAATTCTGAGGCATAGTGTCCCTTCTCATCACAAGAGTATCATCTAATGCGAGAGAGATATTTCTTCTTGTGATGGAAGTGAGAAGATTTATTGTGATGAAGTTTCTCCCTCTTGAACTTACCTTTCTTGGTGTGTGTTGTGAGAGCTTGGTATTCACTTCCCATCTTCTCTTCTCGGGCCACAATCCTAGCTTCTTCTTGTGAGCATTCCTCCCATAGTCTACTGAAAGAGATCAATTTCTTTCTTGCACAGATTCCTTGGATGAAGGAGTCCCATGACCTAGGTAGGCCATTCAATGTGGTCATCACAATTTCTCCATTCTCCACTACTTCATCCACAACTTCAAGTTGTTCTTCGACTTGAGAGAACTTGGTAAAGTAGGATTGGATGGTCTCTCCATTCTTGATCTTTACCCATTTCAATTGGTTCCGCAGTGTCATATTTCGATTTATATTCTTTCCTTCAAACAACTTGGTCAAGGAGTCAAACATCTCCTTAGGTGTCTTTAGAGAAGACACATGGGGTATGAGATGGTCTTTGATAGAATCCGCAATGATTCTCTTATCCTTGACCAAGTTCTTCTTATGTAAAGCCTTAGCCTCATCTCCCTCTGGAACTGGAACCTCTTGACATATGTGGGTATCCAATTCATTCTCTTTTAGGATTAACCCAATACTATACTTCCATGCTCGGAAGTTATCATCCCCTTCAAGATTATCCTCAAGATTTGTGTGGTGAGACATCGTAAAGAGTAATTCAAATGGAAATAGAAAGGTTTAGGTCTTACCACTTAAATGCTGAGAACTAGATGAGCAAGCTGGTGTGGAGATTCCAAAATTTGACCTTCCATAATTAACTGTAATTTTTCTGGTGTAACTACAAAATTTTGGATCCTGGGGGTATGAAACGTTGGCCTATGGTAGCCTATCCTGTTATCTTTCCAACCCCATAGGTTTGAGCTCAATTGGATTCTCCAAGAGAGAGTTATGCCAAGTTTCGCAACATGACCTATTTATGCAATGAAACAAGATAGAAAACTTGTACGAAGTTCCACGTGTCACTGGTTCAACTTCAGCCTCTGAAACATGGCCCTATGAAACTAAAGTTTGTGCTCTTACTGACACTTTTTACATAATTTAATTTGGATCTTCCTAGCCCAAGTTGTGACCTTTTTCCCCAGGTCACCTGTTTATGACTAAGATCTAGAAGAGGCAGAAACCCTAATTTGCACGGATCATAAAACATAAAATACAGTGAATCCAATGTTGTACTTTGGACACAAGGTACAAGGGGATGTCATATTCGTCTTACAAAAGTTTCAGATCCTGAACCTTCACATAAATGGATTTATATCGAAAGTGCCAAGCTGACTAGGTTTTGCTATGCAAAGGCCTTCTCTATCCTAGCCTCCTCTTGCCTTTGATGAACTGTGGAGAGAAAAACCAAAAATCAAGGATCCCTAGTTTCTGCAGTTGCACAATGTCTTCTTCTTAGGTCATCTCCGATACAATGTTAATTTTTCAATAATTGCATTCAATAGGATCACTAAGAGAATAACATGCACAACATAACAATCATAAGAGAAAATGGACACAAAGCATTTCACTGGGGAAAACCAAGAAGGTGAAAAACCCCGCAACTTCCTCAGAGATGGAATCAGCACCAATAAAAGGATCACAAATATCAAAACCCAAAAGATATATGTCTTCCGCAACTACTCCTCCTCCACTTGTGCACACTCCTCTCTCTCAACTATGCGAGTTGGATGAGTGAGTGAATGAATAAAATGAGAGAGAGACACTCTCTATTTATACACTGACTTGACCTACCTTTAACCCTAACTGGGCCGAATTCCTAAGGAGTCCTAAGAACCCATCCACATGACTCATACAGGGCCAACCCCACCAAGGTGGTCTAATAATCCATCAAATACAAATGACGACACTTACAATGTAGCTTGCGACACTTGCAAATACAAATGACGACACTTCCAATCGGAGGAATAATACATCTCCATTGGGGATACAATAAAGTACAAATGTAATACATACAATATACAAGTGAATATGTTCCGAAGTTACAAATAAATCAAAAGTAAAGACAAGAAATTATACTACCTTAAAGGAGACAACTACTTAGTTAGCCTAGGAAGTACAGTCCAACAGTTGAACTACTCATGCATTTGACAAATATTTCAAATAGTGAATGGCTCAAGACTTATCCAAACTACCTAATTCCACTCTCCTTAAGGGATTGTATCAAAATGACTTTCGAATGCTACAGAAAAACAAAAAGGAAGTAGATCTAATTTAACTTCTAGAAAGAGATGCAAGCTAAGAATGGACCAATTGCAAGCAAATTTCAACATTTTAAACACTACTCATCCATAAGCAAATGACACCTAAGAACTAGCTAAAATACTCGGAAATGAAATACTACTAATCAAGACACAAATTCTAACTTTAATGACTATTTTGAAATTGAGACATCTAATGCTTATCTATCAAACTCATGCTAATGCCTATCAACTTATGCAATGCCTATCAAATATTTCAAACTATTTTATGAGATATCAAACACTAAAAGACTTCAATCTAAACTTTGGAATTTGTAAACAAAACCTAAGTACAAAACAAAAACTCAAATGACTGGAACAATCTTTGACTTGTAAGCAAATCTACAGCAGAAAACAAAAGTGCTACTATGCTATCTCTACTGCAAATAAAACCATAAATTAATGCATCTTCCTCAATCATGAAAATATGATGCAACTGATCTATAATTGAAAAGTAAACCCATACTTAACTAAGTTATGTAAAATTTTAAAATCAAACCCTGAACAACTTAAAACTAATGCATCTTTGAAATCCAAATGAAACTCTTGAGTTTGAATTTGAAATTGATTTCTAGTCTCTTTCACCTACTGAAATGAAATGGTTGAACTAACAATGGATCTAGCAAAGTCTAAAACAATACGTGCTATATCAATGAAAATGAAAGACTGATTCTAATTTCAACTGGGAAATGAAGATGAAATGCTGAACCTATTTAAGAAATGAGATAAACTGATATTTGATAAAGTCTATAATAACATATTCAAGCAAACTTGGGCTATTCTAGGTTCTAAGCATGAGAACAAATGAAAGTAGACCATGAACTACCTAAATCATAATAAAAAAGACAACTACATTGCTTCTATTTAAACCAGAACTATTTCCTATTTGCACAGTAAAATGGAGTCTAAGGATAAGTGGATTTCATCATAATTAAAACTGAAATAATTGATCTATGTATGAATATGAAACTAAATATGAAATGCTGGAGATGGATTCGAATCCCAACTAGCTATAGAACACTATAAAATACCAGAAAATTAATCTATACCCTAGCTAACTACAGATGCATAAACAAATATTGAAATTTTTTGAAATGAATTAAAATTCTGTCTAAGTGTGAATGGAATGCTGAACGATAGTTTGAATGGAGGTGCGAACGACCGGCCATATGAATTCTAAAGATACAAATTACATGTAAACAAAAGAAAATTGCATTTTATGAACAACTGAACATCATCTACAGGAAAACGAAATACATACACATTCAAAAACAAAATTACTTATCTGCAAAAATGAAGAGAAATCATTGGATATGCACAGATGGAACCTTTGTTTATTGAGGGGCCCTTCTCAAGTAACAAGGGTTGTTCCTAACTTTAATCAGTCACCAAACATTAAGCAAAAGACGAAATAACATCAACAACTGAACAGAGTTTCTATTAAAAATCGGAAGCAAAGTTTATACAACTTTTTTCATTATCTTCTTCTCAACCGTGGAAGTGTTTATATAATATTTACAAGGGAGAGCAGGTCGACCCTTTCAGTGGTCGATCTATCTAAAAATAGAGGGTCTTCAATGCTGGAGAAACAGCTCATTAAAACAAACAGGTCGTTTTCCCCTAATTCGTGCATAGTGGCTCCTTGGACATGGACAGCAGATGCACTGGAGGCTTGGACTAGTGATGACGCGAATCTTCACCAACAGGAGCTCACGATCCATAAGTTCTAGGTGGGTAGCAAAACCGACGTCTTGGTTTTCGTCTTCATTGCTCCAAAATATGCTAACAAACGATTTCTGGGGTCTGAATGAAGAGCTGAATGGATGTCCGAATGCGAATGAACGTGTGAATGCATATGAGCGTCCATATGAAAAACACATCCTCGAAAATGAAAACTATGTGCCCAACAGGTCTAGAAGTGTTAAGTTAACATTAATTAACCATAAAAATATGATAATCAATTGATATTCATGAAATATTTAAATATGTTTATACCTGAGTCCGAATGGAGGTTTGAATGGTGAGAAATATGACTTAATACACCAAAAATGGAAAAAATAGTACCAGCATAGCATGTTCAATGATTCAAAATTGATGGCAAAATTGGACATCAACACTCCCCCAAACCGGAGATATGGCAGGTCCCACTGAGCAAAGAGGAGAAGAAATCAGGAAGAAGGCTGAGCTGCGACAACAGCTGCCTTCGACTTAGAAGAGGAAGAAGTGGATTTGAGCTTAAACTTCCTGAATTGGGCCCTCAAGGTATCGTGTCTCTTCTGTAGAGAGTCATGAGAAGACGTTATGGCTTTATTAAGGTCTTCGACACTTTTCACTTGAAGATGCAGTTCCATATTCTCTCGACAAAGCTCAGTAATCATGTCAATATATTTATGAATCTGACTTGTTAATCATGCTACATCCTAGGTCAATTTATCCACTGTTTGATGGCTTGGAGTGAATGAATCTGCAGGGTGCTAAAAATTCTTGTGAGGGCTCAACCCACTCAGAAATGTTTCGGGGTTAGCAGAGGTGGTTGGTTTTTCACAAGCCTCACCTTGAGTGAGAGCAGGAGCAATTTCGAGGACAGGAGCTTCAAGAGAGTCAGCAGAGACATCAACTAATGCAACAATGGATGCGTTAGGGGTAGGTTTGTTAGGCTGGGCGTCGAGGCTGCCTGAATGATGGGATGAACACGATTCGTCCCTCTACATTTAGTGGGTATATGCGAGAAGAGTGGGGGTTTAATGGTCACGTCATTTAGGACAGGCTCAGAAGAGGAATATGAGTGGCTAAGTTGCCTTGTTCCCAAGACGGCCTCATCAAACTGTACATACTTAGTGTCTCTCTTTATGTGGGCAGAGATCTGGCTAGGCTCATCATCACGAGTCTAAAATTGATGGCGCTTTCGAGAAGGAAAGGCTTTGACATGGGGCTTGTTGGCCAAATGTGGGTTCAATACTTCAAACACAAAATTTTCCCACGTTTTCCCCATTTCCCTCAATTGATGAATAATAAAAAATTGGATGAGGCAATGGCGGTACACGCTACTAGTGGGGTTAACTGTTTTCTTCCTCACTTGGTTTGACATCTTCTTAAGACTCCTCAGAAAATAGAATGGAAAATTGAGAGTTTGGTTATTGACAAAATGTGCTAATAACTTGAGATGGCAAGCTTAAAAATTGCAAACTTACCCTCGCATGTTATAAGGAAGATGATGATGGCTAAGGGCTCTACATAATCTAGTCTGATCCACTCCCGATGGAAACCCTTCGTGCCCGCAATGTGTTGATAGTCAGTCTTGAGAGGAATTTTGTGGGATGCCCGAGGGAGGAAGAGGTGCTTGTGCCAACGAGCACCCTTTCGTGGAAGCTTTGTAGCCACTGCATTAGATTCCTCAGTCACTGGAAAGATAAGGTGGCCAACCCTAGCCACCTTGTCGTCGAATCCCTTGGAAAAGAATAGTGAAATTTCATCATTGTGGCCCTGGAGGAGATGGAGAAACAGGCCCCAACCCGCTTGAAGAAAGAGCTCATGGCATGCTTGGAACTCAGGGATCCGGAGCAACTCTAGGTAGCTCCCAGGCTCATGGCGGGTAGGCATCGTTGAACAGAAGTAAATGGATGCAAGGGATGCAGGGGATGCGGCTAGATAGACTCAGAAAGGATGAGAACAAGCAGAGTGAGGGTGATGATCACACAGGGTTTGAATTTAAAACGCGGTCCAATTGAACGTTTGGATGATCATGCAGAACGATCATATAATTATTCAAGAACTTGAATCGTGTGCCATGATAAAGGTGTATGCGTCCATGAACTCGTATGATTGTGAAATTTTCAACGATGTCCAAATTAAAGTTTGGACAGGTTGAAAGAAATTTTTCATCATGGAATTATAACATAAGGATTATTAAAAATCATGATGACCTTTAATTAATAAAATGACGGCTTGCATGATGATCCTTGCATACAAATTTGATGAGGAATGAAACTATATGTTGAAGAGTAATACATTCAGATAAAATTTATGGAAATCGCATTTATGCAAGATTATCTGGGTTGATTAATTCGTTTTGTGAAATCAAAATGAGTCAAAGAATGATAATCGTGTGTAGAGATGACACTTGATAGTTCTTGATATGGTTAATCAATTGAATTTCTTGTTTATATCAAAATTCAAAAATTCAATACCTTGGCATACTTAGTCATGTTGTTATAGTGTTATGGTTTCATTTAGATCATCATTCGACACTTCATTCGACATCTTATTTCATTCGCTTCATTTGACACTTCATTCAGCCCTTCATGCGATGCTGCATTCGACACTTCATTCGACCCTTGCTACAGATCATTTATCTGAACAAGATGTGCTTGCTAGATTTGACTGACTTTTGATTATGCAAAGAATTTCTGAAGCTGCCAGCAAATCTTCAAGCATGAAACTGCTGCTTCTGTGACTACTTCTTTCAAAAGGACAATGTAAAATTGTTTTGTTTTTCTTCTGAAAACATCCTGACTAATGAACTACTTCAGTTGCTCTTTCTTTGTTCAACATGGATCAGAACAGCCTTTTCTTATATTATTTGCATTATTCCTGAAACAACAGATCATTTTATAAGAGATAAATGAACCTTTAAGTGTTTTATAAGTAAACATAAAATATAAACAATTCTAAACCCTCCCCCAAACCGAAAATATGGCATGTCCTCAATCCATCAAAATAAAAACTAATTGGTATTCAAATACTTCCAATTAACAGTGAACAAGTAACTCTAGAATGTTGTTGTTATTATATGAAAATGAAATTTTAACTAACTATAAAAATGATCCATACATGTATTTTTAGCAATAAGCAATTTCATAAATGACCCATACATGAAGACCATACAAGTGATGACAATATAGATAATGTAAAAATACTAATGGAAGCCAGTCATCCTTTATACTTCAGAATACAAAATGAAATATGCCTCTCTTCGTCAAAGACTTTCAGATAAAATTACAGTGATCCTTTTATAGAAAATAAGAGAATAAAAAACTTAATCAAATTTTCTCATCAAAGTTGCTCATAGGAACTTAGTCAAACTTCCCTAGAGTCCAAGAATCACAGTACATAGAGCAATCCTATCAAATTTCACATTTAGGTCCCTGGAAATATTAAGTATATGGCCCCACCTGGAAATCCTTAAGAAATATTTAATATTCCTATGAAGGTTAGGTAATTGGTCTTAATATAACCTTGAGGCTATTCTCTCTTGGAAGTTCATTTCCTTAAACTCAACCATACATACTTATCTTTGATTAGACTTTCAACAACATATAGAAGAACCATTTAAATATTTTTCTTTACACAATTTTAAATAAAAATATGTCCTCCCCAGGCAGATTCCCCTCTATCAGTCGGGCCTATTCAGTACCCCATTGAGTTTACCTAGTCATACCACAGGATAGTACCTGCTGCAAGCAAGCCTATTCAGTACTCCGACAGGTTAGCCTCTTGAACCCTTTTTGCATCAGAGGCTCATGTCCCAGTGTTTCCACCCTCTATAGATATTCGACAATGAATTTCCTAAAAGTGAGTGGATGGGGGGAGCAGCTCTGAAAACCATGCTATAGGATGGGATGATATATGGGTTGGAAGACAACTGTTCTTATGTATACCAAGTGAATAAAAATTCCGTCGAATCAAAGATACATATGGTTGATTGCATTAGTGTGTAGTGGATGGAGCCAAGAGATAATAGTAAGAATATCTCTCTAGTCCAAGTTTCCTTCTTCAAAAGATTACAACAGTGTTTCTCAAAAGTAACATCCCCAAGGTTCCCCTCCTGTTGTTGTTTAGAAAAGATTGCTCTACTAACTAACTTAATAACAAGGTCAAAATGTACCGAGATCCTTTGGGATTCAGATGGAGAAATTTTTTTAGTTATCAACCTCTTCATAAAGATAGGATCACTGACATAAAATATCTTGAAGGATTATTAGAAGAGCTACAAAAATTATATCAGATAAGTGGCAAAAGATGATACAAAGAACACTTTAACTTTTCAATATAAATTTTTAATTCTTAAAAATAATCAGGAGGGAAGGGATCGAAATGTGTTATGAGTTTTTAGAGCACCTCCCTTTTTTGGATAATGATCTTCATGAGCTGAAAAGTTCCTTTCTTAATTGATGAAGTCTTATAAGATGATCATAAGAATGAAATTCCTGTGTAAATACAAACCAACTTGTCAGAAATGACTCTTATTTATTTAAAGAAACATAAATATATTTACATATATACAAATGAAGATAACCCATAAATAAATCAAGAACTAGGAGAAAGAGAGAAGAGTCTTCCCCTTTTTAATTGATGAAGCCTTATGAGCTCATCATAAAAAATTCTGTGTAAATATAAACCAGCTGTCAGAATTTATTTAAAGAAATAGAAATATATTTACATATATACAAATGAATATTTATATACATATTTTTAATTTCTGGACTAAACATGCAACTCTTTATTTATGTACATAATATCCTATTCTACCTAAGAACAAAGAAAATATTTGTATTCAAGTATATGAGCTCTTCCAATGTAACCAAGTGCGAAGCAAAATGAAAAGGATACCTTTATCCACATATGAAAAAGTTATAGCAGTGATTACCTGGATGTGGAAAATCAACCGACTTACTTGTTTTAGCAGCAAGAAGCATTGAAGGAGAGAATGGTATTGTGGCTTGGTTACCTCGTGGAACCAAATCTCAATATAATCCTTGTATTTTGGGTTCTCTTCTTCATTTGTCATGTCACGAGGTCTTTCATCAAACTCTATAATGCATAAAGAATATGTGTTTGGTGATGGGGAATATTCAGGTTCTAATGTCTGTCCCGCATCAAATGTGATGCATGCCATGTTGATCTTGTCTTCTTGTGGATAAGGCCAAGTAGAAACTTCCTTTTCTTCCATAGTTTCTACGAATCCTAGATCTATAACCTCTCTAGACATTGTATGAATCTCCTGCAGTGATGTCAGTGAGGTAGAAAAGGTGGGTAAATGTTGCAGTTCAACATTGTAAGCATATTGTATTGCTTTATTGTTGTTAGAATGTGGAATGGATTGAACATGAATGTGCGTAGGGCATAGAGGAGGTTTATGAGAAGGTGATTTTGGTAGGTGCAGTTGATTGGCTTGTGTGGTTGATCCTTCCGGGTAAATAGGATATTGTTGAAAAGCTTGTGGAGAGTATAGAGGACTAGGTAGTGTTGAAATGTAAGAGATTATCCATATGATCATAAGATGGGCCATGAAGGCTTTGTAAACAAGTTTGGTAGGGGTTAAGCTGAGGCTGCAATAGCTGCCATGGTGTCAGAGTATTCACTTATTTATTATGAGAGTAGGCCAATGGAGGGATGGAGCTCTGAACCATACATGTAGGCCATGGTTTCCATGACAATTGTGGTGCCATTTCATAAGGTGAACTTGTTGCAATTTCCAGATCTCCTTGGCATGTTGTTTCCATCCTGGGTAAGGAAGAGAAATTACCCATGGAATGATTCAAGCTACATATGCCACAAATTTTGAGACTATCCAAAGGATAATCCTTTGTGAGATGTTTCTTTTGGCATTGATGAAAAAATTCTCCTTCAAATTCCTCATTTTTCCCAACCTGCAAAATATCCATTTGTGAATTTAGAGAGCTAAAAATATCATATTTAAATATTTCAAATAAATTACCAATTTCAACTCTTGTAATTCCAATTCTTGCAGCAGACTTCAAAAATTGAGAAGAGGGTATATTCTTACCAGTTTTGAATTTTCCTCTTGAATACCTTCTACATACCTCACAAACATCATCATATGGTAACTAAAATACATCACCTGTTCCCATCAGAGTTAAGATTTCTAAATATTCATTTTTTTCCTTTGAGTAAAAGTCTTTTCAAGGTGTCTTTCCCCGACTATCTTAGTTTTGATATTTGATGTTTGTATTGAAAGTGTTCGATGTAATTTTCCAAATTTTCTTCTTCTCCCTATGTTATTTTGAAGATATCCTCATTGACCCTGCAATAATCTTGGTATCTTTTCAAGAATATATGTTTCATGTCTTCCCAAGTTTGAATGCAGTTCCCACCTAGGCTCATGAACCATCGGAGGGCTGCTCGTTTCAAAGTAAGAGAAAAAAATTTCAACTTTTGAACATCATATCCTCTACAAAGTACTTCAAATTGAAATAAGAATTCATCAGGGCCTTCATTCTCCAGTCTGTGAAAATTTGGTAGAATGTATGGGGGAATGCTTTGCATTTGTGCCACTCCTCCCTGATCTCTAATAGGGAATTCAAAGGTAACAACTTCTTCATCCTTCTCTCCTGCCATATCTTCCCACAATATAAGTGGTTCTTCATTAGCTATATTGAGGCTCCTCTTTCGAATGTTCCTGTCAGTTTGTTAGCAGGATGGGTGGTGCTTACAACACTGCTAAGTTATTTAATTGTAAAATAAGTCCCACACTTGCACAAAATAAATAAATTCACACTCACTCTTTTCATAAAAGGAAGAAACAAAATACCGAGAAGCAAAGCGAAAACTAAAGCAAAACCTAATTGCATTAATGCTACTGCTGGGTTTTGGGGATGCCTGTTATAACAGATGCGTAGGTTCTTATCTCTCATCTTAATGCTCACCCACCACCAGCCTATCACTAAGTTTCATAAGGAAATTATAGCTATCACTAAGTTTCATAAGGAAATTCTACCTATCTACAACTCCCCGACAACGACACCAAAATGTTTGGTGTATTTATGTCTTATTAAATTCTCCAAATATTAATTATCAACCGGGGTTTGTACACTTTGAGTTGTCACAAAATATATGCTAAGGTAGAAGGGAAACTAAGATATTGGCTAGGAAGACCTTAGAAATGTTTAATAATGAAAATATTTAAATATATTTCAAAATGAAAAACCGAGTCAAATTTAAAAATATAAACTATCAAATAGATTAGACCTAACCTACAAACAGATCATAATAGTATCAATCTATACTATTCTACTCTATGGACAAAAATTGAATTTGCAAGATATAAAGAAAGTACTATTCTAGGAAGTAAGACTTGATAAAAAAACAAGCTACTCTATGGAAGTGGAAACTACTAAATTATCATTCAAATCCTATTCTAGGAATGGAAAAGACTATCTTACTATTCAGAAACAAAGATTTAACTACAGAACAAGTTCAAAAACCTAACTACAAAATAATTCAATTTGCAACCTAACTATGTAAAGACAAGCAATTGTACTACCTTAAAGAAGACAACTACTTAGTTAACCTATGAAATCCAATCCAACAGTTAAACTACTCATGCATTTGACAAATATTTCAAACAATGAATGACTCAAGACTTATCCAAACTACCTAATTCCACTCTCCTTGAGGGATTGTATCAAAATGACTTTCGAATGCTACAAAAAAACAAAAAGGAAGTAGATCTAATTCAACTTATAGAAAGAGATGCAAGCTAAGAATGGACCAATTTCAAGCAAATTTGAACATTGTAAAGACTACTCATCCATAAGCAAATGACTCCTAAGAACTAGCTACAATACTCAGAAATGAAATACTACTAATCAAGACCCAAATTCTAACTTTAATGACTATTTCTAAATTGAGACATGTAATGCTTATCTATCAAACTCATGCAAATTCCTATCAACTTATACAATGCCTATCAAAGATTTCAAACTATTTTATGAGATATCAAACACTAAAAGACTTCAATCTAAACTTTGGAATTTGTAAACAAAAACTCAAATGACTGGAACAATCTTTGACTTGTAAGCAAACCGACAGCAAAAAAAAAAAAAAAAGGTGCTAGTATGCTATCTCTACTGCAAATCAAACCATAAACTAAGGCATCTTACTGAATCATGAATATGATGCAACTCATCTATAATTGAAAAGTAAACCTATACTTAACTGAGTTATGTAAACTTTTAAAATCAAACCCTAAACAACTGAAAACTAATGCATCTTTGAAATCCAAATGAAACTATTGAGTTTGAATTTGAAATTGATTTCTAGTCTATTACACCTACTGAAATGAAATGGTTGAACTAACAATGGAACTAGCAAAGTCTAAAACAATACATGTTATGTCAATGAAAATGAAAGACTGATTATAATTTCAAATGGGAAATGAAGATGAAATGCTGAACCTATTTCAGAAATGAGATAAACTGATATTTGATAAGGTCTATAATAACATGTTTAAGCAAACTTGGGCTATTCTAGGTTCTAAGTATGAGAACAAAGGAAAGTATACCATGAACTACCTAAATCATAATAAAAAAGACAACTACATTGCTTCTATTTAAACCATAATTATTTCCTATTTGCACAGTAAAATGGAGTCTAAGCATAAGTGGATTTCATCATAATTAAAACTGAAATAATTGATCTATGTATGAATATGAAACTAAATATGAAATGCTGGAGATGGATTCGAATCCCAACTAGCTATAGAACACTATAAAATACCAGAAAATTAATCTATACCCTAGCTAACTACAGATGCATAAACAAATATTGAAATTTTTTGAAATGAATTAAAATTCTGTCTAAGTGTGAATGGAATGCTGAACGATAGTTTGAATGGAGGTGCGAACGACCGGCCATATGAATTCTAAAGATACAAATTACATGTAAACAAAAGAAAATTGCATTTTATGAACAACTGAACATCATCTACAGGAAAACGAAATACATACACATTCAAAAACAAAATTACTTATCTGCAAAAATGAAGAGAAATCATTGGATATGCACAGATGGAACCTTTGTTTATTGAGGGGCCCTTCTCAAGTAACAAGGGTTGTTCCTAACTTTAATCAGTCACCAAACATTAAGCAAAAGACGAAATAACATCAACAACTGAATAGAGTTTCTATTAAAAATCGGAAGCAAAGTTTATAATACAATGTTTTTTACTATCTTCTTCTCAACCCTGGGCGTGTTTATATAATATTTACAAGGGAGAGCAGGCTGACCCTTTCAGTGGTTGACCTCTCTAAAAATAGAGGGTCTTCAATGCTATAGAAATGACTCATTAAAACACATAGGCCGTTTTCCCCCAATTCGGGCAGTGGTTCCTTGGACGTGGACAACAGATGCACTGGAAGCTTGGACTAGTGATGACATGAATCTTCACCAGGAGGAGCTCATGATCCATAAGTGTCAGGTGGGAAGAAAAACCACGTTTTGGTTTTCACCTTCAATGCTCTAAACTATGCTAACAAACGATTTCTGGGATGCGAACAAAGAGATGAATGGATGTATGAATGCGAATGAACGTCCGGATGGTTGTCCATATGAAAACCACATCCTGGAAAATGAAAACTATGTGCCCAATAGGTCTAGAAGTGTTAAGTTAACATTATTTAACCATAAAGAGATGATAATCAATTGATATTCATGAAATATTTAAATATGTTTATACCTGAGTCCGAATGGATGTCTGAATGGTGAGAAATATGACTTAATACACCAAAATGGAAAAAATAGTACCAGCATAGCATGTTCAATGATTTAAAATTGATGGCGAAATTGGACATCAACACTCCCCCAAACCAGATATATGTTAGGTCCCATTGAGCAAAGAGGGAAATAAATAAGGAAGAAGGCTGAGCTGCGACAGTAGTTGCCTTCGACTTAGAAGAGGAAGAAGTGGATTTGGGCTCAAAATTCCTGAATTGGGCCCTCAAGGTATCATGTCTCTTCGGTAGAGAGTCATGAGATAACTTTATGGCTTTATTAAGGTCTTCGACACTTTTCACTTGAAGACGCAGTTCCATATTCTCTCAACGAAGCTCAGTAGTCATGTCAACATATTTCTGACTATGACTTGTTAATTTAAAATTAGTCACAATAGATCTAATGAACAAGTAAATCAATCACAATAGATGAAACTAAAAAAATATGGTGTAAACTGTGCAAAAACATGCATCAGTACTTTATATCCCAATAAGGGTGAAAATACAATACAATACTGTCACGATGAGTGAGCAATTCTAATTAACCAAGGAGGTCATTCGAATTAACTGAATGGCCTAATTTGGCTCCAATTAGGAGTCCATCTCATAAATCAATGGTGGTCATCAATGCACAAGTAACTGTCAGCTAGGTGTCAAACTGAGTCTAACTGAGTGTAATAAGTGTAACTGATGGTAAGTGGCACTAAAACAAGGACGGAGGCTCAGTGGAGGGAGCATGAGGGCTTAACTGCACTCAGAACTGTCAGTCATGTCTCATCGGAGGTCAATCGGAGTGATAACATCAGTTATGGGTCAATCGGAGGTAAATCAAAGTGATAACTGAAGTGTAACTGGACTGGTAGGTGAGAAAGGCGCCCTTCTTCAGTGGAAAGTGAGAACTGGGCGCATGACAGGATAGGAGGGCTTAATCTGAGTGGAAAGTAGCTCCCGAGTGTTGGGAGACTAGGGACTAGGTGCTGAAGGTACCATACTGATGACTAGGAAGCATGCGGATGCATGCAATGCATGCAGAATGCATGAAAAGTACATAAGTGAATGATGAGAGATCCTAACACCCCCCCTCAAGCTATACTATGATGTAAAAAATAAAATGTAGGGCCCTGGTTACTGAGACCAAAGGTCACCCCAATACAATAATCCAAAAAATGCTGAAATAAGCTAAGTGAGGAAAGAGGGAAAACCCAGTGGGAAGAAAGCCCCCCCTCAAGATAAACATAAAAATTGATCTAATCTGTCTCCACCATGATGGAACGCACCCCCAACAGTGAACGAAGGTAAGAGAACTTCTTCTCAGTGAAGCTCTTGGTGAAGATGTCTGCAATTTTCTCATTGGTAGGGAAATATTGCAGAATGATGGTGCGATCATGCACCAACTCTCGAATGTAGTGAATATGAATCTCAATGTGTTTGGTCCTCTGCCACTGAACTGGATCAATGGAGATCTTAATATCACTTTGATTGTCACAAAATAGGACAGTCGAAGTAGTGCTACCAAAATCAAACTCGGAAAGAATACCCTGCAACCAAACTGCCTAAATGTAGGCATTGACTGCCCCTCGATACTCTGCCTCTGCTGAAGAAAGTGCAATGGATTCCTGCTTTTTGCTTGACTAGAAAATAGGCCCATGTCCAATCATGAAAACATATCCAGAAGTGGACTCCCAATCTATGCTATCACATGCCCAATCTGAATCAGTAAAACCAATGAAATCTAGCTCAGAATCTGCAACATATTGTATGCCAAAATGTTTTGTACCTTGCACATACTACAAGATCCGCTTGGCTTCCCGCTAATGAAGCTGATGGGGCTGCTTCATGTGTTTTGATATAGCACTCATGGCATAAAATATATCAGGCCTTGAGTGTGTCAAGTAGAGTAGTGAACCAATCAACTGTCGATACATAGTGCAATCTGCAAGCGATGTAGTATTTCCCTCTTCAAGATTGAAGCATGAGAGGAAAGGGAATAGAGAAGCCTTACATTCTGCCATACTAAACTTTAATAGTAGGTCTTTAGCATACTTTTGCTGAGATAATGTTATCGCATCAAAATTTTGAGCTATTTCCAAGCCCAAAAATTGCTTAAGCAAGCCCAAATCGCTCATATCAAAAGCTAGATTTAAAGCGGTTTTCAACTTGTTAATTGTAAGGAGAGTGCTACCAGTAATGAGAAGATCATCAACATATAAAACCACAATCAGAAAATTACCTTTAAATTGCTATAGGTACACATTAGGATCAGATTTCATCTTTTGAAATTCTGAGAAAGAAGGAAGGAGTCTATCTTTGCGTACCAAGCTTTTGGGGCCTATTTCAATCCATACAAAGATTTCTTCAATATGCAAACTAATGATGGATCTGATATGTATCCTTCAGGTTGTTTCATATATGCCTCTTCATCAAGGTCTCCATGTAGAAAATCACTCTTCACATCCATGTGGTGCACTTCCCAGTGCTTGTATGCAGAAATGGCCAAAACTAGGCAGATGGAATCCATCTTTGCAACCAGTGCAAAAGTCTCAGTGTAGTCCACACCTTGGACTTGGGAGAAACCTTTTACCACCAACCTAGCTTTGTATTTTCTGATAGATCCATCAGCATCAACCTTCGTGCGGTAGATCCACTTGCATTGAACTAATTTTCTTCCAGGTGGAAGAGAAACTAGCTCCCATGTATTGTTCTTTTGAAGAGAACTGTACTCTTCATCCATGGTGGTTTGCCACTGTGGATCTCGGTGGGCATGATAGTATGATTTGGGATATGAAACAATCATCAAATAACATTTCTCAAATAATAATGGATCATAAAAATAAATATCCATACCTGCTCTTTGATAGTCTGCTCTTGTTCTCCTTGGATCAACAAGATTTCCAATGTTTGGAGCAGTAGATTGTAGAGTGTTTTGGGCCCACTTTGGTAACTGAGGAGGATCATTATGGTTTGATTCCGAACCTGATATGTTATGGCCATAAAATTCTGATATAATATCAGAGATATCAGATCCAATGCTTTCTTCATAATCACTCGAATCTTCTTCTTGTGGAGGGTGTAGATCGGCAGTGTTTTCCTCAACTAGTTTCAGATCTGGCAATGGTTCTTCAAACTTCACACTTCACTCTATGAATACCTTTTTGGATCTGATATTCATGAGTTTATATGATTTTGATTCTTCCCCATATACTATCAGGATATATTCAATACTTTGTGGATCCAAATCTTTCCTCTTATCAGAAGGAATTCTAGCCCATGCAGTGGAGCCAAAAACCCTCAAATTGGACACATCCGGTTTGTGACCAAAGAATGCTTCGAAAGGAGTTTTACTTTTCACGAATGAATGTGGAACTCATTTTTTATTATATGCAGAAACATTAATGGCTTCAGCCCAAATATTTGTAGCCAAACCTTTTGACTCAAGCATGCAGGTAGCCATCTCTTTCAGTGACCGATTCTTCCTTTCCGCTACACCGTTCTGCTGGGGTGTGTAGGGAACTGTATGTTGGATCTAAATTCCGCTTTCAACACAAAGTTGCAGAAACTCAGTCTTGATATATTCTCTGCCATTATCAGATCTAAGATCTTTGATCTTTCTCTCACTGACGGTCTCAACAGAAGACTTAAAATCCTTGAATTTTCTAAGCACTTCTGACTTGTTTTTGAGAAAAAATAGCGATGTAAAGAGGGAGAAGTCATCGATGAATGTCAGGACGTACCTTGACCCATTCATGGACATGTTGGGAAGTGGACCACTGATATCAGAATGTATGAGGCCCAAAGTAGTAGAAGCTCTGCTAGCTTTGCCGCGGTCAAACCTGTGCTCGGGGTGCTTCCCAACAATGCAACTGGGGCAAATTCCCTTCGAGGAATGGAGTTGTGGAAGACCATATACCATGGATTTCTGTTGTATCAGCAGCAAATAATTGTAATTAAGGTGTCCAAATATTTCATGCCAAATCATACTAACCTCGTTTCTATGAGTGAGGAGAGCAGTGGGCTTTTCAAGCGGCACAAAGTGAGAAAACTCATAGTATTTTTCAGTGTGGTTTGCCTTTCCGACTGCAATAAGACTTCCACTTTTTATATCAAAAATTTTGACATTGTTAGGGCTGAATGTAACTTACATCGGTTCACCAGTGTGTGTCATTTGATACACAGAAAGTAGATTTGAATCCAAGGAAGGCACATAGAGAACATTCTGGAAGCTTCCATGCTCTACATGGATGGTACCTTTGCCCTTCGAAGAAATTTTTGAGCCATCTCCCAAATGGATGGGGATGGAGCTGCTTGTATCAAATGAATAAAAGGAGTCAATGTTTGCAGCCATATGATTCGAGGCACTGGAATCTATCAGTAGAGTGGTGGGTTTCGAAACAGTTGCCATGAGTGCTTGACCTCTTTCATGATCATCATTTCTATCCTTCTTCCATGCACCGTTGGGAAGACATATGTTATTCTTTTCCAAAAGGAGGGCCATTTGATCTATTTTTTTCTTCATGCATGAACTTTCAGGATGAAAGCCATGGTTTCAATATGAACATTTAGATTTTTCCTTTCCCTCTTTACCCTTTTGCTTGTTCCTCAAACCAGAGGGTGCTTCCAGTTGCTTGCCTTTATCTCTTTGCTTTGTAGGCTCGAATTTGGGCTTCTCTTTCCTTTTATTTCTTTTACCATTCGAATTCTTGGGTCCTTGAGAAAAGAGGGATGAATCTTTGGATTTTATGGACCCCATTTGAATCAACTTATCATGCTCTTTTGTGATAGACTCAATGAAGGCATTCAAGGTAGGCATCTTCCAATTCGGGGTAGTTAGCCGACCAGAATTGAAAGTAGAGACAAAAATAGAGTAATATTTCCCAATATTTGTGAGAATGGAGAGGATCAATTGCTTATCCTCTTTCACAACACCACTGTTCTTCAACTGCAATGACAAGTGCTTGAATTTTGTGAAAAACTCATTTATGGTCTCGAAATTCTCAGGACTAAGGGAAATCAATTCATTTTCCAATTGAAAATCCCTAAGCTCATCCTGCTTGCCAAAGAGATTGTCAAGTTTCTCCCATATTGCTTTTGGATTCTTCAATCTGCTGAGATGGAAGTGGATATCCTTGGAAATAGAGAGGCAAAGGATACCATAAGCTTCATCAAGCTTATTGTAGTGTTTGGTTCTTTTTGACAATGTGCTTGGCTCCAATTTGAGGCCAACAGTGACTCTATAGAACCCTTTTAAGCACAATATAATCTCCATATCATCTTTCCATTCAAAATAATTGAAAGGAGTAAGAACTGGCTTGGAAGAAGAGTATTCCATCTCAAATAGCGAGTGCACTTGATGTAGAAGAACTTGTCAAACACAAGAGAGCGAATGCAATTGGCGGAGATGATTAACGTGCAAATCACAATCAAAACAAGAACAGTAAGGTCGAACAATCCACCCTTTTAGAGTTGCATCACACCTGGGATTGGAGATCAAGAAAGTTGAATGGATCCAATGAATCAAATCCAAGAATTATGTGGAAAACTCAAGCTTCTGGTGTGGACTGGAGTGTATTTTTCTGCTTTGCATGCACATGAGCGAATGCACATGAGCGAATGAACATGAGATCTTTCATGCCAAAACTTCAGTAATTTTGAGCAAATTCACTCAAATCTTCTTGTAGAACACCTGTACAAAATAGATCTTGTCCCTGCAATGGCTCTGATACCATGTAAAATTAGTCACAGTAGATCTAATGAACAAGTAAATCAATCACAATAGATGAAACTCAGAAAATATGGTGTAAACTGTGCAAAAAAATGCATCAGTACTCTATATCCCAATAAGGGTGAAAATAAAATACAATACTGTCACAATGAGTGAGAAATTCTAATTAACCAAGGAGGTCATTCGAATTAACTAAATTGCATAGATTGGCTCCAACTAGGAGTCCATCTCATCAATCAGTGGTGGTCATCAATGCACAAGTAACTGTCATCTAGGTGTCAAACTGAGTCTAACTGAGTGTAATAAGTGTAACTGATGGTAAGTGGCACTAAAATAGGGATGGAGGCTCAGTGGAGAGTGCATGAGGGCTTAACTGCACTCAAAATTGTCAGTCATGTCTCATCAGAGGTCAATCAGAGTGATAACATCGGTTATGGGTCAATCGGAGGTAAATCGAAGTGATAACTGAAGTGTAACTAGACTGGTAGGTGAGAAAGGTGCCCTTATTCAGTGGAAAGTGAGAACTGGGTGCATGACAGGCTCGGAGGGCTTAATCTTAGTGGAAAGTAGCTCCCGAGTGCTGGGATACTAGGGACTAGGTGCTGGACGTACCATACTGATGACTGGGCAACATGCGGATGCATGCAGAATGCATGCATGCAAAGTACATAAGTGAATGATGACATATCCTAACAGTTAATCATGCTAAAAAGATTTAAATATGTTTATACCTAAGTCCGAATGGAGGTTTGAATTGTGAGAAACATGACTTAATACACCAAAAATGGAAAAAATAGTACCAACATAGCATGTTCAATGATTCAAAATTGATGGAAAAATTGGACATCAATAACAATGTAAACTTATTCAACCTATGAAGGCTAGACCGTCAATTCATTTATATCCAAAACGGTGAGCACTAGCAGAATACTTGCCACAACAAGGGTTGGCGGACCCTTGATATATGATTGAAGTGTAAACATATTTAATCTACGAAGGTCGGGCTAAGAATTATAGACTTCCAACTTCTGCTGTAAATAGTAGGGATCCGCCCATTCGTTTAGTATATAAATGTGAACACCCATATCTAGCAATTGAGCTATATCCAAATTCGTGAACACAAGAAGGATCGACTGACCCTTCTTGCATCCTAGAAATTTTAGGAATAGAGTTATGGGCAGAAGAAGGGTCGGCAGTCCCTTCCTTTATGAGGGATTTGTAGAAATAGACAACTTGGAGAAAGAGCGGTCACTCTTTCTCTGAGAATATTTCTACTTGCGAGCAAATTGTGCGAAGCAATGTAAAATTCATTTATATCCATAATGGTGAACACTGGAAGAATACTTACCACAACAAGGGGTGGCCTCCCCTTCCTTTATGAAGGATTTGTAAAAATAGACAACTTGGAGAAAGAGCGGCCGCTCTTTCTTGGAGAATATTTCCACTTGCACACAAATTGTGAGAAGCAATGTAAAATTATTCAACCTATGAAGGTTCGACCATCAATTCATTTATATCCATAATGGTGAACACTGGTAGAATACTTACCAAAACAAGGGTCAGTCGACCCTTCATTAACAAGATAAGTGTAAAAATATTTAATCTACGAAGGCCAGTCTGAGAATTATAGACTTTCAACTTCCATTGTAAATAGTAGGGATCCGCCCCTTCGTTTAGTAGATAATTGTGAACATCGATATCCAGCAATTCACCTATATCCAGAATGGTGAACACAAGAAGGATCGACTGACCCTTCTTGCCTTCTTAAAACTATTATGAATAGAGTAATGGGAAGAATAAGGGTCGGCCGCCCCTTCCTTTATAAGATATTTGTAAGAATAGACAACTTGGAGAAAGAGCGGTCGCTCTTTCTCTGAGAATATTTTCAATTGCAATCAAATTGTGTGAAGCAATGTTCCTATGAAATTTGTGTTTAGAGTGCCGATATCTACTTTCTCCACTGCTACCAAACATCTCGGGAGGAAGGAGCGGATGCTCTCTCTCCTCAGCATCTAATTCCAACAGCCTTTCACTAAACACAAGTTTCAACTTGCCATCAAACCCTTTCAAGGAATCTTTCTATAAATTTTGTTGTTAAAATGTCGATATCTAGCTTCCAGGGTGACACGTGGAATGCTCAGATTGTGACACGTGGCATATTTGATTTTTACCATTACTTTTGGTATTGTTTAAAAGAATATTACAGATCTTAAAGGTACCATTTCAATATAAACCTATGGATTTAAGTTATAGTAATTCCAATGCAAGAGCATAAACATCTTATGTTATAGTAATTCCAATGCAAAAGCAGAAACATCGAGGGAAAAACCAAGAAATACATGACCTTCAATAATACTTTTTTTATAATAATCCTATTGATAATGTTTTATTAAAAATTATTGTTTTCAAACTTGAAATTTAAGCCATATTTAGATAACCATGTATATTATGCAAAGTAAAGTAAGGTAATTTACAAACATTAGTACATTGAAAATCAACACAACTCCATTTTCACATCTTATACAAAATAGCTAAAATGCACTTCCAAGAAAAATGTGGTTCCTCACTCAATATGGTTCGTTAATGTGTCTCATGGAGTTTTTCTACATTCAAAGAGTTTTTCTCGAGTAAATAATCACTATGTCGAATTGATGGCATGGATTTTTTGTTTTCCATTATTTAAACTATCATCCAAAAGAAATTCAAAACTTTATCTAAACTGAAACAAAATACGTAAATCCAAACATAATCGATAAATAATAATCGATAAATAAGAGAGGTTAAGAATTTAGAGAAGAACAAAGAATTAAGAAAATTAACTAAAATTAATATTCAAAAAGCTACATATATATTATTCAAATAGTAGGGATCCGGACATCATCATAGAGTTTAAATTTTTCAAAATGTAGGGCATTGGACAAAATCCCTCCCTAAACTAACAAAAAAGTAAACCTAAAAAAGTTACCGATACAAACTAAACATAAGGGCCGAGGACAAAAAAGTAAACCTAAAATAAAAAGAAACTGTGGTGGGTGGGCCATGTGGTTTCCTCGGGGGTCGATGTCCATTGATTTGACCCCTCCTGATGTTCTTGCCGATCTTGGCTCTGAGGGAGTTCCGACAGTTGGACGGGATGGACGGGACTTTCCAGAACCTACCAAAGTAACTGGATCCCATCGGCATTACCTTGAGATCTGTGGGGTTGATTTCGAATGGATTCGTCACGCTCACGGAAGAGGGCTCACATTTTCTCCATCATTTCGGCTTTGGTCCTTTCCATGGTTTCCTCCAACGTGTTCATCATTTTGGTTTTGTTACTTTTCAACGTGTTCATCATTTCGGCTTTGTTACTTTCCATGGTTTTCCCCAATGATTTTAGCTTGTGCTGAAGCTCTTCCATCTCCTTTTCCAACTTCTCGACTCTCCTATGGGTGCTTGCATTGGTGATGTTGGTTCTTCCGCAAGTGCTACCTTCCGCCATTGTAAAACAAGGACACAGGCCTGAAGAACTGTTGTAAGAAAGCTTCCCGTACAGGAGCTCGTGGCCGCTAAGCAGAGCAGTGGTCGAAATCCAGAGACTTTCCTTTTCTCCAACTTTAAAAGCCTGACGTTGAGGAGGGTCAGTGGATGAAGAAAGAGTCAAACACAGAGCTAATTTATAAAAAAAAATCGGAAAGCTCGAGCGAACAAGAGAAGATCCTATTTAAACGAGCGGAAATGATAAAAAAAAAACAGAACACGGATCGCAGGAAATCTCTAGAGTCGTCGAAATTAAATATCAAAGCAACTCAAAGACTGTTATAGCACGTTATAGGACATTAAGGGTCAAAGACGTTACCTGAGAACTGGCAGACCTTACCCTTTGATTTAACTGACGGGACATATTGACGGCAAGGGTTCATAATTGGGATCATAAACGTTTGATGTCCACTGTCGATCTTGGATAGGGTGATCCAACGCTACAGGATAGTTACACTGGGTTAATTTGTGCAGTGTTTAAAGCACATGATATGATGTGAATTATTTATGAAATCTAGCTAAGTGCATATTGAAGTCCACCATTTATGTTTATTGATGAAGATCCAACGGGTTTGAATCATTCAACTGTTAAGAGATGTTGGAGGGTTAATTAAAAGGATCGAACGTGAAATATTTGTAAATCTTAGTTGACCGACGGTTTGACTTCCACTATGTTGAAGAGATGTTTGGCAATGGTATATTTGGAGAACAATTTGGCCAAATTTCCAACTTTGGAGAATTGCCCAAATTAGTTAACTCTGCAAAATAGTAATTCCTTACTAATTAAAACAAGATTGAAAGACTATAAAGATCAATGATGAATCGATGCCATTATAAGGATCCAATTATTTTTTATGAAGAGGCATGATTTTCCTTAATAAAGTTCTCAAATAATAAAGTTTTTTGAAAAGATATATAACCATACAAGTCAAATGTATGAAGAGGACCATAGGTGTCTCTGAATTTTTGGCAATTGCATATCAGAAGCAAGAAAGAGGCTAGTGAAATAGATGAAGCATAACAAAAGTTTGAGCTTCCACTAAAGATCTGAAAAATTGAAGTTAAAACTATTATAAATTAGAGGGTTGTTGGGTGGTTCTTGGGGCAGGTTCAGGCCTTCTAAGAAAATTGTTGCCTCCTTCCAATCGTGGCTAGAGATTTAGGGTGGTGGGGCATCCTCGTATGTTTAGCAGGTAGAAAACCAGGGGTGTAGGAGCATCCTTTCTGTAGTGGCAGAAGAATCCATGGGATTAAGTTCTCCATCAAGTCGGTGCTTGTAAAACAATTGTGTATACGATTACCTCATTAATAGGAAAGCTTTGTTGGTTTTACCTTTGAGTTTTCCATGATAAATCAGTGTGTTCAAATTTTTGATTGTCTTATTCACATTGGGAATGATTATTTAACTTGTGCTTAATACTAATTTTATATAAAAGGGTTGAAAAAGGAAATATTGATTCCCCCCCCCCCTCTTAGTATTGTTGGATAAACCAACACCTGCCGCATAGCGCCCTCATCATCGCCTAATGTCTTGTGTAGTTGATGCTCTAGCACCTCTGCTTAATATTTTAAGTGCTTGGGCCTATTGGCATAAGTTTATAGGCCCCCTAAGGTAAACTTACTTCGCTTATACATTTTAAGCCTTCTTTGGACTCCAAAGCTCATAAACTATTTACCTGATCTTTTTAGGTACTTGGGACAAAAATAATGCTAAGAGTGGGGTCCCTTTGTGTAGAGATTTTGTACCTTGTCCCACATGATGAACACCTTCCAAATTTATCTTTCACATTGATCCACATCGCAGTTGGCATTTGTTGTTGGATACTAACTTCGACATCCTCGACTAGTCTTTGTTGTTGATGCAAGCTTGGACAGATTTGTGTACCAATCGGTGAGCAATGACAACAGCTCATTTGGGATGCGCACTATAGCAAGACAGAAGGACACTTTGGAGTAGCAAAGACACTTGCTATTCTGCAGAAGTATTTTTTCTGGCCTACACTTAAATCTGACATCAACAAGTACATTCGATCATGTGTGGTTTGTGCCATTGCTAAGCCACCTAATCGATGATAGGGATTGTACACACCTCTGTTGGTTCCCAGTCGACCATGGGAATCTATTTCTATGGACTACTTGACAGGTTATCCTACTACCAAACATCAGCATGACGCGATATTAGTAGTAGTCGATCGATTTTCCAAGATGGCCATTCTCATACCATGTAAGAAGACCACGACAGCACAGCAGACTGCTTAGCTCTTCTTTACACATGTTTGGAAACAATTTGGTTTACCCACAACCATCATTTCCGACCGAGATGCCAAATTAGTCAGCATCTTTTGGAAGACCCTTTGGAAACAACTAGACATGCGACTCTCATTATCGACAGCTTTCCATCCTCAGACCGATGGACAGACGGAAGTTGTGAATCGCTTGGTAGTACAACTGCTTCGCATGTACAATCACCAGCATTGACGCACATGGGATGAAAGTCTTCCATACATTCAGCACAGCTACAATCATGCTCAGCATAGCTCTACAGGAAAGAGTCCCTTTAAAGTATGTTACGGATTTCAACCCTCAGCACCTATCGACTTGATCAACTCCTCAACATAGACAAACTCTGACACAGATCGCAGTCAGCGAGAAGTTCATAAAGCAGTCAAGTTTGGAGAACATATTTGTGACATTCAGAGACAAGCACAGGATATGTTACATAGATCAAACGAGAAATCTAAGGCTCGACACGACAAGCATCAGATTCCTTGTACATTTCGCATTGGGGATAAGGTCTGGCTACATCTTACGAAGGAGCGCTTTACAGGTCCTTTCAAGAAGTTAAAACCTTTGCGATATGGTCCATACAATATTCTTCGACAGATTGGCGAGAATGCTTTCTAGCTCGACATTCCTGCTTGCTTGGGTCTGCATCCAGTCTTTAATGTGGATCTACTTTTACCATACCATGCACCCTTGTTGGAACAGAATGAATTCTCAATAGCAGATCCCGTAGACATCAACCCATATGTTAAGGAGCCTATTCATTGCAACACCAGTGTGGGACGATGGGTATGCCTTACAAGGACAAACACAATTCCCTTATTTCAGGTAGCCAAAGCTAGCCAGATCCTGTCTCAAGGAAAGTGGTACTCTACTACTGAAGTGATCGACAAGTTTCCTCACCTTCACGAGCAAACAATGGGGTCCATTTTTTCTTAAGGAAGGAGGTATGATCCACATCGCAGTTGGCATTTGTTGTCAGATACTAACTTCGACATCCTTGACTAGTCTTCACTATTGATATAACTTTGACAAGTTTCGATGCGACATGACTTCGACAACTTCATCACCTTCGACATGTTCAATGACCTCACAGTTCGTGACATCGACATGCAACGTCGACATATGACCAACAACTGACGAACCTTGATAGACTGTCGCTCTGTATTCCAGTCGACTGTAACAGTTGAACAGTTGAACTACTCTAACTTCTTCTTTGTAACTGAACGTAACGGGCAGGCACCCAAGCGTCTCAAATTTATTTATAAGCATGTAAACTATTGTAATATACATCGGATCTTTATCAATCTAGAATAGTTGTCATTCCTGCATATTGTTTGTGTGTAATTGTGTTATCTGTATTGCGTAATCCTGCTTTTGCTCATTATGTTTATTAAGCTTCCGCCATAACAGAGCCGACTCAGTCAGTTGAACTGTTGTCCCCCTCGTGCTTCCTGGACACGATACGGATCACACATGATCATGTATTCCATGCAAGATGATATCAATTTCCATTGCATTATTATTTGTTAGCTCCTTCATGGATGTAGTTTTTTGTAGTCTTTTTAGAGTGATGTAAAAATTTAGAACAGATTTCTAGATACCAAAACCTTGTGCATTTAAATGGAGTCTCATTCTTATAATCCAATCAGATCAGAATTTGATCCATAGAACAGTTGAACCCCATTTGTAGAGTAGATACTTTCATGTTCGTCCATGTTCTCTAGAGATCTTTGGTCCAGCTATCAAACTCTCTCGAAGGAATTGAATCCCTGATTTAAATACACCAACTGGAAGGAGGCTCCAACACCCTAATTTATAGGCTCCAAACTTAAGGAAGCTCCAACTCCTCAGTTTACTAGCTCCATTTAGAACGAGGCTACAACCCCTTGGTTTTCATAATTTCCAACCTATATATAGGACTCCAATCCTCAGTAAAGTCCAACTCAATAGTTTTACTAGCACAAACTGGATGGAATCCCCAACTCCCTGAGATCACAAGCACCAACCCAAAGGAGACTTCAATCTCCTATCCTTGCTCGATCCTTCCACCCTGATATGAATAAGAAGAACATTATTCCACTGCCACTGTATCACGATTTCCATCAACCTATATGTGTATCTATGTCCTTGTACCTGTATCATTGTATTGAGGTCACTATCACAATCCATGTTCGTCACAAGGCCACAAAAACTATCAATGTCACAATGTCAACTTGTACATGCCTCAAATCTGTCCTCCAATAATGGGAGTGACTTCTTCCAAGATATACTTCAGATGTATAGCAAGACCATAAAGATGCCTCCAAAGAGTGTAATCGAATCCTAGAAATAATCACCAATAGACTTCATCTATTTTCACCTTCAAAAACTTACATCGTAGACCTCATAGTACATTCCAGAAGCTTAGAGGGATCTCATGCCAATATCATTACCATGGAATATTCCAATACAATCACCAATAATATCTATGCCATTGAAGAGTGGTTTTGTATCATTTCTCATTTTGCATATTAGAGATCATAGCTTGTCCATGCTTATGGAGTGTTTACTCTACTTTCCTTAGTACAAATTTCTAGGGTGAAATATTTCCATCCTGATTGGGAATTGGAGAGGCCATTGTGCATTGGACCATGAGGACACATAAGAGGTTGTGGGACCCATTTGTGGCAAGATTCCCCACTACACTTGGCATGATTTTCTCACCAATTCGAGTTCAAGATGAAGGGTAACATACTTGGGGTAGTTTAAGAGTTATTCTTCATGGCATGAGTCATGTAAGGTCGAATTGGAGTGGAAGAATAAGTCCAATGGAAGAGGAAGAGGCATCTTAGAAGAATTGTGACACTTGGGCTAGATTCCCTAGCCTCTAGCATGACAACAATGATGAAGATGCTATGACACCTATGACACAAATCAGACCTGAATGATGACATATGAAATATATGACATTTTAGGGATAAAAATAACCTCCAATAAGGAACATAAGGGAGTTAGGGCATCCAAAGAGACACCCATTCGAAATGAGGGAAGATGGAGACTAGGAATTCTTGGACAAGTGGCACACATTGGAATCTCTTCCAAAATTGAGTTGGAATGAATCCTTTGGAAGGAATTCGACCCATGGAGGAATTGATAAGTTTATAAAAGACAAGAAAAAATAAGGAGAGTAGATTTTGATCATTTTTGTTTGCATCTTTGCAATTTGGAGAGCTTGTACCTTGTCCATGCTAGTGGAGTGTTTACTCTACTTGCCTTAGTACCAATTTCGAGGGTGAAAGATTCCCATCCTAATTGGTAATTGAAGAGGCCATTCATAAATTTCATTTGGAGCTACAACTGACTTATTATTTGTAGTTTGAAGCTACATGGCAGCTCGTGGTTCTTTCTTCTACAACTTGCTCTCATCCCTCTCTCACATTTGCTTGCATATTTTGGCTCCTGGAGGAATTGCGCCTTTGGTGAGATGTTGGTATCTTTATGATAGTACAAGAATATCCATTTATTTTTATTCTTATATATATACTCTGTATTTAATTCTTAGAAGACTTTCAGTTCTAAAAACCAAGTGAAACTATGTAAAAATACCAAACAATGCATAAATAGTGCCATTTTCCCTATATTTTCTTGTCGGAGCTTGAAGAGACATTATTTCGAATTGTATCAGTCATTATTTGTGATTTTGTTGATGTATGGAGTGTCATTAATGTTATGAATAAGTTTCATTAACATTGCACAAGTCCTTGGAACCTAAATCTCAATTTTCATAACCAGTGGTGAAGTTTACTAGCATTTCCCCCTATGTGAAGACATGTACACAAACATATGATTTATGGTAGTTGCAGAAGCCTATAGAAACTAATTGATGATGCATTGGGGAGATAATTTAATTCCTTTATGAGTACCACATCTCTTTTCTAAATTTTGGGAAGGTCTTACAACATTTGGGAAGCCATCTTTGTCCCCTACCCTTGGGGGTTTTGAACCTTGATTTGACAAGTAAAATTCTCCAACTTCTCCTAAAGTTAAATGAATGTTGCAGAAGTATTTTTATATAAGTCTATAATCATCTATGAGGTTCCTTTTTATGTCTTAATATCCTTCATATACCTTCAAAACCAATTTGAAATCCTTTAAATAGTCTTTTGAATCCATCTACCCTTGAGGGCTTCAACATAGATTTTCCTAGTAATTCAGCCTTTCATTCTCTAATTGTAAATGCAAGTGGCTGAATTCTTTTTGAATTTTCCAAGCCTATAATAGCTGCATAAATGTTTCATATTACACCTCAATCCACTCTAGACATAGTTAGAAACCATTTAGGATCATTTGGGACATTTTGGGGCTTCACTAGTCCAAGTTTCGAAAATTGACCGAATTGGGAAAAGTTCCAAGTTGGGGACATTACACATATCAAGAGAGAAAATAGAATTCCTTAAAGGAAATTTTAAAAACACAAGAAATTAAGGCTTACTAAAAGCATAAACCCCGTAGGTGTCAAAAGCACTTTCCAAAATTGTCTAAAGGCTCACGAATTGGCTGTAGCTTTAGCTTTGGTTAATGTTACCTTTGCACTTTGTCGTCCACTTTCAAGTTTCCAAAGGGATTCAAAGGAGTGGAGTTTGTTAACGAAGTGATTCAAGATAATATTTTTTGTATTCATGAATATATTTTTTAGATTCACTCCCTCTTTTGTGTTTATCGATCTCTGTATTCATTAGACATTGCATAGATTGTATTTCATTTGCCTCCAACCTTGGTTTTTCTATTAGAAGTTTGATTACTTGTCAATTCAATCTCAATGGTTATGAATATTTTTCAAATGTTTTTTTCAAATGGTTTGTTATTTTTTATGTTTCTAAAATTTCCTATATATGGGTTCTTGGTTTATCTAGGTTAGACATTGCTTATTAAAAGCTGTAGAGAGGAACGATGCAAATTTTGTCGCTTTTCCTAATTTAATGTTTCATCTCAATGCCATCTTGGAAGATTGATATTGTTGTTTAAGTTCTCTTATCTGTTAATATGGTCATCTCTTCCTCTTCTTCATCGACTTCTTCCCATGTTACACTAGATCTTCTACAAGCCCATCTACAAACAATGACTAGAATTGGTATAATTGATCAAATAAGTGATTTCTTCATATTGTTAACATTTTTGTCTTTATGTTTTTTAATTTTATTCTATGTGGATTCTTGGGTTATTTAACATTAATATAACATTGCTTATTAATGTTTATAGAGAGGAACAATGCAAATATTGTCACTATATTAAGGTCTCTCACTCGTAATGTCACCATATCGGGGTGTTTTGGTTGTCTTTTATCCTATGCATGAACTTGGTGCATGTTAAACGAGCAAAATGCGTCTGATCCGTTGGATTTGATTCCTCCGACATTGACGGTGTTCTTTGCAATTCAACTTCACGGCCTTCATGATTGTGCATAGGGTCCTCTAATGCACGGAGGGGCTTCAAATGACCAAGGGAGGAGATTGAAAAGGCACTAAAAAATTGGACAAATGACACCAAAAGTTGAAAACATGTAAAAACGTGGTAGAATAATGATGTAGACCCACCCTGAAGCAAATCAACGGTGGAAATGGGTTTCCGCGCGAGAAAGTGCACGATGGATAAAGTTGGAAAAGGTGGAGCCGAAATTAAACCGCTTACCATGTGGCAAGCGTTGGTGGAGTCCGCTATGAAAAGAGGTTAAATTTAAACCACTCATCACAAGTTCCGAAACCACCTAAGCATATATTCTATAAAGTTTGTTCGAAGTTTTAAAAAATGTTTTTGTCGCTTATTTCTTAGAGGAAAAGAACGCACAAGAAACACGTCATTGTCTTCGTCAACTGGAACAACACCCAACCAGCTCACTTCACAGGTAGCTCGAAACCCTCAGTGTTTAGATTTTGTTTCCCAAATGGAGAAAACCCAAGACCTTCTTCCCTTCAATGAAAGTTCAGATGAAAACAAGAAGCTTGTAGTTGATAGGGAAAGGGATATTTTCGACCATGTTTTTTCTATGTGTAGTATTTCGCAGTCTAATTAGAAATTAATGGATTTTGAGTCACATGGAAAGGATATATTTAATTTTTTTGGTTCTTTTTGTACTATTTTTGTGTCGAACAAACCCTACACTTATCCGAATTTGTTTGTTGGTGTGTGGCGAATTATTCGCAGACTGAAAGGGTAATCATTAATGTAAATACGACCAAAATGCTATGCCAAGTAAATGTGCATACTCTCTGTGAGTTTCTACATTTACCTGAAACATTTCCCAAAATCCCTGAGTCGTTTAACGAAGAAAATTTGATAAGGTTTTATAGAAACTGCAGTCCGACAGAAAAAGACAAGTTTTTATTACAAGTCTTGAAAGATGGTCAGTCACATGAAAACCTATCGTTCCCTTCGAGTATTGATGTCTTTCAGCGAGATACCCAGTTATTTTTGTCCTTGTTGAGTCAAATTTTAGGTATAGATAGTGATAAGTCAATCATGGAAGGTATGTTAGGTTTCCTTCTCGAAGTAATTTCACCCGAGTCACAGTCAGGTCTAGTGTGTTGTTTTAATTTTGATGAAATCCTAGCTGAAGTGATTCATGTCTAGTTGGTGAATTTCCACGAGTTGAATCATTTCAGATATCAGTCATATCTCCTGAACCTGTTCTTGTGTTCAAACATTTCAGAATCGAAGTTTCATGGTACCATCTTTTCTCATGACCTTCCTAAACATGTCAATATGTTTGAGTTCACCCATAAAATCATGGCAGAAGTTTACAGAATTATTTTTAATGCTGAAATGCCCCGAGTATTAGAAGAATTGAAAGAAACTTTGCAGCCTACACTAGAAGGGAAAACAGGTGATTGGTTCTTGTATAAAGAACATAATATAATTAGGGTGTATGGTTTTACTAGAGCACCATATCTATTTCCAGCCTTTTTAACACCGAGGGTTTTTTCCTTGGAATTTATTAGACAAAGGTTGCATTCAGAAGAAGAACATTTCGATGCTTTCAAAAAAGCATCAGATGTGAACTTCCCTCTTAAAGTTGGTCCATTCATCATTAAGACTAAGGCAACCCTATCTGTAGTAGAAAAATTATTGAATATTATGGATTTCCAAGAGGCTGAAAGGATTAATTATGATCCTCATCAAATTATTTCACAAAGGAGACATCAAAATGGAAACAAGGCTTTTGATCATCAAATAGTAGAAGGATGAAAAGAAATGGAAAATTTATTCAAATTTGAACAAGATAGTAAAGAGGCGAATATGGAATAAACAAGCAATTTGGCAATGTTGGTTCAGACACCAACTAAATCTGATATCACCAATAAGAGAAGTATTTCAGAAGTTGATACTATGGAAGTCGATGAACAAGTTTCAAGCAAGAAACCAAAAGTGGAACGACAAAAGTAAATTATTAGTTTGGAGGAACAATATTTAATTGTTCAAGAAAAAACTACTTTGGTTTCACAACCACCTGCAAATATTATGCAGCAATATTATTTTTCAGAAATAAAGGAATCTAGAGGTAACTCTCAGTATAAGCCCAGATTTGATGTCCTTTCACAATATGCAGCAAAGAAGAAGCATTCTTCGGAAGAAACTCAAAAATTGTACCCTCAAGTAAGAATGTTGGCAGAACAAAAATTTTCCCTTCTTACAGCTATGGATTCAGGAAGAAACACTATAAGGTTTGCAGTGATGAACAGCGAGAAAGTTTCTGAAATGGAAGTTAAGCTTGATGCCATTAATATACCCGATAATATTCAATTGCATAAACAAATAGGAATGGTCTTGTATTCTGATTTATTACAATCCACTTTAAAATTTTCTAAATTGCAGTTTGTGATAGAAAAGCTGGAGAGTCAATTAGGCAAGAGAAGGAAGAAAATAAAGCAAATTCAATCCATATTAAAAGACTACAAATGGACCTTGTGACCGTGGGAGCTGAGCCAGGGAACAACCAGTGTACCAAAAGGCTCCTTGATGAAAAATAAAATACCATTCAAATGCTCAAGGAAAAATTGAAGGTGCCAAATAATCAACATGTGCAATCTCCAGAGTTGACAGCATTACAACAAGAAAAGGAATCCATTTATCAAGAAATGATGGATCACAAAGGTAAAATGTTAAAGTTACAAGATTAAAATCATGCTTGTAAAAACAAAAGGATTGAATTGTTGTCACAAATTTCATTGTTGAATACTAATCAGATTGAAACTGTGCAAGCGCCAGAGAAGCAAAGGGATCAATCTCTATGTACAGATGAAGGACAAATAGAAAATTCCTCCATTGAGGAACTAACCAGTGCTATGTCACAAATTAGTCTAAAATATGTATAGATAGAAGAGTTGAAAGCGAAAAACCAGAAGTTGAAAGAGGAAGTAATTCAAAATTCTGGAGCAAAGATAAAGGCTTTGACTGATAGAAATCAACTGCAAAAGAAAGTTGATGAATTAAAAGATAAATTGGTAGGTCGAATTCCATTACAAGGATCTAAACACCTTATATGGGATGCGATATCAGTGGAAGTCACCAAATTCTGGTCTTATTTGAATTTTATAGAAGATAAAGATGCTATAGCAAACATAGCTCTCCAAAGGTGTAAAGTGGCAAACAAGACATTACGCAAAAGGCCTTTAGAAACAGCTCAAAATATATTCATTTTTTTAAACACTCTAACCCAATTAGATATGCAAAGTTTTGGAATCAAAGACAAACCATCAATCATCATTTTGGCAAGAAGAGTTATTGGAAAGCATGATCGTGTTAAAGAAGTAGAAGACATAGCGCAATAGATGGTACTTGAAGTTCAAAATTTTAAGGAATAATTTTTGGGGCGTTTTGAATGTGGTCTACCTTCTTTTTGGAGTGCCGATGTAAAATTAATGACTCAAGAAAATTATCACAGTTTGAGATACAAGCTCGTATGGATCACTCAAAATTTGAAGGTTTGGTCAAAGGATTAACTGGAAAGACAATAATTGATAAATTGACCAATGATTTTGAAACACTTGAACAATTTGTAATGATTAAGAAGGATCTACCAGATGTATGTTACACAGAATGCATATAATTGGAGGTAATGGTGAAAGAAATGATGTATTATGAAATCCCAACTCAAGAGTAATGGAAAATTGTTGAAAGATTTGGGAAAACAAAATACAGGTTCTGTCAAGAATAAATATTCAGGTGTCTTAATTTTAAATGGTGTTGCAGTTCCTTTGTTAACTACCCCAATGTTACATCAGATCGATTTCTTTGAAATTTCTTTTTTAGCGAAGAATTCAAAGAATGTTTTGTATAAATTTTGATTTTACAAAGTAATAGAGGTTGGATCCGTAGCAAAAAATACAGTGACATAATATTTTTTGAAGACTTTAATCAAGAGAAGCAGTACAAGTATATCTGAAATAGAGATTCATATGTTCTTACTTTCTTCAGTCTTATAATTTCTCTTTTGTGAATGTATTTCGTGTTACACCATCTTATCACTTTGCCTCATATTTGACTGTAATATGTGAGTTAGAATTCATTTTATACGCTCTGATCCACACATTTAAATATTTTCAATGTTCTTTCTACCAAATTAATGCAAAATTCATTGTAGAATGGAGAATGGCTAAGTTATAACATATAAACAATATTTATCTTGACTTCCGACCTCCTACAAGAAGGATCAATCACCCCTTTGTTTATTATAAAATTGTGAACACCTATATCCAACCATTCACCTGTATCCAAAATGGTGGACACAAGAAGAATCGACCGAGCCTTCTTGCGGTCTAGAACTATTTTGAACATAATACTGGGCATAAGAAAGGTCGGCCGACCCTTAATTTATGAGTGAATTGTAAAAATATTCAACCCACCTAGGCTGGGACGACAATTCCAGACTTCCGACTTTCGTAATGAATAGTTGGGATCGGTACATTGGATAAGTTATAACATATCAACAATATTTATCCCAACTTGCGACAAGAAGGATTAGCTGCCCCGTCGTTTAGTAGAGAACTGTAGACACCTATATGTTACAATTCACCTATATCTAGAATGGTAGACACAAGAAGGATTGACCGACCCTTCTTACAGTCTAGAACTATTTTGAACAGAATACTTGGCACAACAAAGGTCGGTTGACTCTTCATTTATCAGTGAATTGTTAAAATATTCAACCTACAAAGGTTGCGACGACAATTCCAGACTTCCAACTTTAGCAATAAATAGTTGGGATCGGTATATTGGCTATAATATAGCATATCAACAATATTTATCCCAACTTGCGACAAGAAGCTTCGGACGCCCCTTCATTTAGTAGAGAAGTGTAAACACCTATCTGTTAACAACTATCTAGAAGTGTGGTTTTATGATTGAGGTTTTTCATTATCACTTGCGGGAGGCATTGTTTTGCATGGAAATACATTGTTTCTAATATCCAGGGAATACCATTTTTTATGAGAATGAATTTCTTTCTTCCGCATTTCAGAAACCTGCATGAGGATTGTGGAATTCAGAAATTGTTTGATCAATCCCAAATTTTGACCTCCGACAAGAAGGATCGGCCTCCCCTTCGCTTAGAATAAAATTGTGAACACCTATATGCAGGATTTCACCTGTATCCAGAATGTCGAACACAAGAAATATTGGCTGGCCCTTCTTGGAGTCTAGAACTATTATGAAAATAATAGTTGGTAGAAGAAGGGTCGGCCGCCCCTTCATTGCATGGGAATTTTTAACAAAGGCAAGGTAGCCATTCAATCACAGTCAAAATGATTTGGTCTAGTGGAAAATAATAGATAAGAAACAATCCATTAACATGAGCATCTAACAAAGATGAATTCAATGTTAATTTTAGTAGAAAAGGATTTACAATTTGTTAGCTCATTTTTCAAGTTTTCTTTTTCCTTCTCAAGCTCTGCCAGCTCAAGATCTTCTATTAATTGACTAAAAGGGATCTTCAGCTTTTCATTCAATAGATTTTGTATGCTAGTCCTTTTATCTGATTGGTTCTCAGTAGCCAACAATTCTATCTACAACTTATTGATATGTGCCTTGTGGGATTTATTCTCCACCTTCTCCCGCCTGAGTTGATTCTCGATTTTACTCTTTCTATCATGCAGATTTGATAAGTCCAATGTAACTTTTAATAGTTTAGCATAAATAGTATCTCCAGTTTCTTTATGCAGATGTATCATATCATGAATAGGAATGTTATCTAAGTCCATTTTCATCTCAATGACCTTATTCTTACCTGCTATAGCCAAATTTAGAGTGTTCTAAGAGTGATTTCTAACAGTGACTAGAGATACATCTCTCCTAGAGATTTTTCTAACCTCTTCATACAATTTAAATTCTTCTAAAGCTATACCTTCATCATCCTTAAACTTGTCAAATAATTTTGACCTGCTTCACTCAATGGATGTTTTATTTGGTACATATTCTTTAATTTCAAAGGTAGATCCTTTGGCCTTCACCTGCTTCTTTTTATGTTTACCATTTGTCACCTGTACAAGTTGATTTTCCTCTTCTACGTTTTGTTTCTTTGGGGTCCTCACTGTGTCTTCTTCCTCTATATCCATAACATCAGGGAAGTCTCTTTTGTTGTTTCTCTCAGAGCAGTTGGCTAAGGGTGTAACCTTCTCAAGTGCAGGAATCAAGTTGTAGATGTCAAATTGTGGTGAAGTGACTTCCTTTACTGAGACAGTGGAATATTCATGTACATTAACATCCTCTCGAATTAGATGCATCCATAATTACCCTCTCAAAGGAGGAATAATTAGTGGCACACCAGTCAACAAACTATGGGCAATTTAGGGTTTGTCTTGTTGAAAAATACTAGAAATATGACTTATAAACATTGTGAATGTATGTACCCTGGTCCCTAAGAATTTTAAGCTTGTTCTTCATTGCTTCAATAGGTCCATTTAGCAAAAATTTAGTATCAAATATTTAAGAGTATTTTTCCTCTAACATTTCTTCTATGAGGACAAAATCCTACCTGTTCTGTTGACAAGTGGTCCAAATTTTCTGTCTGAGATGGCCACTTTCCACAATGTATTTAGCTCTCATTTTCCAATGCACAGGATAAATAATTAACTTGATCTTCCATGTAAAGAATTTTTTTATTATTGTTATCCTTATATCACCCTTGCATGTTTAATCTGCGAAAAGCTTGCCAACCATAGATTTGAGTTCCATTATCATCTCAACCGTCCAAAGGTACGGTCCCCACTATACTTCACCAATTTGGAAACCTTGTTTTCCCGCGCATGTTGAATTGGCGAAATAAACCACCATCGTAGATTCATTTCTCACCCATATATTAGCCATTGAAAGATGTGGAGCCTACTCACTTTTCCCTAATTTGGAAAATTCTTTTATTCGCGCATGTTTAATCAGCAAAACGTCTAATAGCCATTGATCTGTTTCCACTTTTTGATCTAAGGGCCAACTAGCCTGCAGGTTAACACCATTCCGCTGATATAAAAAACTATTTAGCTCAAGCATCTTGCCTTTGTGAAATTTGTTCACCACCATTGCTATAATTCGGTTCTCTTCATTTCCATGGGCTTAAGTTCTTCCATCTACTTAGCCAAAAAATAGTGCCAACAATCTTCATGCATTAACTCATCAAAACCTACAGTGTATCCTTCGCAGAAACAATCAAAACATCTTATCGCGGATCCATACAAAAATGCCAATAAACCAAACTTAAAAATAAATAAATTTCATCTCCTTTTCCGAACCCGCAAATATATTGCGCATTACAGATACCTAAATTTCTTAAAACGTTTGAGCAATTCCACTATCCCACAACCCGCAATGCGGATTGCGGGAAGATTGAATTTATGAGTGAAATATTTCATTGGCCCTTCCGGCATCTCCCAGTAAACAGGTTGAAGTGTCACCCGAAGCGAATATGGGTTAGAGAATCAAGCTTCTGTAACCGTGGTGATCAAGACATTGTCTATGTCACAACATATAAAAAAAAATTATCCCGACTACCGACATCTGGCAAGAAGGATCGGTTGCCCCTTCGTTTAGTAAAGAATTGTAAATTCACTCATATCTAGAATGGGGAACAGAAGAAAAATTGACCGACCCTTCTTGCTGTATAGAACTATTATGAAAAGAATCATGGGCACAAGAAGTGTCGGCCTACCCTTCATTTATGATGGAATTGTAAAAATATTCAACCTTTGAAGGAGAGGGTGTAAATTCATGTATATGAAGAATGGTGAACACTGAAATAATACTGAGCACAATAATGGTTGGCCGACCCTTCATTCATGAGATAAATGTATACACAAAAAAACCCCTTTCACTGTCTCCTTCGACATCACCTTGTAAACAGGTTGAAGTCTCACTCGAAGCGAATATGGGAGTTGCATAATCAAGATTCTCTTAACCATGGTGATGCACAGATGTGGTTACGATCTTCGCTTAATGTTCTATTTAACATCTACTAATGTGATAGAACAACAAATGACTTCGCACTTGGCCACTATCGCAGTATACAGAACTTTGTTGAATCTCTACTGTATTCACCAGTTAGCTACGAATTTGTCAAACTATGTGTTTCTTCTTCATTATCACGCACTTGTATTCCAATTAATCAATGTGCGATTACCATTCACATATGTATAAAGTAAGTACAAAAACTCACATAAACTCGAATACAAAACATGTCATAAACTCAAACACATAAACAAGAAGGATCGGCAGCCCCTTCTATGATGATCGCTCCTTCTATGATCGATCCTATCTCAAACGACTCTATAAAATGTGCATTCGATCTCTCATAGATAATGCTAGCAGATTTGTTCTTATTCAATCAATTGATTTTGAAAATGAGGGGTCGTTCCTTAACCATTGATCATTAGCATGAACATTTGCAAGTATACATATAATATTAAAACACTAATTTATAATTATAAACATTGTATGCATTCTTATATTGACTACTTAATATTTATTGTTTTGCAGATGAAGCATGTCTGCGTTGTTGAGCCTTAGTAAACACTAGGAAATCTAGTTCTTTGAATTGACAAAAGATCACTACCTTGATTTATTCACAAATGGATGGTATGTTAAGATGGATGAACCAGATAATTTATACTCGGATTTATATCTATTCTTCTTGGATGAGGATGGAGCTCAAACTATAGCTGGAATATTGACATATGCGGATCCTGTTTCTGATGAAGTGTTGCGAGTTCAAGTTGAAGTGGTCGATAGAGAAATGTGTTACCTTCTACAACTTGATCTTATGGTTTGTAATTATTGACCGGATCTAATGAAAAGTGGTCTTGATCTAGATCCAGTTTCCTGTGCAAAGCAAGGGTGGGTTTTGCCCTTGTATGATGTTTCTAATCGTTCTGAATTTGATACCGCATCATCTTTAAAGAAAGGAATTTTTTTCTGTATGGAAGAAAAGATTCTTGGCTGCGAAAACTTCCTCTGTATTGCATTACATGAATATTAATAAGAGGTTGATAAAGGTAAGCCATGAAAGGAATCTTATGTACCATAGAAGAGTATTTCTCCAATTTATTGTAAAAGATGTAGACAAATATTCCTTCAAACAACTGAAATCAAGTCCTTCTAAAGCGATGATGCGGAAAGTGACGAAGAGCTTCAAAAGTTCAAAAGAAGTTCAACAAGAGAAGATCAAATTCTTTTTGTTCAATGAGAAAGTTTTTTCTATTGACGTAACACTAATACATATGAGGAAATTTGCCACGGTTTTTCATTGTTATTTCCATGATTTTTCGTTGTTATTTCCATGCTTTTTCGTCTCCATTTCGATGATCATGGTGTCATTTGTTCATGGAACCTGTTTCGTGGATATAATGATGAACTTGAAAATCCGTTGCAATAGAGACAAAAAATGTTGGCCACGTGTCTTCTATAAGGTGGTCTTGAAATTGTTTTATTTTTATTCATTTTATACAAATCATCACTATATCGACGAAACCACATCCCTATAATGAAGGAAAGTTGTAGCAAAGGTGTTGCACATAAATTTGCTTCCACGAAACATCGTCTCTATATCGATGGTTTTGCGCCGAACACAGAGAGGGTTAGATATACTTGCAACAATGTTCCATCGCACGTATCGATGAACGTGCATCGAACAGAACAAACGAAGGTAGAACGTTCAATGGTTTTGCTAATTTGATTCCATGAAACACCGTCTCTCTAGTGACGGTTTTGCGTCGAACAGAGCGAGTTTTGCTATACTTACGACGGTGTGCCGTCACAAGTATCGACACACATTCGGCGAACAGACCAAAAGAAGATAGACCTTGTGATGATTTTGCTATACTTGTGACGATGTTCTGTCACAAGTATCAACGAATGTGTCTCAAACATACCAAATGAAGGTAGAACGTCAGACAATTTTTCTATACTTGCGACAAATTTGCGTCTCTATATCGACGATATCTGGAAGTTAAATAAAAAAACTAATCGTCAATGCTTATTACCAGCAATATGGAACCCCTTGCGGGCATCTTAAAGGCCTCCTGTGGGCATACTTCAAGCACTGCTATGGACATTTTTAAGTGATGTTGTGGGCATCAAAGTGGATCCCACTATGGGAATAATTAATCGCCCATGTCGGCATTTAGTAAAGAGCATTGCGAGCATTGTTTTTTTTTAACCATGGGAACAACAACCTCCCAAGGGTATATCCAACAACCCGCAACCCAGATATACCAGAAACTTGTGACTCAGCAGGGGCCGAGACGTCTCAAGACCCTTTATCCTAGGGGAGAGCCTCTATCCCAAGGGTCGCCTACCCTTCAAGCCTTGTCACAACGGGCCAATGAGAAACCCTAGCCCCCACCGATTTTGAACCTGTGACCTCAACGGAGATAACACATGTTCTTAACCATTAGCCCCACTTAGGTGCTCTGTTATGAGTCGAGCATTGTTATGAATCGATGCAGTCATTTTAATAAAAAATCTACGGGCATTTTGGAGGACATGCCCGCGGGCATTTAATGGCCCTTGTAAGACTAAACCAAAAGGCCCTTGCGGGCATAAATTGTGGTGTTCACGCGGGCATGACAATGAAGCATTGCATGCATACGGGAAGGTTAAGTAAGAAGAGTTAAAATGGTGACAAGCCCACTTTGCCAATGTGGAAAAACAATTAAATATATATATATATATACATGTGATGAGGACACTATGGAATTAAATATTATTTGAAAAAATAAAATAATCAAAGACAAGTCGGCCTTCAAAAAATTCAAGGATATGAAAAGTATAAATATAGAAGACAAGTTTTATTTGAGTGTGGATTTTTGAGTCGAAGAATTCAGAGGGATAGTAGCTCTAATTTTGGGGTTTGGAGAAGATGAGGATAGTGAGGACAGTTTGGGTGGAGCAGCAACAACAACAGTAAAACATTCTTGTTTATCTCTTATTTCTGGGTTGGTTACATGATGTTTGGATGATGATAGAGCAATAGTATAATGATTGAGGAAGAAAAGTACACCAAAATGAAATTATCTTTATATCTTTGATTTATGGGGATTTAGTGAGTTATTAACAACTTGTTGACATGATGTTGACTGAGTATTTGTGACCTTCTGGGTCCCTTACATGTACATCCTTCGCATGATAAAATACCATGGGAAATGGGTGATAATTGTGGGCATTGTAGTCAGATTCATACTTGGTCATTTCATTTTCAGAAGAGTATGAGTTTACACTAAGACTAAAATAAATGAGGAGGATTCCTTTATCATTAGGCCTCCCCCTGCTACTTAGTACTTGAATGTCCTTCTGCAACATTGTTATTGGAAACAACCTTTGGTTTCCAATGGATTCCAGTTCATCTTATTCTCTAAGGGAGGTATCCACGATTCATAGTATGGAGTCCTTGGTTGTGCTAGGCCATCAAATTGTTAAGCCATTCTTGGTAATATAAGACCTTATTGAGTTGATTACTCCTTGCACTAGAAAAATATTGGTTCCTAGAGAACCCTTTCTCCATAGTGGTACAACTAATTTTCACCATGTCAGATTTCACTAAGAATTTTTTATAGTGTGTGATGACTATGGTCTTGACCTAAGAGTGGTATTTCAACACAATGGATGCCTATTATCCTTCACTAGTAAGCATCAATAAAAAAATAGAAACCAAAATTTAAAATGTTGATTATAATCCCCAAACATAAAATAATTATATATTCGATGCATTTCAAGACGAATCTTCTAAACGCTAAAATAATTGGAGAACATGAAAAGAAGAAGGAGAAAACCGTGTCAAAACCCACTTTAAAAAACACGTCAAAATGCTTACCTTATCATTGTCCTTTCGCCAGATCCATTCGCCCATACAACTTGATAAGAGTTGTCCACGAGATGCATGTCCATCACCAAGACCTGCATAAATCATCAAGGATAGAATTTTTATATGAGTAAATAATATATAAGCAAATAAACAACCATTTAGATCCTACTACAAAGTCTTGTAGAAATCAATGAACCATGAAATGTTAAATTTATTAACAATATTTTAAGAAATAGACATGCATTTAAAAATTTACAACCATCTTTAATACATAGGAATAAAAGAGTATTTATACCTTATTGAGCTCCTCTCTGCTTCGAGAATAGTTTTATATTCTCCTCATGAAATAACATCACTTTCTCTACTACATGTGAAGAGCTACTAGCCAGAATTCATCATACTACAAAAAACATAAGGTGCACTGATATCGTCTTTATTGAAAAATAAATAAATAACTCAACCCCTAGGGAAAAAGAGTAGTTGTTCACCTGCAAAATCTACGTAGGATATTTATAGTGCCAACTGGTGGTAATTTTGTTTTGATGTTGCTCATTATTGGATGAGGTTGTTATACACAATGGCTAACTGAGAGGGGTCCTGTAGGTTCATCTTACTTATGTCCATACACTTTACATTGTCTACATCCACATCAAATAATCATCACAATCAGTCTGTCCAAGCTTCATCATGCCCAACATCTTCTCATTCTTTCCATTTATATTATGCACATCAAACTGCCCTTACTACTTCCCAGAAATTAGAGATAAAAAGTCTTCATCATGCTACTGCTATATCATCAAACAAGCATCATGTCTTCAGCAATCAACCAACCCAGAAATAAGAGATAAATAAAAAAAATGTTTTGCTGCTACTGCTACTCCACCACCGAAATTGTTCTCATCCTGACCCTCAAAATTTAGAGCTCACTCACACTCATCTGAAATCTTCCACACAATTTCATTCAAATCAACGATTTGATTTTTATTTATACTTGTCTTATCCATGATATTAGGAGGCTGACTTGCATTTTTATTACATATAATTCAAATATATTTTTTCATTCCATTTTATCTTCAACAAATATATATAAATATATATTTGGTCTTTTAGCCACATCATCGGCCTTCATGCCCAATGGTTTCCATTTTTATGCCCCATGGACCCCACTATTATGCCCGCAAGGGTCATTACAAAATGCCCACAGTCTCATCTCAATATTCCCACACTGCTCTTCATGGTCACTCTGAAAATGCCCGCAATGGGCTATTTAAAAATTCCTGTAGGACTTTAATAAAATGCCCACACACCATCATGGAGATGCCCGCAATGGGCCAATAAGACCTTCCAACCAATGCTTGCAATGGGGCCATCCAAGATGCCCGCATGGCTCTTCAAAAATGCCGGCAGCTACCCTTTTAAATATTCCTGCATGTCTCTTCAAAAATGTCGACAACTGCCTTTTTAAATATGCTCGTATGGCTTTTCAAAAATGTCGGCAGCTGCCTTTTTAAATATGCCCGCATGGCTCTTCAAAAATGTCGGCAGATACCTTTTTAAATATTTTTGCAAGGCTATGATTTATGCCCGTAGGTGCTCTCCGGCTGTGGGTGTCAGCATGACACATGGGGCCATCTTCCCAGCACATGGAGAGCATGAGGGGAGGGATCCTCACACCCCGTGCCCATAATGCCGCACGCGTTCTCCTGCCCTGTCTCTGGCCTGCCCATGCTGTTGCTCACCTCCACAGTTTGCCACCTCCACACTTGTGGCTTAATAGCCCCCTCACGCACTCTCTCTCACAAGTCCCCTCACATTTCCTCTGGCTGCCATCCTGGACTGCTCGACTGCACCTCGGCCCTCTACGCATTCAAGACTGCCATCCTTTTGGCTCTTGGATTTTTCAATTCTGCTCTCTGCTCTTAATTATGGATCGTGTGAACACCATCAAAGGCTTCTAGTCTCCTCGTTATTTAAATGGGCCTATGCACACCACAAAGGGCACCCAGTCTGCTTCTTTGAACCTCTAGTTCGGCTCTTTGCAACCTTGTATTCAACTGCACTTATGGTTCTGGACCCTCACGACTCTTTCCGCCATGACCAAGTCGTGTGGTCTTTCTCGTCAAGTTGGTGGGAACCGTTGTAGAAGCCAGAGCGCCTCAGGATCTGAGGATGGATTTGATACTGGTATCTCCTTTTCCAATCACAACCTGATTGAATATTAGGAGGGGCAGCTGGTGGCGAAGCACTTGGCCTTCGGCTCCATCAACCACTATTGGATCATGAAAAACATGTTGGGGAAGATTCTGGATGATATGCTGGGAAACTGGGGTTCTGTAAGGAACCAAATGCTGGCCACCAGGGCTAATCTCATTGCGCTGGATGAGAGTCTAGCTAATCTCGACGCCACCTTCTCCTGGAACCAGCATGTTATCGTGAGTCGAAGCCCTATCTAGGATGAATTTGCTGGAAAAGGTGAAGGTGGCCCCAACTGTGTCTCTAGCGTCCCAACTAAAGAGTTGTTCATAGCTGCTATGACGAATATCTTGAATCCTTTTCTGGTTTCCCCTGCCTCGCCTGCGGCTCCTGCCATGCATTTTCTGATTCCTTCCATGATGGGCTCCCCGCCCTGCAAACAATTGTGCAACCATGTCGAGAACGACCTCCTGGCTTCCAGGAAGACTGAGCCACTTCCCGTCAAGCTGTCAGAGGATAATTTTCCAGGGTGATGCCCCATCCTAAAAGATTTCTTGTCTGAGTAAATTGTTACATGACATCTTTGGAGCTCGACGAGAGGACCGGGTCTCTTTGCTCTGGTTTTTGTGTTGTCTTCACTCTGGTTCTCTGTAAATTTTGCATCCATGCTTAGATAATACTTTGTTCTCTGGTTGTGGCACTAATGGAAACTTTCTGTTTTGAGGCAAGATGGTTTGTAATACTCTGAATTGTAATACTCTTACTGCTTCAACTATTTTTGCTATGCCAGGATGGACCCCTCATCCTTCGTCGCTCTGTAATCTTATATTTTTACTTAATTGACAACTTATTTCTATCTTATCTTTTTACTTAATTGACAACTTATTTCTATTCTATTACTAAGAATGAGCTCATGTAGCAAAAAATTGATCACAAATTACCTTTTGGCACTGAGAAGTAGGTTGCATAGTTGAGCATGCAATTTGTAGTTTAGAAACCATATCATAATTTCCTTGGAGACACTCCTCATGTAATAACATCACTTTATCTTCTACCTTTGAAGATCTAGACATATCAATTTATGAAGGGCTCACCATAGTTAATGATAAAAATTCCAAACAGATTGAGGAAAGCAACCACAGAACCAATCACATAGCTTTTCTTGGGCCCTAGCGAGTATGAATAATTGAAATATTCTTAAGGTATATTGTAATTCAATTCAATCATTAGAGATTCTAGCTTTTGCATCATTTTGATAAATTAACAGCGTATATATACATTTGTAGAAGAATTACAACTGGTTAGGTTTAAAGATTGTGTCAATTCTTGTCCTAGTAGTAGTGTGTCCATTGTAGATGCAAAACTTTGCCAAGCAATGTTTAAGTCGAAGTTGTAGAGAACAAACTTGCTAGAATGATGCATCTCCCCTAACTCAAAAAACAATATTATGGTCTCATCCATCCAGACTGTTGATTTTCCATCTCCCAATTGAATATTTCCATCTTGACCAAGAGTGAGGAATCCTTCTTCACTTATTGGTTGGCTTTTGATAAACCCAAAACCAGAAACCTTGAAATTTTATAGATACATAAACGTTACAATAATAAAATTCAGTCATCACTACAATCCAAGAACTTATGTATCCAAATAGGAAATTTCACAATATAAAATAAATATAGAAGATGATTTGGCTAATACAAAATAAATACAATAACAAACATATGATACAAACATAAAAATGCAAAACATATTTGTGTGATTTTTTGGGGCTACTTTCTCATGCATTGCAATTGAAACTTTGATGAATAGTATTTGTACTTGATGATGATGCAATTGGAATTCTCATTGACCCCATTTGGTCATCTTTGGATGTTAATACAAAATATATTTCTTTCTCTCTCACTACATTTTTAAACCACACTCACAAGTGCTAAGGCTAATGATCACACATTGATGAGGAATAGGGACAACTCGGCTGCATGGAAAAAAAATGACAAGAATTATCTATCATTAGGAAACTATGCTAAATGCAAGGACAACATATTGAAGGCATTTGTAACCTATCTATCTCACCACCCTCCTATATCAATGCTTGCAACTCAAATGATAAATTCAAATCCTCATCCTCAAGTTTTCATTCATTTAAAAATGATTGAGATAAAACTGAGTAGGAGTAAAGTGGGAAGTATGGAGAAAATAAGGGTTGGAAGGAAATCAAGGACATCCTTGACATGATGCTAAAGTTACACAGATACCAGGTTCCCATGGATAATGTTATGGTGAATAAGAGAGGCAATTGTAGATGAGATGAATCAGCTACCCCAAAGTAGCAAGCTACCAATGCGACAGACAATCACCAAGCCTTGGATCCTCATTGGGGTAGTTCAAGGGTAGACATTCTTAGGTAAAGGTATCAACCAGTAAGAAGACCAAAAAATCAAATAATGAGTTATGAGATCTTGGATTCGACCTGCAGTTCTCACATCTTTCTTATTTTGTTTTTAATTTCCTAAGGCATGTACTGATCTTCACGGGAGAAATATAAACACCAGACTTGATGCTATTCTCCCAGTATTCCCTTTTTATAATTTTTATGGTAGGTTGATTTGATGGCTTCTTGTGGTGTTAAACTTAAGTTAAATATAATACTTATCTAGTTTAAATCAATGTTAAAGGAAGAAGAGAAACCACATAATGCAAGCAATTTCCTTTGGATATGATGTTATATATATATTGTGAAGAACCTGCAACATTTAATTAATGAAAATACACGAGATAGCAGAAATAAAAGAACTTAGAATCACTTTTATTGATCACAAACCACTTCGAGGGGGCAACCTCCTTTGAGCAAGCTCAACACAAAAATTCATGGTACCTTCATTGGTCTCAACACAAACTTATATACTAAGCCTAGGCGCCAATACCATGGGTCAATACCATGTGTCAATACAAACCATGGGCCAATACAAACTATGGATCAACAATTACTACAGGACGACTTACAAAGCATATGCATCCAACAACAATAATACAAACTATGATCGACAAATACTACGGGACAACTTACAAAGCATATGCGTCCAAAAACAATATACTAACAAAGTAAATAAAAGGGTTGACATGGGTTCCTAACATCCCCTCTCCCTTAGAAAAAGATTTGTCCTCAAAGCTTTAGATGTGGAAATTGATACAGAATATGAAGGAGTAGTTCCCCTATAGCATCCTCGGGTTGCATTCCAGGCCACTAATGCCTTTTGAGTTTCAGGAGGATTGCTTGGAAGGCTGTAGACGAAGAAGAACCATATTAGCTACATGAAAAGTGCGTTATGAACGGTGCTGATCGACTAGTTGTTTCAGTCGAATTCTTGCCATGTGAAGATTGTCCTGCGGAATGAGAAGAATCTGATCGTGGTGATCAAGTCAATTGCCTGAACTAGGGAGCTGCTGAGGGTGTATGGAAGAAGAACTAGCTGTGTCTGTCCATAGACTGATTCATATGGTGTCCTTTTAGACGTGGTATTGTACCATTGGAGCGCTTCTAGGAAATCCATAAAAATAGTTGTCCAAATATGTGTAGGGATGGGCAAGGGTTCAAGTAGTCCCGAAAGGAGTGTCGTTTCACCCTTGTTGACCTGGAAAGTATCACAGTCAGCCACCATCTGTTGAATTGTCATTTTCAATCCCTACCAAAAGAAGTTACATTATTCCCGGTCATACATTTTGAGGAACCCAAAGTGCCTTGTTGATGAAGAAGCATGGGGTTCATAGAAGAGATATCCTTGTTGAACAGATTACAACCAATTCGGAACAAGCAGAGAAATAGCTGTAAGAGAAACTGAGTTATCAAATGTGTGAGAAGGAGCATCTGCCACCATATTGTCCTTACCCTTCTTGTAAGTGATTGCATAAGCATAACCCATGAGTTGGATAACCCATTTCAGGTGTGTTGGGGAGGAGACCCATTGTTCTAGGAAATTTTCCAGACTCTGGAGATCAGTCTTGATGCATAAATAATTCCCTAATAGGTATGGATGCCACTTCTGTACTGCATGCAAAATAGCCATCATTTCTTGCTGAGATGTAGATGTGGCTAATTTCTTACCGGAAATGTCTCTTGAAGGCGACAAGCCCACTGTTCAGCAAGGACACCTGCATATCTATCCAAGGAAGTAAGGGAGACCGTTGATGGGTGCATCTGAATGGAATTGAGTTGAGTGATGACACCATGTGAATTCTTCTTTAGAATCTTTTCCAGGCAATGTGAACTGATGATGTGGAGAGACCCTTGCTATAATCCCTTAACTTTGTGTTGTTTCCCATTGATTGAAAACTGCATCCAAAGTTCAGCAAAATCCCATAAGATGGGGCCAAGTGTGCGTAACCATTGAATACCCAAAACCATATCACATACACCTAGGGACAAGGAAAACATGTAAGAGCGCAGGTTATAATCTTCCAGAGAGATATGCACATTGTGACACTTCCCCTTGCAAGGTAAGGTGCCCCCATTGGAAACCATGACTTCAAAGTTGGAGCAAGGACGGACAAAACAATCTGCATCTTTGGTGATCTGAGGGTCAATGAAGTTAATAGTGCTACCATAATCAATGAGTATTGTAAGAGGAAGCTTCTTGAAGTAACCCCTGACCCACATTGTTTGGGGGGTGGTGACGCTGGATAAAGAATGGAGAGATATCTCTGGTTGTTCATTTTGAGATGGGGGGTCAATAGGTGGCTCCTGAATGTCGACCTAATCATCCATTGTATATGGAGATTCTTCACCAATTTTAGAGGTAGGTGGAGAATCCATATCCAAGAGATGGAGCTTTTGTTGAACACATCTATGTCCCCAAGTGAATTTCTCATCATAATTATAACAAAGCCCTTTTTCTCTGCGTGCTTGCATCTCTGTTTCAGACAAATGCTTGATAGGAGTTGGTCGAGGAGCTGGTGGGATGGGAGGTCGTTGAGAACCCATATTTTAGAAGGGAACAAAATTGGGTTTAGAGTGTTGTTGGGATGCAATCTTGTCTTCTTCCAACTTATCCAACCCTAGGACTTCCATCATTGTGTTGGGACATAACATTTTAACCTCTAATCGGATTTCATCCCTAAGACCACTGATAAAACAACTCCTATAGAATTCATCAGAAAATCCTTCTATGTGGTTGGCTAGTTTCTCAAATTCTGTCTGATACTCTCTCATAGTGCCACTTTGACGAAGTTTAGTGAGTGCTCCAGTGAAGTCATCAAAAGCATTAGGACCAAATCCTTGCAAAAGGAGTTGGAAAAAATTTGTCCATTTTAGCTCGTCATGAGCCTTGATGTACCAACGGTACCATTGAAGGGCTTCATGTTCCAAATGAAAGGATGCAAGTGGAACATTTTGGACATCAAAAGTATTAGGCAGACTGAAATACTATTCTGCATGATAGATCCATCTAGTCAGATCAATACCATTGAAGCCAGGAAATTCAAGCTTTGGGCCATGAAAATTGCTGGAAGAAGAGAACCCATTGGCTACAGAAGATTCTTGCTGTTGGTTATTGTTCATGGCTGGATGCTGAAGATGGAGGCTGAGAAATTTTTCATCCAGATCTTGGAGTTTCGTTTAGATGGTTGCAAGTGCTTCCTCCATGGTTTTTGATCCTGCGTGGGTGACAACCATAACAAGGAGTGTTTTTTTTTTTTTTTTGAATGGAAAGAAAAACACAAACAAAAGCTTATTTAGTAAAGTGAAATTTGGATTTGGGAAAAACTCGGATGGGTAATTGGAGTTTGACTAGGTTTTGGACACTTTTTGATAGACAGGGAAGCAAAACATGGGGATTTCAGAAGTGGGGTGAAAGAATGAGAAAATTTGTCAAAGAGGGACAAAGAAGCAGAAATAGGGAATGAACACGGTGGCAAAATTTGGAGGCGAGTGGGTGAAAATTGAAGAAGTTATGGAAAACCCTAAAAATAGACAAATGTGATATTTATAGCTTTGGGAAGTAGAATTTGGGATAGGTTCCTCAGGAATGGAATATGTAGAATGGGATTGCAAGGGTGTCCGGGAAGTTTCAAGGGAAACGAAGTTAAAACAAGGGAGATATGGCGAAAAAATGGAATTTTATACTCATTTTCTTTTTTTTACTGAAACGGTGCGCAAGGGATCGAAAACAGATGGATCTGAAATGGCACCGAATGGATCTGAAACAGCTTTCAGAATAGATCTAAAATGACTGGATCTGGAACAACTTGGAATGGATTTGAAATGGAGCGGAAGTGATCGGCAACAGTTCAGCTGAAAATAGATATCGACCCCAGGTATGTCCAGCTTCCTAACAGTTCAGGGGTTTCACTCGGACACCAATGTTGTCTAACGACTTGCATATTGGGGAAGTACCCCTTACTCCAGGACTCAGGTAAAACTGATAACCTCTTTGCCACAAACGACAGCTCTTGGTTTACCTCACGGGTGGGAACTAGTCAATCAGGTAGGGGTTGTTGCCCTCTTCGTTGGAAAGTCCTCTCAATGGGCCAGCTACATTAGGGTTCCTGTGGTACTCCTCACAATGAGTTTTAGGGATTATACCCAAGTACTTACCACATTTAAGCGAATAGGGATTATTCCTAGATCCGAACTTGCAACAAATGTGAAAAAAAGAATTGGTGGAAATTCCACCCAACAAGCCCAAGAAAGTGCTCTGATACCAGATGTGAAGAACCTGCAACAATTAATTAATGAAAATACACGAGATAGCAGAAATAAAAGAACTCAGAATCACTTTTATTGATCTCAGGCCACTTCGAGGGGGCAACCTCCTTTGAGCAAGCTCAATACAAATAACTTCACGGTACCTTCATTGGTCTCAACACAAACTTATATACTAAGTCTAGGTGCCAATACCATGGGTCAATACCATGTGTCAATACAAACCATGGGCCAATACAAACTATGGATCAACAATTACTACGCGACGACTTACAAAGCATATGTGTCCAACAACAATAATACAAACTATGGATTGACAAATACTATGGGATGACTTAAAAAGCATATGCGTCCAACAACAATATACTAACAAAGTAAATAAAAGGGTTGACATGGGTTCCTAACATATATGTATCTTAATATAATGAAATAGAATTTTAGGATAAATACAAACACATTAACCATAAAGAACACATCAAAACCCCTTACCTTATCATTGTCCTTTCGCTAGATCTATTCGCCCATACAGCTTGATAAGATTTGTCCATGAGATGCATTTCCATCACCAAGACCCACATAAATCATCAAAGACAAAATTTTTATATGAGTAATTAATATATAAGCAAATAAACAATCATTTACATCCTACTACAAAGTCTTGTAGAAATCAATGAACCATGAAATGTTAAATTTATTAACAATATTTTAAGAAATAGACATGCATTTAAAAATTTACAACCGTCTTTAATACATAGTAATAAAAGAGTCTTTATACCTTATTGAGCTCCTATTTGTTTCGAGAATAGTTTTATATTCTCTACTAAACAGGTCTAACCACGTGAAGGTGGAAGCTCAATTGGCCCCTCCCCCCCCTCACGTCATTCTCAATTCCCCTTATCCAATAAATGATGTTGTTTACATAGAAAACATATAAACATTCATGCATAACTAGGCTAGTCATCAAAACATATAGACATAAAAACATTGAACCATACTGAGGTAATTCATATAAACAATGTTTCAGACTAACAACATCGATATACATCCAAATACAAGTCATGAATTTATACATCTATTTTTTCTTTGTTTTTTGTTTTTTTGCATTATAATAACTGACGATTAGGGTATTATCATCATCATTTGGTGGAATATATACAGAGCCATGTCTTGCTAGTGTTTTTGTTTCCATGCCCTCATGTATCATATAACTTCTTCTACGTCATTGAGTAGGGCATGGAGGCAGTTCTGAAGGCGCATGAACTGCAACCATGTAAATGGGCATATCGGTATGTTGAAATATTATTGAAATTAATAGTTCATTATTTTGATTAAAATTACAATATTTCTCTTTACCTTCCTGTGTAACTGTGACAGATGGTGTGTTAATTGTTTCTCTACTTGCTAATTCCTCTTGCAGTTCACCCTCCTAAGCTACATGGTCTTCGATTGAAAGAAGAAAATGTATAAGTATACGTCAAGAAATAAATATCTATAATCACAGTAGATATTTCTATTTCCAAAGAAGACATACCAAAATGGATACTCTCCTCCCCACTATCATGGGACATGCACAGCCCAACATCAGCTGGTACATGTTGAGTAGCACTAGATTCATTGTTGCGGTTGTATTGTTGCTTAAAAGCAAACATAAATATTTAGTTATGGGTGATATAATCAAAACTGAATAGAGTTTAATAGTATACTGCAATGATGTCCTTATTCATTTTATTTACCTACATCTGCGTCATTGGGGAGATTGGAGTCTGCCCCAAGATTTTCCGATATTCAATCACACTTTTAAAACCATACTTGAAACCAAGATTCAGGTCTTCCTCGGTGGCAACATCTTGGAATGTATTTCCCTGCAATGCATAACACATTTAAATTTTCCATTATCAAAAACAGATATTTGTTTGCTACTATCAAATAAATATTCCCCACAGTTAATCATTTAATTCTTACGATCCGGGCTCTTAGTTTTCTATAGCCACCCTGGCCCAGTCTATGCTTCCCGTGCTTTTCCACTCTAGCCTTGGTGAATTTGGAGGTGTCAGGTAGCCTATATATGAAAATTTTGAAAAACGTTAGATATCGGAATTCTTACTTAAAACAAAAAGGAAAAAAATAAATGAGCATATTTCACTAAGAAGATGATATGTGTTGTACCTTGCTTTTCCAGGCAGTGGTTGTTTTCCTTGTCTTTTTAGCAAGTTCTCCTTTGCATCCTCTATGAGTGTCTTCCACTCTTTCTCTGAAACCACGGGAGGGAGCTCATGCTTGAGGTTAAGTTGCAATTTATCCCTATATTGGGCCCTGGTATATTTTAAATTCTCTCCGGCTAACTTTGCAACCACTTTCTTGTTGAATGTATTGCCGAACAAGTTTACCATGTGGTCTATCAATTCATCTCTCTTTGTGCTATATTGGCTATTCCACCATGTGCGAATTGTGGGGCCAAACGGATCCAATGCTTTGTCATTCAAATTACTGTAGAAATCAGTGTTTCCCGCAGAAATGTGTAATCCATTAATTTATAATAATTTCAACGTATGTCCATTTCAATTTCATGATTAAAATGAATAAATTAATTAATAAATACCTTCAATCTTTTGAACCTTGATCAAAACACAAGCGTCATCCACCATGAATGTGAGATCTTGTGATCTGATGCTTTTAACCCGTGCTGCTCCAAGAAAATTTTCCTGGTCATCTACAGTACGTTCATATCTGGAATCATGTGGAGTCCTAGGCTTTGTCTCATCATGCTCTGGCATGTCATGCCGATCAAAATCATTGCCCTCATCAATGGATTCGAGGCCAACCGTAGGAGTGTCAAAAATCCTCATTGCTACATTCCTTCATCGACATTGTTGCTAAATTGGAGCATCCCTGCTACCTATACATGTGTCGGCAGTTTATCTAGTCACGGGTCGTAAAAAACTCCTACAAACGAAAAAATTTACTATATTAGATCACTTGGAAAAATAGAAAACAGAATATTCGATATGAAATCATGCCATATCTTAAAAAAATATGTGAAGATGCCGCTTACCCCATAATATTTTATTTTTTCTTTCAGGTCTTCAATCCTTTCCCTGATCTCCTGTGTAATGGGCCTTGTGCGAGTCAAGGAAATCATTTCCGTGTTTTCCTTTTTCAGGGACTTCTTTATAGTTTCTGTTGGGTCTATGGAATAGTAAATTTCATCCTCAAGCTCCTCATCACCCAAATCAAGTGCACTGTACTAAATTCATCAAACAATATAATTAAGAAAAATCATTTTAACATCATTCAAACATTGTTATTATAATTAAAGTTAGTTACTATTAAGAACTAACACTTACCTGATGCGGTGTTATGGCTGGTGACTTCCCACGGTCACCCCGTACTGATATACATCCAGTGGGTGACTATCCATGATCACCCTAGATCGTGGAAGCAATCGCTTCCTCTCCACGGTCCTCACCCTAACACAATAAATCAATCAATAATTCATCATAAGCACAAAAAAATGCGAATTTCAACATTGGAAATTGAATGTTAGCAGAAAAAATCGAAACATTTAGTTATTATATTTAAGACTTACCTGACTTACCTAAAGGGGCACAGAGTGTGACCTTCCATATTCACTTTGGACCATGGAAGCAGTAGGTGCCTTTCCACTGGCGCCACCCTGACACAATAAATCATTAAATAAATGTTATGAAAATAATTGTAACATAATAAAAAATGAGATATTGCAATAATATTTATTTTTACCTCAGAAGTAGAGGACATGCGTTCTGTTTCATGATGAACATGGGCAGTCCCCTTCCACGGTGTAATAAGCATGTTGTCACATGGAAATCTTCTGGGGTTGGATTTTCTAGTTATTGTAATCATATTTAGTTGAGTCAATAATTGTAACATAAACAAAAATCATTGAGATATGGCAATAATATTTACTTTTACCTCTGAAGGAGAAGATAGATGTCCTACTCCATGGTGTTGAGCAGACCCCTGCCATAGTGTAATAAGCATGTTATCATATGGAAATATTCACAATAAGCATGAAAAAGGTGAATGGTAACAGTGAAAATCGAATGTTAACTTAAAAAATCAGAACATTTTGTTATTGTAGTCATATTTATTTACTATATTTAACATTTACCTCACGAGGAATAGACTGTGACCTTCAATGGTCACCCTAGACCGTGGAAGCAGAATGTGGTTTTCTACTGCTTCCACCCTGACAAAAAAAATCAATCAATAAAAATTGAGTCAATAATTGTAACATAAAAAAATTGAGATAAGCATAACAGTGTAATAAGCATGCTATCACATGTAAATATTCACAAGAAGGATGAGGACTTGGAGAAGGAAAGCAAGCATGAATAAATTGTTGAGCTTGAAGTAATGACAAATGCTGACATGAACAAATGAAGAGAAGAATGATGACATGGCAAGGTGACAAGACAAAAGAGAAGATGACATGGAAATAAGTCAAGATAGGGCATTGGAGAACAAGGTAACATGGACTTGGAAAGCATGAAGTTGAGGACAAGCAATGGATAAGTGTTCCGGAAAACTCTAGATCAACCATGCCAAAACATAACTCAAAGTTCCATAGAACATGAAAAAAGTGAATGGTAACAGTGAAAATTGATTGTTAACTGAAAAAATCGAAACATTTTGTTATTGTAGTCATATTTATTTACTATATTTAATATTTACCTCATGAGGCATAGATTGTGACCTTCCACGGTCACCTTGGACTGTGGAAGAATAATGTCGCTTTCCACTACTACCACCCTGACGAAATAAATCAATCTATAAAATTTGAGTCAATAATTGTAACATAAAAAAATGAGATAAGCATAATAGTGTAATAAGAATGTTATCAAATGGAAATATTCATAATAAGCACGAAAAAAGCGAATGTCCTCGATGGAAATTGAATGTTAACAGAAAAAATAGAAACATTTAGTTTTTGTAGTCATGGTTAGTTACTATATTTAGCATTTACCTAATGAGGCATAGCGTGTGACCTTCCATGGTTACCCTGGAGCGTGGAAGATACATCTATTCGATTTAAGTTGTAATCGATCAATAACTCTTCACCTAGAAGTATTGGTTTTGTTGCACATACAAATATACGATGTTCTTTGCGTCCCTCAAATTCGAAATTCGGTTGCTTAGTTGTTGTCACTGGCCGTGTACTATTTATAAATCCAACAACATTTCCGGATGCTTTTGGTCTCCAATCAATATACATAGTCGCCCCTTTGTTTTTATTGTTTTCTGCTAGTTGTATATAATTTGCGGCAACTCCGTATCTCCTCATACTTTGAGTATATTGGAATAAGATCAACTAGTTATTGTATTTGTATAATGGTCTGACATACTCCATCAATTCAGTTACAGTTCCATAGCCAACATTTATGCCATCCATGGAAAATAGCCCCAATCCATGTAAGGACGAAGGAGCAATGCGATACATCCTCCCATTGATGAAGAAATCTGTGTCCACTTGGGGTAGCTTTTTAGGTACCCATCGTTACATTAGATGTCTATACCTCAAGGGAAATTCAATGTCACCTATGCTCTCAGCATCATAATTACATGACCCTCCATTGGTAATAAAATATTGCATGCGTCTACGAAATATTTTCCTTACCTTTTCATATCTAGTTGATATAGAACCGGTAGATATAGTACAACACGTCTCATTTTTAACCTCTCTGAGAATATCTTCATCATCACTCAAGGAAGATAGATCTGACAGATACCTATTTGGTGGTACCTACACTCGATAAAACAATAATATAAGTTACCAAGTGGATATAATTTAGCGTGAAAATATATTTACTTGTAATGTTGTAATATCAAAAGCTATTTCTTCCCAAAAACGTTATCGAAAGCTATTTTTCTCTCAAAGGTGTAATTTATTTTAGAGTTATTTATATTTGAATTATTTTTAAGTATAAGACACATTTTGATTTGATTTGGAATTTTCTCACAACACGGATATAGAAGTGTGTTTCTTGGGCCACTTGACTAGTTAATGCATGCAAAGAGGTATGGGGTTCCCCCTCATATAGATCATGTTGGGGATTCAATTTGGAATGGGAAGTGGTCATATTGTTTCATTCATGGATTTCCCACCGAAACTCGGCGACGTTAGTCTAACACTCCCTCTTCCATAGTGGTTTGATATGCAAGTTTCCTCATGCAATGTACTCCTTCTCTAACTATGTGCTACATGTGCACAATGGTATTCTATTATATGACAATGTGGTCACAAAGTTCCAACTCTCCTCCTCAACATAGGTCCTTGGTTCCATCACCAACCTCCATGAATTCTCCTCCTCAACCCAAGCAACATCAACCCAAACTAAGATATTGATATTTCTAACCAAGGCCAAGCATCCACCCAAACCGAGAGATTGATATTGCTAACCAAGGCCAAGGAGACCTATTTCCCATCTACAGAGGTGAGAACACTTTTGGAGTAATCCCAAAAAGCTAACACACAGTTTTCCCTAAAATGAATAATTATATCTAAAAACTAGATGGCCATGTGTATTACTCACTCATTATCCTTGCCAAAAATTTTAGGTGCATGTAGTTAATACACATGAAATCTATAACATCATGTCCATAAAAGAAAAATGAGTATGGAGTAACATAATTCTCTACAAAACTTCTTTTTGTTTCAAACTGAAATTCTCAATGTAGATATGAGTTTTGATTGCTTGAAGTTGAATGAAGAAAAAAATTTACAAATTTAATCGTCAACAAGCAAATGTACCACCCATTATCATGTTTGCACCCTTATACCAACGGAGACAACCACATGAAAGTGGTGTCTTCCAATAACATATTGGTTGATTGGTTGGGGGGGACTGTATGCTTTCTTGGTATACAATGTTAAACAGTTAGAAACCCATATAATATGGCACCTTAGAATAGCTTAGAATGCTTTAACTTACACAAAATTTGGCCATCTTTTGCCCATTTTTCCCAAATTTCATGCAATTTCATACAGGGAGAGAAAGTGGGCCCATGCAAAAAATTGTCCAAAATTGGGCTAGATTTGGTCAATTTTGCAAAAAACACACCATTTTTTTTAATTTCAAGCATGAAATGAGCTAGAATAGCATTGGGTATGACTCCCACTCCCTACCATGCATGTTTGAAATTGTAAAGGATTTGGACAAATTTCTAACATTTTGTTAGTGATTTTAGCTATGGGGAGAGGGTTTAAAATTATAAGAACCAGCCTCGGTGGAGGGGGAGGATTCTAGACATCATTTCCCCTCTCTCCATGCAAGAAAACTCACAAACATTGGCGAATTTTTCCCTCCCTCCATGCTTGATTTTTTTTTAAGTAGGATAACAAGGTGAAATGTCACCAAATTTAGACCAATTTTAGGTAGTTTTGAGTGGTTTTGCACATGGACGCGGATAGGGTGATGTTGGTGTTGAATATTGTAACTTCTAAGAATATTATATTTGTATATAATTTATTCCGGAGATGTTCCATACCTCCGATGTGATTATACTATGAATTCGGAGATGTTTATTCCTCCGAATTGGTTGTGGTAACTAGGGTTATTAGACCCACCATGTGGGGGTCGGCCCAGTCAGTTATAATAGGGTATTTAACCTAATGGTTAAATACGAGCCTACATGTACTTGTGTAAAATACATGTCAGTGTGGTGTATAAATAGAGGAGGTATGTTTCTCATTTGACACACTCACTCACTTGAGAGAGGCGTACTTATGGAGGAGAGGTCTGCTATGGTGGAGAAGGAGATCATGTATTTGGTTTGCATATTTGTATATTGCTGGTCATCTATATTGAGGAAGCTTTACTGGGTTTTCTACCCCATGAGGGTTTCCCAGGATAAATTTGTGTCTCTTGTGTTTATGCTGTGCTTGTTGTTTCTTTAGTGATCCTGTATATGCTATTATTGTGAAATGGAATGTAATGCTACTATTTTCTGTCTTAACATATTAAATTTTAACATGGGATCATAGCTAACCTGAAGGAAGGAAAGGTATGGCACTTACGACACTTGCTTCACTTACGACAATTTGAAGGTTAGGGTTTTACATAGCAAAAACCAGTCATCGTGGAACTTTCACTATAAATACATTTTGGCGAAGGTTCAGGATCTGAAACCTTTACAGGTCGTAGATAAAATCTCCAGGTATCTTTTGTCCAAAGGGCACCCTCAGATTCGTTGTACTTTGTAAGTTATGATCAGTACAAGTTAGGGTTTCTGCCTCTTCCAGATCTGAGTCAAAATCAGGTGACGTAGGGAAAAAGGTCATAACTTGGGCTAGGAAGCTCCAAATGAAATTTCGTAAAAAGAGATAGGTATTACACAGATAGTACTATCTCAAGAAACGTTTTCAGAAGCCGAAGCTGAATCGGTGACACGTGGCATGCCGTACAAGTTCGCTCTCCTGTTTAATCCCATAAACAGGTCACGTTGCGACACTTGGAATAACTCTCTCTAAGAGAGTCCAATTGAGGTCAGACCTATTAGGATGGAAATATAAGAGGGCGATATATCTCAGGAAAAGTTTTTAGAGTCCGAAGTTCAAACAGTGACACGTGGCATGCCGTACAAGTTCGCTCTCCTGTATTATCCCAAAACAGGTCACGTTGCGACATTTGGCATAACTCTCTCTCAGAAAATCCAATTGAGGTCAGACCTATCAGGATGGAAAGATGACAAGTCAGGCTACTGTAGAAAAAGTTTTCAGACCCTGTGGAGCAAAAATGTCAGAGTTATAGCAGAAACAATCAGGTACATATTTCTATCAAAACAAAATTATTTTTGGAGCACCTTTATTCATGGCATCCGGAAATTAGGGTTTCGGAGAAAGTTAGAATTTTTGGAATCGGAATCCATGGCTGAATGCTACTCAGGAAAATCAAAATTTAGAGACCAAGATCGAATTTTTTGGTTGGGTAGAAGACCGGGCTTGATCAAACCCTAGCTCAGGATTTTGATCGAAAAGATGGAAAATTAGGGCTTCAGCAAAAGTTGGAATTTTTGAAGTTTGTAACCATGGCTGGAAGCTCCTCAGAAAAATAAGAGTTTAGAGCCTTGGATCAAACATTTTGATTGAGCAGAGGAGTGGGCTTCATCAAACCCTAGTTCAGGATCCTGTCCAGAAGATCCAGAAGTTTCAAAGGCAATTTTGAGGGGTCAAATTTTGGAATTGAAGTATGCTAGTTTGATCAGCTCAGCAAGACACATCCTTCCATTCATTCGGAAGTGTGAAAGTCAAAGATTGAATTTTTAGGGTTTCTCTAGCAAACCCTAATCAATCTCCAGATCAAGTTTCAGGGGGAGTTGAGGCTAAGGCCTTACATAAGAAGACTACAAGAAGTCTCGACAGGTATGACTTAAGGAGGTTCAGGTATGTCTTGAAATCTTATTCTTGATTAAGTTCATGATGTGTTTGTCTTCATATTATTTATTAGTACAATCTTGATTAATGTTAGAATTGTCTTATCACCCTAGTAACAATATGAATGTATGAAGACATTCATTGATTAGGGCTATATGATTGTACTAATGCATTATGGTGTTGTGTGAGGTTGATGTTGTCTGCTAACAAGATACAAGTACATCACAAAAGACAATTCAAGTTCCATGACCATGACAACATGAAGACAAAGACTCACGAGGTATGTATGACTTTGTTATATTATGTTTAACCTATGAGACATGCAGGTTCTAGCTCAGGATCTCTAAATCATTGAAGAGATTGTTTAGGTATGTTGTACATAACTAAGTAGGTATACTAATCCAGGTATGTTTTCCTATGTCATGTTAGAATCTTACCTTGTGTTAGGATCCCTTATGTAAGTATACTTGGTATGATTGGTTAGTAATCAAGGATTTATACATATTATGTCTCTTATCTTGGTTGATGATTTAACTAACTAGATCAAACAAGAATATGCATGAGTAAAAGAAGACTTCCTTGAAACCCTGAATACTAATGATCATGACTGTACATATTCAAGATTATTTAGAATTAGAATGTTTTGATAATATTGAGAATATACTAATGAATGTATGTTTGTGTATGAGATCATGAGGATGACACTAGTGTACACTTGAGGATGCATAGTGGTACAGAATGAATAGAAGTTCAGGAGATATACAGAAGATCAAGCGGGAGGAAACCACACAAACATAAAAGATAAGTATTTGAGTTGTTATTAGAAATAGTAAATGATATTGCTTGTATGCATATTTGTATTCCTAGAATATATCATGCTGAGTGTAAACATTCATAAAGCATTGAACAGTATACTACTAATATGCATATGATTGGTAAGTTGGACAAACATTCCATTGTTGCTTGTCTAGAATGAAACCTCTTTGCTGACATGCTGAGAGCTGTGCACACTCTCGATAGTATGTTCTAGTAAAGATGGAAGGCATCTAGATAGATACTGTATGCATACAGGATATGGGAAAGTGTTGTGCCAAAGTATTGGTCAAAATAGTTGCATAACTATGTAAATGATATCTGTATGCATAATAGGTTATCATGTCAATAAGATTTGATGATTATGAAGTATTACTAATCATGAACTTAATTTTGATTTGTAGGAAGAGAATCATGATGAGATGTTTTTCTCCAAGGGACTAGATAAGACCATTCTCTTAATGATGTAATTAAAGAAGAAGTGTGAATCAGGTTCTGTATGGGTACCCAGGATCGATAGTCAATTGATGAGCTTAATGATCATCATGGGTGATGTGGATCTCAACCTTTGCTACAAGGTCGAATATGGCTTCTATACACATATGACATGGATGCAAGAAGGAACTCACCACAGAGTTTGAATGATTTTGAGGCATATTAGTAGACCCATCTGACGAGAGATGGCATAGATAGATATGCAGAAGATCACTCAATGCAGAGTGTGAATAATGGACAATTGATAGATTCATGACAAAGCTCGGGCTTTACCAGAAGTAAAGTTGTTCCTAACCTTTACCTTAAGGTTGTGGATGATGAACCTATCATACCATTATTGTATGATGATGATCTCTTTCTGACAAGGAATGAGAAACAGGTCATGAAAATGGCTCCAGAAATGAAAATGAAAGATCTCGGATTAATGCACTACTTCTTAGGTCTAGAAGTATGGCAAGATCCAAAAGGAATCTTTTAAATCAAGGTAAGTATGCTGTGAAGTTTCTAAAAAGATTTGATATGTTGGAGTATAAAGCCATGCCCACTCCCATGGACTCCAACTTGAAGTTATTAGTTAATGACTCATCGTCTTTAGTGGACCTGACCCTATATAGACAAATCATTGGGTCATTGATGTATTTAACAAATACTAGGCCAGATATATGCTTTGCTGTAAATACCCTAAGTCAGTATCTAGTAGAACCTAGAAAGGTTCACTTAATAGCTACAAAGCATGTAGTCAGGTACCTAAAAGGTACATTAGATTTTTGGTCTATATTATCTTGGAGGTCATGAACTTCGTTTACATGGTTACTCAGATTCTGATTGGGCAGGAAGTGTCTCAGACAGAAAGAGTACATCAGGTGGATGTTATAGTCCTGAATCTACCATGATCTCATGGTTCAGCAAGAAACAATCTAGTGTGGCTCTCAGTACTGCTGAAGCAGAATATATGGCTGTCTGCTCTGCCAGCTGTGAAGCAGTATGGCTTCAGAAGATTTTATATGGAGTGTTTGACTTAGAAATGGATCCCACTGTGATTATGTGTGACAATCAAAGCTGCATTAAGATGACTGAAAATCCTGTGTTCCACAATAAGTCAAAACACATAGAGATCCGATACTTCTATATACGAGATATGGTGCAAAGAGGAGTTATCAAGCTCGAATATATAAGCACTGAGGATCAGATTGCTGATATCTTGACTAAACCTCTGTCTCGAGTGAAGTTTGAATACTTTCGAGACAAGCTTGGTATAGTTCAAAAGAACTCTCCTCGAAAGGGGGAGTAGCATAGTATCTGATAACAAGTCTACCTCATCAATGATGAGGTTACCTATTCACTACACTTAGTTACCCAGAATTATTTAGATTTAGGACTCTTATATTTTTTACTTTTGATGATAGATGTATTAGTGAGAATACATACTTTTGATGATAGATGTATTAGTGAGAATACATGCTTTTGATGATAGATGTATTAGTGAGAATACATGCTTTTGATGATAGATGTATTAGTGATATACATGTTTTATACATGTTTTGATATACATGTTTTGATGATGAGGTTACATGATGCCTTGATGTATTGATACGTGTTTGTACTTGTATGGATGAAGATACTTGTACCCATAGTGATGTGGGGATTGGATCATCCCTGGATTTCAGTCCTAAAGAGAGCCATAGACGTATGTCTTCGAGAATGAAGTCCTTGGTGGACTTGAGGGGATTGGATCATCCCTGGACTTCAGTCCCAAAGAGAGACATAGACATATGTCTTCGAGAATGAAGTCCTTGGTGGACTTGAGGGGATTGGATCATTCCTGGACTTCAGTCCTAAAGAGAGCCGTACACGTATGTCTTCGAGAATGAAGTCCTTGGTGAACTTGAGGGGATTGGATCATCCCTGGACTTCAGTCCTAAAGAGAGCCGTACACGTATGTCTTCGAGAATGAAGTCCTTGGTGGACTTAAGGGGATTGGATCATCCCTGGACTTCAGTCCTAAAGAGAGCCGTAGACGTATGTCTTCGAGAATGAAGTCCTTGGTGGACTTGAGGGGATTGGATCATCCCTGGACTTCAGTCCTAAAGAGAGCCGTAGACGTATGTCTTCGAGAATGAATTCCTTGGTGGACTTGAGGGGATTGGATCATCCCTGGACTTCAGTCCTAAAGAGAGCCGTAGACATGATGTCTCCAAGAACAAAATCCTGAATGAACAGGTAAGGGGATTGGATCGTCCTCGGACTATTAGTCCTTTGAATTGAGCCGTAGACATGATGTCTCCGAGAACTAAATCCTGAATGAACAGGTAAGGGGATTGGATCGTCCTTGGACTATGGTCCTTTGAATTGAGCCGTAGACATGAGGTCTCTGAGAATTGAATGATAGGACTGGATCGTCCCTGAACTTCGGTTCAAAAGGTACATGATAGGACTAGATCGTCCCTGGACTTCGGTTCAAAAGGTACATGATAGGACTGGATCGTCCCTGGACTTCGGTTCAAAAGGTACATGATAGGACTGGATCGTCCCTGGACTTCGGTTCAAAGGGTACATGATAGGACTGGATCATCCCTGGACCTCGGTTCAAAATGTACATGACAAATCCTAGAATTGTTCTAGGTTACATCCAGCATGAAACAGGGCTGGCTCTGTAGATGTGATACATCCAGCATGAAACAGGGATGGCTCTGTAGATGTGATACATCTAGCATGAAACAGGGCTGGCTTTGTAGATGTGATACATCCAGCATGAAACAGGGCTGGCTCTGTAGATGTGATACATCCAGCATGAAATAGGGTTGGCTCTGTAGATGTGATACATCCAGCATGAAACAGGGTTGGCTCTGTAGATGTGATACATCCAGCATGAAACAGGGCTGGCTCTATAGATGTGATACATCCAGCATGAAACAGGGCTGGCTCTGTAGATGTGATACATCCAGCATGAAACAGGGCTGGCTCTATAGACGTGACACATCCAGTATGAAAGAGGACTGGCTCTGTGGCGGTAAATCCTAGATCTGATCTAGGTCACATCCAGTATGAAAAAGGACTGGCACTGTGGTTGGGATTAGATCATCCCTAGACATGAGACTTGTCTTAAAGAGATAAGAATTGATCATCCTGGAACTTGATCTAGATTGTATCATCCATGGACCTATGTCCTAAAGAGAGCAGGATTGATCATCCTGTAATATGATCGTGTGATGACGATGCTGATGATCGATGCTGATGATCGTGTGATGACGATGCTGATCATGTGATGTCAATGCTGATGATCGTGTGATGACGATGCTGATCATGTGATGGCGATGCTGATGATCGTGTGATGACGATGCTGATGATCGTGTGATGATGATGCTGATGATCGTGTGATGACGATGCTGATGACGATGTTGTTGATCGTATGATGACGATGCTGATATTCGTATGATGACGATTCTGATTATCATGTGATGACGATGCTGATGATCGTGTGATGACGATGCTGATGATCGTGTGATGACAATGCTGACGATCGTGAGGATTTAGATATTGATGTTGCTATAGCTGTTTGAGTACTGCAGAATATAAAGACTCAGTACTGAAGATGTTGATGTTCCAGTATTGAAGATGTTCCAGTAACTGGTTGAGTTACTGATGATGTTGAGAAAGCTTCCAATGTTTTATAGATGTATCATGTATGATGTATGACTCGTTGCTCCTGCGGATGTTGTTATAATATCCTTCTCGTTAAGGGGGAGTGTTGAATATTGTAACTTCTAAGAATATTATATTTGTATATTATTTATTCTGGAGATGTTCCATACCTCCGATGTGATTATACTATGAATCCGGAGATGTTTATTCCTCCGAATTGGTTGTGGTAACTAGGGTTATTAGACCCACCATGTGGGGGTCGGCCCAGTCAGTTATAATAGGGTATTTAACCTAATGGTTAAATACGAGCCTACATGTACTTGTGTAAAATACATGTCAGTGTGGTGTATAAATAGAGGAGGTATGCTCCTCATTTGACACACTCACTCACTTGAGAGAGGCGCACTTGTGGAGGAGAGGTCTGCTATGGTGGAGAAGGAGATCATGTATTTGGTTTGCATCTTTGTATATTGTTGGTCATCTATATTGAGGAAGCTTTACTGGGTTTTCTACCCCATGAGGGTTTCCTAGGATAAATTTGTGTCTCTTGTGTTTATGTTGTGCTTGTTGTTTCTTCAGTGATCCTGTATATGCTATTATTTTGAAATGGAATGTAATGCTACTATTTTCTGTCTTAGCATATTAAATTTTAACAGTTGGATCCTGAATCGTCTTACACTACCCAAGACCATTTTCTTACCATTGCTACGGTGTTCTGCAGCATGGAAATCCCAAATTTGTTTGGTTGTGATGGTAGGGTCCAGGCCCATTCTCTATCAAACGAGCGATGGATGGGTTCAGGGCTGGCATTTGACCGGAAAAATGCCTATGATGGATCATTTTCCCCCTCAAATACGACCTATATTTCATATAAACCCTCAGAAAAAATGAAGTAAACAGTGAAACGTCTGTGTTTAGTGTGGAAACAGTCAAAACCATGGGATTTATCCCAAATTCCTATGCTGCTAGGGTTGATGGGCTTACCGAAATCATTTGTCCCTTTGTTATCCTTTGGACTTCCGCCGTATTGCCTCCCCTGGGAATGACAGTATCCTCTAGATTGGTATCCCATGCTCCTCGATTAACCACTGCTCTGCTCATCAAATTACCAGTGCTCTGGATGTTGTTAATGAACTAGTGCGCGGGAGTGAACTTGTTCTTTGTTGTTTTGTTCTGGATGCTACTAATGAGCTAGTGTCTTTTCCGTCTATGTTTTTTTTTTTCTGCATATTTTATATTTTGTGTTTGGTTTTGTTTTTTTATTTGCATATTTATTTTTTGTTTAGTTTATCTTGGGTTTTTTTATTTGCATATTTTATATTTTGTTCTATTTTAAATTAATTTAGTTAAACAACTCTATGTTTTTAATTTAATGTAATTTAATTCAATTTAATTTAATTTAACTAGGATTTTGTCATAATTTGTATTGGTTGCATTGCTTATAGTGAGATCCTATGCATAAGTCCCTTCAAGGACGAATATGACGATGATGACGATGATGATCATGATCATGATCATGATCATGATCATGATGAAGACCAGGAAGATGATGCTGATGATGAAAACAACAATGATGATGATCATCATCATCATCCTTTTCGTTTTCATTACCATCATCTTCGTCATCTTCATGATCATGATCATGATCATGATCATCTTCATAATCATCATCGTCATCATCATCGATCTTCATCATCATCATCTTCCTTATAATCATCATCATAACCATCATCTTCATCATCAACATCTTCATCTTCATCATCATATCCATCATCATCATCATCATCATCATCATCCAATTCATCATCATCTCAATTGTCATGATCATCATCTTCATCATCATCATCATCATCATCTTCATCATCATCTTTATCATCATCATCATCATCTTCATCATCATCTTCATATATATTCGACGTCATCATCATCATCATCTTCATCATCACAATTTTAGGGGGAGCTCATCACCATCGTCATCTTCATCATCACCATCATCATTATCTTCATCATGATATTCATCATCTTCATCATGATCATCATCACAATTTTAGGGGGAGCTCATCATCATCGTCATCTTCATCATCGCCATCATCATCATCTTCATCATGATCATCATCTTCATCACCACCACCATCATCATCATCTTCATCATCATCATCATCATCGTGCCCTCCATATGACTAAGTATGGGAAAATTAGTCAAAACTATCCTAAGAGAATGCCGGCCATAATTCATGGTTTGAAGATCATGCCCACACCATCATACCAGGCTATAGCTTGTTGAAGTGGCTATCTAGTCATTGTCTCAGTTAGCCTTAATAATTTTTTAGGAGAAAGATATAAGCCTTCCAAAACAGGGTTTCAGGATAAACCTTGAAGAATTTCCTGAAAATGACTAGGTGTTGGAAAAATTGGCTCAAGTGACCTCGGAGAAATGCCCGCCATAAATTGTGGTTGAAGAAAATGCCCGCACCATATGGGCATCTTGTAGGTTCGTGTTTTTTCTACCAAACCATGGTCTTAGTTTGTCCAAAGAGACTCTGAAGAAGAAGATATGGATCTTCCAAAAGTGCTACTTATCCTAATTTGTATTACTTCAGTAAAATGCCTGCCAAGGAGAGAGAAAGTAACCTTAGAGGATGAAATTGGTCTTTATGGATTCACCTTGTTGGCCTCTACCCATTCGGTGTCTCACACTTCATATTTAATGAAAATAAAGATTTCATCATGTTGACCTAGGGTTTGAAAATTTTGTCTAAGTGTTGAATTAACAAGTTACTTCCTCAAAGTCACATGTGTAAGAAATTAACCTGCCAAAGTAGGAAAAATATTGTTTTGCATATTAAGAACAAGAGAAACAAAAGAGGTCCAAATTTTGAAAAATGGTCGTGTTGGAAAATTGGTCCAAGTGGCCTTGGGAAATTGTCTGCTGCAACTCATAGGAGAATGATAAAAATTATCTAAAACTATAATGTTATAGCTTGTTGAAGAGTCTAGCATACCATGGTCTCAGTTCTCAATGAGGTTTTTTGATGAAAAGTTAAAGGCATGCCAAAATAGGGTTTTAGGCTGTTTTTTCACTAGTGGTAGTAAAACTGCCCAAGTGGCCTCAGGAAAATGCCCGACATAATTCATAGGTTAAGGTGAATTCCCTCCCCATAGTGTCAGGCTGTAGCTTGGTTCATCCAAACGTATCATTGGTTTGTCCAAAGGGTCTTTGTAGGTGAAGATATTGATCTGCCAAAAGTGCGTCCTAGCTTGATTTGCACTGCTCCAGAAAAATGCCCACTGAGGCGAGAGAAAGAGGTCTCAAAGGATGAAATTGGTCTAGATGGAATCACCTTGTTGGCCTCTATCCATTGGGTGTCTCATACTTCCAAGTTGATGAAAATAAAAATCTCCTCATTTTGACCTAGTGTTTAACAATTTTGTCTTAGTGTTGAATTGGTAGTTTAAAAAGCTAGTGTTGATTGGATGTTTTGGCAGGCCATTATCTTCTTGGACATAGACCTTTTATCGCAATTGAGTCAATGGTCAAGTGTGTAAATCCACCACCTAAAATCTTTTTGTTGAATGTGGTTGTCATTGATGTCACTTCAATAGCAGTAAATGATGCAGTTCCATCTTTAGATTATATCAGTTGGGTAGTAAAAGTTTGGATTAACTAACTCAGGATTAAAATGAATGTAATTTTTTGTTTAATTATAAACAATAAATATACAAAATAAATATGTGAATATTCAATTTAAAGTAATTTTTAAAACAGGGTATTTGATGGAGCCCAAGATGTCTCCAAACAACGAGGAAGTTAATTCTTCCTCTTTAAAAATGCGTAGCTTTTTTTTTTTCAATATATAGCTTTTCATTAATATAATTTTTTTGGATGATTTTTCATTCGAATTTTTTTTTAAGGGAAGTTGCCTTCTAATGGTGTATTTTTGAATTGTTTGTTTTCTTCAACTAAATTAGTGCCAATGAGAGAATCCATCTTGCATGCATGAGTCTTATTATTTAGAATATAAGATTAACAAAATAAAACATTTGGCAGATTGAAAATTAAAATATTTAATAAAAATTTCAATAATGAAAGGTAATTTCTTTAATAACACTTTACTATTGAAGGGCATGTTCTGCAACTAAACGTTTTGTGATGGTTAAAGTAAGAGTTCAAAATATCATAAAAATTTGATTTGAAGGGTAAAGATAAAATGAATTTCCAACCCTGTTTGCATGTAATCATGAAGCCCAATCATGAAAAGAACCAAAATGACTTTATTGATTGTTTGATCTAAGAGTTAAGAGTTCTCAGAATATTGATTAATGTTTGATCTAAGAGTTAAGAGTTAACATTAGTTCAGGATTAATTTACTTATAGAACCTTTTTTTCAACGAAAATAAAGATTCTTGTTATTCATTAAGTGAATCAAAGAAACTTGCAATAAAACCTATCCCAAGGATAGAATATTTGAAAACAGACTATGGAGTCTCTTACAATAAATCCGATAATGCTTGCCACTATTCAATAATATACCATCATAACCATGGCTACTGATAACATCATAAAAATAGCAAATATACAGAGGAAATCTTAACCAAAAAGCCCCTAAAGCAGTTGAATCAAATTTACAAAATGGATCATAAAAGGTATCCTAATTAATAAAGACGAACATAAAACATTTCCCCGGGATGGTGATCAGTGAAATGGGTTGTTAACACCCAAAAAGTGCTCACTACCTTATCTCCCTCATCACATGACTCATTTTTCCATATTTCCTATCATATTTGCCTCCAAAACCTTAAAAAACCATTAAAAGACTCCAAAAGGACAAAAAACCCCTTTTTTCCCCCAAAATAATGTAAATTCCTCCAAAAATAGCAAAAACCCTCTAAAAAGGAAATAAAAAATACAAAAAAGAGGGAAAAGAGGGAAAAAGGGCCAAAGTGTTTTAATACTTATATAAATAGATTTAAATGCCCAAGGAATATACACAAATCTTATAGCCATTGATATATCTCGAATTTTTAGAAATAGATTTAGAATTTTTAGAAATAGATTTAAATGCCAGAGAAATATACATAAATCTTATATCCATTAATATATGTTCGTCAATATTTTCGATTACAATTGTCGATATAAAGCTATATACCAAATAGACCAATATTTGTTGTTGATTACATCAAATGTTCACTAATACGATAGAATCCTACTCCCTAGAACCTCAATAACATGAGCTTCTATTTTACAAAAAAGATAATAGCTGTGTGCATACCAAAAATTAATATAGATGAATAGAAGGGCCTTGGAAAATTAACAGAAAATGAAACAAGTAAACCTAATCAGACAAGTAAATATCAAGAAACCATGGTGGGTGGGCCACGTGGTTCCCTCAACCAGTCTCCGTTGGTTTTTCCCCAAAGGCTGAAGGCGGACTGTCAAATGGAGGGGACTGTCTAGAACCTAGAGAAGTCGTTGGGCTCCCCTCACGCCGGAGAAATTCAATGGCTTCACGTTGTTCATCATGGAGCCTTCGCATCTATATAATCATTTTGGCATTGTTACCTGCAAACTTCCACTCCATGCTATCCTCGATTGACTTCTTCAAGTGCTCCAGGTCCTCTTTGTCACATTTCCCCTCCAGCTTCTTCTTAAACTCTTCAATGTCCTTTTCTAACTTCTCCATTCTTCGGCTGAGTGCATCAATGGCGCTAGTCCTTCCAACAGGGCCGCAACTGCTACCTTCCACCATTATATAACACAGAGCTAGCTCTCGAGAATTGCTGTAAAAAATTCTCTCATACGGGAGCTCGCTGCCACTAACCAAAGCACTGATCGAAATACGACGCCTGCCCAAACGATGAGGAGGGTCAGTGGAGGGAATAACCAAACGAAGAGGAGGGATAGTGGAGGGAAAAACCACAAAAGACAGACCTATTTGAGACAGCATTTTGGGCAAAAACCAAGGAATGGGGGTAAGAGCAATTTAAAGGAGCGAAAATGAACAAAAAACCCTGAACACCGGGATCGGTAGAAATATCCACAAGCCTCGAAATTAAAGATCAAAGTACTGTAAAGAGGGTTATATGACATTACCAGTCAGAGACCTTATGTGAGAGTAGAGACTCCATACCTTACCCTATCCGAGACCTTACCCTGACAGACCTTTGAGGTGAATAATGGGAGAGATTGGTTGCTAGGGTTCGAATAGGCTATCCAAAAAGTCTCAGATGTACCTTGTTGAATAAGCTATCCAACCATGGTCTCATTTATTCAAAAGAGTACTTTCAGTTTTCCTTATGATGGTCATATATGCAAAAGATCAATCTTCCAAAAGTAGGAAAAATATTATTTTGCATATTAAGAACTAAAGAAAAATTGGCTAAGTGTCAAGATAAGAGAGTTGAAAAGGCATTTGGAAATGCCCAACAAAGAGTGCCCTTGTGCTGATAATTTTTCTAGATGAAATGGGCATGTTCCTTGGTGATCTGGCCATTCAACTGTGATATCAGTTCCCTCCTCGGTGCTCTCACGTGCGAGCTATTGGTCTCCCAAAAGTAGAGAAAAACTTGATTATTTATAAAAAGGATTAAGGGTTAAAAGATCCATTATGCCCGCAAGGGCTAAATAAATTCCCATAAGGGCTAAAAGATGCCTGCAAGGGTTTATCTATGCCCGCAGGGGATGAGGTTAATCACACAGAGTCTTAGGGATGCCCGCAGGGAGTGAAGTTAAGCCCACAGGGGATTAAGGATGCCCGTGGGGCTGAGGTAAAGCCCGTAAAGCCCGCAAGGGCTTAGGGATGCCTGCAGAGGGTGAAGTTAAGCCCGCAGAGGATTGAGGATGCCCGCAGAGGAATGGTAAGTTTGTTAAACTTTAGAATTTGACTAGGTTTGGAAAAATTAGTCAAAACTGCTCTAAGAGAATGCCCACCATAATTGATTGTTTGAGGAAAATGCCCGCACCATCATATCAGGATATACCTTGCTGAATAGGCTATCTAACCATGGTCTCATTTGATCAAAATAATTTTTTATGACAAAGTTATAGATCTGCCAAAACAAGGGTTCAAGCATTTTTAGACATTCTGAAAAATGGTTGTGTTGAAAAATTGGTCAAAACTGCTCTAAGAGAATGCTCGCCATAATTCATGGTTTGAATAAAATGCCCACACCATCATATCAGAATATACCTTGTTGAATAAGATATCTAACAATGGCCTCATTTCTTCAAAAGAGTGCTTTATGACAAAGATATAGATCTTCCAAAACAAGGGTTCAAGCAGTTTTAGACATTCTGAAAAATGGCTAAGTGTTGAAAAATTGGTCAAAATTGCTCTAAGAGAATGCCTGCCATAATTCATGGTTTGAATAAAATGCCTGCACCATAATATCAAGATATACCTTTTTGAATATGATATCTAACCATGGACTCATTTCTCAAAAGAGTGCTTTATGACAAAGTTATAGATCTACCAAAACAAGGGTTCAAGCAGTTTTAGACATTCTGAAAAGTGGTTGTGTTGGAAAATTGGTCCAAATAGCCTTGGGGAAATGCATGTCGTACCTCATAGGTGAATGGTAAAAATTATCTGAAACTATCATGTTGTAGCTTGTTGAAGGGGCTATATTACAATGGTCTCAACTCTCAAAGAGGGTGTTTGATGATAAAGTTAAAGGCCTGACAAAACAGGGTTTCAGGATGTTTTGCACTAGAGGTAGTAAAACTTCCTAAGTGGCCTCAAGAAAATGCACGCCATAATTCATAGGTTAAAGTAAATCGACACACCATATGTTCAGGATGTAGCTTGTTGATTTGTCTACTTGACCGTGGTCTCATTTTCTCTTAAGAGTGTCTGAGGAAAAATTTATAGGTCTGCCAAAACAGGAGTTTAGGCAGTTTTGCACCAAGTTCACTAAAATGCCCGTCTAGGGAAACTGAAGATGAGTCTAAGAGTGAAATTAGATTGGGTGTGCTCAGTGAGGTATACTACATCATCTAGTGGCACTGGTTTAGGATTTCGAATTTAATAAAAAATCCACCTTAGAAATTGCACAAATTGTCTAAGTATAAAAATACTGGTAAAAATGCCTAAGTGACCTCGGTAAAATGACCACCATTTCCTGTAGTTGATGGATTAAATTATTCTGCAGGTATGGGTCTCTAGAGTGTTGATTGTTTCATCCAACCATATCATTGGTTTGTCCAAAAATTCTATGTAGGAGAAGATATTGATTTGCCAAAAATGCCTCCCAGCTTGATTTGCACTACTGAAAAAAGGCCCGCTGACGAGAGAGAAAGAAGCTTCAGAGGATTAAAGTGGTCTTGATGGAATCACCTTGTTGGCCTCTACCCATTGGTTGTCTCACACTTAAAATTGGATGAAAATAAAAATCTTATCATGTTGACCTAGGGTTTCACAATTTGTCTACGTGTACATCAAATCAGTAGTTAAAAAGGTCAATTGGAAATGCCCGCAAGAAGGTGTTATTGTGCAAATAAAATTCATAGGGTGACATAGATCTCTTCCTTGCTTGAAGTACTTAACAATATTGATTCACCCCCCCTCTCAGTGTTCACCAATATTCCAACAATTGATACCAGAGAAGGATCCTTCACTATAGTCTAAACCATGGGAAGGAATATCCTATTAAAAACCAGTATGGATCAACAAGAAGATATTGCATCCCACAGATCTCTAGTACTTGATAAATAATACTATGCATATTGGAGAAAAAGAATGATTTCATACTTACAATCATTAAGATGGGGTTCATACTTACTAATGAGTGCATACTCAATAACAATGGCTAAGTGTTGGAAAATTGGTCAAAACTACTCTAAGAGAATTCTAAGAGAATGCCCGCCATAATTCATGGTTTGAAGAAAATGACCGCACCATCATATCAGGATATACCTTGTTGAATAGGCTATCTAACCATGGTCTAATTTCTTCAAAAGAGTGCTTTATGACATTAAAGTTATAGATCTTCCAAAACAAGGGTTCAAGTAGTTTTAGACATTCTGAAAAATGGCCGAGTGTTGGAAAATTGGTCCAAATAGCCTCAGGGAAATGCATGCCGTACCTCATAGGTGAATGATAAAAATTATATGAAACTATCATGCTATATCTTGTTGAAGATTATATCCTACCATGGCCTAAGTTATCAAAAAGAATGTTTGATGACAAAGTTAAAAGTCTACCAAAATAGGGTATCAGGTTGTTTTGCACCAGAGGGAGTAAAACTACCTAAGTGGCCTCAGTAAAATGCCTGCCATTATTCATGGGTTAAAGTAAATGACTGCACCATATGGTCAGGATGTAGCTTTTTGATTGGTCTACCTGACCATGGTCTCAGTTTTCCTCAAGCATGTTTGAGGAGAAAGTTATAAGTCTTCTAAAATGGGGTATCAGGATAAACTTTGGAGAAATTCCTGAAAATCACTGAGTGTTGGAAAACTGGCTCCGGTGGCCTTAGGGAAATGCCTACCATAGTTTGTGGGTTGAAGAAACTTCCCGCACCATATGGTCATCTTGTAGGTTTGCGTTTTGTCTACCTGACCATGCCCTCAGCTTGACTTGAAAGTGCCTGAGGGAGAAGTTATGAATCTTCCAAAACAATGTTTTAGGCAGATTGGACCAAGCCTAGGAAAGTGCAAAAATTGTCTAAATGTAAAATCACTAAAGCTTCCTAAGTCACCTCAGTAAAATTCCTACCATCTATTGTGGTTGATGTGTTAAATCATTTTCAGAGTATGGATCTATAAAATGTTGTATGGTGCATCCAACCATATCAATGGTTTGTCCAAATAATTTTTGTAGGTGAAGATATTGATCTACCGAAAGTGCCTCCAAGACTAAATTGCACTACTCCAGTAAAATGCCCCCCGAGGAGAGAGAAAGAAGCTTCATAGGATGAAATTGGTCTTGATGGAATCACCTTGTTGGCCTCTACCCATTGGGTGTCTCACACTTCAAATGTGATGAAATTAAAAAATCTCATCATGTTGACCTAGGGTTTAACAATTTTGTCTAAGTATTGAATTAATAGTTTGGAGGTACTCTATTCTCAAATGCCCTCCAGATGATGTGTGTGTATAAAAATGTTCAAAATGTGACATGGATCTGGTCCTTGTTGAGGTGGCTATCCATTCATACTTTCAGTTTTCCTTATGATGGTCATATATGCAAAATATCAATCTGCCAAAAGTAGGAAAAATATTATTTTGCATATTAAGAACTAAAGAAAAATTGGCTGTGTGTCAAGATTAGAGAGTTGAAAAGGAATTTGGAAATGCCCAAAAAAGAGTGCCCTTGTGTTGATAATTTTTCCAGATGACATAGGCATGTTCCTTGGTGATCTGGCCATCCAACTGTGGTATCAGTTCCCTCCTTGGTGCTCTCACGTGCGAGCTATTGGTCTCCCAAAAGCAGAGAAAAAATTGATTATTTATAAAAAGGCTTAAGGGTTAAAAGCTCCATTATGCCTGCAGGGGATAAAGAAATGCCCACAAGGGCTAAAAGATGCCTGCAAAATCTTATCTATGCCCATAGGGGATGAGGTTAAGCCCACATAGGCATAGGGATTCCCGTAGGGAGTGAAGTTAAGCCTATAGGGGCTTAATTAAGGATGCCCACAGGGTTGATGTTAAGCCCACAAAGGCTTAGGGATGCCCGCAAGGAGTGAAGTTAAGCATGTAGGGGATTAATTAAGGATGCCCACAGGGGCTGAGTTAAAGCCCATAAATCCCATAGGGGATTAGGGATTCTTGCAAAGGGTGAAGTTAAGCCCGTAGGGGCTTAAGGATGCCTACAAGAGCTAAGATTAAGCCTGCAGAGGCTTAGGGGATACCCGTGGGAGGTAAGGTTAAGCCCGGAGGGGCTAAAGTTAAAGCCACAAGAGTTTAAGCATGCCTGCAAGGTGCTTTCCTAAATAATCCCATGAAGAAGCAAGGGGCGTAGGGTTGTTTCCCACATAGGGAGATCCCAGATGGATGAAGCCCGCAGACTTAAGAAATCCAAAGAAGTTTTTCTTAATTAATTAAAAATATGAAATAAACAAAATCAAAGATAAAAGATTAATTATCAGATTTGAAGAGGCACGATAACAAAAAGGCACAAGCACAATTTGAAGAGATGCAAGGTTTAAAAGATGAAGAATATATATAGCAAATGTATTGAAAATTGTCTTAAAAGTATGTATTTGTAAATCGACGGTCATCGATCCATCGACACAAATGCATGAGTTGACCCGCGTGTAAAAAGACAAGATCCATTGGAAGCTGGCATTGGTTTGGAGGGTGTGCAAAGATAGCCATAGATCGTCAATATAGAGACAAAAGTGCGTCGAAAAGTAAAAACGCGTCGATATTTCCACAGTTTTTCCGCCATGATAAAAAATAAAAATGAAAATACATCTTAAATTTCATTGTATTAATCCATGAATAGACATCTTAAGTCTCTTTATGCAGATGTATCATATCAGGAATAGGAATTTTCTCTAACTCCATTTTCATCTTAGCGACCTTATTCTTACTTGCTATAGCCAAATTTAAAGTGTTCTGAGAGTGATTTCTAACAGTGCCTAGAGATACATCTCTGCTAGAGATTTTTCTAACCTCTTCATACAATTTAAATTCTTCTGAAGCTATACATTCATCATCCCTAAACTTGTCAAATAATTCTGACCTGCTTCACTCAATGGATGTTTTATTTGGTACATATTCTTTAATTTCAAAGGTAGATCCTTTGGCATTCACCTGCTTCTTTTTACATTTACCATTTGTCACCTGTACAAGTTGATTTTCCTCTTCTTATTTTTGTTTCTTTGGGGTCCTCAATGTGTCTTCTTCCTCTATATCCATAAAATCATGGAAGTCTCTTTTGTTGGTTCTCTCAGAGCAGCTGGCTAAGGGTGTAACCTTCTCAAGTGCTGGAATCAAGCTGTAGATGTCAAATTGTGGTGAAGTGACTTCCTTTACTGAGATAGTGGAATCTTCATCTACATTAACATCCTCTTGAATTAGATGCATCCATAATTACCCTCTCAAAGGAGGAATAATTAGTGGCACACTAGTCGACAAACTCCAAGCAATTTAGGGTTTGTCCTGTTGAAAAATACTAGAAATATGACTTACAAACATTGTGAATCTTTGTACCCTGGTACCTAAGAATTTTAAGCTTGTTCTTCACTGCTTCAATAGGTCCATTTAGCAAAAAATTAGTATCAAATATTTAAGAGTCTTTGTCCTCTAACAGTTCTTCTATGAGGACAAAAGCCTACCTGGTCTGTTGATAAGTGGTCCAAAGTTTCTATCTGAGCTGGCCACTTTCTGCATAGTCTTTAGCTTTCATTTTCCAATGCACGGTATAAATAATTAACTCGATCTTCTGTGCAAATCATTTTTATATTATTGTTCTCCTTATATCACCCTTGCACGTTTAATCTGCGAAAAGCCTGCCAATCGTAGATCTGAGTTCTATTATCATCTCAACTGTCCAAAGGTGCGGTCCCCATCGTACTTCGTCGATTTGGAAACTTTGCTTGTCAGTGCATATTGAATTGTTGAAATAAACCACCATCATAGATTCATTTCTCTCCCATATCTTAGCCATTGAAAGATGTGGAGCCTACTCACTTTTCACTGATTGATTTGGAAAATTCTTTTATCCACCCATGTTTAAACAGCAAAACATTTAATAGTCATTGATCTGTTTCCACTTTTTGATCTAAGGGTCGACTAGCTTGCAGGTTAACACCATTCCGCCGATATAAAAAATTATTTAGATCAAGCATCTCTCCTTTGTGAAATTTGTTCTCCACCATTGATACAATTATGTTTTCTTCATTTCTGTGGGCTTAAGCTCTTCCATCTACTTAGCCCAAAAATAGTGCCAACAATATTCATGCATTAACTCATCAAAACCTGCGGTGTATCCTTCGCAAAAACAGTCAAAACATCTTATCGTGGATCCACACAAAACTTCCAATAAACCAAACTTAAAAATAAATAAATTTCATCACCATTTCCTAACCCGCAAATATATTGCGGATTGTGGATACCGAAATTTCTTAAAAAGTTTGAGCAATTCCGCTATCTCGCAACCCGCAATGCGGATTAAGGGAAGATCGAATTTACGAGCGAAATATTTCATTGGCCCTTCTAACGTCTCCCAATAAATAGGTTGAACTCTCACTCAAAGAGAATATGGGTTAGAGAATCAAGCTTCTATAACCATGGTGATTGGGACATTGGCTAAGTCACAACATATAAAAACAAATTATCCCGACTACCGACATCTGGCAAGAAGGATCGGCTGCCTGTTCGTTTAGTAGAGAATTGTAAATTCTCTTGTATCTAGAATGGGGAACAGAAGAAGAATTGACTGACCCTTCTTGATGTATAGAACTATTATGAAAAGAATCCTGGGCACAATAAGTGTTGGCCTACCCTTCATTTATGATGGAATTGTAAAAATATTCAACCTCCCAAGGCGAGGGTGTCAATTCATGTATATGAAGAATGGTGAATAATGAAATAATACTGAGCACAATAAGGGTTGGACGACCCTTCATTCACGAGATAAATTTATACACAACAAAACCCCTTTCACTGTCTCCGTCGGCATCACCTTGTAAACAGGTTGAAGTCTCACCCGAGGCGAATATGGGGGTTGCATAATCAAGATTCTTTTAACCATGGTGATGCACATATGTGGTTATGATCTTCGCTTAATATTCTATTTAACATCTACTAATGGGATAGAACAATAGATGACTTCACACTTGGCCGCTATCGCAGTATACAGAACTACGTTGAATCTCTACTGTATTCACCAGTTAGCTACGAATTCGTCAAACTATGTGTTTCTTCTTCAAAATCATGCACTTGTATTCCAATTAACCAATGTGTGATTACCATTCACATACATATAAAGTAAGTACAAAAGCTCACATAAACTCGAATACAAAACATGTCATAAACTCAAACAGATAAACAAGAAGTATCGGCCGCCCCTTCTATGATGATCGCTGCTTCTATGATCGATCATATCTCAAACGACTCTAAAAAATGTGCATTTGATCTCTCATGGATAATGCTAGCAGATTTGTTCTTAATCAATCAATTGATTTTGAAAATGAGGGGTCGTTCCTTAACCATCGATCATTAGAATGAACATTTGCAAGTATACATCTAATATTAAAACACTAATTTATAATTATAAACATTGTATGCATTCTTATATTGACTACTTAATATTTACTATTTTGTAGATAAAGAATGTTTGCATTGTTGAGCCTTAGTAAACACCAGGAAATCCCATTCTTTGAATTGACAAAATATCACTACCTTGATTTATTCACAAATGGATGGTATGTTGAGATGGATGAACCAGATAATTTGCACCCGGATTTATATCTACTATGCTTGGATGAGGATGGAGCTCAAACTATAGCTGGAATATTGACATATGCGGATCCCTTTTCTGATGAAGTGTTGCGAGTTCAAGTTGAAATGGTCGATAGAGAAATGTGTTACCTTCTAAAGCTTGATCTTATGGTTTGTAATTATCGACTAGATCTAACGAAAAGTGGTCCCGATCCAGATCTGGTTTCCTGTGTGAAGCAAGGGTGGTTTTTTCCCTCCTATGATGTTTCTAATCATTTCGAAATTGATACTGCGTCATCTTTGAAGAAAGAAATTTTTTCGGTATGGAAGAAAAGATTCCTGGGTTCTAAAAATTCCTCTGTATTTCATTACATGAATATTAATAAGAGGTTGATAAAGGTAAGCCATGAAAGGATTCTTATGTACCATAGAAGAGCATTTCTCCAATTTATTGTAAAAGATGTGGACAAATCTTCCTTGAAAAAACTCAAATCAAGTCCTTCTAAAGCGATGATGCAGAAAGCAACCAAGAGCTTTGAAAGTTCAAAAGAAGTTCAACAAGAGTAGATCAAATTCTTTTTGTTCAATGAGAAAGTTTTTTCTATTGACATAACAAGATGTGTTGTTGTGCCTCAGCACTTATAATATCGAAAGGTTGATGAGGAGGTCGTGCAAAAGATGGTTGTATCTCTTCTCAATACATTTACAACAACATTGAGAGATGTTATTCTATTGCCTTTCGATAAGGAGACCACATTGGCCTTTATTCCCGGAAAATAAGACGAAATTAATTTGCCATCAATAAATTTTTATATATTGGATGGGAAACATACTATTTCTATGCAGAAAAGAATCATTGCAGATGATCAATATAAACATCTCCATTCAAGGTATCGACATCGAATAGCTCATCTTCTACATAGAGATGTTCCTCAACACATTATCAACAAATTATGCAAACAACAGAATTTATCAAACAAGGAATTTGTAGACACTCCATTCATTTCTCAAGTTGTAAAAGCAAGGGAGAAATGGATATCCTATGGTACTCCATCCCACTCGGGAAAGGGAAATGTTTCGAGTGATGCTTGACAGGTATAGAATTTTTCTTCTTATCAATCAAAGTCTTTAGATTGTTTCCTGTGTTATGAAATTAGTAAATTAAACATTATCTTCAATTTTATATGTTTGCAGTCTTTCCAAGTTGAATGTATGGATATCTTTGTTTTTCAAACAAATGATAGCCTTAAATACAAGCTAACTCTTGTTTTGACATCGGATCGACTGTGGAGCAAATGGATGTCTGTATTCGAGCTTTACAAAAGTGGTTCCTTGCCATGCTCACCCAAGACCATCACTTAGGATGATTTTGTTCAAAATAAAATAAAGAATCATGGCTCTAATTTTTCTGACCATTGCGGGATCTTGATGAAGATGAATTGACAGCTATGGCGGACAGTATAATCGACGGATCGGTTTGGATGAGCACAACAATCGAGAAAAATGTTTGCACAGAGACTTTATATAAATATTGCAAATGAATCAAGGACGAGAGGTAAACTAAGCATTCAATCGTTGAATATTTCAAAGTTCAGGATGTTCAAACTGATCGATCACAGATTGTCACTGACCATAACGTCATTGAAATCTATAAAATTGCACCAAACCATCTCCAGCAACTGTGCAGTATTTTATGCTCCGGAAAGCAAGCAAAATCTCTGAGTAAAAAGAGAAAGAATGAATCTAAAGTGGATAATGGCAGCAAAATACCAAATCATGCTTGGAAAATATTCAATCTATATATCAATAAAGAGAGGATACGTATGTCCATTGACGAAGTCGAAAATAGTTCACAGTTTGATTTTCAATGTTGTTATCCTGCATCTTTTGTCAACACACTCAGATCCATTGCATTTTTTGGTGCGGCAGTCAGCTGTGAATTTGTTTTTGTGGATATGTGTAATTGTGATAGTCCATGGAAGGAACAAGACATGCCTGCTTTTTTGTATTACTTAGAAACAAATGAAGAGGCATGTACTTGTATTTTTTTAGCTGATATGGAAAACTCTTGTATGATTTCTAAAGCTTTCACAATTTTCAACAAGAAATCAAAAAAACATGTTAGATGGAATCCTACAAAGGGAGTTTATAGAGAATTCTCCAAGGACTTGTTTATAGCATTCTCTATTATACAGTGTTGGAGCATTGGAAGGGATAAGGATATTTTGTTTACTTCTAAAATTGATATGGATTGGAAGGATGAGGGCCTACCGATGATTGATTTACCTTGTCCCAAGGTTAACAACGATAGTGCGAGAAGCCATGTGTTTGCAAAAGAAAGGACACAGGAATTCTGGGATCACAAAGTTTCCAGACAATTCTCTTCTCAAGGAACAGTTCTTTCATTGTATGCAAGAGGTAGGCTTCTTCATTCGTTGATCAGGTCTCCAGAAAGAATAGTTATTTCTATTGTGGAGAAAGTACAACAAGAGCTATTTATGAATAGTTTCTATCATGAATTGGGTATAAAACATGAAATTTCTATTAACATTTTCAGATATCTTTGATTTTATTTTACTTTTCTTGGTCGGTTATGTTCAATAACTTGTTCAAATTCCTATTCTACTACAAATTCAAATAAACAACACACCTAGGTATTGTCCAATCAAATTATACAATCCGATAACAAAAGTGAATGTGATAGACAATCCACAAAGAACTACCAAACTGGAGCACAAACAGGGCAAGAAGGTAAAAAATTATTTTTCAAAGATTGTGGTTAAATTAACTAAATTATGAAAGGGGATAGTGACCTTGAATACTTGAAAAAAAATATATAAAATGTATACCTGCAAATTTCCAGGTCAATATGATTGTATTGATATCCAACATGTGGATCATCCACAACCAGAGGTGGAATCAATGATGTCCCTGGATATTGGCCAGCAAATCATATTGGAGAATAATGAACCAAGCAGAAGCTTGGACAATAATGAACAAGGCGAGAGCTTGGACAATAAAGAACCAGAAGAGGGCTTGGACAATATTGAACCTGGAGAGGGCTTGGTGTCAAAACGCAGTGTCTCCAGTGATGTTACTCACTAGTCAAATGTTGGCCTGCCATTGACAGGTAAAAGACAAAAAATATTTTCTACTTAAATTGATAAAACAAATTTATTCCGAAATATGTAATGACAAGCAATATTTCTGTGCAACTCACCATACAAAAATGTTATTGATATTAGAAATGGAAGGTTTTCTATTTCGCAAGAAAGTCACAGAAAATGACTCCAAAAGAGAAAAAAAAAAGAAATCAAAAAAATATTGTTGGAGGGGAAAGAGTAAAAAAGGGGGAAGAGAATTCTATTTGTGAATTTGAATTTAAACATAGAATAGCTTCATATGAGTCATGAACACATGCCATTCAATTTTTGGAATTACTTATTTCCAAATTCAATGTTGGGATTTCGTCATCTAAATGTTGTGTCAATGGGGGGAAGTCACTGCTTACAAAGTTTTTGATGGCAGGCGGTAAAGATAAATCGTATGAGCAAATTTATTTATTTATTTGGTTTCGAGAGAGATGTACCAACGATCAAGAAGGAAATACACAAAAAATATGGAGAGTGTGTGGAAGGAGTTCCCAATGAAAACTTTGGAAAGTAATACATCAATGATTGTTTTAGAGGGCGATGGTGAGAAAGCACTTCCATGTGAAACCTGTATTTTGAGTAATCCCTTTATTGAATCGTCCACTAGGTCAGATACTAAATTGGTACATTGACTTTGGCAGGATTTTAGTAAAATGCATGAATCAGCTGATATTAGAACCTTCAATGCCTTCTCTTGGTAGAGTGACAGCCATCAAATGTAGCCTATCATTGCCTATTTCTAGATGTAATCTATTATTTCCTATTTTAAATCATTCAATGTGTTTTCTGTTTTTTTCGAAGACGTTGCTATTTTTGTCTAAATGTAACATATTATTAGTTCAATGTGATGCTTTTATTAAATCATTTGAATCTGTGATGTTTTGGGTGATTTTTGTATTAATCTTTGGAAATCAACATCTTCATGTACAGTTGCATGGTTTTGATCATTAAATTTATGAACAAAGTGTTGTTGTTGTTGTTCTATATATAGTCACGGTTCTTGTATGCAGTCAGGATATCACCGCAAAAGAAACTATTGGTCCTGGGAGTAGAGGGATTGCTCTTTGGAGTTCGGATGTTATCCAACCTTGAAGATTCTTACAAACAACCTCATTTTGTCCATAATTTCTATCGTTATTATACACAGATGTTCATCCCCGAAATTATCAATGTTGCCAGAGAGAATTTTGACATTGCTCTGTGGTTTTCCTCGCTCGACAACATGGAAATTAAAAATTTCCTTGGTATATTTGAATGGTTGAAAAATGAAGAATTTGTATTTATTTGGGGTCGAGAGCAATGCAAACTTAGTACTATTCATAATTATTGAATATCTGCATACTATAATTTTGGTGAAGTACAGAACATATACAAAAATTCATTCAAGTATGTACTTATCCAATATGGAGATATATATAAAAAAATTGACATTTTTTTTATAGATGAAGGGAAATATCAATCAGCAAATAATAGCAACAAAAACTGCTTGAAAATTCCAAGTAGTTGGAAATTTGATGGTTCACAAGAGAGACAAATAACTATAAAAATAATGTTGTGTTCTCTGTTGAATTATATCAGGCCTCATTAAAAAATGGGGCATTGGTTAAAGACATTCAATTTCAAATGATTGTCATATTATACAAAAAAAATCCATTTAGTGATTTGTATATTTGTTACAACTCCTACATTTAATTGATGTAAGTTTTATTGCACAGTTCTCATATTATTTATGGACATCGTACCATGTATCTGGTAATGTGCTTAAAAAATTGTTGAACATGAAAGCAATATACTTAGAAACATTGAACCATAATATTTTATTGACTGGGTTGTGTGTGTGTGTTTTTTGTTTGCAGATAGTACTAGAAGATTTGTTTATAGTAAACCATTGATCATTTTTTATTTCAATGGTGTTTCATTACACGCATTACATAGGAAACAAAAACCCGGATTGCGACGAACACCGGACATCGAAACATCAACAAAGTATTATTTTATACGTCCAGGATTAAGGGAATTTTTAGAAAAATGCTTTAGTATGTTTGAGGTTGGGGTATCGACATCTACTCAACGAAAAAACATTGACGACTTTGTTCCTAGATTATTACAAATAACAAGATTGAAAAGGGAATAATTTAGGTTAATTTTAACACAAGAAGATTGTTCTTCCATAGCCAGAGAGGATTTTCAGCGTGATGGAAATCCTTATGTATTTCACAAGCCTTTAAGTATAGTTTGGGACACTTTGATCCATGGTTGGGATCGGACAAATACAGTGATTGTAGATGACTCAGAAGAAAAACATGTTTCTAACAAGGAAGGGAACTGTATTATAACAAAAAATTATACTTACGAAGATGTCAATGACACATTCTTGTTAGATCGATTATGGCCTTGCTTGCTACACCTGAATGGCGTGAGCCATGTGAGGCCAATTGTGAATAAAATGAAAATGAAAGTATTTTGTTAAATAATACACTTGAATGTTTGTTTGTACTAGTATGTTCAATTTCATTGTGATTATAATTCTTGTAAAGTGTCCAGTTTGGTTTCCGAAAACGCAAAATCAAAGTTTGAAATTCCTAAAATCTGTTTTAAAATTTCAAGATTAAATACTAGAAGTGTAAAAAGCAGCCTTCCAAAAGGTCAAGTTGTTAGGATATTCCTATACTCCATCCTAGTCCTACCGGCATTTTCATTATTTGCATTTTCATCCATGCATGCATGCAATTGCATGCATCCCATTCATCAGTCCCAGTACCTAGCCTCAGTTAGCCAGCCCCCGGGAGCTTCTCTCAAATCATTTTCACCCCTCCTAGAGCTTAGTGCACCCTTCCTCCTTGATTTAAGGAAGCCACTCGCCCTCTCTCACCTACCATTCAATTGCACTTCAGTTAGTTGAGTTATCATTAGTTCTTTCCTTGATTTAAGGCTAGACTGACTCTCAACTTACTGTATCACTTTGATAGACCTCCAGTGAGACTGAACTGCCCTTTCTAACTCTAGTTAGCTCCTCATGCACTCTCCACTGAGCCTCCTTCATTCAGTTAGTTCCAATTACACTCAGTTACACCTACCACACTCAATTAGAAACAGTTTGACTGATGGTTGATAGTTACTTGAGCATTGATGACTCCACTGATGATGATGAAGACTTCTAGTTGTGCTCCAATGAAACTCCAGTGATCTTTTGATCACTCCATGAAGGCTAATTCGAATTTCCACCTTGGATTTCCAATCCTCATGCATTGTACTACTTATTTGTCCATATTGTGATTAATTAATTAGCATGTGTGAATTTATTTTACTTCTATCCGATTTCTACTGTATTATTATTATGTTGCTCATTTGACTGCATTGACCAATCTTAATCTTATTCCTAAATTATTTCATTGTGAGGTATACATCGGCTCTTAGATCTGCTATGAGTATTTTCACATGGTATCGGAGCATGTTGAGAGTATTGTTTATCTCCATTCCTGAGATTTTTTTGTAGGTTATTATCAATATTTTGAGTGCAGCAGTTTCTGCATTTTTGCAACAGTAGCAGTTGCAGATATTATCTATTGTTTTTGCAAGTCTTCTACAACTTCCATGTATTCAGAATAAATCTATCCTCCTCCATTCAACTATGATCCTCTTTCTCCATTCAACTATGATCCTCTTTCTCCATTCAACTATGATGAATGGAAACCAAATATGATAGCACATTTGAAGAGAAATGGTCTCTTTGATTATTGTTTTGAAGGAGAGTTTGAATCCTCTGAAGAAAAGATTGATTGGTTAAATAAAGGTGACAATGTCCTTGGAACAATGATGTTTGCTATGTCTTGATGCTTAGTACACCAATTCATTGATGATGTTGAATCTCCAAAAGAGCTATGGGCCCACCTGGATGAAAGATTTGGCATACAGAATGAAGGGATTGGTCCAAACCCTTTTGAGATAAAGCCCAGTGATGCATTCACTCCCCTTGATGATCTCATTGATCATGAATTAGTATCAAACATATCTCATATTGAATTTGTACACAAAGAAGAAGAACTTGCAGATTCTACACTCATGCTCCAAATTCCTTCTATTTCAAATTATGTGCCAACTCACACTCTAGAAATTGTAGAGGTTCCTAAATCCTCTCTTGCACTAGAGTCTGTTGGTTTGCATCATGATCTCATAAATGTTTCGGAGGTAAAATTATCCTCTCATGCATTTACTGGTTTAGATCTCACCTCAAATGGTTCAAAGTATATCTTAAGTAACCATGATTCAAGTCTTGGATCTGATTTGGATTCAAAGCATTTACTATCATGTGATGGTTTTTTTGGGAAAAATCTCACCTATGATGGTTCGAAGGAGAAGACAAAATACTATCTGCATATTCATAGATTTGATCCTATCTCATCTGATTCGAATCACAGGTTCAAGGATCATCCTCATACTTTTGGATTTGTTCTCATCACATTTGATTTGAAGAGCAAGTACAAGCACATGCTTTTTGAGCATGAAAGACTTCTTCCCAAGAAGAAGATACCTCCAAAGATATGACCAAGCATCACACATGCTTGAGTTTGGAGCATTTATTTTGTGTGTGTGCCATTATAGTCTATTTTGATGGGGGGTATTTTCCCATGAGGTTTTCCCCATTTCCTTGGTTTATTGACTGTTATTATTATTCATTGTATTGGGTGACCTTTGGTCTTAGTTACCAGGTCCTAGGATGGATTAAGCGGGGGTGTTAGGATATTCCTATACTTTATCCTAGTCCTACCAGCCTTTTCATTATTTGCATTTTCAGCCATGCATGCATGCATGCAATTGCATGCATCCCAGTCATCAGTCCCAGCACCTAGCCTCAGTTAACCATCCCCCGAGAGCTTCTCTCAGATCAGTTTCACCCCTCCTAGAGCTTAGTGCGCCCTTCCTCCTTGATTTAAGGAAGCCACTCGCCCTCTCTCACCTACCATTCAGTTGCACTTCAGTTAGTTGATTTATCATCATCTCTTTCCTTGATTTAAGACTAGGCTGACTCTCAACTAATTGTATCACTCCGATAGACCTCCAGTGAGATTGAACTGGCCTTTCTTACTCCAGTTAGCTCCTCATGCGCCCTCCATTAAGCCTCCTTCATTCAGTTAGTTCCAATTACACCTACCACACTCAATTAGAAATAGTTTGACTGATGGTTGACAGTTACTTGAGCATTGATGACTCCACTGATGATGATGAAGACTTCTAGTTGTGCTCCAATGACACTCCAGTGATCTTTTGATCAATCCATGAAGGCTAATTCGAATTTCCACCTTGTCATTTGAATCCTCATGCATTGTACTACTTCTTTGTCCATATTGTGATTAATTAATTAGCGTGTGTTAAGTTATTTTGCTTCTATCCGAGTTCTACAGTGTTATTATTCTGTTGCTCATTTTACTGCATTGACCACTCTTAATATTATTCCTAAATTCTTTCATTGTGAGGTATACATCAGCTCTTAGATCTGCTGTGAGGATTTAACCACAAGTGGAAATCTTCCCTTGACAAATCACATGAATGGGGGGAACCATCGAAGGAGAGAATTGGAGAAACTCTGTACTTGGAGAATTGTAATGTTTTACAATCTTAAAAGAATTTTAGTTAGTTTCTCTTTTCCTTTCTTTTGTTATGTGTATAAATTTTCCTTGATTCATTTTGTTTTTTCATACATACATCTAGTAACTCTGTTTAAATTTTATTGTTAAATCATAAAACATATAAATCTGCTTGCTTGATTTAACATTCATACGATTTATATGCAAGTTATGCATCAACAAATTTCTTTACTTGATTCATATTGTTTCACATTCTGCAATTACATCACAGTCATTATCATCATATTAAGTTAATTTGCTAAGTTAAGTTATTAAGAATCTAATTAACAACTTCATAACTAGGCTTATGTTGATGTATATGTAACTTCAGAATGTATTTCATCTATGTATTTCATATATATTTATTGTACCCTTATTAGAGATGTGTTATTCCTCTATAAGGAAGTGTCGTCATGTGGATTGACAAGTGTCGCAAGTGTGTGTACTTGTCGATTAGTTATTAAACCACCATGTGTGGGGTCGGCCCTGAAATATATATTATATTGTGGATGTACCTAGCTAGACAAGTCAGCCCCATAAGGTCATTGGGCAAACAGGTTAGTATAAATAGAGATCAGGAGATCTCTATTTAGATCATTCAGAAAGTTATCTCTCTCTCACTCAGAAAGTGGCGCACTAGTGAGGAGGAGGATCATCTGCTTCTAGGAGACTATCCCAAGTGTATTGGTTGTACTTTGGTTGAGCCATTTCTCTCTCTATCTCTGAGGAAGTTGTGGGGTTTTTCACCTTAGGGTTTTCCCCACAGAAACTCTGTGTCTCTTGTCTCTCATGCTTTTGATTCTTATGATGCTTGTGATGCTTATTGTGATTGTTATGCATTGATATACTGTATATGTTATTCTATCAGTGAAGATCCTAGAGTATTGTGAATTAATGCTCAAAATTTAACATGGTATCAGAGCTAACCCGAGAAGAAGACATTTTGTAGTGACGAAAACTTGAGTTTCTTGTTTATTGGGTTTCTCTCCACATATTTTGGAAAAGCAGTATAGTAGATTGACTCTACTCATCAAGGAGAATCTATCTGTCCAATCAGAATTCAATTCTGAGCATTTTCAGATTTGGCCCTCAAAATTACGGTTTCCACAAAAATAGGCATTTCTGAAATCTGAAGACATAGCTGGAAGCGCCCTGCAAAAATTGAAGTTTAGAGCTTTGGATTTAGATTTTTGGCTAGGTAGATCTCCGGGAAACTCAAACCCTAATTCAGGGCTCTCCCTAGTGAACCTGGGAGGACAGAAAGGCAAATCTAAAGGGAAAAGCTTTGCTAATCTCAAATTCTAAATACACCAGGCTGATTAGCTCATCAAGGCGCATCTTTCTATCCTTTTAGAAAATTGAAATTCACATTTTGAATTTTTAGGGTTTTTCCAACAAACCCTAATCCGGGACCAGATCCAGTTTTCAACATTTCAAGTGGTAAGACCTAAATCTTTTCTATTTCCATTTGAATTACTCTTTAAGATGTCTCACCACACCAAGATTGAGGATAAGCTTGAAGGAGTTGATAACTTCCGAGCTTGGAAGTATAGGATTGGGTTAATCCTGGAAGAGAATGAGTTGGACTCATATGTAAAAGAAGACATCCCTATCCCAGAAGATGAAGAGGCTAAGGTATTGCATAACAAGAACTTGGTCAAGGCAAAGAGAATCATTGTTGATTCTATCAAAGACCATCTCATACCCCATGTGTCTTCTCTAAGGACACCCAAGGAGATGTTTGACTCTTTGACCAAGCTATTTGAAGGGAAGAACATAAATCGGAAGATGACCCTGCGGAATCAATTGAAAGGAGTAAAGTTTTAGAATGGAGAAACCATTCAATCTTATTTTTCAAGGGTCTCCCAGATCAAGGAACAACTAGAAGCAGTGGATGAAATGGTGGAGAATGGTGAAGTGGTGATGACCACTCTAAATGGGAAATGAAGATCAAGCTCTCACAGCACATGCCAGGAAAGGAAATTCCAAGAAGGAATCATCTCATAACAGGAGATTCTCACACCACCATTATCATAAAGATAAGAAAGATATCAGATGCTTCAATTGCAATGAGAAGGGACACTTTGCTTTAGATTGTCCCAAGAAGAAGAAAGACAACAACAACAACTTCAATAAGAAGAAGAAGAATAACAAAAGAAGATATCATGCTCATGCTGCTGACGATGATGAACCCCCAAAGAAGAAGGCTAGGGCAGAAAGTGATAGTGATGATGACTCATCAAGTGAAGAAGAATATGTTCTAATTTCTGCTCTCACAGGTACTATCTCCCATGGTTGTAATGATTGGTTGATTGACAATGGGGCTTCCAAACACATGACTGGGTTTAAGGAATCTTTTGTGAATCTATCTAAACATGAATCACCCAATAAGGTGAAACTTGGGGATGATTATCAATACCCAATCAAAGGAAGTGGTGAAGCCTCCTACAACCTAGTTTCTGGAAAATCTTTGAAGATGAAAGAAGTCCTTTATGTACCTGGGCTCAAGAAGAACTTACTCTCCATCTCTGCATTGGATGCAAAAGGTATGAGGGTTGCATTTGTGGATGGCCAAGTCCTAATGTGGCCAAAGGGAAAGAACATAGATGATGTAGTAGTGATTGGAGAGCAAGAGGGAGGGTTGTATAAATTGAAGGGACAACCTGAACATGCCATGGTACATGAATCCATGGAGCCAAGTGAACTTTGGCATAGAAGTCTTACTCATATGCACTATAGGGCACTTCCAATTGCAAGAAAGGCTGTAGAGGGTCTTCCCGAAATCAAGACCAAACATGAAGATGTTTGCAAAGGATGTGCAAAAGGTAAGAACATTAAGAAGGCTTTCCCAAGCAGTGAAAACAAGGCAAAAGACATCCTAGAAATCATCCACTTAGATGTATGTGTTCCTATGTCCTCCAGTTCTCTGAGTGGGTATGTTTACTATGTCTCATTTATTGATGACTTCTCCAGGAAGACTTGGGTATACTTCTTGAAGAACAAAGATGAGGTGTTTGATAAGTTCAAGGAATTCAAAACCTTGATGGAGAATCAAACTGACAAGAAGATCAAAACATTCAAATCTGACAATGGTGGAGAATTCACCTCAGGTGACTTCAAGAAGCTTTGTAGAGATTCAGGGATTAAGAGGGAGTTGACTGCTCCTTATAATCCTCAACAAAATGGAGTTGCAGAAAGAAAGAATAGAACAATCATGGAAGCAGCAAGGGCAATGCTGCATGACCAAGGTCGACCTATGCATCTATGGGTAGAAGCAGCTAGAACAACTGTATATGTGCAGAACAGAACACCCCACAAGATATTGGACAACAAGACACCAGAAGAGGTATTTTCTGGTAATAAACCTGAAGTCAGCCATCTCAGAATATTTGGTTGTCCAGTATACACTCATGTCCCAAAGGAAAAGAGGACTAAACTAGATCCTTCAGGAAAGAAGGGTATCTTTGTGGGTTACAATGAAAGATCGAAGGCTTACCGAATATACTTTCCATGGTTCAAGAAGATTGATGTCAGCAAGAATGAATATAAGTTCAAGGACAGGTAATCTAGGAAGCAAAGATCAAGAGGGAGCACACTCCAGCAGCTCCTGCAAGGATGCATATTTTCAGAGGGAGTTGACCATCTTCCTACATTCCACAACAGAAAGGTGTAGAAGAAGCTACTTCAGCAGCTCCTGCCAGGAAGCAAAGACTCAAAGGGAGTCCACCCAACAAAAAAGCAAAGATAAGTATTTCAATTATCATTTCTTGCCTATTTTGTTTGTTTAAATAATATTATGCTTATGTTCCTAGACTTAGGAGATGTATTGTGCATATTAGAATGATTGCATTAATGAACAGTATACTACTAATATGCATGTGATGGGTAAGTGTCCTATGGCACTGTACAACATTCCAGTGCTACTTATCTAGAATGAAACCTCTTTGCTGACATGTTGGGAGTAGTGCAAACTCTTAACAATGTTCTGGTAGAGACTGGAAGGCATCTAGAAAGTTGTGGAACATGGATAAATGTTGTATTGAAGCATTGGCCAAGATAACTGCATGACTACATGACATATTTCTTTATGTGTAAAGAATTTGTTCTGAAAATTATGAGATGTTTCTAATCATGCAATTTAACTTGTTTTGTAGGAAATACCGTATATCTTCACCTACAAAAGGACTACAACATTTGTTCTAGCAACAAAGATATCTATTGAAGATATTGAAGATATTGAAGTTCCCAGGATCTGGGATGAAGAAATGGAATGTCATGATCCATCGATCATGAAGAAGATGTTTGGAATGCAGTCCCAAGACCTGACAGGGAGTCACATGTGTGCAGATTGAAGAAAGCCTTGTATGGCTTTTAGCAAGCTCCCAGAACTTGGTGTGATACAAAGAGGAAGCTTGCTGCCGAATTCGATATGAAGAACTTTGGGATTAATGCATTATTTCCTAGGTATGGAGGTGTGGCAGAGTGTAGGTGGGATCTTCCTTGGTCAAGGGAAGTACACAGTAGATATCCTGAAGAGATTCGAGATGATGGATTGCAAGGCCATGGCCACACCTATGGCATCGAATCTAAAGCTTCTATGTGATGCTTCATCTAAGCCAGTTGATGTCTCTATGTATCGTCAGATGATTGGGTCCTTGATGTACCTGACGAACACAAGACCATATATTTTCTTTGCGGTGAACACATTGAGCTAGTTCCTGACGGATCCAAGGAGTGTTCACCTGGTTGCTGTAAAGCATGTTCTAAGGTACCTGAAGGGTACAGTGGATTATGGGATCAACTACGAGGCGAATCAAAAGTTTAACCTGCATGGTTATGTTGATTCAGATTGGGCTAACAGTGCTACAGATAGGAAGAGCACATCTGGGTGTTGCTTCAGTATGGGATCAAGTGTGATCTCTTGGTTTAGCAGGAAGTAGTCCTATGTAGCACTGAGTACAACTGAGGCAGAGTATGTTGCAGCCTGTTCAGCTAGTTGTGAGGCAGTATGGCTACGGAAGCTACTATCTAAGTCATTTAATTTCCTGTTGGATGCTACTGGTATCTTTTGTGATAGCCAGAGTTGTGTGAAGTTGTCCGAGAACCCAGTGTTTCATGACAGGTCGAAACACATAGAGATCAAATATCACTATATCAGGGATATGGTGCAGAGAGGAGCAGTGAAGCTCCTGTATGTTGCGATGGACGAGCATATTGTAGATGTGCTGACGAAGCCACTAGTGTTGGCTTGGTTTTGCAACCAAGCTTAGTGCTATGGGCACCTGCTAACTAGTAGCAGCAGTCTCAAATATTAAAGCAAAAACAATTGTAAATCTAAAACTAAAACTAAACTAGCATGTGCATATCATAATAAACTTTTGAATTGAAAACAAGAACAAGAAATAGAAAAAATAACTTTGTATTGAAAAGAGGGGCAAGCAAGTGCTTGCAATGGTGATACCTCCAAATGGTGAAGATTGTTGAGTGGCCCCAAGGGTGAGCAGCTCCAAAATCCAAGGGTCCCTTCTCCAAGGTAGCTACAATGGCCAAAAGCTCATGGGAGATTTTGGCAGCATGAGGATAGGATGATGGATGGATGGAAAGTGAGGAGCCCCTACCACCTTTTTATAGTTTTTGGTGGTGGTCAATACCATTATGGTTTTTGAGGAAACCAATGGTATTGACCAACATGGTTTAGGTACCTTTTCCCTCCTTTTTCCTTTTTTGAATATTTTGAATATTTTTATTCCCTTTTTAATATTTTTGGGAATTTTGGACCCTTTTTTAGGGTTTTTTATGCTTTTTGAGGAAAAATATTCATTTTGAGTGGAAAAAGGGGTGTATTAAGGTCTTTTGGTGACCTTTTGGTGGCTTTAGAGGCTCAAATGGTGGAAAAGTGGACAAATGGGTCATGTGAATAAGGGAATGAGCTAGTGAGCACTTTTTAGGTGTTAACAACTAGCCAGGGTGAAGTTCGAGTACTTCAGGGAGAGGCTTGGTGTTCTTCAGATTGATGACACTTCGAGGAAGAAGTGATGGACACATTTGCTAAAGCCATTCCAAGCATGTTGGAAGGAGGATCCTTCACATGGTTGTGGATGTAAGCACTAGATGATGAGCATCAAGATGATGTTCTGGTTTCTACTTTGTATGATCCGTTGGATCATTTATATGTATATGTATGTACGCATCATGTTGGATGCTAGATATGATTAGTTGGATCATTTATATGTATGCACGCATCATGTTGGATGATGGATATGATCAGTTGGATCATTTATATGTATGTACGCGTCATGTTGGATGTTGGATATGATCGGTTGGATCATGTGTATGTATTTTGTATATGCATCATGTTGGATGCTTGGACCATGTATCTATATATGTATCAAGTGGATACATTGTATGATCAGGTAGATCATGTATGATGATATGTATCAGGTAGATCCTTGGTATGCATTAGGTAGATGCATTGTATGATCAGGATGATCATGGATGACGAGCTTCAGGATGTTGCTCCAGATGACATGCAGTGAGATGTTGCAGTGATGATGATCAGGATGATCATGTGTATATCAAGATGATGTATGGTGAGTATCAGGTTGATACTCTGTGGCCGTGGAACAGGTTGTGCAGATAAGCATGTAATTTGTGCCCTGGGAGATTTGCAGATAGTCTTTCAAGGTTTTGCCTATGGCATGTAATTTGTACCCTGGGATATCTGGAAAATGCTCTTTTGAGGTTTTGCATGGGAGGACATATAATTTGTTCCCTGGGAGATCTGCAAATAGTCTTTCAAGGTTTTTCCTATGGCATGTAATTTGTGCCCTGGGATATCTGGTAGATGCTCTTTCGAGGTTTTGTCCTATGGCATGTAATTTGTGCCCTAGGAGATCCGATAGGTTGAGCCGTGTGCTCATAATCAGTCCTGGGATGCCCTTTCGAGGTTTTGCCATGACCACATGTAATTTGTGCTCTGGGAGATCCGATAGATTGAGCCTTGTGGTCGTAATCAGTCCTGGGATGCTCTTTCAAGGTTTTGTGGTGACCACATGTAATTTGTGCCCTGGGAGATTCGATAGGTTTAGCCTTGTGCTCGTAATCAGTCCTGCGATTTTCTTTCGATGTTTTGTGGTGGGGTCACATGTAATAAGTCCTGAAGATTTGGAGAGGATGAAAAAGGCCTCAGATGCTCTTTAGAGTTCTTGCTAGTCAAGAGACTCTTTTAAGGTTTTGTGACACATGTAATAAGTCCTGAGATTTCCACAGTATGGCTAGTGATTATGAAGATCTGTAGGTGGTGGGCCTACATCCAGTATGAAAAAGGACTGGCCCTGTAGAACTTCCTATGACGAGTAGAGTCAGAGATTGGTTGAGATAGCAGCAGCAGTGACAATGATGATGACGATGCATCGATGGCGATGATCCCGAGAAGAAGACTTGTCTAGCAGATCAGTGTCGAGAAATACCTTCCTATTTAAGAGGGAGTGTTAAATGTATATGTAACTTTGGAATGTATTTCATCTATGTATTTCATATATATGTATTGTACCCTTATTAGAGATGTGTTATTCCTCTATAAGGAAGTGTCGTCATGTGGATTGACAAGTGTCGCAAGTGTGTGTACTTGCCGATGGGTTATTAGACCACCATGTGTGGGGTCGGCCTTAAAATATATATTATATTGTGGATGTACCTAGCTAGACAAGTCATCCCCACAAGGTCACATGGCAAATAGGTTAGTATAAATAGAGATCAGGAGATCTCTATTTAGATCATTCGGAAAGTTATCTCTCTCTCACCCAGAAAGTGGCGCACTAGTGAGGAGGAGGATCATCTGCTTCTAGGAGACTATCTCAAGTGTATTTGGTTGTACTTTGGTTGAGCCATTGCTCTCTCTATCTCTGAGGAAGTTGTGGGGTTTTTCACCTTAAGGTTTTCCCCACGGAAACTCTGTGTCTCTTGTCTCTCATGCTTTTGATTCTTGTGATGCTTGTCATGCTTATTGTGATTGTTATGCATTGATATACTGTATATGTTATTCTCTCAGTGAAGATCCTAGAGAATTGTGAATTAATGCTCAAAATTTAATAGCTTATGCCTATAATTCTAAGAACATACAGGAGGCATCTAGCCATCAATGAGGTTGTGATAGCATAAGCATATATGTATTACATAAATGGAGTTTAGACATTCATCATTCACATACAAACTTAATACAACAGATAGCTTATCCAATTGAAAGAAACCTCATTCATGAATATAACCTTCTAACAGGCTTAACATAGCATATTCATGTCTGTTAATCATTTGTAGAAATAGATAAATGTTTTAATTAAATAAATTCACTTAAAACATTAAAAAACACACAGATCATCAATTAAGACAAATCCAGATTGTAGATCAGTGTATTTAATTACTGATTGCAAAATGAAAAGAGTATAGTTTCATAAGCTGAAGCGAAAATCATAACTCATCAAACAAATTTGATAAATTGACAAAAGAGATATCAGAAGAACACTAATTGTATTTCATCAAGGCTGCAAAAAATTACAATCTCTTACAAATCAGAGTCTCTCCAGTCCTCTTTTGATGATTTTTCTCCCCCTTATGAATCCCTTTCCCTATGAGATATCTACCCTTTAATAATTATCACAAATAAGATAAAAGGGATCAATTATCCCATAAAATAGGGATTACAAAATCAAAATATCTAAGAATGGCCAAGGGAATCTTGCCACTTGGCCCAAACATCTAACAACTCATCTACATCAGAATATTGAGCCAACTCGAGTCCCAATTGGGCATCACACATAAAATATTTGATCTCATTTTTGCTCAATTTGTGCCAAGTGCGCAGAAATATATGGATCTTGTGCTCTAGACTAACTAGCTACTTAAAAAACTTATCAACTACAGAAATATGGATGTGATCGAGCTGCTGAATCTTCTCTTTGACCTGCGCACACCTATTTTCCACCTGTTCTATCATCAACTTTGGTTGACAAGCCTTCTCAATCAGATCCATTGTGGAAGACTATAACATGGTCATGATGTTATCTGCAGCATACCATCTTCTTCCACATATCGCCTGTGCCTTCGTAATTGTGTCCTCAACCATTTCATAAGCTTCCTTCCAAGCCTGCAGATATTTTCTAATTTTATTGAACTTGAAGCTATTGAAAACAGGGATATCTTTAGGCTTTTCTTTGATATACATTTGCAACTCAGAAACATCATCCAAAGCCTTGGAAGCTTGCTTTCTTCTTTCTATTTGTTTCCCAAGATTGACAGAAAGTTTATCACACTTATGGTAAGCCTCCTGAATATCATTCAGGGAATTAAATAACTCAGTCAAGAGTTTATGATGCTCCTCATTAACTTGAAAGTCCAAATCCTTGAACTCTTGCTCAGAGAATCTTGGGAATGAAGTAGCTACATTAGCAACTGCATCTTTCAACTTTTGTTCTAGTATTTCTATTTTCTCCATATGTCTAGTGTTTTGGACTTGTGCATCCTGCAATTCATCTTGGAGAGAAGTATTTTTCTCATGCAAGTCTTTGAGCTAACTTTCATATCCATTTCTCAATTCATGAATGTGAGATTCATGTTCTTCTTTAAGTCTTAGTAGATGCTCCTGAAGCTTCTGCACTTCTTCTTTCTTGATATCAATTTCTTTATTTAGTGAAATGGATGAATCAAAATTGGCTCTAGCAAATGCCCCCATAGCTGCAGCAGTGTCTTTTGCTTCCTGCTGGACATCAGCAGACTATTTAGCCTAGATTCTTTAATTGGGAAAAGATGCTTGTAGCATAGATGACCCCCTACTCCTCTTGGTACCTCTTCTTACCACTTCCTTTGCTGATATACTGTAAAAGTATTCCCCAAGGGGAACCACAACATCATCATCAGGATCAACTCTTAGCTCATTTGAGGATGTGGAAGTGTTACCTGTTGCAACCAATGGAGTTGTCTAGGTGATAGTGGAGTTCGGGATAGACATGGTGGTCTCAGAGTTAGATGGAGGAGAAGAGGTGATAACAAAAATTGAGGGTACAGAAGTTGGAGAAGTGATTGAAGTGTCAACTGCAAAAATAGGAGTAGGAGATATGGTTGATGATGGTTGCAGAAAGACAGTTGGAAGCTGGATCTCAGCACCTGTAGGTGATATAGTGGAAGGTGGGACTGACAAGGTTGGATGTGAAGTAGTGATGGAAGTGAGTGCAGCAAATAATTGAGACAAAGTGGATGGTGGTAGTGTAGCCTAAGAAGATAAGGTGGAAGGAATCTCAACAAAAAAGAGAGGGGATGTTGAATTTGATACACCAACAATAGTGGTGACTTCATTGAAGTGATCATCTGTAATGGGATCATCCACCACTATACTATCAAGTAAATCAACAACTACTTGAGAACCTTCAGTTACCTCTTGTATTAAAGGCACAGGAGGAAGTATTTCATCTTCTCCATCATTTTCCTCAATGTTCAATGTAGGTATTTGATCTGCATAGATTTGAATCTTCTGCCTCTTAGCTAGAATGCTTGTAGCAATTGCATGAGTTCCAACTATTGAAGTCATCCGTGACAACTCTTTCTTCATTTCATCAGTGTTTTGAAACAAAAGATTTTTTACCTATTGGACATCTTCCACAAGGATTTTTCCTTTGCCTCCATCTGGATATGTTAACATCAAAGGAGTAGCTACCTTTTGTGCTTCTTTTCCTGCAATGTCTTTCTTGGCCCGTTCCTTAAGTTGTAGTTCCATTTTCTTGTAAGTCAAGACCTTAGTCTTGAGTTCCTGTTGATATTGAAGAATGAAACTCTGTTCTTCACTGGTTTTGGCTCTAGCCAGGACTTCGAAAAATAGATTTCCCCCAAGGTAGATGGAATCATCAGGGACATTTTCATGTACATAGGTGGTCTTCATGTGTTCTTGGGAAAAATGAGCAGCCAGGAATCCTTTGGGATCATGCATCCTTTTGGGGGCTTGTCCCAACTTTAATGAAACATTATTATTGCCCAATGTTGTAGCATGTGTAGAATTTTGGATTACCATAGGCCCAAGGTTCAAAGGAAACTTTGGCCATCCTTTTATTTTAGGGACAATTAACTTGAGGAAAACCCCATTGGTGACAGTTTGAAAATCTATTTCTTCAAGCAGTAGTCTGTCTGGGACTATCCTTGGCAGCAAATGTACTGTGATACATCCACAAACTATGATATAGGAAATGAATTCTCCCACATACCAATCATTAATTGTGAGGATGAGAGTTTTGGAATTATGAGAAAAGGAAGGTGCATCTTTGCTGAATATCTGATGATAAATAGTTCCAAAGAAATAATCACAGATATCATATAGTTGAGGGACATAGTTGTTTTCCCACAATGTTGAACAATATATGTGAACTGGAGGAGTTGATGGAGTCCAGTTCCATCCCATGAAAGGGTACTGAAATTCTGAGCAGAACACATCAATAACATAGGTTGAGTAAAATAAAGGAGGCTTCTTTCAAGATGGTGTCTTTTGATAACGCTCAATGGTTGTCTTTAACTCATATGACAAAACTGAAGCCCAATTGAATGACTCCTCGGTCGTGAGGACGTGATGAGAAACAGGTGCACATTCGGCTTTGAACACAGAACAGTTGGGTAGCCCATACAGCCTACAAAGCATGGATGCTAAAAGGGGTTCCTTAAACCAAAAGATAGGGTAAGAATTGTTGGTTTTGGGTATGAAGTTGGGTGGGTTATTCATCCATGATTTTATGATTTCGTCAAAATTACCCTAGGTTTGGGCAGAATCCAAGAAAGTGGCATTAAGTATTTGGTTACACGGCTTAAGAGCATAAGCTCTAATGAAAACCTCAGGGTGAAAAGAGGCCAATTGGGAAACCACATTGTTGTTAAAGGAACGGTCTTTAGGGTTTGCGTGGTCGATTATCCATTTGAATGCATCTGTGTAAGGGAGAAGGCAGACCTAGATGAAATGGCATGTAACTGGGAGCTCCCAATTTTCTCATATACACGCCTCTTATCTTGGATGTTGGACAGGTCATCGTTATAAAAAATGGTGTAAATTTTAGACCAGTCAATCTGATAGGTTTCGAAAACTCGGTCACTAGTATCAATAAGGATTCCAAAGTTGGGGTTTTTTTGAACAGGTCTTTCTATGATGTATTAGAACGACTATCCCTCGACATCGACATTGTGAAGATTGATAAATTCTGGTAAAAAATAAATTAAAACAAATTAAAAACAGTTCGTAAATGACGAAAGAAATCATAGACAAATAAGAAAATGATAAGAAATCGACCTATGCTGTCGAACAATGGCCGAAAACACCCCTGGTAAAAGCTTGCAGTAAAAATCCTTGATGCAAGTAATTTTCGAAATTGAAAAGTGGTAAAGAAAATAGAAAATTTGACATATTTAACAATTTCGTCGGGTGAAATCTGGACCGTAGGATTAAGATAGATCAACGGCTAAGATCTAATATGCGAGATGTGGAAAATGAGTTGCAGAAGTTTATTTTGGCAATTTATGTACAATATTTCCGCAATATGCAATCCGTACAATTGCGGATTCCGGAAAGAACGAATTTTAAAGAAAACTCACACTTTCCGCAACTTTAAAAACACACAAAAATCAATGAATTTTTTGGAGGAAAATTATGAATCTGATTGATTCATGACAAAAGAGATAAAATACATGATTAAGATCATGAAACTCTACATGAATTAGGATTTTACTTTCAAAATTTGAGTTGGGGCTCACATTATTCGATGAAGTAATGGGATCTGTTGTGCCTGCAACAGGTCGTCAATTCATGTGTAACCAGAATTGTCAAGACTGGAAAAATACTAAGCACAAGAAGGGTAGACCGACCCTTCATTTAGTACATAATTGTGAAGACTAATATCCAGCAATTCACTTGTATCCAGAATGGTGAACACAAGAAGGATCGGATGACCCTTCTTGCATTCTAGAACTAGTATGAAAATAATGCTCGGTAGAAGAAGGGTTGGTCACCCCTTCATTTATGAGGGAATTTTGAAAATATTCAACCTACGAAGGCTAGGCTGTCAATTGTTAAGATCCTAGTGGACGGTCTTCACTAACATCTCGAGGTTTTGGTGTAACGGTTAGTATCATTTGGTATCAGAGCCTCCACCCAGGTTCGAGTCACAGAGCGGGTGGCAACGTCGGCATTGCAGTATTCGCCCGGGGCTCGTACGGCGCAAAGGGGACACCACCGTACGGGCGCACATCCAGCCCAGAGTCTGGACTACGGAGCGTGGTGGGATGTTAAGATCCTAGTGGACGGCCTTCACTAACATCTCGAGGTTATGGTGTAACAGTTCGTATCATCAATTCATGTATAGCCAGAATGGTCAATAATGGAAAAATACTAAGCACAAGAAGGGTTAGTCGATCCTTCGTTTAGTAGATAATTGTGAACACCGATATCCATGAATTCACTTGTATCCAGAATGGTGAGCACAAGAAGGATCAGACTACCCTTCTTGCAGTCTAGAACTAGTATGGAAATAATACTTGGCAGAAGAAGGGTCGGCCGCCCATTCATTTATGAGGGAATTGTGCAAATATTTAACCTACAAAGGATAGGATTTCAATTCATGTATATCCTGAATATTGAAGACTACATAAATACTAGGCACAAGAAGGGTCGGCCGACCCTTCATTTAAAAGAGAAATGAAAAAAAAATTAATCTGCGAAGGCTGGGACGACAAATTTTCGACTACCGACTTTCACAGTAAATAGCAGTGAGTGAGACATTAGCTAAGTTATAACATGCAAACAATATTTATCCCAACTTCTGACTTCCTACAAGAAGGATCGACCGCTCCTTCGTTTAGGATTATCGGTTGCGGATTGCGCATTGCGGAACGATAAGGTTTCCGTTGTGGATTTTTGCACTTCCACACTCGCAATTGCGGATTGCGGATTGGGGATTGTGGATTCGAGGTTGCAAATTGCGGAACGGTAAGTTTTCCATTGTGGATTTTTTCACTTCCGCACCCGCAATTGTAGATTTCTGATTGCGGATTGTGGATTCATAGTTGCAGATTGCAGATCTGAGCTATTTCGACTGTGTGCGTGTATTTAGTCGGATTTGGGAAAAAAAAGGAAAAAGAATATCAGGGTCTCCCATCACCTCTGAAGGACACCGAGGTGATCTGGGATGTTACAAACATTATTTATTGACATCGTATCATGTATCTGGTGATGTGTTTCAAACATTGTTTCAAAAATTGCAGAACATGAAAGCAATATACTTAGAAACATTGAAACATAATATTTTCTTAATTGTGTTGTGTGTGTGTGTTGAAACATTGAAACATAATTTTAAAAGTGGCAATATCAAAAGCAAAAGTATGCTTTTGGAACCTGGATTTGGCACTTTTGGAAATGGATTTGGCAGTTTGGGAACCGATTTGGGCACTTTTGGAACCAGATTGTGTCACTTTTGGAACCGGTTTTGGAACTTTTGGAACCGATTTTGTCACTTTTGGAAACTGGATTTGGCACTTTCGGAACTGGATTTGGCACTTTTGGAACCGGTTTTGGCACTTTCAAAACCAGATTTGGCACTTTTGGAACCGGTTTTGGCACTTTTGGAACCTGGATTTGGCATTTTTGGAACCGGATTTTGCTTGATTTTGGGTTCAAGAAGGTTGTTTTTGACCTGTCTTCAAAGTGACTTGGACTAGACTATGTCCAAGTTTAATGAAATTGGCATTGCAAGGCTATTACTTAATTTATCCTCAAGGTGTTTCCTTTTTCAAAGACCATAATCTACTTTCTAACCAGTACACAGAGGATGGACTTTATGGCATACTTTCAATAAACTACTGACATATTGCCATTTGTAACACACCAATAATTATACTATATTAACAATAATCAGATTCAGATGATTGTAGATTGTATACAGTAGTGGAGAAAAACCTCTTGAACAATCAACCAGAAAGACCTCAAATCGTTGACCTTTTCTATGGAAAACATTGAATAATAACACAACAAATTCTCACCATTATGTTCAAAACAACTTTTGCTTTAGTCAATTCAGTTCCCGTTCATTCAATGAAGACATTCTTTGTTTGCGAAGTGATTGTAGAATGTGCACCATTGATATTGGGAGGCAAAGATACTACTTTTCTGCACCATGTAACCACATTTACAAAGGGAAATGTTAGCACAACAAATAAAAAAATGAATTGATCCAGAAAATTATGCAGTGGTAGAACCTGTTGTCATCAACCGCATATTTAATAAGCTTTAACACCAAGGCTCACATTTATTGACTCACTTTAGTTTCATTAGTATTAGAACCACACATAGGGATTCTTCAACAACCAAATAGTTTCTTACAATTCAATCCATCACACTACTTAAAAACACTTCTATCATCAACTTAAAATGTGCTTCTTGCTTTCATAAATCACTGGAAATACTAATGAGTTCTCAATAATGTGCAGTAAGTTCTTTAATTTCATTTTGAATGCCAAAAAAAAGACACAATTATAAGATAGCACTAAAGTAGAAAGCAACACACTGTACAATAGCCAATAGTAACTGAAATATTCCCTGTATTTACTAACGTAGACTAGTAAACTTACGTTTGAGTATCACTATGCCCTATTACTATATGTACCCTGCTATGATTCATGTTGTGTAAAATAGTTTTGGCCATCTAATATTACTATTTTCATATGCTAAGCTCACCCAAGCATAACAAGATAAATTGTAAAGAAGGTTCCATAAAATAAATAAAACCAATCTATCACTTGTACTAAACTAGTAATAACCATATGTACCTTGTAGTATTCCATAAACTCGTCAACTCTGTACTCCTTCACCTATAGAATAGTGGTAGAAACAAAAATATGATCATGTGTACATGAAATCAATAGACAATACATACTCGAGTGCAAACTGCTAAGATCCATACAAATTTTACTCCAAATTTACCTTAGAAAACAAAACAAAAAACAGTAACAGAACATGCAAAAGGACATGGAAAACACTGAGAAATTCAGCCACGCCAGAAATTAATTGGGAAACTATGTTCATTTATTTGGTATTTTCCCTGTAAAATTTTTGTTCTCTTTTGAACACTTAGATCATGTAACAAACTTGATTTGAGAATTTGCGTGTGCCTGCAAAGAAGAAGGATACATGACAATCAAAATATATGAATGTTGTCCAAGAACAAAATGTTCATTGCACCCCTTTTGTTGCATTATGTGCAATCTTTTCTAATCCAATGAAAATATTAAATTGCAACAATAAAATCATGAACAATCATAACTATTACAAGCATTCACCAACCCTGTTCAAGTCTAACTTTCACACTATTATAGAATGGCATGGAAAGTATTCTCATGAATCCCATGGCTTGGGAAATGGAGACAGTTCCCAAGTCAAAGTCCATGGGTGAATGCAATATGTGTCATTTTTATTTATAACAAGAATGTGTATTTCCATATCATAAAGAATAACAGCCAGACTAGTCAGTGATTGGATATGAAATTATTATTATATCTAAACTTAAAAATTAGATTTTTTTCAAGCAAAGAGAGACCAAAAAGAGTTAGGTATCCTTTCTATAGGATATCATAGGATCGCTATAAGTATACAATCAAAAGAAAACATCTAGAATAAGATCAATATTGCAAAACATAATACTAGAATTTAATGAAAAGAGTGCTTGTTTTATGAATCTTCCAACCTGGCATTCACATGCTAAAGTCCTTGATGTTCCCGATCAATGGCTTCAAACTATTGATATATACTTTTCAAATTTCCTCCTCTTATAACTTACAAAGTGTAGATCCCAAATAAATTATGAGATTAGAGGAAATTGATTGAGAACCCTTGTTGTGATTGCATACCATATTATGAAGCATAGAACACTATGCTTCTAGCACTTGAATTTGTCTTTTTCATTGCATGAGTGTATCCAATATCATTATGTTGTGATAGATGCATTTGTGTGCATTTTTGTGAACTATATTTTTCACTAAGAAATAAGAATCTTGATTGTAAAATATGTAGTCCTCATGACGATATAGGATCCCTTAAATGCTCCAAATGTTCATTTGACATTTCCCATGGAACCTAGGAAAATCCACAATGTTAAGCCAATGCTCCTCATTGCATATACTATACCACCCAAGAGAGGCAATGTTGAATCTGAATATGAGCCAACTAAACCAATCTCAATAACCAACGACCAAGTGGGACTACCAAGCCAAAGCCCCAAAATATTCCCAAATTGTTGGGCTTTAACTGACCAATAAAGACATGAAAGGAACCAACCAAACCAAAAAATCAAAGAACAGACTGTGAGTAACTAGAACTAACACAAATGTGAGGGATTGATGTAAGAATTTCATTGAAAGGCCAAATCAAAATGAAATGTAATGAAACTTCATCCCATTGCAACTGATTTGAAGCTCTAAATTAAATACCATTGGAGAAACCATCGTTGGAAAGGAACAACAATTCAAGATCTAAGAAACTTACCTACAATTCTAATGATGTTAGGGGAAGTCCACTGAGATTGATTTTCCCTCCAATACCTAAACCAAAATCCATTATCCCACTTGGAAGCCTATTATTTAACTTATATGGTTAAAAAAGATCGAAGTGGATATCTCTTAGCATGTGTGGTTCCATACTACGGGTGTGCTTAGCTACAATCATCCTTATATGATAGCGTTTAAGGGATTTGAATACCCCTCTACATTTTTCCTTTCTATTAGGAACCCATGTCAACCCTTCTATTTACTTTGTTAGTATATTGTTGTTGGACGCATATGCTTTGTAAGTAATCCCGTAGTATTTGTTGATCCATAGTTTGTATAATTGTTGTTGGATGCATATGCTTTGTAAGTCATCCTGTAGTAATTATTGATCCATAGTTTGTATTGGCCCATGGTTTATATTTCCACATGGTATTGACCCATGGTATTGGTGCCTAGACTTAGTATATAAGTTTGTGTTGAAACCAATGAAGGTACCGTGAAGTTATCTATATTGAGCTTGCTCAAAGGAGGTTGCCCCCTCGAAGTGGCCTGCGATCAATAAAAGCAATTCTGAGTTCTATTATTTATGTTATCTCATCTATTCTCATTAATTAGTTATTGCAGGTTCTTCACATCTGGTATCAGAGCACTTTCTTGGGCTCCCTGGGTGAAATTTCTGACAAATTTTTTTTCGCATCTATTGCAGGTTTTGATCTAGGAATAATCCCTATTCGTTTAACTGTGGGAAGTACTTGGGAATAAGCCCTAAAACTCATTGTGAGGAGTACCATGGGAACCCCGAAGTAGCTGTCCCATTGAGAGGACCTGCCAATGAAAAGGGAAACAACCCCTACCTGATTGGCTAGTCCCCACCAGTGAGGTAAACCAAGAGCTGTTGTTTGTGGCAAAGTGGTTATCAATTTTACCTGAGTAGTGGAGTGAGGAGTACTTCCCCAATATGAAATCCGTTAGACAGCATTGGTGGCCGAGTGAATCCCCTGAACCGATAGGAAGCTAAACATACCTGGGGTCCATATCTATTTTCAGCTGCACTATTGCCGATCACTTCAGCGGCATTACAGATCCATTTGTTTTAGATCCATTCTAAAAGCCAGTTCCAATCCATCCATTTTAGGTCCATTCTAAAAGTCGTTTCAGATTCAACCGTTTTCGCTCCATTCCAATGTTAGTTTTTCAGAAATTTCAATCTGATCTAGGATCATAAATGAGAGAATAACATGTACAGCATATCTACAACATATCAATCATGGACACAATAATGCAAGCACACAAGAGACATAGAGTTTCAACGGGGAAAACCAAGAAGGTGAAAAACCTCGCAACTTCTTCAGAGATAGATAGAGAAATGATACAACCCAAGCATAAGAGATATACTCCTAGCAGTGGCTTCTCCTCCTCCACTAGTGCACCACTCTCCAATGAGTATAAGAGTGAGAAAGTGAATAATCAAATAGAGTGCCTCCCGCACTCTATTTATACTTGACTTGACTTGCCTAATAACCTTTACTAGATTGGCCTCAACTTAACCACTTAACATAATGCTGACAGGGCCAACCCCCAATAGGGTGGTCTAATAACCCTTTAACCCACATGACTTATGCAGGGCCGACCCCAACAAGGTGGTCTAATAACCCATCAAGTATAACTTACAATACTTACAATATAAATGACAACACTTCCGTATAGAGGAATAATAACATCTCTATAGGAATACAAACACTTCCGTATAGAGGAATAATAACATCTCTATAGGAATACAATATACATATATGAAATACATTCCAAAGTTACAATTACATCAACACTCCCTCTTAACTAGGAAGGTATTTCTCGACATAGATCTGCTAGCACAAGTCTTCTTCTCTGGATCATCGTCATCGTCACTGCTGCTGCTATCTCAATCAATCTCCAATCTACTCGTCACAGGAAGTTCTACAGAGCTAGTGATTTTTCATACTAGATGTAGGCCTGCCACCTACAAGTCTTCATCATCTACAGAGCCAGCCCTTTTTTCATGCTGGATGTATCACAGAACCAGCCCTTTTTCATGCTAGATGTGACCTAGAACAAATCTAGGATTTCCACCACAAAGCCAGTCCTTTTTCATACTGGATGGGACCTAGAACAAATCTAGGATTTCCGCAACAGAGCCAGTCCTTTTTCATACTAGATGGGACCTAGAAAAAATCTAGGATTTCTGCCAGAGAGCCAATCCTTTTTCATACTGGATGGGACCTAGAACAAATCTAGGATTTTTGCCACAGAGCCAGTCCTTTTTCATACTAGATGGGACCTAGAACAAATCTAGGATTTCTGCCACAGAGCCGGTCCTTTTTCATACTGGATGGGACCTAGAACAAATCTAGGATTTCCACCACAGAGCCAGTCCTTTTTCATACTAGATGGGACCTAGAAAAAACCTAGTATTTCCGCAACAGAGCCAGTCCTTTTTCATACTGGATGGGACCTAGAACAAATCTAGGATTTCCCCCGCACAACCTCAAAAGAGCATCCCAGAACTTATTACGAGCACACAGCCCAACCTATCGGATCTCCTAGGGTTACATTACATGTGGTCATGGAAAAACCTCGAAAGAGCATCCCAGGACTACATTACATGCCATAGGAGAAAACCTCGAAAGAGCATCCTAGGACTTATTATGGGCACACATCCCAACCTATCAGATCTCTCGTGGAAATATTACATGTCCTCCCAGAGCAATGCCTCAAAAGATCATCCCAGGACTAATTACGGTTACCCAACCCAACCTATCGGATCTCCTAGGTCATTTTACATGCTCATCTGCACAACCTGTCCATGGCCATAGAGCATCAACCTTATACTCATCATACATCATCCTGATGTACATCATCACATGATTATAGCATCATCCTGATGCATATCATCTGGAGCAACATCCTGAAGCTCGTCATCCATGATCATCCTGATCATAACAATGTATCCACCTGATACATATCATCTGGAGCAACATCCTGAAGCTCATCATCTATGATCATCCTGATCATACAATGCATCCACCTGATGCATACATAGTATCTACCTAATGCATATCATCATACATGATCTACCTTATCATACAATGTATCTACTTGATACATATCATCATACATGATCTACCTGATCATACAATGTATCTACATGATACGTATACAAATACATGATCCAACTGATCATATCCAGCATCCAACATGATGCATATACATATACATGATCTAGCTGATCATATCCAACATCCAACATGATGCATATGCATATACATGATCCAACTGATCATAACAAGCATCCAACATGATGCATACAGAGTAGCAACTGGAGCATCATCCTGATGCTCATCATACAATGCTTACATCCACAGCCATGGGAAGGATCCTCCTCTCACCATGCTTGAAATGGCTCCTACAAATGTGTCCATCACTTCTTCCTCGAAGTGTCATCAATCTAAAGAACACCAAGCCTCTCTCTAAAGTACTCAAACTTCACTCTAGCTAGTGGTTTCGTCAACACATCTGCAACTTGCTCATCCATCGTAACATACAGGAACTTCACTACTCCTCTCTGCACCATATCCCTGATATAGTGATATTTGATCTCGATGTCCTGTCATGGAACATAGGGTTCTCAGACAGCTTCACACAACTTTGGTTATCACAAAATATACCAGTAGCATCCAACAGGAGATCAAATAACTCAGACAGTAGCTTCCTCAGCCATACTGCCTCACAACTAGCCGAACAAGCTGTAACATACTTTGCTTCGGCTGTACTCAGTGCTACGCATGACTGCTTCCTTCTAAACCAGGAGATCACACCCGATCCCACACTGAAGCAGCACCTAGAACTTCTCTTCATATCTGCAGCACTGCTTTCCCAGTCTGAATGAACATAACCCTGCAGGTCAAACTTTTGATTCACATCATACTTGAGCCCATGATAAATTGTACCCTTCAGGTACCTCAGAATGAACACCTCTGAATCCATCAGGAACTGGCTCAATGTGTTCACCGCAAAGCAAATGTCTGGTCTCATGTTCATCAGGTACATCAAGGACCCAATCATATGATGATACACAGTGACATCAACCGGATCAGATGAAGCATCACACAGAAGCTTCAGGTTTGAAGCCATAGGTGTGGCCATGGCCTTGCAGTCCATCATCCTAAACCTCTTCAGGATATCTACTGCATACTTCCCTTGCCCAAGGAAGATTCTATTTGCATTCTTCCACACCTCCATGCCTATAAAGTAGTGCATCATCCCCAAGTCCTAGGAGCTTGCTTCAATCCATTCAAGGCTTTCTTCAACCTCCACACATATGACTTTTTGTCATGTGTCTCAAAACCAAGTGGCTGCTCCACATACTCTTCCTCCTCGACTGCACCATTCAAGAAGGCTGTCTTGACGTCCATCTGGTGTATCTTCCACTTCATCACCGCATCTAGAGCAAGTACTGATCTGATGGAAGTGTATCTGGCTACATGAGCAAAAAGTCTCTTCATAGTCTATTCCCTCTTTCTAGGAGAAGCCACGAGCTACAAACCTCAGTTTCTATTTCTCTATGCTACCATCTGCATCATGCTTGATCTTATAGATCCACTCGGAAGTCACAACAGACTTCCCTTCAGGTCTTGGGACTGCATCCCAAACACCATTCTTCGTGATCGAACGATACTCCTTGATCATGGCATTCTTCCCGAATCCTGGGAACTTCAATATCTTCAATAGATAACTTTGTTGTTGAATCAAATGTTGTAGTCCTTCTTTTGTAGGTGATGGTATACGATATTTCCTACAAAACAAGTTAAATTGCATGATTAGAAACATCTCATAGTTTTCAGAACAAATTCTTACACATAAATAAATATGTCATACATTCATGCAATTATCTTATCCAATGCTTCAATACAACATTTATCCACATCCCGTAACTTTCTAGATGCCTTCCAATCTCTACCAGAACATTGTTAAGAGTGTGCACAACTCCCAACATGTTAGCAAAGAGGTTTCATTCTAGATAAGTAGCAATGGAATGTTGTACAGTGCCATAGGCCACTTACCCATCACATGCATATTAGTAGTATACAGTTCATTAATGCAATTATTCTAATATGCATAATACACACCCTAAGTCTAGGAACATAAGCATATACATCATTGAACAATATGATTTAAACAAACAAGTATGCAAGAAATGACAATTCAAATACTTATATGTGTTTGGTTGTAGGGTGGACTCCCTCTCAATATTTGCTTCCTTGCAGGAACTACTGGAGTGTGCTCCTTCTTGATCTTTGCTTCCTGGATTACCTATCTTTGAACTTATATCCATCCTCGATCACTATGCATACTTACTAGTATCATCATTGTGTTATCCTCGAGATATCATACATAATCATACATTCATTAGTATAATCTTAATACTATCAAAACACAATAATCTTAAACATGTATGGTCAAGATCATTTCATACATAGATCATTTATTACAATTCTTTTACTTATGCATATTCCTATTTGACCATAGGATTTTTCTGGTTAGTCATATCATCAATCAAAGTAAGAAGCATAATATGCCTAAACCCATGATTACTAACTTCAATGACTAATCATTATCAATCATGCCACGTATACTTATATAAGAGATCCTAACACAAGGTAGGATTCTAACTTGATATAGGAAAAACATACCTAGATTAGCATCCTAGCTAGTTATGTCTTCTTGTTCTCTTCAGTGACTTGTGCTAGTAACCTGCATATCTCATAGGTTAACCATTATAGAACCAAGTTATACATACATCGTAAGTAGATCTTCTATGTGATCCATGAAAATAGATGAATCTTTGTCTTCATGTCACCATGGTCATATATTCTTGAGCTAGAGCATGATTTGTCTTTCTTGATGTACCTTTCATGTTAGCGGACAACATCAACCTCATACAACACCACAATGCATTAGTACAATCATAAGTGTCAAAACCCTAATCAATGAATATCTTATATCATGCATTCATATTTTTATTAAGGTGATACGACAATTCTAAAATTAATCAATATTGTACTAATCTTAATTAAGACAAACATAAACTTAATCATGAACAGATTTTGAAACATACCCATAAGTCATACCTGTCGAGTTTGCTTGTAATATTCTTACGTAAGTCCTTAGCCTCATCTCCCTCTGAAACTGGAACTTCTTTACTTATGCAGGTGACCAATCCATTATCTTCTAGGATTAACCCAATCCACTTGATTTGTAGAAACTGGATCTGGAGGTGGATTAGGGTTTGTTAGGGAAACCCTGAAAATTCAAAATTTGAATTTCAAACTTCTGAAAGGATAGAAAGATGCACCTTGATGAGCTAATCAACCTGGTATACTTAGAATTTGAAAACTGCAAAGTTTCACCCCTCAAATTTGCTTTTCAATCTTCTGGATTAACTAGGGAGGACCCTGAATTAGGGTTTGAGTTTCCCGGAGCTTCACCCAACCAAATAGTTTGATCCAAAGCTCGAAACTTTGATTTTTCAAAGGAGCTTCCAGCTATGGTCACAGATTTCAAAAATTCCCATTTTTGTAGAAGCCCTAATTTTTCACCTTTCCGATCAAGGTCCCGAAGTAGGGTTTGATCAAGCCTGGCCTTCTTCCCAACCAAAAAATTTGGTATTGGTCTCTCAATTTCAATTTGGATGAGGAGCATCCATATGCTGTCTTCGATTACAAAAATTCCAACTTTCTCCGAAACCCTGAATTCCCGGAGCCATGGATGAAGGTGCTCAAAATCCAATTCTGTTTTGATAGAAATATGCACCTGATTGTTTCTGGTGTAACTCTGACATTTCAGATCTACAGGGTCTGAAAATATTGAATGTGGTAGCCTGACCTGTTATCTTTCCAACCCCATAGGTCTGACCTCAAATGGATTCTCTAATAGAGAGGTATGCCAAGTGTCGCAATGTGACCTGTTTATGGGATAAAACAAGAGAGTGAACTTGTACGGAGTGCCACGTGTCACTGGTTCAATTTAGGCCTCTGAAAATCATACCTGTGAAAGTACAGTCCGTTCCCTACCTGCCACATTTTAGGAAATTTCATTTAGAGCTTCCTATCCCAAGTTGTGACCTTTTTTTCCTAGGTCACTTGTTTATGACTGAGATCCGGAAGAGGCCGAAACCCTATATTGTACAGCTCATAAATATTAAAGTACAACGAATTAGAGGCTCTCCTTTGGACACAAGGTACATGGGGATCTTATATTCGACCTATAATATTTTCAGATCCTAAAACCTCTCCAAAATGAATTTATAGTGAAAGTACTACGATGACTGGTTTTTGCTATATCAAGCCCTAGATTCGCAAGTGCAACAAGTGTCATAAATGGCATACCATGCCTTCTTTCAGGATAGCTCTGATACCATGTTAGTTTTTCAGAAATTTCAATATAATATAGGATCTTAACTGAGAGAATAAAATGTACATCACATCTATAGCATATCAATCATGGACACAATAATGCAAGCACACAAGAGACACAGAGTTTCACCGGTGAAAACCAAGAAGGTGAAAAACCCCGCAACTTCTTTAGAGATAGATAGAGAAATTATACAACCCAAGCATAAGAGATATACTCCTAGCAGCAGCTTCTCCTCCTCCACTAGTGCACCACTCTCCAATGAGTGTAAGAGTGGGAAAGTGAATAATCAAATAGAGTGCCTCACGCACTCTATTTATACTTGACTTGACTTGCCTAATAACCCTTACTAGGTCGGCCTCAACTTAACCACTTAACATAATGCTGACAGGGCCGACCCCCAATAGGGTGGTCTAATAACCCTTTAACCCACATGACTTATGCAGGGCCGACCCCAACAAGGTGGTCTAATAACCCATCAAGTATAACTTATGACACTTACAATATAAATGACGACACTTCCGTATAGAGGAATAATAACATCTCTATAGGAATACAATATACATATATGAAATACATTCCGAAGTTACAATTACATCAACATCCGAGCCATTCCAGATCCCTCTGTTTCTGATCCATTCCGAAAGCCGTTTCAGATCCAGTCTGGAAAAAAAAAAAAAACTCCTGGTTATGGTTGTCACCCGCGCAGATGCAAAAACCATGGAGGAAGCACTTGCAACCATCCAAACCACACTCCAAGATCTGGATGAAAAATTTCTTAGCCTCCATCTTGATCATTGAGCCATGAAGAACAAACAACAGCCCGAGTCTTCATCAGACAATGGGTTCTCTTCTTCCAACAATTTTCATGGTCCGAAGCTTGATTTTCCTCACTTCAATGGTACTGATCCGACTAGATGGATCTATAGTGTAGAACAGTATTTCAGTCTGCATAATACTTTTGATGTCCAAAAAGTTCCACTTGCATCCTTTCATTTGGAACAAGAAGCCCTTCAATGGCACTGTTGGTACATCAAGTCTCATGACGAGCCAAAATGGACAGATTTTTTCCAACTCCTTTTGCAACGATTTGGTCCTAATGCTTTTGATGACTTCACCGGAGCACTCACTAAACTTCATCAAATTGGCACTATGAGAGAGTATTAGGTAGAATTTTAGAAACTAGCCAATCACACAGAAGGATTTTCTAATGAATTCTACAGGAGTTGTTTTATCAATGGTCTCAAGGATGAAATCCACTCAGAGGTTAAAATGTTATGTCCCAACACAATGATGGAATCCCTAGGGTTGGCTAAGTTGGCAGAAGACAAGATTGCATCCCAACAACGCTCCAAACCCACTTTTGTTCCCTTCTGAAATGATGGCTATTTTGCATGCAGTACATAAGTGGCAGCCATCCCTATTAGGGAATTATTTCTGCATCAAAACAGATCTCTAGATTCTGGAAAATTTCCTAGAACAATGGGTCTCCTCCCCAGCACACCTGAAATGGGTTATCCCACTCATGGGTTATGACTATGCAATCACTTACAAGAAGGGTAAGGATAATATGGTGACAGATGCTCGTTCTCACACATTTGATGACCCAGTTTCTCTTACAGCTATTTCTCTGCTTGTTCCAAATTGGTTGCAATCTATTCAACAAGGCTATCTCTTCTATGACCTCCATGCTTCTTCATCGGCAGGGCACTCTGGGTTACTCAAAACTTATGACCAGGAACAATGTAAATTCTTTTGGCAAGGACTGAAAATGACAATTCAACAGATGGTGGTTGACTATGATACTTGACAGGTCAACAAGGGTGAAATGACACTCCTTTCGGGACTGCTCGAACCCTTTCCCATCCCCAGACATATTTGGACAACTATTTCTATGGATTTCCTAGAAGCGCTCTCGTGGTACAATACCACATCTAAAAGGACACCATATGAAGTAGTCTATGGACAGGCACCACCAGTTCTTCTTCCATACACCCTCAGTAGCTCCCCAGTTCAGGAAATTGACTCGGTTCTTCGAAACCGCGATCAGATTCTTCTCATTTTGCAGGACAATGTTCACATGGAAAGAATTCAATTGAAACAACAAGCCAATCAGCACTGTTCTAAGCACACTTTTTATGCAGGTGATATGGTTCTTCTTTGTCTATAGCCTTCCAAGCAATCCTCCCTGAAACTCAAAAGATGCCAATGGACCAGAATGCAAACCGAGGATGCTACAGAGGAACCACTCCTTCAAATTCTGCATCAATTTTCACATCTAAAGCTTTGAGGAGAAATATTTTTCTAAGGGAGAGGGGATGTTAGAAACCCATATCGACCATTCTATTTACTTTGTTAGTATATTGTTGTTGGATGCATATGCTTTGTAAGTCACGTCGTAGTATTTGTTGATCCATAGTTTGTATTATTGTTGTTGGATGCATATGCATTGCAAGTCGTCCCATAGTAATTGTTGATCCATAGTTTGTATCAGCCCATGGTTTGTATTGACACATGGTATTGACCCATGGTATTTGCGCCTAGACTTAGTATATAAGTTTTTGTTGAGACCAATGAAGGTACTATGAATTTATTTGTATTGATCTTGCTCAAAGGAGGTTGCCCCCTCGAAGTGGCCTACGATCAATAAAAGTGATTCTGAGTTATGTTATTTATGCTATCTCGTCTATTCTCATTAATTAATTGTTGCAAGTTCTTCACATCAATGATATGAACCGTTACACCAAAACCCTGAGGTGTTAGTGAAGGCCTCCCACTAGGATCTTAACATCCCACCACACTTTGCAGTCCAGACTATGGCCTGGATGTGCGCCCGTACGATGGTGTCCCCTTTGAGTCGTACGAGCCTCGAATGAACACTGCAATGCCAACATTTCCACCCACTCTGTGACTCGAACTTGTGTGGAGGCTCTGATACCAAATGATGCGAACTGTTACACCAAAACCCTAAGGTGTTAGTGAAGGTCGCCCACTAGGGTCTTAACACTTTCATGAGTTCTCCATTGAATATAACATATGCTTGATCAAAGTGGTTAAAGACATAGGGGATATGTTGAAATAAATATCCCCCTCCCTTCTTATGATATCAAAACAAACCTGGACAAGAATCCCAATTGACACGATCTGGTAGGTGACTTAGCTTGTAGCTATTATAATTTGATAACAATCTCCAAATCATATTAGTTATTACCTCCTTTTTTGTATGTTGATAATCAACAACCTTCTCTGGTGCAATGCTATTAGTTGTATATTGAAGTTGTTTTGAGATCCAAAGGAAATACATTCAGGGGACATGGAAAAAGAATATGACTAAGCATAGAAAATGAAGTTTGCATTGAATTTGTTGGAACTGTTGTGTGTCAAATAAATTCATAATGTTGAGGCAAATATGCACAATCAATGTTAATGCACATCGTATATAGAGAAAATTCTATATAAATGATGGCTATAGGAATTATACTTATGAAAATAGAAACAAAAATAACAACATATCTTCTCTACAATCATTAAAAAAAACAATTTTTAAAATAATAAAAATAAACAAATAAAAAATATGTTTTAATACCCTTTATCATATATCATTGAACACCATTTATGATGGATCTAGTTGTTAACATACCCAAACAAATTCATGAGGATATTTCACCCACCCCTATGGTGTTGGAATTTGTAAAACCCACGTCTATGTCATTTATTACCTTAGTAGCACTAATTAATCATTTTTTGATTAATTCCTATGTATTAGACTAGGTAGTTGGCCTAAAACATCATTGTGTGGACCACAAGCTTCCTAAAACCACTACAGTGCATTCCTAGAGATCTTGTATAAGATTCTAGCTACTTTTAGCTAATCCTGGAAAAGAAAGGTGCATTAGCTGCTTTTACTTCTTTTTACCACTTTTTGGTGAAAGCTAAAAGCTAGTTGACTAGTCATAACTGTTGTTTGGCCAACTCATCCTCCATGATGTTTCTTCCTTCCAAATTCTTCATTTGGCATGGGTTTCCATCACACATCACTATCTGATCACTAAATCAGAAATTCGTGAACCTTTGGAGTGAGTCGGAGAGCACACTTGCCACCTAGGGGGTTTTTCATAATTTTAGTAAGTTTTCTTTTGTGAGGATTCGAATGGAATCCTTATGCATTCGAATATATGATGTAATTCTATATATTTAAATCATATTACTTTCCCAAGGTTGGTTGATGTATTATTATTCATGAGAGTAATTTTGTTTGCATCATATGTGACTTTTTTTCAATTTTCTTGACTAGTTTTGTGAGAATTACTTGTGAGAGTTGTAATTTATTGATCAGATCTTGGTGTGAACTAAATTTCACATGGTATCAGATCTATCAAGCTATTCTTTTCTCCATTGATTTTCTTGCGGGATCCAACCAGTCTCAAGGAGGGCGCATTCAGTCATCTACATGGCACATTCAATCACCTAGAGGGCACAACAAATCATCTTAGGGCACACCCAAACCACTCTAAAAGCTATTTCAAAGCTTCCATGAATCAGTCACATCATATAATCCTCACTCCATTCAATTATTTTTACTGGAAAGCGCAGATGGAGATCATGTTGAGGAGCAAGGGCCTCTATAGGGTGACTATGGCAACTGAACCTAAGCCAACCTCAGCAATTGAGAAATCAAAGTGGCATAATCGAAGAGATGAAGCCTATGGTCTCCTGTGTCTCACTACATCCAAGGATATTTTATTTCATCTATATGTTCTTACCTCTCCCAATTAATTTTGGATAAAGCTTCAAGAATTGTTTGGTAAGACAGATGAATTAAGAGGCCACCAACTGGATAATGAACTTGTTTCATTGAGTCCACAGAATTTCAAGAACCTTCAAGATTTTTTGATCAAATTTCAAGTCACTTGTTCTACAGTTGAAGAAATGTGGAATTGATAAAAAGGATGAGAAACTAATCTTGGCCATTCTCTCCAAGATTGGCCATGATTACTCAATCTTTGTTTTGACCTTCCACTCCACAAGGAAGGCAGTTTGAAATTGGAAGATCCCTACACTCTCAAAATTCATGGAGTCTCTTACAAAAGAACAAGACAAGTTGGTATTGATGGGATCTATAAAAAATCCATCAAAATATCACTGTTTGAATGTTGGAGATTCAAAGGGTTCGAAAGGAAAGAAGAAGGGAATTTCAAGAAGCCCACTAATCAGAGGAAGGACAAGCAGAAGAAAATGAAGACTCCTCAAACTCAAATTTCAAGAGAAATCCAAACAAGAAGAATGAGAAGGAAATGTGTAACTATTGCAACAGGGGATTTCATCCTAAAATATCCTCCATGAAGAAGACCATTGATCAAATGGCTCAACTCCTGGAGAAATCCAACATTCCTCTTCTTGAGAGCGCAAGGAGGAAGGATGGAGGACAAAATTATGAAGATAAGGAGCGACTGCATGCACTGATGGAGAGCACATCAAATCCTACCTCATTCATCATTGACTCAGGATATTCAAGGCACATGGTGTCCACAAGAGAGAGCTTCTCATCTCTTGACTATTCCAGTGGTCCAACCATTGTGTTGGGTGATGATTCTGAAACTTCAAGAAAAGGTAAAGGGAACATTGATCTAGATTTTGGTACATTCACTAATGTTTTGTATAAAATATTTGGTCACCTAAATTATAAATATCTTTACCAACTACATGAGAAATAAATGGTCATAGGGCTTCCCAATATCAAGTTTTCTAAATTTTTTTAGGTTTTTGTGGTATGCAGAGTTTGAGTGCATTGTCGGATAATCCACAATCGGCATTTTAGTTTTAGTTTTTGTCGACGTTTTGAATCCTAAGTTGGATTCATCTTTAGGATAGGACGTGGTGAGAAACTCTTCTACACATTTTTTGTCCTGAAGATGAATCCATCTTAGGATTTGAAATGTCGACAAAAACAAAAGCTAAAATGTCGACCGTGGATTATCCGACAACCCACTCATTTTCTAAAGGTGTCTGTCAAAGATGCATCCTAGGAAAGCACCCAGAGCATAAGTTTGAAAGAGAAAAAAATGAGTGAACCTCAGCACCCCCGGATCTTATTCATTGTGACATATTAGGTCCATTCCCCCATGAGTCTTTGAACCATTCCAAATACATCCTTAACTTCATAGATGACTTTAACAGGTACTGTTAGATCTATTTCATCAAGTTAAAGTCTGAAGTATTCGGTATGTTCAAGCTTTTCAAGGCCTCAGTTGAAAACCAGACTAGTAGACATATCAATATCCTTAGATCTGATAATGGTGGGGAGTACATAAAATATGATACTCAGCAATTATGTGCCTCTTCAGGCATACAGATGCAACACATTGTTCCCTACACACCTTAATAGAATGGTGTTGCTGAGAGCAAGAACAGATCATTGAAGGAGATGGCCACATGCATGCTTGAGGAAAAGTATTTATCTCCAAGGATTTGGGATGAGGAAATAAATTGTGCCACATACATTCATAATAGAGTGCCTTACAAATATCTCAATGGAATCACTCCTTTTGAGGCTTGGACTGGGCACAAACCTGATATTCTCATTTCAGGATTTTTGGCTCCAAGGCTTGGGCTAGAATTCCACTTGAGAAGAGGAGGGATATGCAGCCCTAAAGCCAACCTTGTATTTTTTTTAGCTATTCAGAGGACTCCAAAGGCTACAAGTTTCTGAACATGGCAACTAAAAAATCCTTTATTGAAAGAAGTGTTCAATTCAAAGAAGAGCCCTCTCAGAATGATGGAATTGGAGAGCCATCCACACCACCACCTGAAGATGTAAGTGAAGTTCCTCTTGAATTTTTTTATTCTGATATTTATGATGATGAACACCATTTTATTACATATACTAATTCACCAACAAAGCCAAAGTGGGCTGCTAAGACTCTTCAAGCAACCACTAAACTAGTGGGAAATCCTCAGGACATAAGGAGGACTAGATCACAATTTGAGAATGCTCTCAATGTGAATGATCCTTAATTATCTGAGAGATGTTATTTGATGGTGGATTATGATCCTCAGAAATATGAGTAATCCTCACATGACCCAATATGGAATTTTTCTATGGATGAGGAGTTTCATTCACTACAAAAGAATGAGACATGGGAGCTAGTCAAGCTCCCTACGGGAAGAAAATTGGTAAGGTGTAAGTGGATCTTCAAGATCAAGTGTACATCTGATGGTGTAGCAGTGAAATATAAGGCTAGGCTTGTGGAAAGGGGCTTCTCCCAAGTCCATGTCCTTGAATACAATGAGACTTTTGCACCAGTTGCACAAAAGGATTTGATAAGACTAGTTCTGGCAATTTCTGCTGCCAAGCGATGGGAAGTACATCACATGGATGTCAAAAGTGCCTTCCTCCATGGATATATTGAGGAAGATATTTATATGCAGCATCCAGAAGGCTATACATCTGACCCTAACTATGTGTACAGGTTGAGGAAGTCCATATATGGGCTTAAGCAAGCCCCTAGGGCTTGGTATGCCAAAATGGACAACTTTCTCTTGTCACAATCTTTTGCTAGATGCAAATCTGATCCAAATGTTTACATAAAGATGATTGATGGCTCAATTCTAATTATTGCGTTATATGTTGATGACCTACTAATCACAGCTAGCTCTACTAATCAAAATGCTTCATTAAAGACTGCCTTGCATCAAGCTTTTTCCATGACTAACTTGGGAATTCTTAAGCAATTTTTGGGCCTTGAGATTTCTCAAACTGAGAATGGAACTAAGGTATATCAGTCCAAATATACATATGACCTGGTAAAGAAGTTCAATATGGCTGCTTGCAAGCCTTCAAAGACTCCTTTCCTTCCAGGAGTTAGACTTGAAGAAGTAGAATCTACACCATTGGTGGACAACACCCTTTATAGGCATCTTGTTAGTAGCTTGTTATACTTGACTCATACTCGACCTAATCTTGCATATGCAGTGAGTGTGGATTCAATATACATCAAGCATCCACATGACCTCCATTGGAGGGGTGCAAAAAGAATCTTTCATTATGTGCAAGGCACCAAGACTAATGGAATTCACTATGTTGTAGATTCTAGCATAGATCTTCTTGGCTTTACTAACTCAGATTGGGTTGGTGATAGCCCTAACAGAAATTCCACATATGGATTTGTATTCATGCTTGGAGATGTTCCTGTTTATTGGTCTAGCAAGAAACAGAGTACAATTGCACTATCTTCAGCAAAGGCCGGGTACAGAGGAGCAGTGAATGCTACTACTCAGTGTGTGTGGTTGCAGGGTATTCTTTCATAGTTTGATATTTCCTTTAGTACTCCTATTGTCATATTTTGTGACAATCAGAGTGCTATAAGGGTCTCAAGTGATCCAATAGAGAGACAAATGACCAAGCATATTGAGATCCATACGTAGTACATCAGGAGTTTAGTGCATGACCGGATCATTGACTTGTAGTATTTCCCAACAGGTGAGCAAACTGTAGACATCTTCACCAAAGATTTTACTGCAAAGACTTTCAGCTATTTGAGATCATTGCTTGGGATGGTTGAACATGTGGTGGAGTGAAGGATTGATCAAAAATCTTTCAATTTTGATTATGTCAATTTTTTAGGGAGGTTTTTCCCATGAGGTTTTCCTTGTTTCCTTGTTTCATGGACAAGGCAGTATTGTACAGGGTGACCATGTCTTGTTACTGGGCCCTAGTTTTTATTTCTGATTTTTAGCACATAAATTCAGACTTATGGGGGGTGTTGGAATATTTAAAATCCACATCTATGTCATTTATTACCTTAGTAGCATTAATTAATCATTTTATGATTAATTCCTATGTATTAGACTAGGTAGTTGGCCTAAAACATCATTGTGTGGACCACAAGCTTCCTAAACCCACTAGAGCATATTACTAAAGATCCTGGATAAGATTCTTGCTATTTTAAGCTAATCCTGGAATAGAAAGGCACATTAGCTACTTTTACTACTTTTTACCACTTTTTGGTGAAAGCTAAAAGCTAGGGTTAGATATTTAGGGTTTCGATTTCTTAAAAAATTTAGGACTAATACTATAATAACCTCTCTGAAAATTAGAAAATTATCTCTCTTTAAGTCTCGAACCCTAATTCCCCTTGGCCAACCTGTGCTTATGTCTTATCTCTACATCTTATTACTATATATCCTAGATATTATTCTCTTCTTAACTTGACAATACGTCCTGAGGATGAATCATGTTATGGATTTGAAACGCCAACTGTTAAATATGGATACTGCAGATTCTCCGAGACCTCCCCAAAGGTAAAAACTAGTTGACTAGTCATAACTATATTTGGCCAACTCATCCTCCATGATGTTTCTTCCTTCCAAATTATGGATTTGGCATGCTTTTCCATCACACGTCACTACCTAATCACTAAATCAGAAATTCGTGAGCATTTGGAGTGACTTGGAGAGCACACTTGCCACCTAGGGGGGTTTTGCATAATTTTAGTAAGTCTGCTTTTGTGAGGATTCGAATGGAATCCTTATGCATTCGAATATCTAATGTAATTCTATATATTGACAACCTATTACTTGCCCAATGTTTTCTGATGTATTATTATTCATGAGAGTAATTTTGTTTGCAACATATGTGACTATTTTTTTAGTGTTCTTGACTAGTTGTGTGAGAATTACTTGTGAGATTTGTAATTTCTTGATCAGATCTTGGTGTGAACTAAATTTCACATATGGCACTGGAGTGTAAGTAGACATTTTCTTAAATATCCCTTATCCCATGCCCTTTTGCAAATGTTGCTTTAGATATTTTCGTAAATGGATTTAAAATCAAATTTATAATAAATTTCAATGGCTTTAATTTGATAGAGCATATTTACTATACTTTCCCTTTTTAGATATTAAGAGAAAAAAAATGTCTTTTCCAAATAAAATAAAATGTTATTTGACATCAAAACTGGCCTAATATTAATATATTTTGAGTAAACATGAACTAACAAACTTAAACCTATAGTGTATTTATGTTTCACAGATATTCAGAAATACCAAAAAATTGTGTTTTCCAAATAAAATAAAATGTGGTTGAACATCAAAACCTGCCTAATATTAATATATTTTGAATCAACCTTAACCTACAAAATTGAACCTATAGTAACTCCAACTAGACTATATCTAATTAAAATTAATATGGTGTTCATATTAGCCCTCAACAGAGTCATGATCCGCATAGTTACCTAAAGTTTCCAAAATTGTCCTAGGAATAGAACTTGCTCCTAGTTCTCTTCTCTTTGTCAAGAAATCAACCATCTTAAACCTATCATCAATTGCATTGTCTAGAATTAAAACAATTTGTGATTATTGCATAGATGATGCATGATCAGAGAAATCTTGTCAACACATTAATACTCTATCACAATTATTATTATTATAGGTAGCACCATAGTTTTCCTAAGATGCATGACCTCTTTGTTGTTATTCAATGTCTAGATATGACAACTAAGACAAACCGTTGCTGCAACTATGTGAATATGAATATGATGGCAATGGGTATTGTTGCTTCCTACAGAAAAGCACGACATGCATTTCTTTATTTTATTTTTCATGGTATGATGTGTCTCCTCTAATCTAAACAAATTTTCTTATTCGTATCAGGAAATCCAAAATTAAAGACAAAGTAAATGCAGAAGAAATTATGTCACATTGTCAAAATGATTGGTTTTAGTGCAACCACTCATATGTTTTATGAATGGAAAAGTGTGTGGAGGGTTTGGTAGTTGGATTGTCTAAAAGGTGGCCTATTGTTCTTTCCTACAAGGCTAATTCTTGGTTGTATGTTGATACCCCCATTCAACATTCACAAGAAAAAAATATGCATGCAAGTACACCCATATTCTCTCTTTAACACACACATACCCATGCAAGGCCTCAAGTACATCATATGAAGATGTATTTATAGACATAATTGAAAAACACTACCAATTGCTCACTGAACTGACTTTAAATTGAAATAATGGGAAAGATTTGTAAGGGCTATCAGAAACATGAAGTTCATTTGAAATACTGAACAAGACTTGGTAGGGATATCAGAAACATGAATGACATTGGCCAAATCTATATGCCACTTAGGCCAACTAATTGAAAATATTTGGTTTTAACCACATGCAGGCCAATCACAGAGGCATAAAACTAAAATGTCCCAATGTTAAGTACATCATGATTCCATTTAGGTCCTAGTTCTATCATTCGGTAGAAGCAATGTTATGATTTCTTCTGTCTTGTGTGAAATTTGATCATATCACCGATAAGTATCAGGATTCAGAGCCATCGATGTGTATCTTAACATTTTCTGTATCATTCTAGAATTCGTGTGTTGACATTCATGTGTTTGTGTATTGGGTTATGAAGTTTGGCTATCCTTAAGTCTATCCTTCTTCAAGCTTTTAGACAATTCACTGGAAGGTCCAATTCCCAAAGGTGGAGTGTGTGAGAATTTCACAATGTTTTCTTTATTGGGAAACAAAGGTATATGCGGAAGGACATTGGGTATGAAATGTGAATCTGGAAATACATAAAATTCATGTTTGTTGAACACTTGGGTGGTTATAGGAATATCAAATGCAAGAATTATTGCTCTATTAATCTTAATACTAGTCATACTCAGATGGAAAATAGTAAGACATGAAACTCTTTTAGAACTAAAAAATGGAAACAAATTCAATGCAACCATGGAGCCAAACCTTTGCTTTCTCAGCAAAAAATCCAAGGAGCCACCTCTTAGCATAAATGTGGCCATGTTTGAGAGGCCTCTCCTTCGATTAAAATTAGTTGACATCAAGTTCATCCCACCAATAATTTATGCAAGACCAATATCAATGGAGATGGTGGGTTTGGGACAATTTATAAATCCATGCTTCCCAAGGGGAAAATGGTTGCAATTTAGAATCTAAGCCAAGCCAAGACTTAAGGACATAGGGAATTTCTAGCAAATATGGAAACCTTGGGGAAAGTAAAGCACATGAATATAGTGCCACTTCTTGGGTATTTCTCATTTGGGAAGGATACTTTGTTGGTATATGAGTATATCGTGAATGGAAGCCTTGAATTGTGGTTAAGGAATAGGGAAGATACATGCATGCACATACATGTCCCAAGTTGTTGAATATGTGCATATAAATACTTGCCTAGTTATAAATAGAGATATGAACATTTAAAGGCACATTTTCCACCAGAACAAATCAAAATTGAAATCTTAAATAGATTATATATTATCTCACCATGAAGCTTACAAAAGCGAAAGTCTGCTAAAAAAATTCAGATTATTAACAATAATCATAAGACACAAATTTCCTATATAAAATCAAATTTTGATGGACCATAGGATAGTACATACCATGTCATATTGTATTTAATATCATTGTTTGGGACATCCAGTTGCTTCCAACATTCAAACTTATAAACTATCTAGGATGTAAGAAAAATATGAAAATTAAAAATCTATTTAGTAGAGAAAAGAGAGTACCAGCGAGGATATTGCTTCCTCAAACGCCCTGTGAACAATGGTAGTGAGACATGCAGCATTAGATATGGCATATATCTGTTATATGTCTGGATGACACATCTGGTATATGTCTGGCTGGTCCATTATGCTCTTTTTGTACTGGGCCCGTGAGCAGTTTGTATGCTTTCTGACAGTTGGTGTTATTTACTATTTCGTATATTAATAGTAAGTTAAATTTTTCTGTAAAAAAAAGATATGGCATATATCCATGTAATGTTTAGAGCTAGAAAACACAAACAATTGGCTTAAAGTTTCCCAAAAAGCTGAATGTGAAATTTTACCTGAAATTGTTCCCATTGATGTTATCTCAACCCGCCCCCTAGAGCTGCTGAAAGGGCCGCACGTTGAGCTATTGTATCCTTTCCATTCCCACTACTCAACGGATTCCAGGATTATGACTTGAATTGAGCTCCAACTCATCTTCCATCCATTTCGAAGAACTCACTACCTGGAAAATAATATAAATGAAAAGCTTGCTCAAAAAGCCTCTAAAAATAAGTAAATAGAAACATATTAGAAAAAAATTGGCAGCCAACATCTTTCAACAGATACCTATAATTTTTCTCAATTTGGCATCCATGTGGCAAAAACATATAATTAAAATTTTCATATTTTATAGAATGCAATTAGAAAAACCATGTTGGCAATGGATTTATCTTACAAGTGGCAGTGTTCCTTGGGTGATTTTCTGGATTGTCGATGACCATTGCACATTCCACATATAGTCCTTCCACTGCTTGAAGAGCCATATCACTCATGCTCCCTAATCTATTCATGGTTTTAGAAAGCAACTTCGAAGATGGTTGATTTGTCTGGATAGGTGGAGCTAAACCAAACAACACAATATAAAACCATAAATTATAGAATAGTTTTAGCAAAGGAGGCTTTACATCTTGGGTATGATCAAAATCTGAACATATCTCTGGAACAAATGGCAGAAGCGGCCCTAGCAAATCAGCTGCACTCCTATATTAAAGAACAACCATTGGTAATTGAAAGTTGAAGCCTCTTTTCTATATGAAAGTAGAGAAATAAGAATTTAATACTTATATTTTATGTTGATCACTTCACTGCTTCTTTCTTATATATATCATGCAAAGTTAACAAATATCATTACAGCCACATTAGGAAAAACAAGAAGATTAATTCATTCTTAATTTTGGCAACCAAAAATGAACTCAGAGCTATCCATACGGCATGAACGTAATCAAAAGAAGAACCATATATATTATATACAGAAGCATGTCTCCTTTGCATATCCATAAGGAATCAGACTCCTAGTACATTGTTTCATGAGTTTTTGTCACTTATTTATCGGTTTTGCACTAAAATAGACTGTAAATATTTACATGTTGGCATGGTTAACATCCCGTCATTGTGAATTAGAGTAAAATCAAAATATGATCACTGCAAAAGATCTTCATTTATATGCAAAACTTATTAGAGTTCAAAATTAATTTATCTTTAATATGAAAACAAACCATTATTTCTGTAATGGAGACAAGTGGGGGGTTGATGTTCAAGGTTTTCCCAGGCTCTATTTGAATAGGAACGCAAGTGGGTTTTTCCATATCGCAAGTGAATGCAGATAGTGGGTACGAAAGAGTATCTCCAGAATTCGAGGTGAGCATAACAATGTTTATGAATTGAAATATTGACATGGGGATGATTGGGATTGCTAATAAATACTTTGATCCAGTCATCTTCTATTTCACCCTTGAAATGTATAGCTTTGTCTAGTGTAAGTATCTACTTTACATTCACATTGCCATTCTTTGCATCATCAATCCACATAATACTCTCATTTAGCGTGCTGGGATGAGCATGAGGTTACAAATTCATCTATTTAGTTGATTTTACCTGAGGATTTGTCATGGTTTAGTAAGAGAATAAATGCTTTTCACCTTGAAACTATGATAAAGATGGGAAGAAAAGATTTTTCGCAAATGATAAGAAAAGTTGGTAACAAGCTCAATCCTAAATGGATTAGTTGGTAAGGATGCCAGGGTAAATATCCCTAATAGTAGTGTAGTAGTTGTAGTTGCTAGATAGAATAAATCCTAGACTATGTTGATAATGCCCAGGCTCATATCATGGATTGGGTGAGATGGGCGCATGTAAAGTAGTTGCAGTAGCCACTAGAACTCTATCCTCCTAAAGGTAAAGCTTCCAAATCACTCATAAAGTAAATTCAACCCCTTTTCCACCTTTTCAAATTGAGAGGGTTCAGAATTCTGTATTATGTGAGTTCAGTCTAGAGGGAAGCGAGAGATGGGAGTGGCATTTTTTAAGCTGCTCGGTGAGCTTTACTATCAAGGTTATATCCATAGGCCACACAAATATACAGTAATTGATTTCATGATTGGAAGGAAATTAAATTTTATATACCTAAACTTTGTGTCACTAAACATGCAACTTTGAAGGTTATGAACTTTAACCCTCCAAAAAATTAATCAAATGGAGCAACCTGATGTAAATCAGCTTGAAAGTACCCTACATAATAGCTAAATTTACAATGATGTTTTCCCATATCCATACCATAGCAATTTGGTGTTAACAATTGCATACCTGGTTGCCATTATCTCCCCTAATTATGAAAACATATCCATCTCCTCCAAACCTTATTTTACCTCGGCTTCCCTTCTTTTTGCATTTGATCACCCATAGGTCCCCGATGTTGCATTTAACAGGTTCAATAGCAGTTTTTTTATGCTTGACCACTAGACCTATTTGATGGGCTCATTCGACAATTAGATATATGGTCTAGACATCTAGGTGCATAGGTAGCATGTGTAGAGCGTTTTATAGAAAAGAAAGATGAGGGCTAGACACAAATAAACACTGAACTTTTTACTAAAAAGTTAAAACAAAATCTTTCCCTCCTATTTTTGAAATCATTTCTAACCTAAAAATAAGCCTAAATTATAACTATAACCAAATTAATCCCATAATAATAAATCTCATCTATTCACCTAAAATAATATATTAATCAATACTTTAAAAAATAATTAAATTTAAAAAATTACATACCTAAATAGTAATTAATATCATATAATCTATTAGAAAATAAACATAATTCAATTCTTATATTAAAAGACCAAACAAAACCTTATTAAGATAAACTATAAACTATAATTAATAATCCTTAAAAAAATTAACTTTAATAATCTTCTTCTAACTTGATTTTAATCAATATATTAATCAAATAATCTTAAAAACCTCTTTATTATTGACCTTATATTATAATAATGAACTAAACCAAATGAAAAATGAATATTTGATCCTATCTTGTATTTATTCCAATATTTGGCCTTCAAAAATGATCGTGAAGCTTTCAAAAAAACATCTCCTAACCATGAACCTGCTTTTGGTTCAAAACTGTTGAAAACAACAAAATATTAACATAGCTTCCTTTCTCTCACAATATAAAAAGTGTTTTTTTATTTATTTTAAATTTGAAAAATGATAAAGAAATTATAACAGAATATTTAGGCCAAGGTTTTGAATAAATATAAATATTATGATAAAAACTTTGATGATAGAGTTTAGGGTCCCAACCTTGAACAATTTAAATAGACTTGGCTTGACTCTTGACAATTGGTTTGACATTAACATTTGGTTTGAATTACAGTTTGGCGTTCGTGATGGAATTTGAAGGGAGATTCGGCTTCGACCATGGTCTAATGATAGTTTTTTACACTACATGGAAAATAAATGATAAATTGTTGGAAAGTACCAAGGATTTTAGAGGCACATGGTTGGCCCCAACAAGCTATTTAGTTGAGGTTAGAGGAAATTTGTCCAATGAATGAACCCATTTGTCTTCTTTTTGGTTGGAAAGCAGGGGACCAAAACCCATAATCATAAGGTCACATGGGGTAGCATGGTCACATCAAGTTGTTTATGAATGTGGGTTTTTAGTGGGTGCAAGTTATATAAGTTATATAATTTTTTTGTTAAATGTTATTTTAGATCTCTACCATATTGCAAGGAGAACCATGATGAATGGATGCATATGGAGAATGAATGGAGGTTGTGAAATTGATAATTTTTATCTAACATGATGCAAAATTCATGAACTCGTTGAAAATTTAACAAACTGTCGAGAGGGTCAAACGACAACGATTTTTTTCAAACAAAATATGAACGCGACCAATTTCACAACATGAAAATGCCGAGAGAGAAATACAACAAATATCCAAGACTTGACTCAACCACACTATGATGATTGACATGATGCAACTTGGCGGATCTATCGAAGGGATAATACAAAAGAAACTTAAGAGGTGAAATAATATATGAACATGATAAGCACACCAAACTGGATGTGATGGTACATAAGAAATGATCTTGCAAAAAAGTTCAGTAGGAACACCTATGGCGTCATGTTTCGACAGTAACTCGTGTCTCTGAATCTATCTATAATGTTACAATTACTAAATTTTAACACTGCAGATGGATTTCGGGGGTCTCGGAATCCATCTGCATTGTTAAAATTTAGTAACAAATTCTTTATCAAAATTGAAATTTTCCATTGTCAGAGTGACACAACGAAAAATGACTAAATAAATGACCAATTCATATTCTTAATGTTATTTTTATATGGTCATTTTTATTTTAGTTACTTGTTATATAGTCGTATATTTTATCCCATGACCAAATTGGTCATTTATCTTAGTCGTTTTTAGTTGGCACACTTAAAATTGCTCAAGTTTGGTCATTTATTCCTTGAAAATACTGTGGTAACCAATTTTTTTGGACTACTGGTCACTTATCTCTCATTTTGTACTAGTGTATGGTCACTGAGTGATAGTCTTCAAAAAGCACTATTCCCCTTTTCATGAAAATTGGAGCAGAACAAATGATTTCCCTCTCCATCAATACCATGGTCTCCCTTAATGGAATTGAAATGACAAAATTTTTAACGAATTCTGAGCTAATATTCTCCTTTCATGACCAAAACAATATTTATATTTTCTAATTTTTGTTGATGTGGAAATATGTTGATGTGGCATGACACATGGATTCCCATGTGGTAGTAGGGTCTTATGTGTCCACCCTCAAGTATATGCCATGTAACATTCGAATGCCTTCATCTTCTCCCCACGAACGATGAGGATCAAGTACCTCTTTGATTCTCAACCATTTGTGGGGTCTTACATATATGTTGGATATCTAGTGGTCCATCCCCATGAGTTGATTGGATCCATCAACACAACTTCTAACACTAGATCTCTTCCATTCACAACATCACAATCACTCAATGAATAATAAGGGAGAGTCCCCCACAAATGGTGTGGATTGATTGAGCATATCATAGATTGAATCCTAGGTATTCATGCATGTGTACATGCTCAGATGATAAAATAGTGGGTCGCCCCATGAATGGTGTGGATATCGATATGCAACTCCCAACCTCAAATTGTAGAATTTCACGCATTTCAATTAGATCAAGAGGTAATATGATTTGTCTCCCCATGAACGATCACAATTTCATCGTGCATGCTTGATCTTTCAATCGTGGCCATTAACATGTTTTAACTTATGTGGCCTTCACACAAGACCCCCCCTCATGCCTATTATCAAAAGGAAAGAAATTCAAGTGCAAATGCCTAAATGTAGCCAAAGGGTTTTATTTACAAGATAAATTCACCATTTAATCTAAAAGGAAAATCATGATTAGTGCCCAAGAGCTAGAGCATGGGTTACAAGAATGAAGAGGATGAGTGATTGAGAATTACAACAGCGTGCTTGAGCATTACAACAGACTATGGGAAGAGGCATTAAGCCACCAAAGGAGATGAATAATTGGTGACAAGCACTCAATATCTTGAATACCTTAGCCATAAGGGGAGCTAAGCACCCAATCACAAAGCCCAAGAAGTCCAAATGACAAGGGTCCAAGACCGAGAACCAAGGGAAAGGGCACTAATTGGAACATTGTGCACATCTCCCATCAAGTTCCCCGATCAATGAATCACCTGGATAACTCTCCCACAAGGTGCACGAAGGTTAATGGTGGGTGTTTGAGCCTGTTAGTAATATTATACATAGATAAACTCAGATGGCGTAGGAAAAAGGATAATCTCCACGTACAAATAAGAGGGTGTACAAGAAGTCTCGCCACATGAAATGTAAAGGATTTATTTGTAATCTCGCGAGCTCTAGTAGTGAAGGGGGGACATCAGGTAAATAGAATACTGTCAGGGTGGAGAACGATATGAAAAGTGAACATTCCCACAAGAGGCCCTGAAGGAAAACCACTAGGTACGCGTTTCAATCACGTATCCATTCAGGAGGCCAAAAGTGGTTCTATTAAACCATTCTTGTAGGGCCCTGAAATCACGAAAATAGCTGGAGACTATTGCCTCATCTGTTTTCTATGAGGTTGTTTGCTGACAACATAAGCGGGCCCCACGTAAAGATGCACATTGAAAATGTACCAATCTCCAGATCTGGATTGGGCTATATTGACAACTCGGATCATTTCAGAGTGCTCAAAGAGCCCAATCCCTAGTACTTCAGGATCGTCCCTGAAGAAATACCGCCATCACCACATGGCAATGTTTTGTTGAGTTAGTTCCTTGAAGGCAGTTCCCCTAAACCATCGTCACATAATCCTGAAACAATTTCCCTCATACGGTCTATCGTTTCATGTCGTGCCGTCTCTTCCATGTCACACTACCACTAGCCGTACCCAAAGTGGTTATTACTGTCGATAATCATGGTCAAAGTACCTCATTTATTAAATAAGCCAGCTACCCCTCAGCTGATGAACTAATCTCAAAGCTCCACGTAGTCCCATTTTCGATAATGATCCAAAGGCTTCATACCAGCGCTATACAGAGCTCGATTTGGCCCCGGAGAGCTAAAATATGTATAGATCCCCATGGGTAAGGAATGGAAGAACATCACTAGGTTCAGTGAGGCCAAGTGATTGGAGCAGTCTACCAGGAAGCAAGCAGCGGTTGCAGCCAGTTCCGCACCACCTAAAATAGGGACCTCGTCTTCTCAACAGAGCATCCCTCCACCGTAGCAGGGTGGACCCCAACCCCAACTACTTATCACTCAATCTTAGTCTCAAGAAGGGTTTTCTATTTTTTTAACATTTTTTTGTTAAAATGATAAACAAATTTCTATAGGTCGTTGGGCTATAAAAATTTTTGGTTATGAATCTTTTTTGTAATATCAGCAATTTTGTAAATGGCCGAGAAAGGGCTATATTTAGAACTACCAGTGCAATAGCAAAAGGGTCGACTCTCTGATGTAAGAAGTATTACTTCTATGTTTAATAGTTGATCAATATATAGGAACATATTATTACTCTATCTTGGAGCTAATGGATTCAAAGTTTTGATGTGTTGAGTTAGTATCTTCTTCTGTTTTCCATCTCTTCCATTTATGTATGATATGAAGAGCTTGTCTGGGTTTATATGAGTGCCTATGCTTAAAAGTATTTCTTCTTTGGTAATTGGTGATTGAAGTGTTCAGGCTAATACCTTGAATTGATACCCTCATATTATTCAGTGATGTTTTTCTATTCATTTTATTCAGACTGTTGAATTCCTGCCTTAGGCTCAACACGTCCTTCTGCAAATCTAATATAAAGATTTACTTACACAATACCTTCATATTGCACCATTCCATTTTTCATCTGCTGCTAAAATCTGATTCCTTTGCACATTGAAATACTGCTCGTTAACATTTCAAGATCAAAATTCTACATTGTTTCTATCAGATTATTTTGTGATTCAGTAAAGTTTTTCAGAAGTGATTATTGATGCCCAGGCACTGTTCTAAAAAATAGCTTTAGAACGTATCTGGGACTAACATCTTTTTTGGCACCGTTTCCAGGGAATGCAATCAAGAAGATAAATATTCCCTGGGTATAACGACAGAATTATACGCTCTCAATTTTATGGTGGATAAAATTGAGGTGCAGGTTGTAATCCACCTGGCGACTCCACAGTAGCAAACTTGGCATCTAGACTAAGACACACTCGCCAGAACCCTAGCCACAAAGAAGTTGTGGCCCTAGAAGATTCAGTTTCTTGGAGACACAGACGCGGTAGATTCCATCCTACTTCGCCAAGCTACCAGTGTAGATTCTCCTCCCTTCTGTTCGGCCCACATTTTCCCCAGTCCAAATTTACTATCCGAACCCCTGATGACGAACCTTTTCAGCAAGATCCCGATACTTCCTTTGATTTTCTAAGCTTCCGAAAGATCCCTGCTGTAGACGAGGAACTTGTAGCCCATATTACTCCGCCTAGAACCCTCATTTCCACACAGGAAAAAATCTTGAACCCCAGTCAACCCATGTCAAGAGAAAGAGGCAGAGGACCACCTCCACCAACCTCAAGGTGGGTAGCAATCCATCACGGACCTCTGCAATTTCCCATGCCCTTGAATGACATGTCTACTCATTATTTGAAGTTGTTGCCTAAGTATGATGGTAGCAGAGAGACATCTACCGAAGAACATGTGGATCGGTTTCAAGACTTCACAAATAATCTCCTGAACGAACACGATGATGTACTCATGCGAATGTTCACTAAATCACTGGAAGGAGAGGCAGGAAACTGGTTCAAGACATTGCTTGAGAAATCCATTAGCACAATGAAAGTCATGAAAATCACCTTCACCAAGAAGTGGAAAATTAATCCCTATGGTTTCCACCAGTCGACCGAACCCTTCAGAGATACCAATCCTGAAACAAGAGATCCTCGGGACACAAAAATAGATGAGATGGCATATGTGATCAAAATCCTAGCAAATAAGATTAATAAAATGGAATTGGCAGGAAATATTTCTAACAAAAAAAAACAGACCCGACCTCTTGTGCATGACAGAAGACCTCCTGATCCTCAAATACTAAACGGAAAAGAGATGAAGGATGAATGACCATTGAAGATACCTATTGTCAGGAGTAAGGTTAACTTGATAGAAAGACCAATAGAAGTAAGACAAGGAAAGTATAGTGAGTACATAAACTGGATGGGAAATTTCTCTTCCCCTATACACCTCACTAAAGAAGAGTACAAGTCTTCACGCATAGATGAACAAAAGACTGCAGAGATTATAAATCTCTAGAGAAAGGATAAAAACTGGGGTCATATCTCCTCACATGACGACCTATCAGGAGGCTCACAAAAACGATGTGACAAGAGCCCCTCTCCTCTTTACCTCGAGCAAGAATTAGGTAAACTAAAGATAGCTATTCCTTTAAAAAAATTAATGAAGAATCCAGTATATAGACAAAGGATTAAGGATTGGTTGTTTGATACCAAAAGAGATGAGACGCATATTAGCTCGGTAATTTTTCCTGTAGAGTCAGGATATGAAAAGCCCAGCTTCAATAGTCTATCCATGGAAAATCAATGTATAGGAGGAAAAATATTTTTACAGGAATTGAAACACCCTAACAGATTCACTATCAATGAAGCGGAGAGGACGCATTTTAAAAATGCCATAGAAGAATACGAATTGAAGAAGGGAACAACACTTGTCTCACCCGCCAGTGACGAAAATAATTGGCCCTGTGAATCAAGTACAACCAGAATAGACGTTGTCGACAAACATCAATTTTCGTTCCCATACATTTAGATGTCAAAGTTTCCAACAATTGCTAAATGGATTGTCCCAATAAAATCTAATCCTACAAGGCCATATTTCAAACTACTCAATAGGCATGTGTTTCAAACAGATGCATGGTTCAGTCAGAAAGCAAAAAATTTGTCTCACAATTCCATCCCGGAAAATCTAGAGGGCCAAACCCCTGAGGATCTCAAGAAAATCATAAACTCAAGAAATAGGCACCAGAACGAGATCAAAGTAGTGGTCACTTGGGGATTTCTGAAAAGATTTTTAAAAAAGGAGTGTTTAGAAAAAAGGGGTAATCAGAGAAAGTTCTATGATCCATGGATAGGATTGTAGGATAGATTATTGAGATGTTTTACTGGTCTTCGTCCCTTGTGAGCAAGAAGACCTCCATACCATATAAAACATCAGAGTCCTTCTACAACCATAGCACCCGCTTTCCAACGCCATCACTTGTCATCATAAGTTACGCTTGTTCATCATAAAGAAGTAAGAGGGGAAGGACATGACTCCATAACCCAATAGACTTAAAGGCACTGATCTACTATTCTCATCCTTTCCCGGAGAAAAAGGCTATCCCTGTTGAAGCCAATGTTTGTAATATTATCCACAGATAAACTCAGATGGCGTAGGAAAAAGGATAATCGACGCGTACAAATAAGAGGGTGTACAAGAAGTCTCGCCACATGAAATCTAAAGGAGTTATTTGTAATCTCGCAAGCTCTAGTAGTGAAGGGGGGACATTAGGGAAACAGAATACTGTCAGGGTGGAGAACGATATGAAAAGTGAAAATTCCCACAAGCGGCCCTTAAGGAAAACCACTAGGGATGCGTGTCAATCACGTATCCATTTAGGAGGCCAAAAGAGATTCTATTAAACCATTCTCGCAGGGCCCTAAAATCACGAAAACATTTGGATACTATCGCCTCATCCGTTTGCTACGAGGTCATTTGTTGACGACAAAAGCGGGCCCCACATAAAGATGCACGTTGAAAATGTACCAATATCCATATATGGATTGGGCTATATTGATGGCTTGGATCATTTCAGGGTGCTCAAAGAGCCCAATCCCTAGTACTTCAAGATCGTCCCTGAAGAAATACCGCCATCACCACGTGGCCATTTCTTGTTGAGCTAGGGCCTTGAAGGCGATTTCCCTAACCCGTTGTCACATAATCCTGAAACCATTTCCCTCATACGGTCTATCGTTTCACGTCGTGGCGTCTTCTTCCATGTTACACTACAGCCAGCCGTACCCAAAGTGGTTATTACTACCAATAATCACGGTCAAAGTACCTCATGTATTAAATAAGCTAGCTACCCCTCAGCTGATGAACTAATCTCAAAGCTCCATGTAGTCCCATTTTTTATAATGATCCAAAGGCTTCATACTAGCGCTATATAGAGCTCGATTCAGCCCTCAGAGAGCTAAAATATTTTCAGATCCCCATGGGTAAGGAATGGAAGAACATCACCAGGTTCAGCGAGGCCAAGCGATTGGAGTAGTCTACCAGGAAGCAAGTAGCGGTTGCAGCTAGTTCCACACCACCTGAAATAGGGACCTCGTCTACTCACCAGAGCATCCCTCCACCGCAGCAGGGTAGACCCCAACCCCAGCTACTTATCACTCAGTCTTAGTCTCAAGAAGGGGTTTTCTATTTTTGTAACAAATTTTTGTTAAAATGATAAACAAATTTCTATAGGCCGTTGGGCTGTAACAACTTTTGGTTATGAATTTTTTTTGTAAATTGCCGAGAAAGGGCTATATATAGAACTACCAGGGCAATAGAAAAAGGGTCAGCTCTCTGATGTAAGAAGTATTACTTCTATGTTTGATAGTTGATCAATATATAGGAACATATTATTACTCTATCTTGGAGCTAATGGATTCAAAGTTTTGATGTGCTGAGTTAGTATCTTCTTCTGTTTTCCATCTCTTCCATTTATGTATGATATGCAGAGCTTGTCTAGGTTTATATGAGTGCCTATGCTTAAGAGTATTTCTTCTTTGGTAATTGGTGATTGAAGTGTTCAGGCTAATATACCTTGAAGTGATACCCTCATATTATTCGGTGGTGTTTTTCTATTCATTTTGTTCAGACTGTTGAATTCCTCCCTTAGGCTCAACACATCCTTCTGCAAATCTAATATAAATATTGACTTACACAATACCTCTATATTGCACCATTCCATTTTTCATCTACTACTAAAATTTGATTCCTTTGCACATTGAAATACTGCCCGTTAACATTTCAAGATCAGAATTCTACATTGTTTCTATCAGATTATTTTGTGATTCAGTAAAGTTTTTCAGAAGTGATTATTGATTCCCAGACACTGTTCTAAAGAAAAACTTTAGAACGTCTCTGGGACTAACAGAGCCTTTGGATGAAAATCATGACTCCACATTTTCATTTTTCATTGGAAACAACTCAAAGAGATCCCCCCTAAAACTAATGTTTGGACAAGCCATTACCACCTAGCCATGGATGGACTACACTAGGGTCACCAAAACCTGAGGCATATGCACCTGATATTATGTTACTTTATCCCCACATCAGTGCCTAGGGGACATGTAGGAACCATGTGTGCCACGTGGCCACTTGGGCCCCAATGACATAGTGATGATGTCACTGAAAATTCTTGAAAATAAAGGGCTACCACATGTCTATTTCAAATTTGAATTTTGTAAAGATGTAAATAGCCTAAAATTTCCTATTTTATACACTAAGGAAGAAATTTACCAACTCACTATGCTAGGGAACAAGATACCCAACTCACCTATAAACTGCCCAAATCTATAGTTTGACCGATTGATTCTAACTATATTTTGACCCTAAACTTACCCATTTACTTTTGATAATTAATCTACAGTGAAAATGGATTCCTCAGCAGAAACCAACCCTCCTCCATCTCAAACCAATTTTAATGCCAGAGAAGAACATCTTAGAGACTATGAGGCAAACATTTTTTACCCAACCATAACCATTCCTAACCTCCTCCAATCCATTAAGGAATTCCAGTCTAATAATGCTAATGGACAATCATTTTTTCACCTATGGGAGTCAAACCTCGCCCCGAAAGTGTGTTCTCAAACCCCCCATTTTTTAGAATTTTTCACATGGTGCACAACAAACTATTTACATGAAAAGGGATCCATAATATATTCATATGGCACTAAGGCCATCTATTTAATCTCTAAAGAGGACATATCCCAAATGATGTGTTTCCCTTATCACCTAAACCTGCAACACTTGGATTATGAATCCCTATCCCCTACCTACCAAAATCTCTCCTAAACAAAGAAATACAGTTTCTAACCTATCCTCTAAACAAAGATACTCTAGTTCTAGCAATCCCCCCACCTTACAAATCTTCCCTCTTATATGATAAGTCAAGAAGAGCTCTGACCCTAGTATGTCTCATATTAGGGTATGATGATGATAAATCCATGAATGATACTATGATAGGATTCTTATTGACTTAGACCCCACTTGCAGGCCTTATAATCACCAAATTCCACCTCTGTCAGTTTTGGGTCAATAGTAGGCAGTCCCAGCTGTAAAACTTACATTCCCTATAAAGATGATTTAGGTACCCATTCTACTTTATACACCTAATTATATACCACAATGTTCCATATTTTGAATCTATGGAGTTAAAGACAAAGGATGCCACATGAGTAGAATTGCTAGTGTATAAATGGACTGGTATGATGATCAAGCAGCTTGGAAATCATGGTTTCCAAGCCTTGTGGACATATTTATGTTTATGGTTTATTTCCTCTTTCATAATGACCCTCCACCTACAATATTTCCCCAATACACGGAACTATTGTAACAAACACCATAATCAGAGATTGGTTTATCTATGAAGACCACATAGTGATAATGGTATAAGGATTTGAAGATGAGCCTTAACTTTTTTCTGCATTCTTGATCCCTAGAATATTTGCAATTGAATACATCAGACAAAGGTTTCTATCTGACCAAATACATTTTGTTAATTTAAAGCACCCTATAAATTTTAAGCTTCCCAAAGAAGTGGGCACATTCCTAGTCAAGACTAGTAATGCTCTAGGACAAGCAGAGGAGATGCAGAAACAACTATGTTTGGCCAAGGGTGAAAAATGGACCTATGATCCCCATCAGGTCATATCTAAGAAGAGGATAGAAAAAAAAAACTATGCATATAATCATAAGCTACATCCAGAGCGATGTAAAGGAAAAATATGATAAAATAGGAAAGCTAGGGGAAGATAAAGATGAAAAATTACAAGAAGTATAATTAATAAAAACTAGGCTTGTAGAGAAATCTCCTCTCAAAGGATCCAAAAGGACATTTTGGGATCAAATATAAACGGATATCCTTGAACGTTGTGACCATTTTGATTTGATCCAATATTATCTAGAGCTAGCTACATCTACATTAGTAGAGATAAAAAGGACCACACTTGAGCTGAAATATAAGCATGATAGTGCTAGAAATGTGATAAATTTTTTGAACAGAACCGAGAATCAACTACTATTATTGGGGGAGAGTGACAAAGATCATATAATAATAGAGGCCAATAAAGTAATAAGAAATAAAACTTTGATGAGAAGGGATAAATCAAGGGTGGACATCTTAGTGACAAAAATTGCATTCTTCAAAAGTTTGTTCAAAGATGCATTGGTAAAAGGAATTCCCTCTCCTTGGGATGGGAATGGTGACCTCTATAAGCAAGGGGATTACCAAGAATTTTTAAATGGTAAGAGAAATAATGATTCCAAATTTTAATGCATGAATGACATCTTAAAGGGTACAACCATAGTTCAATTACTATCTTAAGAGTTTGAGTTATTAGCTTGATTGAAGGTCGCATTTTTAAAATCCTGCCACCCTTCTCATATGAACACTTTACAAATGATGAGATGACAATAAATGCCATGAAGGTCCACAAATACCTAATCGGAAAAGATTGGCATAACATTGTCAAATACTACAAAGTAATTATGCTATCTCAAGGGAAGCCATCAACATCAGGGCAGGATTCCCACAACAAGGCTCCACACAGCAAGGTTAAAAAGGGGGAAATGCAGTTAGTTAGTTATAAAAGAAATAATATTTGAGGAGAGAATTTGAAGCATTTAGCGCAAGGAAAAAATTAATTTGAAAAGAAGCAACTAGAAGGAAAATAAAATCAAGAATTAGTAAAGAATTTTTTGAGACAACTAGTAAACTAGGGGTTGTATCAAGAAATAACCAACATCTATAAAAGGAGAATTATGATCATAGTAGAATCATCAAGCATTATTTGGAGAGGGACTCTCTAGAGACTAGAAAATCACAATTTATCAAGACTAGGTAGGTTGTGAACAATGAGAAAGCTTCATGAGGTTTGGATCCCAAGTTTATGTCAACCTGCAACAATTCTCGTCTATTATTATAATATTCTTAATAATGTAAATTCGAATCCTTCTCAGAATCTATAATCCTTCTTGATCTTAATAAATATTTGACCAGCCTGCTATTTCACCATATTCATGGAATATATGTGTTGAGTATCGAATGTGGAATTATGATTTCATCTGTATTACCTGATTTCCTCATGAATGTTTGTCTTGTTGAATAGTATATGAATGTTTCTTTGTTTTTTAATGTGTGAATGTATTATATACCATTGTTATGAGCTTCATCAAGAATTTAATTACATTTTTGTGAACTACTGAATTCTTAAATGTTCAGTATGTTTTTCTATCACCTAGAATTGTGAGATTTATTCCTAAGGATACCTTACATATTTCAATTTGTTCCATAATATTCTTCATTCAACTCATACTACATTGATTACTAAACATAAAGATGGAAAATTCCTCTAAAGCAAAAAATATAGTAAATTACCCCATCCTTTTTATTGTTCATCTACAATATTTCACATAAAATCAAGAAAACCCTAATAAAAAGATTGAGCTCTAAATCCAATTAAATTGAGTTTCCTCATTCCTTAGCACAGTTCCATTATATCCTAGAACATATCAGGGGTAAACGTGAAATATGACGCCATTATCAGGGATGGAAATTTAATTAGGGGTAAACGTGAAATATGATGCCATTACCAGGGATGGAAATTGGAATTAAATTTCCTTGGGCACAATAAAGAAAGATAAGCGTTGATTCATAGTGGTGAAGAAGGATCAGACATTTGGCTATATGGAATTCACTTGATGACTCCAATGAAATTGATATGGAATGTGGAAAGAGGCACACTAAATCCAACCCTACATCAAAAGACGTATGAGTTCTCCTTGACCCTGAGAAGCTAGTTACATGGATAAATCTTCGAGAGAGAGCAACATCGTCTGGTGTAGGTAATACTCACATAAATTCCTCTCCTACTGAAGTTATAGGAATTCAAGATTCATCGTACATATATGAAACCCTTAAATATAAACACCCCACTGAAAGAAAAACATTTATTTCATTAAATTTGGACTTTTTAGCCAAAATATGGACTAAAAAGTGTGAATTTAGCCTTTCAAAATGTCAATATAAACCTTTCTAAAGTACAAAATTGGTTTATGAAAGTGGATATATTAGGTTTCAAAAGTGTGTCTTTCTATTCCAATAGTGTGTTTTTTAACTACTTATGAACCCTAAAAGTGCACCTTTTTTTATTATGAAAGTGTGAATTTTGATTTGAAAAGTGCATTTTTCATTTCAAAATGTGCACTCTTTGAATTGAAAAGTGCAATGTCTATAATATAATTCATAGAAACTAATTACAAATGAGGGTGATGTCATAATTAAAAACACATGTCTCATGGTGAGGTTTCTCGTTAGTTGAGGGGGATGTTGATCCTTTTCCCTAAGAATTAAGGTGACTGCACTCCAACAAATATCTACAAACAGTGAGATGGAGACAGGATACCATTGTTCCTTGTGAGGAGGGAGCCCGCATGTCTCATGGTGAGATGGAGATGGGTTTGATGTCTCGCACGAGTAGATGAGTGACCAAATGATGAAGAATAATGGCCTAGTATGTTCCATGCAATGAACGAGCCACGTGGCGTAGCATGGGTCACTAGGAAAGCACAACATTAATAGGAGGAGGTACCAACTTATCATCCCTTCATCCAATCCATTGCACCCTACACGTGGGATAGACTTAGGGCAATATGAAAATGGCTTGGGAGTTCAAGTATGAAGTTACTATGTTCAAATATTCCATTATTGTGCAAGGGGGAATCAAAGATGAGGTTTGCACCCATTGTTTGCTATCCACGTGGATAGAAAGTGTCATATTTTGTTCCATGTGTAGAGCAAAGAGATGATTCCCCCCCCTCCACATCTCCTTGAGCACATAATAACATGGGGAATGTCTTCTGGAGAGCGTCAAGAAGGAGAGAACCCCAAGAATCCTAAACATGCGGGGCCACAAATGGAGCAGTAGGCACCTGAGGCTAATATGTCGGTAGATGAGAGATTGAATTTGTGGAGATATTGAATTGAATGGGACGAGACTGCAAAGCTTGTCCACTTTGATCTTGCCAATCTTGTCACCTTTATTGACTAGCATCTTGAGCAAGTGGGGCCATAGGTGGAGAAGTAGGGACATAGGTTAATCTTCCAGTAGAAGAGAGCTCAAATCCATGGAGTTGTCGAATTGAATGGGATGAGATTGTAGAGCTTGTCTGTTAGGAACCCATGTCTTTACTTTGTTAGTACATTGTTGTTGGACGCATATGCTTTGTAAGTCATCACGTAGTATTTGTTGATCAATAGTTTGTGTTATTGTTGTTGGCGCATATGCTTTGTAAGTCGCCCGTAGTATTGTTGATCCATAGTTTGCAGTGGCCCATGGTTTTGACCCATAGTATTGGCGCCTAGACTTAGTATATAAGTGTGTGTTGAGACCTATGAAGGCACTGTGAAGTTATTTGTATTGAGCTTGCTCATAGGAGGTTTCCCCCTCGAAGTGGCCTGTGATCAATATAAAAGTGATTCCGAGTTCTGTAATTTTTGCTATTTCGCATATTCTTATTAATTAATTGTTGCAGGTGCTTCACATTTGGTATAAGAGCACTTTCTTGGGATTGCTAGGTGAAATTTCTGCCAAATTTTTTTCGCATTTGTTGTAGGTTCGGATTTGGGAATAATCCCTATCCGCTTAACTGTGGGAAGTGCTTGGGCATAAGCCCTAAAACTCATTGTGAGGAGTACCACAGGAACCCCGAAATAGTTGTCCCATTAAGAGGACCTGCCAACGAAAAGGGAAACGACCCCTACCTGATTGACTAGTTCCCACCCGTGAGGTAAACCAAGAGCTATCGTTTGTGGCAAATAGGTTATCAGTTTTACCTGAGCCGTGGAGTGAGGGGTACTGCCCCAATACGCAAGCCGTCAGACAACATTGGTGGTCGAGTGAAACCCCTGAACTGTTAGGAAGCCGCACATACCTGGGGTCCATATCTATTTTCAACTGAACTGTTGTCGATCACTGCTGCGCCGTTTCAGATCCATCCGTTCAGATCCATTCTGAAAGCCGTTCCAGATCCAGCCATTTTCAATCCATTCGGGGCCATTTCAGATCCCTCTATTTCTGCTCACTTCTGGGTCGTTGCATATTTATCTATTCTAGATCCCTTCCGAGCCATAGCCGCTCCAGTCTGGAAAAAAAAAAAAAAACTATTCCCATTCTTCTTTGTCCCTCTCTGCCAAATTTTCCCATTCTTTCATTCTTCTTTGTCCCCCTCTGCCAAATTTTCCCATTCTTTCACCCCGCTTCTGAAATCCTCATTTTTGCTTCCCTGTCTATTCGACAGTGTCCAAAACCTAGTCAAACCTTAATTACCCTTCAGATTTTTTCCCAAGTCCATATTTTCCTTTACCGAAGCAGTTTTTGTTTTTGTTTTCCTACCCAGTCAACCAAAAAAAAAAAAAACTCGTGGTTATGGTTGTCACCCGTGCAGGAGCAAAAACCATGGAAGACGCACTTGCAACATTCCAATCCAAACTCCAGGATCTGGATGAAAAATTTCTCAGCCTCCATCTTTAACATTCAGCTATGAACAACAAACGGTAGTCCGAGTCTTCATCAGACAATGGGTTCTCTTCTTCCAACAATTTTCGTGGTCCGAAGCTTGATTTTCCTCGCTTCAATGGTATTGATCCAACTGGATGGATCTATCGTACAAAATAGTATTTCAGTCTGTATAATACTTTTGATGTCAACAAAATTCCGCTTGCATCCTTTCATTTGGAATAGGAAGCTCTTCAATAGTACCGTTGGTACATCAAGGCTCATGAAGAGCCAAAATGGCCAAACTTTTGCCAGCTCCTTTTGCAACGATTTGGTCCTAGTGCTTTTGATGACTTCACAGGAGCCCTCACTAAACTTCGCCAAATTGGCACTGTGAGAGAGTATCAAACCGAATTTGAGAAATTAGCCAACCACACTGAAGGATTGTCTGGTGACTTTTACCAGAGTTGTTTTATCAGTGGTCTAAAGGATGACATCCGCTCTAAGGTCAAAATGTTCTGTCCCAACACAATGATGGAAGCCCTAGGGTTGGCTAAGTTGGCAGAAGACAAGATTGCAGCCCAACAACACTCCAGCCCACTTTTGTTCCCTTCCAAAATATGGGTTCTCAATGACCACCTATACCGCAGGCTCCTTGACCAACTCCTATCAAGCGTTTGTCTGAAACAGAGATGCAAGCCCACAAAGAAAAGGGGCTTTGCTATAATTGTGATGAGAAATTCACTCGGGGACATAGATGTGTTCAGCAAAAGCTCTATCTCTTGGATGTGGATTTTCCGCCTACCTCTGAAATTGGTGACGAAGATCTAGAAACAATGGATGCTTCGGTCAACATTCAGGAACCGCCTATTGACCCTCCGTGTCAGGATGACCAGCCAGAGATATCTCTCCATGCTTTAGCTGGAATCACCACCCCCCAAACAATGTGGATCAGGGGTTACTTCAAGAAGCTTCCTCTTACAATACTCGTTGATTCTGGTAGCACTCATAATTTCATTGACCCTCGGATTGCCAAACAAGCTGATTGTTTTATCCATCCTTGCTCCAACTTTGAAGTCGTGGTTTCCAATGGGGGCACCTTACCTTGCAAAGGGAAGTGTCGAAATGTGCGTATCTCTATGGGAGATTATACCTTGCGCTCTGACATGTTTTCCTTGACCTTAGGCGAATGTGATGTGGTTTTGGGCGCTCAATGGCTACGCACACTTGGCCCTATCTTATGGGATTTTGCTGAACTTTGGATGCAATTTTCCCTCAATGGACAAAAACACACATTGACAGGATTACAACTAGGTTCTCTCAGCATCATCAGTTCACATCGCATGGTAAAAACTCCTCAAGAATAATTCACATGGTGTCATCGCTCAGATCCATTCCATTCAGATGCAACCATCAACGGTCTCCACTACTCCTTTGGATCTACAAAAAATTTTGGATCGATATACAGGTGTCTTTGCTGAACCAGTAGGATTGCCACTTTCCAGGCTAGAAGACCATCGTATTTATCTCCTTCCTGGCAACATTCCTCCCAACATCAGGCCCTATCGCTACCCATTTCACCAAAAAACGGAGATTGAAATGCTCGTTCGGGACTTATTGAAGCAAGGTATTATTCGCCCAAGCACTAGTTCCTTTTCTTCTCCAGTTCTTCTTGTCCGCAAAAAAGATGGGTCATGGCACCTTTGCATTGACTTCCGAGCACTTAATCACCTCACCATTAAGGATAAGTTTCCAATTCCTGTTGTTTATGAGCTTCTTGATGAGCTTCATGGGGCTCACTTTTTCTCCAAGTTGGATCTTCATTCTGGGTATCATCAAATTCGGGTTCATGAGGATGATATCCCTAAAATAGCTTTCCGCACACATGATGGCCATTATGAGTTTTTGGTCATGCCCTTTGGCCTCACTAATGCTCCTTCCACATTCCAAGCCTTAATGAATAAAATATTTCGACTCTACTTGCAAAAATTCATTCTGGTATTCTTTGATGATATCCTCATCTACAGTAAAACATGGGATGAACATCTCCAGCATCTGGATCTTTTCATGCAACTTTTCTCTGCCCATCATCTCCACGCCAAGCAGTCTAAATGTGTTTTTGGACAGAAGGAAATTGAGTATCTCGGGCACATTATCTCAGCACAAGGGGTTCGCATCGATCCTGCCAAAATGGATGCCATGAACAATTGGCCGCATCCTCAGACACTCAAGAGCCTTCGTGGTTTTTTGGGGTTGACTAGCTACTACCGCAAGTTTGTCAAGGATTATGGGAAGATTGCAGCTCCATTAACTGCTCTATTGAAAAAGGATGCTTTTACATGGACACATGCTTCTCAGTGTGCATTTGACAAACTAAAACAAGCTATGTGTACTACACCTGTTCTAGTTATGCCTGATTTTTCCAAGCCCTTCACTATTGAGAGTGATGCTTGCGGCAATGGACTTGGTGCTATTCTCCTTCAAGATGAACACCCCATTACGTTCACCATCAAAGCCCTTTCAGGTAAGAATTTAGCTGCCTCTACCTATGAGAAGGAAATGATGGCTATTTTGCATGCAGTACAGAAGTGGCGACCATACCTATTAGGGAATCATTTCTGCATCAAGACTGATCACCAGAGTCTGGAATATTTCTTGAAACAGCGTGTCTCCTCCCCAGCATAACATAAATGGGTTAGAAAACTCATGGGTTATGACTATGAGATCACTTACAAGAAGGGTAAAGACAATATTGTGGCAGATGCTCTTTCTCGCACATTTGATGCCCAAGGTTCTCTTTCAGCTATTTCTATGCCTGTTCCAAATTGGTTGCAATTTGTTCAACAGGGTTATGTCAATGACTCTTCCTTATCTCAAATCATCCAACGCTTGACCAACAACCCTTCTGTTGTACCACATTACTCTTGGGATGGTGCTTCTCTGAGATACAAGGGTCGTCTGGTGCTTCCCCAGAGCACAGATCTTCAACAGGCTGTCTTCTATGAACTCCATGCTTCTCCATTGGTAGGGCACTCTGGGTTCCTCAAAACGTATGAACGAGAACAACATAACTTCTTTTGGCAGGGCATGAAAAGGACAATTCAACAGATGGTGGCCGAATGTGATACCTGCCAGTGCAATAAGGGTCAAACAACACTCCTTCTAGGATTGCTCGAACCCTTTCCCATACCTACACGGATTTGGACAGATATTTCTATGGATTTCATTGAAGGGCTCCCTAAATCTGGTGGGAAGACAATGATTCTCATTGTGGTTGATCGCCTCTCCAAATATAGTCATTTTTGTGCTCTCAGCCATCCCTATACAGCCTCCTCAGTCGCTCAAATTTTCCTGGACCAGACATTTAGTCTTCATGTCATCCCTTCTTCCATTGTCTCAGATCGTGATGTGACTTTCACCAGTCATTTTGGGACAGAACTATTTCTCCACACTGGCACCAAACTGAAGATGAGTTCAGGGTATCACCCACAAATAGATGGTCAGACTGAAATTATCAATAATTGCTTGGAAACTTATCTTTGTTGCTTCACCTCTGAACAACAACATTAGTGGGCAAAGTGGCTCCCTCTCGCTGAATGGTGGTACAATACCTCTTACCACACTGCCTCTAAAATGACCCCATATGAAGCAGTCTATGGTCAGGCACCTCCAATTTTTCTTCCATACACCCCCAACAGTTCACCAGTTCAGGAAGTTGACACGGTCCTTCGAAACTGCGATCAAATTCTTCGCATTTTGCAGGAAAATCTTCACATGGCAAGAAATCGCATGAAGCAACAAGCTAATCAGCACTGTTCTGAGCGCACTTTTTAAGTAGGCGATATGGTTTTTCTTCATCTCCAGTCATACAAGCAATCCTTCCTGAAACTCAAAGGGCGTCATAAGCTCGCTCCAAAGTTCTATGGGCCATATCGGATTCTTCAGAAGATTGGGTCCGTTGCTTATAAATTGGAACTTCCTCCTTCTTCTTGCATTCATCCAGTCCTTCATGTCTCTTGTATGAAGAAAGTTCTTGGCACCAACATCAGTGGACAAACGATTTTACCTGAACTGGATAATGAAGGATCCATCCTTTTGGAGCCAGAGGCCATCCTCAATCGGTGCACTCGTCAGCTTCACTCTCGCTCTATCATAGAGGTCTTAATTCAGTGGCACGCCATGCAACCAAAGGATGCTACATGGGAACCACTCCTTCAGATTCAACAACAATTTCCACATCTAAAGCTTTGAGGACAAAGCTTTTTTTAGGGGGGAGGGGATGTTAGGAACCCATGTCTTTACTTTGTTAGTATATTGTTGTTGGACGCATATGCTTTGTAAGTCGTCCCGTAGTATTTGTTAATCAATAGTTTGTGTTATTGTTGTTGGCGCATATGCTTTGTAAGTCACCCGTAGTATTGTTGATCCATAGTTTGTAGTGGCCCATGGTTTTGACCCATAGTATTGGCGCCTAGACTTAGTATATAAGTGTGTGTTGAGACCTATGAAGGCACCGTGAAGTTATTTGTATTGAGCTTGCTCATAGGAGGTTGCCCCCTCGAAGTGGCCTGTGATCAATATAAAAGTGATTCTGAGTTCTGTCATTTCTACTATTTCGCATATTCTTATTAATTAATTGTTGCAAGTGCTTCATATTGTCCACTTCGATCCTACCATGATTGTCACCTTTCTTGACCAACCGGAAACATATCAGTTCAAATATTCTATTTATTTGGATTCCGAGAAGCCGAGAATCCCACCAAAGGCTCCCCACTCCCAATAGAATTGGGTCTTCCAACAATGCGAAGAAACCAGATGTAAATGACTTCGAGACGAAGAACTCCAGCTAATATTTGAGATGAGGCAAGACATTGCAGACTTGTACTTCTACATGGAGCAGTGTTGCCCCCCCAACAAATTCCCCTTGATTATGCAAAATCAAGGCCCCCCATGTAATTTTTGTAAATATTAATCCTTTGGTAGGTGATTTCATGGCTTTCTTTCTCTTTGTGCTTCTTGTTCTTTGGCTTGGTTTTCATGTGATGAGGTTGATGTGATTCGGTCGATCTATGTCATGTTGGTATTTTGGTTTTCTTTGTGATCAACAATGTTGCATGGTCTTATTTAAACTTATCTAAGTTGATTGCATCATGTAGTTTGCGAAATTTGGGTTAGAATGTTCTTTCGACACCCTTGCCTTTCTTTTGGGCCTTCGCTTCATCAATTAACTTTTGAGATTTTGGTAGATTGAGATAAGTCATTTCCAATGTTTGCTTCTGATGATTTTGATTTATGTCTTGACAGAGTGCAAATCAAATAGTGGAACCAAGCCCGCCCTTTTGAATTTGGACGATTTATCGAATTTTATGAGCCTTGAACTTTCATTAAAAATGAAAATAAAGACTTTTTCATCTTCCACACTTTTAAGAAAATTAAAATAATTCAATTTTGGTTAATTAACTATACACCTTAAATGGGTATATATTATAATTTCCAAATCAATATTGAATATTTAATTTTAATAAAAGACGTAAGGGAATTCTTTAGTTAAGACCAATATTTCATCACTTATTTATGCAAACTTCATTTCACTACTTAAGTGATTAAGGAAGTTATGAAAACTTTTTGGAAGTGAGAAAATCATTTTTAAAGTAAGTATTGATTTTTTAATAATTTGATAAAGTTGTTATTGACATATGACTTTTGATAATATAAATTTTATATAACTTCGTCAAATAATTTATATACTTGAGGAAAGTATTCCATAACAAAGATTATATTCATCTTTATCATTTTATTTCGGTGGATATACATCTATGGTTTTCCAAAACCTTATCTATCAATTTAAATCTACATTAGAACTTCAAAAGGGTATTTTTCTCTCATATACCTTACATTAAATGACTTTCTTAATGTTTGTTTTCCATAAATACATCATATGCCCATTTTTGGAAGATAGAATATGTGCTTCATTATTTGCCTTGGTATTGTGAATTTTTCCTATTCCAACTTTTTATCTCCACGTGAAGGATATTTTTATGCCAAACATGATTTTAAAATAAGGATTTTATTTGTTTGAAATTCCATTTCTAATTTTTGTTATAAATTAATTATTTTTGACATAAGTAAAGTGGAATTGAAATGTTGGACTTATCATTTTATGGTAGGTGTCAAATATCAAGTGATACATTTTATAAATATTAAGGGTTCATTCATCCTTATTCGTTTCAAAGTCACAAGGTTGGAAAGATTAAACACTGACACATAAGTAAAAGTTCCTCAACTTGATAAGGGTTTTGGACAGTTAAAAGCAATTTGTGTTTAATGAAATTTATGTGAATATAAAAATGAGTTTATCTCTAAGATTTTAACTCTCCGTGATCAATCGAAATTAATTAAGCCACTTATAATTTCTTCATTATGTCACACAAAGAAAAACTACCAGTCTTCCACTTCATTACATTACCATAAATAACAAAATGTTGAAATCATGCTACCAAATCCATGAGGAATTTGCTCTCTGCAATAAATAAAGGCACTATATTATTGTTTATAATGCTCCAATAGTCAGAAGAGAATGTGGATACCTCCTTGTTAAGCCATTTTTCCAACAGATCGTTGGACATGTCTTTATCTTATCACCAAATAACACCAGGTTACGATGGTTATTGCATATTCTTTGTGAAGCTGATTCTAGAAAGCTAATGTGTCCAAGAGGAGATCCCATTGATTAAATCGGAGACATGGCCATTTTTAGGGGCAAAATTTCGACAATTGGCTATTCTTCAAAAAATAAATTCGTTATTTGGTCATTTTTAATCTCTAATATAGCCATGTTTACATAAAATATGTTTTTTTATCATATATTCCCCAAAATTTACATATTTCAGTAGTAAATTGTATGTTTCATATTTAATAGTGACCTATATATATATATATATATATATATATATATATATATATATATATATATTCAATCCAAAATAATCATCTAGAATATTATACTTAAGTATAATACTAGAATCCTTAAAAAATACCCTAATCTCAGAGGATCATCATCATAAAATGGAAGTTGCTACCTCCCCAAATAAATTCACCAAAATCACTAAACCTTAGTGTAAACATGTGCAATGTGTTAACAAATAATATGTTAGGCAGTGGTTAAGTTACTTCACTCGCCAGGAGTGGCATTGCCATGCAAGGGGAGCATAGACTATCACTAAATAATTAAACAGGTCACATACCACCAGCTGTTTTAAATTAAAATACAACATTAAAATTAAAATACAACAATATTTCACTCTGGAGAAAGACAATATAAGCTGAGATTCCACTGAGATCAATGCCAACATCAAGGGGATGCCACAAATCCACTGCATTTCAGATTTGTGAAAAGTCACTAAGTCAAAAGCCAAAATCACTATATACTTTGAGTGTTAAATAATAGATTAAGATTTTCATTGCATTTAGATTTATCGTTTCTGCATATTTATTAATCTTTGTTTTGGTTGTGCGGGAATACAATAGCGATTACATAAGATTGCAGTAAATGTAAAATTTGTGGGAAATGTGAAACCAAACATGCTATATTTTTGTAAGGATGCCACAAACTCTAGGGAAATAATATCTTTACATCTAGGGAGAAGAATGGATCGTGAGATATTAAATCATTAAAAATTACCAAAGTCCAAAAAGATTAATTATGTTGTTTAAATTATAGTATATAATTTGAGTATTAATATGGATACAAATATGATTCTAGTATTCTTATATGAATAATAATTTTATTGAAATATGCATGAATATATCATAAATGTACATTTAAAATTATTGGTTTATTTTTAGATATGTTATTTATAATCAAAATTACTATTTAAAAACAAAAATATAAAATCTCAATGTAGTGGGAATAGAGAGTGTGAGAGATAACAACTAGTTAGTAATAATTATTTTTAAAGAAAGTATGAAATTGAATGTTATTTACATTTTATAGTGATTAAATAATTAAAATGTGGTATTTTAAAATTCAATTTTCCAATGTATTCGTATTTTACGTGTATTGAATATTCGACGAATTCAAATTGTTCCGAATTTCGGTACATGAAAGACCAATACGGTCGAATTATACTACTATGGTTTAAATCTCTTTGATTCTCTGTTTTTGAAAGCTGCGATCTCCCCAAGGAAGTTATGCCAGCCCGTAAAAGAAATTACTAGTCACATAAAAGGGAAAATGTGGTGAATAAGTGGAGATTCTATCATTTCTTTACCAAGTAATATTACTGCAACATAAAAGGATGGCGAATAGGGAAGTCTCATGTTAATTTTCCCTTCAGTTTATCTTTTATTGTGATTCTCTGATTTACCTTTTATTGGTTTTTATGTGCAGATATAATAGGAGAAATGCAAGGGAAGTTCAAAGATAATGGAGTTTGATTGAACCATTTTCTATAGGATGTGATCGAAATATGAGAAAACTCATCTAACTAAATGAAGAAAACAACAGAAATAGTAGATCATGGTTTGGCTCTCTCGGTGTATATAAACATATCGAATTCTATTGAGGAGGGGGATGCTCCTCAGAATTTGAGGAAACATCTTTTAAAAAGTTCTACTTTTGTTTCTCTTGTAACTATTAACATATGTAAAACACTAGATGGGTTGGGGATCCATTGTTGGTTGATGTATGATGCTCAGAGTTCTCTTAAAAAATTGGTTATGATTACGGTTTCCTCGAGCAGCTTGGAAATCATGGTTTCCATGCCTTGTGGGCATATTTGTGTTTATGGTTTATTTCCTCTTTCATAATGACCCTCCACCTACAATATTTCCCCAATACACAGAACTATTGTAACAAACACCATAATCAGATATTGGTTTATCTATGAAGACCACATAGTGATAATGGTATAAGGATTTGAAGATGAGCCTTAAATTTTGTCTACATTCTTGACCCCTAGAATATTTGCAGTTGAATACATCAGACAAAGGTTTCTATCTGACCAAATACATTTTGTTAATTTAAAGCACCCTATAACTTTTAAGCTTCCCAAAGAAGTGGGCACATTCCTAGTCAAGACTAGTAATGCTCTAGAATAAGTAGAGGAGATGCAGAAACAACTATGTTTGGCCAAGGGTGAAAAATGGACCTATGATCCCCGTCAGGTCATATCTAAGAAGAGGATAGAAAAAAAAAACTATGCATATAATCATAAGCTGCATCCAGAGTGATGTAAAGGAAAAATATGATAAAATAGGAAAGCTAGTGGAAGATAAAGATGAAAAATTACAAGAAGTAGAATCAATAAAAACTAGGCTTGTAGGGAAATCTCCTCTCAAAGGATTCAAAAGGACATTTTGGGATCAAATATCAACGGATATCCTTGAACGTTGTGACCATTTTGATTTGATCCAGTATTATCTAGAGCTAGCTACATCTAGATCTTATTGAATGTTATAACATGTTTCCATTATAGTTTGATTTTTAATGGTAAATATGATTGGAACATGGTTAATTGTTTACTCAAAAGTATATAATTGTTTAGTTAATTCGCTAGTGGAGGATAGGAAATAGGTTAGATAGTTTTAGTTAGTTTACAATTTTGAGAATCATAGTTTTTAGTAGCTACTACTTTATTTAGCAGCTACTAAAACTTTTCTTTTGCAGTTATTGGAAAGTGTATTTGGGTTGCATCATAGGTTAGATTACATTGCATCTTAGTTGGATTATATTTTCAGGATTTAAATTGAAACTCAGGAATTCATATAGATTTAATTCTAAAGTCTCATTTTTTAATGAGCAAATCTATATACTGGCAACAAGGCCCTTGTTCCCATGAGAAGTGGCTATTACAACCACATGAAGGGTTTCTTTGAGCGCTTTGTGTGGGTTGCTTCTCATTTGTTGGCGAGCAGATCAGATCTACCTTCCAACAAGCAGATAGTATGAATGCATAAGAAAATGATGGATTTCTTCATGCAAGGCCCTAGCTTGTGAGAATTCCCATCATCATTCCCCATGCACTTGGTCAGGAAAAAATTCTCCAAGAGGAACGGAAGAATGGCACCCCATTGTAGAAATTTGTGGTGTTTTGTTAGTTTCATGTTTTTGTTAGTTTTTGTTCACTATTCACTCTGTAGGCCCATGGTGCCATGGACACAATTTCAGAATCCTTGTGATGGCTTTACTTTCGTGTAAATTCTGAACTATGAAGAACGATAAGCTCTCTCGGTGTTATTCAACTCTAGGCCGCATTGTTTTGGAGGAAGCATGAAACAATGGTAACAACATTTCGTGTTTAAGGTCCATATTGATGATTTAGATGGCAATTGGGGAATCTCAGTTGTTTTTTTTTTTAATATGAGTCTCTGTTGTTATGTCAATATTTTTGTGTCAGCTTTTAATTTATGTAAACAATTACTATATCGAACTATAAAGTACCCATGCTATATAAACAGATGAAAAAACAGTTTGGAAAATTTTGTACACAACAAAGAATAATATGGGATGGACACTGCAAGAAACTTACAGAATTTTGTTGGATGTAATGTTTTGTAAATGATAGTTTTGCTCAACTATTTAAAATAAATCTATTACATTTTTGTTCATAAAAATGAGACATTGTTTTGTTTGTAATCTAGTAAGCATTATATTACTTCAAAAAAGTGAGGATAATACATGTACATCTGAAATTCAGGAAGCATGATACCATTATTGTCTAACTCAAGTTAATGTATGTAAAATCTATAATAAAGGAAGGATCGCCTAATCCTTTTGAAACATAATGTTTTATATGGACAATATAATATCATATTAAAATGGTTCTATGTGTACACTATAAACATGTCTAGAGAGACAATGTAGTAGATAAAAAAGGATCGACCAATCCTTTCAATCAATCTACTTTTAGGTATATGCATCATTTTAGGAAACAGTAATAAAGACTCCATCATAAAAAATATAAACTTGTTGGGATAAGAATCCATCAACCTATATCCATATGTATATCAATCCCACTTTCCACATTATGCCCCATCTTCTTTCATTGTGCCTTAACTGTTGTAAGGCCATTCTCGTTTATTCTTATTCTCTCTCTTGTCCATCCTAACCTTGGTGACTGTTCCCATATGATTCTATTTACATCGATCATCATTTTTTTTTTTGCACTGACAACCCATTGTTGGTATCTATTTAAGCAGTTTTTATACAAAACCTTAAGGTCCTTTGATGATCCTATTGGCTTCCACCATTTCACCTCTACTTTGTAATAATGAAGAGTACTAGCATCTGAATCTTGATAAATATCACCAATCTCCCTACCCAACCATATTGCACAATCTAGCTCTGTTGATTGCACAATGACCATTTGTCCCTTTACAACATCCACCCTTGGAATGAATTCATCTATAGGCTTGTTGCATGTGGGTCCAACAAAGAAATCCTCAAATGTAGGAACATTTTCCTTCAGGTAGGCATCCATAATTTCATGTGTAGATTTTGTGGGTTCACTATTATGTATATCTTGGATTGTCGATGGAAAAAAGTTGGTTAAGCTGACAGATCAACACTCTCGAAGAGACTATCCAAATATTTATATATAGCCTCCCAATAACTTAACTTGGGATGCCAAAATTGTTCACCTCCCTTCTCAATCCCCTGCTTCCAGAATGAAATATATGTTTGTATTCCTTTTTTTTATTTCATTCATGACTGAAGGTCTTTTTAATTGTAGATTTAATAATGTAGTATGCACCACCGGTAAGTCTGCACTGCCATATGGCAATGACCACCACATATGATTAGGATATGACCACTTTTCATCCCAAAGTGATGCCCTACATTACATGACTAGAATGTTATCTATGAGTAGAAATCTAAAAAAATGGCATTTTTTGATACCGATGATCTTGGCATTTTTGTCCAAAAGGTGGGGTTTTACAAAATTCTTAAAATCACCATTTAGATAAGGGACACAAAAAATTTGATCTTCACATGTCCTATATGTATCCATAATATCTGAGAGTGAAAATATATCCTTGTGCATTAGATTTGTTGATAACCTTCCATAAGTTCCATCTATATATTCATGGGTGTGTCCAACCAGGAGGAATCCAAATTCAACAATCTCGAACACTCTCATTGCTATTAAAAGAAATAAAAATGAAAAGACAAATCTGTTTTTTTATCTCCTAAACAATCATCCATTTGCAACAATAATATGGGTGGTAGTTTTCTCTTTGGCATGCATTGATCTGTATCATCAACACACAATATATCATGTTGCATAACATCTTGTTTGTATATTACACATTTTTCATAAGACTTTGATTGCAACAGAGCATCATGCAATTGGTGCTTACATGTTCCACTTTTGTAGAGAAAATCTCAATATTTATCAACCAATGGTTCTTTAAGACTCCTTAAGCATTTAGCCAAAGATGTCATTGTGGAATTTGATCCCATATCTAAAAATGAGACTGAAATTGAAATGGATTTATGTGAGAAAGAAATGAAAGAATATATATAGAACCACATACACATATATATTGTAATGAACCAGTGATACAATAAACACAAATTCTATTAAATGGTGGAAATAGAATAGACTGTAAAATTAAGCAGCTAGAATGGTGGTAGCTTATCTCTAAGAAGAGATGTGATGACTATGCTCATTCAAGAGAAGCTGAATACAAAAATAGGAAAAAAGGGCCTATTTATAATAATAACGAGGGAAAGAATCCTAAACATCCAAAATCCTAACCCTAGGATATGAACCATCATAAATTTTCCTGCCCCGAGGTGGTTAGTTGAGCAGTCAACTTCTAGGGGTCATAAGGTTTGCATATGATCTCCGTTTGGAGTTCTTGGTAGATTGTTGGAAATATCTAACCGGGGGGTACAATAGTGGATCAGGCCTAGACAGTATACTATGGCTATTATCTGGGTTGCTATGGGCCCAAAAAAAATCATTCAAGGCCTCAAAACAACCCTGCAAGTTCAAGACCCCGAAAAACCGTAGAAAAACTACTAGAAAATTGCCAAAATGGAAAACTGTTTTGAGCCAGTGGAATAGGTGGGTGGTCACCAATATCCATATGTATCAGAAATTTCCAAATCCCCCATTCTTTTTCCCATGAGTCAACATACCATTCAATGAAAATTGGAAGATTCATAACATTACTAAAATCCTTTTCCTTCTTACCCATACTTAGAACATAAGTCTTTGACTTATCCATTTTATCATGAAAAATACATAGATAAGTATTTGGATTTTTTTTGTGAATCTAATCTGTGAGAATAATACATTTGACGACAACTTTTAATATATTTATTATGGGCTTCCTGATGTCCTTGCAACCTTTCCACCTCAGTTGGATCAGTGGCTCTCTTTAGCTTATCCTGTATTGTAATGCACCCATTACACCTTGCAAAGGAGTTGTTTTCAGAAATTCTAACATCTTGAAAAGATTCTCTCAACACCTTTCTAAAGGAGGATTGTGATACTAGATGCAAACCAATATGTTTGATTTCTTCATTTGTCATTTTTTGTAGCAAGCCATGGGACATTTTAGATGGCAATAATTTCAAGGTTGTCCTTGTTCCATCTTCACTGATTAATCGTGTAAGATGTGGATATTTGTTTGAATTCTCCTCTACGATTTTATTAATAGTAGCTACCAATGCGACACTATTTGCCCTAGATTTTTCCAATACAATTTTACCATGCATATCTCTCACATCACCATTCAAGAACATAATTTTATAATTCTAGAAAGTGCTCCTTTTTATTCCATGGCATTTATACCATGCATTTTGATAGATATCTATTGTTTCCAATCTCATTGTAAATAAACTTCTTATTTTCTCATCCCCTTCTTTGTATATAGGAGCATTTTATGCCATAGAATTTCAAACACATTGTCTTCTTGAATTTCCATTCACAATATGAAATTTATTCACACATTCAACTATTGATTGAATCGAAATTTTTGATATACAAAGACATAAACAAAAATGCTCAATGCCAATGTTTTAAAGGAATGCAACTTCATCGATTCCAATCCGATAAGGTACTAATCTTGACTTTATTTTCGAAATTTAGTTTCATCTTACCACTTTACAGAATTGTATGGCCTTGTTGTATTAACTTTGACATTCATTTGTTCACAATGGGGAGTACTTGGAAGGACTATCTGCAAAGGACATTCTTCAACAATCTTCCAAATATTGACAATGTCTTCTTCTATGTTCATTTTTAGTATGACATCCAAAGGAGAAACACTGAGTTCAAGAAAATGGTTTGCAAACCATCTTACAAGAGAGACTTCAAATAAACCACAATCCTCACAATTGCCGAATACTTTCTGAACTAAAATACCAAACTCACTACCATCTAATGGTTTAAATTGTACAATATCTCCTTCAAAAACACTTGAAACTATTCCTCGAGCAATATAATTTGGCTTTAAATAACATTGATGTATCAAATTAACCTTCTCTCCCATAAACTTGATATTGTGATTTTGGCTTGATAGTTTCTATACAACTTCAAAATCATTATTGTTGAAATTATTTTTAATAGAAAATAATGTACATGTCTTAAAATCTAGGATTCTTTTAATTGAACATAGTACAATACCTCCACTACTTAATCCTCGAGAGTAGGACATACAAGAAAACAACACTTCATCCACCATAATAGAAAATGAGAAAGCACCCAAAATAATTCCTCCAACAACATTGTTCTCATTGGCATTTGTTACAAAACCTATGGAAATGAAATCGTTGCATTCTGAACATTTATGTAACAACTTAACTTTTCTTGACATGATAAAAGAAGATTTATCATCACTTAGAATAATATGTTCTACAATCGTGGAAGTGGAAACTAGTATTTCATTAACCTCATTCTTTTGAAGAGCGTATCTAATGTCATTAATGATCTCATATGTATGCCATTGAATATAACCACCAGCTGCCTCTAATAATGTATTTGCACCTTCTGATGGAAAGGGAAATTGAAGATGTACATTTAAAACCTTGGTAACTTTTATAACAATACATCCATCATGAATGCTTATATTATGCAATATATTTCTTTCTGGAAAAGAGATTCCCTCAACAACCTTTAATCCATTCAAAAGTAGTTCCACACATTGTTGAGAACCAATATACATGATTTCAGAAACCATTTTTGAAATACAAAATAATAGGAATGCAATGAAAATACACACAATTTAAAAAAAATCACTTAATTAAAAAAAAATACTATTTTCCACTATATATTCTCAATTATATCTATTCCAATCCCCATATTCATCAAATGGGTAGACACTCGTTAAACAATTTCCGCCTTCACCAAAATCATACATTATCTACTAGATTCCCATAAATACAAAATGGAACTACATGGGGAAAGAGAGACTACTCTTTATCCTTACCATCTACCTTCTCCACCCCCAAAATAGAACCCCTTGAGGAAGGAGCGACCGCTCTTTCTCTGAGAAAATTATTTTCTTTAAGGGTCCATACATATAAAGACTTTTGTTGAAAAATACTAGATTACATGAGTGACTAATTCCTAGTCATACAAGGAACATGTCGTCCAAAAAACCCAAGACACATTTCTTTGATAAAGGAGCGATTGTTCCTTCCTAAAAGGGTCACTTGGACCATAAACCTTGGCAATATTTATAATTATAATATATATATATATATATATATATATATTCAAATTTTTTACATCTATCAATTATGAATTCTATTCAATGGTATCAGGAAAGGATGGGCGCCCTTTCTCTATCTAGCCCCCATATTCCTTGAAGGGGTGGATACCCTTTAAACAATTTCCACCTTGACTAAAATCATATATGACCTACTGAACTCCTGGAAATCGAAATGGGGCCTACTTGGGGAAAGAGAAGCTACTCTTTCTTCTTACCATCTATCTTCTCCACTCGCAAAATAGAACCCCTTGAGGAAGGATTGGATGCTCCTTTTATCTAAGAATATTCTTTTCTCACAGGGTCCATACATATAAGGATGTCCATTGGAAAACTTGGCTAGATTGCATGAGAAACTATTTCCTAATCATACAAGGAACATGTTTTCCACCAACCCCAAGATAGGGATCTCCGAGGGACCCAAAGTCACCAAAATCACATATGATCTACTAAATTACCAAAACTCTACAATGGACCTACTTGGGGAAAGAGTGGTTTCTCTTTTTCCTTACCATCAACTTTCCCCACACCAAAATAGAACCCCTTGAAGAAGGATCGAATTCTCTTTCTATGATAAAATTTCCATTTTCCAACAAAATGTGTGAAGAAAAGTTCCCATGAAATTTTTGGTTAAAGTACCAAAATCTACTTTCCCCGCCCCAAAAATAGAACCCCTTGAGGAAGGATTGACTGCTCTTTCTCTGAGAAAATTTTAGTTTGTCAACAAACTATTTGAATAAGAGTTCCTAAGAAATTGGGCCACTTTGAGATGGTGTCACAAAATGTCACTTGGCCCCCCATCAGACACGTGTCACTCGTTGAGTGGTACACATTTTTGACACAATTTTGTCGACATGGGTTCACTTCGCATTGTTGTCAACAAACACCAACCAGACACCTTTAAGCATCAGCCCAGAAAGGTTTTACCCTTTCCAGCAACACCCGTAGATCGAGTGAGGTCTCACCCAAGATGTTCAAGGGGGGCTGTAGGAACCAAGCTTCTGCAGTAGGGAGAAGACATGCGTTACCCTTACTCAGCCGCTACAGAAACTAGAGATCTATCTTCGTATGATACTAAAAACCTGAATGTGCAATATAACCCATATCAATCAACATTGCCATTTAATAGAACAACAAAATCACAAGATATCATTCATAACATCGCAACAAATGGAAAGCACAAAGCATAATTCATATCGACAAATGGAAAATGCAAAATAGAGACATAGCCGAACATATTCATTCATTAACTCATCAAAAAGGACTGCAGAATGAACTTAGAAGATAACAATTCGGATCAACTCAACACAAATTCATATATCTCGAGAAAAATTGCCGAAGGCAGACAAAAATATATCAACTTATAAATGGATCTTCTATCTTAATTCGATTCTAGGATGCCTATCTATTAAAATTTATGTTTATATTTATAGAGTCCTAAGGCAGTTACAAAATGGTCCACATGACCAAATCTAACTAACATGGACCAAAACTTCCACTTTCGTTGGCTTCTTATACTTCGTGAATGGTCCTTTTCCCTTTGTGCTCTAACCCCGTGCCAACACACATGGATTCCATCTTAGAGAAGGGACTTTATCATCAAAGGCTAGAATTAAATCACATTGAATTCTCAAAGAAAACAATGATTGTTAATGATGTTAGAGCACAAGTCAGAAATGAGGAGGAATGTTGTTAGTCGACAGTCAATTTTAGATCACACCACCTTTTCGAAACAAATACAGATCATCGATGTAGTTACATTCCAAGAAGTGAATAAAAGTGAGGAGGTTTTTTCCCATCAATAGTCAAAATTTAAGTGTGTCGATCTTCTAATGATGGATTTGTTCCATCCATGCAAGAGGGATTTTCTATCATCCTGTGATAGTACGATTGATTCAATTGATCAAGGGTTGATCACTTATGCAAAGTCGTAGTCACCCCAAATCCGTTGGCTTCAAATATTGGAAAGTTTGTTGTTCTAGTTCCATAGCACATTTTCACATCCAAGCCGTCCATCCATTTGAATATTTTCTCATCATTTTCCTTGATGGAACATATAATTCCCTCACCTAAACCTGCATCCGCTCATACGAGTTTCTATCATGAAAATCCTAGGATGGCCTCCTATCCCTGAATCATCATTTGATGTCTAATATTTACTTTCAAATGGACACCTCACCATCATTTTACATCTATACACACCTAGTATTCCTATTGACATCACTAGTTCATCACTTTGATTACTATCATGATCCTCGTGATCTGATTGAAGTCTCACCACTTGATAGTCACGCATGTGGACTCACCAACCTTTGGGTTTTTTCACTTGTTGTCTTATGATATGATTTCCCATGCAAGACTGGTTATGGTTGTTCATATTATACATAATAACTTATTGGCTTCTTTGAACCACTACTAACGTCAAATGAACATTGCAAAGTATCATTGTTGTCTAGAGATTCAAATCCCATGTTGAATGAACATTGCAAGGAATCAAGATGTTTGTTCGACAAACATGGCCTTTGTTTTTCCTTCCACATCTTGATCTCTCATGCTCCATTCTTCTATTGCTACATTTTATGGAGGCCTGAGAGATTGATCACTTGCAATCTTGAACGAGGCTACTGTAATTGTGAATATCTGATATCTCACCTTGTCCTGATTTATCATTTACATTGCTGCTTGGAGGACCTCCTTAGAGAGTTTGGTCCCCAGTTGTATTAGCATGCAAAAACGTTTCCCCTGTAATGGGGTCCTCAAGGACATATATTTTGAAGGAGTAGCCTCATTTTCCAAGTCCGCTTCATACTACAACATTATAAGATGGGAGGTGATTCTATTTGCAAATGATTTTTCACAACTCAACATAGATTATGTTCCTCACACCATCATTGGAGATTGGTGTCTCCTACAATTCATTGTAATCTATGGTTTTATCTTTATATATTAAATTGAGTTTAAATATAAAAATTTAGTGTATTGTGATTTTATGTTGATGTATGTTTATGATTAATAATGGTACATTTTTAATGAAGTAAGATTTGATCAAATTGTATGACATTGAGTCACCCCCCTTTGTAGCAAGTTGGAGAACATTAAGATAAGTACAATTCTGTGTATTGTGCTTTGATGTTGATGGATGTTTATGATTAATAATGGTATGTCATGGTTAATGAAGTAAAATTTCATAGAATTGCATGTCATTGATTCACCCCTCCTATGCATCTAGTTGGATAACATTAAGATAAGTACCTTCCTATGTTACTTGCAAATGTTATGGTTTTAATGTGTTATATTAATTGTTCCAATTTTGTTGGTTGTAATTATATAAATGCATGGAATTACTTGGCATGGAACATGGAATTTATTCTTGAGTTTCTTGTAAATTATAATGTATGCATGTGATAATTTGAGCCACCATGTTACTCTATTTATTTTCGTTGTTTAATTGAAATAATGGAAGAAAAACTAAATTGAGTGTAAATTATAAATTCAAATATGAAATTTGAGTACCCCTTGGTTTCTGTTATCATTGTAAATATTTCATGGATCATAAGCCCTAAAGCATTTTTTAAAGTGCATTCATGGTCTCAAGCCCTCAAGAGCTTGGAATAAACTTCCTAAGTCAAAAGTATGCTTAAATAAATGAAAGAAAAAGTAGTGTGGTGACTGCAGTTTGGGAAACACGAGCTAAAGGGAAAAGCAACTGGGAACCCAATGATAAAAGAAGCATAATACCAAGGGAAATGAAATGGAAATAAAGAGATCAAGCACTAAAGGTTGACCAAGTGGATCTGGAAAAGGAAATTAGGAGAACAACAATGGGAAAAAGTGCTCTGTCAAAGTGAAAGGATGATAATAAAAGCCAATGAGAAAGTATATAAAGTGCACCTTGTAAATGAATGATTGTCAACAAAAGCTAATCACGAAGATGCACACTCTTTAAAATGCTCTAGGGATTCGTTGGACTAAAATCATCAAAGACACGTGGAAGAGTTTGATTGATAATGGCTCCCTAGATCCCTCTCTAATACCACCATGCTCCTGATCCATTACTTCCTATACAAAACCAAAAGTGGTTTCCGCCCAAGAAAAGGAAAAGGACAAGTAAGAAATCCACATATGAAATGGAGAGACACAATGGAATCCATGTTAACCACTCGGAATCCAACACGTGTCAAGTGGGTCCACTGAAACCATATGAAATTAGCCAGGTGTGCCAAATGAAATTTTCCAAGTGTCCAAAATTCAAATGTGCCCGACCGTTAAGAGGAGGAAATTTCAAAATTTTACGCCATTACTATTCAGCCGAGAAGAAGATAAATAACATCCCTACATCCATTGTACCAGCCCAGACAACAGCTGTACTAGAAACATCAACACACCGATGGACTTTTACTCTCCAAGTAATTACTGTTCTAAAATCTTGTCCATTTTTACCTTTGTATAAGCAGTAAAAGGTTTTTACCACCTCTATTATAACCCTAAAATCTTGGCCAAATTTCGACTAAAACGCCATCCTTCTCCAAATTTAAGCTAAAGCCTAGATTTTCTAGGGATGAACATATATAAAACCATGATTCAGACATTTTTGATACGGTGGTCATGCCATCTGACCTAAATTACACAATTCGAGAAGTTAAATCCTTAGTTATTGCTGGAAAAGACCCCTACCATATTTGGGTAACCAATTTGGCTTGATTTGTATATCCACGCATTGTGTACTCTCCATAATTCATCACTTGATGTTACATCTAATAATTTCCCAGTATCCAGACCATTATGTATGCCAATTATTCCATAACACTTTTCCTTATAAACGTAGAACCTATATAGAAAATGTTATGTTTTCTTGATTTCGTATCCCTGCAAGCTCTCTATGAACAACACCTAGAGACATCCTACCAATAATTGAAGAATTTTGAGAGATATAATTATTTATCTTAGCACCTGGAAAGAGGTATTGCAATCCCCATCTCCCTTCCTCCCTATGGTACACTGGGGTTTTTTGAGAATTCAAGGAAATCTATATCCCTAATACACCATACTAGCGTATGAAAATGATGATGCAGTGTATGACACCATTCTAGGATTCCTAAATTGTCTAACACTTTCTTTCGAGTTCATTCCCCCAAAAAATTGACCTATGCAGTTACTTGGCCCAAGCAATCCATACTCAATTGGAAGAACTCACTGTCGTGGAGCAGTTTAGATACCCTTCCTACCTATTTTACATGTTCCTCTACTATAATTATGAACATTATAAAGGCCTAAATTTGAAATTCGGTGATGAGGAGGGAAAATAATTACCAGTGTATGAATGGAATAAGGTGATCCTCTGGAAGCTTGGAAACCCTAAATACACAAAGCTTTCTAACAAAGTTATGACTTTCACTTACACTCTAATGCATGATTCCTCACCTCCTAGAATGTTTCCATGGAATAAAAAACTCCTACAGATGAGACCTGATATGAGGATAGGAGATTGGTTCATATATGAAGATTTTATTATACTAAGGGTGCATGGTTTTGAGGAAGATCCATACAAGTTACTAGTTTTTCTCGCACCAGGGGTGTTTTCCATGGAGTATTATAGGAAAGTTTCATCTATGACCAAATTCACTTTATACATTTCAAACATCAATGAAATTTTATGCTACCCAAGGAGATGGGCCTTTTCTAGTAAAAGGATTAAATGCCCTACAATATATGAAAGAATTCCCTAAAAAAATCAATTTATAAAAATAAGTGATGGATCTTATGATTCTCATCACATTATATCCTAGATGAGGATATTAAAAAAAAACTCTCCATATGATTATGCCCCCAATCCTGAGTAGGAAAGAATTGCAGATTTGGAGAGTTGGGAGCAGGTACTGGCAATTTAGAGAAGTGCAGGGGGAAAAGATGCCATAAGTTAACAAATAGGGTAGAAGAGAGGAGGTGAAGAGATCCAAATAGATATGGATATTGATGGGTATGAGTAGGGACCCAGAATAAAAAATTATAGAACAAAAGAAGGAGAAGGGGCAGAGCAATCAATGGTAGAGAAAGAGGGGAGTGATAAGCTCCCATGAGAATTTTCTGATTTGTGTGAACAAACATCAGTTAGAAAGGATGGGGAACCAATTAAGTTCACCCATTATCCATCCATGTAATTTACCTTTCTTTAGGTTCTCTAGACTGCATCCTCTGCAGGCCTATTGCTAGTGAAATGCAAATTTCATAAAAGATATATGTACATAAGAGAAATAAATGTAAACTTGGTCACTGATATCAGAAAGCGGGTAGGAGCAACAGAGAAGAGACTATTAAATGTGGAAAACCAAAAATAATATACTCTTAGAATATCAATTTTGGGTCCCAAAATTCCTATGCCTGCAACATTCAGTGACTGGAGGGAAAATGAGTATGAAGATGACTTTAAGAAGTTTGGAAAATTAGATAAAGTATACTTCTATAGAAAATATAGTGATATGATGCGTAAAGTGATAGTAGAATCAGTTTCTATTGAGAGGATACTGAGGACAAACCTAAATAAATTTGAACAACTGTTGAAGGTTAAGAGGGTGACAATCAAAGTAAAGTAGGTAACCATAAATAGGTTAGAAAAAAAATTTGTAGCTATGGGAGTGGACCCAACGAAAGTTTCCCATGCTAAATATCTGTTGCAACATAAAGACAATGAGATTTCACATCTTAGAGAAAAATTCAAATTACTTGGGGTCCAAACATTCCCAAATCCTGAGCTCACAAATATGTAGTAATAAAAGGAGCATATATAGGAAAGCATGATGAAATACGAAGGCTAGTCAGAAGACTATGAAAGTAAAATAAATTATTTGGAGATGTAAATTGTTGCATTGAAGTTGCATAAGAAATCATTACCTATTGAGTCCATTCCACCATACTCATATCCCATCATATAGGATATCACTCATCCTACATTGGATACAGAGCTGATTGAGTCTGAAAATCAAGCCACAACAAATCTAGTAGTAGATGCGATGGAGGAATATCTCCCGACTCAGAAAATAGATGAAAGCGATTTCAAGATCAAGGAGCTGGAATATGACTTAGATCATAAGGAAAGAAAGATCAAAGAGTTCTAGATATAATTAGATGACAAATAAGATTCAATTGATGACTTGGTAACTGAAAGAGATCATCTAAAAAGTGAAGTCACCAAATTACAATTGGACATATGAGGAGAATAACTTTTAAGAATAACCACGAAATTACTGTGGGACAAAATAGACCAAGATATCATTCATAAATGGGATCATTGTGATGTAATCCAATATGAATTGGATACAACCAAAGAAACTCAATAAGAAGTAAGCAGAGTAGAGAAAGAGCTTGCAGAAATGCCAAAGCAAGCAATAGAAATAGTGGACCACTTAAATAGTAGAACAAAGAGGCAGTTGGAAGAGATGCATATTGACAACATAGCTCAACTAATCAAGTTAGAAAACTAGATGATCATGAAGGAGACTTTGATGAAGAGAACTCAAACATGGATAAAGGCCCTCATTGATGGAGTGTCTTCCTTAAAAGGTATCTTTAATGAGTCCATCAGAATAGGTCTTCCACATCCATGGGATGGAATTGGTGAGATATATAAGAAGGAATAATATAAAGAGAAGTTACTAAAAAATAAAAATGTAGCACAATTTGATGTACTAGAAGGGGTCATAAGTGGTGATGCAATATTTGACATACTAAGGAATGAATTTGAAATTTGGGTCCTTCGTAAATATATGCTAAGAAATATAAGGCCTATATCATATGAGAAAAACACCAATGCTGAGATTGCACTAGAAGCACTAAAATCACATCATTTTCCTATGGGAAAAGAGTGGCATTTAGTAGCCAAATATCATAGGATTATTCTGCCACCCCAAGGTTTTTGAGTAGGCCAATCATCATGCCAAGCATTGGTACAATTGGCTAGGTAGAAATCCATTCTAATAGGTTAGTAAAGTTTTTTTCCACCAAGAGGACAAACAACTATCTAAATAATGCATCAGACAACTGTTGGGAAAATTGGGTATCCAGGTGTGCAACTAGGTGTACAGTCAGTTGCACAAGCAGGAGAAAAAATGAGAGGACAGACACATCATCCTAAAGGAGCCAAAAAGGGGTTGATTAAGAAGAAATAATAAAAATAGAAGGCCTTTGTATAATACATACAAACAAACTGAAAGTGACATATTAACGTATAGTTTTTGAAAGGCTATAACGGAGTGTACCCGAGATGTTTTCCTCTGTAACTATGTTTTCCTCCAGTTGTTACTAGATCTAATTCCCATATTTGTGTAATTTTTTCTTGAGAGATTAATAAAAGCTTGAGCATCACATTCTCCTATATTTGTTTCAGTGATGTGAATGTATAGCAAATGTCAAGTTTGAAGTAGAGATTTCATCATGTATGAATTCGATTTCATTCTTATGATGTCTTCATGTGATATAATAATAGTTTAAGGTTTTTGCTATTTTATGTCGTGAATGTATGTCCATGTTGCCAATTGAAATACAAAAACTCAAGAATTGTTTGCATTTTTTGTATTAACTACTGAATTATTTTTCATAAAATATTTGTACATTTTGCTTCCATTTGAGTGTAAGAAATTTGTCCTGAAGGAACCACTTCCATCTCTAATCTGTTCCATTTTCAAAAATACCCATTCATATACCTTGACAGTATTGATTACACTCCACAATATTGCTCTAAAATAACCTTATGCATCCAAGATAGTTAATAATTGAGTACCTTCAATTAGTTTCAAGAAAATACAAGATTCATATATCATTCAATAATAGGTTTAAATCTAAAATATCTAAATTGTGAGCCTCATCATGCCCTAGCATGCACTAAATTAAGCCTAGTACATATCATAGAGTAACAGTCCCAATGATTAAAAGAGGCATATGGATACGTTACAGTTTGGTATTAGAGCCAAGGTTTTCAACACTATGACTAAATAGGCTAAAATTTGATTATTCCTAGAGACTCAGAGGTGTACAAAGTGTTTGAAAGAATGCACATATGAAAATTATGGTTTTAATGAACATATGATAAATAATCAAATTTAAAATGGGAGATGGTGCTATAAAAAAATACGTAAGAGAATAATTAGATTTGAGAAAAATCGAGTGATTTCGAACCAACTCCATGGAATTATAGTTTGGGTTAATTGACAAAAAAAAAATACAGGTATGTTAGTTGATAGAACTAGCTGGAGGGAAATACATGTGTAAATTTTTGATATAGCCACTTGTCCAAATATTCAAGCTTATCGATGTATGAAAATTTTGAAATTTTTTGGAAAACTTTCACTTGAGGCCCATAATTTCCACGTGGGTAGGTATGACGTGAACTTGACACATGTGAATGAATGATGTGGGTCATCCACGTAGGTACTAAGTATAGGTGGAAACATTTGAAAGGGGTTTCATGGATGGGTGACGTCAACATAGAACATATACATGTATGGTTTAGGCCGCAAACATCCACAAATTATTTGGAGGAATAAGGGATGAGCCACAAACCTAGTTTTTCAGAGGCACAAACCTAGTTTTCAAAACCACTATCATGCCCTCCAAAACCACTTTTTTGAGGCTCTATTAGAGAAGATATGGCCGTTAGAAAGTGCATGGGTAACAATAAAGGTACTCTGCCCCCAATGGATAAGTATCAACGACGGATAATATTGAGCGCCGTGATCGATGACTACTTGGCCCATAACACATTGTTAACTTTCATAGTTTTTAATAAGGGATGGATGAGCCATTGGAGTAAAACCGCATGTCTACATGTATATTTTTCATTAACAGCTCCAAAAAAAATTGAAAACCACCTCCTCATCGAGTTGTAACTAGACCTAGAATTTGACGACCTGTAGAATGTTTTTCCCTTCCTAAAACGTATTTGATAGCTAATTATAAAATTAACATGTCAAGAGAGATGGGAATGAAAATTCCTAAACTGTATATTTGATGTCTACACATTTACAACTCCCGTCATAGATTTTAATAATGGTTGGATGGTGTATCCTATATGTACTAGTCATTACCTATGTCCATTGGTCGACATCGGTCCTATCTACCACTATATTATATTCGATACAACACTTAAGTAATTGGTATTATTTACTCCTTCTAGTTTCATTTCAGTTTCTATTAGATTGTAATTCAGGCTAGTATAGATATACTCCTACACAAGAAAATACCTTTGATGTTTGAACCTTTTGGTATGTATCCCTTATCCCTCTTCAATAGATAAGAATATCCATGAGAAAGAAAGTAATAAAATCCATTCCGCACTGCTAGGTCAGAATTATCCACTCGGATGGGATGGAATTGGAGTTTGTGAATGGTGTTGGTCGAGTAAAATCTATCAAATATAGGAATATAGAGAGAGAGATCTCCTAAGAAACACATTTCTAGACTAACCTAAAAGAAAAATTGATTATTATTTATGGGGAAACCTAAGAAAAGAACTTGGTCACCGAGGGCACTTGAGATGGAGCACATACTCTGTAAAAATGTAGCTTGAACAAGGGAACAACGATCGAGTCTCATAATACTATTTATGGTTGAATATTTTAATGAATGACATTTACATCTAGACTATGGATGGTTTGAAGCTTGGCACATATATTACATGCATTGATATATGTTTGTGATTCATATATGTTTATGATTTTCAACATTCATATATGTTTGTGATTTACTATAGAGATGGACAACAAACTTGGATTGCGGGGGTTCCATCTATTTTTACTACTCATTAATGCACTCCCTAAACTGTGAAATTGAATGGTAACGAGCACATGTAAAATCAAATATTCACACTAAATACATGAACATAAGATAGATAAATTTGAATATGGATACATATCTTAGAGGAGAGGCAGGTTCCCAAGAGAAGAGGTTATTAACTATGGTAGATCACAGAGTTGATACCCTAAGGATGGAAGTACAAGAACCTAAGGTCCCCTTGCCTGCCTCATTCAGAGATTGGAGAGAAAATCATGAATATACATTGGACTTCATGCATTTTAGTAAGCTGGATAAAGTATACTTTTACAAGCAGACCAGTGACATAATGTGCAAGGATGTATTGCACTCTGTTTCCAATGAAAAGAAGTTAGGAACTACATTGCAAAATCTTTAGCGACTTTGGTCTAGGAGGATCTGAAGACTCTCTAGAATCAAAGTGCTCAACTACTAGAAAGAAAAACACCATCGTGAATATCTCAGTGAGATCTTTCAAACGATGTGAATGACACCTCAAACGGACTCCAGATGCAAAATATATCGTGTTCTAAAGTTTTATGCAAACAAGCGAATCGAAAAAAATAGAGGTGCCATGTGGCACTCTCATAGTGTGCCACATGGTAGGCCCACATCAAGTTGGCAGTTGCAGATGACATGGAAAGAGTGATTGTTGAGTTGGTAGGTGAGTTGGACTAGTCACATGCTTGGATGTGGCACATGATTGTTTATTAATTTCATAGGTGGACCAATAGGGAGTTGCCACGTGGTAGTCCCAGGCGGCCAAGTATGGTCTACCAAAATGAATTGGGAGACCATAGGAATTTACCCCAATACCTCCATTGCACAAATACGATGCCTTTACCACACTGCCCACATAGTGGTTCTTCCAACAACTACCAAAGACTTCATCAAACCACCTACACATGCACCTTGGCAAGCAAATGGAACATATTTTATTTGACTTTGGGACTGTGATTTGGTCGAGAAAGTGGTTGGCGGGTCCGCCAAACCAAATACTATTCTTGGAAACCATATGTTTAATATTTGTTTTCTACAACTCAACATTTATCACATGCTCAGGTACATCCTATTTATATGATATGGGTGAAATGGCGTATGGATGTTTGGATATGCCACCATGCAAGGGATAATTATTTGGTCATTAAAACCACAATAATATTTAGCATATGGCTATAACAATAATGGAATATATTAATGACCATTCGATTATATGACATACAGTGGAATATTTTAAATGCCATATTGGTTTAAGACCATGCCTTCAATGTAATGCATGGTGTAATATTTTAATTTCCATGGCACATATGATAAAGGGTGTAACAAACTTTGGCTTATGGTTATAAAAAAGGGAAAACGAACTTGCCATATTCAAAAAATGGCTGTAACCAAGGTCGGTTGGGCCCAATGAATGGGATAACAAACACCCATACATATCATGCCACCAAAGGGTAAGTTACTCCCAACTATTTAAGCACAATCCATTCAACTTGTTGGGGGGATTTCCATATGCTTTGAAGAGAGATCCAAGGATCTCTTGTGGAGAGATACAATTTGAAGATCCAAGTGCCATTGGGCACAATTTCTCTATGTAGCCTGATTATGTGTAAAGAGAGAGAAGGAGACTATTGTGGCCTTATGTGAAGCAAACGAAGTTGTTCTTATAGTCGATCTTCACTGTTTTTGCGAGCTAGAGTCACTGGTGCAGTCAGATTTTGGAACTAAATAGTGGATTCTCTCCATCGTCAATATCAATATGGATCTATGCCATATTGTATTAATCTTCTATACATATTCTTGTGAAAGATCATCCTTCATATGAGGATACTACCTCTTTGTAGGAGAGACATTGCCACTTGCTTGTGAGAACAATCTCTTTGCATTATATGAGAGTGACTTTTCGATACTACCATTGTTGTGGGGAATTATTCTATCACTATTGATGTGGGAATTTATCCCTTTTGTAAAGGAGAGTATCTTTGAAGAAGAGAATAAAAGCGGTTTGATGATTGAACGAGCCCAGAGATGGAGCTAGGGGGTCTGGTAAACTCCATTACCAAATGAGTATTACTTGTGTCATGTTTTCTTGTGCATGTTATTTTCTGCAATTATGTTCATTATGTGATGATAAATGAGGCTAATGACACACTCATAAAGTTAAGCATGCACATTTGATTCAATACTTTAATTGCAATCAAGTTCAATAAAACGATCCTCTAACTAGTCCGTTTGTTAAGTGATCCTTGAAATAGTTTCTAGAGGGTTTCAAGGTCACCTTGGATTAGATAAAGATTGGTATTAGAGTAGGATTGATAGGGATTGCAGGTGTTGAATCAGAAATGGGAAAAGCATCAAAGAATGCAGGCTCAAAAAACTCGAGGAAATCAACTAGACGATTCAAGCAAAGAATGTTGAGCTCAGAAGACTTCTACAAGTTGCAGAAGATGTCAAGCAAGAGCTTCAAGACATTATTCAAAAGATGCAAGAGAGACTTCAAGAGTTGCAACTTCAGTTGCAAGCCAAGGATGATATTGTGGCCAAGTCTCAAAACAATTATGAAGTGGATAAAATGAAGATCCTAATTCTACTGTAAATGTAGAATCCTTCCCTTAGATAAATAGTGTCAGTAATTCTTCAGTTTCTTATTCTTCCCATGATGATGATGATGGTTTTGGTGCTTTAGAAAATCACACCAAAGGAATTGGAATGAATTTGTTGAAGAATATGGGATATGATGGAAAAGAATATGGGATATGATGGAAAGGGCCTTGAATTTAACGACCAAGGAATTATGAATCCCATCCAAGTGGTAGAATCACCTCAACATGGAGGATTGGGCTATAGCATAAAGGAAGATGGATCATTTTCCAATACCATTGATGAAAGAAACTCGAAAGCAGTTGAAGCAATCAAAGCTTCAAGAGAAGATCCCAAGCCAACACTAGAAGGTGACACAACCCTCCATGATGATCGAGATGCGAATTATGAAAGAGGAGCTAAGGCAAGATCTCTATGGCTGGCCTACACCAAAGACAACTAGCAAAAGGTATAAAAAGTCTCGTTATTCCAACATTCCTTTCGATTATAAGTCATTTGGAAAGTAATTTTTATGGCATAGAAGACCATGTACGTTTTGTGGTAAACATAACCATGCTATTTCCAAGTGTTGGAAAATAATGGCCTTGTACAGGAAGGTCATGGAAACTAGGAAGAAGCCTAGACATGAATACCCCTCTCCACATCAGGAAAAAAAGAAGGGAAAGAAAGTATGGGTAAATAAGAACCATTTCACCCATTGCAACAAAGGTGGATATGAAGAAGCCACATGTCCATCCAGAGTTGTGTCCCAAGAAGGACAAGAAAGTTGAGCAAGCACCCATGAAGGAACCAACCAAAGAAGCAGCTCAGAAAGAAGGCCATCTACAAAGAAATCTCGGGAAGGAGGACCTATTCTCCTCGATGGCTAAGCTGAGTATACTTCGTGAGTTAATTTAAGAAATACAATCATTGTAAATCACTTGTTTTTTTTAAGATCCCATAGAAGGGAACATTTTCAAAAGTGATGATATGTATACATCACTTATTCATGCAACATAGTGATCTTTTAAGGCTTTTTTTGAGTTATGGATTATGTTGTAAATCTGGTCGCTATATGTAACTTTTGGAGGACCAAAATATTCCTAGTGGGGAGGAATGATCAAGGAAGATATGAAGATGCTCCAAAATAAAAGTGCTCAACTACCAGAAAGAATAGCACCATCAAGAAGAGCTCTGTTAGAGATTTCCAATGACACGAATGGAATCTCAAACGAACTTTGGATGCAAAATATATCACATTGTGAAGTTTTATGCAAACACGCAAATTGGAAAAAAAAGAGGTTCCACGTGTCAGGAGTGATTTCGAAGTTGGCAGGTGAGTTAGACCAATCACATGTTGGCATGTGGCACATGATTGTTTATTGATTTCATAAGTGGACCAATAGGGAGTTTCCATGTGGTATTCCCAATCGGCCAAGTATGGTCTACCAAAAGGATTGGAAGTCTACATGAATTGACCCTAAGAACTTCATTGCACAAATCTGTTGCCTTTACTAGATCACCCACATAGTGATTTTTAACCCATATGTTGACAACTTTTATTTAAAGTGAATGATTGGGTATTTGGTTAAAAGAAATGGGCCGAAAATCTTTGAATGCATGGCCTCTTTCAACAACTTCCATTGACTTCACCAACCTACCTACACATGCACATTGGTAAGAAAATGGCACATATTTTATTTGAATTGGGGACTGTCGGTTGGTTGGGAAAGTGGTTGGCAAGTCCGCCAACCCCTCCACTATTCTTGGAAACCATATATTTAATATTTGTTCGCTACAACTCAATGTTTATCACATGGTTGGGTATATTCTATTTATATGATATGGGTGAAGTGTCGTATGGATATTTGGATATGCCACCATGCAAAGGATAATTATTGGTCATTAAAAATAACATCATATTTAGAATATGGATAGAAAAACAATGGAATATAATGCCAATTTCATTAAATTGGGACAAATTAGGCAAATTTTGGACTAAGAAAGTGTGAATTTAGACTTTGAAAGTGTTGATATCAACCTTTCTAAAGTGCAAAAACGGGTTTTGAAAGTGGCAATATTGGATTTAAAAAGTGTGTTTTTATATTCGAATAGTGTGTTTTTTGACTACTTATGAATCTTAAAATTGCAGTTTTTTTTTATTAAAGTATGAATTTCAATTCAAAATGTGTGAATTTCAAATAAAAAAAATGCAAATTTTGATTTGAAAAGTGTGAATTTCAAATAAAAAAATACAAATTTTGATTTAAAAAGTGTGAATTTCAAATAAAAAAAATGCAAATTTTGATTTGAAAAGTGTGAATTTCAAATCAAAAATGCAATTTCTGATTTCAAAAGTGTGAATTTCAAATAAAAAAAACTACAATTTTTTATTTGAAAAGTGTGAATTTCAAATAAAAAAAATGCAATTTTTTATTTGAAAATTGCAATTTTCATTTGTAAATTTTCAATAATTTAAGGCGAAAAGTTCAATGTCTAAAATATTCAGTCATTGTTTGAATAACAAGTCAATCGCCTATGGTATAACATAAAAAAATGGTTTGTCCCCACTTCTTTTCGTAGTTAATTGTGAAAACATATATCGAACAATTCAGCTATATCCATAATGGAGAACACAAGAAGGATCGACCGACCCTTCTTGCAATGTCGAAATACTATGAAAAGAATATTGCGAATAAGAAGGGTCGACCGATCCTTCTTGCAGGGTCGAACTATTATGAAAATAATATTCGAAATAAGAAGGGTCGGCCGACCCTTCAATTAGGAGGGAACTGTAAAAATAGAACACCTTGGAAGGTATATCATATAAAAATGGTTTTTCCCGAAACTTCTGTTTTAAGTCAAGAAGGATCGGCCACCCTTTCTTTTCGTAGTTAATTGTCAAAACCTTTATTGAGCAATTAATCTATAGCCATAATGGAGAACACAAGAAAGATTGACCGAACCTTCTTGCAGGGTCAAACTATTATGAAAAGAATATTGGGAATAAGAAGGGTCGGCCGACCCTTCATTTAGGAGGGAATTGTAACAATAGAACACCTTGGAGAAAGAGTGAAGAAAGAGTGGCCGCTCTTTCTTTGAGAATATTTCCACTTGCCAGCAAAGTCTTTAAAGCAAAACGTCTATAAATTTTATTGTTAAAATGTTCTTATCTAGTATCCTAGGGTGACACATGGAACGATCATACTGTGACACGTGGCATATTTGATTTGGCACATTGAGTATAGGGAGGTTACTAATGCGGGTTTAACCACTTATTCCTAGTCTAAATTGGGTTTTTAATAATGTTAAGAAACATTTCCATGTGGTTTGGTAGTATAATATGGAAGTTAGCTCAAATGGGTATTATTTTATAATACCAAGTCTCATAGAAATGTAACTTAACCATATTTAAAATCCAATTTAGACTAGGAATAAGTCCAAATTTAAGGATTAGGCTCATGCAAGATTACAGTGTAGCTGGAATGCTAATTGAAAAATTAACATGAATTTATTAATTTATGTTAATCATTTGCAGAAATAAATAAATGTTTTAATTAAATAAATTCACTTAAAAGATAAAAGACACACATATCATGAGTAAAGACAAATCCAAACTGTAGATGAATGTATGGATTATTGATTGCAAAAATTAAATAGTGTTCATAAATAATCTGAAGTGAAAATCAACATTCATCAAAGAAATTTGATCAATTAACAAAAGATGAATGAAGAGAAGGACTAATTGTATTACTTCAAAGTTGCAAAAATTTACAATCTCTACATCAATCAGATTGTCTCTAGTCTTCTTTTGCTAATTTTCTCCCCCCCTACCCCATGAGACCTCTACCGACCCTTCTTGCATTCTAGAACTAATATGAATACAATACTGGGCAGAAGAAGGGTTGGTCTCCCCTTCATTTACTAGGTAATTGTAAAAATATTCAACCTATGAAAAAAAAAATTGATTAAGTAGATTCTAAGGAGAATCTGACGAAGGTTAAACGTCTATAAATTTTCTTGCTTAAATGTCGATATCTAGTTTTCCAGGGGGACACTTGGAACGATCAGATTGTGAAACGTGGAATGCTCAGATTGTGAAACATGGAATGTGAGCGACATTTGTATCATGGTGTATATTTTGTTCGTGACAAGACATAATGTCGACTGAAGCATAATGGGATTATTTTCTTCACACGAGTAATATCTATGATTACTCGAGCAAAATCTGTTGTCGCTGCAAATGATATCTATGAACACCATACCACCATACTGTGATAATTACATTACCCATCCGTCCCATCCCAGTCAATCCATCAACTCACTGGCCATTCACTATATATAAACTAACCATGCCCCATATCACAGCAAACTAAAATCTTCGGGAATCAAAGCCATGGAATTTTTCTTTACTGCCTGTGTTCTCTGTCCTTTTTTTATGAGAAATGCTTGAGTCTTATGATCTCCCCCAGTTCTCCTCATTATATATGAGCATTTTGAAATCGGCTCCCTTGAAAATCCTCACTAGACCATGATATATGGGCATTTCGAGCACTGTCGAAGTCCCAATACATGGATTTGTCATCATGTTTTTTGGCACCAATCACATTTTTGTCAATATTCTTTCTGTCACTCTTCTTTCAATAACCGATTGGTATGCAAGCCACTGTCTTGGAATATTTCTTCTCTAAGACAACATGTACTGCTACGGTCCTCAATGTTAGGCTTGCAGTGTGAAAATCCTCACAGCAGATCTAAGAGATGATGCATATCTCACAAGAGTAATTATGATTAAGTAGGAAGATAGAAGAAGAGTGGTCAATGCAGCAACAGAATAATAATACAGTAGAAATCGGATAGAAGCAAAAATACTTCACACACACTAATTCATTAATCACAAATGGACAAATAAATAATACAATGCATGAGGAATTCGAATGCCAAGGTGGAAATTCGAGTTGGCCTTCATGGAGTGATCAAAATATCATTGGAGTGCCATCAGAGCACAACTAGTATTCTATCTCATCATCAGTGGAGTCATCAATGATCAAGTAACTGTCAACCATCAGTCAAACTGAGTCTAACAGAGTGTGGTAGGTGTAACTGAGTGTAACTGGAACTAACTAAATGAAGGAGGCTTAGTGGAGGGCGCATTAGGAGCTAATTGAAGTCAAAATGGGCAGTCAAGTCTCACTGGAGGTCCATCGGTGTGATACAGTCAATTGAGAGTCGGTCTAGCCTTAAATCAAGGAGAGAACTAAAGATAACTGAAGATAACTGAATGGTAGGTGAGGAAGGGCGCCTTTCTCATGCAGTAGGTGAAAGGAGGGCGCACTAAGCTCTAGGAGGGATGAAACTGAGTGGAAGGAAGCTCTGGGGGATGGCTAACTGAGGGCTAGGTGCTGGGACTGATGACTGGGATGCATTCAAACCCTAAATAATGCATGCAAACCCTAAAAGTGCATGCATGACTGAAAATGCAAATAATGAAAATGCTGCTAGGACTAGGATGAAGTATAGGAATATCCTAACACCCCCCCTTAATCCATCCTGGGCCCTGGTAACTAACACCAAAGGTCACCCAATACAATGAATAATAACAGTCAATAAATCGAGGAAATGGGGAAAACCTCATGGGAAAAATACCCCCCTCAAAATAGACTGTAAGGCACACACAAAAATAAATGCTCCAAACTCAAGCAGGTGTGATGCTTGGTCATATGTCTGGAGGTATCTTCTTCTTGGGAAGAAGTGGATCATGCTAAAAAAGAATTTGTTTGTACTTTCTCTTCAAATTGAATATGATGAGAAAAAATCCAGTAGTATGAGGATGATCCTTGAACCTGTGATTCGAATCAGTTGAGGTAGGATCAAATCTATGAATGTGCAGATAGTCTTTTGTCTTCTCCTTCGAACCATCATGGGTGAGATTATGCCAAAAAGAACCATCACATGATTGCTTGAAATCCAAATCAGATTTAAGACTTGAAGAATAGTTTCTTGAGATCTCCTTTGAATCAACATGGGTGAGATCAAAACTATCATATGCATGAGAAATTATCCCAAGTAGTGATTGCTTAGAATCCAAATTGGATCCAAGACTTGAATCATGGTTTCTTGAGATCTCATTTGAACCATAAGAGGTGAGATCAAAACCAGTAAGTGCATGAGAATTTATCCCAAGCGAATGACAATGGTTTCTTGAGATCTCCTTTGAACAATAAGAGGTGAGATCAAAACCATGATGTGCATGAGAAACTATCCCAAGTGAATGGCAATGGCCATATTCTTCAATAACCTTCTGAAAGCATGGAATAATGATCATATAATAGAAAATAAGAGGTGATAGATCAAGGAGAGAGAATTCATTACCTCCAATGACTAATTTTACCTCCAAAACTTTCAATAGATCATGATGAAAACCAATAGACTCTGGTGCAAGAGAGGATTTAGGACCTTCTGCAATTTGTAGAGTGTGAGCTGGCACAAAATTTGAAATAGAAGAAATTTGGAGCATGAGTGTAGAATCTGCATGTTCTTCTTCTTTGTGGACAACTTCAATATGAGATATGTTTGATACTGATTCATGATCAATGAGATCATCAAGGAGGGCAAATGCATCACTTTGCTTGCTCTTGAATGGATTTGGACCAATCCCTTCATTCTGTCTACCAAATCTTTCATCCAGGTGGGCCCATATCTCTTTTGGAGTTTCAACATCATCAAGGTATTGGTATATCATGTATTCAAGAAAAGCAAGCATCATTGATCCAAAGGCTCCGTCACCTTTATTTCACCAATCAATCTCCTCTTCAGAGGATTCGAACTCTCTTTCAAAACAACAGTCAAAGAGATCATGGCTCTTCAATTACGCTATCATTTTTTATTTCCATTCATCATAGTTTAATGGAGAAAGAGGAGGGATTTCTTCTGAATACATGGAAGCTATAGAAGACCTGCAAAAAGAATAGAGAATATCTGCAACTGCTATTGCTGCAAAAATGCAGAAACTGCTGCAATTGTTGCACTCAAAATCTTGATAATAACCTGCAAAAATCTCTTAGAAATGGAGATAAACAATACTCTCAACATGCTCTGATACCATGTGAAAATCCTCACATCAGATCTAAGAGATGATGTATACCTCACAAGAGTAATTATGATTAAGCAGGAAGATAGAAGAAGAGTGGTCAATGCAGTGTAATGAGCAACAGAATAATAATATAGTAGAACTCGGATAGAAGCAAAAGTACTTCACACACACTAATTCATTAATCACAAATGGAAAAATAAATAATACAATGCATGAGGAATTCGAATTCCAAGGTGGAAATTCGAATTGGCCTTCATGGAGTGATCAAAAGATCACTGGAGTGTCATTGGAGCACAACTAGTAGTCTATCTCATCATCAGTGGAGTCATCAATGCTCAAGTAACTATCAGCCATCAGTCAAACTGAGTCTAACTGAGTGTGGTAGGTGTAACTGGAACTAACTGAATGAAGGAGACTCAGTGGAGGGTGCATGAGGAGGTAACTGAAGTTAGAATGGGCATTGAAGTCTCATTGGAGGTCCATCGGAGTGATGTAGTTAGTTGAGAGTCAGTCTAGCCTTAAATCAAGGAGAGAACTGAAGATAACTAAAGATAACTGAATGGTAGGTAAGGAAGGGCGCCTTTCTCATGCAGTAGGTGAAAGGAGGGCGCACTCAAGCTCTAGGAGGGATGAAATTGAGCGGAAGGAAGCTCCCGAGGCTGGCTAACTAAGGGCTAGGTGTTGGGACTGATGACTGGGATGCATGCAAACCCTAAATAATGCATGCAAACCGTAAAAGTGCATGCATAAATGAAAATGAAAATAATGAAAATGCTGCTAGGACTAGAATGGAGTATAGGAATATCCTAACATGCAGCAGTCGTCGAATGGTCTTTTAGTACCAGACCATGTTATCAGCTTCTTCTTTGTGCATGGAGATGTTTCCAGACATGACGACCCATTTCCAACCAAGGAAGTATCGGGTATCAGCTCGTAGTTCATCATCTCTTTGCCTCCAGACACGTTTCTATATATGACAACCCATTTCCATCCAAGGGAGTATCGAGTACCAGCTCATAGTCATCAACGCGCTGTTCATCCAACTCCAGTTATTTTCTGATTTCTTCGAGACGAACAAAGGCATTGTTCACGAGGGAGATGTTGGAGGAGGTTAGGTCGGTCGCCCCTTCTTTTCGTAGTTAATTGTCAAAACCTTTATCCATCAATTTATCTATAGCCATAATGGATAATACAAGAAGGATCAACTGACCCTTCTTGCAGTGTCAAACTATTATGAAATGAATATTAGGAATAAGAAGGGTCAGCTGACCCTTCATTTAGGAGGGGATTTTAACAATAGCACACCTTGGAGAAAGAGCAACCGCTCTTTCTCTGAGAATTTTTCTACTTTCCAGCAAAGTCTTTAAAGCAAAACATATATAAATTTTCTTGTTAAAATGTTGATATCTAGTATCCTAGGGTGACACGTGGAATGATCATATTGTGACACGTGGCTTATTTGATTTGGCACATTGAGTATAGCGAGGTTATTAATTTTTATTTGATTTGGCACATTGAGTATAGCAAGGTTACTAATGCGGGTTTAACCACAAAACAATCAAGAAATGAAAATTCACTAATAGCAGTTTTAAGGATTAGGAGAAATTTATTAGATTATGTTAATCATTTGCAGAAATAGATAAATGTTTTAATTAAATAAATTCACTTAAAACATAAAAGACACACAGATCATGAGTAAAGACAAATCCAAACTATAGATCAATGTATGTATATTGATTGCAAAAATTAAACAGTGTTCATAAATAATCTGAAGTGAAAATCAACATTCATCAAAGAAATTTGATCAATTAAAAAAAGAGGAATCAAGAGAAGGACTAATTGTATTACTTCAAAGTTGCAAAAAATTACAATCTTTGCATCAATCAGAGTGTCTCTAGTCTTCTTTTGTTGATTTTCTCCCCCCTACCCCATGAGACCTCTACCCTTTAAATAATAATTACAAAAATAGTTACAAAATATAGACTTCCCATAAAACAGGGATTACAAATCGAAACTAAAAGGAATCCTCAGGAGCAACTAATACTGACAACATTTTCACAAAATTCCCAAAATATTTTTATCACATGGTTTCCGGGAAGTATCCCGTAACAAACTGTGGAATATATTGACAATCCACTAGCTATCTGTGACAAAAGTTGAAATATGCTTCTTAGAAGATTCATGATGATGGATAATGTCCTCAAAAACTGAAAAATCGGCCACTTGTCCTTCCTTCAGGGGAATTGGTGGAGTCACTAGAACTTGATTAATTATAAAATCTCCGATGATTGTATCATCTCGATCAACATGTTTCTCAATGATCTTCCTTCTCTTATTCTGAGGGAGTCGTATATATATGGATTGAATCTCAGAGTCTTCTTTTTCACTACCAGTGCTGTCATCCAAAACATCAGCTTTAAAAGGTGACAACAGAGGTTCATGATATTGAATAGGCTGAATTTATTTCTCGCCACAAAATATGACTTAAAATTTGTGACTTTTCTGCATCTTGTTCACAGTATGTAATTGTTAGGAGGAAATCTATGGAATCAAATTGAATAACAAGACTTTTTCTATGGAATATGACGACTAACAAATTGCCCATATTGGTCTTTGTGTTTAAGAAGAGCAATAAAGATCCCATAATAATTAACTGTAATGAATTTCCATGATTAAAACCTTTCGGTCTGAGAAATGCAATTATCACATCTATAACAAAATAACATATAGCATGCGCCAACAAAATTTACGAGGGAGTTGTAACAATAGAACACCTTGGAGAAAGAGTGAGCGCTCTTTCTATGAGAATATTTCTACTTGTCAGCAAAGTATTTGAAGTAAAACTTCTATAAATTTTGAGACACGTGGAACACTTATATTGTGACACCTGGCATATTTGATTTTTAAAATTGGTTTAAATATTGCTTAATCAAATATTGAGGATATTAGTGGTACCATTTAACGAATATTGAGTATAGGGAGGTTACTATAACTAAAACTATAAACTATCAAGAGTATTACCAAACAACTTGTGGGAACATATACAAAAAACCTGCCTCCAACGGCATGGCCAACACCAAAAAAGAGTCTAACCGATATCATACAAAAAACGCCCACATCTGGGGTTAATATATGGTATACTTGATTCACATAAACAATTTTGTTTCTTAAAAACAATCATGGGATGTAATTGCACAATTTAATATATGGTATACTTGATTCACATAGGCTGAAACTTACGGCGAATATTATTCAGCTTGCTGCAGGCCATTTAATGCACTGGCAGTAAGCATGTTGGTCGTTGGATTTTCAAGGAATCGATTGGAGTGATACGTGTACAGTTACTCTAGCAATATCTGTAGTCAGATTGGAGTGATATGTGTACGATTACTCTAGCAAAATCTGTGCTGGTGATTCCGCCATACTGTGATAATTACCATTCCCCATCCATCCCAGACTCCCATCCCATTCAATCCATCTACACAGTGGCCACTCACTATATATAGGCTAACCATGCCCCATATCACAACAAACTGATATGGGGACATATTAGGGAGATTAGCACTATCTAAGTCCCAATACATGGATTTTTCATTATGTTCCTGGGTATGCAACGAGGAGGGAACATAGGGAGATTAGCAGTCTTGGAATCTTTCTTCTCTAAGACAACATGTGTTGTTGCGGTCATCAACACTTGCAGTAGTCGTGGAATGTTGTTTTAGTACCAGACCATGTTGTCAGCTTCTTCTTATTCTTGTTTCAATTCATGAATAGTTTCTATGTTTTTATTGTGCATGAGGATATGTGTGCTCACGTGCTACCCTGGCTGCAATAAAATGATTATTTTTTCATTTGTTGGAAATGGTTCTTTTTACGGCAGCGTGATAAACAATTATTTGTTTTCTATGCAGGTATTCAAGAGAGATGCAATACCGCTGTGTACAAGCTATCTTCGAATCTCTATGCCTCCAGATCATGTTGTCAACTTCTTCTTACTCTTGTTTCAATTATTTAAATTGGTGTATGAGTCAATGGGTGTTGTTTTACAATCTTTCACAATGACTCTTTAGCTCGCTTTATTTCCCATTGCTCACTTCTACAAAAACTTGAGGTAATCTATTGTTATGGATTGCGGAATCCTATTATCTTGTCTCCCAACATTGCACACTTATGTGTAATGGGATGTTGAAATAGAGGCTTTCTCATGCAATTGTGGACCTCAAAATGGAATGTGGAAGTAATTTAATTGGATTGAGGACCTCAAAATGGAATGTGGAAGTAATTTAATTGGACTGGAAGTTCGTTCGAATTGGAATTTGACCATAATGCACCATTTTCTTGTAGAGAGATTTGTGGAGATAATAGGTAGCCTGGAATCATTGAACAATCTTGATATCCATATTCTGAATCATCTTCCTCTTCTCAACTTATTCGAGCAAGTTCCTAACCTTGAAGGACTACATATCCGCAAAAGGTTTTTCTCGGTAAGAAAGAATTTTTGTAGTCATTATTATACACACGTCTAATTTAAGTATTTGCTTATCATTTGCAAAGTATATTTCATTGGTTGAATTCCTTTGCTTCCACTAACTACGGTGTTAGGAGCTAACCTGTCTAAGTGGGATGCCAAGACCAACTGTCTGGCCATCCCCTATTATGGTGCACTTGGAAATTTAGGAATAGTTTCTCTGTTTTTATTGTGCATGATGATATGTGTGCTCACATGCTACCCTGGCTGCAATAAAACGATTATTTTTGCATTTGTTGGAAATGGTTTCTTTTTACGAAAGCGTGATAAATAGTAATTTTTTTGCTATGTAGGTATTCGATAGAGATGCAATAGCGCCGTTTCTAGGCTATCCGCTTGCTAATCTTCGGGTGTTAAAAGTAGACATGAAGGGATATGATGGGAGGGAAATCCCATCAACCATCTTTGAATGTTGTTTTAGTACCAGACCATGTTGTCGGCTTCTTCTAACTGTGCCAATGTCACATCCCCATCTTGACCCTATAGCATTAAAATGTAAATGATGTAATATTGTTATAAAATCATGGTGAGGAGCTCAAGGCCAAGGCCCCGCCATCGATTTATCGGTGCATACGGTTTGCGTGCTAGCCAATCACATTGAAATTTCAACATCATGTAAATATGCATTTTAATAAAATACCCACAACTAGCTATGCAATGCAACAAAGAGATGGGGGCATGATTTTACAAGGAATTGGGAGGGAAAACATTCAAACCCTTGATCCACTCAAGTCAAGCCAAGTGTCAATGAGAGAACCCATCAAACCCTCAACTTCCCATGTTAACTTTTGTACCCAATCATTGATTTCTCCCAATATTTGGTTGAGGTAGTTAATGCCTTGGGGAATGAGAGGTATGGCTGTCCAAATTCGGGTATGGGCAAGACACCCTGCATGGGAAATCGTGCTTTTCTTCTTGGGAAAGAAAAGAGCCCTGAATTTCTCCCCAAGCCATGATCCATCAACCAGTATCTCTCCCTCATGTGTTTGGAGCTACCTGGTTGTTTTCCAGCCACTTTTTTATGTGTTTCCCTTCATTCTCAGCTGGGAAAAGGGCGTTTGGGGTTCCATAGAGATCGTTTTGGGCTATTGAATGCTTAATTAGCTGAAGGAAAATTCATTTTTCCTCCCTGTGATTGTTTTTCCTATCCCTCAATCTGTTTGACTGGAAATGAATTGGGGAAAACCCATGGCTATACTGTTGGTAAATCCATTGCTTTGGTTTGAACTTGAGTGCAAGCATCCAGGGTTTAAGTGTAGCCTAATAAACCTAGCTGTGGACTGACTTGGCTCAATTGAAATGATGAATTGGCTGTGAATGAGCCTGAGTGTCCCCTTTTCCTTGTAAGAATCATGCCCAGCTCAGGGGTGGCAGTTGTGTTGAGAGAATTGATGAACACAACTGGCCTATGGTTGGGTGGAACATTGCAGCGACATAGCTATTGTTTGGGACCATTTCACCATAAAGATAAGTATTATCTGTGTGTATTTACTTCTACAATGTATTAAGACGATGACTGTTGATATGATAAATGAGCATGAATTGCGTGTGGATGATGTTTTAATTCCGTTGTGCATACTTTCTTGATTTGCATCTGCACACATTGGTTTTTAATTGTATGAATCTAATGAATGGGATAAATTTTTATGAAAAGCCCCATGAATCAACATCACGTTCTCTCCCTTGCCGGGTCTGATGGGAGGGTATGTGACAACCAAGTAGAAGGCTTCGAGCACTCTCGAAGTCCCAATACATGGATTTCTCATTATGTTCCTTGGCACCAATAACGTTTTCGTCCATCTTCTTTCCATCACTCTTCTTTCAATAACTCATTGCTATGCAACAAGGAGGGGAGATAGGGAGAAGAAGCAGTGGAAGTAGAAGGAAGGACTGTGCTTTCTCTAAGACAACATGCGTTGTTGCGGTCATCAACATTAGGCTTGTAGCAGTCGTCGAATGTTGTTTTAGTACCAGAAGGATTCGGTCCTAGGGAAGGTGAGAAACTGTGCGAGTGGTTGAATCAACATCTTAAATTACAGAGCATTCTATATCAAAGTTTGTTGACGACTCTCAGATGATGTAGTATCATACTTAACAGACAGTAAACTTCTTATCACCATCGCACATTTTTTGCACTATTCATCAACAATTAACTACATCTGGCCCGAAGATCTTACCAGTCTTTGCAAGAATATTCCGACTACGTCCTCCGTTTGACTACTTCAGAGATCATGTCGAACCGTCGTGTCGATCATTGTTAAATTTTAATTAGAATTATGGTGTGTCTGGGAAGGCATGAATGTGTTGCTTGTTTTTGAAATTATACATGGAATGTGTTGAATATAATTGTACAACTAATGACAAAACTATTCATTAATGACAGTTCGTAAATTTCCTTCCTTTCTCTGTTAATTGTTATTTCCAGTACTGACAGTCTGTAAATTTCCTTCCTTTCTCCATTAATTGTTATTTGCAGTAAATTATGTCATTTTGTTAATTGTTGTTTGTAGTAAATTATGTCAGTCTATAAATTTCCTTCCTTTCTCTGTGAAAAAATCAATGTCTAAAATTTCATTCATTGTTCGGATAACAAGTCAATCGGCTAAGTTATAACATAAAAAAATTGTTTGTCCCGATTTCCTTTTTTCGACATGAAGGATCAGCCGCCCCTTAATTGCCAACACAAGAAGGATCAACCGGACCTTCTTGCAGTGTTAAACTATTATAAAAATAATATTGGGAATAAGAAGGGTCGGCCGACCCTTCAATTTTGAGGGAATTATAAAATAGAACACCTTGGAAGTTATAACATATAAAAATAGCTTGTCCCGACTTCCGTTTTCCGACAAGAAGGATCGGTTGCCTATTATTTTTGTAGTTAACTATGAAAACCTTTATCCAACAATTCAGCTATATCCATAATGGAGAACACAAGAAGGAGTGGCCGACCCTTCTTGTAGTGTCGAAATATTATGAAAAGAATATTGGTAATAAGAAGGGTCGACCGACCCTTCTTGGAGTTTCGAACTATTATAAATATAATATGGGGAATAAGAAGGGTCGGCTGGCCCTTCAATTACAAGGGAATTGCAAAAATAGAACAACTTGGAAGTTATATCATATAAAAATGTTTTGTCCCTACTTGCGTTTTATGACAAGAAGGATCTATCGCCCCTTCTTTTCCTAGTTAATTGTCAATACCTTTATCCATCAATTCAGATATAGCCATAATTGATAATACGAGAAGGACCGACCGACCCTTCTTGCAATGTCGAACTATTATGAAAAGAATATTGGGAATAAGAAGGGTTTGTCGACCCTTCATTTAGGAGGGAATTGTAACAATAGAACACCTTGGAGAAGGAGCGGAGAAACAGCGGCCACTCTTTCTCTGAGAATATTTCCACTTGCCAGCAAAGTCTTTAAAGAAAAACATCTATAAATTTTGTTGTTAACATATAAAAATGGTTTCTCCCGACTTCCTTTTTCCAATAAGAAGGATCAGCCGCCCCTTCTTTTCGTAGTTAATTGTGAAAACCTTTATCCAATAATTCGGCTATATCCATAATAGAGAACACAAGAAGGATCGATCGACACTTTTTGCAGTGTTAAACTATTATGAAAAGAATATCGGGAATAAGAAGGGTTGGCGGACCCTTCATTTACGAGGGGATTGTAACAATATAACACCCTGGAGAAAGAGTGGCCGTGCTTTTTCTGAGAATATTTCCTCTTGCCAACAAAGTCGTTGAAGCAAAACATCTATAAATGTTGTTGTTTAAATGTTGATATCTAGTATCCCAGGGTAACACGTGTTGATGTATATGTAACATCGGAATGTATTTCACATATATGTATATTGTATTCCTATAGAGATGGTATTATTCCTCTATAAGGAAGTGTCGTCATTTATATTGTAAGTGTCGTAACTTATACTTGATGGGTTATTAGACCACCTTATTTGGGGTCGGCCCTATATAAGTCATGTGGGTCAAAGGGTTATTAGACCACCCTATTGGGGGTCGGCCATGTGGGTCAAAGGGTTATTAGACCACCCTATTGGGGGTCGGCCCACTCAGCATTATGTTATGTGGTTAAGTTCGAGCCTACATGAGTTAGGTAAAAAGGAAAGTCAAGTCAAGTATAAATAGAGTGCGGGAGGCACTCTATTTACTCACTCACTTCTCACACATGCACTCAAGGAGGAGTGGCGCAATTATGGAGGAGGAGGATCTGCTGCTAGGTTATGGCTATCTCTCTTGGTTGGTTGTATCATTGCTCTATCTATCTCTGAGGAAGTTATTGGGGTTTTTCACCTTTATGATTTTCCCCAAGTAAATCTTTGTGTCTCTTTTGTGCTTGCATTATTGTCTCCATGATTGATATGCTGTAGATATGCTGTACATGTTGTTCTCTCAGTTAAGATCCTAGATCATATTGAAGTAAATTCAGAAAATTTAACATGGTATCAGAGCTAGCCTGAAAGAAGGCATGATATGGCATGTATGACACTTGTTGCACTTACGATGCTAGGGCTTGATATAGCAAAAACTAGTCATCGTAGCACTTTCGCTATAAATCCGTTTTGGTGAATTTTTCGGATCTGAAATTGTTACAAGACGAAGATTAAATCTCCAGGTACCTTGCGTCCAAAGGACAACCTCTAATTCATTGTACTTTGTGATTTATGATCTGTACAATATAGGGTTTCTGGCTCTTCCAGATCTGAGTCAAAATCATGTGACCTTGGGAAAAAGGTCATATCTTGGGCTAGGAAGCTCCAAATGAAATTTCGTAAAAAGTGACAGGTAGTACACAGTCTGTACTATCTCAGAAAACTTTTTCAGAGGCTGAAGTTGAACCAGTCAAGATGGAAAGATAACAAGCCGAGCTATCTCAGGAAATTTTTTCAGAGGCCGAATTTCAAACAGTGACACGTGGCACGCCGTACAAGTTCACTCTTCTGTTTTATCCCAAAACAGGTCACGTTGTGACATTTGGCATAACTCTCTCTCAGAGAATCCAATTGAGGTTAGACCTATGAGGATGGAAAGATAACAGGTCAGGCTATCTCAGGAAACTTTTTCAGACCCTGTGGATCAAAAATTTCTAAGTTACACCAAAAACAATCAGGTACATATTTCTGTCAAAACAGAATTATTTTTGAGTACCTTCATTCATGGCTTCCGGAATTTAGGGCTTTGGAGAAAGTTGGAATTTTTGTAATCGGAGACCACGGATGGATGCTACTCATCAAAATAGAAATTTAGAGACCAAGATCAGAATTTTTGGTTGGGCATAAGGTCGGGCTTGATTAGACCCTAGTTCGGGACTTTCATCAGAAAAGTGGAAAATTAGGGCTTCTGTAAAAATGGGAATTTTTGAAATCTGTGACCACGGCTAGAAGCTCCTTAGAAAAATAGAAGCTTAGAGCTTTGGATCAAACATTTTGATTGGGCGGAAGAGTGGGCTTCATCAAACCCCAGTTCAGGGTCACGTCCAGTGAATCCAGAAGTTTCAAAAGCAAAATTGAGGAGTGAAACTTTGCAGTTTTCAAATTCTGAATATACCAGTTTGATTAGCTCATCAAGGCCCATATTTCTATCCCGTCAGAAGTTTGAAATTCAAAGTTTGAATTTTTGGGGTTTCTCTGACAAACCCATATCCATCTCAAGGTCCAATTCTTGCAAATCAAGTGGATTGGGTTAATCCTAGAAGAAGATGGATTGATCATCTGCATGAGTGAAGAAGTTCCTGTTTCAGAGGGAGATGAGGCTAAGGCCTTATATAAGAAGATTACAAGCGATCTCGACAGGTATGACTCATCGAGGTATGTTTCGATATTTGTCCATGATTAAGTTTATGGTATGTTTGTCTTCATGTTATTACGGTTAGTACAATTTTGATTTTAGATTTATCACCTTAACAAAATTATGAATGCATGATATTCATTGGTTAGGATTGTACTAATGCATTATGGTGTTGTATGAGGTTTATGTTGTCTACTAACATGAAAGGTACACCAAGAAAGGCAAATCATGTTCTGGTCCAAGAACATATGATCATGATAACATGAGGACAAAGATTCATCCATTGTCATGGATCTCATAGAAGATCCATTTACGAGGTATGTATAACTTGGTTTTGTAATAGTTAACCTATGAGATATACAGGTTACTAGCACAAGTCATTGAAGAATAACAAGAAGACATCATGTGAGTATGTTAGACATAAATAGCTAGCATGCTAATCCAGGTATGTTTTTCCTATATCAAGTTAGAATCTTACCTTGTGTTAGGATCTTATACTAATGTGTTGTTGATAATGATTATTCACGAAGAGTCATAGATTTGAATAATCATGGTTGTATGCATATTATATCTCTTATCTTGATTGATGATTCAACTAACCCGAAGAGTCATAGGTTTGAGTAATTACAGGTTTAGACATGTTATGTTTCTTATGATTTGACTAACCATAAGAATCCTACATAAACCTTGAATGCTAATGCTTATTATTTTCTGTTTGAAATGATCATGATTATACATGCTTGAGATTATTGTGTTTTAATAGTATACTAATGAATGTATGATTTTATATGAGATCACAAGGATAACTCAATCATGATACTAATAAGCATGCATAGGGACCAAGGATTAATATGAGTTCAAGAACAGGTAATTCAGGAAGCAAAGATCAAGAAGGAGCACACTCCAGTTGTTCCTGCAAGAAAGAAAAGGAGCACACTTCAGTAGTTTCTGCAAGAATGCAAATATTCAGAGGGAGTTTTCCATCTCTCTACATTCCACAACAAAAGGGTGTAGAAGAAGCTACTGCAGATTAGGACTCTAGCAGCTCCTGCAAGAAAGCAAAGACTCAGAGGGAGTCCACCCAACGAACAAACACAGATAAGTATTTTAATTATCATTTCTTGCATATGTGTTTGTTTAAATAAAATTGTTCAATGATGTATATGCTCATGTTCCTAGACTTAGGATATATATTGTGCATATTAGAATAGTTGCATTGATGAACAATATACTACTAATATACATGGGTAAGTGGCCTATGGCACTGTACAACATTCCATTGCTAATTATCTAGAATGAAACCTCTTTGCTGACATGTTGGGAGTTGTGCACACTCTTAACAATGTTCTGGTAGAGATTGGAAGGCATCTAGAAAGTTACAGAATATGGATAAATCTTGTATTGAAGCATTGGCTAAGATAATTGCATGACTGTATGGCATATTTCTTTATGTGTAAGAATTTGTTCTGAAAACTATGAGATGTTTTCTAATCATGCAATTTAACTTGTTGTGTAGGAAAGATCGTATGCCATCTCCTACAAAAGAAGAACTACAACATTTTGTTCCAGCAACAAAGATATCTATTGAAGATATTGAAGATATTTAAGTTCCCAGGATCTGGGATGAAGAAATGAAATACCATGATCTGTCGATCATGAAGAATGATGTTTGGATGTAATCCCAAGACATGAAGGGAAGTTTGCTATGACTTCCAAATGGAACTATCAGATCAAGCATGTTGCAGATGGCAGCATTGAGAAATATAAAAGTGATACACCAGATGGATTCAAGATAGCTTCCTTGAATGGTGTAGTTGAAGAAGAAGTGTATGTAGAGCAACCACTTGGTTCTGAGACACATGATAGGAAATCATATATGTGCAGAACTTGGTATGGTGAAGATAGATTGATTGCCGACACGCAGCGGAAGCTTACTACCGAGTTCGAGATGAAGAACTTGGGGATGATGCACTATTTGTTTTTGGCATGGAGGTGTGGCAGAATGCATATGGAATCTTCCTTAGACAAGGGAAGTATGTAGTAGAGATCCTGAAGAGGTTCGGGATGATGGACTGCAAGGATATGGCCACACCTATGGCATCGAATCTGAAGCTTCTATGTGATGCTTCATCTGAGCCGGTTGATGTCTCTTTGTATCGTCAGATGATTGGGTCCTTGATGTACCTGACGAACACGAGACCAGACATTTGCTTTGCTGTGAACACATTGAGCCAGTTCCTGACGGATCCGAGGAGTGTTCACCTGGTTGCTGTAAAGCATGTTCTGAGGTACCTGAAGGGTACAGTGGATTATGGGCTAAGGTATGAGGAGAATCAAAAGTTTAACCTGCAGGGTTATGTTGATTCAGATTGGGCTGGCAGTGCTGCAGACAGGAAGAGCACATCTGGGTGTTGCTTCAGTATGGGATAAGGTGTGATCTCTTGGTTTAGCAGGAAGCAGTCCTGCGTAGCACTGAGTACAGCTGAGGCAGAGTATGTTGCAGCCTGTTCAGCTAGTTGGGAGACAATATGGCTACGGAAGCTACTGTCTGGGTTATTTGATCTCCCATTGGAGGCTATTGGTATCTTCTGTGACAACCAAAGTTGTGTGAAGCTGTCCGAGAACCCAGTGTTTCATGACAGGTCGAAACACATAGAGATCAAATATCACTATATCAGGGATATGGTGCAGAGAGGAACTGCGAAGCTCCTATATGTTGCGACAGAAGAGCAGATTACAGATGTGCTGACGAAGCTGCTAGCCAGAGTGAAGTTCAAGTACTTCAGAGAGAGGCTTGGCATTCTCCAAATCGAGGACACTTCGAGGACACTTCGAGGAAGAAGTGATGGACACATTTGATGAAGCCATTCCTAGCATGTTGGAAGGAGGATCCTTCACATGGCTGTGGATGTAAGCGCTAGATGATGAGCATCGGGATGATGTTTTGGTTTCTGCTTGGATATGATCAGTTGGATCATTATATGTATGCATCATGTTGGATGCTGGATCTGATCAGTTGGATCATGTGTATGTATCTTTGTATGATCAGGTAGATCATGGATGCTATTGGATACATTGTGTGGATCATGTATCTTTGTATGATTAGGTAGATCATGGATGCTGATGGATACATTGTGTGGATCATGTATCTTTGTATGATCAGGTAGATCATGTATGTTGATGGGTACATTGTGTGGATCATGTATCTTTGTATGATCAGGTAGATCATGTATGTTGATGGGTACATTGTGTGGATCATGTATCTTTGTATGATCAGGTAGATCATGTATGATTGATGGATACATTGTGTGGATCATGTATCTATGTGTGCATCAGATGGATGCATTGTATGATCAGGATGATCGTGGATGACGAGCTTCTCCAGATGACATGCAGCAGGATGTTGCAGTGATGATGATGAGTATCAGATGATACTTTGTGGCCGTGGATCAGGTTGTGCAGGAAATCATGTAATTTGTGCCCTGGGAGATTTGTAGATGGTCTTTCGAGGTTTTTCCTATGGCATGTAATTCGGTGCCCTGGGACATTTGGAAAATGCTCTTGCGAGGTTTTGCTTGGGAGGACATGTAATTTGTGCCCTGGGAGATCTGCAGATAGTCTTTCAACGTTTTTCCTATGGCATGTAATTCGGTGCCCTGTGATATCTAGTAGATGCTCTTGCAAGGTTTTGTCCTATGGCATGTAATTTGCTCCTAGGAGATCTGGACAGGATGAAAAAGGCCTCAGATGCTTCAGCCAGGTTTTGCCATGACCACATGTAATTTGCTCCTGGGAGATCTGGACTGGATGAAAAAGGCCTCAGATGCTTCAGCCAGGTTTTGTGGTGGACCACATGTAATGTGCTCCTGGGAGATCCGACAGGTAGAGCTGTGTGCTCGTAACAGCCTGGGATGCTTCAGCCAGGTTTTGTGGTGAGATCACATGTAATGTGCTCCTGGGAGATCCGACAGGTAGAGCCATGTGCTCGTAATAGCCTGGGATGCTTCAGCCAGGTTTTGTGATGGGTCACATGTAATGTGCTCCTGGGAGATCCTACAGGTAGAGCTGTGTGCTCGTAATAGCCTGGGATGCTGCAGCCAGGTTTTGTGATGCACGTAATAAGTCCTGAGGATTCCACAGTATGGCCAGTGATGATGAAGACCTGCAGGTGGTGGGCCTACATCCAGTATGAAAAAGGACTGGCTCTGTAGAACTTCCTATGACGAGTAGATTCAGAGATTGATTGAGATAGCAGCAGCAGTGACGATGATGATGATGACTCGATGACGATTATCCAGTGACGATGATCCAGAGAAGATGACTTGTGCTAGAAGAACTGTGCTGAGAAATACCTTCCTAGTTAAGAGGGAGTGTTGATGTATATGTAACTTCGGAATGTATTTCACATATATGTATATTGTATTCCTATAGAGATGGTATTATTCCTCTATAAGGAAGTGTCGTCATTTATATTGTAAGTGTCGTAACTTATACTTGATGGGTTATTAGACCACCTTATTTGGGGTCGGCCCTGTATAAGTCATGTGGGTCAAAGGGTTATTAGACCACCCTATTGGGGGTCGGCCCACTCAACATTATGTTATGTGGTTAAGTTCGAGCCTACATGAGTTAGGTAAAAAGGAAAGTCAAGTCAAGTATAAATAGAGTGCGGGAGGCACTCTATTTACTCACTCACTTCTCACACATGCACTCAAGGAGGAGTGGCACAATTATGGAGGAGGAGGATCTGCTGCTAGGTTATGGCTATCTCTCTTGGTTGGTTGTATCATTGCTCTATCTATCTCTGAGGAAGTTATTGGGGTTTTTCACCTTTATGGTTTTCCCCAAGTAAATCTTTGTGTCTCTTGTGTGCTTGCATTATTGTATCCATGATTGATATGCTGTAGATATGCTGTACATGTTGTTCTCTCAGTTAAGATCCTAGATCATATTGAAGTAAATTCAGAAAATTTAACAACACGTGGAATGACCATATTGTGACACTTGGCATATTTGATTTGGCACATTGAGTATTAGAAATATAGTTTAGTTATAATATTGACTCATATAGAATATTTTCTCCTTTGAGCACCACTGAATCCATGCTACGTTTTATTGTCTATTAAACACTATGTTTTAAATATGCTTGGGCGAACTGCAAGAGGAAGTGAATAATTATAGTAGCATTTGTTCTCTCGCACTATCACTGCCTCTCTAGCGCCTCCCGGTACACCCTGTTATCTTGGTAATTCATGTTGATCTAGATACTTGCAATCGTTTTGATGTTCTGTGCCTATGTTTCATGTTCTAATCATCCATCAAACCCAAATGGTTTCATGCACCCAACTTATGAGATATTGAAAAATATAAATACCTGGCAATTGAAATGTTCTGTTACAGATTTATTATTAAGACATAAAAATCAGTAGAATCTTTAATTCCTGGCAATTGAATTTACTTTGATCTTTCAAATTTGACAGAGCTTGGGCTCTTAATAAATTTCACAACTACGAGCTTAAGCTCACAAACACAGACTCTTCTACTACAAGATTTAGTCTTTTGTTACTCCTGCAAAGGAGATGATCTGATTCAAGGATATTAAGGAGACTCTAAAACATTCAGAGACTTTGTTGGTGACAAGACATAAACATAATGTGGACTGAAGCATGATGAGATTATTCACATGAGTGATACAATCCATCATTTACGATGAATATTATTCATGAGCCTGCTACAGATCTGTAGTCGGATTGGAGTGAGACGTGTATGATTACTCAAGAAAAATCTGTACTAGCTACAGATGATATCTATGACCACCATGATTCCGCCATACTATGATAATTACCATTCCCAATCCGTCCCAGAATCCCATCCCATTCAATCCATCAACAAAGTGGCCACTCAATATATATAGGCTATATAGACTAACGATGCCCCATATAGGGGACAAAGGGAGATTAGCACTGTCTAAGTACCAATACATGGATTTGTCATTATGTTCCTGGGTATGCAATGAGGAGGGGACATAGGGAGATTAGTAGTCTTGGAAGCTTTCTTCTATAAGACAGCATGCATTGTTGCGGTCGTCAACACTTGCAGCAGTCGTGGAATGTTGTTTTAGTACAAAACCATGCTATCAGCTTCTTCTTACTCTTGTTTCAATTCATGAATAGTTTCTTTGTTTTTATTGTGCATGATGATATGTGTGCTCATGCACTACCCTGGCTACAATAAAATGATTATTTTTACATTTGTTGGAAATGGTTTCTTTTTACGGCAACGTGATAAACAGTTATTTGTTTACTATGTAGGCATTTGAGAGAGATGCAATACCACCGTGTCCGGGCTATCTTCGAATCTATGTGCCTCTAGATCATGCTGTCAGCTTCTTCTAACTGCGCCAAGTAGAAGGTGAGAAAATTTCCTAGTGGAGGGGACATAACTCGCCAAAGTTCAACTCATCAACTGAATTCCATGCATCAATGTTCACCTTTGTTCATTGGAAAATGAAACATATCACTTCACTTCAATGAAACGGTCCTCGAGAAGGCGAGAAACTGTGCGAGTGGTTGAATCAATATCTAAAATTATAGAGCATTCTATATCAAAGTTTGTTGAGTGACTCTCAGATGATGTAGTATCAGACTTAACAAACAGTAAACTTGTTATCATGTCCATCACACATTTTTTGCACTATTCATCAACAAATAGCTACATCTGGCCCGTAGAGCTTACCAGTCTTTGCAAGAATATTCCCTTTGTAGATGAAGGTGGGAAAATCATCAGGGTAAGAGGCTTTCTAAAGTTTCTCCATCCTGAATCCACGAGTAACTAGGCCAACTTAATGGGGATGGAAATTGGAATCCTTGGATTACTATGGGATTTTCAACACTTTTTAAAGGTTACGTTATACTACCACCTTGTGCAGGAGGTATGATGTATTCAGTGAATGATTTGGTTTCATTCTTTCAAAGACACTTGCAGCAGTTGTCGAATGTTGTTTTAGTACAGTCCTTCATGTATGGAAAGCATAGTCCTTCTGCCTTCGACTTGCCGCAATAAGAAGAAGAAACAACAAGTAGAAGGAAGGACTGTACTTTACAGACATGATGATCCATTAACAGCCAAGGGATTTTTCGATACTACCTTTCAGGAAAAAGAAAGGTATTGTTCGTGGGGGGGATGTTGGAGGATCTTACGTCAGCCGCCCGACTAGGTCCTCCATTCGACCACTTCAGAGAACATGTGGAAAGGCATGCATGTGTTGTTTGTTTTTGAAATTATACATGGAATGTGTTGAATATAATTGTACCACTGATGACAAAACTATTCATTAATGAGAGTCTGTAAATTTCCTTCCTTTCTCTATTAATTGTTAATTCTAGTGAATCTTTTCCATTGTGTTATTCTTCATGCTTGGATGAAAGTAATATTAAATCAGAATTCATATGTTTATGCTCTAGTTTACCGCATCCAAGTATTCACCAATTTTTTCCTAAAATTGATATTGGAAACACCTATGACCAATTCCCAACATTAATGGACTGTTTTCTTTTATTCATTATCAAATTGCAAATTAAGACCTTGACTATAAGAAGATAACTACCTAGAATATAAAAAAAGTTTTTCTCGACTTCCGTTTTCCAACAAGAAGGATCGGTCGCCCATTATTTTTGTAGTTAACGGTGAAAACCATTATCCAACAATTCAACTATATCCATAATGGAGAACACAAGAAGGATCAACCGACCCTTCTTGCGGTGTCAAAATATTATAAAAAGAATATTGGTAATAAGAAGGGTCGATCGACCCTTCTTGGAGTGTCGAACTATTATAAAAATAATATGGGGGATAAGAAGGGTCAGCCGACCCTTCAATTACGAGGGAATTGTAAAAATAGAACACCTTGGAAGTTATATCATATAAAAATGGTTTGTCCCTACTTCTGTTTTACAACAAGAAGGATCAGCCACCCCTTCTTTTCCTAGTTAATTCTCAAAACCTTTATCCATGAATTCAGTTATAGCCATAATGGATAATACAAGAAGGACCGAACGAACCATCTTGCAATGTCGAACTATTATGAAAAGAATATTGGGAACAAGAAGGGTCCGTCGACCCTTCATTCAGAGGGAATTGTAATAATAGATCACCTTGGAGAAAGAGCAGAGAAAGAGCGGTCGCTCTTTCTATGAGAATATTTCCACTTGCGAGCAATTTCTTTAAAGCAAAACGTCTTTAAATTCTGTTGTTAAAATGTTTATATCTAGTATCCTACAATGACACGTGGAAGGATCATATTGTGACACGTGGCATATTTGATTTGGCACATTGAGTATAGGGAGGTTACTATTTTTTATTTGATTTGGCACATTGAGTATAGCGAGGTTACTAATGCGGGTTTAACCACAACACAATCAAGAAATGAAAATTCACTCATAGTAGTTTTAAGGATTAGGCACATGCAAGATTACTCTGCAGCTGGAATGCAAATTGAAAAATTAACTTGAATTTATTAATTTATGTTACTCATTTGTAGAAATAGATAAATGTTTTAATTAAATAAATTCACTTAAAACATAAAAGACACACAGATCATGAGTAAAGACAAATCCAAACTATAGATCAATGTATGGAATATTGATTGCAAAAAATTAAACAATGTTCATAAATAATCTGAAGTGAAAATCAACATTCATCAAAGAAATTTGATCAATTAACAAAAGAGGAATGAAGAGAAGGTCTAACTGTATTACTTCAAAGTTGCAAAAAATTACAATCTCTGCATCAATCATAGTGTCTCCAGTTTTCTTTTGTTGATTCCCCCCCCCTACCCCATGAGACCTCTACCCTTTAAATAATAATTACAAAAATAGTTACACAAGATAGACTTCCCATAAAACAAGGATTGCAAATCGAAACAGGGAAGTATCCCATAACGAACTGTGGAAGATACCGACTGTTAGCACCCGAATGGTACCTTAAGGTTGCAGAAAGGCTCCAAAAACCACTGCAAGAAAGGTAAGCTGGCTTCTTTCTCTCCAGAGAGGGATCTCTCACAGAATTTTAAACAAGGCCAGATACATATGAATGAATATTGTAATTGAAATTTTGTTTGGTTGGAAGCAAAGTGGACAAAATCATTGGGAAGTGGAGTCAAAACATACAAATATGATTAAACATGACAGTGCTTTGCAAAGAAAACTAATCAGAGGCAGGATATCCACCTGCTCACAGTCAAAAATATTTTGTTTGGTGATTAAAGAAGAAGATATGAACAAGCCATCAATATATAGAATATGATAATGAATTCTATACATACTTTAGCAGAAAATGGTAGTGGATGCTTGAAATGAAAGCAACAGAGCATCATATGTATGAAACCTGTTCCAATACAACACTTATCCAATCATGAAAAAGCATAACAATATGAATTAAACAGTGAGAGAAACATTCAAATGAGAGAAGAAGTAAATAGAATGTAAGACGAATAACACAGGAATCTCTGATAGAAAACCTTGCTCGGCCTAGCCATATTTTATTAAAATATATCTTAGAGTGCTTAACACAGGGAATTCACGAGTCCAATAAAAGTTTACAACCCTTTCTCCTTCTATTACATTTCTATATAGATGCCCAAAGCCTTCACGCTTGAGCTGCCTCAACAAGAAGTTGTTACAATGTAGGTGACACCTATTCAAACGGGTTCACCACCCTCAGGAATTAGTTACAACAAAATGACAATGCTGGAAAAACTGGCTCAATTTACTTTTACAAAATTACTGAGCATTTTTACCGAAAGACAACAGACTCTAACAAAATAAAAAAATGCTTCAGTGGTTCAGTATCAGCTTTAGCTTCCCATATTTCTCAACGAGCTTCCATAGCTCGACAGCTAGCAACTCTGAGGTGGCCAACTCCTTCATTAATACTTGGATCTCAGTGAAGTCCCTATAAGAGTAGCTTCGTAGATGTGCACTAACCTCCTTGAACATCATGCTTAACTCAAAATCCTTTGCCATTTTCTCCACCACTGTCTTCCCTGATAGAAACTTATCCATACCTGCAAAATCTATGAAATCCACTTTACATCTTTCCAATTTCTTCTGATATTCTTCTTCTGTGAGCATTGTTCCATCCTCATCCCAAAAGGGAGGTAACCCTTTCTTGAACAAAGTGTCAAACATGTATGTGAAATACTTGATCTACTATTCCATGACATCTATTTTAGCTTGAATATCCTTTACCTGCTGGTGCTTGTGCATCACGTTTTTGGCTCCAATGATGATGGAAACCCTATTTTTTACACCAGTTGTCTTAACCTGCTCCTCAGATAATCCGTTCAAGAATTCGATGGCATTCTCAATATACTCTACAGGTTTTTTGTTCAATTTCTCATTTGTTGCTGTCACACTATTCTTGGCTAATTTTATCATTGCTTCCTTGTCCAAGACAAAATCGAGGAAGGGCCTCAATTTTCCTGCTTCTTCAATCATGCCATCCTAGATGACCTGCCTGTCCTCTAGCAAGGAAGTCTTCCCTATAGCTTGTCTTGCCAACTCATCATATTTACCCTGCAACTCCTAGTGCTTGGATTCCCAAGCCTCCTTTTCTCTTTCTGCATTATCCTTCAGGGTTTTCAAATTCACATTCTTCTTTTTTAATCTTGTTATTTCCACGTCTTCCAGACTAGCTTCGGCTATAGCCCTACTAGGGAGAAATCACTAGCCTCTATGGATGGTGTGGCCATGCTTTCTACTTCTTACTCTTTCTCCTGCAGTTTTTTCTCAAGCTCTTCCACTCTGGCCTTTGAGATTTTCTCACTTGCCACTACAGTGGCTATATCTATCTGCCACTGTTTTTCCTTCTCTTCAAGCTTCAATAGCTTGGCCCTATAGTCTGTCAAGTCAGTCTGCAACTTCTCCTTCTTTTCCTCCAGTTCTGTTAGCTCAGAGACTGCTACTAACTGAGTAGAGGGGATTTTCAGCCCCTTTTTTAGAGATTGGATGATGTTGTCTTTTTCATTGAGTAGGTTTTGAATGCTGGCTCTTTTATCAGGCTGGCCCTCAATGGCCACTATGTCACCCTGTAATTTCTTGATCTTTTCCTTATGAGCTTTGTTTTCCATCTTTTCCTGCTTGAGCTGGATGGAAACCTTACTCTTACTAACCTATACCTTTGATAGATCCAAAGCTGTCCTCAACAGTTTAGTATAAATAACATCCCTGGTTTCTTTGTGCAAGTTTATTACATCTGGGACACGGATGTCCTCTAAATTCATCCTTAGCTCAGTGACCTTGCTCTTGGTGGCCAAGGCCAAACTCAAGGTGTTCTGAGCGAGGCTTCTGCCAGTCGCTAGAGACACTTCTTTGCTTGAAATTTGCCTTACTTCAGTATATAACTTGGAATCCTCTGAGGCGGCCCTTGAGTCCACCTTGTATTCATCTATCAACTCATCTCTATTCTTGCTTAAGGCAGTAGGATCAGTGGTTGCTGGGTTAAACACATACTCTTTGATCTCAAATGCTGGTAGCTTATCCATTTGTTTCTTATTTCCTTTACCAATCCCCAGAGGTACTAGTTGGGCTAGCACTTGTTTCTTTTTTCCTTTACAAGTCCCCACAGGTACTAGCTGCTGCTCATATTCCTGAGTTTTCTGCCTCTTTGGGGCTCTCTCAGCTTCCCCTTTTGTGTCGATAGGGACATTGTCATCTTCCTTGTTGGACTTTATTAAGTTGGTGGCCATAGGCATGGATGCTGACACTGATAGGACTAGGCTAGAAGAGCCCGACACTGAGGGCGTGTTCCCTTGTGTCAATAGGGAGGAGCTCTCAGGTGTGTCTATTTCCATCTGGCTCCTGGCAGGACATTCCAATAAATTTGCATCTTCTTCCATGCCTGGAATTTTGAAATGCACAAAAGCCTTCCTGTTGCTTTCCTTCCTCCTGTTGGAAATGATGTGGTGGGGATCATAGTTTAAGGGTGCTTCTATTTTGAAACCCATCTCTTTTATCTTGCATTCGATGGCTATAATAACTCCTTTGTTTTTTTATTAAGAATGGACCTACAGTCCAACGATATCAGAGCCCTTTCTATGATGTAGAAAGTGCTCAGCTTCTGCCTTCAATTTTTGTCTGATGAATTCTAATGCAAATATTCTAGGGGTCAGGAAAACTGGTAGCATGTAGGGTGCATAAGCAAACCCATAAACCCTGATGATTGTTCCATGCTCTGAAAGGAACCAATCTCCGACCCTCTTCATAGGAGAAAGCTGTAGTAACTCCTACATTTCTGGTAAGACTCTAGGCAGCCTCTTTTGAAAAATGACCTGATAAACCTCAGACATGAGCTCATCATGGAACTTGGTGTAATCAATGTACATCTCCTTAGTAAGTAGTACCTCAATCATTTTCAAGTTTTCCTCATTGAATGCCAGGAACATTCTTAGTAAGTAGGACTGAAATCTAAAAATCCTTGTTTCTTGGAAATCCTTTAGCTGGGAGTGTATACTTTCAGCCAAAACTTCATCAAACCTGAGGCATGCACATTGGTTAGACTGGCTTGGGTCATCTGATACCAGGGGGCAAGTGCCTAGGACAAAAAGAAAACTTATTAGAGGTTCTGTGACATACATATCAGAGTCTAGACCTAGGAATTGGCTCATCATGGCGATAACATCTCTGGATTCTTCTGTGAATAATCTGCCTTCACTTGGGAAAGCCTGCTCTTGTATTTGGGCAATAGGATTCACACAGGACCTATAGAAATTATGTTTTACTTCAACAAGGGATTGTGTAAAAACCCGGATTAGGGATTCCTTGGTATACCCTATAGCTTTCTGGAAAAACTCTTCTGGGATGGACAAGGTTTTTCTAAGGGTTTGGGGATCGATTTTGCAAAGGATTTTGGACTTTGTAGCGTCCATGATTGCCCTCTCAGTAGAAAAGTAGTTAGAGGTGCACCATTCAACAAAGTCTGGAAAAGCAGGGGTTTGGCCGACTGTAAACAAATGGAAATAGGATTGGTGTACCCGATGCACATCTATACCTCGCTCCCTAACTAGTTTCAGCTTGTTTTTTATAATTTCCATGGGGTCATCGGTAATCATAGTGTCGTAGACCTCCGCGTCTCTGTCTATCATAACTATTTCTATGCTTTGAAGCTCAAAACCAGGGGGTTCTCTATCACTCAATTCAGCCATTAAATAGTTTAGTGTAGAGCAGAGAACCTACCTAGTTCATTGGAGGTTGGCTTGGGGCCCTGGTTGACCTGTCTGTTTCTGCACAGCTTGATCCTATCCCTTTCTGACGCAAAGGACAGATGGAATCCAACTCTCTGTGCAAGCGAGCTTTTATATTATTTATCCTTTGCTTTCATCCCTGCATCTCCTGCTGCGTGGAGGCTTCGCCTTTTCTGCCAGTTAAAACTAAGGGAAGTCGCCCACCGTTGATCTGGATCTTGCATGAATCCTAGCCCTCAAACGGTGCGACTTTTACCAACTTTGCGGATTTGGCTTGCATTGATGTTTCGTGCAAGTCAGATCCACGATCAAAACCTCAGCCATAGATCTCGGCCTCGCCAAATCTGCGCCATCCAAACCCACTGGCCTCTACCAAAAGTTTGTGGATCTGAAAATTTGTTTGCTCCGCGCATCTTGTATCGGAGAAGTAATTCCCAACCGTCGATCTGCTCCATTGACCATTGATCTGCTCCTTAAGATGTTTGTGGGATAAGCCTCCCACTTTCATCCAGAACAAAGCTAGTGCTAACACCGACAAGCTAAACGGGAAAGCTAAACTTCATTTAAATCAACCAGTGTAATCTCATCCGTAGGATCAAGACAAATCGACGGTTAAAAAATAAACATGTGCTAAGGAAAAGAAGGGTTGTGGGGTTTTATTACATAAATATATACATTCTTTCCGCAATCCGCAATTGTGGGTTCTAGGTTGTGGAAACTCAAAGTGAAAAACTATTGAAGACTCTTCCCGTAATCCGCAATTGCAGGTTGAGGGTTGCGGATGCAGAAGACCACAATTATTGAAGACCACAATTTTAATTTTTAAATGTTCAAAATTTTAGAGGTGAAAAGTCTAATGTCTAAAATATTCACTCATTGTGTGAATAGCCAGTCAACCGGCTAAGTTATAACATATAAAAATTGTTTTTCCGGATTTTTGTTTTTCGACAAGAAGGATCGGCTGCCCCTTCCTTTTGTAGTTAATTGTGAAAACTATTATGAAAAAATATTGGGAATAAGAAGGGTCGGCCGACCCTTCATTTACGAGGGAATCGTAACAATAGAATACCTTTGGGAAAGAGCAGCCGCTCTTTCTCTGAGAATATTTTCACTTGCGAGCAAAGTCTTTGAAGAAAAACGTCTATAAATTTTGTTGTTTAAATGTTGATATCTAGTATCCTAGGGTGACACGTGGAACGATCATATTGTGACATGTGTCATATTTGATTTGGCACATTGAATATTAGAAATATAGCTTAATTATAGTATTGCCTCGTATAGAATATTTTCTCCTATGAGCACCTCTTAATTTGGCACTTTGAGTATAGAGGCTCATATTTTAGTATTTAGGTAGTTACTCTGAGGATAATTACTAGATTTTAAGTGCAGTGGATAAACCACTTCTAAAGGCCAATTATTCTTAAGCACAATTAACTAGTAATTAAGGTGTTAATTACAACACTTAATGACAGTAAGTGCGCAAATGACAACAGTGATCACAAATCCAATTGTTTAACAGATAACCATCCATTATCAATCCCAATGTGTCGTCAAGGTCAGGATCACTGCCAACGTACAAACCATTTTAAATCACGGAAAAGATCAACGGTCCCACATCCGTTCCGCATCCCCAACAGGCGTGTTAGGATGGAGGGATGGGTGGTTGCAGAATCTGAAACCGCTCTCCGCATGGCAGCACCACATGATTTTGCAAGTTGGAAGGGTGGTAAGGAAAGCCACCTTCCTCCATTTGCGAAACCACATTCACCCAGGTAACTCCTCCACGTCTGGTCTCCTGCCCACATGTCTCCTCCACAGATCAATGTATTAATTGTGAGGCCAGCGATGCGACGTCAAGTCGTTGGGCTCTTTAATTCCCCTGCCCCGGACGTCACCTCATCCTGCCTCAAAACAATTCACATGGATCTTCGGCGTGCGAAGATCAGGCTGCTAGGTTCATGCTACTATCTTTTGTCATGGCCCTCTGCACTGTGCATTTGCACTCACCTAGTTCTTCTCTAGGATCCTCGTGCTCCAGTTCTCCTCACGCTCTCGATTACCTGCACCTGTAGAATCTTCTCATTGGCTCCCATGGGCAGGCCAAAGGGTACCAATACCAAGAGCAAGCAAAAAGATGCATCTCTAGAGACGAGTCACACCAGGTAGGGCTACAATGCTGAAGTCTCCATTCCAGTCCGTTTACTAATTGATAATTGGGAGGCTAGGATAATTGCGGACATTTTGGCTAACATGAATCAGGAGCAGACCTGGGACCCCTATTGGTTTGTGAAGAACATGTTAATCTAGCTCATGTAGGACATGCATACTAATTGGACCCCTGCTCTCCACACCACCAAAACTCTGCGGGCTACTCTGCCAAACTTGGCTACCACCCTTGGCACACTGGAACACACGCTCAGTTGGGATAGTCGTTTTGGGAGCAATACACCTCGTGCCACCATGTCTGCTGTTAGACCTGAAGCCACCCTTGGAACTCTGGCCACTCCTCTTGGCATGGATAAGTCCAACCTAGGGGGTAGCATGTCGGTTTTGACATGCATCAGGAACCTTATGAAGGGAAAGGATCAACCACACACCTCCTTCCCCATCCCATCCACCTTGGGCCCAATCCTAGGCAAGTGTACACTTAATGAGCCGACTAGTTTCATTCATGTCATTCCCTGGAAGACGACGCCCTTGCTAGTTAAGCTCCCTGCTCAGGCCACTTGTCCTTTTGTGAAGACTACTCTGCCTCCCTTGAGAGCTATGTCGACACCTGGGATTGCTGCTTCGACACCTAGGAATGCTGCTCCAACACCTGCAAGTGATTGGAAGGACACAAACTACTACAACTTCCCAATTCTAGAAGAGAGACCTTCTGATGCAAAGGGCCCCTCTGCAACTAGTTGAGGAGGTTCTTCTGATGTCTCTCTTACTTTTTGTCTATTTTGGCTATGGAAACCTATGACTGCCAGTTTTTTGTATGCCTCTATGGCCATGACTACTCCTGATATTATCCCTGGTTTCCCTACAATGGCCAAGTTTTTTTTGTATAGTTTGATTTTGAATTGCCACAACTTTGCTGATATCTATAGCTAGCACCTCCGGATAAGACCACCGCTAACGGTAATCTCTACTGTATTTCTATTATCTTAATATAAATTTGCATCTTTACAAAAAAAAAAATCTCTCTCCCATTACAGTCAAGCAATTTTGATTAGTACAATGTTTCCTTTGAAAGATAACATTGTGGACTTCCAACATGATGTTGTTCATGAACTGATCATATTCTGCGAGTGTCTCCTGATTCAACCAATTTTGATTATTCCAATGTTTCCTACCTCAAGGATTTTGATATTGAAGGGAAGGTTGTTCATAGGATAGGTGTTTTTAATTTCTGATTAAAACACATGCGATTTGTTCTGGAAGATGTCAACACGCAACTCATGAAGAATTAAGGTATATGTATTAGGATGTGCGAGACAATTGTTTTATAAATATATTATGTGGGGGTAAATATAATAATATATATTTTTAAATGTGTATGTGTATTCATAAAATAAGTAATAATATATATATATATATATATTTTTGTAGCTGCTTTATATAAGCAAGTTTTTGTGTTGGTCGATCTTTGAGTCATGATGATCGGATTGTTTTGGATGAACAGTTTGTTTTTAGTTTTCTATGTGGAAGCTGAAAGACATGATCCGGAAAAGATTAGATATGTTTTTGCACTTTTTGATTTCCTCGAAATAACACAAGTACGCTTTTTTTCTCTAAAAAAAAAGTAATATACCATTATATATATATATATATATATATAAGTATATTGAAATTTCATTTCAATCATTATATATATATATATATATATATATATATATATATATATATATATATAATAAATAAGTATATTGAAATTTCATTTCAATCATTTCTAAAAAAACTTTGCTTCTCATTCAAACATACAATTTAAGTCAAAAATATTTATATTGTTGTCTAAATAATTTTTTTTACATAGATTTAATTTGCTATCTAATTAATTTTTTTTTACATTATTATGTAATTTTTAATAACCTTGATATGAATTAAATTATGTATTGAACTTGTCAATGTTGAAATTTGGCATTTACCTTTTCTTGTCAAAAATAAAATTTATAATACATAATTATTTTGATCACCCCTAATTCTACTTTCACACAAATTAATACTATGTCAATTTTAAATTAACAACATCAAAATCAATCAGTATTTATATATTAACTCTACGATCATGTAACATTGTAGTTATAACGATAACATTATTGATAATGCTCAATCAATTATTGTATATAACCTTTTGTGTTGCAACAATTCTCACTGATTATTTTTATTTCATGTAATTAATGGTTTTTTATTCCCTATAATTGGATTCAAAGCTTGTTAATTTGCTACCCTTTATCCATATGCAAAATGCAAGGCACTATGGGTCATTATAATTTTTTCATATTGCTTGAAAAGGAATTTCATAATTACTATATGCCAACCACAATGTAGTCTTGATAATTGTGAAATGTTCATGGAAAAACATGGCTAATATTGATGTAGGCTTGAATTGTGGTCATGTTATGATAAACGACCTCCTCCTAGTGGATAATTGGGTCCCTTATCTATGTCCTTAAACCTAGGTCTCACCCTTTTGATGAACTCCTTTAATGGTCTCCTTGGGATTCTCTCGCTCCTTTCAAACGTCTCCTCGTCTGAACTGGCGGCCACCCTTGACAGGGTCCATCTGTCTTGCATGTAGGAGATCGATGTGGACTAGTCCCAAGGTTTTCAGTGACTATTTCATGCACGAAGGTGGTGCACTCTGTATCTCGCATGTCTCTCTCTATGAAGGTTTTCCCAATGATTTTATCTGAAGTCTGTTGTTTGGTCTGAATATGGAGGATACCAATTTGTGTTTGTTTGTTCTGCAATGTCGCAAATGTAGGAAGTCTACCCAGATGCACTCAGGGGGGGTTGGCTCAAAGTGATACCTATCTGATATTTTTCATGGACACAGCACTGGCAGTAATGAACTCTCTCGTAGTGGCCAGACAAAGAAGGCTTGCAACGGCCATTCAACAGCTGAGGACCATGGCAGCGGAAAAAGATGGGTTCATCTCGACTTTGGTCAAGGTCAAGGAATCAGGGGCCCTGTCCAGCATTTAGGCTACAATTTTAATTATGGAAGCAAGAATTGCAAGGTCCTCTTGACTCCTGACTCTGGGTTTATTTCGACTCCTACGTAGCAGTTTCGTGGTAGCCCGGGAGAACTGGGAGGCAACAAAACTTGGTAGCATGCGTTGGGCGATAATGTTGGTCTGGTTAACATTGACTCTCCTCATGCGCAGGATAGCCCTTCCCCTGAAATTCTCACGCAAGTTCGAGGTGACTTCTCCGACATGAAGAAATAAATTTCTCGCCTCACTACCTTCGTTCGAATTTCTAACTTTGAAGTCTGGAATAACAATGCCAAGATGAAAGACTACATCGAGAAGCTGGTGGGAAAGCTTGATTTGTTCCATACTAGCCTCATGATAGTGGAGGCTAAAGTTCATTGTATCAGATATAGTGGCAGAAATATCCCATCCGTCATCCTGAACAGTGACGATGAAATTGCAGGTGTAGCAACAGGAGGCAAGGAAAGTAAAGCTCGTCCCCATCATGGCAATTGACTCCTTCTTTGTGTTCCCATATTGGCATCTTAACAACTCTATTTAGGATGGAATTTTGTAATCCTTCTCGTATGTATTACTCTTGCAAGTTTCTCTTAGGTCAGTTTATTAAAAATTTTAGTAGTAGTAGGCATTAGGCCTTTTTTGAAGATCGGAGACTGAAATATGAAGAGACTGTTTCGACAACTCTTCTTTTTTGGGACCAGTCTCCCCTATGCTATGTAATTTGTTCCATCCTTTTAATATAAAATCTCTTTAATTGTTTGTGTAAAACAAAAAAGAATTTTTTAGTTTAAAAACATAGTTATGATCCTTAACTTTTAAGATTAAATCACAAACAATATATCAAAATTGCTTGACACTTTATTCAATATCAATTGGCTTACAATCTTTTATTATTTTATTCGTGCACTTCAAATTCATATCTAGAGATCCCATTAGACATCCCTTGGGTCTTCTGATTCGACAACCAAGGCCTTAAACCTCCTTTCATGGACCTGACCCCGTCAAATCGTCTAGGGAAAAACTGGTGCCAACAGTATGATTATAGCTTAAGGATTGAAGCACATATAAGATTATCCCGTTATAAAATGCTAATTGAAATATTGGCATGAATATAATGTTTCTGCCATCTGCAGTCGGGATAAATGACAACTTGGAGAAAGAAGACAAACTTGCTCTTTCCATGAGAATATTTCCACTTCCAATGCCCTACGAAGGCTAGACCGTCAATTCATTTATATCCAAAACGGTGAGCACTGGCAGAATACTTACCACAACAAGGGTCAGCAGACCCTTAATTTACGAGTGAAGTGTAAACATATTTAATCTACGAAGGCCAGGCTAAGAATTATAGACTTCCATCTCCCACTGTAAATATTTGTGATCCGCCCATTCATTTAGTGGATAACTTTTAACAGCCTTATTCAACAATTCACCTATATCTAGATTGGCCAACAAAGGAAGGATCAACCAACCCCTCTTGCATCCTAGAACTATTATGAATAGAGTTATGGGCAGAGAAAGGGTTGGTTACCCCTTCCATTATGAGGGATTTGTAAAAATAGACAACTCGGAGAAAGAGTGGCTGCACTTTCTTTGAGAATATTTCCACTTGCAAGCAAATTGTGCAAAGCAATGTAAACTTATTCAACCTGTGAAGGCTAGACCATCAATTCATTTATATCCAAAATGTTGAGCACTAGCAGAATACTTACCACAACAAGGGTCGGCGGACCCTTAATTTACGAGTGAAGTGTAAACATATTTAAGCTACAAAGGCCAGGCTAAGAATTCTAGACTTCCAACTTCCGTTGTAAATAGTAGGGATCCGCCCATTCGCTTAGTAGATAATTGTGACCACCCATATCCAGCAATTGAGCTATATCCAGATTGGCGAACACAAGAAGGATCGACCAACCCTTCTTGCATTCTTAAAACTATTATGAATAGAGTTATGGGAAGAAGAAGGGGTGGCTTCCCCTTCCTTTATGAGGGATTTGTAAAAATATACAACTTGGAGAAAGAGCGATCACTCTTTCTCTGAGAATACTTCCACTTGCACGCGAATTATGAGAAGCAATGTAAAATTATTCAACCTAAGAAGGCTAGGCCGTCAATTCATTTATATCCATAATGGTGAAAACTGGCAGAATGCTTACCACAACAAGGGTTCGGCCAACCCTTCATTTAAGAGATTAGTGTAAAAAAATTTAATCTATGAAGGCTAGTCTGAGAATTCTAGACTTTCAACTTCCACTGTAAATAGTAGGGATCTGCCCCTTCGATTAGTAGATAATTGTGAGCACCCATCTCCATCAATTCACCTATATCCAAAATGGTGAACACAAGAAGGATCGACTGAACCTTCTTGCATTCTTAAAACTATTATGAATAGAGTTATGGGCAGAAGAAGGGGCGGCTGCCCCTTCCTTTATGAGGGATTTGTAAAACTAGACAACATGGAGAAAGAGCGGCCGCTCTTTCTTTGAGAATATTTCCAATTGCAATCAAGTTGTGCGAAGCAATGTTCCTATGAAATTTGTGTTTAAAGTGTTGATATCTACTTTCGCCAGTGCTACAAAACATCTCTGGAGGAAGGAGCAGACGCTCTTTCTCCTCAGTATCTAATTCCAACACCCTTTCACTAAACACAAGGTTCAACTTGCCATCAAACTCTTTCGAGGAATCTTTCTATGAATTTTGTTGTTAAAATGTTGAGATCTTGCTTCTAGGGTGACACGTGGCATATTTGATTTTCCCATTGGTTTTGCTATTGTTTAAAAGAACATTACGGATATTAAAGGTACCATTTCAATATAAACCTATGGATTTAAGTTATAGTAATTCCAATGCAAGAGCGGAAACATCGAGGGAAAAATAATGAAATACATGACCTTCGATAATACTCTTTTTATAATAATCCTATTGATAATGTTTTATTAAAAATTTTTGTTTTCAAACATTACTACCTTGAAAATCAACACAACTCCATTTTCAAATCTTATACAAAATAGCTAAAATGCACTTCCAAGATAAATATGGTTCCTCGCTCAATTTGAAAAAAGAAATAAAATATGGTTTGTTAATGTGTCTCCTGGAGTTTTTCTACATTCAAAGAGATCTTCTCGAGTAAATAATCACTATGTCGAATTGATGGCCTCGATTTTTTGTTTTCCGTTATTTAACCTATCATCCAAAAGAAATTCAAAACTTTATCTAAATTGAAACAGAATAGATAAATCCAAACGTAATTGATAAATAATAATCGATAAATAAGAGAGGTTAAGAATTTAGAGAAGACCAAAGAATTAATAAATTAATTAAAATTAACATTAAAAAAACTACATATATTTTATTCAAGTAGGATCCTAACATATCACAGAGTTAAAAAATTTCAAAATTTAGGGCATTGGACAAAATCCCTCCCTTAAACTAACAGAAAAGTAAACCTAAAATAGTTGCCGATACAAACTGAACAAAAGGGCTGAGAACAAAAACCCTCCCCTAAACTAACACAAAAGTAAATCTAAAATAACTGCTGATACAAACTGAACAGAAGGGCCTTGGAAAAAATCCCTCCCCTAAACTAACATAAAAGTAAACCTAAAATATTAAACTTATCAATAAAATAACATAAACCATGGTGGTTGGGCCACATGGTTCTTTCAAGAGTCAATCTCCATTGGTATCCCCCCGCCAGATGATCTTGAGGGAGTTGACGAGGGAGTTCCGGCAGTTGGACGGGACTATCCAGAACCTACTGAAGTAACTAGGCTCCCCTCGGCATTACCTTGAGCTCCAGGGGGTTGATTTCGAATGGATTCGTCGCGCTCACGGAAGAGGGCTCGCATTGTCTCCATCATTTTAGTTTTGCTGCTTTCCATTCTTTGCTCCATCAAGTTTATCTTGGTTTCCATGGTTTGCTCCATCGAGTCCATCTTCTGCTGAATCTCTTCGATCTGCCTTTCTAGCTTCTCCACTTTGATGTGGGTGTCTTCATCGGTGAATCTGGTCCTTCGGCGAGTGCTCCCTTCTGCCATTATAAAATAAGGAGAATTTCCTGAAGAACTGTTGTAAGAGCGGCCGCTATGTAGAGCAGTGGTCGGAATCCGAAGACTTTCCTTTTCTCCACCTTTAACAACCAGCCGTTGAGGAGGGCTAGTGGATGGAGAAAGAGTCGAACACATAGCTAATTTCGAAAACATTTTCGGAAACCTAGATCGAACAGGAGAAGATCCTATTTAAACAAGTGGAAATGATAAAAAAACCAGAACACGCTCCAAAACCAAAACTTGGATCGCAGGAAATCCCGAGAGCTGTCAAAATTAAAGATCAAAGCAATTGAAAGACTGTTACAACGGGTTATAGGACATTAAGGGTAAAAGATGTTACCCGAGAACTGGCAGAATTTACCCTTTGATTTAACTGATGGAACATATTGATGGAACGGGTTCATAATTGGGCTCATAAAATTTTGAAGTCCACCGTCGATCTTGGATGGGGCGATCCAATGCTACAAGATAGTTACACTGGGTTAAGTTGTGCAGCATTTAAAGCACAAGATATGATGCGAATTCTTTATGATATCTAGCAAAGCGGAAGTTGAAAAATATTGAAAGACTATGAAGATCAATGATGAATCGATGCCATTATAAGGATCCAATATTTTTTCTATGAAGAGGCATGATTTTCCTTGATAAAGTTTTCAAATAATAAAGTTCTTTGAAAATATATATAACCATACAAGTCAAATGAATGAAGAGGACCATAGGTGTCTATGAAGTTTTGGTAATTGCATATGAGAAGCAAGATCTGAAAATTTGAAGTTAAAACTATTATAAGTTAGAAGGTTGTTGGGTGGTTCTTGAGGCAGGTTCAGGCCTTTTAAGGGAATGGTTGCCTCCTTCCAGTCGTGGGTAGATATTTAGGGTGGTGGGTCATCCTTGTCTATTTAGCAGGTAGAAAACCAGGGGTGTAGGAGCATCCTTTCTGTAGTGGCAGAAGAATCCATGGGATTAAGTTCTCCATCAAGTTCATGCTTGTAGAACAATTTTGTATACGATTACCTCATTACTAGGAAAGCTTTGTTGGTTTTACCTTTGAGGTTTCCATGATAAATCAGTGTGTTCATATTTTTAATTGTCCTATTCACATTGGGAATGATTATTTAACTTGTGCTTAATACTAATTTTATATAAAAGGGTTGAAAAAGGCAATACTGATCCCCCCCCCACCTCTTAGTATTGTTGGATGAACCAACACCTGCAGCATAGCACCCTCATCGTTGCCTAACGTCTTGTGTAGTTGATGCTCTAGCGCCTATGCTTAATATTTTAAGCGCTTGGGCCTATTGGCATAAGTTTGTAGGCCCCCTATGGTAAGCTTACTTCCCTTATACTTTTTAAGCCTTCTTTGGACTCCAAAGCTCATGAACTATTTACCCGATCTTTTTAGGTACTTGGGACAAAAATAATGCTAAGAATGGGGTCCCTTTCTATAGAGATTTTGTACCTTGTACAACTGATGAACACCTTCCAAATTTATCTTTCACATGATCATGTATTCCATGCAACATGATATCCATTTCCATTGCATTATTATTTGTTAGCTCCTTCATGGATGTAGTTTTTTGTAGTCTTTTTAGAGCAATGTAAGCATTTAGAACAAATTTCCAGATATCAAAACCTTGTGCATTTAAATGGAGTATCATTCTTATAATCCAATCAAATCATAATTTGATCCATTATAGAACAGTCGAACCCCATCTACGGAGTAGAGACTTTCATGTTCGTCCATGTGCCATAGAGATCTCCAGTCCAGCTAGTAGACTCTCTCTAAGGAATTGACTCCCTGATTTAACTACACCAACTAGAAGGAGGCTTGAAACCTAAGAAAGCTCCAACTCCTCGGTTTACTAGCTCCATCTAGAATGAGGCTACAACCCCTTGGTTGTCATAATTTCCAACCTATAGATAGGACTCCAGACCTCAGTAAAGTCCAACTCAATAGTTTTACTAGCACCAACTCGATGGAATCCCCAACACCCTGAGATCACAAGCACCAACCCAAAGGAGACTTCAAACTCCTACCCTTGCTCGATCCTACCACCCTAATATGAATAAGAAGAACAATATTCCATTGCCATTGTATCACAGTTTCCATCAACCTATACGTGTATCTATGTCCTTGTACTTGTATCATTGTCCATGTATCATTGTATTGATGTCACTATCACAATCCATGTTCATCTATGTCACAAGGACACAATCATTGTCTATGTCACAAGGCCACAAAAAATACCGATGTCACAATGTAAACTTGTACATGCCCCAAATCTATCGTCCAAGAATGGCAGCAACTCCTTCCAAGATATATAGCAAGACCATAAAGATGCCTCCAAAGAGTGTAATCAAATCCCATAAATAATCACCAATAGAATTCATCTATTTTCACCTTCAAACCCTTACATCATAGACCTCATAGTACATTCCAAAAGCTTAGAGGGATCTCATGCCAATATCATTACCATGGAATGTTCCAATACAATCACCAATAATATCTATGCCATTGGAGAGTGGTTTTTGATCATTTCTCATTTTGTGTATTGGAGAGCATAGCTTGTCCATGCTTGTGGAGTGTTTACTCTACTTTCCTTAGTACCAATTTCGAGGATTGTGAAAGATTCCCATCCTAATTGAGAATTGGAGAGGCCACTGTGCATTGGTCCATGAGAACACATATTAAGAGGTTGTGGCACCCATTGGCAAGATTCCCCACTACACTTGGCATGATTCTCTCACAAATTCGAGTTCAAGATGAAGGGTAACACACTTGGTGTAGTTTAAGAGGTATTATTCATGGCATGAGTCATGTAAGGTCGAATTGGAGTGGAAGAATAAGTCCCATGGAAGAGGAAGAGGCATCTTAGAATAATTGTGACAGTTGGGCTAGATTCTGTAGCCTCTAGTGTGACAACAATGATGAAGATGCTATGACACCTATGACACAAATCAGACCTGAATGTTGACATCTGAAATATATGACATGTTAGGGATAAAAATAGCATCCAAGAAAGTGCACAAGGGAGCTAGTGCAGCCAAAATGACACCCATTCGAAATGAGGGAATAAGGAGACTAGGAATTGTTGGACAAGTGGCACACATTGGAATCTCTTCCCAAATTGAGTTGGAATGAATCCTTTGGAAGGAATTTGACCCATGGAGGACTTGAGAAGTTTATAAAAGTCACAAGAACAAAGAAGGAGAGTAGCTTTTGATCATTTTTATTTGCATCTTTGCAATTTGGAGATCTTGTACCTTGTCATGCAGGTGGAGTGTTTACTCTAATTGGGAATTGGAGAGGCCATTGTGCATTGGACAAAAATTGGAGAGGCCATTGTGCATTGGACAGAAAACAAGAATTTGACAAAAATCACGAATACGAAATTCGCAGGTCACTTTTGGGGGGTAAATTTCTGGAGTTTTCGAAATCTGAGCACACTAGCTTGCTCGCCTCAGTCAATTGCATCTCCCTATCCAGTCAGAAGTTTGGAATTCCAAGTTTGGATTTTTAGGGTTTCTTTATCAAACCCTAGCCAACTCCAAATCCAGTGGTAAGATCTAAATCTTTTATTTCCATTAATTGAGTTTCTCATTAAGATGTCTCACCCCACCAAGCTTGAGGATATTAAGTTTGAAGGGGTTGATAACTTCCGAACATGGAAGTATAGGATTGGGTTAATCCTAGAAGAGAATGAATTGAATACCTACATAAGTTCTAGTCCCATAGGGAGATGAGGCTAAGGCCTTACATAAGAAGAACTTGGTCAAGGCCAAGAGGATCATTGCAGATTCTATCAAGGACCATCTCATACCACATGTGTCATCCCTAAAGACACCCAAATAGATGTTTGACTCCTTGACCAAGCTATTTGAAGGAAAGAACATAAATTAGAAGATGGCTTTGAGGAATAAATTAAAGAATGTCAAGATACAAAATGCAAAGACCATGCAGTCACACTTTACAAGGGTCTCTCAGATAAAAGAACAACTTGAAGCCGTTGAAGAAGATAATATAGAGAATGGAGAAATAGTGATGACCACCTTGAATGGTCCTCCTATGTCATGGGATTCCTTCATCCAAGTAATTTGTGCTAGGAAGAAGCTCATCGCATTCAGTAGGCTATGGGAGGAATGCTCACAGGAAGAAGCTCGAATTGTAGCTCGAAAAGAAAACATGGGTAGTGAAGAACATGCTCTCACAACACACACCAAGAGGAATTACAACAAGAGGTCGCATCCTCATCATAAGAAGGAGATTTTCCCAAGAACACAAGCAGCTCCCACAAGAAGAAGAACACACTATTAGAGACTCCAGTAGTTCCTGCAAGGAAGCAAATATTGAGAGGGAGTCCACCCAACAACCAAACAAAGATAAGTATTTGAATTATATGAGACCATATATTTTCTTTGATGTAAACATATTGAATTAGTATATGGTGGAACCCAAGAAAGTTCACCTGAATGCGGAAAATCATGTGATGAGATATGTGAAGGGTATATTAGATTATGGACTCAGATATGCCTCATATAGTGAGTTCAGACTGTAAGGGTACACAGACTCAGATTGGGATGGAAGTGCTGAATACAGAAAGAGTACCTCAGGAAGTGCTGAATACAGAAAGAGTACCTTAGGATCATGTTACTTTAGTTTCGGATCAGACATGATCTCATGGCTCAGTAGAAAGAAACCCTGTGTTGCACTCAGTACAATGAAAGATGTTGACAGGATTATTCAATGCAGAGATTGATGCTACGGAGATACTCTCTGACAACCAGAGTTGCATCAAGTTGACAGAAAATTCTGTGTTTCATGATATATCGAAGCACATCGATATTATGTTCCACTATATATGGGATATGGTGCAGAAGGGAGCTATGAAGCTCGATTATGTTCCTACAGAGGAACAAGTTGCTGATGTGCTAACTAAGCCTATGGCTCGTGTGAATTTTGAAGCTTCGTGTGGTCCAGAGGGTTCGTGTGGTCGAAAGGAATCTCTCTAGAAATAACGACTAATAAATATCCTATCCAAAAATATCGATGCCTTTCTAGGAGGGACGAAAGACCAGTATTGGCTGACTGATAGTTCCAACTCTCATGAGCTGATGCATGTCCGTAGGGGTGGATGCCTCTCCAATGGTGAGGGCAGATCAGTACTAACTGAATGATAGTATCAGTATTTAGTTATTGATGTTTGTTGCAGGTGTTCCAATGTATGGTGCTACTAATGAGGATGTCCAATAGATGGTGTTCTAGCTGACGAGGTTGCTGACAGCAGAAGATGTTCTAGCTGATGGTGTTGTTGATGAGGACGTTCCAACAGACGATGTTACAGCTGATGAGGTTGCTGACAGCATAATATGTTCCAGTAGATGGTGCTCCATTGATGATGAGATGATCTAAATATGATGAGATGATCTGAAGATGATGGGGTTACAGTAGGGTACACAGGTGTTTTCAGAGATAGTGTAATCAGTCCTGAGATGTTCCATATATCTTGTTGTCGGAGCTTGAAAAGACATTATTTCGAATTGTATAATTCAATATTTGTGATTTTTTTGATGTATGGAGTGTCATTAATGTTAATGATGAAGAAGTTTCATTAACATTGCACAAGTCCTTGGAACCTAAATCTCGAATTTCATAACCAGTGGTGAAGTTTACTAGCATTTAATTAAGTATGTGAAGACATGCATACAAACATTTGATTCATGGTAGTTGCAGAAGCCTATATAAACTAATTGATGATGAATTGGGGAGATCATTGAAGTCCTTTATTAGTACCACATCTATGTTCTAAAATTTGGAAAGGTCTTACAACATTTGGGAAGCCATCTTTGTCCCCTACCCTTTGAGGTTTTGAACCTCGATTTGACTAGTAAAATTCCCCTACTTCTCCTGAAGTTAAATGGATGTTGCAGAAGTATTATGATATTAGTCTACAATCATCAATGAGGTTCCTTTTTATGTCTTAATACCCTTCACATACCTTCAGACCCAATTCAAAATCCTTTAAAGAGTCTTTTGGAGCCATCTACCCTTGGGGGCTTCAACATAGATTTTCCTAGTAATTATGCCTTTCATTCTGAGTCTAATTGTAAATGCAAGTGGCTGAAGTCTTTTGGAAGTTTCCAATCCCATAATAGTTGCATAAATATGTCATATTACACCTCAACGGTTATGAATATTTTTTGAATGTTTTTTTTCAAATTGATAGGTATTTTTTATGTTTCTAAAATTTCCTCTATATGGGTTCTTGGTTTATCTCGGTTAGACATTGCTTATTAAAATTTGTAGAGAGGAACGATGCAAATTTTGTCACTTTTTATGTCCCAATACCTTTCAAACACCTTTAGACCCAAATCAGAAGCATTTGAATCCATTTGGAAGAATTCGAGTCATTAATAGTCTAAGGGTCGAATTGGGCAAAAATTGCAATTTTCCAATTTTAACAAATTTATTAAAAAGGGACACTACATGAACAATATAATTATGCAGCTAATATGAAATGGGTTGTGTCAAAAAACAACACCAACCTTAGATGTTATTGCTACGACATGTGATCTCTCCTTCTTTTCCTAATTTAATGTTTCATCTCAATGCCATCTTGGAAGATTGATCTTGTTGTTTAGAATTCTCTTATCTCTTATGGTCATCTCTCCCTCTTCTTCATCGACTTCTTCCCATGTTACACTATATCTTCTACAAACCCATCTACAAACAATGTCTAGAAATGGTATAATTGATCAAACAAGTGATTTCTTCATATTGTTACCATTTTTGTCTTTATGTTTTTTAAATTTATTCTATATGGATTCATGGGTTAGTTAACATTAATATAACATTTCTTATTAATGTTTATAGAGATGAAAAATGCAAATATTGTCACTATTCTAAGGTCTCTACATAAGGTATCTCACTCCAAGGGCGGAGGTGGAAAAGGCGCTAAAAAATTGGATGACTCACACCAAAAGTTTCAAACGTGTAACAATATGGTGGAATAATGATGCAGACCCATCTAGAAGCAAATTGACGGTGGAAATGGGTTCCCGCGCTAGAAAGTGCATGGTGGTTAAACTTGGAAAAGGTGGAGCGGAAATTAAACCGTTTACCATGTGGCAAGCGTTGGTGGAGTCCGCTATGAAAAGCGGTTAAATTTAAACCACTCATCGCAAGTTCCGAAACCATCTAAGCATATGTTCTATAAAAGATTTGTTTGAAGTTTAAAAAAAAAAAATTGTCGATTGTTTCCTGGAGGAAAAGAACCCATGGGAAACACATCATTGGCTTCGTCAACTGGAACAACACCCAAGAAGCGCATTGCATAGGTAGCTCGAAACCCTCAGTGTTTAGATTTTGTGTCCCAAATGGATAAAACCCCAAACCTTCTTCCCTTCAATGAAAATTCAGATGAAAACGAGAAGCTTGTATTTGACAGGGAAAGGGATATTTTCGACCCTGTTTTGTTTGTGTGTAGTATTTAACAGTCTAAGGAGAAATTAATGGAGTTTAAGTCACAGGGAAAGGATGTATGTAATGTTTTTGGTTCTTTTATGTACTATTTTTGTGTCGAACAAACCCCACATTTCCCAGAATTTGTTTGTTGGTGTGCGGCAAATTATTCGCAGGGCAAAAGGGTAATCATTAATGTAAAAATGACCAAAATTCTATGCCCAGTAAATGCGTAGACTGTCCATGAGGTTCTACGTTTACCTGAAACATTTCCCAAAATCCCTGAGTTGTTTAACAAAGAAATTTTGGCAAAGTTTTATAGAAACTACAGTCCTACAGAAAAACACAAGTTTTTATTACAAGTCTTGAAAGATGGTTTGTCGCATGAAAACCTATCATTCCCTATGAGTATTGATGTCTTTCAGAGAGATACCCAGTTAGTTTTTTCCTTGTTGAGTCAAATTTTAGTTCTATATAGTGATAAGTCAATCATGGAAGTTATGTTAGGTTTCCTTCTCCAAGTAATTTCACTAGAGTCACAGTCGAGTCAGGTGTGTTGTTTTAATTTTGATGAATTCCTAGCTGAAGCGATTCATGCCCAGTTGGTGAATTTCAACCAGTTGAAGCATTTCAGGCATCAGTCATATCTCCTGAAGCTGTTCGTGTCTTCAAATGTTTCGGAATCCAAGTTTCTTGGTACCATATTTTCTCATGACCTTCCTAAACAAGTCAATATGTTTGAGTTAACCCATAAAATAATGGCAGAAGTTTACAGAATTATTTTTAATGCTGAAATGCCCTGAGTGCTAGAAGAAATGAAAGAAACTTTGCAACCCACACCAGAATGCCAAACAGGTGATTGGTTCTTGTATATAGAACATATTATAATTAGGGTGTATGGTTTAACTGGAGCACCATATTTGTTGCCATCCTTTTTAACAGCGAGGGTTTTTTCCTTGGAATTTATTAGACAATGGTTGCATTCAGAAGAAGAAAATTTGTATGTTTTCAAAAAATCATCGGATGTGAAATTTCCTCTTAAAGTTTGTCCATTCATCATTAAGAATAAGGAAGCCCTCTCTGTAGTAGAAAAATTATTGAAGATTATATATTTCCAAGAGGATGAAAGTATTAATTATGATCCTCATCAAATTATATCACAAAGGAGACATCAATATGGAAACAAGGCTTTTGATCATCAAACAGTAGAAGGATCGCAAGAAATGTCACATTTATTCAAATTTGAACAAGATAATAAAGAGTCAAATATGGAACAAACAGACAATTTGGCAATGTTGGTTCATACACCAGCTAAATCTGATATCACCAGTAAGAGAATTATTCCAGAAGTTGATAGTATGGAAGTCGATCAAGAAGTTTCAAGGAAGAGATCAAAAGTTGAATGACAGAAGGAAGTTATTAGTATGGAGGAACGAGATTCATTTGTTCCAGAAAAAACTAGTTTGATTTCGCCGCCACCTGCAAAAATAAAGGAATATTGTTTTTAAGAAATAAAGGAATACGGAAGTAACTCTCAGTATAAGTCCAAATCTGATGTCCTTTCAAAATATACATTAAAGAGGAAGCGGTATTCCGAAGAAACTCAAAAATTTGTACCCTCAAGTAAGAACGCTGGCAGAACAAAAAGTTTCCCTTGTTATAGCTATGGATCCAGGAAGAAACTCTATAAGGTTTGCAGTGGTGAATGATGAGAAAGTTTCTGAAATGGAAGTTAAGCTTGATGCGATTAATATACCCGATAAGATTCAATTGCATAAACAAATAGGAGATGTCCTGTATTCTGATTTATTGCAATTCACTTTAAAAATTTCTAAATTGCAGTCTATGATAGCAAAGTTGGAGAGTCAACTGAGGAAAGAGAAGGTAGAAAACAAAGCAAATTCGATCCAGATCAAAAGACTACAAGTGGACCTTGTGACCATGGGAGCCAAGCCAGGGAACAACTAGTGTACCAAAATGCTCATTGATGAAAAAGAAAATACCATTCAAATTCTCAAGAAAAAATTGAAGGTGCCAAATAATCAACATGTGCAATCTCCAGAGTTGACAACATTACAACAAGAAAAGGAATCCATATATCAATAAATGATGGATCACAATGGTAAAATGTTAAAGTTATAAGATGAAAATCATGCTTGGGAAAAACAAAGGATTGAATTGTTGTCACAAATTTCATTGTTGAATACCAATCAGATTGAAACTGTGCAAGCGCCAGAGAAGCGAGGGGATCAATCTCTATGTACAAATGAAGGACAAATGGAAAAGTCCTCCACTGAGGAACTAACCATTTCTATGTCACAAATTATTCTAAAATATGTAGAGATAGAAGAGTTGAAAGTGGAAAACTAAAAGTTGAAAGAGGAAGTAATTCGAAATTTTGGAGCAAAGATAAAGGCTTTGAGTGATAGAAATCAACTACAAAAGAAAGTTGATGACTTAAAAGATAAATTGATAGGTCGACTTCCATTGCATGGAGCTAAACACCTTATATGGGATGTGATATCAGTGGAAGCCACCAAATTATGGTCTTATTTGAATTTTATAGCAGATAAAGATGCTATAGAAAACATAGCTCTCTAGAGGTGTAAAGTGGCAAACGAGACATTACGCAAAAGGCCTTCAGAAACAACTCAAAATACAGTCAATTTGTTAAAAACTCTAACCCAATTAGATATGCAGAGTTTTGGAATCAAAGACAGACCATCAATCATCATTTTAGCAAGAAGACTTATTGGCAAGCATGATCATGTTAAAGAAGTAGAAGACATGGTGCAATAGATGGTATTTGAAGTTCAGAATTTTAAGGAATTATTTCTGGGGCCTTTTGAATTTTGTCTACCTTCTTTTTGGAGAGCCGATGGAAAATTAATGACTCAAGAAAATTATCACAATTTGATAGTATAGGCTCGCATGGATCACTCGAAATTTGAAGGTTTGGTCAAAGGATTAACTGGAAAGACAATAATTGAGAAATTGACCGATGATTTTGAAATAATTAAACAATTTGTAATGATTAAGAAGGGTCTACTAGATGTATGTTACATAGAATGCATAGATTTGGAGGTGATGGTGAAAGAAATTATGGATTATGAAATCCCAACTCAAGATCAATGGAAAATTGTTGAAAGATTTGGGAAACCAAAACACAGGTTATGTCAGGAATAAATATTCAGGTGTCTTAATTTTAAATGACATTGTGGTTCCTTCGTTAACTACTCGAGTGTTACATCAGACATATTTCTTTGAAATTTCTATTTTTAGCGAAGAATTCAAAGAACGTTTTGTATAAATTTTGATTTTAGAAAGTAATAGGGGTTGGCTCCGAAACATAGATTCATATGTTGTTACTTTCTTCAGTCTTTTAATTTCTCTTTTGTGAATGTATTTCGTGTTACACCATCTTATCGCTTCGCCTCATAGTTGACTGTAATATTTGAGTTAGAATTCATTTTATATGCTTTGATCCACACATTTAAATATTGTCAATGTTCTTTATTCCAAATTAATGCAGAATTCATCCTAGAATGGATATTGGATAAGTTATAACATATAAACAATATTTATCCTGACTTCCGACCTCTGACAAGAAGGATTGGCCGCCCCTTCGTTTATTATAAAACTGTGAACAACTATATCCAACCATTCACCTATATCCAGAATGGTGAACACAAGAAGGATCGACCGACCCTTCTTGCAGTCTAGAACTATTTTGAACATAATACTGGGCAGAAGAAAGGTTGATTGATCCTTCATTTATGAGTGAATTGTAAAAATATTCAACCCACCTAGGCTGGGACAACAATTCCAGACTTCTCACTTCCGCAATGAATAGTTGGGATCGGTATATTGGCTAAGTTATAACATATCAACAATATTTATCCTGAATTGAAATAAGAAGAATCATCCGCCCCTTCATTTAGTAGACAACTATAGACACCTATATGTTACAATTCACCTATATCCAGAGTGGTGAACACAAGAAGGATCGACCGACCATTCTTGTAGCCTAGAACTATTTTGAACATAATACTCGGCACAAGAAAGGTCAGCTGACCCTTCTTGCACTCCCCATGAGGATTTCATCGCCTTTTTCGAAGACCCAAATATATTGCGGATTGTGGATACCTAGATTTATTAAAACGTTCCATCAATTTTGCTATCCCGTAACCCGCAATGCAGATTGAGGGATGGCACAAAAATTCCTGACTCCTGACTGCTGTAGTAAATAGTGGGGAATGAAGATTGGATAAGTTATAACATATAAACAATATTTATCCCGACTTCCGACCTCCGACAAGAAGGATCGACCGCCCCTTTGTTGCGCCGAGAGGTGCTCTACAGCCCAGTATGAGGGAGATCTTGTAACATGTGTGTGTTTGTCGAGTAACAAAATAATACAAAGTAAACAAAAAATAATAATACAAAGTAAAAAGTAATAAATATTATGTTGGCCATAAACAAAAAGAATAATACAAAGTAAAAAGTAAATATGAGACTTAAACTAGAGACTTTAGAGCTTAGGTTTAGGTGATAAATATGATGTCGGTCATAAACAAAAAAGAATAATACAAAGTAAAAAGTAAATATGAGACTTAAACTAGAGACTTTAGAGCTTAGGATTAGGTGATAAATATTATGTCGGTCATAAACAAAAAAGAATAATACAAAGTAAAAAGTAAATATGAGACTTAAACTAGACACTTTACTTTTTACTTTTAATACAAAGTAAAAAGTAAATATGATATTTTAGAAAGTTTGTCGAGTAACAAAATAATACAAAGTAAGCAAAAAATAATAATACAAAGTAAAAAGTAATACATATTATGTCGGACATAAACAAAAAAGAATAATACAAAGTAAAAAGTAAATATGAGACTTAAATTAGAGACTTTAGAGCTTAGGATTAGGTGGCTCAGGTATTGCACTCAAGGAGCTATTCAAGGAGAGGTTTGCACCTCGGGAGATTTGATCCCTCTCGGCGCTTGATAGAGCCTAGGATTTGGATCTATGTTGGTTTAGTATAAAATTGTGAACACCTATATCCAGGAGTTCACCTGAATCCAGAATGTTGAACACAAGAAATTTTGGCCGACCCTTCTTGTAGTCTAGAACTATTATGAAAAGAATACTTGGTAGAATAAGGGTTGGCTGCCCCTTCATTGCATGGGAATTTTTAACAAAGGCAAGGTATCCATTTTGTTACAGTCAAAATGCTTTGGTCTGGTGGAAAAGAAGAGATAAGAAACAATCCAATCCATACTCTTTAATAAGTTTTATTTGTTATCTCTCTATGATTTGTAAAGCATGTTGTCCAGTAATTGTCCAAGCTTAATTAAGGTTGCCATCTATTCAATGCATGTAAATTCCATTTTTAATAGCATAAATCTTTTCAAATTATCGGCTGGCGTGCATATACTTTTGTCCAAATATTCAACCTCCGAAGGTGAGGGTGTCAATTCATGTATATGAAGGATGGTGAACACTGAAAGAAGACTGAGCACAATAAGGGTCGGCCGACCCTTCATTCATGAGATAAATGTATACACAACAAAACCCATTTCACTGGCCCCTTCGGCATCACCTTGTAAACAGGTTGAAGTCTAAACCGAAGCGAATATGGGGGTTGCATAATCAAGAATCTCTTAACCATGGCGATGCATAGATGTCGTTATGATCTTCGCATAATGTTGTCTTTAACATCAACTAACTAATGGGATAGAACACCAGATGACTTCGCACTTGGTAGCTATCGCAGTATACATAACTACATTGAATCTATATTGTATTCACCAATTAGCTACAAATTCGTAAAACTATGTGTTTCTTCTTCACAATCACGCATTGTATTCCAATTAATCAATGTGCAATTACCATTCACTTACATATAAATTAAGTACAAAAACTCACATAAACTCGAATACAAAACATGTCATAAACTCATACACATAAACAAGAAGGATCGTCCACCCCTTCTATGATAATCGCTCATTCTATGATCGATCCTTATCTCAAACGACTCTATAAAATGTGCATTCGACCTCTCATGGATAACGCTAGCAGATTTGTTCTTAATCAATCAATTGATTTTGAAAATGAGGGGTCGTTCCTTAACCATCGATCATTAGCATGAACATTTGAAAGTATACATCTAATATTAAAACACTAACGTATAATTATAGACATTGTATGCATTCTTATATTGACTACTTAATTTTGATTGTTTTGCAGATAAAGCATGGCTCCATTGTTGAGCTTCAGTAACTACTAGGAAATCCCTTTCTTTGAATTGAAAAAATATCACGACATTCACATATTCACAAATGGATGGTATGTTGAGATGGAAGAACCTGATAATTTGTACCCAGATTTATATCTATTCTACTTGGATTACGAGAGAGCTCGGACTAGAGCTGGAATATTGACATATGCAGATCCCGATGAATCTGATGAAAAATTGCTAGTTCAAGTTGAAGTGGTCGATGGTGGAAGGTGTTGCCTTCTACAACTTGATCTTATGGTTTGTAATTATCGACTAGATCTAATGAAAAGTGGTCCCGATCTAGATCCAATTTCGTGTGCGAAGCAAGGGTGGGTTTTTCCCTCGTATGAAGTTTCTAATCGTTCTAGAATTTCTCCAATATATTGTAAAAGATGTGGACAACATAAGAGCATTTCTCCAATATATTGTAAAAGATGTGGACAAATTTTCCTTCAAACAACTCAAATGAAGTCCTTCTAAAGCGATGCTACGGAAAGCCACTAAGAGCTTTGAAAGTTCAAAAAACATTCAACAAAAGCATATCAAATACTTTTTGTTCAATGAGCAAGGTTTTTCCATTGACGTAACAAGATGTGTTGTTACGCCTCCACACTTACAATATCGAAAGGTTGATGAGGAGGTCGTGCAAAAGATGGTTGTATCTCTTCTCCATACATTTACAACAACATTGAGAGATGCTATTCTATTGCATTTCGATAAAGAGACCACATTGGCCTTTCTTCCTGGAAATGAAGAAGAAATTAATTTGCCATCAGTAAATTTTTATATATTGGATGGGAAGCATACTATTTCTGCGCAGAAAATAATCATTGCAGATGATTGATATAACTAGCTCCATTCATGGTATCAGCATCGAACGACTCGTCTTCTACATAGAGATGTTCCTCAGAACACCATCAGCAAGCTATGCAAACAACAAAATTTGTCAAACATGTAATTTGCAAACACTTCATTCATTTCTAAAGTTGAAAAGGCAAGGGAGAAATCGATATCCTGCGGTACTCCATCCCGCCCAGGAAAGGGAAATGTTTCCAGTGATGCTTGGCAGGTATAGAATTTTTTTTCTTATCAATCAAAGTCTTTAGATTGCTTCCTGTGTTAATAATGAAATTAGCAAATTAATTGTAATATTAAATTTTATATGTTTGCAGTCTTTCCAAAATGAATGTATGGATATCTTTCTTGTTCAAAATAAGGAGAGCCTTAAAGACAAGCTAAGTCTTGTTTTGACATCGGATCGACTGTGGAGCAAATGGCAGTCTGTATTTGAGCTTTACAAAAGTGGCTCCTTTCCATGCTCGCCCAAGAGCATCATTGAGGATGATTTTGTTCAAAATAAAATAAAGAGTTATAGCTCTAATTTTTTTAGACCATTGCGTGTTCTTGATGAAGATGAATTGACTGCTGTGGCAGACAATATAATCAACAGATCGGTTTGGATGAGCACATCAGTCGATAAAAATGTTTGTGCATACACTTTAAATCAATATTGCAAACGAATCAAGGACGATAGGTCAACCATGCATTCGATCGTTGAATCTTTCAAATTTAATGATGTTCAAATTGATCGATCACAGACTGTCACTAACGATAACGTCATTGAAATATATCAAATTGCACCAAACCATCTCCAGCAACTATGCAGTATTTTATGCTCCGGAAAGCAAGCAAAATCTCCGAGTAAAAAGAGAAAGAACAAATTTGAAGTGGATAATGGTACCAAAATACCAATTGATGCTCAGAAAATATTGAATCTATATATCAATAAAGAGTGGATGGGTATGACCATTCACGACGTCAAAAATAGTTCATAGTTTGCTTGTCAATGTTGTTATCCCGAATCTTTGGTCAGCATACTCAGATTAATTCCATTCTTTGGTGTGGCAGTCAGCTATGAATTTGTTGCTGTGGATATGTGTAATTATGATAGTCCATGGACAGAACAAGACATGCTTGCATTTTTGTACTACTTAGAAACAAATGAAGAGGCATGTACTTGTATTTTGTTAGCTGATATGGAAAACTCTCGTATGATTTCTAAAGATTTCACAATTTTTAGCAAGAAATAAAGAAAACATGTTACATCGAATCCTACAAAGGGAGTTTATAGAGAATTCTCCAGGGACAGTCTTGTTTATAGGATTCTCTATTATACAGTGTTGGAGCATTGGAAGGGATAACGATATTTTATCTACTTCTGAAATTGATATGGAATGGAAGGATGAGGGCCTACCGATGATTGATTTACCTCGGCCCAAGGTTGACAATGATAGTGCGAGAAGCCATGTGTTTGCAAAAGAAAGGACATAAGAATTCTGGGATTACATAGTTTCCAGACAGGTCTCTTCTCAAGGCACAATTCTTTTGTTTTACGCAGGAGGTAGGCTTCTTCGTTTGTTGATGAGGGCTCCAGAAAGAATAGTTATTTCTATTGTGGAGACAGTACAACAAGAGTTGTTTATGATCAGTTTCGATCATGAATTGGGTGTAAAACAAGGTATTTCTATTAATTTTTTCAGATGTCTTTGATTTTATTTTACTTTTCTAAAACAAGGTATTTCTATTAACATTTTCATATGTCTTTGATTTTAGTTTACGTTTCTCAGTCGGTTATGTTCAATAACTTCTTCAAATTCCTATTCTACTACAGCTTCAAATAAAGAGCACACTTAGGTATCGTCCAATCAAATTGTACTATCCAATGACAAAAGTGAATGTGATAGAGAATCCACAAAGAACTACCGAATAGGAGCACAAACAGGACAAGAAAGTAATTTTTTCTTTTTCAAAGATCGTGGTTAAATTAATTAAATTATGAAAGGGGATAGTGACCTTGAATACTTGCAAAAAATTATATAAAATGTATACCTGCAAATTTCCAGGTCAACATGTGGATCATCCACAACCAGAGTTGGCATCAACGTTGCCCTTGGATATTGGCAAGAAAATCATATTGGAGAATAATGGACCAGGCGAGAGCTTGGACAATATTGAAACTGGAGAGGGCTTGATGTCAAAATGCAGTGTCTCCAGCGATGTTACTCACCAGTCAAATGTTGGCCTGCCATTGATAGGTAAAAGGCAAAGAATATTTTCTACTTAAATTGATAAAACAAATTTATTCCCAAATATTTCTACGCATCTCCCCATACAAAAATGTTATTGATATTAGAAATGGAAGGTGTTCTATTTCGCAAGAAAGCCACAGAAAATGATTCCAAAAGAGAAAAAGAAAGGAAATAAAAAATACTATTGGAGGGGAAAGAGTAAAAAAGGGGGAAGAGATTACTAATGGTGAATTGGAATTTAAACATAGAAGAACTTCATATGAGTCATGATCAAATGCCATTGTATTTTTGGATTTACTTATTTCCAAATTGTGAGTATTTAGATCCACAGTAAGATCTTGGAGCTATAGAGAACCTCACAAAATCAAATAATTTGCAATAACCAATGAAAAAGCTTGTAAAGGAGACAAATTTACACACAATGTGAACTGAAACTTGGCATTATCAGACTTTCTAACATGTAAATATGTTTAGAATAGGTTTATATACATCATAGAGAAATTCGAGAGGCTTAGGAAGCCCAAAATGAGTGTACAATGCTAATTGGCCAAGTTGGCCTCAATCCCCCCTAGGTGGGTCCAACTCAATCCGAATCATCCCAAATAGTCATGAATTTTGGTGTGAACATGGCTGAAGCATGTTGGGTCATAAATGAGGCTAAGGCATGCATGGGTGAGCAAATAGAGGTGTGTGGGAGCTCCAAGGAGGCATTAAATGCTCCAAATCTAGCAAAAAATGGGCTAAATCCACTCAAGCGCTCAAGGTCAACAAACATTCCCCATTTCAAGGAGAGAGAGTGCTCCAACATTTAATGAGGGTGGAATTGTGGAAAAAATAGGAGTTTGGATGAGCTGGGTTACTCAAAATAGGTGTGAACACTCTCAAAAGTGGTTATTTGACCAATTATAGTTACCTAGTCCAAACTATGGTGCAATAATGCATAAAATGCAATTAAATTGACTAAGGTTATGAACCAAGGTACTATGTATTGGATTATTATTCTAACGCCCCCCCTTAACCAAAACTTAGTAGAACTCATGAATTTAAAGTGGGAGGCCTTGGAAACAAAGGCTCAAGTCACCTCATTACAAAACAATTTTTTTTATTTGTCCATGTAAATTGAGGATAGGAAGGAAAACCTCATGGGATAAAACCTTCCCTCTAAAATGGACATGGGGATGAACTTGCAATAAAATTGCAGCAATCACCATCCATCACTCACTCCAAGCAAAGCTCTCAAGTGGGTGAAGGTATTCTCAGTAAAACACTTGGTGAAAATATCAGCAGTTTGCTCAGTTGATGGGCAATACTGCAAGGAAATCACTCTGTCATGCACCAAGCCCCGAATGTAGTGCATATGGATTTCAATGTGCTTTGTTCTCTTCCTCTGAACTGGATCAATAGATATCTTGATGGAACTTTGATTGTCCACCCAAATGTTGGTTGGATAATCAATAGCAACACCAAATTCCCGAAGAATACCTTGCAACCAAACACACTGTGTGGCTGCATTCACTACTTCCCTGTACTCGGCCTCTACTAATGAAAGAGAAATAGTGTGTTGTTTCTTAATTGACCATAAAATGGGACCTTCAGCAAACATGAAAATAAAACCTGAAGTGGACTTTCTATCAATGGGATCTCTATCCCAATTCGAATAAAAAAATCCAACTAGTTGTAGTGAAGAACTAGCTGCATAGTGTACCCCAAAATTCTTTGTTCCTTGGACATATTGAAGAATCTTTTTGCTTTCCTTCCAATGGATCTCATGTGGCTTCTGCATATACCTTGCTACAACACTTACAACATAATACAAATAAGGTCTTGTATGTGTAAGGTGCAGCAAACTACCAACTAGCTACCTGTAGAGTGTGCAATCCACCAATGGAGAGTCATAATATTCACCTAGTTTTATGCCTGAAAGGAATGGGCACTTGGCTGCCTTAAATTCAGCCATTTTAAACTTTAACAGGTCTAAAGCATACTTTGTTTGACTCAGCATGATACCTCTTTCATATTGCTCAATTTCCAAACCCAAAAATTGCCTTAGCAATCCTAGGTCGCTCATGGCAAATTCACTGTGCAAAGATGCTTTGATTGAGCCAATTTGTTTGTTGTTGCTCTCTATAATTAACATATCATCAACATACAATACAATGACCTGAAAAACATCATCACATTTCTGCAAATACACATTTGGATCAGACTTGCATCGAATGAAACCAAATTAGAGCAAACAGGCATCCATTTTAGCATACCAAGCCCTTGGGGCTTGCTTGAGTCCATAGAGTGATTTATTCAACCTGCAAACAAGTGAGGGATCCTCTTGGAAACCTTCATTTTTCTGCATATAGATATCTTCATGTAGCTCACCATGTAAGAATTCACTTTTAACATCCATATGGTGCACTTGCCAACCCTTACTAGCTGCCATGGCTAGAGCTAGTTGTTGGAGAGAACTTCCGCAGCATTTAGGAAGCTGCTAATTTTGGGAAGGATAACTAATTTTGGAGAGAAAGTACCAATTTTGGCGGTAAGACAAAGATATCGCCGTAGCGCAAATCCCGGCGGGAATCACGGCGATAGGTACAGAAAAGTCAAGCATGTGGTACAAAGAAGAGGCCGAAGGGAGAGCTCAACCACCGCAATAAAGGCGCCGGAGATGAAGAGAGGGTTCAGCTACCCTCATTAAAGAAGAAGGACTACAGTCAGCGTTGCTTGAACCAAGAAGAAGCGACGGGCCGATGCATTAAAGACTAAGGACTGCAGGAAGCGGCGACGAGACAGAAGGCGGCCATGGAAGTACAGCCAGTTGACTGTAAGTGGTTAGGGTTGAGTCACTGTTGGGATAAGGCCCACAGCTTTGTAACTGCGATGAGACCTTCGGGCCATCTATATATAGTAGTCTTTTTATATGATAAGGGGTTGGCCACATAGTGATAGAGACATCAGGTAGAGGTTAGTCAAGCCTTTTGTGGTTGCAGAGTCTGGACATCCCTGAGAGAATACAAGGGCCAACCTGTTGAGAGATAGTGCGATCCGCAGGGATTGTGAGAGAAAGAGAGTGCATTGTAAAAGGCAGGAAGAGAAAGAGGTCTATAGAGAAGGGCTCCCACTGAGGTGGAGTTTCCCAGAAGACCCTTGTTGTAAAGAGTGGAACGGAACTGTGTTTATTCTTCAGAGTTGTAAACAAGAACCGTAGTTCCCCTGGGCGTAGTTCTCGCCCTGGGAGTAACAACGTGCTTATTTAAGTAGCACTATTGTATTTGTGTAGCTACTGCTCTCATTCACTTGTCTGTGTTATATATGAATGCTTCAGTCTGTTATAAGTAATGCACATGGTCGTCGGTTTAACTTCTGAATGATGTATAATAATTGCGATAATCATAGCTACCCGCATAGCAACTAGATAGTTGTTAATAGAGGATGATGTGCGAGTAGGAACTGAATGTAAGTCATGAATGGTCTACTTAGACACTGCTCAAAGTGATATTCTACTTAGTTACGTTGTTGCGAGATATCAAGGGTCAAGTTCATTAGCGAGGGTTAGGCTTGGAGACTGAATGTTGTAGCTAACTGCAGTACCAGGATAAGGATAGCGGAGACCACTTATTAATCCAGGAAGCGGTCAAGATTCACTTACCGCAGGAACTAGAAGGGGAAGATATCGTGCCTACGATATCTTAGGTATCGCTAGACGGTCTCACGTAGGGGGAGGACTTATCGCACCCCCTGCGTAATGCGATAAGACAGAGGCGTAGCCGGAGTAATGGAATGAGATAGACAGCTCCAGTCAAGGGGATTAAGGTGGATTTAAGCACCCTGGATGCCTCGGAACTTGGCTGAGGACACTTGAGTCTTCTGCCTCCCATTAGAATCACTTCGGGTGAGACTTCAGGTTGCCTCTGCGACCTGTTGCCGAAAGGGCCAGTGAGCTAAGGGTTCTGTTGGTCTAAGAGATTACCGCAAGCCCGGGTCTGCTAGAAAGGATAGAGAGAAAACCAACAAATGGTTCCGTTGCCGGTTTGAACACATTGAGCTGATGTTCTGTTGGCATCCTACCAAGCAAGAACTTAACCAGTGGGTTGAGTCAAAAGAAAGAGAGTTTGCTGCAAAAGAAAACAAGAATCCTAGACTGAGCACTGAGGCTTGGCTACAGAAGCACATTTTTACAGATCTCCATGAGATATTCTTCGTAACTTATGGTATTGAGTTATATGGTTGGTTATCAAAGCTTGTTGACAACAGCGGTGTCAAGAAGAATCGAGAAGTTGTCTGGACAGCAGAGCTGATTCAGACCTTGAAAGGTGTCGATAACCCCATCTCACGCGCAGTAGACTTCTGGCTTGCGAGTCTGCTGGAAGGCTTCATCACAGAGTTCGCGGTTGATTAGAGAAAGAGTTTCAGCGCAGCAGAACGGTACTTCTTCAAGGGTTATCGCGGTAAGTACCTAAATTCTCTAAGTCTGTCCATTAAGCAATTACTATATGAAAAAGGAGTACTGGATATACTCTCAGATGAATAGTAGCATGATATTGTAATGTCAGTAGACTCTGAAAGTGATTACGAGTATCTTGGACATACACGTAGTGGTAAAAGATATAGAGTCAACGATTCATCTTCTTCTGAAGAAGACAGCTCAGATCACCCGAGACAGCAGAGTCAGAACCCTAGGACTCCTCAAAAGCCAGTCGGAACTCAGAATAATCCCGCAGGAACCCCGTCCAGTAGCTCTTACACAGCGAATACTGCCGCTACACCCTCCACATCTACACAACCGAGTGGTAATCATACAGCAAACCAGAACCCACCATCTAGAAACAGAATGGGAGATGATATGAAGCTACCAACATTTAAAGGTACAGGGTCGGAGGACCCTGAGCAACACTGGTTCTTATGCGAAGCCATATGGACCATTAAGCAAATACAAGATGATAATGTCAAGCTTGTCCAGCTGGCCACCACATTTAGAGAAAGAGCATTAACTTGGTATATGAAGTATACCACTGGCCATAACAGAACGCTTGCATAGGTTAGAACTGCTATGATTAAAGAGTTTAAAAAACCTAAATCCGAGTCACAGTGCATAGCAGAACTTAAAGATATTAAACAATTGCCTATGGAAACGGTTTGGGATTTTGACCAGAGGTTCAAGACCCTCATTGATCAGGTAAGCTTTGAGCTTGCGCCTCAACAGCATAAAGAATGGTTTATCGCAGCAATATTACCACACATCAGACTTCCGCTAATGCAACAGAAATTAAATACACAAGATGAAGCATTAGAAATGGCAATGAAACTAGAGGCTTCACCTCTAGCAGAAACTAGCACCGGTATCACTAATCTGCAGAATCAGCTAGCTAACCTCACCTTACAGCTGCATGAAATTAAGAAAGGAAAGGAGGTTGCGCATGAAATTTGGTGTACTAAGTGTAAAGCGCAGGGACACAGTAAGGATAACTGCCCTGTCTTTGCTGACTATATCGCCAGTGGAGCTCCTAACCCGTTGATGCAGAACCAGGGGCCATGGTGCGAGAGTTGTAGAACCAGAGGACACAGTCCTCAGGAATGCCCTCTCCTTCAGAAATATGTGCAGACACCAAAGAACCTATATTGCAACTTCTGTAAATCTGTGGGACATGACGAAAACAACTGTAGAGCTTATGAGTTAATGATAGAAAGGAAGCATGACCTTTACAGAGTTCAGTCAGAAGCATCCGGACCAGCAGTACGTGCACAAACTGATCCGAATCAGGGAGGCCGTGGAGGAAATTTCAGAGGTCGAGGACGCGGAGGAGGCTATGAATCTGGCCGTGGCCGTGGAACTATCACCTGTTATAACTGTGGAGGCACAGGACATTACGCTAGAGACTGTCAGAACCCTACTACAATGTGCAAGTATTGTAAATCTTATGATCACACAATAGAGGAATGTCCCATACTGATAGCTAAGATCAAGGACACCAAGCCAGCAACCAATCAGACTATCCAGTTTATCGCTGCTGAGCAGAACGAAACCGAACCACGGGTCAATATTGTAACTCGCAGTGGTCTCTCCACAAGCAACATATCGCAGGACGTGGAAAAAACGACAGGAACGCAGTGGGTGCGCAAAACTCCAGGAAAACCTATCCCACTTGATCTACAGAAGAATAAGGAGGCATTTCAACAAACTAAGACTTCCTTTGCTGAACAGACACCGCCCAGATCACTATTATTACCATCTCAGGGTATACCACGGAAACCACTGCAGGATGTTAGTACTGCGCAGATACCACAGGCTAGCACATCTGGAAGATGCGACGAAGAGGAATTGACCGGGAGTGTACAGTCCTTCTTGCAGAGTTGTTTGAAACTTCTAAGAAACGGGAAAGCTGTAGAGGAACTTCAGAAAGTTATTGACCAATGTCAACAGAGCCCTTCTGTGAGCAATACACAGCGCACCATTAACCATATAATGGGCCATACAAGGACAGGAAGAGAGATGAGGCTCACAGCGCAGATCGGACTATTTGAAATGGATGAGGTTATCCTAGACTTAGGATCAGAAGTAAATGTCTTGACTAAGCAGACATGGGAACAGATGGGAAGTCCAAAACTAAGCAGGTCCCCTATCCATCTTAGACTAGCTAATCAGCAGAGAATATCACCGATGGGTCGCTTATCGCATGTCCCAGTGGACATTGACGGAGTTCACACATATGCCGATTTTGAGATCATAGAAATTATTGGTGACACCAAACCCTATCCAGCTCTATTAGGTATTGATTGGGCTTTTGATAACAAGGCTGTTATCAACTTAAAGAAAAGGCAGATGACATTTGAAGATGCTCAAGTCCGGGTTATCGCACCATTAGACCCTTTACAGGGTCCTCGCTACATTGAGCCAATCAAAGCAAAAGAGGAGGTGCATAACATGGAAAATTTGTACCAAATGACTTCTAATCAGACAGATTACATTGACCCTACAGCTGATGGACATATCAGCTGGAGATGTGATAGCTCCTGCACATCAGATTCAGATGTTGGCTTAGAGAATTGGCAAAATAGACTCCACGAAGTCTCTATTCGCAGATGCGCATTCATGACTAAATCACTGCGATGGATTGGGACTGAAAACAGGTATATTCCAACTTTTGATGGATTAGCAGACGTCAATGATTTTTTGCAGCAGTTTGAACAAGAGATTCCTCAAGAGCAGAGGATGGAGGTTTTTGACCTTGCAGTTCGAGCCACACCTGCAAGATGGTGGTACACACACAAGGAACATATCGCATCATGGTATGATTGTAAGAGATTGATGCGCATTAGATTCTCTAAAGAAAGAGACTGTACACAGCGGAAATACACAGGGGAGAGTGATCCCAGAGCACACATTATGAACTGTGAACAGAGTTGGCTAGAAATTCCAGCAGAAGAATGGGTTCATTTGTTTATCCACACACTGGATACAGTTCCACGGAACTGGTATACAGAAACAGAGCTAAGAAAAGGAACTATCTCATGGCCTATTATGATTGAAAACTTTTTGGTCACGTTCAGTTTTGAATCTGAGCATCCAAGCATTGATCGGGCCTTGAAGATCATAAAGACTAAAATATTTGAGGATTGCCCATCACCAGCGGCTTCGCAACCCGAGTGGGCTATTCAGATGGAACATGCACTGGAATGTTACAACTGCGCACAAGATTCAAGCGATGAGGATGAAGATCCTCGCAGTATCAATATGGCAGAAACAGAAGGTACGCGTGAAGTTGAAGGTCCACACTTAGAAATCCCAGCTGTAACAGAACCAATCAAGATTAGAAAGAGCAATATTGGCACAGAAACAGACCCTAAGTTTGCCTCTATTGGAGATTATTGGGATGATGAGACAATTGGCCAAATCACAGACCTATTACACGAGTATCAAGACCTATTTCCTACCAACTTTACATAAATGAAGGGAATAGTGGGTGACTTAGGAGTCATGAGAATACCGCTTAAGAAGGATGCTAGGCCAGTTAAGCAACGTCCATACAGGTTGAACCCGCGGTATAAAGCAAAAGTAAAAGATGAAATAGATAAGATGCTAGCAGCAGGCATCATTGAACCTGTTGAAGAAAGTGAGTGGGTTAGTCCCATGGTAGTACAAGAAAAGAAAACAAAAGGAGACATCAGGATCTGTGTCGACTTGCGCAAACTGAATGATGCATCGCTGCATGACCCATTTCTGACACCATTCACTGATGAAGTCTTAGACAATGTTGGAGGACAAGAAATCTATTCATTTACTGATGGCTTTTCAGGCTATCACCAGATAAGAATCCATCCAGACGACAGGCACAAGACCACATTTGCGACAGAATGGGGCTCCTTTCAGTATACGGTAATGCCCTTTGGTCTTAAGAACGCCCCAGCAATTTTTTCTAGAGTAGTTGTTGCTGTCTTTAAGGAATACATCCATCAATTTTTAGAAGTTTATTTTGATGATTGGACTGTATTTGGACTAGTCAAGAAGCACATAGGAAACCTGCGATTAATGTTTGAAAAATGTAGACAGCACCAGATTTCCCTTAACTTAAAAAAATGTATATTTTGTGCGCCTTTTGGTACGTTGTTGGGTCACATTGTGTGCAGACAAGGCTTGATGGTAGATCCCGCGAAGATCGCCATCATTGTCAATTTACCAGCACCTAACTCAGTCAAGCAGCTGAGAACTACACTTGGTCATACCGGGTATTACAGAAAGTTTATCAAAGGTTATGCCAAGATTACCGCACCAATGGAGAAATTATTGAAGAAGGATATCAAATTTCAGTGGAATGAGGAATGTCAGAAGAGTCTTGACGCTCTAAAAGAAAAAATGGTTACAGCACCTATTCTGGTCTTTCCAGATTGGAACAAGCCTTTTCATGTTCATGTGGATGCATCTGGCATCGCACTGGGCATTATTCTCACGCAACCAGGCGAAGGGGGTATTGACCACCCTATCGCATATTCGAGCAGGAGACTATCGACAGCTGAGAAGAATTACACCACCACAGAGAGAGAAGGGTTAGCAATGGTGTATGCTTTACAGAAATTTCGGCACTATCTGTTGGGTGCCCCGTTCAAGATGTTCACCGACCATTCTGCATTAAAGTACTTGGTCAATAAGCCAGTGTTAGGGGGAAGAATATGCAGATGGCTATTGTTGTTCCAGGAATATGATTTCGAAATCATTGTTAAGCCAGGAAGACTAAATGCAGGACCTGATCACCTGTCAAGGCTAGACTCAGGTGAAGAACCAAGTAATTTAGAGGACAACTTGCCTGATGCGCAATTGTTCTCCATTCAGGTCGCAGATGAATATTATGGAGACATAATTCAATTCCTTACTACAGGGTGGGCACCACCTGAGTTTACCAAGCAACAAAAGAAACAATTAGTGGTGAAAGCAACAGACTTCACCCTGATTGCAGGACACCTCTATAAGTTAGGACCAGATGAAATCTTGCGCAGATGCGTTATGCCCCACGAGAAATAGACCATTCTTAAGGAAGCACATTCGGGCATCGCAGGAGGCCATTTCGCAGGGAAGCCTACCGCTCAGAAGATCCTAGCAGCCGGACTATGGTGGCCTACATTACATAAAGACAGTAAAGAGTTTTGCAGATCATGCGATATCTGCCAAAGGACAGGAAAGCCCTCCAGAAGAGATGAAATGCCCATGCGACCACAGATAACGCTACGCGCATTCGATAATTGGGCCATAGACTTCGTGGGTCCTATTAACCCCCCAGGAAAACGAACTGGTGCGAGATATATTATTACAGCAACAGAATACCTCACCAGGTGGGCTGAGGCGAAAGCAGTCAGGAATTGTGATGCTGCTACAGCAGCACAATTTATTTTTGAAAACATCATCACTAGATTTGGATGCCCAGTGACTTTGATGAGTGATCAAGGCACACACTTTTTGAATAGCACCATAGAAGCCTTGACAGAGGAATTTGAAATACAGCACCATAAGAGTACACCTTACCACCCTCAAGCTAATGGTACGGTGGAGGATTTCAATAAGATATTAGAACAGGCTCTTACAAAGATTTGTAACAGTCAAAGGGATGATTGGGACCTCAGAGTTAATGCTGTATTATGGGCTTACAGGACCACGTGTAAGAAACTAACAGGGCACACACCTTTCAGCCTGGTATATGGACAAGAGGCTGTTATGCCTATGGAATACATCTTACCCAGTCTAAGGATTGCTCAGCTTACAGAGATGGCTGATTCTGATACTTTAGAGGAGAGATTGGCGCAGCTGCTCAATCTGGAGGAAGACAGATTTATCGCAGGATTCCATCAAAAAGTGCAGAAAGCACGAGAAAAAGCTTGGCATGATAGGCATATCAAGAACAAAATCTTTCAGCTTGGAGACTTGGTACTCCTTTATGACAGTAAGTTTATAAAGTTCCCTAGAAAATTCAAAACTCATTGGTTAGGGCCATATCAAATTCAGCAAATAACAGATGGAGGTGCTATACAGCTTCGTACTATGAGTGGGGAGTTTCTTCCTACCCTGATCAATGGCAGTCGGCTTAAGCTGTATCGCGACGGCCATGCCACCTCCCAGCCCTAGCCCAGAAAGGAAGTTAATGGTGCAGATGTTCAGTGTAGTTGAAATGAAGCATCGCACCCTAAGGAGTCTACACCGGGAAATACTTTAGGTAAGAATTCGCAGCCAGCTTTCCTGGTGGTTGCGATAATTTTGATATGAGGCGAGTTTGTGGCACTTTCCATCTCCAGACGATGCGATATCTTATCGCAGAGGACAGAAAACAGATGGATGCGCTACCAAATTTTGAATTCATCAGAGGGCTAGTCACTTCGCCATCTGACAAGCATTAACTGCACGGCTGACAAGTATCTGTTGTACTAAGATTTGGCAGCAGTACGACGATTCTTCTAGATTTGGAAAATCCGATGCGACACCACTCCGGCGCACAGTTTCCCAGCGAAAATTCAAACAGCGTTTGCAATAAATAGGCGCGGGGTGCTGTCTTGTCTATGCATTAAATGCCGCCAGCGGGTCCAGTCACTGATCCGTTGCCATTTAAAATTCCGCCTTATGATAAATGCACGTTCTATTCAAAGCACGGGGCTACTTGGTCATTTTCACCAAAAAGAGTTGAGCGCAGTTGAGCCGAACCAAGCGTATTCTTAGCAGAGTTCTGAGCAGGGAAACCAAAAACAATTGCAGACTCTGATTTGCATTAAGATTAGCAATCATAGGAAGTCCAGAGTACCACAGGGGAAGGTCCCTCGCGCCAGACGAGCCTCTCGAAGACGTGTTGCAGAGATTCCAAAGGGGTGGAATCGAGTGCGCTATGACTTCGGTTGTGGCGAAGAAAGGGAAGAAAATTGCTGCTGGTTCTCCGTCTACACGCCAGTCACCAGGAACCTTAGCTAATATGGAGCGTAGCGAGACCCCGAATAGCACAGACTCAGAAGAACCGGCGCAGGAACTTCCGGAAGAAGTTACAGTCACTACCATATACTTCCCACCAAGAATAGAGAATGCGCCAGCCATTGTTCTTCCACGAGACTTTAAATATGAACTCATACTCCCACCGCTGGATAACCGAGTGAAGGAAGAAGGTAACTTGTGGGGGAATATGCATGCTGTTAAGTTTACTGATTATAATCTGAGAGATTATACGCTGTACCCACAATTCCGCCGCGATCGTTATATGACGATTCAGAGGAACCCAAGGACACAGCACGATGAGTTCGTCCCCATGGACCATGTAAGCCATTTAGCACCGTCGGGACTGCTCAATCTCCTGGAGATTCCACACTTTGGACGGGGCCCGGAGGTCAATGCTGTGGTGCGGACGCTACTGTCATGTGTGCATGGTGGTTACTTATGGTTGGGTAACCGAATTGATGTCAATGTTGACCTCATTCACCGCATTACCGGTCTGTCGAAGACTGGTTTCGACCCACAGATAAATATTGATGGCGCCACAAAGGATACCAGGCTCTCAACCAAGCAGGTTGCGGAGTATAAGCTGCAAAGAGGAGGTCGCGCCTACGATGTCAATTCAATACAGGATGACGCCTTGCGGTTTACTGTTAGTCTGTTGGCCGGAAAACTCCTCCTCAAGGTGAGGCCGAAGGAGGTCACAGGCTCAGTTATCCGCCTCGCGATTGAAGTCATAAAAGGTAAACCTTACAACTGGAGCTTATTTTTGTTAAATAGTTTCTTTCAAGACTGTGCGCAGGCGCAGCAGGATCCACTTCACAGCTTCCACTTCTCGTGGCTGCTGATCCTTATGGCTTTCATTGGATGGAAAGAGCCGCCCAATTCGCAGTTTCCACAACTGCCACCAGGGGCGTGCAGAGGGTCGAGGTACTCAAATCTTTGGGCGAGTAGTCACCCCGAGAAGCACAAGAATAACGCAATGGTATTCCATGAATATTATATGCTATTGCTTGAATCCGTCGCAACGATTCTGCGTGTCGACTCGCCGGTCGTTGATCTTTATCAGTCCAAGCTGGAATTTAAAGTCGACAGGGATAAAACCTACATCAGACCCAAAGGATTCAGGAAACATAACGAATGGGCCCCCGGCCCATATCGCATGGAAATCTAGCAGGTTGAAGATACCATTAAGAATTGTTTTGATGAGGACATGAAACAAATGTATGATGATCTATCCTCTGGCCTAGTTCCAGCTGATCCCCCAGTTGAGGACCCAGAAGATGTTCAGGAGGTAGATCCTAAAGACAAAGAGAAAGAACCAATAGGTTCTAAGAGAAAGGCTATTGAAGGCCCTTCTCCGGTGCGACCAAAGAAGAAGAGAACAAAGGCGGTTACTTCCGACGAACCGCAGGCACCAATCATGACAGAGGATGAGTATGATCTCATCGCCAGCCGAATACAGGAGAAGATGCGGGATAAATTCGCTGCGATTCAGTCATCGCAGGATCGTATGCGCATCAGCCTTGACAACAAATTGCGAGAGTTGAAGGCAATCACTGAGAAGACTGCTTCCATGCAGATTCAGCCAGCTCCAACTACAGTCGCAGAAAGTTCGCAGCCCCCTCCACAGAGCAGAGAAGAAAGCATTGCAAGGGACCGCACGAACATTGTTCGTATACCGCCAGGAAGCATTAAGTTCCCTGTACCGATGGAAGTGCAGATGGTTCATCCTCTTGAGGTGAACCTACCAGAGGTACCTGTGGATCAGTTGTATGAAATTTTCCAGCAGATAGGCACGGAGCTGAGGCACAGAGAACAAGTCACATATGAGCAAAATGTTTTGCTGTCTAACGACAATGTGCAGCTCATTGCACAGCATGAGGCAGAGAGTGCCCAGTTGACGCAATATGTTCAGCGAGAGCAGGATGTCTCTCTTGTTTTAAAGAATATTGCAGCAGAACTTCCGCAGTGCGATATCAGGCCTGAGTTAGAAATAACTCAGAAGATCAGAAAAATAGCGGAAAGAGCAAAGGCTCTAGATGAAGAGAAGAAAAAGATGGAGGAAGAATACGAAGCAAGGATTGCTGCACTTGAAGCAAATAAGCCACCTACTCCAGAGGAAATCCAAGAAGCACGAGTGCAAGCTTTCAGAATTGTACAGACACAGATGCACTGTCGGGTGGAAGCAGCAGAGGCTATCCTGGAAGATGCATCAAAAACATGGCTGGAGCTAGAGGAGCTCCCACAGAAAGCCGAGCTCGATCAGCACATTAAGCACTGTGAAGATGCGATAGCAAGAGCTGAAGAAGAGTACAAGGGCTTGAGTGCTCTTGCGAAGATAAGAAAGAAAGGAGAAATCACACAAATTCAGCAGCAGGTGCAGAAATACAGAGCACAGCAGATCAACCTGGCTAACGAAGTTAGCCCGCACGAAAGCAAAGTCGCACATCTGGTTGATGAACTGGAGCAAAAGGTGAAAAGCTTCACCTCAAGTAAAGGAGTCATTGAGGGCACAGAGGACTCCTTGGTAACTGCTGAGCTGCTCAGCGCAGCGCAGGAAGAAGTAACACACATGGATGAAAGTATTAAAGCGCTTAAGGCACAATTCGCAGCAATCTCACGAGCAGCAAAGGATAAGCTTAGGCAGATGAATCAGGCTGTTGTTGCGAGTGGCTCGGGGACGAGCCACAAGTAAGTGTTAGGGGAGTTGTTGGAGAGAACTTCCGCAGCATTTAGGAAGCTGCTAATTTTGGGAAGGATAACTAATTTTGGAGAGAAAGTACCAATTTTGGCGGTAAGACAAAGATATCGCCGTAGCGCAAATCCCGGCGGGAATCACGGCGATAGGTACAGAAAAGTCAAGCATGTGGTACAAAGAAGAGGCCGAAGGGAGAGCTCAACCACCGCAATAAAGGCGCCGTAGATGAAGAGAGGGTTCAACTACCCTCATTAAAGAAGAAGGACTACAGTCAGCGTTGCTTGAACCAAGAAGAAGCGACGGGCCGATGCATTAAAGACTAAGGACTGCAGGAAGCGGCGACGAGACAGAAGGCGGCCATGGAAGTACAGCCAGTTGACTGTAAGTGGTTAGGGTTGAATCACTGTTGGGATAAGGCCCACAGCTTTGTAACTGCGATGAGACCTTCGGGCCATCTATATATAGTAGTCTTTTTATATGATAAGGGGTTGGCCACATAGTGATAGAGACATCAGGTAGAGGTTAGTCAAGCCTTTTGTGGTTGCAGAGTCTGGACATCCCTGAGAGAATACAAGGGCCAACCTGTTGAGAGATAGTGCGATCCGCAGGGATTGTGAGAGAAAGAGAGTGCATTGTAAAAGGCAGGAAGAGAAAGAGGTCTATAGAGAAGGGCTCCCACTGAGGTGGAGTTTCCCAGAAGACCCTTGTTGTAAAGAGTGGAACGGAACTGTGTTTATTCTTCAGAGTTGTAAACAAGAACCGTAGTTCCCCTGGGCGTAGTTCTCGCCCTGGGAGTAACAACGTGCTTATTTAAGTAGCACTATTGTATTTGTGTAGCTACTGCTCTCATTCACTTGTCTGTGTTATATATGAATGCTTCAGTCTGTTATAAGTAATGTACATGGTCGTCAGTTTAACTTCTGAATGATGTATAATAATTGCGATAATCATAGCTACCCGCATAGCAACTAGATAGTTGTTAACAGAGGATGATGTGCGAGTAGGAACTGAATGTAAGTCATGAATGGTCTACTTAGACACTGCTCAAAGTGATATTCTACTTAGTTACGTTGTTGCGAGATATCAAGGGTCAAGTTCATTAGCGAGGGTTAGGCTTGGAGACTGAATGTTGTAGCTAACTGCAGTACCAGGATAAGGATAGCGGAGACCACTTATTAATCCAGGAAGCGGTCAAGATTCACTTACCGCAGGAACTAGAAGGGGAAGATATCGTGCCTACGATATCTTAGGTATCGCTAGACGGTCTCACGTAGGGGGAGGACTTATCGCACCCCCTGCGTAATGCGATAAGACAGAGGCGTAGCCGGAGTAATGGAATGAGATAGACAGCTCCAGTCAAGGGGATTAAGGTGGATTTAAGCACCCTGGATGCCTCGGAACTTGGCTGAGGACACTTGAGTCTTCTGCCTCCCATTAGAATCACTTCGGGTGAGACTTCAGGTTGCCTCTGCGACCTGTTGCCGAAAGGGCCAGTGAGCTAAGGGTTCTGTTGGTCTAAGAGATTACCGCAAGCCCGGGTCTGCTAGAAAGGATAGAGAGAAAACCAACACTAGTCTAATCTAGTCCATCTTTGCAACCGGTGAAAAGGTCTCGGTATAATCCACACCATGGACTTGTGAGTAGCCCTTAGCCACTAAACTATCATTAGACTTCAGATCAGAACCATCAACAACAGTTTTGGTTTGCAAAATCCACTTACATTGCACAAGTTTTCTCTTGGGAGGAAGAGGCACCAAATCCCATGTTTTGTTCTCTTGAAGAGAATGGAATTCTTCTTCCATTGCTGTTCTCCACATTGGATCATGGTAAGCTTCTTGATATGATGTTGTATTGGATCCAATCATCATATAACAGTGATCAGCAAGTGCACTTTCATTTGCAAAGGAAGCATTGATTGTTTGAGATCTAGTCTTCCTAGGTTCTTGGGGATTGCCTGCCAATTCACCTGCAGCTTGTATGATTTTTTCAGCCCACTTGGGCCTTGATGGTGACTCATATAAATAAATGTCATATTCATCCATGTCATCTTTATAAATATCAGAAAAATCATAACTTGAATCATCACTTACTTCATTAAGGTGTGGAGGAGAAGAGCATTCCCCCCGTGCAAGTTCAAAATCAAGAATTGGTTCTTCTTCGAATTGCACACTTCTCTCAATGAAATTTTTGAGTGTGGATGTGTCAAAGAGCTTATAAAAATTTGTGTATTCAGCATAACCAACCATGATGCATTCTCTTCTATGTGGCTACAAATCCTTCCTCTTTTCTGATGGAATTCAAGCCCATTCTCTAGATCCAAAAATCCTGAAATTTGAGACATTTGGTTTTTGGCCAAACCATGCCTCATAGGGTGTTTTACCTTTGACTGATTTGTGAAATTCCCTGTTCTTAATATGTGCAGCACAATTGATGGCTTCAGCCCATAGCTTAGGGCTTAGATCCCTAGCTTCAGTCATGCATGTAGCCATCTCTTTGAGAGACCTATTTTTCCTCTCTGCCACACCATTTTGCTATGGTGTGTAGGGGATTGAATGTTGGATTTGGATGCCACATTCCTCACAAAGGTGCTGAATGTTTTTGTTCACATACACCTTTCCATTATCAGTCCTAAGGATTTTTATCTTATGCCCACTATGATTCTCCACTAAGGCCTTCCAAATCTTCAATTGCTCAAACACTTCATATTTCAATTTGAGGAAGTAAACCTAGTAGAATCAAGAGTAGTCATCTATAAATGTTAGTACATACCTTGATCCACCATAGGATGGAGTGGGTAGAGGACCAATGAGGTCTTAATGTACCAATCCAAGTGGTTGAGTAGCTCTCCTTTCCATTCCCTTCTCATAGCTGCGTTCTGGATGTTTCCCAATCACACAACCAATGCAAGCTCCATTTGAACATTTGATTTCAGGAAGCCCTTCCACCATCTCATCTTCGTGCAAGGTTTGGAGATACTTGTAGTTCATGTGGCCAAATATTTCATGCCATATCTTGGAGGTCTTGTTGGCATGAGAGACAAGTGTTTGGTCACTAGAACCAGGGAGGAAATTCGAGAACTTGTACATCCTCTCTTGGTGGTCTGCATACCCAATTGCCAAGACTTGGTTTGAAGAAATTTATGAGATCTCTACCAAATTAGGAGTAAATGTTACTCTCTTGGCTTCTCCTGTATGGGTCATTTGATACACTGATAACAAATTTGTAGCCAACGAAGGTACATAGAACACATCACTGAAATAACCATGCTCCAAATCAATCCTACCAATCCCTTTGGTCTGGATCTCAGAGTCATCTCCCATTGGAACTGTTGGGACACTGTTTGAATGCATAGAGGAGAAGACCTCTCTAGATGAAACCATGTGCCTGGAAGCACCTGAATCAATAATGAAGGATGAGGAATTAGAAGTACCTACTACCAAAGCATGGCATTTATCCTTGTTGTCAGGATTTGAGGTGCCATCTTTCTTCTTTTCACCATCAGGGACAAGGATGTTATTTTCCTCCAGCAGTTGTGCCATAGTGTCAATGGTTTTCTTCATGCATGAGCTCTTTGGATGCCATCCCTTGTGTCAATAGGTGAATTTTGTCTTCTCTTTTCCCTTCTTGTCCTTCTCCTTGGAAGGATTCGAACCCCCATCTGCAGATTTGGTTTTGTCAAACTTCCTCTTCTCTGGTTGCTTCGAACTCCTTGCCTTCTACTTTTATTTTGAGGCATTCGAAACACCCATGGCCAGAGCTTGATCTTTCGATTTGATGGTGCCCATTTGAACTAGCTTGTCTTGCTCCTGAGTAAGACACTCCATGAAGGTTGCTAGTGATGGCATTTGCCAATTTCGAAGGGTCATTTTGGCAGAATGGAATGTGCTTACAAACACTAAGAATTCTGTCCCTAGATTCCAAAGGATGGACAGTATCAATTGTTCTTCTTTCTTAACAATTCCACATTGTTGTAGCTGAAGCACTAGTGACTTGAACTTAGTGAATAATTCCTGGATGGTTTCAAAATGCGCTGGGCTCAAGTTGATGAGCTCATTTTCAAGTTGATGGCCTCTCAGTTCATCAGTTTTCCCAAAGAGTGATTCGAGCTTCACCCACACTTCATTTGGGGTTGTCAAACTGTCTGTATGAAACAAGAGTTTCCTCAAAATGCTCAGGCATAACATTCCATATGCTTCATCAAGTCGATTGTAGTACTTGGCTTTCTCCACAACAGAATTTGGTTCCACTTTTGTGCCCATGGTTACTCTATAGAGACCCTTAGATCTCAGTTTGATAACCATTTCATCCTTCCAATTGAAAAAATTGAAGGGATGAGCAACATTTGGTCAGTGCGTTGATGGTGAGAAAACTGCTGAACAACCTGCAAAAAACACTCAATTTTTATCTGGAAATCCTCTCTAGAATGCAGCTCAAACGCTTAGGATTGATTTGCCACTCACTAACTCCAAAAGGATCTGATACCATGTGAATATTTGGATCCACAATAAGATCTTGGAGCTATAGAGAACCTCACAAAATCGAATAATTTGCAATAACCAGTGAAAAAGCTTGAAAAGGAGACAAATTTGCACACAATGTGAACTGAAACTTGGCATTATCAAACTGTCTAACATGTAAATATGTTTAGAACATGTTTATATACATCATAGAGAAATTTGAGAGGCTTAGGAAGCCCAAAATGAGTGTACAATGCTAATTGGCCAAGTTGGCCTCAATCTTCCCTAGGTGGGTCCAACTCAATCCTAATCATCCCAAACAGTCACGAATTTTGGTGTGAACATGGATGAAGCATTCTGGGTCATAAATGAGTCTAATGCATGTGTGGGTGATCAAATAGACGTGTGTGGGAGGTCCAAGGAGGCATTAAATGCTCCAAATCTAGCAATAAATGGGCTAAATCCACTCAAGCGCTCAAGGTCAACACACATTCCCCATTTCAAGGAGAGAGAGCACTCCAGCATTTAATTAGGGTGTACTTGTGGATAAAACAGGAGTTTGGATGAGCTGGGTTACTCAAAATAGGTGTGAACACTCTCAAAAGTGGTTATTTGACCAATTATAGTCACCTAGTCCAAACTATGGTGCAATAATGCATAAACTGAAATAAAATTGACTAAGGTTATGAACCAACTAAGTATTGGATTACTTTTCTATCACAAATTCAAGGTTGGGATTTTCTCATCTAAATATAGTGTCAATGAGGGGAAGTCACTGCTTACAAAAAATTTTATCGCATGCGGTAAAGATAAATCATATGAGCAAATTTTTTTATTTATTTGGTTTCAAGAGAGATGTGCCTACGATCAAGAAGGAAATACACAAAAAAATATGGAGATTTTGTGGATGGAGTTCCCAATGAAAAATTTGGAAATTAATACATCAATGATTGTTTTGGAGGGTGATGGTGAGAAAACACTTCCATTTCAAAACTGTGTTTTGAGTAAGCCCTTTATTGAATTGTCCCTTAGGACAGATACTAAATTGGTACATGGACTTTGGCAGCATTTTAGTAAAATGCATGAATTAGCTGATATTAGAACCTTCAATGCCTTCTCCCAGTTGAATCCTAGTTGAGTGGAAGCCATCAAATGTAACCTATCATTTCCTAAATTTTCTAGATGTAATCTATCATTGCCTATTTTAAATCATTCAATGTGTTTTATGTTTTTTCCGGAGACGTTGCTATTTTTCATTTGAATGTAACATATTATTAGCTCAGTGTGATGCTTTTATTAAATCAATTGAATCTGTGAAATTTTCGGTGATTTTTGTATTAATCTTTGGAAATCAACATCTTCATGTACAGTTGCATGGTTGTGATCATTAACTTCATGAACAAAGTGTTGTTGTTGTTGTTATATATATAGTCATTGTTCTTGTATGCACTCATGATATCACAACGAAAGAAACTATTGGTCCTGAGAGTAGAGGGATTTCTATTTGCAGTTAGGATGTTATCCAACATTGGAGATTATTCCAAACAACCTCATTTTGTCCATAATTTCTATCATTATTATACACGTATGTTCAGCCCCGAAATTATCAATGTTGCCAAAAAGCATTTCGACATTGCTCTGTGGTTTTCCTCCCTCGACAACATGGAAATTACAAATTCCCTTGCTATATTCAGAAAGTTCCACTTGCATCCTTTCATTTGGAACAGGAAGCCCTTCAATGGTACCGTTGGTATATCAAAGCTCATCCCGAGCCAAACTGGACAGATTTTTTCCAACTCCTTTTGTCACGATTTGGTCCCAGTTCTTTTGACGACTTCACAGGAGCACTCACTAAACTTCACCAAACTGGCACAGTGAGAGAGTATGAGACGGAATTTGAGAAACTAGCCAATCACACAGAAGGATTGTTCGATGAATTCTACAGGAGTTGTTTTATCAGTGGTCTCAAGGATGAAATCGACTCAGAGGTCAAAATGTTTTGTCCCAACACAATGATGGAAGTCCTAGGGTTGGCTAAGTTGGCTGAGGACAAGATCGCAGCTCAACAACGCTCCAAACCCACCTTTGTTCCCTTCATAAATATGGGTTCCCAACGACCTCCCATCATGCTTGCTCCTCAACCAAATCCTATCAAGCAATTGTCTGAAATAGAGATGCAGGAACGCCGAGAAAAAGGGATTTGTTATAATTGTGATGAGAAATTCACTCGGGGACATAGATGTGTTCAACAAAAGCTCTATCTATTGGATGTGAATTCTCCGCCTGCCTCAAAACTTGATGAAGAAGCTCCAGATACAGTAGATGATCAGGTCGACATTCAACACCTCCCTGTTGACACCCCATCTCAGGATGACCCACCTGATATCTCTCTTCATGCTGTAATCGGCGTCACCACCCCACAAACAATGCGAGTCAGGGGATACTTCAAGAAGCTCCCTCTTACCATACTCATTGATTCTGGTAGCACTCATAGCTTCATTGATCCTTGGATTTCTAAACAGGCTGATTGTTTTGTCCATCCTTGCTCCAACTTTGAAGTCATGGTTGCCAATGGGGGCACCTTACCTTGCAAGGGGAAGTGTCACAATGTGCGTATCTCTATGGAAGATTATAACCCACACTCTCACCTGTTTTCCTTGTCCTTAGGCGTATGTGATGTGGTTTTGGGCGTTCAATGGTTACACACACTTGGCCCCATCTTATGGGATTTTGCTAAACTTTGGATGCAGTTTTTAGTCAATGGGGCACAACACAAATTTATGGGCTTACAACCAGGGTCTCTCTGCATCATCAGTTCACATCGCTTGGAAAAAATACTTAAGAATAATTCACATGGTGTCATCACTCAGCTCCATTCCATTCAGATGCACCCATCAACAGTCTCCACTACTTCCTTGGATAGATATGCAGGTGTCTTTGCTGAACCAATGAGCTTGTTGCCTTCAAGAGACCTTTCCGGTAAGAATTTATCCGCACCTACCTCTCAGTAGGAAATGATGACTATTTTGCATACAGTCCAGAAGTGGCATCCATCCCTATTGGGGAATTATTTCTACATCAAGACTGATCTCCAGAGTCTGGAAACTTTCCTGGAACAACGGGTCTCCTCCCCAACACACCTGAAATGGGTTATCCAACTCATGGGTTATGACTATGCGACCACTTACCATAAGGGTAAGGACAATATGGTGGAAGATGCTCCTCCTCGCACATTTGATGACCCAGTTTCTCTTACAACTATTTCTCTTCTTGTTCCAAATTGGTTGCAATCTGTTCAACGGGGCTATCTCTTCTATGAACTCCATGCTTCTTCATCAGTAGGGCACTCTGGGTTACTCAAAATGTATGACCAAGAACAATGTAACTTCTTTTGGCAGGGACTCAAAAGGACAATTCAATGGATGGTGGTTGACTGTGATACTTTCCAGGTCAACAAGGGTGAAACGACCCTCCTTTCAGGACTGCTCGAACCCTTACCCATCCCTCCACAGATTTGGACAACTATTTCTATGGATTTCCTAGAAGCGCTCCAGTGGTATAGTACCACATCTCAAAGGACACCATATGAAGTAGTCTTTGCACATGCACCACTAGTTCTTCTTCCATACACCTTCAGCAGCTCCCCCAGTTCAGGCAATTGACTCAATTCTTCGAAACCGTGATTAGCTTCTTCTCATTCTGCAGGACAATTTTCACATGGCAAGAATTCGACTGAAACAACAAGCCAATCAGCACCGTTCTGAGCGCACTTTTCACATCGCTGATATGGTTCTTCTTCATCTACAGCCTTCCATGCAATCCTCCCTTAAACTCCAAAGGCTCCAGTGGCTCAGAATGCAACCCGAGGATGCTACAGGGGACCCACTCCTTCAGATTCTGCAACAATTTCCACATCTAAAGCTTTGAGGACAAAGCTTTTTCTAAGGGAGAGGGGATGTTAGGAACCCATGTATTTACTTTGTTAGTATATTGTTGTTGGATGCATATGCTTTGTAAGTCGTCCCGTAGTATCTGTTGATCCATAGTTTATATTTGCCCATAGTATTGACCCATAGTATTGGACGCATATGCTTTGTAAGTCGTCCCATAGTATTATATGTCCCATGGTTTTGACTCATAGTATTGGCGCCTAGACTTAGCCCATGGTTTGTATTGACACATAGTATTGACCCATGGTATTGGTGCCTAGACTTAGTATATAAGTGTGTGTTGAGGCCTGTGAAGGCACTGTGAAGTTAATTGTATTGAGCTTGCTCAAAGGAGGTTTCCCCCTCGAAGTGGCCCGTGATCAATATAAAAGTGATTCTGAGTTCTATTATTTCTGATATCTTGTGCATTTGCATTAATTAATTATTGCAGGTTCTTCACAAAGAAATCCTAAGATTACGAGGTTTGTCTTTAAAGTGAGGCCATTTTTCCTCCATATCTCTAAATGCAGACCCATCTGCAAGCATCCGAATAATGTCGTCTTGAATTTTGTTCCATGCATGGTAATCCATAAACTACGCTATTTTTTTGCACCTGAACAGTCATTGCAAACGGGGAATAATGGGAATATAACATAGAACCTTGCGAGGCACCTTTTTAGTTACTTGATCTGTGCGATATCTATTGATATGACATTCAGTACATTCTGTTGCAAATTCATGCTGGTTGTAATAAAGAACATGATCATCGGGGCATGCATGAATTGCTTCATACTACATTCCAATTTCTTTCATGATGGCAGATAAATCTCGATATGTGCGAGGTAAAATATTTGACGATGGTAACAAATATTCACCTATCATGCTACAACAAATTAAAATAAAAATATAGTTAATATAATATAGAAATAATATTAATGAAACAAATTTCATCCATAGTAATTTGACTTATATATGAATTAACAATAAAATACATGACAATCATATATATCTTGTGATGGAATATATTACATACCTTAACATCCATGTGACTGATATGTTTCAAAGACCATTCATAACCTTCGAGTTCATTACCAACAATATAGCCGAGAGAAGATTTGTCTTGGAGCCGTCATAAAGGGGTTCGTATGCCTTGTCAAGAAGAGGTATATCATGAATATCATCAAAATTTTCATCATTTTCATGATCATCATCATGATCATGATCATCATCCATTCCAACATTAAATGAATCATGGATCAAAGTATTTGTAACATCATCTTCAACTATGTTATCAGTATGATCATCTTCTTCAATGTGATCATTAACTTGTACTTCTCCATTAATATTCATAGCTCCATGTCCCTTCGGTACTTGTTCTGGAAGCACTTGTTGATCCGGACGATATGTCGTAGGATGTCTTTCCTTTATAATTACATGAAACAATCAATAAATAAAAGTTAATATAAGAAATTCAAACGCAAAATGTAAAAATTTATGTGATACATTAAAAATTTAACAAATTTTGTATTGTTGGGATGAAAAGAACAACGACCAATTGTATTGTTGGTCCAAAATAAGAAATATTATAATAATACATAAGAAATATTATAATAATACATAAATTTACAAAAGCAATCAAAGTAAAAACATATATAATGCAAAACTTACAAATGGATGGTATTCATGTCCCCCCTCGACATGCCCATGCTCCCTACAATTTTTTGTGGTTGTTGTGATCAAAATTCTTCTCCTCTTAAAGCCCCTGCATTGATTACATGGAAAATAGCATTTACCATCACCCCTTCTTTCAATTCCTTCCCACAATCTAGCAAGCAATTGTCGATTTTGTTCGCCCGGATCAAGAATATTCGTAGTTGACATTTTATCGTAAAGAGCTTAAATGAAGATTATCAATCTTAGAAAATGAAGCTCCACAGTACTTTGCTCACTTGAATAACAAAAACAACGAAAAACAGTCCACCGAACAAAAAAACATCCGCAAATCGTTGCTGGTATGGAAAACATGTCGGAATGGTTGGATATTTATAAATTTTAAAAGTCAAAAAGTCAAACCGACCTCGGATATCCCACGACTCTAATCTAGTTACCATTGGGAAAAATCCGTCGGATATCCGACTTCTTCGGGTTAGAAATGGAGTCGGTTATCTGACATCCAAAGCGTCGGTTATCCGAATAGGAGTCGGATATTTGCGGATCCATCGGATATCCTACGTGCCTCGTCAGATATTCAAAATTACATCGGATTTCCGACGGACACCTCACGAAATTTAAAAACAAAAAAAGAAAAAAAGTAATTTTGAAAGAAAAATCCGACGACACAGTCCATTTCGTCAAAGGTCGTCGAATTTGCTCATCGGATTTTGGGTTCAAATCTACTAGTGTTGGAACCTGGATTTGGCACTTTTAGAAACGGATTTGGCAGTTTCTGAACCGGTTTGGTCACTTTTGGAACCGGATTTGGCTCTTTACGAACCGGTTTTGTCACTTTGGAACCTTGATTTGGCACTTTCGGAATCGGTTTTGGCACTTTTGGAATTGGTTTTCACACTTTCTGAACCGGTTTTGGCACTTTTGGAACCGGTTTTGGCACTGTTGGAACCTTAAATGGGCACTTTTGGAACCGGTTTTGGCACTTTCAGAACCGGATTTGGCACTTTTGGAACTCGGATTTGGCACTTTTGGAACCGGATTTTGCTTGATTTTGGGGTTTAGAAAGGCTATTTTTGACCCATCTTCAAAGTGACTTGGACTGGAATAAGTCCAAGTTTAATGAAGCTGGCGTTATATATCAATGACAATTGGATTATATAACATACGGTGGAATATTTTAAATTCCATATGGGTTTAAGACCATGCCTTTGATGCAACACATAGTGTAATATTTTAATTGCCATACCACATATGGTAAAGAGTGTAAAAAACTTTGGCTTATGGCTATAATAAAGGGAAAACAACCTTTCCATATTTTAAACAATTGGTTGTAACCAAGGTTGGTTGGGCCCAACGAATGGGATAACAAACACCCATGCATATCATGCCACCAAGCGGTAACTCCCAATTATTTAAGCACAAGCCATTCGACTTGTTGGGGGGAGTTCCATATGCTTTGAAGAGATATCCAAGGATATATTGTGGGAAGATCTGGTTTGAAGATCCAAGTGCCATTGAGCACAATTTCTCTATGTAGCCTGCTTTTGTGTAGAGAGAGAGAAGGAGATTGTTGTGGCCTTATGTGAAGCGAATGTGGTCATGCTTATAGTTGATATTCATCATTTGCATGAGTTGGAGTCATTGGTGCAGTCATATTTTGGATCTAAGGAGTGGATTCTCTCCATCATCAATATCAAGTTGAATCCACGCCATATTGTATTGAGCTTGTAGCCACATTCTTGTGAGAGATCAGCCTTTATCTAAGGAGATCATATCTTTGTAGGAGAGACATTGCCACTTTCTTATGAGAGCCAAATATTTGCATTGTATGAGATTGTCTCTTCGATACTGCCAATGTTGTGGGAATTCAACCCTTTTGTAAAGGAGAGTATCTTTGAAGAAGAGAATAAAAGCGGTTTGACGATTGAACAAGCCCGAAGACGTAACTAAGGGGTCTGGTCAACTTCGTTACCAAATGAGTATTGCTTTTATAATGTTTTCTTGTACATGTTATTCTCTACAAGTATGTTCATTATGTGATGATAAATTAGGTTGATGAAACACTCATAAAGTTAAGAATGCACATTTGATTCAAGCATTTGATTGAAATCAAGTTCAATAAAAACATTCCTCTAACTGATCCTTTTGTTAAGTGAGCCTTGAATCAGTGTCTAGTTGGTTTCGAGGTCACCCCGGATTAGATCAAACTTTTAAAGGAAGAAAGGGTAACTATCAAGGAAAATAAGCTGACCATTAGAGAGTTAGAGAGAAATTTTATGGATCTGGGAGTGGATCCAGCAGAAATATCTCACTCAAAGTCTCTCCTGTAGAAGAAGTATAATGAGATTGATCACGTTAGAAAGAAGTTGAACATGCCTACAATAGAGCTAGTCCAAACCCCAGAACTGTTGAAGGCACATTAAGATAAGGAAAAAATATAAGAGAACATGAGACAATATAATAATTATGTAGAGGATTATGAGAAAAGGGTGAATGAATTGGAGTTACAGATCTCTACTATGAAGTTAAATCAAATCTCCCTATCAAACCATCCTTTTCACCCAGCAGATCCCTCAACAACTCAAGCAGCCACTTACCCTATAAGGGAAACACAAAATACTCTACAAGAACCAGAAGAGCATACCCCAACAAGTAGGGTATTCCATGGTCTTTTGGATTTTTCACTATGTAAATATTTGAAACCGACGTTTCGAGCATAAACCCTTCTCTTCTTCAGGGAAGTATATATGGCAAGAATTTTATGAAGAAACCATCATGCATTAAAAAACCAAGTCTCCAAGTTACAAATGGATTTGCAGGAAGAAGAACTCTTGAAAGAAGCTAGAAGATTTTTGTGGGATAAAATAACATAGGAAGTCCTCAGTATATGGGAGCATTGTCATGTGATCTAGGATGAAATAGAGATGGCCAGGACAACTCAAGAGGAAACAAAAAGAGTGGAGAAGTAACTTAGGGATAAACCTAAGGAAGCAACATAAGTAGTGAATTATTTAAATAGAGGGACTAAAAGGAAATTAGAGGAGTTGCAGATTTCAAACAGAACTCACCTAATAAAATTCGAAAATCAGATGATCACCAAACAAACCTTACTGAACATGAACAAAAACATAATAAAACCCTTGACTCCAGCCACTTGTGTACTTTTATGTTTATATTTTTTAATAAAATCCGATCTCTTATATACTTTTATGTCGTCTTGCAGCTTACTACTTTTTGCCAAATTTGCTAGTGCGCTATGGGTGGGTTGACAACATGCCATTTTTTTTAATCTTTTATATGTCGATGTTATCCCTAATTTTTTTTTCTAAATTTTGTTTCTATAATTTTTTTAAAAATAACTAAAAACTATTTAAAAACACCTCATTCATAATAATAAACATAAGATAACCAAAATAATTATAACTTATATCATAAAAAAATTGTAATTTATATCATAAAAAATTATAAGTCAACTTAAATCATTAAAGAAAAATTTACATAATTTAATTAGTAAAGATCATATATCGGAAAAATTATGGTTCCAAGGAGATATGTCTGCAATTTACCGAGATTGGTAAGATAAAGTTCAACAAACATGATTATTTAAAAATTTATCATTTCTATATCGCAAGGCCTAGCCATTAAAATTAGGCATCAACTAGCCAATTCAGCATAGACATAGTTTTTATCTACCCATACTACCTATTTTAAGAATTCCAGAACATGACAATTTAAATTTCCATCTTACAATTTCACCGGGATAAAGTAGAGAGAGATGAAAATAGTACCTGGAAGCAGAGATGTCAGAGCAGCTCAACAATTTCACTTTCTTCAATTCCAAATATGAATCGGAGATATCGTACCTGGTTTCAAATGCAAAGCACCCCAAGTTACATGTATCTATTGATGGAAAATTCTATAAGTGCGGACACAAAATGACTTCCCTAGTTTAGACAACTTAAACTAGAACAAAATTGATAGAAACACACTTATTTCTCTAAGCTCTCAAGATAATATAAGTGCAATTGAATAGGAGACTAACCTGTGTGATATGAAGGTTGTCCTTGCTTTAGTCTTCTCTCTTCCACTCCATTGTGATCTTGGTAAAACACTTGCGCAAGTGAAAAAGAATAAAAGAGACAAGTGTAATTACAAAGTACTTAATATACATACATCCAACGAAGAGTGCAACAAAAACCATGCACAAGCTATTGTGGGAAATAAAATGTATTTATTGTATTAATAAAGATAAATAGAGAGATATACAACCAATATCCTTGGCGTTGTAGGCTTCCTCCTAAGGGTACCAATATCCTTTGGCGTAGTAGATAACTTGGTATCAAAGAAATTATAGAGATGAGATTTGAGATTGGAGTTCTCTCCCTTCTTGAATTTAGTTTTGGATCATTTTTTAATTTAACAATGAACTTTTTATTTGATATTTTCATTCTTGAAACTTATAGAAAACCCTTCGTCTACGCAGTGCATTTCCAAACCCCCAATTTTTCTGACATATTTGCATTCTTGAAACCCTGGTCTATGCAGTGCATTTCCAAACCCCCAATTTTTCCGACATATTTGCATTCTTGAAACCCTGGTCTACACAGTGCATCTTTTTCCCTCTGTAGAGAAAGAATATTCAGACTTACTGAAGACATCTCGGCCTCCTCTGCAATGGTCTCGATCTTCTCCAGGAACATAATTATGTGGATCTCCTTCGGGCACATAATTCTATGGGTCTCTTCTGGGTGTGTGGTCTGGATATCCTCCGGATGCATAACTACTTTGTGGGTATCCTCTATGCATGGGGTTTCTCTACAGGTGGTCTTCCTCTGTCTGTATGAGCCACAGGCGAGGGGGTGTTTGGTGGCTTGTGGGGATGGTGCAATGAAAATGTCTCCAATGTCTCATGGATCCCGCAATAGTATATATTATATAAATACTATTATATATGGCTCATGGATCCCGCAAAAATATTCCAATAATAGATCTAGCCCCACATTCAATAACAAAGGTATAACATACTCATGTTAAGGATGTAGGGGTGCCCCTTTGAAAAAAAAATTCTACCCCTTTATTACTACAAAATGTTGGCAATACATAGTTTCTAATCTATCTATCCAAGGTTTTTCCACTTCATTTCCATCCATCAACTTAACATTTTCTTCGGTGGCGATGACCCTAAATAGAAACCAAGTCAATGCAAGATAACTAAAAAATTCAACCACTTGAAATTTCTTTGATTTGATAATCAACCTTGAGATCTCCTATATATTTTTGGAACATCCTTCAACTTTTACTTGGTTTAAGTTGGCTACTTCAACTTGCTCTTTATTGTTTCCTTTGGTTTTACTTGGATACTTCAATAGTTCTTCAATTCTTGGGACTTTGACCAATGGTCCACCAATAATCAATAGGTGGAAAGGTATGGCCTCCTATGGTAACAATGTAAAAAAAAGTTAAATTTTGGAAAGGTATGGCCTCTTATGGTAGAAATGTTAAAAAAACCTTAAAATTTGGTTGTGGAACTTCTCACGTGGAACCTTGTTAAGTGTCAATAAAGAAATGATATGTTTACTGTTTTTAAGTTGGAGTTGTGATAATTATTGCTATTTCAAAGGGATTTTTTGATATCTCCCCAAATTTGTTAACATTTACTAGATTTAATAAAAAAATCAACTTAACTAATTTTTAGGTTAGGTATTTGCATGAATCAAATATTAAGTAAAGAAAGAGACCATAAAAAATTGCTTATTAGTTGTCCACCAAAATAAAGTTGAAACCATCGTTAACATAGCTATGATTGGCACTAGTTATTTAGTAATTATGAATTAAAAATATTCCCAAGTATCTTGGATTAGACAAGATTGTTTGGTGTGCCACGTTTTCGTAGGTAAATCTAGTGTGGAATGGTAAGTTTGTAGAATATAGTCACAAAATTTGGGATGAGAATGGGTCAATGGTGAGTTTTAAGGAATTACCAATGGTTGTGGGATGAAGGATTTATATGTGAAGGAAATATTATTTATTTGAAGATAGATTCATACTTCCTTTACAATGTGTAATTCAAAGTATGAGTATGATCAATCCTTTCTTCATCAATAGATAGAAAAGTCTCTAATGACAATTGTGGAAGAGAAAATATATAAATAAGGAGTTTGGCTATATTTTGATGCAGTGGCTCAAGGAAAGGCTCAACATTAGTGTAGGGTGTATAGTTCATACATCAAATACTTATTGGATAAAATTCAAGGTTGGGTTTGGAAGAGTTAAAGATAAATATGAAAAATATATCATCTATTCATGGTAGTTATTTATACTATAGACAATTAACTATACTAGGAAAATGTATATTGTTATTTATACTATAGACATGGTAGTTGTAGTTCATTCATGGCGTGTCCTAAACAATGCGGTTTGTGAGTCATGTTTGAGTCTTGAAACACTCCCACACCATCAATGCATGCATCTAGTCTAACCATGCAAACTTTCAGTCCATACAAGCAAAAATTGAAAAAATGTCAACATTGGCCTCGTGTAGTACATTAATTAATCTATAGGTTTGGTTTTTTATTGTAGAATTGTTTGTGTTAGTCATTTTTTAGTCTGGAAACCCTCCCACACCGTCAATGCATGCATTTAGTCTAACCATGCCAAATTTCAGTCCATACAAGCAAAAATTGAAAAAATTTCAACATTGGCCCCGTGTAGGATTTATGAAATTTCTCACGTGGAACCTTTTTTAGTGTCAATAAAGAAATGATATGTTTACTATTTTTAAGTTTTAGTTGTGATAATTGTCGCTATTTCAAATGGATATTTTGATCTCTCCCCAAAGTTGTTAATATTTATTAGATTTAATAAAAAAATTTAACTTAACTAATTGTTAAGTTAGGTGTTTGCATGAATCAAATATTAAGTAAAGGAAGAGACCATAAAATTTTGCTTATTAGTTGTCCACCAAAATAAAGATGAAAACATCATTAACATAGCTATGATTGGCACTAGTTATTTAGTAATTATGAATGAAAAATATTCCCAAGTATCTTGAAGTAGACAAGATTGTTTAGTGTGTCACTCTTTAGTAGGTAAATCTAGTGTGGAATGGTAAGTCTGTAGACTATAGTCACAAAATTTGGGATGAGAATGGGTCAATGGTGAGTTTTAAGGAATTACCAATGGTTGTTGGGTGAAGGATTTAGATTTGAAGGAAATCTTATTTCTTTGAATATAGATCCATACTTCCTTTACAATGTGTAACTCAAAGTATGAGTATGATCAAGACTTTCTTCATCAATAGATATAAAAGTCTCTAATGACAATTGTGGAAGAGAAAATATATAAATAAGGAGTTTGGATATATTTTGATGTAGTCTCTCAAGGCAAGGCTCAAAATTAGTGTAGGGTGTATAGTTCATATATAAAATTCTTATTGGATAAAATTCAAGGTTGGCTTGGGAAGAGGCACAGATAAATATGCAAAATATATCACCTATTCATGGTAGATATTTATACTATAGAAAATTAACTATACTAGGAAAATGTCTATCGTTATTTATACTATAGACATGGTAGTTGTAATCCATTCATGGAGTGTCCTAAAAAATGTGTTTTGTGAGTCATGTTTGAGTCTAGAAACCCTCCCACACTGTCAATGCATGTGTCTAGTCTAACCATGCAAAATTCCAGTCCATGCAAGCAAAAATTGAAAAAAAATCAACATTGGCCCCGTGTAGTACATTAATTAATCTATAGGTTTGTTTTTTTATTGTTGAATTGTTTGTGTCAGACATGTTTGAGTCTGGAAACCCTACCACTTTGTCAATTCATGTGTCTAGTCTAACCATGCCAAATCTCAGTACATATAAGCAAAAAATGAAAAAAAATCAACATTGGCCCCGTGTAGTACATTAATTAATCTATACGTTTGGTTTTTGATTGTCGAAATGTTTGTGTCAGACATTTTTTAGTATGGAAACCCTCCCACACTATCAATTCATGTGTCTAGTCTAACCATGCCAAAGTTCAGTCCACACAAGCAAAAATTGAAAAAAAATCAACATTGCCCTGTGTAGTACATTAATTAATCTATAGCTTTGGTTTTTTATTGTTGAATTGTTTGTGCCATTCATGTTTGAGTCTGGAAACCCTACCACATTATCAATGTATGCATCTAGTCTAACCATGCCAAATTTCAGTCCATATAAGAAAAAATTGAAAAAAAATCAACATTGGCCTCGTGTAGTACATTAATTAATCTATAAGTTTGGTTTTTTATTGTCGAATTGTTTGTGTCAGTCATGTTTGAGTCTAGAAACCCTCCCACACCGTCAATGCATGCATCTAGTCTAACCATGCCAAATTTCAATCCAAAGAAGCAAAAATTGAAAAAATTTCAACATTGGCCCCGTGTAGTACATTAATTGAATAATAGGTTTGGTTTTCTATTGTCGAATTGTTTGTGTCAAGTACGTGATCAAGCACTCCATTTGGGTTAGCATGATAATTGTGCATTGGCTTACTAAGATTCTCTTTGTTTCAAGAATAATTTAATATTATCTACTAAACAGGGACAACCACATGAATGTGGAAGCTCATTTAACCCCCCCCCCCCTCACGTCACTCTCAATCCCCCATAACTCGACAAAATATATGTACAAAAAAATAATTTATTGTGTTTTTTGTCATACTTAAGAAGCAATGTCTCTTATAACATATGCCAACATACAAGAAAATGGAAGAAAAAACTAAGAAACAATTAATTTATACATACCAATACAATTCAATAGTTCTATCGCAATATTAATTCAAAATATGTAGAGTAGATATTCTAAGGAATACCTCATACACCTCAATGGACTTCATCCAATTCATCATCTATATCATCCAATCAAGATTCAACATTGTAATGATTGACCATATCATCATCATCTTCGATGTCAGTTTCGATCATCATGTCATCGTCGATATCATCTTCATGGACATTGTCTGCTACATCATCTTATTCATCTAAGTGTTTGAAATATTCCTCTAGAACATGATTATCTAACTCATGTTGATCATGTTCAACATCATCTTCTTCTTCAAGACCCTCTTCATTATCTTCCTTTACATTATACTTTATTGGCCTTCCCCTTGGATCGTGTCTCACAACAAATGACCAAACCCCTCTACCTGGAACCTCAGAGTAAAATTCTTGTTCACATTGGCTTGGAAGAACATAAGGCTCCATTCCTGGCTCAAACAACCTTGTATTAACCATGGTAAATCCATTATCATGTTCAATAATAGTTTTGTTGAGATCACGTTGATTCAATCGTAACCTGTACCATTTGACAATGAACATAAATACTTTGAAGGAGTTAAAGTCACACTGAATAATATATTCCAAATACCCATAGTATTGATTTTCTGAGAGTTCTGGATGTTTGTCACTTCTAGAGGAAACATTGGTCACCTCAAAGACTGTAGTTATCCCACAATCTGATGTTTTCTTCGTTTCATCCAACTTTTTGATGCGAAATTTACAGCCATTGCACCAGATAGCCTTATGGTGTTTTACCTACAACAATCCATACACGTAAAGATTACATCATGAATTGATGATTAAGTGCATGTTTATGCCCTGTAGGGAAAAAAATCAATGTGTACATAAATATATTTGCAAAAAAAATAAATAGTATGGCTAATTAATATGCTTTCTTGCTTATCTTTTAAACCATATGCTAAATCGATTTCCCTTTGAGTAAGATTGGTATCTCCATTGCAATGATATACTTTAACTAATGAAGCCACACCTTCCCATGATATTCCATGATCATATTGTTCACATCGTTCAATCCATACCTTCATCCATTCAAGATTGTTTGAGATGTATAAATGAAGTGCATCCCACTCTCAACCAACGGCTTGATGAAAATAAAATTTAAATTCAATACAAATGTATATTCACTTAACATAGTATACACGTTTAATTGATGCATATTGAATATTAAAAATGAAATAAGTATGATATAAACATAAAAATCAATAGTCGGATGTACTATATTTGTCAAAACCCGATAATTTCCGAAAAATTTAAAATTTTTAAGATAGCAATAAATGTTACTAAATGCATTCCTTGATCTGTTTGATTTAGTTAAGGGATCACATCTATGTCTGAGTAATTTGTCTTTGTACTTAAATTTCTAATGTGTGTCTTATTTATCGTTACTGATGGTTTTTTTGTTTTCAACCACAAGGGGGAGTTGTCATCACAGATTGGGCTTACTTAGCTTCCGAGCTAATGCATCCACTTGTCTTCATTTACAGGTATACAGGTAGAGTACGGGTCGCTGCAATTACTTTTTAAAGCATTATAATTTCTTTAATTGTACCACAACGTCCAGTAAAAGTTTAAACATGCGAGACAGGTTGTCAAGTGTAAAAAGGTAGAAGTTTCATTCCTATAATATACATACATTCTTACTGTTAGAGAGTTGACAAATTTGCATGAGCATATGATAGATATTGTTCTTTATCGGACTGTCTTAAATTCCACCATGAAGTACTGTTCTTTGATATTATTATTGTGTTGCAATAATATCTCTTATCTATCATTATGTAATATCACGGGAGTATGGAAATCAAACCATTTGCTTAACTGTTGTTACTGTATGATTTATGAATACACTTACAAGGATCTAGAAATTGGTAATGTATAATTTACTTATTACTTGCACTGTATAATAATCTATCAGTTCATATCTTCTTATGATATTCCTCTAGGGTTTTGCTTTGATTGCACCTCTATTCCTATTTCTAGAAATAATAATAAACCAAGCTATCAGTTATTCAAGTGAAAATGGTATAGTGGAATTGTAAGTCATATTACCTGTCTTCATCTTAATATTTTGTAGACTTACAAATTTGATGTACCCCTTGCCGATTCTCATGAGGCTAGGGTTAGGACGTAAATAGTGTTATACTGTTCTATGCTATTTGACTTACATTACCTACCTACCCAAGATATCATTTATAAAGTCGATCCCTTCCTCTATATCTAGAATAACACCTGACTGAGTTTTGATCAAAGCACATATTGTATGAATTGCGGAGTCAAGGTTTAATCTACACAAAAATTAGAGACTCAAGGATATTACCCTATGTCTTGATTATTAAAGAATGACCTAGGAACTATATCAATTAAATCTTTTAATAACTCCAAGTAAAATAATTTTATTACTCAAGCTTTAATATTTTGTTGGCAAAAATTGGTTAATCCGTCGGAATCTTTGATATGATTGACATATGCATGTATGAAATGTTTTGCATGGCAGGTATAGTTATATACTATGCAGATTCTAAAGCATTGTTATCATTACGTAATTAACAATAAGCCCAAGTGTGGCATCACGACTATAAAGAAACGATACTCATGTTATGATTGAGGTTTGTCACTTTGCAATTTTTAAATGATCGTAAGAATGATTGGGATCACTTCATGGACTATAGAAGTTCGACCCACAGCATGCAAAAATTAAAATGTGACGTGGAAGTTTCTACGCCAAGTATCAATGATATTTAAGTGTTGGTTTAACCCTAAACTCGGCATTTTTCCATTGCCTTCGGGATTTGTCCTTCTGTGGAAACCCTCCTATCCGAATACGAACCCTACAGAGATGTCAAGAGCTCGGCTCTTCTGCAACTTGAATTCCTTCGTGCTTATTCGACCTTTTACAAGAGAATAAAACTGTTTTTGTTAATGGCAACTGTGGTTGAGCAATTCCCAGGTTGTTTTTATCCTTTTCATTGTCAAAGTTTATCCCTGTCTTTGCATTGCCATTTCTCATGGCTAGGTCCTACTGAAGTTCTAAATGTAATGGTTGTCTTATTTCTTCCAGCTCGTGGCATTTGTTGATGAGGGTTGGGGGTTCTTACACTTCCCTTGCTTACAATTTGCATGCTGAAAACAGTGTTTAAGCTGCTCCTCGAAAATGGTAAGTTACAGGACTTCACCCTTATCATTTAAGTTTACATTTTTGGATTTTATACAACCGCGTTTATTAACTAAATACCAAAACGTGGAATGCAGGACCGGTCTGCTCACGATGGTGTACAGGACGCTTCCCTCAATTCGGTGGGCTTCTCCGGGTAAGCCTGGTCGATAGCCATGGCATTCCTCCTTGTTGGTTGTAGGTTTTAGGGTCTGTGGTGCAAGTAGGGATATGGGGTTTACAGTAGCATTGGTTATGTTTTGTAAAGAAACGCTAAGGGCTTAGATCCCAGGTTTTGAATAAAGTTACGACCAGGGTTCCATTTGTAATTCTGGTTTTATTTTTGGTGTTGGTAACTCCTGTGGACTTTGGAGCCGGCCTGTAGATGACATTGAGGCCTCGTAGTTTTTAAATACCGGCTCAACAGTTGTACTCAGGGTTTGTTAATGCATTTTTTATATTATAAATACCTGTATAAAACTTGTTTTGTTGAAACCTTGCATGTGTTTCTCCTGTATGATTTAAATGGTGTTAAAGCATAGGTTTGTGATTCCTATGCTCTTATAGATGATCATATGCTGCTGCCGTAAGTAAAACTTAATGTCTGCAACCCCTTGTGTTTTCTTTTAAAAGGAAACGCACGCAGAAGGAGTAGGGTTCTACTCGACCTTTGCCATCATGGATGGGTTTTGTAATTGTAAAATTTAATATGAAATAAAAGAACTCGATACTGAGTTCGGGTTAAGGGTTTGCTGTTTCATGTTTTGTTTTTAATAGTTGATGCTATCGTCGTGATTTCTTCTGTTGTTAGTCATGAAACTAACAAGAGATAATGTAATAATAAAGAAGCTCGACAATGAGCAAAACTATTGTTCTGAGTGTTTAGTTTTGTTGTGGATTTAGTATCCAGGTTTGCCTCGGCTGCTAGCTTTTAAATGTCAAAAACTTGAAATAAACAGGGGTTTTAAATGAACAGACCTTCGTGTCTTGGTTTGGTTACTTGTCTAGTTTTGTAAATAAACTCTGTCAAATAAGTGAGTCAAATGGAAGTTAATAATACCTTGAATGAGCTCGATGCCGAGCCTAAGAGGTTCTTGCTAAACCTATTGTTTTATTTATAAAATTCTCAGTAGGTTTTAATGAGAGGATTGTAATGTAACGCTTGTTGAAATAACAAGTAGGATTTTGTGATAAAAAGGAAACTCGACACTGAGCTGTAAAACTGTTTTATCTATTTCGTTTGGTTTATATTTTCTCTGCTAAAATAAATTTTTACTGTTTAAACATTGGAATGAACAGTTTCATTTCGCTCCTCAGTCGTGATGTCATCTAGTGTTGTGTTTTATGATTCTGTTGTGCTAGGAAGCTTAGAATAAGATATTATGGTGATATTTATCTTGGCAACAGAGTTCTGTAGGTTTACTGCACAATAGTTTTTGTTTGATAAAATTGAATGAAGAAACTTAACTAGGTTTTCGCGTAGTAGATTGTTAACTCCTGACTGGGTTTGCACCCTGAGATAGAGATTCTATTTATGCTTACAACATCTCCTATAAGGTTTATCGACCTAGATATGATTTGTTATAATATCTATGTTTAGATTTTGTTGTTTGTCTCCTATGACTGTATAATAAATTTTTATCATATACAGGGTACCAATACCTGATATGTCGCCCCTATTTGTTTATATATAAAAAAATATATATAACTTAACTAATTCTACAATTATAACTTATACATCATTACAATAAGTATGAACAGCTTTCTCGAGGAGATTATAAATACGTTAATATAAATAGAATAGAGATTAAATCATACTGACAATACAGAAGACACAGTAACTTTTAACAAATCTTACTTCTAATAATATAGGATATTTGACCTACTAATTAATTAATTTCTATTCAGACATATTAATAATAACCGCAGCATACATTCATTCATCCTTAAAGAACATAGAGGAGTAATTAGCAGAACCTGTCTTTATTTGTGGACAACAACAGCAATGGGAGGCTGTTCCTCCCTACCAATTCCTGGAGAGTGCCCAGACAGCACTTCTCAGGACCCCTGAGCTTGCTCTGATCTCCCTAGTTGGAACTAGGTGCAGCAAAACAATTCACTCAGCCAAACAGCTAAATTGGAACCAAGTTACTGCAGCATCCTATATCAAAACACTCCCTTACTGTATTTTCCCTCTTCCTCAATGGGACTCCTGAATAGCATTCACCTGAATGTATTCTCCCTCCAGAACTCTTGAACCCCTAGCTCAGTTCATTGAGTACTATTTAAAAGATTACCTAGGTCTTAGTTGGGTTAACTGTCATTAATGAGCCACCTGCTCAGATTCCACTTTCTTGGGGAATCATGACCCCAAAATATAGGGAAGTTGCCACCTGGAACTTAGGAAGTGTTTGAGGATGCTGCCACTTGTCTTTTGCCTTTCCACCTAGTTACATCCACCAGTTAGACCAGTAACCTCTTTTAACAGCTCTCCCATGCTATTGTCTCCATAATTTATTTATTAATAATAAAATATTTAGAACTTACATTCCATTTCTGGTGACTCTGCTGAGTCATCAATTCCTATTTAGCATTAAATTTAACATAATGTATCAGGAATATTAATAAAATAATTACATTATTTTTGCAAAATTGGGGTATGTGACATACACACCCCCTTAAAATGTAACATCGTCCTCGATGTTACTTATTCTTCATCCTCAGCCACCTGCTGGAATAGATTTAGGTATGCTTCCCGCATCTTACTTTCCAGTTCCCAGGTAGCTTCTTTAGGACTAAGGTGCTTCCATTGCACCTTCAGCTGTCCAATGGTGCGGTTCCGCAGAGTAATTTCCCTCCTTCCGAGGATACAATCCGGTTCCACCAGAACTTCCCCTTCTGGTTCTACCTGTACAATGTTCCAGTCAATAACATGAGTAGTATCATGAACATACTTCTTCAGAACAGAAATATGAAAAACATTGTGTACTTTTAAATTAGGTGGTAAGGCTAGCTGATAAGCAACTTGACCAATCCTGGATAAAATTTCAAATGGACCACAGTAACGTGGCGCTAATTTTGCACAACTTCCCAGCCTTAGGGAGCTCTTCTTTGGCCTTACCTTGATGAACACATGTTCACCTACCTGGAACTCTTTAGGAGTTCTTTTCAAATCTGCTTGACTTTTTTGCCGATCCTGGGCAATCTTCAAATTTACCTGCACTTGTTTCACAATCTGTTCCATCTCTTTTAATAAATCAGGTCCTAACACTAATCTATCTACTGGATTACTCCAAGAGATAGGAGTGTTGCATTTACATCCATACAGAATTTCAAAAGGACTAAACTTAGCTGACGATTGATAACTGTTATTGTATGCAAATTCTGCTAAATGTAAATAATCCTCCCACTTACCTGGTTAATCTTTAACATACATCCTTAGCAGATCTTCTAATACCTGATTAACTCTTTCAGTTTGTCCGTCCGTCTGAGGATGGAAGGAAGTGCTGAAATTTAGTGTGGTGTTTAATCCTTTAAACAAGGATTTCCAGAAATTCCCTGTGAATTTAGGATCCCTGTCTGAAATAATAACTTTTGGAACACCATGTAACCGAAAAATCTGTTTCAGAAAAATATCAGCTATGTTTGCAGCCTTGTAAGTTGTTTTAACAGGAATAAAGTGTGTTGATTTACTTAATTTATCTACCACTACCATAATTGAATCATTCTGATGTTGGTTTTTGGGTAATCCCGTAATGAAATCTAAGCTGATTATTTCCCACTTCCAGTTGGGAATAGGTAAAGGTTGCAGCAACCCAGCTGGATGTTGGTGTTCTGTTTTCACTTGTTGGCAATCCAAACATCTAGCTATATACTCAGCTGTTTCAGATTTCATATTAGGCCAAAAATATTATTTTCTCAATATGGTGACAGTCTTCTAGTAGCCTGGATGCCCTGAGTAAGGGGTTTTATGAATTTCGTCCAGAATTAACAGTTTAACTTTAGGTGCATTCGAAACATACAGCATGTCTTTAAACAATAAAAATCCATCTTCATTTAGACTATAACCCTTTATCAAACTTTCTGTAGGTGCTTCTTTAGCTGTAGCTTGTAAGTGCTAATAATTTTCATCTGATTTTATCCCTTCAGCCAACTGTTCATTCAAATCAGAGGTATAAGTGCTGCTAGCTGATACAAAATTCAGCCTTGCATTTCTGCTCAAAGCATCAGCCACCTTATTTTCCTTTCCTTTTATGTGCTGAATTTCGAAATCGTATTCACTTAAGAAGGCTAACCATCTTGCTTGCCTTGCATTTAAGTTAGGCTGATCCAAAAGGTATTTCAGACCCTTATTATCAGTCAGTAGAGTAAATTTTTTGCCTATTAAGTGGTGTCGCCACATCTTTAAAGCATGGATAACAACAGCCAGTTCCAAATCATAAGTGGCATAATTCTTTTCATGAATTTTCAGCTTCCTAGATTCGTAGGCAATGACATGTCCATCCTGAGTCAACACTCCACCTAGACCGTCATTACAAGCATCGGTGCAAACCACGAAATCTTTATTAGGGTCCGCTATTCTGAGAATAGGCGCAGTTGTCAATAAAGTCTTAAGTTTCTTAAAGCTTTCTTCACACTTCACGTTCCAATCAAACTTCTTGCCTTTCTTTTGCAAGGATGTGATTGGGTTGGCTATTTTTGAAAAGCCTTCAATGAATCTCTGGTAATAACCAGTAATTCCCATGAAGGATCTAACATCTGTTACGTCTTTTGGTACTGGCCACTCTTCAATTGCCCGGATCTTTTCAGGATCAACTGAAATCCCTTCCTTGGTGACTACATGTCCTAAGTACTGGATTTCGTCTTTGAAGAAGTCACACTTACTGAACTTCGCAAAAAGATGCTGCTCTCTTAGTTCTTGTAAGACTATCCGTAAGTGTTCTTTATGCTCCTCTTCATTCTTAGAATAAATTAAAATGTCATCGATGAATACGACAACAAATTTATCTAAGTATTTGTGCATTATGTTGTTCATTAAGCACATAAAGATAGCTGGGGCGTTAGTAAGCCCAAATGGCATTACGACAAATTCATAATGTCCATACCTTATTCTGAAAGCTGTTTTGAAAATATCTTCTTCTTTAATCGTCACCTGATGATAACCCGATCTCAGGTCTATCTTAGAGAACACCGTAGCTCCACGTAGCTGATCAAACAGATCATCTATGTGAGGTAACGGATATCTGTTTTTAATTGTCATCTTGTTCAGTTGATGGTAATCTATGCAAAGTCACATAGTTCCGTCCTTCTTTTTAACAAAAATTACTGGTGCTCCCCAAGGGGATACACTGGGTCAAATGTAATTCTTGTCTATTAACTCCTTTAACTGAGTTTTTAATTCATTGAGCTCCAAAATATTCATACGATACGGAGCCTTTGAACTGGGTACAGCACCTGGTACCAACTCAATTGTAAAATCCAGTTCTCTCTTGGGAGGTAATTCTGGGATTTCCTCAGGAAAAACATCAATAAATTCATTTACTATAGGGATGTCCTCTACTGTTATCTTACTGCTTTTAGACTTATCTGTCTCATCTGTAATAGTTACAGCATAGGCTTTGCACCCTTTTCTGACTGCCCTTTTAAGTTGTAAAGCAGAAATCTCCCTGACTACTGTTTTCCTAGGAATACCCCTAACAGTTACAGGCTATCCATTACTGTTTACACATCTAAAAGTTTTGTCAAAACAGTTTAAAACTACCCTATGCTGTTCTAACTAGTCCATCCCGATAAGTATGTCATAAGAGCCAAGTGGCAAAACATTTAATTTAACTGTAGTCTTAAAATCATCCATATCTAGGACACATTCCTTAACATAACAGTTTACTTTCCTTTTTGCCCCAGTAGCTAGTTGTACAGACCAAGAATTATCAAATCTTTCAACAGTCAAATTACATTTTTATACTATTTGTGGTGAAATGTAACTAAGGCTAGCACCTGGATCTATTAAAATAGTTACAAGGGTTTTGTTAATCATACCTCCTACTTCCACCATGGAAGTTTGATAGTTAGCTTGGTGGTTTTCCAACGCTGCATTGATTCGGGGCATAGTCCCTGCAAAGTCTCCAACAGTCATTTCATCTTGAATAGTATGAATATTGCTGATTTGTTTCTTTCGATTTGGGCCAACTGAAGCATAGTGTGGGACATTGCATTCCCAGCACTTAACAGGTTCCTTTCGTTCAAAATTCTTAGTGTAGTTTCCATGATTGTTAGGAGCCTCCTTGCTGCCTTTGAAATTGATGGAATGATTAGCAGCTCCATTTTTGTTTCCCTGAAAGCTTTTACCATTAAAATGGTTTCCGTTCTTGTTATTCTTAAAAATTTTCTGAGGTACAAACTCCTTTTTCTTGTACTCAACATGATGGATGTTCTTTTTAGCCTTCCAGTTAGCTATCCCTTCTTTCTTTTTATTCTGTTCATAACAGAAATTAGCCTTTCGCATTGCCTCTTCCATCGTTTTGGGGTTATCATATTCAATTCTATCCTTGATATGATATGGCAGACAGCTAAGAAACCGTTGTATTTTTGGTTTCTCTTTGACAAAATATGGCACATACCTTAACAGACTTAAGAACTTACTGTTTAAGTCCTTCACCGTCATAGATCCTAGTTTTAATTCATAAAATTCCTTGGCCCTCTCCTCATAATACTGTTCGGACAGAAATTTCTTTTTGAAGTACCTTTTAAAAGTACTCCAATTGACTTCTTTTTCTTTAATCCCCTTGACCCTTTTCAAGTCTTGCCACCATATGTCCACCTTTCCAGAAAGGTTGTAGATGGCCATTCGTGCCTTCAGCTGATTTGAATAGTTGTAAATATGGAAATATTTTCTCATCCCGGATAACCAGGATTCTGCCTCTTCTCCTGTCTCAGATTCTCCATTGAAAGTTGGGGGTTTTATTTTCTTAAACTCCCCGGAAATCTCTTCATAAGGCCTGTACTTTTTCCTTCTATTATGCAGCTCATCTTCACTGCTGTCACTAGTAGTGCGATAACTGTGTTGTTCCTTTCTTTCTTCAGATGATGAACTGCTGTCAGATTTAGCTGGTTTCATCCTCTTAGACCCTCTTTGATGACTAGCTTCTTCTGAGTCAGGTCTTTTTCTCCTTCCTTCTGTCTGAAATTTTTCTATCAACAACTGATTTAATTGTTCTTGAGTTTTCATAATCCTTTCATTATCCTTCTTGACTGTTTCTATTTCCGTCTTTAAACCTTTTATGGTCTGCAACAGTTCTGAGGAGTGAGCAATTACATCCTTTGTCACAGGTTCTCTCGAAATTTGTCTTGTTGTAGTGTTTGGAGATTCCTCCTCAGCATATTCTCCCAGTTTTTCCATACCTGCCTGTTAGATTCAGAAAAAGGAAAATTTTCTGCTCTGTTTGATGAAACAGAAAATACAAGTTAGTAACATTATACAGATATATAAATTTTTCTTTTTATTGGTACTGTTCTTCGGAAACTAGTGGAGCCATCTTCAGGCCTAGTGTATGAACCTCGCTCTGATACCACATGTCAAAACCCGATAATTTCCGAAAAATTTAAAATTTTTAAGATAGCAATAAATGTTACTAAATGCATTCCTTGATCTGTTTGATTTAGTTAAGGGATCACAGCTATGTATGAGTAATTTGTATTTGTACTTAAATTTCTAATGTGTGTATTATTTATCGTTACTGATGGTTTTTCTGTTTTCAACCACAAGGGGGAGTTGTCATCGCAGATTGGGCTTACTTAGCTTCCGAGCTAATGCATCCACTTGTCTTCATTTACAGGTATACAGGTAGAGTACAGGTCGCTGCAATTACTTTTTAAAGCATTATAATTTCTTTAATTGTACCAGAACGTCCAGTAAAAGTTTAAACATGCGAGACAGGTTGTCAAGTGTAAAAAGGTAGAAGTTTCATTCCTGTAATATACATACATTCTTACTGTTAGAGAGTTGACAAATTTGCATGAGCATATGATAGATATTGTTCTTTATCAGACTGTCTTAAATTCCACCATGAAGTACTGTTCTTTGATATTATTATTGTGTTGCAATAATATCTCTTATCTATCATTATGTAATATCACGGGAGTATGGAAATCAAACCATTTGCTTAACTGTTGTTACTGTATGATTTATGAATACACTTACAAGGATCTAGAAATTGGTAATGTATAATTTACTTATTACTTGCACTGTATAATAATCTATCAGTTCATATCTTCTTATGATATTCCTCTAGGGTTTTGCTTTGATTGCACCTCTATTCCTATTTCTAGAAATAATAATAAACCAAGCTATCAGTTATTCAAGTGAAAATGGTATAGTGGAATTGTAAGTCATATTACCTATATTCATCTTAATATTTTGTAGACTTACAAATTTGATGTACCCCTTGCCGATTCTCATGAGGCTAGGGTTAGGACGTAAATAGTGTTATACTATTCTATGCTATTTGACTTACATTACCTACCTACCCAAGATATCATTTATAAAGTCGATCCCTTCCTCTATATCTAGAATAACACCTGATTGAGTTTTGATCAAAGCACATATTGTATGAATTGCGGAGTCAAGGTTTAATCTACAAAAAAATTAGAGACTCAAGGATATTACCCTATGTCTTGATTATTAAAGAATGACCTAGGAACTATATCAATTAAATCTTTTAATAACTCCAAGTAAAATAATTTTATTACTCAAGCTTTAATATTTTGTTGGCAAAACATTGGTTAATCCATCGGAATCTTTGATATGATTGACATACGCATGTATGAAATGTTTTGCATGGCAGGTATAGTTATATACTATGCAGATTCTAAAGCATTGTTATCATTACGCAATTAACAATAAGCCCAAGTGTGCGACTATAAAGAAACGATACTCATGTTATGATTGAGGTTTGTCACTTTGCAATTTTTAAATGATCGTAAGAATGATTGGGATCACTTCATGGACTATAGAAGTTCGACCCACAGCATGCAAAAATTAAAATGTGACGTGGAAGTTTCTACGCCAAGTATCGATGATATTTAAGTGTTGGTTTAACCCTAAACTCGGCATTTTTCCATTGCCTTCGGGCTTTGTCCTTCTGTGGAAACCCTCCTGTCCGAATACAAACCCTACAGAGATGTCAAGAGATCGGCTCTTCTGCAACTTGAATTCCTTCATGCTTATTCGACCTTTTACAAGAGAATAAAAGTGTTTTTGTTAATGGCAACTGTGGTTGAGCAATTCCCAGGTTGTTTTTATCCTTTTCATTGTCAAAGTTTATCCTTGTCTTTGCATTGCCATTTCTCATGGCTAGGTCCTACTGAAGTTCTCAATGTAATGGCTGTCTTATTTCTGCCAGCTCGTGGCATTTGTTGATGAGGGTTGGGGGTTCTTACACTTCCCTTGCTTACAATTTGCATGCTGAAAACAGTGTTTAAGCTACTCCTCGAAAATGGTAAGTTACAGGACTTCACCCTTATCGTTTAAGTTTACATTTTTGGATTTTATACAACCGTGTTTATTAACTAAATACCAAAACGTGGAATGCAGGACCGGTCTGCTCACGATGGTGTACAGGACACTTCCCTCAATTCGGTGGGCTTCTTCGGGTAAGCCTGGTTGATAGCCATGGCATTCCTCCTTGTTGGTTGTAGGTTTTAGGGTCTGTGGTGCAAGTAGGGATATGGGGTTTACAGTAGCATTGGTTATGTTTTGTAAAGAAACGCTAAGGGCTTAGATCCCAGGTTGTGAATAAAGTTACGGCCAGGGTTCCATTTGTAATTCTAGTTTTATTTTTGGTGTTGGTAACTCCTGTGGACTTTGGAGCCGGCCTGTAGATGACATTGAGGCCTCATAGTTTTTAAAAACCGGCTCAACAGTTGTACTCAGGGTTTGTTAACGCATTTTTGATATTATAAATACCTGTATAGAACGAGTTTTGTTGAAACCTTGCATGTGTTTCTCCTGTATGATTTAAATGGTGTTAAAGCATAGGTTTGTGATTCCTAAGCTCTTATAGATGATTATATGCTGCTGTCGTAAGTAAAACTTAATGTCTGCAACCCCTTGTGTTTGCTTTTAAAAGGAAACGCACGCAGAAGGAGTAGGGTTCTACTTGACCTTTGCCGTCGTGGATGGTTTTTGTAATTGTAAAATTTAATATGAAATAAAAGAACTTGATACTGAGTTCGGGTTAAGGGTTTGCTGTTTCATGTTTTGTTTTTAATAGTTGATGCTATCGTCGTGATTTCTTCTGTTGTTAGTCATGAAACTAACAAGAGATAATGTAATAATAAAGAAGCTCGACAATGAGCAAAACTATTGTTCTGAGTGTTTAGTTTTGCTGTGGATTTAGTATCCAGGTTTGCCTCGGCTGCTAGCTTTTAAATGTCAAAAACTTGAAATAAACAGGGGTTTTAAATGAACACACCTTCGTGTCTTGGTTTGGTTACTTGTCTAGTTTTGTAAATAAACTCTTTCAAATAAGTGAGTCAAATGGAAGTTAATAATACCTTGAATGAGCTCGATGCCAAGCCTAAGAGGTTCCTGCTAAACCTATTGTTTTATTTATAAAATTCTCAGTAGGGTTTAATGAGAGGATTGTAATGTAACGCTTGTTGAAATAACAAGTAGGATTTTGTGATAAAAAGGAAACTCGACACTGAGCTGTAAAACTGTTTTATCTGTTTGGTTTGGTTTATATTTTCTCTGCTAAAATAAATTTTTACTGTTTAAACATTGGAATGAACAGTTTCATTTCGCTCCTCAGTCGTGATGTCATTTAGTGTTGTGTTTTATGATTCTGTTGTGCTAGGAAGCTTAGAATAAGATATTATGGTGATATTTATCTTGGCAACAGAGTTCTGTAGGTTTACTGCACAATCGTTTTTGTTTGATAAAATTGAATGAAGAAACTTAACTAGGTTTTCGTGTAGTAGATTGTTAACTCCTGACTGGGTTTGCACCCTGAGATAGAGATTCTATTTATGCTTACAACATCTCCTATAAGGTTTATCGACCTAGATATGATTTGTTATAATATCTATGTTTATATTTTGTTGTTTTTCTCCTATGACTGTATAATAAATTTTTATCATATACAGGGTACCAATACCTGATATGCCGCCCCTATTTGTTTATATATAAAAAAAAATATATAACTTAACTAATTCTACAATTATAACTTATACATCATTACAATAAGTATGAACAGCTTTCTCGAGGAGATTATAAATATGTTAATATAAATAGAACAGAGATTAAATCATACTGACAATACAGAAGACACAGTAACTTTTAACAAATCTTACTTCTAATAATATAGAATATTTGACCTGCTAATTAATTAATTTCTATTCAGACATATTAATAATAACTGCAGCATACATTCATTCATCCTTAAAGAACATAGAGGAGTAATTAGCAGAACCTGTCTTTATTTGTGGACAACAACAGCAATGGGAGGCTATTCCTCCCTACCAATTCCTGGAGAGTGCCCAGACAGCACTTCTCAGGACCCCCGAGCTTGCTCTGGTCTCCCTGGCTGGAACTAGGTGAGGCAAAACAATTCACTCAGCCAAACAGCTAAACTGGAACCAAGTTACTGTAGCATCTTATATCAAAACACTCCCTTACTGTATTTTCCCTCTTCCTCAATGGGACTCCTGAATAGAATTCACCTGAATGTATTCTCCCTCCAGAACTCTTGAACCCCAAGCTCAGTTCATTGAGTACTATTTAAAAGATTTCCTAGGTCTTAGTTGGGTTAACTGTCATTAATGAGCCACCTGCTCAGATTCCACTTTCTTGGGGAATCATGACCCCAAAATATAGGGAAGTTGCCACCTGGAACTTAGGAAGTGTTTGAGGATGTTGCCACTTGTGTTTTGCCTTTCCACCTAGTTCCATCCACCAGTTAGACCAGTAACCTCTTTTAACAGCTCTCCCATGCTGTTGTCTCCATAATTTAGTTATTAATAATAAAATATTTAGAATTTACATTCCATTTCTGGTGACTCTGCTGAGTCATCAATTCCTATTTAGCATTAAATTTAACATAATGTCTCAGGAATATTAATAAAATAGTTACATTATTTTTGCAAAATTGGGTTATGTGACAATATTAATTAATCTCCACTAGCTAATAATTACCTTTCACCTTCCTCGATCTACCTTTCCCCTTCAGGTATTCCTCTTCAAAATTTTTATTGGAGTTTGGATCACAAGTGCGACCTAAATTGAGCTTTGACGCTAATTTAGGAAGACATTCACTAATATCCATCACGTTCTGGTATACCATATATCCCTCCACCATAGAACCCTTAGGACGTGCTCATTTTCTAACCAGACTCTTAAAAAATTTCATGTTCCTTTCAACCATCCACATGGACCTTGAGTGTAAAGGTCCACACAATTCAATCTCCTCAACTTGGTGTATGAGGTAGTGTTCTTGTGCATTGAAAAATGTTGAAGGTAGATGCTTCTGCATTTCCCACATGAGATGAGGAATTTCTCTTGTCCAATAATTTATATCTTTTTTATGGATTTATTTCGATGACAACCATCTACAAGTGATGCAAACCAGTCACGAGATTTAACAAAAAAAATATTATATTACATAACAATCAGTAAAACAAATGTCAAATATAAGTTCTACAATGAACTAAAAAGACACTTTATGCATGCAAAATATCGCTACTTACCTCATGTATTTTCCAAGATTATATATAACTTGTTTGACATTGTTGTCGAAGTTGTCCGAGAGAGATAGAGGTAGAACATACTGTAACAATATAAAAATTGTTTCAATTTTTTTACAAAAGGTAGAGAAAAAAATACCAACAATATGCACTAGAATAAAAAAATACAGCAATATGCATACCATAATAATTACCTTGATGAGTATATGCCAATAATGCATTTTCACCCCCGCAAAATCACCTTTCTTTATTATGATATTATTCATGTTTGAACAAAATCCAGTGGGAAATTTAATTGTCCGCATGACTTAGTTTACAACATTACTTTGTTGCTCCATTAACAACCATGGAAGTGAGTTTATATTAATTTGGTCTCCGTTTCTATGTAATTGAATTACGTCTTTCATTGCATGGTTGGATTCCTGAATGTCAAAGCAAATTTTGACAATTTTTTCTTTGTCACTCCTTCCATCCAATATTCGCCATAATGTTTCAGTCCCATTCTTTCCGATATGCATTGTATCAAACAGATGAGCAATTTGTAGGTGCTCATAGTAGGGAAACTACTGAATTTCTTAGGATAAATTTTCATTCCTCATGGAAGCCCATTAATTCCTTCATGATCACGACCACCATCATGAATCATAGTTTATAAAGAAATTATAGAAATCAATTTCAATTACAATAAACAACACAAAAAAAAGCATAACATTGCATATACGATGATAGATAGACAATTTGATCCGTACGTACCTTGACACAATTCCCATTATATTGCAACTTCCATAGGTGAGGTGTCATTCTTTGCAGTTTTAATGCAGTCTCTTGCTTCCCATTGAATAGATAATTTTCGATAGTTCGATACCTGTGATTCTTAGAGAGGAAGTTCCTATACTCATCAAACACCTCCTTTCCTAATTTATTTGAATGACGAGATTTGATCTTAGGACCACAAACTGGACATGCAAATTTTCCCTTTGTTTGAAGACCTGCATAAAGAGATGAATTAACTATGTCAATTATAATTATATAAAATGAATGGATTATTTAAAAAAAATGTGTTCATAATATATCAACTAGTTCATAAAATTAAATACAATTAAAGTGGAACTTACAATTACAAACGAAAAAAATGGGTCAACCCTGGGGCATCGTGTACTGTCCATACAAGCATTGCATGGAATTGAAATTTCCTTTGTCGTATTGATCTAGATACATCATACATAGTGATTCCATTCCATAGCTTTAGTAGCTCGTCAATAAGAGGGTTCTAAATATACATTCATATCTTTAATTTGGTACTTACCTAATTGATTTGAACATATAAAATATATAATTATTACAACCATTTAGATATATAAATAATACATGAGAAAAATAAAATATATATATACGACATTATGCAACAAAATACGACAAATGAGATGCCACTACATTAAAAAAAATCGTTGTAGACACATACCTGGAATAATCATTGACAACATTATGTGCTCCCTCTTTATTGATAACCATGGAGGAATGTTATAGTTGATAACAAAAATAGGCCACACTGAACAAATAGATATCATCTCTGCAAATGGATTGACACCATCTACTGCCAAAGAAATCCTAACATTACGAGGTTCTTCTTTAAAGTGAGGCCATTTTTCCTCCATATCTCTAAATGCAGAACCATCTGTAGTAATTCAAATAATGTCATCTTGACTTATGTTTCATGCATGGTAATCCATAACTTGCACAATGTTTTTGCACCTGGACAGTCGTTGCAAACATGGAATAATGGGAATACAACAAAGAACCTTGCAAGGCACCTTTTTTGTTACTTGATCTATTCGATATCTACCGATATGACATTACGAACATTATGTTTCAAATTCATGTTGATTATAATATATAACATGGTCATCAGGGCATGCATCAATTGCTTCATACTACATTCCAATTTCTTTCATGATGGAAGATAAATATTGATATGTGTGATGTAAAATCTTTGGCAGTGGTAACAAAAATTTAGCTATCAAGCTACAACAAATTAAAATAAAAAATAGTTAATATAATATATAAATAATATTAATGAAACATATTTCATCCGTATTAAGTTTACTTATGAATTAACAATAAAATTATTAGACAAAGAAATATAACCTTTATCGTGATCATATATATGTGATGGAATGTATTACATACTTTAACATCTGTGTGACTGATGTGTTTGAAAGACCATTCATAACCTTTAGGTTCATTATCAACAATATATCAGAGAGAAGAATTTCGTTGGAGCGCTCATAAAGGGGTTCGTATGCCTTCTCAAGAAGAGGTAAATCATGAACATCATCAATGTCATCATTTTCATGATCATGGTCATCATCATCCATTCTAACATTAAATGTATCATGGATCAATGTATTTGTACCACCATCTTCAACTATGTTATCAGTATGATCATCTTCTTCAATGTGATCATTAACTTGTTCTCCATTATTCATAGCTCCATGTTCCTCCTGTACTTGTTCTGAAAGGACATCCTCTGGGCGATATGTCGTAGGAGGTATTTCCTTTATAATTACAAGAAACCATCAATAGATATTAGTTAATATAATAAATATTAAAATGATACATACATTTACAAAAATGATCAATATAAAGACATATATAATTAAAAACTTACCAATGGACGATATTCATGTCCCCCCTCAGCGTGTTCATGTTCCCTACAATGTCTTCTGGTTGTTGTGATCTGTATTCTTCTCCTTCTAAAACCCCTGCATTGACTACATGGACAATAACATTTCCCATCACCCTTTCTTTTCAGTCCATCCCACAATTTAGCAAGCAATTGTCGATTTTGTTTGTCTAAATCAAGAATATTGTTATGTGACATTTTATGATACTGAGCTTGACTGATGATTATCAATCTTAAAAAATAAATCTCCACACTTCACTATTTTTAATCATAGTAAAAATTGAAATAATTGTGGATTTTTGTATGAAAAACAGTCCGTGTGAAGATTATAATTTTCGCAAATCGTCGCTTATATAGCCAACATGTCAAAATGTTTCTATAATATATAGTTTCTAAAATTAAAAGTTCGTCAGAGATCCTATGATATTATCATAGTTACCGTTATATTCTATACGTCGCATATCCAATGGATGTTGTCAGATATGCGACGTATATCGTCGGATATCCAATGGGCGTCGGATATACGATGTATATCGTCGGATATCTGATGGGCGTTGGAGAGCGTCGGATATCCGACAACTGCAAAGGCCAATTTAAAAAAAAAAAAAAAACGTAATTATAAAGGTGAAATCCAACGACACGATCAATTTCATCGGATTTTGGGTCCAAATTTTGTTGTGATTCTATCTTTTTCTAAAGCGATGGAAGCTTTCATTTTCTGACCCCAAGGATGACCTACTAATGCTAGGAAGGATTTTTTCCAACCAACATAGGGGAGCCCCAATGATGTTTTCCCCATTCATTTTGTTTTATTGAGTCCTCATTATATTGCATGAATTGGTATAATTGTCTTATATCTCCGTCAATGTTGTCTTGCTCCACCCATGGTTAATAGGTACTATGACCTTTTTACCTTTTCCTTTTAGCTTTATTCTATCTTTTTCTAAAGAGATGGAAGCTTTCATTTTCCGACCCCAAGGATGACCTACTAATGTTGGGAATGATTTAGATCATCAATAATTTCATAATCAATATGAGTGCTAATACCCATGATTGTAGCATTAACATTTTTCCAGGCACCAATCGGTTTAATCAACCCTTGGTCGATGAGTTTAAGATAGATTCCTGACTCGACTAGTTGGGGATGACTGAGACTTTCCCAAATAGACCTCATCATTATATTTTCATGGGATCCGAAGTTAAGGATGACTTGTGAGATGTGGAATCCTTCGACTTCAAGATCAATGAGGGGCTTGATGTTGATTTTGTCTTTTTGATTTAAAATTCTAAGGATTTCTGCAATCTTTTCATTCCCTGAGTTTTTTTTAATAAAATACATTAATTTGATTAGGTGTGCAATAGATTATTCTTTCGTTAATATTTGCAATAACTCATTAAGAATTTTATTTCTAGATTATGTAGTAGTTTCTTCAGCAACAATTTCCTCTAATATTTTTGTAGCATTGTTAAAGATTTATTTTTGCTTTGCTCGATTGGGATAGTTATCTTCTTTTCTTTTTATTCTTGCGACTTGAGGGTTATCCCCTCCAATCTTTGTGCCTTTCCTAGTAATTATTTGCAAATTTTTAGTGTTTAATGCTTCATGTTTAGGAACAATAGACAATAGGTTAACATTCCTCTTATTATTATGTGCTTCCAACATGATGGGACATTCTTCTAAATTGTGTTCTCCCACTCCACATTTTGTACAAAATTTGAGATCTGTTTTGTCCTTCCATGGACAGTTGAGACTCAAGTGGTCTTCATTGTAGTAGGAGAAGCATCGTGACTTTCCCCCATGTTGTTGGGAGCTTCCCTCAATTATTGTATCTTCGATGACTGTTATATCTACCTCGTCGATTGTTTCCATTGTTGCACTGATTTTTATTGTGTAAGTCACGACCATTCTAGTCAACAGTCTACGTGTGGTGTACGGTATGGTGATCAGCCTTGGTCTTTAAATTCTTAATGCATCCTACAGTCATATGCTGATTTTTTCGACATATTCCACACCATTTTGGTTTTACATTGTCGGCATGTAGGGGAAATTTGTTGTACAATGGGGTTCAAATATTTCGCAAATGTCACAAAAGTAATTGGTTTGAGTCGTGTGAAATTTATCTAGTATGCGCTCTTTTTCGAATGCCCTTGGATCATCATGAATTTGTCTCCTTTCCTCCTAGTATGAGTTCTTTTCATCCCAATATCTCTTTTGTTCATTGTAAGGGTGGTTATCTTTTGTATGGTATTTCGTCGTGCAAGTGGTACACCATAGATTGTTATGCCTCATGGTGAGGTTTTGAAGTGACCTTTGTATTAATTCAATATTTTATTCCAACCGTCTATTAATAGGTATTATTGAGTAGTCTTCATTTGACTTGACTCTTAAATATTTATTTAAAACATTGTCATATGTCATGTATTCGTGTAGTAGTAGTGGCGTCTTCATTCGGGGTTGCAGACCAACAACAAATAACTGGATTACGACAGCTTGGTCCATTTTTTATGGAATTTGGCTGAGGATATCTTTGAATCTTCTATAATATTCGCATACTACTTCTCTTATTCTTTGCTTTATTTCTTTCCATTTGTGTCAGGATAGATGCTTGGTATCGTCTGATTTTAAAAAAGCTAAGAAACTATATTTTATTTGTTGTTTCTTCTTGGGACCTTCTTCCATGAGATTCACACCAGGTGAGAGATCTATTTCAGAGACCTCCTGCAAACTACGCAATTTGTTGGTTATCATCGTCGACGAGTTTATATTTCCAGAGGGATTCACATACAAACCAACATTTATTGGGTCTTTGTCCCCTTAAAAATAGGAGTATTTACTGGGATCCGATAAGCCTTGTTGACTAGAATGGTATTTTTGTTTTCTATTTGAATACTTATTAAACTAGAATGACTAACTGAATAAATTACTATTTGATGTTCGCTACTGAATTATTGTGGCTACAATTTGTACCATGACAGACGTACTTTTTCTACGAACTCTTCGTCACTAGGTCGAATCTTCGATGGGTTGGTCGTTTCGATTAATAATGTTGCTAGCATGGGGGTACCTCCACGTGATCTGAATAGATTAATTTAAAAGACTTTCTTCTTAACTTTGATGTGAAGGTAATATAGTTACCATACGGTGGTCACTGAATCGTCAGTTGATCCGTAATTTGTCCCCAATAATATAGCTGACTCCATATAATGTTGTTTCCTAGTCCTAGTCCCATGTCACACTTGAATATTTTTCTAATGGTCGGCCCAGATTTCATTATCATTGGTATAGACTCGACAGGAGTCGAAGCACCTGGGATTGCAATGTGCAAATATTACAGAGTCAGCACCATTGTGTGCAACCATTCTACCAATGTCGGCACCTCACCTTCTCTCTCTTCCGGTTTAATTTCCTTCGACTCAATTAGGAATTTTGGTTGCTCAACCACATCGAACGGTTTTTTCTTTAGGATTTTTTTTTCATGCAAGAAACTTGCAATATATCTCACAACTACTCTTGCCGCTTGTACCTTTTTTCTCTTTCTAATTTCTGAATGTATATTATTTGTTTATGAGCAGTAGGGAAATTATTTCGTTAGAGAAAAATTGAATTCTCTTAGGGATTCATTCTTTTCTTTTTCCATCGACTAACATCATTTTTCTCTTCAAGTCATGTGTTGGAGACCCCCCCATTTCCAACCCAAATCTTACTATTCGACGGAGATGGGTTCAGCAATGGGTTTCATTTACTCACAAAGTATTCCCACTCATGTTCTTTTACAAATAGCTCCCACTCTTTTTTCTTTTATTCCCAATTTGACGAGGTAGGCACATCCAATGAAGGTCGTGGCTCGACTATGTGGTTGAATCCATGTTCAATTAAAAATTTATACAACAATATTAACATTGAAGAGAAAAATCCTTCGTGAAGGTCAGTATAAAATCTGTGCCGAACTTGGTTGACTCAATTCCTTTATTCTATCGTTTTTTCCTCACATAATTCTTTGCATATCTTTTCGAGCCACTCGTATAGATTTGTTCTTCCTCCATTGTAGATATTTTTCATTAATAGTCTTTCATTGTTGGCGTACAACTGGCTCATGAACTATGTTCAGAAATTTCTTTAACTCTTAGGGAACAACTCCTATAAAATGATCATTAGACTTGGTGAAGAACTTTTCTTAGGCCTCTGCAAGTGCCAACTTGTTCCTTCTAGCATAATTCTTAATATAATTCTCTAATTTTCAATTCCACCATTCTCTGATTTCTTCCTCTGTTATCATCTATGTTGATATGATCATCCCATTATCCCTATTTTAGTACTACCAGCAATAGAACCAATGTTGTAATCTATGGGATTACATTAGGTTACCAATAGCATATCAAATTATATTACATATAGGATATACATACATACATAGATATATAAGAAAGAATGAAGGTAGTGGTGGTAGAAGAAACATCTTATCCTGTATTATATGATCATAATGTACATAAGTACTCTTTGTGAAATTCCCATTGCAGATCTAAGAGCTGATGAATACCTCACAAGAAAGAATTGCAGAAAGAATGAGCAGCAGAACAAAGATGCAATAGAAACCAGATAGGAGAAAAATAATCACACATGTTTCATTAATCTGAATAATAAACAATAATGATACAATGCACAGGATTCGAATACCAGGGGTGTAATTCGAATTAGCTTACATGGATAGATCAAAAGATCAGTGGATTGCCATCAAAGCACAACTAGGATTCATGATCATCATTAGTGGAGTCATCAATGCACAAGTAACTGTCAACCAGATGTCAAACTGAGTCTAACTGAGTGTGGTAGGTGTAACTGGCACATGGAGGCACTAACTGAATGAAGGAGGCTCATTGGAGGGTGCATGAGGAGCTAACTAGAGTCAGAATAGGTTGTCTAGTCTCACTAGAGGTCCATCGGAGTGATACAGTCAGTTGAGGAGTCAATCTAACCTTAAATCAAGGAGAGATCTAAAGATAACTCAACTAACTGAAGTGCAACGGAGTGGTAGGTGAGAGAGGGCGCCTTTCACAAGTGGTAGGTGAAAGGAGGGCACACTAAGCACTAGGAGGGCTAAAATTGATCAGAAAGAAGCTCTCGGGGCTAGCTAACTGACGTCTAGGTGTTGGGACTGATGACTGGGATGCATGCAATTGCATGCCCTCATGCAATTTCATGACTGCATGCAAAATGCATGCATGACTGAAAATGTAAAAATGGAAAATGTTGTTAGGACTAGGATGGAGTATAGGAAAATCCAAACACCCCCCCTTAATCCATCCTGGGACCTGTTAACTAGGACCAAAGGTCACCCATACAATCAAATAAATGATAAAAATAAGAACTGTACATAAAACGAGGAAATGGGGAAAACCTCATGGGAAAAATACCCCCCCTCAAAAGAACAGTAAATAACTCAAAGAACCATCATACTAAGTAGAAAAGGAAGAAGCTTTCCTCAGTGAAAACTTTTTCAAAAAATATGGCAAGTTGATCCTCTATAGGATGCCAATGTAGGTGCTAGATTTGGATCTGGTCTTCTGATGTGCCTCCCACTTTGTAGAGGATGTATTGGATGAAGCAAGTCTTTCAGGAAACCTTTCTACGACTGGAACAAATGGGTCATGATGAGTCTTCCCAAGGGATGGAAGAGTGAACCCCACCATCATGTTACATCTCTCAGGAAGAGGTAGATGGCATAATGCAAGGTTGGCATGATGCTTAAATCTGGTAGTTCTGTGATCCGATGAATCCTCAATTGTGTTCCCAGTAGATGCAAGGACTTTGTGAGCCCATATTGGCCTTGGATCTAGATTGAGAACATGTGTTGGTTCTGGATCTGAATCTGAATGTTCTTGAACTTTGATCTCAACATCAAGATCTTGATCTTCATATTCATTAGAAGAAGAGTCACTCGGATCTTCATCAGATTCCAAAGCAGTAGGAAGAGAGAAGGACAGAAAATGTGAGAACTCATATGCCTTGGAGGCATGATTTGGAAACCCTTTCACTATAGTATTCCCAGTAGAGATCTCTATAATCTCAACTGTGTCGAGACCAAAAGTAACCTTCCTTGGTGATCCGGTGTGAGTCATCTGACATACAGAAAACAAATTTTCTTTCAAGGAGGGAACGAATAGAACATTCTTGAACTTGCCATGCTCCATATGTACTATAACCAACCCTTTGGCGAAGATCTGGGATTTGTCTCCCATGTGAATAGTAGGCCCATCTTTGAGATATAAAGAAGAAAATGATTCTTCAGAGGCAAGCATGTGGTTGGAGGCTCCAGAATCTATGAGGAGGGCCTTTGATTTTGAAAATCCAGTCATCAATGCATGGCAATCCTCATGACCATTAGATCCACTTCCAAAATCAGACCCTTTTGCATATTTTGGAATAGCAATTTTGTTCTATTCAAGAAGCTTGGTTAGTTGATCTATTTTCTTGTGCGTGCAAGATCTCTTAGGGTGGTTCCCTTTCTTGCAGTAGGGACACTTAGATCCATCATATCTTTTATGTTTGTCCTTCTTGGAGCTGGAGGCCCCTTTTGATGGAATTGACTTGGCATTCGTCTTAGGTTCAGATGGATTCTTGTCCTTGATTTTATGCCTCCCCTTCTCATTCACACTATTTTCCTCTCCAGATAAAAGAGCTTGATCCTTGGAGGAACTGATGGCACCCATTTGGATCAATTTGTCTTGTTCTTGGATGAGGGATGTAATAAAAACTTCTAAGCTGGGAATCTTCCATCCAGGGATTGACATTCATCTAGAGTGGAAGGTAGATACAAAGACAGAAAATTCAGATCCTAGTTTACTCAGAATGCAGAGCACCAATTGCTCTTCCTTTTTCTCAATGCCACACTGCTTGCATTGCGTAACCAAAGATTTGAACTTCGAGAAGAATTCTTGAATGGTCTCAAAACTGCTTGGTTGTAGGGAAACCAATTCATTCTCCAAAGCTTGGCCTCTTAGCTCATCTTGTTTTCCAAAGAGGGCCTCTAAATTCAACCATAACTCTCTTGGAGTATTCAACCCTTCGAGATGAAAAAGTAGATCTCTAGAAATATGAATGCACATGTAACCAAAGGCTTCATCTAATCGATTCATATGCTTGGTTCTCTCCACAGTTGAATTTGGTTAGGTTTCTCTTCCCATTGTTATCTTGTGTAGAGATTTGCTTCTCAAGGACATTTCCATATCAATCTTCCAATCAAAGTAATTGAAAGGAGTAAGGATTCTAGGAGTGAGAGGAGTGTTCAAATTGCTCATCTCAACTGCTAGAGCGAATACAAGGTGGAACTGCTGGAACTGCTGGAGCGAATACAAGGTGAAACTATTGGAACTGTTGGAACTTTGAATTACCTGCAAAAAGAACTTTCAAGAATGGAGATAGACTATACTCTCAACATTCTCTGATACCATGTGAAATTCCCATAGAAAATCTAAGAGCTGATGAATACCTCACAAGAAAGTGTTGATGTATTTGTAACTTCGGAAGATATTCACTTGTATATTGTATGTATTACATTTGTACTTTATTTTATCCCCAATGGAAATGTATTATTCCTCCGATTGGAAGTGTCGTCATTTGTAATTGCAAGTGTCGCAAGTTATATTGTAAGTGTCGTAACTTATACTTGATGGGTTATTAGACCACCTTGGTGGGGTCGGCCCTGTCTGAGTCACGTGGGTTAAAGGGTTATTAGACCACCCTAGTGGGATTGGCCCAGTCAGCATTATGTTAAGTGGTTAATTTGGAGCTGACCTAGTTGAGTAAAGGTCAAGTGAAAGTAAAAGTATAAATAGAGAGTGTGACTCTCTCATTTGATACATTCACACACTCACTCACTTCACATTAGTGAGAGAGAGGAGGAGTGCGCACAAGTGGAGGAGGAGCAGTTGCTAGGAGAATATATCTTGTTGTGGTGTTTGATCGTTGTGATCTTTGTATTGATGCTCATTCTATCTCTGATGAAGTTGTGGGGTTTTTCACCTTCTTGGTTTTCCCCGGTGAAATGCTTTGTGTCTCTTGTCTCTTGTGTTTGATATGCTATACATGTTGTTCTCTCAGTTAAGATCCTAGATCAGATTGAATTAAATGTTGAAAAACTAACATGGTATTAGAGCTATCCTGAAGGAAGGTATGGTATGGCATTTATGACACTTGTTGCACTTGCGAGAAATTGGAACCTAGGGCTTGGTATAGTAAAAACCATTCATCGTGAAACTTTCTCTATAAATCCATTTTGGCAAAGTTTCAGGATTTGAAAATTCTATAGGTATAATATGAAATGTCCATGTACCTGGTATCCGAAGGACAGCCTCATATTCGTTGTACTTTGTGAGATATGATCTGTACAAGTTAGGGTTTCTGCCTCTTCCAGAATGCAGTCCTAAACAGGTGACCTAGGAAAAAAGGTCATATCTCGGGCTAGGAAGCTCCAAATGGAATTCCATAAAAAGTGACAGTTAGGGCATGAACTGTAGTTTCACAGGTCTTGGTTTCAGATGATAAAGTTGAAACAGTGACACATGGCACTACGTACAAGTTCACTATACTGTTTCATCCCATAAACAGGTCACGTTACGACACTTGGCATATCTCTCTCTTAGAGAATCCATTAGAGCTCATATCTATGGGGTTGGAAAGATGACAGGTCATTCTACCACAAGCCAAAGTTTCAAACCCCGAGGATCCAAAATTTTAGAGATACATCAGAAACAATATGACATATATTTTTGTTCAAAATAGAAGTGGATTCTGAGCACTTTCATTCTTGGTTTGTCACTGCTGCGGGAAATTAGGGTTTCTGAAAAAGTTGGAATTTTTGGAATTTGAGACTACGGTTGGATTCGCCTCATCAAAATCGAAATTTAGAGACCAAGATCGAATTTTTTGGTTGGGTAGAACTCGGGGTTCTATCAATCCCTAGTTCGGGATTTTGACCTGAAAACCAGAAAACCAGAATTTGAGAGAAGCTACAGATCTGAAACTTTCAAAGTCAATTTTGAGGGGTCAAATTTTGGGGATTTCAAAATTGAAGTATGCCAGCTTGATCAGATCCACAAGGTGCATCTTTTCATCCAATCAGAGGTTTGAAATTCAAATTTTAGATTTTTAGGGTTTCTCTATCAAACCCTAGCCAACTCCAGATCCAGCTTCAACAAATCAAAGTGGATTGGGTTAATCCTAGAAGAGTATGAATTGTCACCTACATAAGTGAATAAGTTCCAGTTCCAGAGGGAGATGAGGCTAAGGCATTACATAAGAAGACTACAAGAAATCCTGACATGTATGACTTGAGGATATACAAGTATGTTTTGAAATATGTTCATGATTAAGTTTATAATATGTTTGTCTTCATATTATTGAGGTTAGTAACAATCTTGATTAATTATAGACTTGTCTTATCACCCTAGTAAAAGTATGAATGCATGTGAATGATAGAAGACATTTATTGATTAGGGTTATGACACTTATGATTGTACTAATGCACTGTTGTGTTGTATGAGGATGATGTCCGCTAACATAAAAGGTACATCAAGAAATACAAATCAAGTACCAGATCAAGAACATATGACCATAGTGACATGAAGACAAAGACTCATCCATAGCCATTGATAACATAGAAGCTCTACTTACAAGGTATGTATAACTTGGTTCTACAATGGTTAACTTATGAGATATGTAGGTTACTAGCACAAGTCATTGAAGAGAACAAGAAGACAGTATGTGGGCATGTTAGACATAACTAGCAAGCATGATAATCCAAGTATGTTTTTCCTATATCAAGTTAGAATCCTACCTTGTGTTAGGATCTTATATAAGTATACTTGGTATGATTGATAATTCATGAAGTTATAAGTTTGGGAAATCATAGGTTTATGCATATCATGCTTCTTAGTTTGATTAATGATACAAAAAACTAGAAGAGTCCTATGGTCAAATAAAAATATGCTTGAGAAGTCCTCCTTGAAACCTTGAATACTAACGCTTGTGTATGAAATGATCATGACCATACATGATTAAGATTATTTAGAATCATAATGTTTTGATAAGTATTGAGATTATACTAATGCATGTACGATTATGTATGAGATATTGAGGATGACACAATGATGACACTAGTGCACACGTAAGCATGCATAGTGGTCCAGGATGGATAGAAGTTCAAAGACATATAATCATGATGATATCATAAAGGAAGCAAAGATTGAGAGGGAGTCCACCCAACAACCAAACAAAGATAAGTATTTGAATTTTCATTTATTATATATTTGATTACTTAAATGATGTTGTCCAATCATGTACATGTTCCTAGATTTAGGATGTATATTATGCATTTTAGAAAATTTGCATTAATGAACAAGATACTTCTAATATGCAAGTAATGGGTAAGTGGCCTATGGTACTGTACAACATTCCATTGCTACTTATCTAGAATGAAACCTCTTTGCTGACATGTTGGGAGTTGTGCACACAGCTCTTAACAATGTTATGGTCAAGATGGAAGGCATCTAGAAAGTTATGGGATATGGATAAATGTTGTATTGAATCATTGGCTAAGATAATTGCATCACTGTATGACATATATCTCTATGTGTAAGATTTTGTTCTATAAACTATGAGAAGTTTCTAATCATGAAATTGAAATTGAATTGTAGGAAAGATCATGTACAATCACCTACAAAAGAAGGACTACAACATTTGTTCCAGCAACGAAGTTTAAGAAAAACTATCTATTGAAGATATTGAAGAATTTGAAGTTCCCAGGATCCAGGATGCAGTAATGGAAGAATGCCATGATCAAGGAATACCAATCGATCATGAAGAATGATGTTTTGGATGTGGTCCCATGACCAGAAGGGAAGTCTGTTGTGACTTCCAAGTGGATCTAAAAGATCAAGCATGCTGCAGATGGTAGCATAGAGAAATACAAAGAAAGATTTGTGGTTCGTGGCTTCTCTCAGAAAGAAGGGATAAATTATGAAGAAACCTTTGCACCTGTAGCTAGATACACTTCCATCAGAACAGTGTTGCTTTGGTTTCAATGATGAAGTGGAAGATACACCAAATGGATGTCAAGACAGCTTTCTTGAATGGTGTAGTTGAAGAGGAAGTGTATGTGGAGCAGCCACTCAGATTTGAGACACATGACAGGGAGTCACATGTGTGCAAATTGAAGAAAGCCTTGTACGGTTTGAAACAAGCACCCAGGACATGGTACGACATGATAGACAGCTTCTTGACCAGTTTGGGCTTTACCTAGAGTAAAGCGGATTCCAACCTTTACTACAAGGTTGAGGAAGGAAATCCAGTGATACTCCTACTGTATGTGGATGACCTGTTTGTGACAGGTGAGGATGGATTGATTGTCGACACGAATAGGAAGCTTGCTGCCGAGTTCGAGATGAAGGACTTGGGTATGATGCATTACTTTCTAGGTATGGAGGTGTGGCAGAGAGTAGATGGAATCTTCCTTGGACAAGGGAAGTATGCAGTAGAGATCCTGAAACGGTTCAGGATGATGGACTGCAAGGCCATGGCCACACCTATGGCATTGAACATGAATCTATTGAGTGGTGCTTCATCAGAGTCGGTTAATGCCATGATGCATTGTCATAAGATTGGGTCCTTGATGTACCTGACAAACACGAGACCAGATATTTGCTTTGCGGTGAATACCTTGAGCCAGTTTCTGACAAATCCTAGACATGTTCACCTGATTGCTGTAAAGCATATTCTGAGGTACCTGAAGGGTACAATTGATTATGGGCTCAAGTATGATGCAAATCAAAAGTTTAACCTGGAAGGTTATGTTGATTCAGATTAGGCAGCCAATGTTGCAAATAAGAAGAGCACTTCAGGGTGTTGCTTCAGTATGGGATCACGTGTGATCTCCTTGTTTAGCAGGAAGAAATCATGCATAGCACTGAGTACAACCGAACCAGAGTATGTCACAACTTGTTCGGCTAGTTGTGAGGTAGTATGGATAAGGAAGATACTGTCGGATTTATTTGATCTCCAGTTGGATGCTACCTGTATCTTCTGTGACAACCAGAGCTGTGTGAAGTTATCTGAGAGCCCGGTGTTCCATGACAGGTCGAAGCATATCGAGATCAAATATCACTATATCATGGATATGGTGCAGAGAGGAGCAGTGAAGCTCTAGTATGTTGCGACGGATGAGCAGATTGCAGATGTGTTGACCAAACCACTAGCTAGAGTGAACTTCAAATACTTAAGAGAGATGCTTGGTGTTCTTCAGATAGAAGATATTTTGAGGAGGAAGTGATTGGACACATTTGCAGGAGCCATTCCAAGAATGGTGGTAGGAGGATCCTTCCCATGGATGTGGATGTAAGTGTTGTGTGATGAGCATCAGGATGATGCTCCGAATGATGTTCTATGATCAGGATGATGATGTGTGATGATCATCAGGATGATGCTCTAGATGATATGCATCAGGACGATGCTATGACGATGATCAAGATGATCATGCGATGATGATGTGCATAAGGATGATGTACTGTATGATGATGATCAATATGATCATGAGCATCAGGATGATGCTCCGTGTGAGGATGATTAGGTTGATCATGAGTACCAGGATGATACTCCATGGTCGTGGACAGGTTGTGCGATAAGCATATAATCTTTCCCTGGGATATTTGCAGATACTCTTGCGAGGTTTTTCCTATGGAATATAATATCTCCCTGGGAGATCTAGAAAATGATCTTTCGAGGTTTTTTTTGGGAGGACATATAATCTTTCCCTAGGATATTTGCAGATACTCTTACAAGGTTTTGCCTATGGCATATAATAGCTCCCTGGGAGATCTGGAAAATGCTCTTTTGAGGTTTTGTCCTTGGCATATAATATTTCCCTGGGAGATCTAATAGGTTGAGCAGTAAGCTCGTAATCAGTCCTGGATGCTCTTTTGAGGTTTTTCTAGACCACATGTAATCAGTCCTGGAGATCCGATAGGTTGTGCTAGGCACGTAAAAGTCCTAGGATGCTCTTTAGAGTTCTTTCCGGTCATTATATGCACATAAACATTCCTGGGACACTCTTTTAAGGTTTTTTGGTGGTCACATGTAATAGCTCCCTGAGAAATTCGACATGATGAGCAGTAAGCTCGTAATCAGTCCTGGGATACTCTTTCGAGGTTTTGTTGATGCATGTAATTAGTCCTGAGGATTCTATAGGATGTCCAGCTCGCAGAGATGATGAAGACCTACAGGAGGCTAGGCCTACATCTAGCATGAAAAAGGGTTGGCTCTGTAGAACTTCCTATGACTAGAAGAATTGAGAGATAGCACCAGTGATCGAAATGAAGAGTACAGCAGCAGTGATGATGATGCTCTGTGATCTAGTGACAATGATCCAGCTCCAGAATTGAAGACTTGTGGCAATATGTATTGATGACCTGTGTCTAGAGAATACCTTCCTAGTTAAGAGGGAGTGTTGATGTATTTGTAACTTCGGAAGATATTAACTTGTATATTGTATGTATTACATTTGTACTTTAATGTATCCCCAATGGAGATGTATTATTCCTCTGATTGGAAGTGTCGTCATTTGTACTTACAAGTGTCGCAAGTTATATTGTAAGTGTCGTAACTTATACTTGATGGGTTACTACACCACCTTGGTGGGGTCAGCCCTGTATGAGTCATGTGGGTTAAAGGGTTATTAGACCACCCTAGTGGGTTCGGCCCAGTCAGCATTATGTTAAGTGGTTAAGTTGGGGCCAACCTAGTTGAGTAAAGGTCAAGTGAAAGTAAAAGTATAAATAGAGAGTGTGACTCTCTCATTTGATACATTCACACACTCACTCACTTCACATTAGTGAGAGAGAGAAGGAGTGCGCACAAGTGGATGGGAGCAGCTTCTAGGAGAATATCTCTTGTTGTGGTGTTTGATCCTTGTGATCTTTGTATTGATGCTCATTCTATCTCTGAGGAAGTTGCGGGGTTTTCCACCTTCTTGATTTTCCCCGGTGAAACACTTAGTGTCTCTTGTATCTTGTGTTTGATATGTTGTACATGTTGTTCTCTCAGTTAAGATCCTAGATCAGATTGAATTAAATGCTGAAAAACTAATAGAAAGAATTGCAGAAAGAATGAGAAGCAGAACAAAGATGCAATAGAAACCACACAGGAGTAGAATAATCACACATGTTTCATTAATCTGAATAATAAACAATAATGATACAATGCACAGGATTCGAATACCATGGATGTAATTCGAATTATCCTGCATGGATAGACCAAAAGATCAGTGGAGTGTCATCAAAGCACAACTAGGAGTCATGATCATCATCAGTGGAGTCATCAATGTACAAGTAACTGTCAACCAAATGTCAAACTGAGTCTAACTGAGTGTGGTAGGTGTGACTGCACATGGAAGCACTAATTGAATGAAGGAGGCTCAATGGAGGCCGCATGAGGATCTAACTGGAGTCAGAATAGGTAGTCTAGTCTCACTGGAGGTCCATTGGAGTGATACAATCAATTGAGGAGTCAATCTAACCTTAAATGGAGGAAAGATCTAAATATAACTCAACTAACTAAAGTGTAATTGAGTGGTAGGTGAGAGAGAGCGCCTTTCACAAGTGGTAGGTGAAAGGAGGGCGCACTAAGCACTAGGAGGGCTAAATTTAATCAGAAAGAACATCCCAGGGATAGCTGATTGAGGGCTAGGTGCTGGGACTGATGACTGGGATGCATGCAATTTCATGACTGCATGCAAAATGCATCCATGACTGAAAATGCAAAAATGAAAAATGTTGTTAGGACTAGGATGGAGTATAGGAAAATCCCAACACTCTCTTTATCTTTGATTCTCTTCACAAAATGAACTAAAACATAGCAACAAATGTCTCTTGTTAAATCCAATAACCTTTCTCTAATACCAAATGAAGGTTTTGATAAACCTATGCAATAAAAGAAAATAATAATAGAATAAAAAACATAATAAAAAGAATGCCACATTCACATAGGGTACACAAGATATACCTTGGAAACCCTTATCGAGAAAATATTCCTATCTAAGAGTCGCACCTCTCATGCACTCCAATCTATCTCATTGTAGTAACTCAACTATTCACCATACTAATATTTAGGTATTTTGAAACTTCACTTAACCCTAATTTATTAACATGTATTAGATTACAACAAAAATCCCTTAAGCGAGATTATATTACAATGTGATGGAATCATTGGCTGAAATAATACATAATGGACCAAAGAAAAATTCCTTAGGAGCTCACTAGCCCCCATGCCACCCTAATAGAGGGGATGTGTTCCCTTTAAAGCCCTTTCATTTGAGGGCCAACCCTCAAATCCCTACCAAGATGTAACTAATTCTACCTTCAAAGTGTACAACACATAGCCAACATGTTGTTTCCCTCTTGACCATGTTCGTGCCTCAATACCCATTTCCAATGTACAAAACCTAGTCATGGCACCTCTATCCTTCTTGAAGGCATGCATAGAGCCCCTACAGAGGACTCATATGTTGCTTCAAGGACTCATTCAACATTCATGGGCTTTAAAAAATTTAGCAATACCACAAGGCACTTGTTTTCCTTCCTCAACCATAATTAAGTCCTTGTGACCCATTGTGGGTGCAAAAACCTTGTAATTGTGTCCATATCCAACTCCAATGCCAAATATGCTCTAGAGAGAGCATATGTTGTGGTTTGTAGGTGTTTCTCATAGCAATTGAGACCAAGAAGTTGCATTTAGGACATAAAGCCCAAGTGTTTTCATTTGATAACCATAGTGCTTGAATTCGAGAAGGTTCATTTATAGACTTAAACCCCATATTTCCACTCCTAGCCATGTTTAGACTTCTAAAACCATTATTTTTTATATAGCCGAAAAATGTGTAGACACTCTTAAGAAAAATGTATATTACTTTATTAACATAGATAAAAATCTATGTAAAATCATACATAGACCTAAGGATTAAAATAATTCAGATAAAAATGCATTCCCTCTTTAAAAACTTCTTGCACTCACCCCATCATCTTGATACTCAATTACTCTTATGGGATGGGATGTGATTACCTTTGACTCAATGGACATATGTAGAAAATGACAAATTAAACAAAATATTTATATAAATGCAATGTGACATCTCCCATTTAACTTCTAAATTCAATTAGCATATTTTATATTTTCTTATATTAATAATCATTAACATTTTACTCTGGGACGTCATAAGAATACTCTATTATGCTGTCCGATTAAACAAGGAGACATATCTTAAAAGAAAAACCTAGAGAATATAATGTCTACTATAATGCACTTGCAGAAACAAGATGAGAAATAATATGTGCAGAAACAAGATGAGAAATAATATGTGAGTGGGAAACATGGTATGTCTATTCAGAAACCAAACATGACAAAACATAACCCCTTCAAATCTATAACGTGAGTATTGAAAATATATCAAATGAAGTTTACTTCGTTCGTATAAATTTGATAGTTTTATGTTTTATTTCATGGTTATTTTTGTTGTTAAAGTAACTAACAATGGCTCTTAATTTTTTATTAGTTTAGATAATTACAAATCCATTTCCAAAAAATAATATCAGGATATTACTGACTTTGATAACCAACTCTTAAAAGACTAGAAAGATGGATCTAGCTCTAGCCTAAAACTCTACATAAATAGACGAGCAAAACTGCACCCGTCCTTATTGGGAGTATCTTAAATGTGATCTTTACCATTGGACAAATAACCCAGTATAACTACACACCTATTTATTCTTAGTCTCTTCAAATGTGAGGTACACCAATTTTATACTTGTAGACACAGCTTAAATGGAAAATTAGAATGAAAAGATACTGGTATAAAGATATATCTTTAAAGCTTAAATGGAAATTAGAATGAAAAGATATTGGTATAAAGATACTTGTTGTCTAAATTGATTTTATTAGGGGGTTGTTCAAAATTCAAAATAAACAATTATAAAAAAATAAACATAAAAAATAACTAGTAGTTGATGCATGGATAACTAGTAGCTCATACATGGATAGCAATAGTGACAGACAACCCATTTAATTAAAGAAGGTAACAAGTAAGTGAAGCATAGACAACAGGTTATTACAATTAAGCATGGAAAACTAGTAACAAATCACTTGTTCATGGCACTTAACTTGTGATCTACAGACCACAAGTTAAGTGGTTGTACCAGTAATAAGAAGCACTAAGCATTCTATTCTGTTGTATTTAAAAGAGTCAGTTAGTAGGCAAATCAGAAACTGTTAATAGGTTTATATATTCAAGAAAAACCACTGTCAACTACATTGCACAAGATGTGACTGGCAAATTGGTAAATGTTTTAAAAACAAACATTTTTTTATGAATATAACAAAAAAGAGGAAGTCCTTCTCTTGGGAAGTTACTTAAAATAATAATTAAGTAACAGATAACCTGTTCATGACACTTAACTTGTGATCAGTGTAGGAATTTGGGAAAAATCCCACCAGTCAAAAATGACGATCTGACAGTTAATATGAAATATAGACCATATTTCACGAGCAAAATGGTTCATAACTGACATTTTTCCCGTCAAATTCTAGCACTACTTGTAGTTGTGATCTACAAACCACAAGCTAAATGGTTATACTATTAATAATAAAGCACTAATCACTCCATGCTGCTGTATTTAAAACAGTCCATTCTTAGGCAGAAACTGTTAATAGGTTTATATATTCAGTCTACATTGCACAAGATGTGACTGGCAAATTTGGCAAATGTTTTAAAAAACAAACCATTTTTTATGAATATAACAAAAAAAAAACGAAGTCCTTCTCTGGGGAAGTTACTTAAAATAATAATCAAGTACATACCCACAAAGTTTATAATAAAAATAAAAAGCAACGCCAATAAATATGGACGTGCAGAAATAACCACTTTTCCCCAGCAAAAACGCCTGATCTATTGATCTGCTAACTATTTTGATAATTCGTTTGAGCTTCTTCTTCGCTGATACTCTCCAGAGAAGGTCTCCACGAATTTAAAGAAGCCTTATACTTCACACCATGTCTGGCACCTTGTTTTTGCATCACAGAAGTCTCGAAAGCTTCTTTTTTACTGATATTTCCACGGGAAAAAATCCGAGCCAGCTGCTTTGCAGGTATCCTAACTTTGATCCTGTAAACTGCTCCTCTTCCTGCATGATCTTCATTGATAAACGGCTTCCTGTGACTTGTAGCGAAGAAGGCAGCCAATTTAGTCTGAGTGGACTGATCACTCCCATTACACTGCAACTTCAATTCTGGATTCAAACATTTTCGAATCGTGTGGAGTTTACAGCCGGTGCTCTCGTACATATGCTCTTCTTGATCATGTGTTGCTAATAAAGAACGGCCAAAACAAATACCCATAGGTAGCTTATGAAAATATGAACTAAAATTCCACAACAATGCACACTCACTCACTTTGAGCACTCTGAGAGGCCTTGGGATTGCTTATATCTCAAGGAAATCTCCGCCATCGTGAAGGTTCTGTAAAGTTCAGCGCCCCCGTACCAGGTGAGAAGCGGACGACAGGAAAAACAAAAAATTGGGCACCGACGTCACCCTATTGAAGGACCCTCATCCGTTCATTAATATTCAAACACCAACAGTGATATGAAGGATGAATTCAAGAACAATAATGCCTGGTCAGTACTGGACTTCACGTGGTGTCATTGTACAGATCTATCTGCTCTGGAGATAAGCGAAAGGGAAAACACGCGAGAGAGACCAATCAAGTTGTCTGTCTGTTCAGTGTGGAGCCCGTATATGATATTGACGGGACGGAATCAGAAAATCAGATTTAGTTACTGATTGAACATAGAAATCTTTCAACAAGTAAAAAATGCAGAGTTTGTACACCTTTCAGTCGTGGCCGGCAAGGATCAAATTGCAGGTCCTATTTCACTTTGAAGGCTACGATATATTAAACCCTTCAATGTTGAAATGTAAAATGTAATGGTACATCAAAATTACAGTATATATTAAAAGTAAATAGTAATGGAATGGAATTTTACCATGAAATGATTAACAAGTTATGTGTTATGTACAATTTAAGATATTTATATGGCAAGTTTCTATTTTGATATCATTTAGGTGTGTGGAGTTGAATATGGTTTATACTTTAGGTTTGGAAGATAAATTCATGATTTTTAATTTTTTGGTAGTTGTGATGCAAATAAAAGTGTAGTCATATAAGCTGTTTTTCTTATCCAGACTGTTCCTCCAAAAACTAGCCATCTAAACTATTATTTCTTCTCTGAGACTGCTCCCTCCCAAACTTGTGTTTTCTTGTTTATTGAAAATGACTCTTTTAAACATGAAATTCATTACTAATTCTGGAAAAATATATATTTTAATGTTTTAAAATACTAGTATCTATAATTTCTTTAGAATAATTTATGCAAAATTTAAAATCGATAATAGTATAACATTTATCTCTAAATTTTACCTTCACGACTTAAACATAAAATCACTTGCATATGTAAAGAGCTGATCGTGCTTAAGAACTTTATCGCCAACCAAAAAAAACTAAATGTGATACATAAAACAGATTTATGCTCGCATCCAACACTCATAGCATGGCCAAAGAAGAATTAACTAACCAGTGAAGCTGACTAATCAAGAACTGAGTTAGAATTCGATTCCCCCTCTCGCTGGACCTCCTGCAGTGTACGAGATGCACGTTAAACCGGTTACGTTCAGTTGAACGAATTGATGTCTCTATTATTCTTTTTTTTACATAAACACCCTTTACCTGTGATTGCGATGTGTGATCCGATTGTTGACAGAGTGCATTACCCTGTCATACTCGACTCTGCCATTGCTACGGAGATGTGTCGCTGGTACTGGAACGCATTACCATGGTAGGCATGCGTTAACGCGAAGAACAAGTCTTTCCATGTCGGTCTCCACTTAACCGGAGTGAGCTCCACTACCGAACGGTGAAAGCTAAGTATGGAGCGGCTCAACATTAAATGTTGAATGGCTCAATGCTTAGGGTCAGTTGGATTTGGAGATTCTTCAAATCTAACAAATCCTAAGCATTGAGCTGCTGCATTTAATACTAGGTAACTCATGCTTAGCTTTCACCCTACCCAACCACTTCCTCGACATGACATTCTTACTCCACTTAACCTCGATCTTGAAATCGTGGAACGAATCCTTAAACAGAAATTTAGATCACTCCATCCTAGTAATTGAAGAGCCTCTAGCTTGGGAACGAGGAAATAAAATGAATAAGGACGATATGCAATTACCACAAAATAAGGTAGGTTCATAGTATGTTTGAATAAATAACTAATTTTTATGTTTCAATAATAGTAGTAAGATAAGCATAGACATGCAACACAGTTATATATTCTATATAAAAAAGTTATAGTAGCACTATACAAATACCATTTTATATTTTTTTAAATAATTTTTTTTTTTTAATAGAAACATTCTATTTTTATTGTAATGGTGTAGATAAAAAAACTTATTGAAAAATAATGAAATCTCATATAAAAAAATGAAAAGTATATTATATATTATAGTAAATTTATTTACCTTTCAAATGTAAAAATAAAAAATATTATTTATTTAGAATTTTAGAAGTGAATTTTTAATTTAAATTCCATTTATATAGTAAAAAAAATTACTCTTCTATAATCTATAACAAGTTAGAAAGCTTTTGACCGGTAATAACTACTTCAATTTGTATCCATGGTCGTGGGATAATTCATTCTCCATTGGATTTTTAGCAATGTTCTTCAAGGTTTCGAGATGGGGACATGTGTGGAGACCACCACCAAATTTTAAAAAAATATTAAAAATATGCAAAATATAAATCCCAACAATAATAAACCATCCCATGCAAATTAGTAAATTACTAAACACTACATTCATCATTGTGCAATCATGCAATGTAAATGCAAAATTCAAACACATTACATGATTCATCATGATTATATTAATATATGAATCTATGATTAACATGAACATCATATTTCATGTTTGTCACTTCTGAGTCTTTGTCATTTGATATTTAATATTTGATATTTGATATTTGATATTTCAGTTTTAAGTCTCACCAAAGTTTCGGAGTTTCCGACGAGACGCCCCCAAAGAAACGTTTGGCATGGACTTTCGGAATCCCCAGGACGCAAGAAATGCCGGAACGCCTCTGATTTTTAGGCCTTAAGATAATATGGTGGATTTTTAGGCCTTAAGCATCTTTATTTCAATACATGGCCTCTTTGCAATTGTAATTACATCACGTCGATAGGCATCTCTATTTCTAACTCATTGTACGATTAAACTTAGAACTGTCATCAATGGACATGCTTCCTTTTTTTATAATCTGATGCTTATTTACAACTGTCAATGGATTAGTTAAACGTTGATTGCTATTTGCCTAATAAGATTAAGAATGTAACTAACATGTTGATCAACCCACCATCCTTTAACCATGCATCAACCAACACTACCATCCACCCGGCATTATATTCATGAATCATGCATCTGCCACGGCTACCACCGGCCATTAACATTCATAGATCATTACCTGACAGATCACTTTATCGACGCCCTAATGGTTTTCAGTTATAAATCATTAGCTTTCAGATTATGAGAGAGGTAGAGTTATGAATCATTGATTAGCATATTGTGAGAGAGAATACCGATCGAGGTTGCTGGTCGTTTCAGGTTGTAATGCTATTCAAGTCATTTCAAATTGTAAAAAATATATTTATTGTGTAGACCAACAAGCAATGGCAATCAACACAGATGAATTTGCTGCTTGATCCTATCGGCGTGATCCAACCACAAATGTAGATGTGCTAGCTATGAATTCTATGGACACTATTTTATATGAAATATTCATTGTTGCATCTATCAAATTGATGATAGAGATTAAATACAATAACTTCCTTGCATTTATTAGGAGTTGAATGAGCGATTTTTTTCATTTAATAAAGCTGATTAGTGATTAAAAGGCTGATTAATATGCAAGGTTTGCATGGCGTGGTGTTATTTACCAAGCATTTTCATTACATCTCCACTTCTAACCTTTTCAGTTTTCAACCATGAGGTGTGCGTTTCAATTCTCTACTATGAATTGCCACAAGGTCGTTTCAGTTTTCACCCCTGAGGAAAGAGTTTCAATTTTCTGTAAGGCACAAGAAAACTAAGAGGAAATTGGGCTTTTTCCAATTATAATTCTTTCTCCCCCCTTATAAATTAACATCAACTTTTCCATTCCATTACATATACATAAGAATATACATAAGAAAGAAGAGAAGCAATGTATATCTATCTAGATATACAACAGACTTTGGTTGTCACAGCCCATTTGCTGTCCCCGGGCCATTTGATAATTTCCTCAGTTATGTTTTGGCATTACCTCTATGTGAAAACAAGAGAAGTTATTAGCATCTATGGTTCATAGAATTCCTACCACTATCGATGGTACTACTGGTTTTATGTATTAATGCAATTAATTGTATATTTACCTTCAGATTTTGATCACCAGCAATTGATCACGCTTGTGACTACTATACCTTTGCTAAACTCTCAAAGACATTGATTTTACACATACGATATATTTCGAATTGCATATTTGTACATAATAATACACGGTTTAACAATAATTTATAAGTAATATATTAATATGGGAAGAAGCACATTAGTGTGAGTCTCTTTTGTTGTGGTATGGTTAGGTCTGAAAAGCTTTTAATGGCCGTTGTTTTCCTTTAAAAGAAAAATTAGATTATTTCACACTTTAAATTCACATAAAAATTAATTAAGTCAAATAAGTGTTTAAAATCAAATTTGTTAACAAATAAAATTTTATAAAAAAAATTAAATACATACATATAATATAATAATATAGGTCAATAACTATTTAAAATCAAATTATATATATATATATATATATATATATATATATATATATATCAAAACATTAAGCATAGATACTTTCATACTTCTCTCATTCATCAAAATTTTATGCATATATGAATATTATATTAATATGTTGTAATATTAATTAATATTAATATTTTCATTACCTTTACCATTAACATAAATTAATATTAATGTTAAGATTAACATTAATATTTATGCCTAGTAGTTTTTTCGAAAATTTTGACTTTTTCCTACAAGATTTTGAAAAAATTGGACAAATGTTTTTAAAAATCTTGGTTACAACTCTCAAACTTTGAAATTTTGGGTGCCCCCAGGGTTTTTGATGGTGTTGAATCACATTCTACCATCAAAATGACGGTTTAAACACAGTTAAGTTTAGATTTTGCAAAATAAAAAATGTCGAATTCCGGTGAAAAACTCTCAACCGAGCCAAATCATAACACTAACTTGAATATTAATAAATTAATGTTCTTTAAATGTTATTACTAATAATATTAACTTAATAATAGTATGTTAACATTTACATGTTATTAAAAAATAATCAACTATATAGTCAATCAAAGTCAACTACAAAACCGTACTTGTCATTATAGTCAAATGGTTTACTAAATTCAACCATAGGTAACTAAAGTCAACAATGGTTAACAAATAATGGTCTAGTCTTATCCAATTTGGTATCTTCTCTTGTTCTGAATTGTTTCACTATGCATGCACTAATGTGCATGTATTTTTCCTAATATAATATTTTTCTCACTAGTCGAATACTCTGAATCCAAACCTGTCGTATTGCTCTAGGCTTCCTCACTCTCATGTGTAAATATGGCAATTCTTCCTCGTTCCATAATAGAAAAGATCGAATCCAAACTTGTAGGATTGCTCCGGCTTCCATTGATTCACCCATGGTTCAAGTGGGTTGTTGTTTGAAATGGCTCCTTCCTTCTGTATTGAGCAACTATCACTTTTGATATACCACTTGCTTGTTGTACCGGTCACCCATAAGTGTTCTGCCATTAAAAAAGATTATTTTCCCAAATTCTGTAAAAACACATGATCTCTCAATTCAATTTCAAATAAAACCCGCCTCTTTATCCAGTTCAAATTTCAAGCCTGCCTCTTTATCGAATTCAAATTTCAAGTCCTATGGCTTAATGCAATGCATGGGTGCATCGCATCGCATGTGGATGGTTAACTATGGCATGCTTTCCTCCAAGCGCCATCGCATTGACAACTGGGAAGCATTGGCTCGTAGATGATCGGGAAAAGGACAACTTTTGAAGTGATGTTTATGGATTCTGCCAGGTGATATTTCAGATAGTTTTGTACAAAACCCGGAGTGGGAAAACGGGGTTTTGCACAAAGCCCGGAGTGGGAAAACAGGGTGTTTTAGTTAGCCCATATCCCACTCCAACCCTTACTTTTTCTGAAGCTCTTTTTGGCTCTGACCCTAATCCGTAATACTAGGGGTACAAAAGGTTGTTGGCTCCTGTGAATCAACTTTGGGCATGATTATAGAGTTATATCGACCATAGGAATGTACGTTCTACTAAAATAGCTTTTTTGAAAAGCATCATGGTCTTAATTATCCTCTACTACATGGAAACACAACGCGTTATCGCACGATATGTCGCTATGAACCCAAGACATATGGGAAAAAGCTACACACCCTGCCTATCCTCTACGTAAAGTACAATCCTAGTGTGCATAGACATGACGTCATCCCGCTGCCTCCTCATGGGAAGGGAAAACGATGATGATGTCACAACCTACAACTAATAAAAATTCAAAAAGTTCTCATTTTTTTTAATTTTGTTTAATAAAATATATTTTCAACCATAGAACAACTATAGTTGGAGCAAAAATTTATAAGCTATAAGAACAAAATAACAAAGGTCAATGAAATATATATATCCCATTTGGGGAACAATAATAACTCAATTGATATATTAATTTAACTCAATTGATATATTAAAATAATACCAGTCTCCACCAACACAAGACTTGAAGAGAAGATTGAGATGATGCAAAGGTCGCCCCGAATTCCAATTTAATAGAGATTTCAATTCAGAGAGTTCCACATATGCAAGAATAGATAGGAGCTGATTGCATGGTATTAAGATTCGTATATGCACTGAATTCTCTAGAGATAAATTCTATTAAGGATGGAACAAACGTTAAACTCTCACTTGGCTAACGTCTCACTGTCGATGTGTGGTGGGAAACAAAAAAACAAGGTAGAAGTCAACCTCACATAGCCAATAATAATTGAAATAATTGTTATTTAAAAATTGTTTTTGAAAAATAAATTTGCTATACCTAGGTACAATCTATAATTCACCTTCAAAAATTAAACATACCACTGAACTAATGCCTCCAATTGAAAACTACATATCAAGGACATAACAACACACAACAATCCTTCACATTATACCTATACAATATCCTTGCCATGTAGATCCACTTTATGCCAATGATCAATATATATATTATATTTTAATTTTTAAAATAATTTAATTTTATTATATCATTTTCTTACACACCAATGTTTTCATGTAACAATCATTATCATTATACCTATACAATATCGTTGTCATTTAACTTGCAAATCATTTTTATACAAATCTACGTTAAGACAATATACATGAATCTTTTTTAACAAATCAATATCAATGTTTTCAAGTAACAATCATTGTCTTTATACCTATAGAATATCCTTGTAAATCATTTTCATACAAATCTACCTAATGACAATATACATGATTTTTTTAATAAGTTAATATGTACTTCTCATGTCAATCCATGTCCTCATACAAATCCATGCGTTAATAATATCCATATCATGTTTTTTATTTATATATATTTTATTTTTTAATTTATTTACTATTAAATAATAATAATATCCAAAAATGAGTCAAGGATAAGGTAGCTCATTGATGAGGTTTGATAGATTTTATTCCATTCACCATGAAAGTGAATTTTCTGCTTTAAAAATAATAATAATATACATTTATATATAATTTACTTTCCTTCTTTTATATTTTTATAATAAATTCATCACAATAATTTATATCCGTGAAAATAGATAATTACAAAAATTATAATTTCATTATAATTAAAAACCTATAATACATCCTAGCTAATGTCAACCTCATCCGTTTCCATGGTTATGGTGAGTGTCATTTCACTTGATTGGCGGTTCATTTAATGATTGTGTTAGTGGATAGCCCTTCCTCCTATGTGATTTCAAAAATTCAATAGTAATGATATATTCTTAAATTATTTACACATTAGTTTATACAATTTTGTCATTTATTTTTTTAAATGTTATATGACTTGAAATAGCTTTTTTACATTAATATATTATCATACTTTTCATGGTATATAGTTGCATGGTATGACTTAAAATAGCTTTTTTACATTAGTATATTACTATCCATTGGTCTTTTCTTAGATTAGCTTTGGTCCAGATTGGCATACCATGGGGAGCTATAAAATGGATTTTTGCTTGTATAATGTCGGTCAGCTACTCCATTATGATAAATGGATGTCTTACTGAATTTTTTTGATGCACGAGGGCCCTGCGCCAGGGATGTCCACTCTCCCCACTCCTCTTTTTGATTGTGATCGAAAGGCTCAGTTGGATGATACATAAAGAAAAAGATGAGTCGATGATCTCCGGTATCCAGGTATCTCCCCATATCTCCATTACACATCAATTTTTTGTTGATGATGTAATGCTTTTTGGTCTTGCAGATGTTTTGGAATGGGGACATATGTGGAGAATTTTACATCAGTTTTGTAAATCCTCTGGTATGCTGATAAACGAAAAGAAATCCAAATTACTGAAGAATAACCTAGAGGGTAGGGAACTTCTTGAAATTACATCTATTATGCCTCTCCCTGTTGGTGAATTAAATGATGGTACTTTCTACCTCGGCTATTTCCTTAATCCCAATGGATATAAACTGATGGACTGGCGATGGATCCTAAAGAAATTTGAATCCTGCATACACCATTGGCAGTGGAGATGGCTCTCGAGAGGTGGTCGTCTGGTTCTTGCGAAGTCTGTCTTGTAGAATTTAAGCGTATATTGGTTTTCACTGTGTAAAATACCAAAAACCATTCTAACCAGTATTCGTAAACGGATACATCATTTTATCTGGTCTGGGAATGGACATCAGAAGATCCACTTGGTGGATTGGAATACACTGTCTTGACCATATGCGTAGGGAGGATGGTCTTTAAAGAACATATTCAAATTCTCTACTGTGTTATTGGCGAAACGTTTATGGAGAGTTTTATCTGCTGTCAGTGTCTGGGGTGATATAATTAAAGATAAATATTTTGGCAAATTATCCTATGTACAATGGATCAGAACAGGCCGCAGATCCTCGAAGGGTGTTTCTAATATTTGGGCAGGTCTCCTCTCTTCTTTTCAGGTGGTTGCATAATGCCTGGCCTGGGTTCCTGGTGATGGACGTCACATTCTCATTGGTGTTGATCCCATTGTGGGTGGGCCAAAAATATATATTCTGTCACCCTTTCTATTATATAGGGGTATATATCCACTTTATCACATTCTGGTAGCGAAGGGGCTGTCGTATACATTCAACACATGGATGAATGCATCTCAGTTGGGGCTGGTAGGTGCTTTAGCGGCTGAATGGAATGCATTTATACTGGATTTATACCAAGCTCATATCAGGATCGGTGTTGGGGAAGACCATCTTCTATGGTGGTGGAATACTGCAGAAGGCACGGTCTCTGCACAATAGGCTTATTTGGAAATCTGCTCTAAATCTACTTATACTAGTTAGTGGTGGCATGTACAGATATGGAAATGGAGTATTCCACCTACAATGAGGATTTTTATCTGGCTGATGTTGGCGGAGAAGATCCTGATATGGCCCAATTTGCAAAGGAGGGGGTTCTCCGGTCCAGGCATATGTCCGCTATGTCTCCATGATGCGGAATCACTGGTCCATTTGTTTATATTGTGCCCATTTACTGCGACTGTATGCCAATATTTGGGGGATCCATTTGCTGCCATATATTTTGATCAACAATCCACTATCCAGATATGGTTCAAAGATATCTGCAATTTTGACAAATACCTGGGGGTGCTGGCGTGTCTTTTATTTTGGACGATCTGGAGGACGAGAAATAGACTTATTTTTTATGACATTGCGACAGAGGCAAGCAGGGTGGCATGCTGGGTACGTACACTCTCCTCTAAGTATGCTTGCACTCTAGGTGGAGCTCCATCCAGTGTTGACCATCTTCCACATCCTCCTCGACTTATGCGATCTGGAAATCGTGCAAGGTTTGACGGTGCTGCCTCGGCTTCATCCAGAAAATGTGGTGCTGGGGCATATATTGAACTCACCAATGGAGATCAAATAAAGCTCTGGTTTCATGGTGGTGATGGAACAAATACGAAAGGGGAACTTTTATCGATGTGGCTTGCACTTTTTTTCTCTTCTAAAGCTAAGATTACCTTGGAGCAAGCTGCGGGTGACTCGATGACCATCATGAATTGGGATAATGCTCAAGTACCTATAAATGCCTTGGCACTTTCAACTTCATTGGATCAAACTATGTCACTTATATGGCTATGTCCACAGACATCCATTATCCATATTTTCCGTGAACACAACACTGTGGCGGATTCACTATCCCGTTGTGGTCTTGGGTCTGATGCTGGTAGGATATATTATGAGATTCTGGAGGGAAACTTTCCCTCTCGGGGATTCTGGAATCTTTTTACTGTTTGATGGTTTTATTTTCATTTTGTTGGCGATAGGCCTTGACTTTTCTGTATCATCACCTTTGTATATTATTTTTCTTCTTTCTTTCGGACCTTTTGAGGCTTTTGTATCTCCTGGGGGATTGGTATATCCCGGTTTCACAATAACCCGTGGTTGGGGTGGTTCATTTCTCTCAATTTTGGAGACCTGGTGTGGTCTCGGCTTACATGTGGCATGTTGGGGCTTGGATTTATGTTATGTATTTGGTGATTAGTACCTCTATACTTTTTCAATAAAGTATGTCTTTTTCGTTGTGAAAAAAAATTATAGTGATGAGTTTTTCGTTGACCATCTATTATTTGCTATGACCAAGTACACAATAGGAAAGCATGCAATATGTACAGCAATGTACACAGTAAAAGAGGTAACATTGCATTTAGCGAACCAAACCATATTGTATGGTTTGCTTTGCTACAAGTGACACTTAAATGTTCATGCCATCTTATGGTAGTGTTTTTTTTTCATAAAAAAATCACAATTTATATATTAATAAAAAAATCACATTGGCCCATGCACCTGTAGACCTTTTCTTTACAAAAGTAGACAAAAAACATGCCACTAATGTGTTGAATACTCAGTATGAAAGCGCAAATAAAAAGTTCCTAAGATAATCTTCTCATGAAAACTATCAAAATAATTCTTATAATCAATACATAGGGTGACATAGGTAATCTTGTTTGTATGCCTCTCATGGAATGAGATTAGTGATATCAAGTATATATCAAAAAAATATGAAGAAACATATAACCTGTAAAAAAAGATGGAGAGCACCACCAAAAACCAATCATGTGCTTTATGCAAATCATCCCATATAGGGACTTGGATAAAATTCTATTAGGATATCATTGTTCAACTCCCACCTATGCTAGATGCCATCTCCAACCTGTACTCTGGACTTGGACAGCTGATCTGCCAAACGGATCCTTTCTCTATAGATGTGCTGAAAAGAAACCACTTGGAAAAGATTATCTATATGGATAATATCCTCAAATAAGGGCCTTAGTTGTATATAGGATTTGGAGGCCTTTTTTGGCTCATCCAATCAATCACCAATTTTTAGTCCCCAAAAATCTATAATTTTTTAACCCCATAAGAACCAACAAGTAGAAGAGTTAACATTAAAGTCGTTAGTTCAACTCTGCTATTTGAACTCATCCCTAGGTCAACAGAAAATTTAAGCTAGTGAGTGTTTGATTTGTATAGGATAACCCCAACACCCCCCATGGTCGGATTGCCATGGGATGCACCATCAAAATATGCCCATCCTCTTAATTTATCAATCTGCTCCTCAACTATCCTTCTTCCTTTTCTAGCATCATCAATTTGTGGGAAGTGACTAAGGATAGCCAATCTTTTGTTGTGTACACTGAAGGATCAATGTATACTTCCTCAAAAGTGGCCTTGTTCCTAGCTAACTAGGTTCCCCATATAAAAATGATTGGTAGAGCTGGAAAATACTTATTGACTTAGTTATTGATCCATCCCTTTAGGGAAGCCTATCAGAGTTGCATACTCCCACATCTTTGAGTTGTAAGGGTAGGTGGTAGATAAATGTGTAAGGGTTTCATTTCCTGCAATTTTGGCAATGCATGTGTTACATTTCCTACAATCTTGTTTAAAAGGAGAGTAAGTGTTACACCCGAAAACATAATAATGAAGTGGTGTAATCACAAGGTATTCCAACAATGTAGGGAAGATGTTCTTAGGGCCAGGCATACATTTACTTTACTTGAGTCTGGAAATAACACGAGAATAAGCATCTCAAATATAATAGGCCACATTGTCTTCTATTGAAATGAAAATGCTTGAGTCTGAAAATAACATGAGAATAAGCATCTCAAATATAATGGACCACATTGTCTTCTATTGGAATGAAAATGCAAGGATTGAATTTCTTTAAAGGAAAATGCAAGGATTAAATTTCTTTGGGGTAGAAATAGAATGCATAGCATTGCAAAGATATATGGTAACTTAGAGATTATTCTCTGCTTAAATGTGAATCTTTATTAATTTAATTATTTATTTTATGATATATTATTATTATTATTTATATTAAAGATAGAAAGTCAACTCTTTTTTAATTTTAAACTTATTAATATTAAGTTGGACGCATTTCTTCCAAAACATACCCTACCCTAGAATACAGGTCACTTCTCTTGGTTCAATTAACAAGTCACAAATTAGTTCAAGATCAACAGCATGACAATTCTTTTGCACTTTGGTTTATTAATGATCAAACAAAAATATTTTGCACATTGGTTTATTAATGATCAAACAATCTTTAGTTGGCCGTGTGATATTGATATTTTAGTAACTGATAGTGTTTTTATAGTCCCTTCCATAGCAGGGTAACTATTCTATTCGATCAACGTTGACTGTGTATTAGTTATGATTGACTGAACCTGCAATATACATTTTAACCAAAGTTTCAAACATTTTTTTTTTATTAATATAATAATCAATTTTTTGTGGAATTTGATTGGCTTATAATTTGAAGCGTTATTGTCGCAGCGGCGATGTAGGTATTGGGAACCAAACTGTGTATAAATGCAAAGGTGGTGACATTCGGTGACATTTGGTTAAAATGAAATGTGTATAAATGCCAAGGTGGTGACGTTTGGCCTCTACATTAATTTCGGCATTAGGCATTGATTTGTGTTCCGGCATCTCACTACTTGGGCCACTGCATTTTAGCTCCTCATTAAATTATAATTGATTTGAGCATTGATTTTTGTTCTATCTAGCATCTCACCTCTCACTGGCTTACCTCATTGCTTAGCACCACCAGCCTGCACCCTTACTGCACAATCCTTCACAGCCACCGCCACAGCCTCTTAAATTTCTTTATGCGATTGAGAAGGCAGTCTTTTCTTTATGTTGAGGTGTTGAGCTAAGATGATGAAGAGGAGGTTGTATTAATGTTCAAGAAATTGAAGCAATTGTTGATGCTACGGCGTTGAGCTAAGATGAGGGCGAGGAGGTTGTATTACTTTTCAAGCAATTGTTGATGCTCCGAGGCAGTTTTACTGTTGAAGCAATTGAAATACTTGTTGATGAAGCTTCAGATTTTGTTCCCACCCTTCCCATCCATTAGTAGCAATAAAGCATGCAGTAAAGCCCATACTGGTACAACTACAAGTATTTGACATTTCATTTGAAACAAAGTATACAGTTTCGGGTCAATCCATGAAGGTGGTTCACAATTTTTGGCAAGTGGAGTGGAAAAAATTTGGGCTGCTAACCCTCGATCAAGGTATTTTAAAGCCCTTGATAGAGCTATTAAAACCTTGATCGAGGGTTTTCAAATACCTCGATCGAGGGATTTAAAGGACCTCAATCAAGGGTTTTAAAATACCTTTATTGAGCAGTTGTTTAAATGCTCAATCGAGTTGCTGAGACAGTGAAAAAAAAATGGTCATGGCTGGCCGGCCAGCCGGCCCTGTTCCAACGACAGTGACCCAACGAAGAATCTTGAATGAGGCCGTGAGCTCGACCAAATAGATGAGATCACCATGCCATGCCACTACGCCATGTCGTCCACTCCAGTAGGTAAGTGGGCCATAAACCCCCAATTTATTTTTAAAATTAAATTTAATTTCTTGTGTTTTTTTTTATATAAATTTGTATCAACCGGCAACATTTATGCTGTCGGTTTTATTTCTAAATGTGTATTGGCAAGCAGAAATGATGTCGAATTACACATTTGGAAATAAAACCAGCAACATTTAATAAATGTTATCGATTGCCATTTTTTTTTCAATAAATTTGAAAACCATTTGAAAACTGATTGAAAACATGTGTAGCAATTTTAAATTTATGTTTTATGTTTTAAATTTTAAATTTAGGTTGTATTTATTTTTTCAAGTTATTAATATTTTTGTTTATATCAATCGGCAGCGTTTATGCTATCGGTTTTATTTTAAATTGTGTATTGGCAAGCATAAATGCTTCCTGTTTTTTTTCAATCCTCTTAAAATGCCAGGGAGATTGAAAAAAAATATACATATTTCAAAATAAAACCGGTAGCATAAACGTTGTCGGTTAAACGTTCCCGGTAGCGTTTATGCTACCGGTTTTATTTTAAAATGTGTATTGGCAAGCATAAATGCTGCTCATTTTTTTTCAATCCTCTAAGAATGCCAAGAGGATTGAAAAAAAAATACATATTTCAAAATAAAACCGACAACATAAACGTTGCCAGTTAAACATTCATGGTTTTTTTCCAATATAAGGTCATATAACCATGTAACAAAAACCATTAACATTATAAAAAAAAACATTTGAAAACCTTTGAAATTGAAATTGAAATTTTAAATTAAAATTGAAATTGAAATTTTAAATTAAAATTGAAATTTTAAATTAAAATTGAAGTTGAAATTTTTAATTAAAATTGAAATTGAAATGTTAATTACAAATTTCAATTGCAATTGAAATTGGAATTGGATTTGTAAGTGGAATTGCAATTGCAATTGCAATTGGAAATTGAAATTGAAATTCGAAATTTGAAATTGAAATGAAACTGAAAATGAAATTGATATTGGAAATTGATATTGGAAATTGATATTGAAATTTGAAATTTGAAATTTTTAAATTTGAAATGAAATTGAAATTGAAAACTGAAAACTGAAATGGAAATGGAAATTAAAATTGAGAATTGGAAATGGAATTAGAATTGGAAATGGAATTAGAATTGGAAATCGAAATTGCAATTGAAATTGCAATTACAATTTCAATTTGAAATTTGAAATTTGAATTTGATATTGAAATTGAAATTGAATTTGAAAATTGACATTTGAAATTGAAATTGGTATTGGAAACTGGAAATGGAAATGGAAATCGAATTGAAATTGAAATTGGAAGTGGAAATTTAAAATTTAAAAATTGCAATTTGAAATTTGACTTGTGACTTATCAGCGTTCAACGATCACAATTACAATTTGAAATTTCAAAATTGAAAATGAAAATGAAAACCAAATTGAAATTGAAATTTATGTTGAAATTGAATTTGAAATTTGAAATGAAATTGAAATTGAAATGTAAACTGAAATTGAAATGGCATTGGAATTAGAATTGGAATTGGAATTGGATTTCAAAATTGAAATCGAAATAGAATTTGAAATTGAAATTAGAACTTGAAATTTCAAATCGAAAACTGAAGATGAAATTGAAATTGAAATTGACATTGGAATTGCATGTGAAATTGAAATTTGAAATACAAATTTGAAATTAAATTGAAAATTAAATTGAAGATGAAATTGAAATTTGAAATTGAAACATAAATATGAAATTGAAATTGAAATTTGATTTTGGAATTTGAAATTGAAATTGAAAATGAATTTGGAATTGAATTTGAAATTGAACTTTGAACTTTGAAATTGAAATTGAAATTTGAAATTGAAATTGAAATTTGAAATTTGAAATTGAAATTGAATTTGAAATTGAAATTCAATTTGAATTTGAATTTGTATTGAATTTGAAATTTGAATTTGAATTTGAAATGTGAAATTTGAATTTGATTTTGAAATTGAAAAGTGATGTAGAGAGTTCTCAAGAGAGAACTTCATTGCTTCATGCTCGGCGGAGCACAAGAGGTTCTAAAGTCGCCCAACAGGGTGGCCATCAACAATGCTCTCGTTCACTGAGGAGCGAGGCCACACCGGGGTCAACTGCCACTGGTGGTAGCATCATGAGAGATAGTGTGTCGGTTCATCCCAACAATGTACATATTGATCCCGAGGAGGAGGATGTGCGCCAAGACACAGGTACATTAGGTGCATATTTTTTTAGATACACTTTCAGTAAATTTTTATTATAGAATGCATTGAATTTCACTTGCAAGTTATAATATATATTTTCACTAACATTTGTGCTTTGGTTTGGATCGCAGGTGCATCTACTGGATCATATGATGATGAGGTTGCACGCATCACTCTTGCTATATTACCACCCAGCGAGAGTGGGTGCAATAATGCGTGTGCACACTTAGGGAGGATTCTCCCACTAGACGCTCATTATTCATGATGCTATCGGCAGTTGATGATATGTTGGACCTCTACAAAAAAGTGGGACCTCTTAGTGACATTTGGCATTTTACATGCCAGAGGAGAAGACAGGATGTCATGGGCCCCCATAAATGGGCAGATGTCGAAGGTACCACAAAAGGGCATGACATAAAGGGTACTTTGTTCGACATCCCTCATGACCGCCCTACTGGTCAATCGCTTAGAATCAAGGATTTTAAGCTCGAGGCCACTGCACCATATGTGTATGATAGATTCATCAGAGCATGGAGCATGTTCCCCCACCATGACCAGGTCCCTTTCTACTTTCAAAAACACATATATGCAGAGTTTGTTCTAGACATGCACCCGGACTACACTAGCACGGGATCTAATTTATTTGGTGTTGGTAGGGGACATCCCTACCAATGTCCTGGGGCTCGTAGAGACCCTGCTTTCGTTCCACCCCCTTCGAGGTTGGTGTTGAATATTGTAACTTCTAAGAATATTATATTTGTACATTATTATTCCGGAGATGTTTCATCCCTCCGAGGTGACTCTATTATGTATCTGGAGATGTTTATTCCTCCGATGGTTTGTGGTAACTAGGGTTATTAGACCCACCATGTGGGGGTCGGCCCTGATTTTATATTTTAGGGGTTGTTAGATTTCTCCAAGAGAGGTCGGCCCCATTAGAGATTTTGGTCAGTCGGGAACTAGTATAAATAGAGGAGGAGAGCTCCTCATTTGACACACTCACACAACTCAGAAAAGTAGCACACTTGTGTCTGGGAGGTCTGCACAGGAGGTAGAGAAGGAGGTCAAGTCTTGGAGCACATCTTGTATTTTGGTTGATCATGTTATTGAGGAAAGCTTTGCTGGGTTTTCTACCCCATGAGGGTTTCCCAGGGTAAATTCTGTGTCTATCTTGTGATTATGTTTCTTTCAGTGATCTTGCTAGTCTATTTGGTTTAAACTTAACATGGTATCAGAGCTAGCCTGAATAGAACATCTTTCACAAGGTGAAATTATGTTTCTCTCTCTCCAAAAATTAGGGTTTCTGCAAAAGTTAGTATTTTTGAATTCTGGTTGCATGGCTGATTAGCCCTTCTAAAGATCTATCTTTTGAGCCTTGGATCGAAGTTTTTGGTTGGGTAGAACTCCGGGAAAGTCAAACCCTAGTTTTACCAAAAGTGCGATAAACCAGAAATTATGTTGCAGTTCCGGAAAAGTGAAAAGTTAAAATTTCCGGGTAAGTACTACTCTATCTCTTATCTCTTGGACTCCCCCAAGAGAAGATGGCTCCAAGCACTAAGCTTGAAGACAAGCTAGAAGGTATAGAAAATTTTCGGGCATGGAAATACAAAATTCGTCTCATTCTTGAAGAGAATGATCTTGCTCATTATGTCAAGGATGAAGTTGCAGAACCTGAAGGAGATGAAGCCAAAGAGAAGCATAGGAAGGATTTGATTAGGGCTAAGAGAATCATAGCTGATTCTATTAAAGACCACTTGATTCCCCAAGTGGCCTCCAAGAAGACTCCAAAGGAAATGTATGATGCCCTAGGAAGAATATATGAAGGAAAGAACATCAATAGGAAGATGAACCTAAGGACTCAGTTGAAGAGTACCAAGATGCACAAAGGAGAATCCATTCAAGACTACTTCTCAAGGGTATCCCAAATCAAGGAGCAACTAGATGCCATTGGTGATACTCTTGATGAAGATGAACTTGTGATGACTGCTCTAAATGGTCTCACTAGACCTTGGGAATCATTCATACAAACTATGTGTGCCAGAAAATAAAGCATGAAGTTTGATGTAGTATGGGAGGATTGTGTTCAAGAAGAGGCTAGGGTAGCCAACAGAGAAGCTCTTCTCAAAGAGGATGACCAAGCCTTGGCCACCCCCACCAAAAGAGGAAAAAGGGGTCACTTCAAGAAAGTGAACCACAAAAGGTCTCAACCCTCTCATGGATTCAAAAGGAAAGGAGGAACAAACTCAGAAAGAGACCTCTCCACAGTCCAATGTTTTAATTGTCTTAAACTAGGACACTATGCTAGAGACTGTACTTTACCAAAAAAGAAGAAGAAGAAGTTTGTTCACAAAAGACATCATGCACATATGGCAGAAGATGATAGTGAAGAAGAAGTAGGAGAAGAAGAAGAAGAAGAAGAAGAGGAAAGGCCTCGAAGGAAAAGATCTAAAGTAAGGAAAGAAGATTAAGAAGAATATGTCCTATTTTCTGCACTCTCTAGATCTATGTCTCCTGGTGAAGATACATGGATCATTGATAGTGGTGCTTCAAAGCACATGACAGGTCAAAAGAAAACTCTCTCAAGACTTGAAGAAAAGTCTTCACCACAAAAGGTATCTCTAGGAGATGATTATCAATATCCCATCAAGGGAATTGGTGAAGCAAGCTACAAGCTTGATTCTGGAACACCCTTGAAAATGAAAGAAGTTCTATATGTACCAGGTTTAAAGAAGAACCTACTCTCTATCTCAGCACTAGATAAGAAAGGTTTTAGAGTGGCTTTCATAGATGGAGAAGTACTCATGTGGTCCAAAGGAAAATCAATTGAAGATGCAATTATCATTGGTGAAGAAGAAGGAGGTCTCTATAAGCTCAAGGGACATACAGAAGTTGCCCTTGCTCATGAAACCTCTAGCCCCAGTGGGCTATGGCATAGAAGACTAGCTCACATTAACTACAAAGCCTTACCCTATGTAAGCAAGGTGGTCATAGGATTACCAGATTTGAAGGTTGATCATAATGGCTCATGTAAAGGTTGTAAGAAAGGGAAGAATGTCAAGAACCCCTTTCCAAAGAGTGAAACAAAGACTAAGAACATTTTGGAGCTAATACACTCAGATGTATGTGGACCAATTCCCACCACTTCCTTAAGTGGGTTTTAGTACTATCTCTCATTCATTGATGACTATTCAAGGAAGAATTGGATATACTTTCTAAAAGGTAAGAATGAAGTCTTTGGAAAATTCAAAGAATTCAAGGCCCTAATAGAAAATCTCTCAGAAAAGAAATCAAGATTCTCAGAATAGATAATGGCGGAGAATATACTTCAAAGAACTTTGAAGACTTTTGTAAAGAAGCCGGAATTAAGAGGGAACTAACCACTCCCTACAATCCCCAACAAAATGGGGTTGCTGAGAGGAAAAATAGAACCATCATGGAAGCTGTAAAGACTATGATACATGACCAAGATCTACCCATGTATCTATGGACTGAAGCAGCTAGGACAGCAGTCTATGTGCAAAATAGACTATCCCATAGTGCTCTTGAATTCAAAACTCCAGAAGAAGTGTTTACAGGAAAGAAGCCTGAGGTAAGTCATCTTAAAATATTTGGGTGTCCTGTGTACATCCACATTCCAAAAGAAAAGAGAACCAAGTTGGATCCTTCTGGTAAGAAGGAAATATTTGTTGGTTATTGTGAATCATCCAAAGCCTTCAGAATTTACATACCAGGTTTTCATCATATAGAAATAAGTAGAGATGTAACATTTGATGAAGAAGCAACTCTCAAGAAATCCAGGAAGTGCCAACTTGAAGAAATCTATGAAGAAGATACACCTCCTAGAATCACAGAGGTTGTGCACATCCCTGAATATGATTCACCAGAGGATCATGACATGTTGGAACCACAAGAACCTCCTATTACAGATTTATCTAAGAAAAGAAGGCTAGCATGGGCTAGAGATATTATTCAAGGAGCTGAAAGATATGGAGCTCCTGAAGGATCCACTAGAGAAAGAAAGAAACCAAAGCTAGTATCCAACTACATGGCCTTGATGTGTGATCTTGTGGATCAACAACCTACTAGCTATGAAGAGCTAGCTCAGAAGAAAGAATGGGTAGAAGCAATGACAGAAGAATATCAGTCAATAATGAAAAATGATGTTTGGGATATAGTTCCCAAACCAAAAGATAAAAGTGTGGTTTCTTCCAAATGGATTTTCAAGATAAAACATGCTGCAGATGGTAGCATTGAAAAATACAAGGCAAGATTTGTAGCCAGAGGATTCTCTCAGAAGGAGGGAATTGACTATGAAGAAACATTTGCACCAGTTGCTAGGTATACTTCAATTAGAACTATCATGGCACTTGCATCTATGATGAAGTGGAAATTACACCAAATGGATGTTAAGACAACTTTTCTGAATGGTGTAATTGAAGAAGAAGTGTACATAGAGCAACCACAAGGGTTTGAGGTTAAAGACGGGAGAACTCATGTATGCAAACTGAAAAAGGCATTATATCGATTGAAGCAAGCTCCCAGGGCTTGGTATGAAAGGATTGACAATTTCTTAACAAGCATGGGCTTTACCAAGAGTAAAGCTGACCCCAATCTTTATCTCAAAGTGATGGATGATGAACCAGTTATACTGTTGTTATATGTAGATGATCTATTTCTAACCGGAAATGAGAAACAAATTATTGAAAGCAAGAAGAAGCTTTCTTCAGAATTCAAGATGAAATATCTCGGATTAATGCACTATTTCTTAGGTCTAGAAGTATGGCAAGAATCAAAAGGAATCTTTCTAAATCAAGGTAAGTATGCTGTGGAGATTCTAAAAAGATTTGATATGTTGGAGTGTAAAGCCATGGCCACTCCCATGGACTCCAACTTGAAATTATTAGTTAATGACTCATCGGAATTAGTGGACCTAACTCTATATAGACAAATCATTGGGTCTTTGATGTATTTAACAAATACCAGGCCAGATATATGCTTGCTTTGTTGTAAATACCCTAAGTCAGTATCTAGTGGAACCTAGAAAGGTTCACTTAATAGCTGCAAAGCATGTAATGAGGTACCTAAAAGGTACATTAGATTTTGGTCTATATTATCTTGGAGGTCATGAACTCATATTACATGGTTACTCAGATTCTGATTGGGCAGGAAATGTCTCAGACAGAAAGAGTACATCAGGTGGATGTTATGGTCTTGGATCTGCCATGATCTCATGGTTCAGCACGAAACAATCTAGTGTGGCTCTCAGTACTGCTGAAGCAGAATATATAGCTTCCTGCTCTGCCAGCTGTGAAGCAGTGTGGCTTCGAAAGCTATTATTTGGAGCGTTTGACTTAGAAATGGATCCCACTGTGATTATGTGTGACAATCAAAGTTGCATTAAGATGACAGAAAATCCTGTATTCCACGATAAGTCAAAACACATAGAGATCCGATACTTTTATATACGAGATATGGTGCAGAGAGGAGCTATCAAGCTCGAGTATGTGAGCACTGAGGATCAAATTGCTGATATCTTGACCAAACCTCTATCTCGAGTGAAATTTGAATACTTCCGAGACAAGCTTGGTGTAATTCAAAAGGACCCTCCTCGAAAGGGGGAGTAGTATAGTCACTGATGATGAGATTGTCTCATCAAAAGCAAGGTCGATGATGAGGATACTTGTTTACTACACCTGGATACTTAGAAATATTTAGATTTAGGACTCTTATACTTAGAATACTTATTTTTACTTGTTTTACTTTTGATGATAGATGTATTAGTGAGAATACATGCTTTTGATGATCGATGTATTATTGAGAATACCTGCTTTTGATGATCGATGTATTAGTGAGAACACATGCTTTTGATGATGGATGTATTAGTGAGAATACATGCTTTTGATGATGGATGTATTAGTGAGAATACATGCTTTTGATGATACATGTATTGGTAAGAATACATACTCTTGATGATACATGTATTGATTAATGTACTTGTATGGCTGAGGATACTTGTACCTGTATTGATGAGGATACATGTGAGGATTGCATCATCCTTGAACACATGTTCTAAAGTGACCCGTAGACAGATGTCTCCGAGAAAGAAGAGGGATTGTATCATCCTTGAACACTTGTTCTAAAGAGAGCCGTAGATGCATGTCTTCGAGAATGAAGTCCTTGGTGGACATGTGAGGATTGGATCATCCCTAGAATTCACTCCTAAAGAGAGCCATAGACATGATGTCTTTGATAATGAAGTCCTGAATGAACAGGTAGGGGATTGTATCTTCCCCGAACTTCGGTCCTAGAATTGAGCCGTAGACATGATGTCTTCGATAATGAAGTCCTGAATGAACAGGTAGGGGATTGTATCTTCTCCGGACTTCGGTCCCAGAATTGAGCCGTAGACTGATGTCTTCGATAATGAAGTCCTGAATGAACAGGTAGGAGATTGTATCTTCCCTGGACTTCGGTCCCAGAATTGAGCCGTAGACATGATGTCTTCGATAATGAAGTCCTGAATGAACAAGTAGGAGATTGTATCTTCCCCGGACTTCGGTCCCAGAATTGAGTCGTAGATTGGGTCTCCGATAATGAAGTCCTCAATGAACAGGTAGGGGATTGTATCTTCCCTGGACTTTGGTCCCAGAATTGAGCCGTAGACTGGGTCTCCGATAATGAAGTCCTGAATGAACAGGTAGGGGATTGTATCTTCCCCGGACTTTGGTCCCAGAATTGAGCCGTAGACTGGGTCTCCGATAATGAAGTCCTGAATGAACAGGTAGGGGATTGTATCTTCCCTGGACTTCGGTCCCAGAATTGAGCCATAGAATGGGTCTCCGATAATGAAGTCCTGAATGAACAGGTAGGGGATTGTATCTTCCCTGGACCTTGGTCCCAGAATTGATCCGTAGACTGATGTCTCCGAGAATTGAAGATAGGATTGCATCATCCCTAGACATGAGACTTGTCTTAAAATGATAAGGACTGATCATCCTGGAACTTGATATGGATTGTATCATCCATGGACCTATGTCCTAAAGAGAGCAAGATTGATCATCCTGTAATATGATCGTGTGTATTGCAGAATATATTGTAGATCGATCCAGATGTCGATGATCATATGATGACGATGCTGATGATCGTGTGATGACGATGCTGATGATCGTGTGATGACAATGTTGATGATCGTGTGATGACGATGTTGATGATCACGTTATGATGATGTTGATGATCGTGTGATAACGATGCTGATGATCGTGTGACGACGATAATGATCATATGATGATGATGCTGATGTTCCAGTAACTGGCTGAGTCACTGATGATGATGAATTGAAGAAAGCTTTCGATGATTTATAGATGTATCATGTATGATGTAGTCGATGACTCCTTGCTCCTGCAGATGTTGTTATAATATCCTTCTCGTTAAGGGGGAGTGTTGAATATTGTAACTTCTAAGAATATTATATTTGTACATTATTATTCCGGAGATGTTTCATCCCTCCGAGGTGACTCTATTATGTATCCGGATATGTTTATTCCTCCGATGGTTTGTGGTAACTAGGGTTATTAGACCCACCATGTGGGGGTCGGCCCTGATTTTATATTTTAGGGGTTATTAGACTTCTCCAGGAGAGGTCAGCCCCATTAGGTATTTTGGTCAGTCGGGAACTAGTATAAATAGAGGAGGAGAGCTCCTCATTTGACACACTCACACAACTCAGAAAAGTAGCGCACTTGTGTCTGAGAGGTCTGCACAGGAGGTAGAGAAGGAGGTCAAGTCTTGGAGCACATCTTGTATTTTGGTTGATCATCTTATTGAGGAAAGCTTTGCTGGGTTTTCTACCCCATGAGGGTTTCCCAGGGTAAATTCTGTGTCTATCTTGTGATTATGTTTCTTTCAGTGATCTTGCTAGTCTATTTGGTTTAAACTTAACAGTTGGTACCTATTCCAAAGAGGGTGGTCATCGGGGAAGGGGACGTGACACAGTCATCTGACCTTGCTACAACGGCTAAGCAGGGGATAGCAGACTCGTTGTTCACTGCCATGGGCAGTGCTGTTGTTGTTATGTAGGGAGAGGCATCTAGACCACCCCCTGCACCTGCACAGCCATAGATAGAGTGGGTAGATGATCATCTGCTCGATTTTTTAAATGATCAGGCCATATGGGCGTATGCTCGTTTAGCCTGAGATGCATATTTTCAGATGTATCGTAGATACAGTGCTTCAGGATAGGTATATTTTTGTACAATTATGTATATATGCTTTCATGTTACATCATATTATATGTCGTAAATTGAATGCTCAATAATACTTAAGGGGTGTATTTTATTGCTCCATGCAGGGGACCACATACATGGATGATCTCTTTCGTAGTGAGCCATCGGTTGGTCCATCCACTCATCCCCACCGGCCGAACACAATAGTCGAGGTAAGTTATAATTTATGTTCCAATTTAATTTTTGTTTATTAATATCAGTTTAAATAATTTATTATTTAATTCTTAATTTGAGACATTATGTTTTAGAGCCTAACTTTGAATTTCAAATTGTACATGGCAAAGGCAAGGACGTTGCTCAAGATGATACACATGAGGACCGTGAAGGTCCTGATCAACCAGGCCTAGACACAGAGGTGAGTTTTAATATATGTTCCATCTCATTTCACATTTAGTAATTTCATTTTATAATTTATCTTTTAATTCTTGAATTATAAATTTTATGTTTTAGTTAAATAATTTTTAATAAATCTAACTTATTACATGTAATGGAATCTTACACAGCCATCACTACAGATGGGTGTCGATGCCGCAATCAATTTCTCAGATGATTGGGATACAGCTTGACCACGTGGTCCTGATGAGGGTCCATCTACCCATATTCCGACCCAGATGCCGAATATCACCATTGACTCAACTTAGGTGATTTTTTCATCCATCCATTAAAAATTTCCACTTCTTGTTGAATATTATGCATTGGTCAAAATATAACTAACTTACAAAGTTCACAATTTTAACTTTTACAATATGTTGAGATCGAGGCCTTCTTTCATAGTTTACCGCCTCAAGGCCAGCATGGGCCTACTATAGGTGAAGGCGGTCACAGGGCCGATCAAGGGCCTCGTGGGGGTAGCCGCCAATGAGTTTATGATGTATACATTTCCATGTTTTGGATACTTTAATATTTTGGATGTTTTCATGTTTTGGATGATCTATACAGACATATGCTTTCATGTACATGTGTTTTGGATGATCTATACTTTGGATATGAACTTTTCCATATATTTTGTTATATATTTTACATATATTTCATCATATTGATGTCTTCATGTGTATTTTGTATCTTGATTAAATGAAGTTGATCGTCTTTTATTTTGCATCTAAATATAGTTATTAAACTTACATTATGTTTGGTCATTTCAATTGCAAATTTAATGTAGAGTGATTACAATATAAAAGTTCAATCTCAATTACATTACAATTGCAAATTCAAAATTTTAAATTAAATTGTACATTACAATTTAAAATTTAAATTACAATTTTACATTAATGTGTAAATGTAAATGGTTCTCTAATAAATGGGTAAATGAGTAAATGACACTTCTACTAGTGTGTGCCAATGGTTCTCTCTTAGAGGCGATCTCTCCTAATTTTGGGAAATAATTTGTCAAAAAACAAAAAGAAATCAATAGTAAATGTAGGAAATATTATGAGCATGAGAATGATGAATTCTTATAGAATATAGAGCTCATTGAATGATTTATCTTGAAATAATCACAACTTATCACAAATTCTACTAAGATACCTTGTCCAAAGGCATTTTTGGTTTGCAACATACCATATATTTTACAAAATCAAAGATATTTTCCGTCAAAACAAAAACCATATTATTAAAACATACATAAAGAATAATGTGTTAAGCATGGGTTCTACTTATAAACCATACCTATAATGACTTTCCAATGATCTTGTTGCAAGTGATTGTAAGCTAGGTAATTTCTTAAAAACTCTCCCTCCGTAAAATTTATGGTTTCACTACCAATAAGTTGCAATCATGATTATAAGAGAGTACATATAAGGTATTAGCATAATCTAGACTCCAGCCCAAAGTATAGAGAATTTAAAGACTATGAAATCATAACATAATATATCAATGAACTAGAGTATAAAACCAACACCAATAACCTATCATGAAACTCGAATCAAACCCTTGAAAGTTCACCAATAGATACCTCTTACCTCTCACCAAAAATGTTAGACTTGCACCCTCTTGTCCTTTTGTAATGAAAAAAGACCCCCATATTTGGAACATCTAGTAGGGTACAATATAGAGAATTTGGGGTGTAACACCTCTAGTAAGAAAATTCCACAAGAATCTAAAATCCCTCATGCAACCAAAATATGTCCATAAAGCAATCCATATTAAACTTTCAATAGGGTTGCTTCACTGGGGGTCCTCACAAAGCAACCCAAGGATGTCCACAATGCCACCATATCAAGATCTATAAGTCTTCCAAGGGGACTCAAAGAGAGGAATTCTTCGACAAGCAAATGTCTGCATATTAATCAACCCCTTCACCAAACAATGCCCATAATGAAACTAAAGAAATTAAGTGTCTCCACTCAACCTCCCACTTAAAGATATATATTGAGATATAAAATCAATTAAAATTTTCTATAGAAGGCAGGACACATCCCTTCCTGGGTTGATAGCTGATTGAAATAAGGTATAAAATACTTCAAACTACAAGATGTCACCCTCTTCTAGCTCAATTTTTAAACTAAAATTGGGTTCCAAGGCTGATACTATACGTTTGATGAGGTTTTAGTACTATTGTTATGACCCAGACCTATTGCTTGAAGGCCAAAGAGAACCTAGACATGTTGTTTAGGGATGCTATCATCCACAATACTGCTCAACATCTATTTTAAGGTGATTTTCACAACTTTTTTACTGCTAAAAGGATCACAATGGGTACAAGTCTACTCCACAACTAATGTATGAGGGTTTCGACATATTCAAATCATGCCTAGACTACACCAGAACTTGGATTTGCTTATGTTTGTCAACAAAATTCACTAGAGAAAGCCCAGATTCAACCTAAATTTTCCTTTTTAGAGTCTGAAATTAACTTATATTGGGTTTTTGTTGTTAATTCATGGCTTAGATTTTCTAATTTAGGGTTTTTTTATCCTCTAAAGTTCCTCAAAACTGCGCATATCTACTTCTCTTATGTTGTCTTTTCCAACAATCAACCCAAAATTAGGAAGAGTAAGTGTTGTTGTAGGGCTATTTTGACCCTAAGAGTTTTCTAGATCAGGGAATCCACTCTGCCTTTTGCTTATTAAGGTCTGAAAAGTGCTCAAACTTGATAAATAAGGAAGTGGCTTGCATTTTAGAGGTTCCAAAGTGCCCACAACTTCATAATATTGTTGTTTCATCCCTTCTCAATTGTCAAACAAGGATGTTTTGTGCCCAGAAGTGACCAAAACCAGCTTTGTGCCCAGAAGTGACCAAAACCAGGTCATATTGAGATTGAATAGGGTTTATTGTTGTAGGATGAACCACTATGCCTCAAACAGTCCATATGAACATTCATCATCATCACTAGGGCACCAAAAAATAATCATTACGAATGATGTCACACCTCTTAAGAGTGTGATTAGAATCATACATGGACACCCATACAAAATGGGGGATAACAAACCCAACATTCCAAAGTTCTTACTATTAAGTGTCTACTCTCAAACTCCCACTTAAAGATATATATGGAGGTATAAAGTCATTTAAAATTTTCTATAGAAGGATGGACGCATCCCTTCCTGGGTTGATAGCTGATTGAAAAAAGGTATAAAATACTTCAAACTACAAGATGTCACCCTCTTCTAGCTCAATTTTTAAACTAAAACTGAGCTCCAAGGCTGATATTATAGGTTTGATGAGGTTTTAGTACTATTTTTATGACCCGGACCTATTATTTGAAGGCCAAAGAAAACCTAGACAAGTTTTTTAGGGATGCTATCATCCACAGTACTGCCCAACATCTATTTTTAGGTGATTTTCACAACTTTTTACTGATAAAAGGATCACAATGGATACAAGTCTACTCCAGAACTGATGTATGTGGGTTTGAACATATTCAAATCATGCCTAGACTGCACCGGAACTTGGATTTGCTTATGTTTGTCCACAAACTTCACTAGAGAAAACCCAGATTCAACCCAGATTTGGTTTTTTAGAGTCTGAAATTAACCTAGATTGGGTTTTTGTTGTTAATTCATGGCTTTGATTTTCTAATTTAGGGTTTTTTTATCCTCAAAATTCCCCAGGTCTACTTCTCTTATGTTGTATTTTCCAACAATCAACCCCAAATTAGGAAGAGTAAGTGTTGTTTTAGGGATATTTTTTCCCTAAGACTTTTCCAGATCAGAGAATCCACTTTGCCTATTGCTTATTAAGGTCTGAAAAGTGCTCAAACTTGAGAAATAAGGATGTGGCTTGCATTTTAGAGGTTCCAAAATGCCAACAAATTCATAATATTGTTGTTTCATCCCTTCTCAATTGTCAAACAAGGATTTTTTGTGCCCAGAAGTGACCAAAACCAGCTTTGTGCCCAGAAGTGACAAAAACTAGGTCATATTGAGATTGAATAGGGTTTACTGTTGTAGGATGAACCACCATGCCTCAAACAATCCATATGAACATTCATCATCATCACTAGGGCACCAAAAAAATTTATTATGAATGATGTCACGCCTCTTAAGAGTGTGATTAGAATCATACATGGACACCCAAACAAAATGGGGGATAACAAACCCAACATTCCAAAGTTCTTACTATTAAGTGTCTCCACTCAACCTCCCACTTAAAGATATATATTGAGGCATAAATTCATTTAAATTTTTCTATATAAGGCTGGACGCATCCCTTCTTGGGTTGATAGCTAGATGAAATAAGGTATAAAATACTTCAAACTACAAGATGTCACCCTCTTCTAGCTCAATTTTTGAACTAAAACTGGGTTCCAAGGCTAATACTATAGGTTTGATGAGGTTTTATTACTATTGTTATGACCCAGATCTATTGTTTGAAGGCCAAAGAGAACCTAGACATGTTGTTTAGGGATGTTATCATCCACAATACTACCCAACATCTATTTTAAGGTGATTTTCACAACTTTTTACTGCTAAAAGGATCACAGTGGGTACAAGTCTACTCCAGAACTGATGTATGTGGGCTTGAACATATTCAAATCATGCCTAGACTGCACCAGAACTTGGATTTGCTTATGTTTGTCCACAAAATTCACTAGGGAAAACCCAGATTCAACCCAGATTTGCTTTTTTAGGGAATGAAATTAACCTAGATTTGGTTTTTGTTGCTAATTCACGGCTTAGATTTTCTAATTTAGGGTTTTTTTAGCCTCTAAAGTTCCACAAAACTTCCCAAATCTACTTCTCTTATGTTGTTTTTTCCAACAATCAACCCAAAATTAGGAGGAATAAGTTTTGTTGTAGGGCTATTTTGACCCTAAGAGTTTTCCAAATCAGAGAATCCACTCCGCCTATTGCTTATTAAGGTCTGAAAAGTGCTCAAACTTGAGAAATAAGGATGTGGCTTTGATTTTAGAGGTTCGAAGTGCCCACAACTTCATAATATTATTGTTTCATCCTTCTCAATTGTCAAACATGGATGTTTTGTGCCCATAAGTGACCAAAACCATCTTTGTGCCTAGAAGTGACCAAATCTAGGTCATATTGAGATTGAATAGGTTTTACTACTGTAGGATGAACGACCATGCCTGAAACAATCCATATGAACATTCATCATCATCACTAGGGCACCAAAACATAATCATTATGAATGATGTCACACCTCTTAAGAGTGTGATTAGAATCATACATGGACACCCATACAAAATGGGGGATAACAAATGCAACATTCCAAAGTTCTTACTATTAAGTGTCCACTCAACCTCCCACTTAAAGATATATATTGAGGTATAAATTCATTTAAAATTTTCTATAGAAGGCTAGACGCATCCCTTCCTGGGTTGATAGTTGACTTAAATAAGGTATAAAATACTTCAAACTACAAGATGTCACCCTCTTCTAGCTCAATTTTTAAACTAAAACTGGGTTCCAAGGCTGATACTATAGGTTTGATGAGGCTTTAGTACTATTGTTATGACCCAAACCTATTGTTAGAAGGCCAAAGAGAACCTAGACATGTTGTTTAGGGATGTTATCATCTACAGTACTGCCCAACATCTATTTTAAGGTGATTTCACAACTGTTTACTGCTAAAAGGATCACAATGGGTACAAGTCTACTCCAGAACTGATGTATGAGGGTTTGAACATATTTAAATCATGCCTATACTACACCATAACTTGGATATGCTTATGTTTGTCCACAAAATTCACTAGAGAAAACCTAGATTCAACCGAGATTTTCTTTTTTAGAGTCTGAAATTAACCTATATTGGGTTTTTGTTGTTAATTCATGGCTTAGATTTTCTAATTTAGGGATTTTTTAGCCTCTAAAGTTCCTCAAAACTGCCCAGATCTACTTCTCTTATGTTGTCTTTTCCAACAATCAACGCAAAATTAGGAAGAGTAAGTGTTGTTGTAGGGCTATTTAGAGGTTCCAAAGTGCCCACAACTTCATAATATTGTTGTTTCATCCCTTCTCAATTGTGAGACAAGGATGTTTTGTGCCTAGAAGTGACCAAAACCAGCTTTGTGCCCAAAAGTGACCAAAACCATGTCATATTGAGATTGAATAGGATTTACAGTTGTAGGGTGAACCACCATGCCTTAAATAGTCCATATGAACATTCATCATCATCACTAGGGCACCAAAAAATAATCATTATGAATGATGTCACACCTCTTAAGAGTGTGATTAGAATCATACATGGACACCCATACAAAATGGGGGATAACAAAACCAGCATTCCAAAGTTCTTACTACCCGAGTCTTGTTGTTCTAGACTTCTTCATATCCTTAGTGTCTGCATGCGCTCGTTCGTTAAGAAGATTCACTAATTATTCATTGGTATACTGGGCTTGCCATGATATTGATAAATTACTTTTTTTACTGCAATTTTTTTTTTTATGGTAAAGAGAATCATTAGTAAACATGTAAAACATTCATGTATTCTAACTCTTGCAATGAAGCACAGGACATCGAGTACTTAGATTCTGGAGCGCTTTGTTGAATAACTCAGTTCCATACCTTCATTTGACGAAACATAATCAAGATCCTCATCTAAATTTGACATTTTATCAGTAGGTAACTCCTATTTTAGTGACACAGCATATTTTGGCAATATCTTATGGCTCTCAGTAGTCAATAAATGTCTTGGTTCATCCGCTAGATGCTCTATTGCATGCTGCAATACCAAAGTTACAGAAGTGTATTCCATATATGGAAATAGGAAAGAACATAATTCTCTTTTGAACCATAAAATATGCCCAATTGGTTTGGTAGTACTCATCCAATCTTGGAAAGAAAATATATAAGCCTATGCATGGGGCATGTAAAAGATTTGTACTTGGGAAAAATCACACTTCAAGATATTGATTTTACATTTGCCCCATTTTCAAAAATCACACATCAACGACATGGCTAATTTTATTCTTTCTTTATCATATGGATATTCTTGTTTTGGATGATTTCCTGGATTGAATTGTTGACATTGGTTTACATCTTACTCCTACACTGCAAATTTTAATGAGCAGGTTGATATTATTGATTTCACAATGGAAATTGGTATTGGGGATGGACTGCATATACATTCATGGCTAGGTGACCAGATCTGGCCTCCTAGGAACCCGTGCCGGTGTCCACACCCACACCCATACTGAGCACATACCAGGTGCAGGGATCTGTACCCAAAACACCCATTTGGGGTATTTGTTGACTGGGTGCTTTTCCATTATAGCCTATGATCTGTTGGGTGTCTGCTAGCAGCGGAAGTGCCCTCAACAGTTTTGGAGGTGGGAAGTTTCCCTTGCTGGGAAATAGACCAAGCAAGGTTGTCAAACCCCCACAAACAAAAAGACACAGCGGAAGAACATGCCATTTTGGGGAAATGAAGCCCCCTACTATTTTTCTCATCATCAGAAAGGACTGGATTTTCCTAGTCAAAGTATTTAACAACAACGTCAATTATGTGGATAAGATTTCCTCCAACCTGTGATCACCATGAAACCCCATATGATCCATGTTTTCCTGCCCTGGTTAAACCAATATAAGCTACGCCTCCTCAAATAATCCCATAAGAGAATGGGTATACAGTCACCAAATATAATTTTTATAACCCATTAAAACATTCCTGTTCTCTCGTTAGTGAAGAAATGTTTTCCTTTTTGTTCACCATTCCTATGAAAAAATCTTATCACAACAAATAATGTTTGCATATGTTTGTTTGTGTGTGTGTCTTTGATTATGGCCTTCAATGGCAGTCCCTTGAATGTCTATTAATCTGGAAGTTCAAGGTATTTGGATTCTGGAATCTTCTAAAGCCAATATAAGAGCTTAGGACCTTGTGAAAAGTTTCAACAATTGTTTTTGGCATAAATTGGAAAAATTTCTTGTCTCGTGGTTCCATTCCTATTGTGTTATTCTTATTATTTCATTTGATTGATGAACTGAGTATGAATTTATTGTACTCTTCTTATTTGTATTGGATGGAAATTTACATGGATTTTAGGTTTGGTTATTGTTTGGTTCATGTCTGCATGCATCCTTGATGAAGTGGAATGAACAAAACATTTACCATTTACAATGAGGAGGTTTTATTATGCAGATTCGAAATATCAAGTGTAATGAATTTATCATCACTTATGTATATCAAGATTAACTAGGACTGGAACTAGTGGCAGTACGTGGACAGTATTAGACATTCACCTAACAATCCCACAAGTGACAACTCGAAATCGATATCTAACCAATCACAATCAAGTTAACAAGGAGACGACCAGCAACGTACCTCATTGCCAGATGCTTCATTGAGGTTGAAGGTAATGATATGGGGGGTAATTTCTTTCCAATTATTGTGGATAAAGAAGATGTTTTTTCGCACACTAGAGAGGTATATTGATATGCCAAAACAAATCATGAACAGAAGGTTAAATGGTGGAAATATCTTGAAGTATGGTTGATTGTTAGTATGTATACTTTTTTTTTATGAGCATGGTAGCTTTGATCTTTGCTCGAATATTTTGGGTTTTGCAAACATTGTTGTTTGTAGCTGAAGTGCATGATGAAGGCGCTGAAATATTGAATTCCTGTGGAATATTGACAATCAAAGAGAGGAGCAGAGTTGCGTGAAAGATGAAGTCATGGAGTAGAGCCTGTGTTGAAGGATATTTGCCCCTATAGTTCATAGTTGAAGGAAGGGGCTGTGAATTGAGAGAGCTATTGTTAGGAATCATTGCAGGAGTACTACACTTGCGTGGAAGAAAAGAAGAGAGGTCTATGTTTGCTGATCAAATAGTTGTTGCAGAAGTCTGTGTGAAGGAGTAGCAATTTAAATTGTTGTCTACAGGGAGTTCCAACAACCACAAAATTGTTTCTCGTGTATTTATTTTCCAGATTTATGGATTCCTTGCACGTTATACCTCTAAGAAAATGTTTGGATTTAATTTTTAAATGTTTTGCAACACCATAAAGTTGTCTGGAAACGTTTTTAGAACACACAATAAGATCTGAAAAAGAAATCTAAAAAACATAATACAAGTTTGGAACAAAGGTTAATTTGCAATCACATATTTGGTGGAAGAGAGAAAGTAAATGTCCAGCTAGAATTTGAAGTCTTGAACATAGTTTGAAGTGGGTGAAGTCAAGTCAAATTATTTTGATGTAATGAAGTCATGAAATATTGGTAAGAATTTGACCTAAATTCAAGTTGAGAATGTATTGAAGTTACTGTCATTGGTTGTATTGGGTGCATGAACGGTGTTACCCGACACCCAAAGTTTATATTTTGGTCAAGTCATTGCATAAGAACTACTTTCTATAAATTCAAGGAAGGAAAAGTTAGTGATGGTGTCAAAGTTGAGTCAGTCAAGTAAAATATTGTCATAGAAATTCTGGTTGAAATATTCTGATAGTGACATTTAGGCTGGCCAACTATTGTCACCAGTTTTAATCTATGTTGGGACTGTCCATTCCGACATTAGACAAATGTTTACAAGTACCGGATATGAGATAATGAAGATAAAGACAGAAGAAGCAGAACTTGACATTGGCATTGATGCTGCAGCCAAATCATATGATAACATAAGGACGAACGATGAATAGGAATTTTGTAGCAGACTCAAGTATAGAGGTTGAAGACACATGCATAGAGAGGAAAAGACGTCACAAAGACAGTTAAATGAGAATGAAGATACATGGCAAAAAACCCTTAAGAAGAACAACTTCTAATTGAGATTGGGTAGAAGTTGTTAAGACAGCTCCGCAGTTGCAAATGTAGGTAGAGTTGTTCGAGGGAAGAGTAGTTGAAGCTCTTGAAAGTGAGATGATTTACATAATTATAGAGCAAGGAGAACCTTGGTAATATTTTGTATCATTAATGAGAGTGTATATGCGTGATTAGTACATATTTCCCCTAAGAGGGAATTTTAGTTAAAAGGGTGTTACCTTGCTCCTTTGTACTTGAGATGTGAGCATTTGAGTGTATTTTTTTCTGCTGCAATTTATATTTGTGGATATTAACTGGATGGAAGCTTTGTGCCCGCATTCAGCTCAAGCCGATCAAGTGAGAAATTGTTCTATGGTAGTAAGGGACTTGTGGGAATGAACACCTAACCTGAGATTTGAAGAAGCGTTATCAAACTCTTGATGAAAGAATATGCCCAGAATGGTGGTTTGTCGACGATACGCCCAGGTGCACTTTCAAATTATTCAACAGAAGCATTGGTTGTTCAAAGTCCAAATTGAGTCAGTGGCAATCGTAGTGAATGATATCTATTGCGTAACTTGCTGTCAAATCGTGTTCATTTGTTTGGTCGTTTTGATTGCATGAAGAATTGCAGAAATTGAGTATTGAAACTAGAGGAGAGAGAATTTCCATAGGGAGTGAATTTCCTAAACCGTGGTTCTTGGACAGACCATTTGAAGTGCATTTGGTAAGCTTGTAATCCGAATATTAAATTAAATTTACAAGTGTGTCATTTGGGTTTGCTATATACATTTAATATCTGGGTGATCGTTAGCCATAAGAGTAGGACTGAAGTCAGTCAGAATGAAGGAACACCATTGACAGAGCTTTTGTGTTAATAGTATCACTGTGGTTGACTGTTAGTGGACAAGTATTATTTAATCGTGTGGATTTTTCATGTGGTAGAGTATATTGACGTGAAGCACTTAGGCTTAGTAGAGAGTATATGTTTGATTAGAACAAGTACTGAACAATCTAAGATGAAGATAAGATTGTGATAATTCAGTCCATAGCAAGATTGAAATGGTTTATGAGAGAATTTAAGTAGGGATCTGGGGGTTCTTGTATCATACTAGAATTTCTAACTCCTTCCTGAAATAGTCCCTAAGATTCTATTAATTTGTTGAACCAATGACTTGTATCAAATGGAATACAAGTAGATCTCTACTCTCTGGGTGAAGATGGTCAACGGAGCTAAAGTCCATTTTTCTAGGCCATCCAAGCTTTTTCCTTTTACTAGATTATGCTATTATGATACACACCAGAATGGAAAATGAGTTTTTCTCATTATATTTGGCCTACCTCCATATTCATTGAGCTTCTTTATAGGCTATGTCCTTCATAACAATCCCTTTTCCATCATCCCTTAGAGATTGATCCACATGAGTTGGAGGTAATGGACAATCTGTGCTAATATCCCATGTTCATTTATTGAAGAATGATCACTACCTTTATTCCAAGTATCCAAGATCATGGACCCTATCCTTTTGTAATGGCCTTGATATTCAAACCTTGATTTATTATTATAGTTGATACCACACTGTTTGTCAGCCAATTGGCTACTTGATTGGCAGATCTTCTGATGTGGGTGAAAACTAATTGCTTCAAGGCTTCCCACACCCTTTCTTATCTATTCTATCTTGTTCCACATGTTTATGAGGGATCTTTATTCTTCTTGTTTAAGTAGACGACCATGATATTTACACTAAGATAAGTGAGGATATATACAGTATGGTCAAGGGGAGATCTTCATTATTTTTGTGAGTGTAATGCCTTAAAGAAAGATGGCATAAAAAAGTAACTTCATATATACACTAGCACTAAGAGGTCTGCACCTGTATTTTTTAGTCCCTCTTGTTGCTTAACAAATATGGGATTAAGATGGATTTATGATAGTGGAATCCCCCTTCACTTTAACTTGATTGTGGTCTCATTATGGAATTATATGTTGTCTCATGAATGTTGAAAGCTTCCATTCAAAATAGAGAAAGTTGGAACAAGATCTTTGGGCATCTAAAACGCTCTGCATCAATAATGATAACTTTCCCATCAAGAAATTCGTAATTATTTTTCAGTGATGAATTGATCTTGGCTATCTCAAGCTCCTGCTCATAGTCAAAGTATACATAAGAAAACTTCTCTTTTATATCGAGACCAATTTCACACTCTGCATTAGTAGTAAATGAGTAACCTCTTGAAGTCAAGATATTCATCAATGCATTAGTTAGATCCCAACCAGCCAAATCTACCTTGAGAGTTTAACGGGGAAGAGCATATCCTTCATATACTATAAATAGAGATTTCCTTTATAAAATACCCTACTAACAGAAATAGAGATTTCCTTTATAAAATTAACCCTACTACTAAGCATTATAGAGCCTACAATTCTTAGGAGTAGTGAAATCAATGCACATTGACCCTAGCTTAGCCTGAAAAGATAGTTCCTGGATTTATTTCCATGTAAATGAAACTTGCAATTTCATAAAATGTTGAAACTGAAAAGGGTGATGGGAAAACAAGAATATCATAAATTTTGGGCCTAGCTACCCCTTATCTTGATATAAGAAGTCATGATGCACCTTCCCTCAAAATAATTAAATATTAAAGAACTTATTTTAAATCATCAACGCAGGAAACCCAATCAATACTTTCCAAAAGAAATCATAATAGTAGCATATGCGGAGAAACTCATATGCGTTTTTAAAATCTAGAAAATGCATCAATTTGATCAAATAAAATAACATAATAACAAGAATGGAATAACCTGGACAACCTTTAATTCCGTCAAATATCCTAGTCAAGACCGATAATAAAATCTGTCTCCTCTATGTACCTTGACCTGAAATTTTTTATCAATATACTGAAACGTGCAAAATCTTCAAACCCTAGTCTATTAAGGCTGGGGATTGCAAATTAATTAATCTTCCTTCCTTATAGAAAGGAAACCCCTGCTTTTGATCAAATGGAATGCCAGAATAATGACTAGCCCGCTTTTGCTTCTTTTTGCTTGATTGATGCATTCTAATTGTGTGCATCTGACTTGGCACCAATAACAAAATGTGAGAAGAACTGAGTATTAAACCATTTCTCTAGATCGAGAGGTGTATGAATAGGTTTTATTATTTACAAGTGATATGTTTTAGAAAGCTTATTCTTGGAATGGTTAGTGTTTTTAACGCTCGAGTTTCACCAATTTGGAATAAAAATGTTGTGTAACTTATTTTTGTGGTAGGTAATTTGTCTTTTGTTTAATGTATTTTATTTGTTAAATGGAATATAATGATTATAAAATAAGTAGTATACTTGGGCATTGTGTTGGATTTTTTTTAAAAGTAAATGATGGTGTTGATATTGGTTTAGTGTTTAACAATGGAGCAATATATCTATTCTACCTTTCGGAATTTTTGGTGGTTTTTGGATGAAATACAGTATAAAAAAATTCATGAAATCCAAATTTTGAGTGTTCAAATTGTGTTTTTGAATTTGAATGCATAAATAGATTAAGCACCCTCAAAAACCCCTATGGCACTGATATGATGTCATTTCCAAAACTTATAATCTATGATTCTAATGTTTTTTCAATATTTCTAACCAGAATCTGAACAAACTAATCGAAAAATATAATAAAAAAAATAAAAAACGTAGAATATTTAGACTACTAGTTTAACAATGGCATTTGATTATAGGTTATCGATAGTTGGGTATGTTGGATAAGTTGGTTCAAGATTGTGCTATATTTAAGTGAGGTTTATCTTAAATTCATAGTTATTAGGCATCAATAAGTTTGCACTTCAATTTCTTTTTTATCCTTCTTGGCGCTTACTAGCCGTGGGAGTTAAGATGGATATATGATAGTTTTTTTTGTCAATAACACCTAAGGAGAAAACTCCCAATCTCTTTACAATATTCATGGGTTGTAACTAATGCAAACATGTTGACACTAATTAAGGTTCCTATCTCGATAAGGACATTAAGTGATGCACTAAACAAAGGTAGCAAGCATGGGGAATTGACCCCAAGGCTTCTGGTATTTATCCATGGCTTGTGTCTTTGCTTTGTATTGAGATGTTTAGAGGATCATGTGAATTGAGTCTATAATTTTGAGTTCACATAATGACGACAATATTTCACTTACAAAAGAGGCTTGGGGCCAACGAACACATCCACCAACATTCAGAGTTATAGGGACATCACTAGATGTCTTGAAAGAAGAAAATGATTTCGACTAACACATCACTGGGTCTCTCATTTTGAATCCATCTACAGTGCTACAATTTACTAAATTTTAACAATGTAGATGGATTCGAATACCCATTTCTAGGGGGTCTCTGAGACCCCCTTTGAGGGGATATCTGAATCCATCTAGAGTGTTAAATTTATTAAATCGTAACAATTCAGAATTTCAATTTTCCATTGTCGGGTGACACAATTATCGTCACTCAGGTCTCTAAATCCATCTACAATGTTACAATTTACTAAATTTCAAGACTGTAGATGAATTCAGAGACTCTAAATCCATCTGCAATGTTAAAATTTAGTAAATTGATAAAATTCATTGTTAAAATTGTAATTTTACATTGTTGGGGTGACACAACTAAAAATTACTAACATCAATGACTAATTCATATTCTTAGTTGTTTTTAGCTACTCATATTTGTATTCATGTGACTAAATTAGTCATTTACGCTAGTCATTTTTATTTTAGTCACTTGTTATCTAGTCGTATATTTTATCCCATGACTAAATTAGTCATTTATCTTAGTCGTTTTTAGTTTTCTCACTTAAAATTGCTCAATTTTGGTCATTTATCCTTTGAAAAAACTATGGTGACTAACTTTTTTAGTCGCCTAGTCACTTATCTCTCATTTTGTACTAGTTTAATGTGTCCAATTTCATTGGCCTGAGTCTCATTTTATCTCTCCTTATGAATATATGATAATCTATCTAGGTATGGGATTTGAAGGAATTTTGTCGCAATGAAAATGGTATGGTTGTAGAAAGTGTCCGATGTAGAAGAAAAGGTGGGTCTATGGAAGGTGCTCAAGGTTTTTCTTGTATTTGTTTGTGTATAAATGTCTATGAAAATTTTGAGATTAAGAATGGACATTAGTCATAATGTGTAGGTTTGGTTAATGAACACAAGTTATTTGTGGGCATGTTATCAAGCTTCATTGGGTATTTATATATTCTCATGAATATATAGTGACCCATTTGAGTATTGGCTCCGAAATCATCTTGTTTCAATGAAAATAGGGAGTTGTGGGAATCTTTTAGGGATCTCTATCTGAGAGGTTTATGTTGCATGGGACTTGAATGAAATTAGGTATTTTGTGGGCATGGTTTTATATAATTTTAGAGTTGGTCCCCAAAGGCCTTACCTTCTCGACTGGTTCTGACTTGATGATAGCCATAACTTTGAAGAACATATTGCATCTGATCTCTTTCTCCCGACTAAGAGGTCTGCCTTTCTAAAAGGTATTACTAGGTTAGGTTGGTCCTGAATGACTTCTAGATTTCTTTTTTGATTGAAATACTTCTGTAAGGATAACTTCCCATTAGCATCATCAAACCCTTGAATATTTCTTGTATCTGTATCTTTTTAGAATATTTGTTTCCAAACTTGGTACATTGGATGTAATTGTACTTATGTGGGATTGATAAGGTTCTTGGTTCATATTTGTCTTTTTTGCTAAGGTCTGGTAGAAAGTCAGTCCAAAAGGCCAATATTTGGAACCTTGTCATGTATTTAAAAATATGTATTTTTGCTTGTGAGGAAGACTTTGAATTAATACTAGGTGTGGTATGCTTTGAAGGTCATTGACAAAGATGTATAAGAATCAACTCTAGGATTTTTCTCAAAGTAGCTCCTTCAATCTTCCATCATACTGCTATATCAGAGAGGGGCCTAATCATGCACCTAAATTTAAATATTATGTTAATTTCAATGGAGAAGTATTCGAGATCCAAAACTATTGTAGCACATGGAGACACGATGAACATGCTGCTGCAAAGGTAGCATTAAATTATCTCTCTCAAAGAGGACCTTCCAAATCTCTTGCTGTAAGAATACTGGTATGATATTTTCTTTGGTAGTGTTTTCAAACCTATTTTCTGGATGATCTATTTCCTTTTAATGGTTACTACATGTGGATTTGAATAGGATGAGACGGGGGTATACAAAAACTTGTTGCAAGAGATATCTTAGAGAGCAGGAGCAGCCCTACCCGTGTATACTACTGTGAGTTATGGACTAGGCCATCTTCCCTATTTTATCTACAAAGTGAAGCTATCATGGATAAGCTATAGTAACTGGACAAAAACAAAAAGTAGGCTAAGAAGAATGATGCCATGACTACGTGGTCAAGTCTAAAACCATGTGAGTGCTCCTGAGAATTTTACTATTTTATATTTACTCTAAGGTGTATTTTTATTCAATGTATATAACAGGCATTAGTGTTTTGTGCATCTGTATTTTTGTGAATTTTGAGAAAAGTCTTTCTGCCCTACTACTACATAGTTTAGTACATTTGAATTTTAGACATGCTAATTTTGTCAGTTTTCATGGGATGATAGTGGCACATCAACTTGGGGTTTTCTCATAGACACTGACAGAGAGAGAATGTAATGATGATCAGGAGAAAATCATCACCATAGGTCCAAGGAGATAACACTGGCTCAATAGTTAAAATAGAAACAGAAAGAGACAGTAACAACGATTTTGTTGAACTCCAACATTATGATCCCTGGGATGGAGGAGCATCTCAATGGGTTTATTCTGATTTTCCTGCAGAAGGTTGTTCCAGCTTCAGTTCAAGTCATAATCACCATCATCAACAACAAATGCATCATCCCGTTGTACCATCATCTTGGTCTAGGATGTTTCCCCTAATTAGGTCTATTTTTCCATAGAGTAATAGATTGGGCTCTCTTCATGAGTCACCTTCATCATCTTCTCTCTCAAGAGAATCTATTGCAGATGATCTATATCTCCTACTAGTGACTACATTTGAATCCCTCTTCATGAGCCATTTCTGTTAGCATTGTCCATAGAAGCTATTGCAGTAAACATAGTTGGTGGAAGTACTAGAGATGTACATAGATGAAAATCCTAGCAAGTGCCCACTCCATTTGAAGAACATGAGAGAGATGAAGAGGAATGGTTTGAGGATGATCTCCAAAGGGATAACAACATTCCTACATTGAGCATTTGCAATTTATCAAAGTGGCTTGCAACATTTGGTTATGCCAATTTGTCACCATGGTCTAATTCAATGCAATCCTGGGGTATGCATAGGCAACAATAGTAGCAAAAGCAGTGGAAACAACAACAATGGATACCACAAACTATTGCTCAACCCATGTCATCCTTTTTTGTAACTGGATATTGAGGATCTCCACGTCTGATATGCATTTATTGAAGATATGAGCATTTGTCTTGATCTTGCGTGTTGTGCTCGAACATTCGACCATGGAAACCATAACACACTTGAAGTACGCCCAAGTTTCTTCTTCCAATATTGCTAATGCAAAATCTCTAAAGGAAAGAAACCAGAGTTTTCCAATAAGGCATTCATGGATTTCAAGTGGAATTTTTCAACCCTTCCATTGTTTGCTAAAAGTAATCATTGTATTGGTGATGGTGGAGCCCACAAAATTTTGAGGTTGAGGTGTGCACTTGCATAACCAAAGAATAAAGTTGAAGTTAAGGTTCATCCCTGCCAATATCAAAAGGAAAGGTCCTCTATTTTGATTAGAAAGGGAAGGGTTCATTGTGGAAACTGAGGCCGCTGCAATAATGACATTATTGGGAATGGATGTGAAAAATTAGGGATTCCAGATTAGATCACAAAGGTTTGGATCTGATGCTACCTTAGATAATGGTGGTGCCTCTACCTCTCTGATTAAGCTTTAGCTTCCACTTGGTTAATAGGTGCTTATAATACTAAGATAGATAGCTCCTGTTAACCCAGATTTATAAGCACACTGCATGTTGGCCGAGCGAATAAATATGGGTTAACAAGATCTATCTATATTAGTATTATGATATTTATGAGAATAAGGGGAAAATATCTTATTATGGTAATCTCAGGCATCTAGTTAGTGACTTGAAACTACCTATTGAAAATAGAGTTTAAGGCATTAAAAGAAATCCTATAGTACAAAAATAATACATTTTATGAATTGTATTTTGGAAAAATCTATAATATCTTAATATGCTTATGGAAAAACCAATAGAGCTCTATTCTATTGCTTCCATAGAGGTTATTGCTATGAAATTTGTTTATTAGGGTTCTGTCTCCTAGGAGATCAAGAAATGTACTGAACATGTGTTTCTTTTTTTTATTTTTGTTGGGGTCATCTTCAGTATTAGTAAACAAAAATTTATAACCATGGTGCATCACTCAAATTCATATGTCAAAAATTGCATAGATATATGTATTGCCAGACACATCCTAGAAATAGGCAATTTTTTTGTACATGCTAAAATCCCCTCTGTGTTGTCACAACCTGTTGCATGATAATTTTCATATTGTCATTTACATGTATTGGGATTGTAAGCATTCATCATGTGGACTTAATTTTTGAGAACCTAGAAAAATCACTAGTGTTATACCAAGATCTATTGGGTATGTACGTTTTTTGACTTGACCTAGTATTCAATTTTTGCATTTTTATTATCTAGTCGCGATGAATAATAATTCATGCAGGTTTGGAGGTCGATGAAGCAAGGTTGAATGATAAGATTCCTTACTGGGAGAAATGTTTATGGGTGGGTTCTGAAATGATTCATTTGATGGAGCTTCCTAATCCAGACCATTTAGCTGGACAATCTAAACATGGTGGTCGAAATTGTCAGACTTGCATTGCAATAAAAAATGTGAACAAACTGAAGTTCATTTTTTATAAAGTATGTAAACTATTACCTATCTAGTGAAATTATTTATTCCCGAAAACAAAATTAAGTATTAATAATTATGGAGTCCCATTGTCTTCTACTACTTATGTAGGAATCATAATCTATGAAGAAATGCAAGAATGTTCTTTTTTCTTGTTCTATTTAGTCTTTGAAATGTTTCCATTGTATTTGTTTTCCCTTCTTTGGATAGGTTTTAAGTTCCATTTTTTGTTGAATGCATTGTTGTTGGATGTTCTTATCTAGATATGGCTTATTGAAATTCAAATTTATAGTATCAAGGGATTAACTAGAGTAGTTTAAGGGTACAAGAAAAAGTGGAAGGAAAATAACACCTAAAAGGAAGATGAAACAGGGATGGTCGAATGTCAGTGTTGCTTTACAAATGAGGAAAATTGGAATAATTTTAATGATTGCATGAGACACAAGAAAATTTTCTAAGCAATATATAGATCTGATACTATGTATTTAATTTATTATAGTTTTGGTACTTCTATATTTTTCCTTTCTCAAAATTATTCACTTTGCAAAGATTCTAGTTAAGTACGCATATGTATTTTTGGGTTAGTTTGCCATGTTTGATGCTTTGTAAATTAAGGAAACTAAGTAGTAACAAAACTTAATCATGAGTATTGGGTTTGATAAAGACACTAGTGGATTTGGACCCAAAATTCGACGACCTCCGACGAAAAAGGGCTGTGTCATCGGATTTCACCATAAAAATTTTGAAACTTGATGATTTTTTTAAAATTAATAGAAGGCGACGTCGGATATCCGACGACTTTGTGGATATTCGACAACACATTAAACCTTAGGCTATCAAATATCCAATGCCAACCTATATCACCCAATGATGTCGGAAATACAACATCAAAATTCCAACGGTAACTAGGTTCAAGGCGTCGGATATCCGACGGAAGGTTGACTTTTAAAACTTATAAATAGTGAAACACTCTAACATGTTTGCTATACAAGCGACGGTTTGCAGAAGTTTTTTTATTTGGCAGACTGTTTTTCGGCGGACTTTTTTTCATTATTTCCATTGTTTTTGTGATTCAAGCGAGCGAAGTGTGGAGCTTCATTTTCTAAGATTGATAATCTTCATTCAAGCTCTTTACGATAAAATGTCAACTAGCAATATTCCTAATCCAGATGAACAAAATCGACAATTGCTTGCTAGATTGTGGGAAGGAGTTGATAGAAGGGGTGATGGGAAATGCTATTGTCCATGTAGTCAATGCAGGGGCTTTAAGAGGAGAAGAATTTTGATCACAACAGCCAGAAAACATTGTAGGGAGCATGGGCACGCTGAGGGGGGCCATGAATACCATCCATTTGTAAGTTTTCCATTATATATTTTTTTATTTTCATTGCTTTTGTAAATTTTTGTATTGATCTTGGTTTCAATAGATGGGGACTAACATGGACAATAAATATTATTTTAATATTAAAAATTTATTATAATATCTTTTTTCTTTTGTGCATGTTGAATCTAGGGTATAGTAGAATAAGTACTCATTTATTTGTTCGTTAGTGAGACTAACCCACTCATCGGGGAAAGCACTTAACTCTCTAGATTTGTGACACATTCCATCATACAATAGAAATAACGACTATATTGGCATGTTGTAATTTCTCTTATATTTTCTCTATAGAAATTACCATATCATCATTTATCTTACCTTAGTGAAGTACAGTATGAGAAATGTTGGGATATATTTGACTAGATTTGCTCAGTAATTGGGTCAATTATTATGTCTCTTGGATAGTTTGGATGCACTTATTTGACCAACAGTACAATTGGCCGTTATTCTTTTCATCCCAACAGTACAAAATTTGTTACATTTTAAATGCATCACATAAATGTTTACATTTTGCGTTTGAAATTTTTACATTTTGCATTTGAATTTCTTATATTAACTTTTATCTATTGATGGTTTCATGTAATTATACAGGAAAGACATCCTAGGGCACTTCGTCCAGAGGAAGTGCTTCTAGAACAAGTATCGGAAGCTATGAATATTAATGGAGAACAAGTTAATGATCACATTGAAGAAGATGATCAAATTGATAACATAATTGAAGATGATGTTACAAATAATTTGATCCATGATTCATTTAATGTTGGAATGGATGTTGATGATGATGATGATGATCATGAAAATGATGAACATTTTGATGATATTCATGATATACCTCTTCTTGATAAGGCATACAAACCCCTTTATGAGGGCTCCAAGACAAATCTTCTCTCTGCTATATTGTTGATAATGAACTTGAAGGTTATGAATGGTATTTCAAACATATCAGTCACAAGGATGTTAAGGTATGTAATATATTCCATCACAAAATAAATATGATTGTGTATTTTATTGTTAATTCATATATAAGTCAAATTATTACGGATGAAATTTGTTTCATTAATATTATTTCTATATTATATGAACTAGATTTTTATTTTAATTTGTTGTAGCATGATAGGTGAATATTTGTTACCACCGTCAAATATTTTACCTTACTCATATCAAGATTTATCTTCCATCATGAAAGAAATTGGAATGCAATATGAAGCAATTCATGCATGCCCTGATGACCATGTTCTATATTACAATCAACATGAATTTGCAACAGAATGTCCTAAATGTCATATCAGTAGATATCGCACAGATTAAGTAACTAAAAAGGTGCCTTGCAAGGTTCTACGTTATATTCCCATTATTCCACGTTTGCAATGACTGTTCAGGTGCAAAAACATAGAGTAGTTTATGGATTACCATGCACGGAACAGAAGTCAGGACGACATTATTCGGATGCCTGCAGATGGGTCTGCATTTAGAGATATGGAGGAAAAATGGCCTCACTTTAAAGAAGAACCTCGTAATCTTAGGATTTCTTTGGCAGCAGATGGTGTCAATCCATTTGCAGAGATGAGATCTATTTACTCTGTGTGGCCTATTTTTGTTATCAACAACAACATTCCTCCATGGTTGACAATAAAGAGGGAGCACCGATAATGTTGTCGATGATTATTCCAGGTACGAACCCTGCAGTTTTTTTTAATGTAGTGGTAATATCTCATTTGTCGTATTTTTGTCGCATAATGTCATCTATATATTTAATGTTTTTCTATTGTGCAATATGGTTTCATATATATAATCTAAATGGTACGTCTCATAATTATATATTTTTATATGTTCAAAACAATCAGGTAAGTACCAAGTCAAAGATATGAATGTATATATCGAACCTCTTATTGACGAGCTACTGAAGTTATGGAATGGCATCACTATGTATGACGTATCTAGACCAATATGACAAAGGAAATTTCAATTCCATGCAATGCTTGTATGGACAATACATGATGCCCCAGGGTTAACCCATTTTTGTGGTATGTATTTATAAGTTCCACTTTATTTGCATTTAATTTTACGAACTACTAGTTAATATACTACGCACGCATTTTTTTCTAAATAATACAGTCATTTTGTATATAATTATCATTGACATAGATATTCCATCTCTTTATGTAGGTCTTCATACAAAGGGGAAATTTGCATGTCCAGTTTGTGGTCCTAAGATCAAATATCGTCGTTCAAAAAGCTTAGGAAAGGAGGTGTTTGATGAATATAGGCACTTCCTCTCTAAGAATCACAGGTATCGAACTACCGAAAAACATTTGTTCAATGGCAAGCAAGAGACTACATTAAAACCATAGAGAATGACACCTCGCCTATGGAAGTTGCAATATAATAGAAATCGTCAAGGTAAATATAATGAATCATCGTATATGTTATGTTATATTGAATTTTTTAATATTGTGTGTTGTTTACTGTAATTGACATTGATTTATGTAATTTCATGATTGTCGTTCATGTGATCATGAAGGCATTAATGGGATTCCATGAGGAATGAAAAGTTATCCTAGACAATTTAGTAGGTTTCCTTACTATGAGCACCTACAAATTGCTCATCTATTTGATACAATGCATATCAAAAAGAATGTGACAGAAATATTATGGCGAATATTGGATGGAAGGAGTGACAAAGAAAAAATTGTCAAAATTTGCAAAGACATTCAAGATAGCAACCATGCAATGAAAGATGTCATTCAATTTCATAGCAACGGAGAGAAAATTATTATCAACTCACTTCCATGGATGTTAACGGACCAACAAAGTAATGTCGTAAAAGAAGTCATTCGAAAAATTAAATTTCCCACCGGATTTTGTGTGAACATGAAGAATATCATAACAAAGAAAGGTGATTTCGTAGGGGTGAAGACTCACGATTGGCATGTCTTCATGAAGGTAATTATTATGGCATGGATTTAATTTTTTTTTTCTTATTCCATTCAATATGGTTGGTATATTTTTTGTTTGTCTACTCTAATTTGTTGATAAAATGAAACAATTTGTATATTATTGTTACAGTATGTTCTACCTCTCTCTATCCCTGACAACTTCGACAACAATGTCAAGCAAATAATATATAGTCTCAGGAAATACATGAGGTAAGTGGTGATTTTTTCCATGCGCTTAGTGTTTTTTTAATTTAACATTGAACTTACATTTGTTTTTCGTTCTCTAATTCATGTTACTTAATATAATGTTTTTTTCCCTTTAACCTCTTGATTTTGTTGTCATGTCACTTGTAGATGGTTGTCATCTAAAGAATTCCATAAAGAAGACATAAATTATTGGAGGAGAGAAATTCATCGTCTCATGTGTGAAACGCATAAACATCTACCTTCGGCATTTTTCAATGCACAAGAACACTACCTCATACACCAAGTTGAGGAGATTGAACTGTGCGGACCTGCGCACTCAAGGTCCAGGTGGATGGTTGAGAGGCACTTGAAATTTATGAAGGGTTTGGTCAGACTGGTGAACTCCCAATATGGATGCCTAATGAGGGCAACTATACCAAGAGCCTACTTTAAATGTCAGCTCGGGGAATGTAGAAACTTTAGAGATGCATGCACTATTTGTGCTCTTATAGGATAATATCTGTCACAGTTGGATGTCAGTATCGATGTTCTAAAGGTTGTCTACTAAATATGAAAATTGGTTATGCTATGGAATGAAATACGGGAAAGAAATAAATCTAATTAAAAGAATTAAAGTGTTGAAAGCAGTAAACCTGTTATAAGAAATAAAGATACCAAAAGTAGTAAATCTATTCTAAGAAATAAAGCAGTAAATCTATCTTAAATAATTAAAATGCTGAGAGTAAAGGGAATGATCTTATAAAATTACTTAATGCAGAATAATAAATCTAAAAATGAACATGCCATAACAGATCTATTCTAAGATTGGGGAAAACAAGGTTTGTCGTTATTTTATGCCTAAAACTAGAATTCTGATCTAAACCATTTTAAATCCCAAGACTAAAATTGAAGTGCAATCGTTTCAAGCTATCCATCTACTACTAAAGAAATTGATCATGATGAGAAATAGTCAAAAACCTCAGATATAAACCATGGTATTGAAATCAAAGCTGATACACATGCAATCGTTGATTCAAATATGCGTTGAAAGAAAGAACCTATAGGACTACTGAAACTGTTCTGTTGTACTACAGAATGTATTATAAACTACTACAGAAATAATGAATCATTCAAGCGCTTCCACATGCAATATAACTATTCATCAATGTAAAACGCATAATTGGAAAAATACTTACAAATAGGAATCTCCTGACCTACGTGTTGGAGGGGCCCTCCCCAACCCGTACTCAGGAGAGAATAAAAACTTAGAAACGCTGGCTGGAATTAATCATCAATCTCTTATTAAAATATAAAATCCATGTCAAAACAAAGGTCTGTACTTCGCAGTATCGATATGGCAGAAAACGTTAAAACAAATTTTTTTCTCAAAAATAACAGCAGGGGCCTCTCGCTACCCGAGAGGTCCATATTTATATGATTTTATGCTGATCCTAACTGATTGTCAAAATGCCAATTCTTCTTGAAAGTGGGAGTGCATCCTCTATAAATCAGGAAACAGGGCACCGAGCTTGGTGATCCTTTAGCCTTCTACACATCCATCCTTGAATGACCCTGAACCTGCTCAATCACGCTTGGTTTCCATATAATTAGTTTATTTGATATGCATTCTAACATCCAAGAATAATCATAAAACAATTCCATTAAATAATTAAAGTAAAACATTTTCCCCCACAAATGAGTATGTTTCATCACCATTGCTTGAGTTTGGCTGCTGGAAAAAAGGTTATCAAATACCTAAAAACTTGACTCATCATTCTCTCCCACACTTGAAGGATTCACCCATCCTTGGGTAACTTATTCGATTCATCGATGACCTCCCTGATGTCCCATGCTACCACCCTAGGGATCCTTGCCTGCCTGTGATACCCAAAGTTCTGATCCTCCCTAGTCCATGTCCTCCTTTATTCCTCTTCATTTACTATTCCTTGATGATTGGGGAAAGAAAAAATGGGGGATTCAATCTCATCCCGATCCATGTGAGTTGGTTCCTTGCCAGGGATTCTTTGTAGAGTGTGGCTTTGAAAAGGGCATCATCAAGCCTGAGGGGAGAGTGGAGTTCTCTCCTCTTCAGATCATTTGCCACTCTGCTCCATCTTTCCTTAATGGACTCATTAACTTCCTTCTATGTGCTGCGAAGTGTAATGTCAAAATGAGTCACAGCCTCCTGTTGTTTTGCGAGGAGAATGGGTATCAGTTCCTCCTATTGAGTGAGGATCCTGTGGTTATAGATTATTCCCTCAGGGTGAGTTGGCTCAGGTCTGATCATCAATGGGGTTTCCCATTTGGATGCGGCATAGAGATGGTAGTCCTGTGCTCGCTCAATTTCGTGGTTCATCCACGAACATAATGCCCTCAACTGGAAATCGCCCACATATGGGTTTGGCAACCAGTTGGGTGAGCCAGAAACCACGAAGTTATGCAAACTCACTTAATTTGTCTTTCTCCAGTTCTGTGGAGTTCAAACATGCATCCATAAACTCCTTGGGGGTGCTTACCTCTATAGGGAGTCCTTGCTTCAACCTCTCAAGCTGGAATTTGCCCCATTTCTCTTGCATATAGACTGCATAGATTGCCGACGGGGGTCTGAGGTATCTCAGTTTTTCATATATGCCGACAGTAGTGGCCAAAACGTCTTTTAATTTGGTGACCTCCTGGTCCTTTTTGGCTAATTCAGCTTGTGCCTCCGCCAACTTTTCTTGAAGCGCTAAATGCTTCTGCTCGGCCAGCCGTAGCTCCTTTGCATGGTGCATCTTCAGTATTTGAGTTTTCTCGGCTGAGAACGGGGGAGGTGTGGGCTAGCTTCCTGACCCAATCCTTAATGCTGCCAGCTCGTTTCTGAGCTTCTCCAATTCTGCTCGTGCCTCGGCGATTTGGGTGACGACCTCGAGGTTATCTTGTGCTAGAGGATTTCCCTAGAAGTTGCCTTGCTCTGCTAAGTTCTGCTCTTCTCCCTTATCCATTTCTTCTGCTTCTTTATTCATTTCTTCCCCTCCATCCTACATTTCTTCATCTTGTTCCTCTTCTGTAGTGGGGTCTTCCTGATCTACCCACTGATCATCATCCCCATCCGACACATCTTGAACAATGGGACTGGGTTCTCTACTCTTTTCCTTGTCTGTTCGGATTCGGGTTGCTTGGTTGAATCTCGTACTCCTCCTCTTGGGTTCTTATTTTTGGCAGGAATTTCTGATTTTGCCATGGGGGAGTGCTCTCTTGAATTTTTTATTTCCACCAGGGTCTCTGCTACATGGTCCAGGTCAATCTTCCTTTTCGCACCTGATACAGAGGCAGCTCCATTCCTTCCTCCAGGTGGTATGTTAGCTATGGGTGTACTTCTCATCCTTTGAACATCTTCTGTGGATACTAGCATGAATTCCTCCCACGAAAGTTCTGGTATCTACGTCTTCAATTCCTCGCAAACAATTATCTTGATTAGCCCATGATGGGCCAAGGCATCATCTTTACCCTTCGCCACCTTCTTGCTAATTTCTGATAGGGATTGGAGCAAGTAGAATGGGATACTAATGTTGTTATTTGAGGGATGATGGGTCCTGTGTCTTATTAGTTCTAGGATCCAAAAATGAAAGATGGGAACATAGCTTAACCTACCAAAGCATGTGATGTACCTTAGAATGATTTCAGCTACGTCCTCCCATGGCGCTGGCATGGAGAGTCTTTTGAATCCATTTTTTTCCTCATCATAGACCTCTCCTAGCTCAAAGAATGTTGCTTTTGCTTCTTGGTTTGCCTCCCTGTCATCCCTGCTCCAATACAAACCCCTCTGTAGGCTAGTGAATTTGGAAATTGTCTCCTCGTCCAACTTGATACGTAACCCCTTCACCCAGGTGACGTACTATTCATCTTTAATATGCTTGAAATTTCTTGTGAATTCCTAAGCTATCCCTGCATCATGTCCTTTCAGACCCAGGATGAAGGGCATCCAGCCTGCGCTGCGAACGATCTGCAGGACTCTCATGTTCTGGTATATGATGCTGTGATCCTCTGGTTCACTCTTTTTAAAACCCTTTGACATTTTGAGAACCTCTCTTATGATCAAACAAAACCAGGGCTTTTGGAATGTAGTTTTATACCTTCAACTTGGTCGGGCTCTGCCTACGGGTTCAAGGAATACAAATGGTGGTTGTTTCTTGTGAAGTCCGGTGGTTACTTATATGCGCAGTTGTGGAATATTATGCACCCTAATTCGCTGTCTTTCTGCACCTGTTCTTTCCATCATATCTGTACATGCCCCTTTTAATCCCCTATTTCCCATGATTGATCTTTGTCTTCTTATGATCGACCTCTGTATTGAAGGTTGCGATCATGATTTGATGAGGTGACTGAATTTTTAAGTGGCGATCATGACTTTTTAGGGTCATTCCACCATGCCGCCAATTTAGAGTAGAAGTTGTCCTCAGCGGACGAAAATCTCATGTAGCGTGGGATAATGTTTTACTTTAATCATAAAATAAATTCGTGTTAGAGATTACATTGGTATTTATGCGTACTTGCTTTGATGCTCTGGTGCAATTTTTATGGATGGTGGATTCTGTAGTAGATTTGTGCATGTTAGTAGTTGCTCATGTGAGCTGCTTTTTCCATTTCTTTTCATTTTGAATTTGCTGCATTGCCTTCTTTTGAAAGTTGTGCCTGTTGAGGATACGAGTTATGCGATGTTTTTTCTTATTGGATGGTTTAATGGCTGTATGTGACTAGTTGTCTTGAATACATGGCAGCATCACTCGAATAATTTTGCAGGCTTGCTTGAATAGTTGGCACCCTTGCTTGAATTATTTTGCAGGCTCGCTTGAATAGTTGGCATCTTTTTGTGATGATACTGTAGAGTGTCCATAGTTGTGGAAATTTTTGCTGGCTCTCTTGAATAGGTGGCACCCTCGCTTGAATTATTTCGCTGGCTCGCTTGAATAGATGGCAGCCTCACTTGAATTGTGGTTGATGCCCTGTAAATTTTCTATTACATTTTGTGTGTTGTTTTTTCCTTTTTTCTATTTTCTCTTTTTTCTTTTTTCTTTTTGTATATTTTTTCTCTTTTTTCTTTTTTTTCATGATATGCATTGAACTTCACTGATTTGTAGCATGCTCTATGAACATCAATTGTTGCTAGTAGAGTACTCGTGTAAATTCTTCTTTGGGTTGTGGTTTTTTGTATACTTTTAGGCGATGCCCATTCACTATCATGGGGAACTCATCATCATCAATTGTAATAATTCTCACAGCACCATTGTCATAAATGTTCTGTATAATGTAAGGTCCAAGCCATCTAGTGGTTAGCTTTCCTTTGAATGTGTGAAATATGGAGTCGTAGAGTAGTGCCCAATCACCTTCGTTGAATTTATTATCCTTCAAATGTTGGTCATGCCATTTCTTTCTTTGTTGTTGGATGATTTTAATATGTGTAAGTGCTTGTTGGCAGTGTTCATCCAGTTGAATTAGTTGTAGCATGCGTTCTTTTTGAATGTCTGATAGGTTCATATTTAGATCGGCTGCAATTCTTAATGTTTTTACTTCAAATTCAATTGGTAGCATGACATTTTTCCCATAGACTAGTTCATAAGGTGTGAATCTTGTTTTTGTTTTCCATGTAGTATTGTAAGCCCAGACTGCTTCACTAAGTCTGTCAGCCCAATCCCTTTTGTGAAGTTGGACAGTTTTTGTCAAGATTCTCTCTAATTCCCTGTTGGTTACCTCAGCTTGACCATTTCCTTGAGGGTGGTAGGAGGATGACTGTCTGTGCTTTACATTGTTTCTTTTCATCAAGTCTTTAATTAAATTTGATGTGAATTGTGGTCCTTGATCAGAAACTACTTCTCTTGGCACCCCAAATCTGTGAAAGATCTGCTCAGTAAATAATTTGGCCACACTAGTTTCATTTGCAGTAGCCAGTGCTGCTACCTCTATCCATTTTTTAAGGTAATCAATGCATACAAGGATGTAGCTCTTCTGATTGGACTATGGGTTGAATGGGCCAACAAAATCGAATCCCCACTTATCGAATTCCTTTAAATAGATTTGTGGATGTAGTGGCATTTCTTGTTTTTGCGTCGGTTTTCCCATTCTCTGGCAATCGTCACAATGGGACACATACTCATAAGCATCTATGTGGAGTGTTGGCCAATAATACCTTGTTTGCAAGATCTTGTAGGATGTCCTTTTTGAAGCATAGTGTCCTCCATAGGGTTCATTGTGGGTGGCATGCATTATGTCATGTACCTCATCTTCCCTAATGCACCTTCTAAGTACTTGATCTGGTCCCTGTTTAAAAAGCATGCCCTCTATCCATGTATATGTGGCACTTTGTCTTATTACTTTTGTCCTTTCTTTATAACTGTAATGTTCTGGAAACTTCCCGGATACCAAATAGTTTTCTATGTCAGCAAACCATGGGCTTTTTATTGACATGGCAAAAAGGTGCTCATCAGGGAAGTTATCTTGGACCAATTCATTATATTTCCCATGTGTTACTCTTGACAACAAGTCTTCTATGACATTATGCTTGTCTGGTTTATCTATTATAGTGATGTCGAATTCTTGTAGAAGTAGCATCCATCGAATAATTCTTGCACTAGTATTAGGCTTGTTCATAAGATATCTGATCGCTGAGTGGTCAGTGTGGATAAAACTTTGGTATCATGTAATGTAATGCCTGAATTTGTTGATTGCATGTATGACTGCCAGAAATTCCTTCTCTGTGACTGTGTAGTTGAGTTTTTCCCCAGCCAAATTTTTTCTTATATAGTATATGGCATAGGGTTTCTTGTCTTGTTCTTGCCCAAGCACAGATCCGATTGCTTTATCTGATGCATCAGTGTGAATGTGTAATGGAATTTCCTAGTTTGGTCCTTGAAGTATTGGTGTTGTGATGGTTTTCTGTTTAAGACTTTCAAAGGCTAACATGCAGTTGCTTGTCCATATGAACTCATTGTCTTTTGTGAGAAGTGCAAACATGGGGGCAGCAATTCTGCTATAATTCTCAATAAACCTTCTGTAGTACCTTGTCTGTCCAAGGAAGCTTCTCACATCTCTTTGTTTGACAGGTGGGGGCAGTGTTTTGATTACTAAGACTTTGGATTGATCCATCTCTATACATCTCTGTGATATATGATGTCCTAGAACAATTCCTTCTTCCATTAACATCCTGCATTTGTCATTGCTTAGGCACAAGCTCATTTCAATACATTTTTTTAATACTAATTCAAGATTTTTCATTGCCTACTCAAAGCTCTGCCCATAAGGTGTGAAATCATCCATGAATACTTCCATTTTGTTATTTAGAAAATCGGAGAAAATACTCAGTATGGGTCTTTGAAATGTTGCTGGGGCGTTACATAGACCAAAGGGTAGGACCCTATAGGCGTAAGTTCCCCATGGGCATGTGAAGGTCGTCTTATCTTGATCAGCTGGGTGTATTAAAATTTTGTTGTAACCACTGAAACTATCTAAGAATGAAAAGTACTTGTTTCCAGATAATGTATCCAGCACTTGGTCTATAAATGGAAGTGGAAAATGATCTTTCTTTGTTGCTTTATTCAGCTCCATGTAGTCCACACAAATTCTCCATTTGCCTCCTTTTTTGGGCACTATGACTAGTGGTGAGACCCACTCACTATAAGATATTGGATAGATGAACCCTGCGTCTAATAACTTTTGTAATTCCACTTTGACTATGTCTTTTAGTGCAAGGTTCAGCCTTCTTTGTGGTTGCCTGATGGGAGTAGAACCTTGTTTGATGTAAATGTAGTGTTTGCAGATATCAGGATGTATTCCTTTCATATCTGCATATGTCCATGCAAATGCTTTACATTTTTGTGCTAGTATCTTCATCAATTTCTCTTCTTGCTCTGGTTCTAAATTGGAATTTATGTTGACTATTTTTCCAGGGTGAATTTCCACGACTCTTACCTTCTCAATATGTTCTGGTAGCACTTCTATCCATAAGTCATCCATGTTCTGTTTTGAACTTTCACCTGTTTCTGTAGAAAAAAATTCTTGAATAACATGATTGTTAGGAGATATATTTTGTATAAATCTATCTATATGGCCATCTTCATCTACTGCTTTTAAAGATATTGCAGCATCAATTGTTAGGATAGGTCAGAAGTTGTGATTTGGTGTGTTCTGGTAATCATCAGTCCAATTTTGATATTCTAACTCTGAAGATTTCATTGCTGGTGGGTAGATTGTGATTTTCTTCCTGGTATGTCCACTAGTGACTGTCATATTTCCAGATCAGCAACCTATGTAAGCATCTGCAATTGCTAACCAAGGTCTACATAGGATAATTGGATAGCCACTAAGTTTGCTTTTGATTTCGATTATTAGAAAATCAGCTGGGTATTCCCAGGACTCGATATTGATCATAATGTCTTCTAGCATTTCTTCGGGCTTCACAGTGGACGTGTCTACTAGTTGGAGTACTGTTGTGGTTGGTCTTACCATTGATTGGAGTCCTAGGTATAACATGGTTTCTTTAGTCATGACTTTGATCGCATCTCCTAAATCGATTAAGCTTTTATTTATATGTTTGTTATTTATGGTGACGTTTACTACAGGACTACCAGGATCAAGATATTTAGGATTTATTATGACACCTAGCATCAAATCGGCCAATTGTCCCACTACATTAATAGTTGGTGGGTCAGGCTTCCTCCTTCCTGGCTTCTTTAGGCAATTTTCTCTAATGAATTTGTTGCAGATTGGCACATCCCTTATGGCTTGTAAAATCGGGATTTGGATGTTTAGGTGTTTGAATTCATTTAAGATTGTATTCTCTTCCTCTTGTTTTGTATTCCGGACAAGTTTTTCTGGAAATGGGGGATTTTTGTTGCGTGGAAGTGGTTGGGTTTCGTCCTCGGGAGGTTCTGGTTCATCAGGATGTTGAACATAGGGTTCTGATGTGTGGTCTTGAGCTTCAAGTACAGGTTGTTGGATGTTGTGTGGGGATGTATTCTGCAATGTTTTTCCAGATCGTAGGTTTATTTCATTTATTTCTATGGTGTCTACAACATAAGTTGGGAATTGTGTGATATCAGTGTTATAAGCCTGCTGCTGTTGTGGGGGTCTGTTATTATTAGGATTTGGAATTGGTTGGGCTGGAATAGGTGGAGGTCTGGGGGGTGGTTGAGGTTGTGGGGGTGGCATAATGAGTGGTTGTTGTAATGGCGCCCTACAATTTGATGGATGGGGGTACTGGTTTGCATAATTTGTGGTGGATGGAAAAGGTGGGGGGTATTGAGGATAAGACGGTGGATAATATGGCTGTTGATAGGATGGTTGATATGCTTGCTAGTTTTGTTGCCATTGGTTTTGATTTGGCTGTGCTTGCCATGGAGTCAGTGCAGAGTTCCAATTTGGATGCCCTTGATTATAGTAAGTTTGATTGCTCTGCTGATATGGACTAACAAAATTATTCCTCCTCTGATTTGTAAAACATAGCTGTTCTACAGTTCCTTCAGCTGTTGGGTCTTGAATAGCTGCCTTACATGAGGGTAAGATGGGACATTTATCAGTGGAATGGTCATCGGTGCAGAGACCACATACTTCTATTGTGTTCAAGGTGCACTGCCCCTTCTCATGCTTCTTTCTACAACGAGGACAAAATACTGCTAAGGCTTGGTTAATTTCATCCTGTTTCTTTTTTATTTGAAGAGCATCAAGTTGCATGGCTAGGTATTGTAGTATGTCAGTTTTCATGTCATCCAGTAGGTTTCCTAAATCAGATTTTGTAAGTGTTGGTGTTGAGGATGATGATCCACTGGTGGTTGTATGTGTATCCCTCGTCCCATTCTTAGTTTTCCTAGAACTTGAGTAGCTTTTGAATATTTGCAGGATCTGGTCAAAAGATTTTTGGAATATATCTCCATCTCCAAGGAGATTTAAGACTTCAAAATTCTCCTCTTTTGCAACTCTGAGAAGGACAAGCTTTAGTGATTCAGGATCCAATGTGCAATGGCTGGCTCATTTGTAGTTGAGTTGAAATCTTTGGGCATAATCTTCTAATGACTCTCTATCTCCTTGTTGCATCCTAAATATTTCATCCCTAGTATCTTTGGCCTTGCAGTAGTCCCTATATTTTTCTAAGAATGACTGTTTCATTTGATCCCAGCTAAAGATACTCTTTCTTTCAAGGCTCATGAACCACTGAAGTGATAGATCTTTCAGTGTGGAAGGAAAAGGCCTAAGATTTTGTGCATCAGTAGTGTAATCAAATGATCTGCAAACTACCTCAAATTCAAACAGGAATGTGTCAGGATCTTCTGAAGTCAACCCATGAAAGTTTGGCAAATTATGAGGATTGATGTTCTTCATTCTGGCATCTCCGAGAGGTATGCTTATGGGAAAGGTGAAAAGCTCCCTAGGTTCCTCCTCTTCGTTTGCCATCGAGGTGTTTGAGCTGGAACTGGTAGTGAAGTTACTGCTGTTTGGATCGTATGTCGAGTCAGTTTCATTTTTAGAGTGTAGGAATTCAAACTAAGAATGGTTAGAACTGTTATTGCCATTGTTGCTCATGGAATGCTTGGGCAGAAAGTGGCCAAACCTATCCCTTTTCCGACGAGGCATTCATTGGTAGAAGAAGTATTTATGTTTTTGCTTTATGTAATTTTTGTTTTCTTTTTGTGGTTTCTAGGTGATGTCTCCTAAAATATTTAGCACCTCCCCAGCAGCGGTGCCAAAAAGTGGTGAGCTCCCAATATGGATGCCTAATGAGGGCAACTATACCAAGAGCCTACTTTAAATGTCAACCCGAGGAACGTACAAACTTTAGAGATGCATGCACTATCTGTGCTCTTATAGGATAATCTCTGTCACAGTTGGATGTCGGTATCGATGTTCTAAAGGTTGTCTACTAAATATGAAAACTGGTTATGCTATGGAATGAAATACGGGAAAGCAATAAATCTAATTAAAAGAATTAAAGTGTTGAAAGCAGTAAACCTGTTCTAAGAAATAAAGATACCAAAAGCAGTAAATCTATATTAAATAATTAAAATGCTGAGAGTAAAGGGAATGATCTTATAAAATTACTTAATGCAGAATAATAAATCTAAAAATGAACATGCCATAACAGATCTATTCTAAGATTGGGGAAAACAAGGTCTGTCGTTATTTTATGCCTAAAACTAGAATTCTGATATAAACCATTTTAAATCCCAAGACTAAAATTGAAGTGCAATCATTTCAATCTATCCATCTACTACTAAAGAAATTGATCATGATGAGAAACAGTCAAAAACCTCAGATATAAACCATGGTATTGAAAGCAAAGCTGATACACATGCAATCGTTGATTCAAATATGCGTTGAAAGAAAGAACCTACAAGACTACTGAAACTATTCTGTTGTACTACAAATGTATTATAAACTACTGCAGAAATAATGAATCATTCAAGCGCTTCCACATGAAATATAACTGTTCATCAATGTAAAACGCATAATTGGAAAAATACCTATAAATAGGAATCTCCTGACCTACGTGTTGGAGGGGCCCTCCCCAACTCATACTCAGGAGAGAATAAAAACTTAGAAACGTTGGCTGGAATTAATCATCAATCTCTTATTAAAATATAAAATCCATGTCAAAACAAAGGTCTGTACTTCGCAGTATCGATAGGGCAGAAAATGATAAAACAATGTTTTTCTCAAAAATAATAGCAGGGGCCTCTCGCTACCCGAGAGGTCCATATTTATATGATTTTATGTTGATCCTAACTAATTGTCAAAATGTCGATTCTTCTTGAAAGTGGGAGTGCATCCTCTATAAATCAGGAAATAGGGCATCGAGCTTGGTGATCCTTTAGTCTTCTACATGTCCATCCTTGAATGACCCTGAACCTGCTCAATCACGCTTGGTTTCCATATAATTATTTTATTTGATACGCATTCTAACATCCAAGAATAATCATAAAACAATTCCATTAAATAATTAAAGTAAAACATTTTCCCCCACAAATGAGTATGTTTCATCACCATTGCTTGAGTTTGGCTGCTGGAAAAAAGGTTATCAAATACCTAAAAACTTGACTCATCATAGACAACAAGCATATGGTGAGTGTTCTATGATGGAGGGATATATGGTATACCAAAACATGCTGTATATTAGTGAATATCTTCCTAAATTAGCAGAAAAGCTCAGTTTGCGTCGCATTTGTGATTTAGAATCCAATAAGAGTTTCGAAGGGGAGTACCCGAAGGGGAAAGGTAGATCGAGGAAGGTGAAAGGTAATATAACACATTTGACTGGTGATTTTTACGTATATATAATACCATACATATTCTATTTTTATATATTCACTATTTTGCATCAATTTAGAGTGTAATATACTTTGTTAAGTTATTATACATTTGTATTGAATTTTAATTTTATTGTCATCAAACAGTTGGTTGAGAGTGGGATGTGATTCATTTATACATCGCAAACAATCTTGACTGGATGAAGGTATGGATCAAATGATGTGAACAGTCTAGTCATGGAATATCATGGGAAGGTGTGGCTTCATTGTTTAAAGTTGCACATCGCAATGGAGACACCACTCTAACACAAAGGGAAATCGATTTAGCAAGAGGTTTAAAAGATAAGCAGGTAAGCATATTAATCATCCACACTTTTTTTTTGTTGTAAAAAATAATGTCGTTGTACGTCACGCTCATTTTTTTCATTGTATGGCATTATAAACATGCACTAGTTAATCATAAATATTGGATGATCATTATGTAATATTTTCTTGTATGGCTTGTTGTAGGTAAAACACCATAAGGTTATGTGGTGCAATGGATGTAGATATCACATCAAAAAGTTGGATGAAACAAAGAAAACATTTGATTGTGGGATATCTGCAGTCTTTGAGGTGACCAATGTTTCTTATAGAAATGATAGACAACCAGAACTCTCTGAAAATCGATACTATGGGTATCTGGAAGACATTCTTCAGTGTGACTTTAACTCCTTCAAGGTATTTCTGTCATTGTCAAATGGTACAGGTGTCAATTGAATCAACGTGATCTCGATAAAACAATTATCGAACATGATAATGGATTTACCATGGTAAATACAAGGTTTTTTTAGCCAGGAACGGAGCCCTATGTTCTTCCAACCCAATGTGAACAGGTATATTAGTCGGAGGTTCCAGGTAGAGCGGGTTAGTCATTTGCTGTGAGACATGATCCAAGGGGAAGGCTGGTAAAGTATAATGTAGATGAAGGTAATGAAGAAGTTCTTGAAGAATAAAACGTCGTTGAAGATGATCATGATCAACATGAGTTAGATGATCATGTTCTAGTAGAAGACGCGAAGAACTTCTTGAATCAGATGATGTATCATACAATGTACTCCATGGAGATGATATTGACGATGACATGATGATCGTAACTCACATCGACGAAGATGATGATATGGCCAATCCTTACAATGTTGAATCTAGATCATCGGATGATAGTATAGATGATGACTCGGATGAAGAAGATGATGAAGACCATTGAAGTTTACGAGGTATGCAGTAATAATAAATTAACCGTTTCTTAGTGAGTTTCCATTTTCCTGTATGTTATAATTAGAAATATGTTGTATATAGACATTTAATTTTTTTGTACATAGATATTTTTGTCGGGTTATGGGGAATTGAGAGTGATGTGAGGGGGGGGGGCATAAGAGCTTCCACCTTCACGTGGTTGGCCCTGTTTAGTAGAGAATATTAAATTATTCTCAAAACACAGAGAAGGCTTAGTAAGGAAAGACTTAGGAAAAATAATCAATCACTAATGAATGTGTGATAGTAATACAAAGACTCATAAGTTGTATATTTAGACAAAACTTAAGAGGTGGGGACACTTTCCCCATGAGGGGCTTAAGCCTTATAGACCCAATATCAATGGGGACTAATATGGCATCTAATTAGATGATAATGTTTGATATTGGTAGGCATCTAGTGAATTCACTTGTGTTGTATGAATATTATATTTGCATTGATTTTCCCTCTCTTTGGTTTCTTATTTGTGTGGATACATTTTGGCTAAGGGTACTACCTCATTTCTGGGCTATTTGTCTAATTTCTGGGCTATTTATGGATGAGAATTATTTAACTATGCTCTATGTGTGATAGGAGGCTTAAACAAAAATAAATATGGAGAAGGGTAAGTCGACTCTTCTCCATTATTTCCCAATGAACTTTATGGATAAGGGTTGTTTGACTCTACTCTATTATGCCCTAGGGAAGAAATATACTACATGTGGGAGTGAGGGTCTCAATTAAATGTATGGGATTGAGGGTTAATAAAAATATGTGTGGCGTTGAGGGTTTGAATGAAAATATGTCAAGAGAAGGGTCAAATGAACCCTTCCTATCCCTAATGATAAGCTATGCTTTTATTAAACACATGGTTCTCAAGCTTAAGCACTGTATTTTCCACATCCTCATGCCTTGCATTTTTTATGTTGAGCATTGAATATTATGATTTTCATTGAGTTATTCTATATCCATCATATAAATGGTCATGATTCTTTATATAGTCTTTATGGGGAATACTTAGTCTATAAATGCTACATGGTCATCACTTAATAATTAAAATACTAGGGATGGTTCTTTAGGCTTAGTTCATTGCAATGGTCAACATATAAGATTTAAGGAAATACAAATAAATTATATGGATTATCGACTATACATAGTAACCCACACCCCACACATTCCCTAAAAAAGGAATATTTAGTGTGCAAAGGAGATGTGGCATTCATTTTAAGTATTAATGAAACAAGGATGGTTATTGGAGTCCATAGAATGTTTTAGCACCAAAATCCATAGTCTTAAGACAAAATGGTCTAAGGTTTCATGCACTAGGGATTGCTTGGATGGACTAATCCATAGGAACAAAAGATATGGTTATAAACCATATCATTTTCCTTTGAGGATCACGCACTTTGAATATAGAAATAAGACCTCACACGTGCCTTGCATCTAGATTATTTCATTAGAGGATTCATTGTGGACAAGTTGGGAATTACTCTAATTTAATAGCTACAAGTGCTAGAGATGAACAAATTCCTTGATATTTACAACCATTATGGACTAAGTCTACATGGAAGAACACATATTTCTCAAACTCTTGTAATGCCAAGGCCCTTATTATGTTTTTTTCAACAATCTTGATAATCACACGAATGTATTAGAAGAGGGGCCATGTTTTTTAGGCCTAGATATCCTCTTCATTAGACATTGGTTTCCAACACTCAATCCTATGACCATGTCTAATACCACCACCCTATTTTGGGTTCACATGTAGAATATCCCCCTATGTATGTGGGGTTTTCCAATATTAGAATAATTGGAAATTATCTAGGGATATTTCCAAAGGTTGGCATCAACCAAGTCCAAAAAGGGAATCATTATTTGTCCATGCATTTGTTTATAAAGTATTAGGTTGGGATTTTATTAAAAAAATGAATCAATTCAAATTAAAAAAACAGTACATAAAAAACAAATTACCAACAAAACAAAATTGTTTGAGATCAGGTGGTAATTTGTGATTGTGGCAAGGGAGAGGGAGTGACTTGATGAGTTAGCAGTCGGAGTGACCAGACACGCAAGCAGCAGACGCGCAAGCAGCAAGACAGGCGGGATAGACCAGTGGATAGTTGGATTTTTTTGAGACCACGCTCCCATTGCAGAGGAGACTTTTGTTCCTGGAGGATATCGAGACCTTTACAGAGAGAAACCCTAATCCCATAGGATAATAGAGGGGATCGATTCACCCAGTGGAGGCCACGTTGTAGGTAATTTGTGATTGTGGCAAGGGAGAGGGAGTGACCTGATGAGTTAGCAGTCAGAGTGACCAGACGCATGAGCAGTGGGATAGGCGGGATAGACCAGTGGATAGTTGGGTTTTTTGGAGACCACGCTCCCATTGCAGAGGATACTTTTGTTCCTGGAGGATATCGATACCTTTACAGAGAGAAACTACACTCCCATAGGATAATAGAGGGGATCGATTCGCCTAGTGGAGGCCACATTGTATATCGGGATATTGGCGCACCACCAAGAGGAGGAAGTCCAGAGGATATTGACATGCCCAGAGGAGGCATTTCGGCGGAGACCATATTTGACTAAGAGACTGACAATGGAAAAAAAGGGCTTGATGTATTCGGTAAAGGACATTAACCATTCTTCCCTACTACCCCCTTGAATTTTGGAATTGAAAGATGGTTTTATTACTCCGTTGCTTGAGACCGCCCCATAGTTGGTTTTATTGATGCAAATGCATGAATAAAGGGTTGCTTGTTTTCCTGATCAATAAGATGTTACCCTAACTGTGTAAAAAATGAATCCCCTGATCGATATGACCAACAATAAGAAAACCAACAATATCTAAAAGTGTGGATATGACCCACTTGTAGGCCTTGACCTAGCTAGAGGCATAAGTGTTGGATCAAAGTGGTCAATAAAGAAGTCTTCTTCAACATCATTGAACTACTTAGCCTAGAGGAGTGATGGAAGGAACATCCAGTATGGGAGAAAAGAGTTCCATAAAATTAGTATTGGAAAAACCCTGAATAAGGCCCTCAGCATCATCTATCTGCTTAGTAATTAAGATATGATTTTTAGGTTCCAATTTGCTTCACTTTTCACTGAGAACACGAGCCCATGAATTTGATCCAATAATTCTGAAATACAAAACTAAGATTTTGTTTACATACCATATCTCATATTGTGTCATACCTTGAACAACACGATTATGTGTCTTTAATTGATGACGTGGGTTTCACAAACAACTGCTTCTCCCCGTGATTTAAGCTCAATTTGCTTCAAGAGAAGCATGCATCGAGCCATCTCCATAATAAATCAATTCTTCACTAAGAGTTTGTTTCCACAACATTTTTCATATGGTGTCATACCTTGAAGATCATGAGTATATGTCTAATTGATGATGTGGGTTGCACAAACAACTACTTCTCCCCATGAGAAATGTTAAAATTATAGTTGGTATTTTCTCCTCTATCATCAATCATAACATACTTAATCATTTCCATGTTTTGATTTTCCACTAATGAATTGAATTCTTTGAATTTCCCAAATGCTTCATCCTTGGGTTGAAGTGTGTATATCCAAAGGACTCTTGATAGTGTTTCCCCAACACCCACCATTCATAGAAACCACTAGGGAAACCAATTTGTGAAGATCAGCAATGTACAAATGTCTCATATTCTGAAAACCAATATGTGTATGCCCCAAACGTTCATCCCATAGCATGCCAATGTCTCCAACATTGGCTAACATAGCAACAAATCCTTGCATTTCAAGTACGAATTCTTTCCCAACTTGTACATTTGAATAGATTCATCACAAATCCCTGAAGAAACCACTTTAAATCCAGCATTCATGTCCTTTTCAACCAATTGATTCAGCTTAAAGGTGACCTTCTTGTTAGTGTGTGTGATTAAAAAATAGAAGAAATATTTGACCCAACACCTAGAATATATATTATGAAGTGTTGATTCCTAGTCCTATGAGTGGTAGCTTTAGAATTAGCAATCCATTCCTATGAAGAGGAGGGCCAAAATGTTTGGCCAGAATGTTCAATGCATGACAAGATGTGCATTGTGAGAGGAACTGGCACTATCTTCAAGCATTCCCTTGTCACAACTTGTTTGTTTCCCAAACTCTTTAATCTTTTGAAGACAAGAAATACAATATGTGAAGGTGTGGCCTTCTTTATGACAAAAATTGTATGTGAGTTTTTTCTCCTTTATACTTATTCAACTCATGCTAAGAAGATGAAGAGATAGCTTTTGAATGAGCTTGACCTCAATAGGTGGTTCTCCCATATTCCTCAATGTGACTTGATGCTAGAGAAGATTACATAAAACGTCCTCAAGAGAGGGACCTTTTCCATGGGTAGTCAAATCAGCACTCTGAAAGTCAGCATTGTCTAAGGAAGGTCAAAATTAGTCAAATCAAATTCAAACTCAGCAAAATCACTCAACTCAGCAAATTCATGTCAGTTCACCAAAATCAGACAAGTATCATAGAGTTTCCAATAGAATTTTGCTATAAGAAACCTAGCAAAATAAGGGAAAACAATTCACTTTTCCATTAGGTGTTGGTCATCCATAGTATGAGTAGAAGTGTGGAGGTGATAGTAATATAGAAGAGAAACAAAAGCATATTGTAGAGAACTCCAAAAAGCCATAGTGTCTCATCATGTCAACTCACCATAATTAGAATATGACCTTCTACTTCTATAAGAATAATACAGGTTCTAAGAGGATTTCAAAACTCTAAACCTAACCCTATTTTTAGCTATCAAAAACCTAGCAGAAGGGAAAAAGGATTCACTTATTTATTAGGTGTTGATTGTTCCATAGTTCCATAGTTTCGCTTCCAATAACTTGCTGCAAGGGATAACTGAGGTTTGTGGCCTAAAATTCATAATTATGACTGCCAGTACTTATTCAATGGCTCAAATATGTCCAACATTTGAAAAGATGACCCCCTGAAATATGCCCAACGTTGTTTTAGGGTTTCCTATGCAACTGCAAGGTGCCCAGAACTCACCAAAACCCTATAAATTTTGATTTCCATTTGAAATTGGTGCAAATTTATCTAAAACCATCTAATAGTTATTTTGGATATCAAATAAAGTTGGCCTATAGTTGTGTTACCAGCGGTCACCGTTGCCATGCTGAAACTCAAGACCGCTAGCAACACTCCTCGGATCGAATCACATTGTAATCAGTACTAGTAAATGACTATTCTTTAAGTTCACAATTCTGTCCTGCATATTGAATGATGTAATTAGATGTATCTTATGGTTGCCTAGAGGAAGAGGAGTTGTAGTTCACTATCACTGTGTTTTTGTGAAGAATGATTGAAGAATGTTATAAGTGTGCCTAAATAATTATGAACATGGATATATACAATTCCTTATATTTATTATCACTTTGTTTTATGTGATGAATTCATTTGCATGACTTGAGTATATCTGAAGCTCTCCTTGAGGTCCCATGAATAAACTTAAACACTTGTTTCATTCATTTAATTTGAAAGAGTAGTTATAGTTTGAAAGAACTCTCTCCTTACCTTAGCTAGCATTCATTGAAAGGAAAGTCTTATTTTATTCATATGCATTTGCATGGTTTGAGTCAGTCATCACACCACGAGTTTCACTTCCATCACCCGACTGAGTAATACAACCATTAAAATTTAACTCGTTAACTCAACACACTTTAACCTCGCTTGAGGATAAAAAGAATTTGTTAGTTAGGTAGGACACCAAGGATAGGCATCCAAATAATTCTTCCTTGTCATTATCATCCGAGACATAGTTGTTGTTCTCTAGGGTGCTAAAATCTTCTTGTACTTGTTGACACGGTCATCGACCAGTTTGTGGAGGGGCCTCCTATTGTTTTAGGGTTAAACAGTCGCGAGATCGAGAATCGGACAGACTCTGTGGAATGCCGCACTCCACTTAGCCCTAAGGCAACATCTATCATTGTATTCCTTGTATTCTCCGGCCACCATACTGGTGATACAAGGGTGATAAGGAAGAAGTGCTGAAAACCTTTTCCGATGTGTCATGAACGAGGTAGCTTAGTGACTTTTCTACTAGGGCTCTTTTACCCAGGATCCCTTTCGGTAGAGGGATATCCTTCCATTATTGGTTTCTCATTTTGTATTGTTCGACTTGGATTTCATCACCTTGAGAAGGATACAACTTGTTGAGGTCTCTAGCTCTTAGTTAAGAGGTTTTGCTTGCTATTTCACCTTTTTAGAGGGTCTTTTTCTTTTTAGTGCTGCTTGATGGCATTCTGGCCACCTTTTTTTCAGCTTGCTTACTGTGACACCGGTCCTAGTACAATTTTTTCAGCTTGCTTTTTTGGCCTGCAAGCCTTGTCTTTTCCTAGCTCCCCTTTTACATGCTCGGTTGCTTTAGAGTTTTTGAGTTCTTACACGGTCAGTTACCAATTATCTGATGATGTGTGATGTCCTCTTCTCTTAGTTCTTCGAGATGGTTGAGTTAGATGGTCTTCTCAAGGGACTGAACACCCCTTGATGTAGCCACTGACGCTTGACCTTAGGAGTAGTCTACAGGACCACGTGATCACATCATCCATGTGGAATTTTCCATTTACTGTGATGATGGTCTTTCAAGTTATATGGAACAATGGTACAATTGAGAGAGAGATGATTGGTTGTACCCCACCTTAGTTGATTGTCTTATGGTCCTTCCATTTTGTCGATAATATTTTTGTGGTACCTTGTTTTTTACCTTTTGGGTCTTTTACTCATCTTGGTATATATTTTGATTTGTACCACCTTTTATGTTTTTGGTCTTGTGGGTACTACGGTAGTTTGTCCACATTTGAGGTACACCCCCTTTGTCCAAGTTGTTATGAGTCTTTATACCCACTTCGTACCACCCTCCAAACCTTAGTTAGGAAGGTTGCTTGCTATCATACCTTTTGGTGGTCATACTTGAGTTACAAGAGGTAGTTACAGGGAGCTATTGCATATAAGTAGTGGTTACAAGGAGCTATTGCATATAAGAGGTAGTTACAAGGAGCTATTGCATATATTTGACATTATTTGACCTTCCATCTCATTGGCATGTCAAATAACAGGTAGTTACAAGGAGCTATTGCAATATAAATTTGACCTTTTTTGTACATTCCCCAAAATGGTTGAGTTACTTTTGGTCCTTACACCCTGTTGAGTATTGGTCTTGTGGTAGATTGTCCTTTCATTTTTTTGTGGTACCTTGCCTATCACCTTTTGGGTCTTTTACTGATATTGAGTTATCTTTAGATTTGTACCGACTTTTATGTTTTTGGTCTTGTGGGTATAACTATGGACGTAGTTTGTCCACATTTGAGGTAGTACACCCCATTAGTCCCAACGGTTATGAGTCTAATTTATACCCACTCTTTTCTTTTTTACTTGTACCTTACTGGTTGGTTTTTTTACCCTTTGGTTTGTCCTTGCACCTTATTGGAGGCCGTGAGTCTCTTTGGCCTCAGTCTGCTGGCTGTCAGCTCATCTTTATTGTGATTGTACTGAGCCTTTTGACTGTCATTGACTTTCTTTGATTGACTGTACCATAGCCCAGTCATCTCTCTCTCTCTGGTTTGTACTAACCCTAAAATAGGGTCACTTGGTTCCTAGCATTGACTGGCCTCTAAGAGGCACAATCATTTTTGAAAGTAACTCTTCTGAGTATATTACAGGAAACGTCTACACCCAGGTAATCAAATATGTGTTGGTTATAAGACTTAACTAATCAAATTGTTGGTAATCAAATATTGGTAAATAATTTGAATTAAGTAATTAAGACTTGTCTTGTTAGACAAAATTGTTGGTAATCAAATTATATTTGTGGGTAAAGAATTTTAAGAGTGGTGGAACTCCTCGATTGAACTTGTGAGGAAAATTATCTTGGAGAATAAGTGTCTTGACAAAAAACTGAGTAGAACTATGACTTTATTTGTTGAACCGTGACTTTATCATAAGAATAGATTGCTCCAGTCTTCCATTTGTGCTAAACAACACAATAAAAATTGCAATGGCAAAAGGAAAGTTTGCAAGATGGCAAGCATTGTTTTGATGTTATAACTGTACTGATCATGAGCACATTTATGGGAAAGCAAAAAGCATTCCTGCCTTTTTAACAAGAGAATATTTGACACAGAAGTGTGTTGTTAATTTTTAAGAAGTGAGCCTAAAGCAAGCGATCCTGGTGCAAGCAAGCACGAGGAAAGCAAGCATAGAAGGTCAAAGCGGAATCCAGTGGGCCCATAACCCACAAGTAAAGATGAAAATCTCTGCTTGGACTAGAGGAAAAAATCATATCTATACTATCAATGATAATATGAGTTGGTTGGATTATATGCAAGACTGGAAACCTAGGTGGGAGTTGAGACATGCTGAAGTGTTAGATGCTAACTTATAGGGATTTGATGCTTTTATTAGACTAGTGCCAGAACTCAGAAGAATGCGTATGGGATCCAGTATTGTACCAGAGATGATTTACAACAACTTCCTAAGAAAAGCAGCTGATGCAAGCAATTGGTTAACACACCTCTACCATGATCTTAACTTAATATCGAGAGAGGGCTCTACACCTCACCCCGGGCTACAACTAGACCAACAATACTACTGTATTAACCGGATACGTTCTTTGGAAGCATGGCCACATCAAGATGCTAGTCTCCGGTTTCCAAGTACTACACACACTTATGAAAATTATAAAAAATTATGGTGGAAATTCTTGAGAAAAGAAAATACAGATAGACCATATTATACCATGCTAAAGTTTGGACCTCAAACGACACATATCCATGAGGATCCTGGATGGTTGGTCCCTGATTGGACTAGAGAATGGTGGCGGTCATTCGGCATCAACCTGACAGCATTAGATCCAGGTGCTATTTATAATCTAAAATGGGAAGTTGGAGAATCTCTCGAACAGTTCAAAGATATTTTGCAGACAAAGCTTACTGAGGCTCAAATCCTTGGTACTACATTAAAAATGAATGACAGTGGCTTGTCAAAACTCACATAGACGTCCACATGCATCAGAATAGACGCGTGGTCCTAAGGTCTGTTTATTCAAAGGCATGGGTTGTTGAATCCAATGTCTTTCGAGAATTATATGGCCCCCCATACTCCGATGAGTTGTAAATATCTCGAAAGTATTTGGCTATGAGTGGGGCTTGTCCATTCAAATTGTCATAAATATTGAACATAAAGTATTTGTAACTATGTTATGATAATATAAAGAAAGCCCTACTTTTATTTATGTCAATATGATTGAAAATCTATGATATGAATTAAATACCCTAAGTCAATATTACATGTAATTGTCCAAAGGTAGCATTAGTTGGGAGTATGCCTGAAAGCTACCATTTTTCAAAACAGCTTACATGTTTACGGTTCCATTTTTGCTTAATTCAATTACTTTCAGTCATCTAAGAATACCATGCTTGAATAAGATTATACAAGTTCCACCTAAAATATCTTACTTTTGAAAGTCATAAAAACACTTATTAACCACCTAAAATATCTTACCTTTGAAAGTCATAAAAACTTTTAGACGTTTTCCATAATGGTTAGTGATTTTTATTTTATATTATTATTGTTGAATATAAATATCTTACTAAATGTGACTGGACTTCAATTACCGAGTTGATGAACACAAACTGACGAGATGAGAGAGACTTTAGGGCTATGACGACAAAGCTGATAGTTGGATGGTTTGATATGGGAGTCAAGACACAAAGGAGCATTAAAATAAATCTCATAATTGCATGAATTTGTACTCATAAGAAAGATAAAGTGATCGTCTTCCTCATCGCTTGAATGCCTACATGTTGAGAAAGGGAATGAGGATCAAGTAAAATTATAAAAGGCGCTACACGTCACCTTTTAAGAGGCATTATGACTTGCGGTCGTATCTAAAAAAATTTCCCATGGTGAAAGTAGAACCAAACAGGTATTTGTCAGATCTGTCTTCCTCGAGCAAGGAGAGTTTAGGAAGGCCAGAGGAAAGTGAGACATCCAGTAGGTCTAGAAGAGTTGTATCAACTAGATGTCAAAAGACCAGAAGAAAATTTGATAAACGCAATGAATTTTTTCACGGTCGAGGGGGGTCATGTTCCTATGGTGATGAGACAAAAGATGACCTCGAGGTGCCCTTGAGGTATAGACATTTAGTGAAACAATGGGTACCCAAGGATCTTCCTCAACCGAACACAGATTTTTGTGTGAACGAGAGGATATATCGAATAGCACCGTCATCAATACATGGTTTCGGGCTGTTCATCATGGATGGCATAAGGGTCCCTTACAACACATGTACATAATTGATGGAGTATGTTGGACCCTGTTATAGCTACACAGATTGGATGCACCTGGTCCAATTTACAAAAAGTATGCGTAGCTATGGATTGTCAAAAAACTATTTGCAGTTGAAAGACAAAAATCAAAATAAAGGAGCAACGTTGTACATGAACGGAAGGCCAAAGGCCACAGGGAATATTGCGAGGTTTATAAACAGTACAGAACCAAGGTCTACAATTAAGCAACCAAACTGTGAATTTGAGGGGCATGAAGGAAAACATGTTTTTGTAGTTGCCATTAAATCAATATCTGCAGGGTAAGAGTTGCTTATTAATTACAATTTGAATCGAGTAGATACAAAAAAGGTTACTATGGGAGTGGTACATATAACAATTTACCCAACCTTTTATTAATGAATTTAACATATTAAGGATTTTTTCATTAGTTTATTTCGTTTAAATTTTCTATATTTACTTCGTAGGCTAATGATCAGGATAAAAAACCGCCAACAGATGGTCAGAGGAGTACATCTTCCTCAAGGGATCAGGTATACATCTTTGTAATAGTGCAAATATAATAAGAAAAAATAGTTTTTTTTTCCTTTGTTTTTTCATTATTAGTATATTGGTTTCGTTCCTATAATGTTATATAATTATTTCGTTTACGTAATAATTTTTTCTATGTTTTTTATGCAGTACGGTTCTGCAAGGGTCACAGTATCCTTGACGCAACAAGTATACATATTCTTTGTAATAGTAAAAATATAATACTTAATAATAGTTTTTAATCGATGTGTTTTCTCATGATTAGTTTTGGATTAGTTTAGGTGATCACTTTTCACTATGTTTTTTATTTAGGTATATGTAAGGGGAAGCTCCCAGATATTAGAAGATCGGGGCAAGTCACCTATGAGCATCAATTCGAGGAGTGGATCACGATCCTCTATGTTGCAGGTATAATCCATTGGAATTGTACCAATATAATACGTAGCATAATGTTTATTTTGTTATGTATATTTTGTGTGTATACTGGTTTCGTTGTGATAATGTTTTCTAATTCTTTTTTGCAAGGGCCCGATGATCGGGGCAAGTCGACAGCTGTGGATTAGACGACACCATCGTCCAGGCACCAAGTAAACCTAGTTGTAATTTTAGGAATCTATCATGATCATAGATATGTTTTGTTAATATAATTTTAGGAATCTATCATGATATAACTCAATAGTGTTTTATATATTTTTGTTGCAGCCCAGTGAATCGTTGTATGAAACATCATCAGAAGAATGTTCAGTAGATCCTGATGTGGTTGGGATCATTAAAAATTCCCACGTAATTGGTGAAGCCACAAACCCAATTAAGATGATAGACAAATTGTTGGAAAAATATAGTGCGGAACTCATTTCTCTGCTAATCAAGATTCCACAAACAAGCCAGAACCTGGCAAGGATTGAATTGTTGGAACGGAAATCTGAATCCTTGGAAGTAAGTTGAGGAATCTTGATTCATAAAATAATTCATGTACGACTTTATAATTTTCTCTTTTATATGATAGTACTGAACGTGGTTTGTATTTACAGAATTATCGGAAAACACACAATAGTGGTGGAGGCGATGTTGGCCCCAGGGAGGCTCATGGAGAGATGTGGCATCATGAGCAAACGACTCCACGTGCATCAAATACTCCTTCACCATTGTTGTCGACTGAACAGTTGGAAACACGTTCTGACACACCATGGACCCCAACTGTGAGCGCACCGGCCGCTAGTGACCGACGCACACTGGATCCTCCAGAAGAAGGGGTCGACATCGATCAAAATCCTGGTAATATTGATTTCGACCTAGCTACATTTCCAGGATCTTCCCGTGTCACTAGCATGGGAACAATGGTGGTAACATTTTTGGTCAACGTAGATCTCGTACCAATAAATATCGATAAGGTCCTAGGTAATTAATATACATTGATCAAGTTAGTGTTTATAACTTCATTGTAATATACCAATAAAATGTTTTCTTTCAACTAATTATAATCATGGCATGATCGTTTCGTAGGAAATGATGTTTTCTATAAACAAATGAATGACACGTTCTTGGAGATCTTCGGGCCCACCATCTGAGAAAGGTGGGATAAAAAATCGAAATGTTTAAAAGATGAACTCACTAATCGATTGGTTGGCCTATTTGGTGACAAGAACTTCAATAAAGTCGAGGTCATGAAAAGGTTGGACTACATGTGAAGGTTGTCCGAGACCAATATAGGACCCACCTGGAAAATAACCCTAGGTATGAGCGCCCTCCAATGATTCCACCAATGGAGTGGAGAGCTCTAGTGGAGGATGGAAGGGAGAGGGCTCAGAGAAGAGAAGGAAAAATAACACCAGGCACAGGGAGGTATGCAATACTTTCCACAATGTAATTCAAAACCTTATTATTATTGAATATTTCTGTATTGAACTTGGAACATATAACGTATTTCAACACTTGCATAGACTGCCAGACACATCAAAGGCCACAAAGGCAAGACTTGAAAAAAATAGGTCAGCACAAGCTCGGGCCTGGCGGTTATTCCAATTTCGGGTCACGATTTGTAAGTTTCGAAAAACCAATAATGCATACAAATAATAAATTGCAAATTATTTTTTGTTTTATTGCACCAAAAAATGTTAATTAATGATGTTATGCAAATATGCAGGCTGAACGATTCAATGAACAGGCCACTGAGGAAGACATGAAGCTTGGGTTCAAGGAAGGCTTTGGAGCTATTGTTGAACGCCGAAAAATCTTGTCTGGCCAAACATAGTCTTAGTCTTCTGGTACCAATCCATCTGATGCACAGGTAAATAGAATCTATATACTTTATTGAAGATTAACCGCTTGTGCAATCTATTCGTTATAAATACTTGACAAAAAATATTGACTCTATTTTGAGCAGGAAAGCAATGATCCCCCTAATGTCCAGGAGGGAGAACAACAAATCGAAGATCATGCTTCGAATATTGGTAATGAATTTATTCATATGCTACAATTTTATGTATAGCATTGCAAATGGTGAACATTGATTTTAGTTCACCATATTTCAACTGTAGAGCATGTAGAGGGTGAAACTATACAGTTTGAGCATGGACAAGAACATGAACTACATGATGTGGCCACACCAGGTAAAAAAAACACCTTTGTAATTTTTTTGTAAATGAAATACTTGTCATTATAATATCAAAATACAACGATGTAACATTTTCACCTTGTTGCAGCAAATCCGAACCCCTTGCCGCAAAATCCATGTCTAGATCAACACTCTAGGATGCCGACATGACCACAAGCACCTAATGAAGAACCAAGAACTGGAAGAGAAAGTCCAGATGTAGATGCTCCTCTTAGAGATTATTTACCACTTATAAAGAGAAGAAAAACTAAAAAGAAGTGACTCAAAAAATGTACTTGTCTAATTATTTTTGATAACAATATATCGTCCATGATTTTTGGCCTAATGATTGAATGAATGGCTTAATGGTTTAATGATTCAGTGTAGTAAACTGTTACCTTTATTGAATGTTAGTTTTTATTGAATGAATGTGTTGACTGAATGAATGAATGGTTTATTGAATGTTATATTTTGTTGTATGAATGTGTTGACTGAATGAAACAATGGTTTAATGAATGTTAGCCTTTATTGAATGAATGGTAGATGAAAGTTCATGATGAAATATGGATGAATTTGCACGTATTTGTTTTTTTCAAGTACATGCATTGGGTATGGGGAATTAAGAGTGATGTGAGGGGGGGGAGGGGAGATAAGAGCTTCCACCTTCACGTGGTTGGCTTTTTTCAGTAGAGAATATTAAATAATTCTCAAAATAGAGAGGAGCTCAATGAATGGCTACGATGTTGGCTTTCTACAACCCACTCACGTGTCATCTAAATTTTGACAATTTCTTGGAGCTTGTTGTGATGTCTGATTGCTCATCATAACCAATTTCGAGTTTCCACAACTTCAAAGGCTGAGTAAATGATGCATTGGAATCAATATCCTTAACCTTCTCTTTAAATTCTTTGGAATCAAAATCCTTAACCTCACATTAAACCCTTCCAAAATGGTCTATTTACCATTGAAGCCTGCCTTCTGAAGCATGATATTTGCAACTAATCTAGCATACACCAACAACAATTAGAAACATGCTGTCTGTTTTCAATGTTCATCATTTTTTAGGGCTGCAACTTAACTGAGGAGAGTCAAACCTGTGACCTATGTCTAGTCCCAAGGCTAGCACCTTCAAACTTGAAGTGCAACTGACAATGGGAGACCACCTTCAAGCAGCTTGACTCATTCTGCATGCATTTCATAGTGGGAGACGATGGGCTACCACCTTGCTTGCTTCATTATGCATGCATTTCACTATGCAACAGTATCAAATTCCCTTTGCGCTTTCCCTCAATTAGTTTCTTGATTCAGCATGACCCACACCCGCCGTCCGAGGAGTGTTGCTAGCGATCTAGAGTTTCATCCTGGAAATGGTGACGATTCATGGTGTTATGTTTCCCTTCTGCTGCAATATGACAAACTCAAAGCTCTCATATGAAGGTTTGTCTGACAAATGTGATGGTTTCGGTTTCTCGATTCAACATGACCCAAACAGTCACATTTGTCAGATTAACCTTCGTAGTGGACTATGATTTTTCCATATTGTAGCTTAAGGGAAACATAATACCATGAATCATCACCGTTTCCAGGTTGAAACTCAATACCATTGGAAACACTCCTTGGATGACGGGCGTCGGTCATATTGAATTGAGACACTAATTCAGGAAAAGCGCAGCGAATCTGAGACCATTACATAGTGAAATGCATGCAGAATGAATGAAGAGTACTAGGTGTTGAGAGAAATGGTTGTGCGACTTCATATGAGAGGAAATGGCGATGGGAATTGGTTGATAAGGTCAGGCTTGAAGGTGGTAGCCTTGGGACTAGACATAGGTCTCAGGTTCAAATCTCCTCAATTCAGTTCGTACCCGGTTATTCTTTCGATGCAAATTATAGATTTTATTTATTTTCCTTTGTCAACTTTACGTATCCCTTTATGTGTTTTCTTTATTTTCCTTTTTTAACATTATGTATCCCCTTGTTATTAGTTTTTCAGAATTTAATTCATTCTGATCTAGGATCTTAACTAAAAGAACAACATGTACAGCATATCAAGCATAAGAGACAAGAGACAAGAGACACAAAACATTTCACTGGGGAAAATCGAGAAGGTGAAAAACCCCACAACTTCCTCAGAGATAGAATAAGCATCAATACAAGGATCACCATGATCAAACCCAAGAGATATATATCTTCAGAAGCATGCTCCTCCTCCACTTGTGTGCATTCTCCTCTTCTCTCACTAATGCGAAGTGCGAGCATAGAATGTGTAAAATGAGAGAGACACACTCTCTATTTATACACTAACTTGACTTGACCTTTACTCAACTAGGTCGGCCTCAACTTAACCACTTAACATAATGCTGACTGGGCCGACCCCCACTAGGGTGGTCTAATAACCCTTTGACCCACATGGCCAACCCCCAATAGGGTGGTCTAATAACCCTTTGACCCACATGACTTATATAGGGCCGACCCCAACAAGGTGGTCTAATAACCCATCAAGTATAAGTTACGACACTTACAATATAAATGACGACACTTCCGTATAGAGGAATAATAACATCTCTATAGGAATACAACCACTTCCGTATAGAGGAATAATAACATCTCTATAGGAATATAATATACATATATGTGAAATACATTCCGAAGTTACATATACATCAACACTAATGACATTGCAATGTATCTCTAAAACAATATTTGTTGTGATAATTTATATTAGTTGCTAAACAGGAATCAAACTGTGGTGATAGTGTGGGAGTAAAAATGGACAATAAATTGGGTGCTAAAGTGGTAGAAAAACATTGTGCTAATGTTGACATCAATAAAGATGCAAAACTAGGCGTTAAAAAGAGGCCCAACACTTGACACTAATGAGGAAGCCAAACATGGTGTTGATATGGTAGCAAAATAAGATGTTACTTTGGATGCAAAACATGGCACTACATAGGAAGCAAAATATAGTGCAACAATAGAAGAAACATTTGGCTCCATCTTGGTAGCAAAACACGATGCAAAAAAGGAAGCAAAAATTGGTGCAAAATTAGAAGCAAAAATTGGTGCATATTGGAAGTAAAACGTGGTGTAAAATGGGATGCTAAAGTGGTAGTACATATGGATGCAAAATTGGATGTTAATTTGGATGCAAATATGGTGCGAATGTAGATGCAAACATAAATGCTAACACGACGCTTTTAAGGATGCAAATAGGGTGCTTATGGGGACGTCATTTATGAAGTAAAAGATGACGATCTCTAGGAAGAAAAATAGGATGTTATTTAGGAAGCAAACCTTGACGTCATTTAGGAAGCAAAATTGGATGCTATTCTGGAAGCAAAAAAATGGGCGCTATTTTAGACATCCGAAAAGATGCTATCTAGGAAGCAAAAAAAGACGTTATTTTAGACTCTTTACAATTTATCCATGACGTGTCCCATTTAGCGTCTACTTTGACCACTCAATGAAAACAAAATTTACACTAAAAAGGGTCTGTGATTAAAGATTTCAGATTCTCGTGGTGAATAGTGTTAGTAAAGTAGGTTTCTGGATAATCCACGGTAGGCATATTTACTGTCAACGTTTCAAATCTGTAACTGGATTCATCCTCGGGACAAACATGTAAATAAGAGTTGCTATCGAGGCCCTTAAATAGTTAAGAAAGACCCTTCATTTCTACTTCCATCGCAAAGCATACCCTTAACCATTCATCTCCATCGAAGTTATAAGAGATAATTAATAATAATGAATTATTCATGAATTAATGATAATCAATCCTTTATCTCTATATTAAAATATTAGGGTTAAAATTAAAAATCATCTAACATAAGAGTAATTAATTCATGAGTAATTCAAGAAAATCTCTTAAGATAATATTAATGCAAAGGTATTAATTATTTATTTATTAATGCAGAGATATTAATTCTAATGAAAAAATATATAAAAATTAATGCATAAGTATTAATTCTCCATTATCAAATTCCAACAATAAAAACCATTTATGCATTAATAAATTTAATATTGATGAAATATTATCTCTAAAAATCTCTTGAGCTAATATTAATTAATTATTAATGCAGAGATATTAATTCTAATGAAAAATATAAAAATTCATGCACAAGTATTAATTCTCCACTATCAAATAATAACAATAATAAAACCATTTATGCATTAATAAAGTTTATATAAGGACCCATGCATTCCTTATACATCAATGGAGAAAAGGAAAGGATATAACTCATTTAAAACAATTAAATTTGAAATAATCATAAAATGAAAAATAATAATTATTAAACATATGCATAAGGTATGTAGAGCATACCTGGTTCCACCCGTAAAGGTAATGCGAAGGAAGGTTTGCAAGACATACCTAGTTTCATCCATTACCTTCTTTGGTGATCAGAGGTAGCCATCTATCACTCAATTCAAGTCCTCCATCTCTATTCGGGTTGTTTGGGTGCTTTATGATTTCCAAGGCTTCCCTCACCCTACGTTTGTAGTAGTGGTTCTCTACGGCGAGTAGCTCTGTGTTCTCCAGGTAGACGTGGTGTTTTGTTTTGAGAGAGTGCTCAGCGAGTGTAGAGGTATTTGTTCTTTCTTTCCTTAAGTCAGCCCCATGCTCCTTTAACCTTGTTCGAAAGGATCATCCTATCTCACCTATATAGCTTCTTCCACAAGAGAAATTTATCTTGTATACTCCTTTATATTGATGCCAATCAATTTTGTCTTTCACTGACCTCATTTTCTATCTCATGGTTTCCATCGGCTTAAAAGACGTCCATACTTCTTTTTACTTCAAAACCTTTGCAATTCTGTTTGTCACTCCTTGGATGTATGGGAGGAAAGCCTTAATAGTCTTTCTTTCTTTTTTTATGTTGAGTCTGGTCTTCTGCTTTCCTTATTGCCTTATTGATGTCTTTCTTCCTATATCCCAGGCTTCTGAAGACAGAGGTTAAATGTTCTTTTTCCTTATCAATGTGTTCTTTGTCAGATATGCGGACAACCCTCATTGCTAGGGTGTTGATTACCCCAATTTTCTGAGATGGGTGGTGATGCGAGAGAGCATGAAGGTAGCTCTCTGAGTGGGTTTTCTTTCTGTAGACACCATGTCTTAGGGTTCCATCATTGTTTTTCTTGATTAGTACATCGAGGAAGGGATGCTCCCATTCTCCTCTTTTGCATTAATATTATCTTAAGAGATTTTCTTCAATTACTCATGAATTAATTACTCTTATGTTAGATGATTTTTAATTTTAACCCTAATATTTTAATATAGAGATAAAGGATTGGTTATCATTAATTCATGAATAATTCATTATTATTAATTATCTCTTATAACTTTGATGGAGATGAATGGTTAAGGTTATGCTTTGTGATGGAAGTAGAAATTAAGGGTCTTTCTTAACTATTTAAGGGCCTCGATAGCAACTCTTATTTACATGTTTGTCTTGAGGATGAATCCAGTTACGGATTCGAAACGTCGACAGTAAATATGCCTACTGTGGATTATCCGGAAACCTACTTTACTAAAAAAGGTCGCTAAATGAGATGCTAAATCCAGGATTTCTTGTAGTGCTTATCTGCAATTTATATTATATAGCATGTTTAATTTATATTATAAATATGTAAGAAATGAATTCCACTTTAATAAAATAAAATGAAAATATTAAGTTATTAAGTAAACAATTTTTTTATAATATTCACCTTAATTTAACCTTTAAATCCAAAAATATATATAATCCAATTAATTACAACTAATTCTAACTTAAACCTCAAAACCAAAAGTATGTTTTTCTAGATAATTAAAATTAAAAGAATTATTTAAAACATATGCATATCTATTAAATATTTTTTTTTGAGAGACCAGATGTTAATTCAAAAGACCCATTAGATTTATGTACTTTGTTTGGTTACCATTTTAAAAGATAACGGGAAAGGATAAATTTTCTTATAATTAAATACGAGTGTAAATCACTCCGGATCTATCATGCTTAGAGAAGGATCAAATCCCTTGAGGTGCAAACATTTCTAACCTTTTGTATTCTAAAATGATTTGCAACTCAAATGATTTAGTTTTGTATTTTAAAAATATTTACACCTCAAAAATTTAATCTCTCTAAACCCATTATTAATACTAAATTAAAATGTCCATCTATAATAATATAATATAATTGATACCAAATTAACAAGTTCTCTCACTATGGTCCTCTCATCTTCCATTAACAAGTTATCATTTGAAGTCTCATGTAAAAGGAAAAATAGGACTAACCCATGGTTCAATAAAGAGTGTAAAAATGCAAGAAGAGAAATCAAGGAAGCTATGGAAGGGTCCAAAAAAATTGACAAAACAAAGAAATACAAGGCCCTAATTAAAATGAAAAAGAGAGACTACACAAATAAAAGACAAGATAACCTTTTGCACCTTTCTAAGTTTGCTCCTAATAAGTTTTGGAGGGAAATTTTAACTAGAAAAACCAAAGAGAATAATAAGATCGCCTTAAAGGATTGTAACTCATATCATAAAAAGCTTTACGAATCCCCAAATGCCAAAGATAACATACCCACCCTCCTTACAACAGAAGAAGTTTTTTCGATAGATGATATAGATTTTGGTGTTAGGCGCCTTGCAAATGGAAAAGCTAAGGACATTGAAGGTTATCAAGAAGAAATATTAAAAATTGGAGGGAATGTCCTCATCCCTCACATCTAACAATCTTTTCAATTTGGCACTCAAGCAAGGTTTCCCTCACCGTTGGACTCAAATCCTTATCATTCCTATTTTTAAAAGTGGTGATAACAATAACCCTTCTAATTACCAAACCATTATGATTAGCCTTCTCTTAGCAAATCTCTATGGTATTATTCTGGAAAAGAAGACCAACATATGGTTGGAAAGTGAGGGAAAGCAAGCTATATGCCAGGTGGGATTTTAAAGACACCACTCAACCACAGACCACCTCGTTACTCTTAGGATCATCGCAGAGGAATGTTGTAATAATAAATCAAATCTCTTATGTTTCTTTGTGGACTTTTGGAAAGCTTTCAATATGATCCCCAGAAGCAACCTTTGGAAGAGGTTAGCAGAGCTAAAGGTTCTTCTTGGGTTGAGAGCTACCGCGATAAAACTTTACAAGACTTTCATATCCAAATTCAAGAAAATTGAGGGGTGGTCAAAAGACATTAATTGTAATATTGGAGTTAAGCAAGGTTGTCCCCTATCTCCTACCCTTTTTGGCATTTACATCGATAAGCTAGAAGGATTTTTAGAGGAAATGGGTTGTGTCGGCACAACCTTAGCTAGAATTTTCATCATCCTTCTTCTTTATGCCGATTATATTGTTCTTATGGCGAGATGCCCCTCTAAACTTGATAAATAACTGAGAATTCTCAAGGATTTCTATTCTAACATGGGTATGACTGTTAACACTGAAAAAATGAAAGTAATGATTATCAAGTCCAAGAAGGTCACGTATGATAATTTTGTATATGACAATAACAACTTGGAGGAAGTTTCTTCCTATGAATATCTTGGAATTGATATTCATCACAAGCTCAACTGGAATTATAGCATTGATAAAAGGATTAATGGATTCAATAGAAAGCTTATTTTGGTCTTTGGATATTCAATTTAAGATAGAAAGCTTAGTTGGTCTTTGGATATTCAATTTAAGATATTTAATTAAATTTAATTATTTATTATTAAAATAATTAATATAATTTATTTATATATTTTTAAAATATTTACCTTCAAAATTTTCCAAATCATTGTGGACATAATAAACTTTTGCTACTTTTGAGAACATAGAAATTTAATCAACCTAAAAGAGAGTTTTTCAAATCATTGTAGATGGATTAGTGTAAACTTTTGCTAATTTTGAGAATATAGAAATTTTATCAACCTAAAAGAGTATATAATTTGTTTTTGAGCATAGGAACACAAGTTTAAAGCAAACCAAGTAATAACCTTTGTAAGGTTCAATAAGCCAAAGTTGATCTCAGTGGATGCTAATCATCATCATCATCAATAAAAAATTATAAAAAGATGTTGATAAAGAATACAACTTTATCAAATCCCAAAATCAATTTAATAATTACTTAAATAAAATAATTCAAATGTTTTTTAAACAAATCTCTAATACACATTTCATTAATTTAACCAAAATTATTAATAACAAAAATACATGATATTAATTATTTAAATTTGTAATATTTTTAGAACATAAAATATATTCAAATATTTTTTAAAACAATTATTTACACATTCAACACTCAATTCATTAATTTAAACAAAATTATTAATAATTAAATTTAAAAAATATCAAATGTTTTTATTAAATTTATAATATTTTTAAAATTAAAAAAATATTAAATACTTTTTCAAAACAAATCATTACACATAATTGGGATTTCATTGGCTTTAATTACACTTATAGAGCTTAACTTGATGGGGACATGAAGTGAGGCAATTATATATCTATGCATAACCACAGGCGGATTTGACCCCCCTAAAATCTTATGCTTACAACAATTCACAACTCTCAACCCATCAAACTTAAAAAAAATACATACAATATTAATATTAAATATTTTTATTAAATTTATAATAATTTTAAAACATAATTATAATTAATATTAAAAAGATATACATATTTTAATAAAATCATTTTAACTGGAGATTATTATTAATGTATTATATTCATTTGATATATCAAAATATTTTTATGTAGTCTCATGTATCCTATTTAAAAACGGTGCACCTTGTTTTCTCACAAGTCCCCTTTATTTTTATGTAATCTCATGTATCCTATTTAAAAAGGGGGAACCTTTTTTTCTCACAAGTCCCCTTTATTGAGTCATTTTTTTCCTTTCTAACTTTATAAAAAAATACAATATACATTTTACTATTAGGTTATCCTTATATTAAGTATAGCGTTTTAAATTATGTTATCATTTTTTTTTTTTTTTTATCCATATATATATATGTGTAAAATTTAATTCATGATGATAGTTAACATCCATTTAGACCAACTTTGGTCTATCCAACCTTAAAAGAGAAGAAGGGAATTGTTTGGTTTGCTTTAGAATTGTATCCCTATGCTCAAAAAGCTTGAAGAGAATCTTTCCTAGCTCACTATAGTTTTGCCAAACTAGGAGGTTAGGATGGTCTGTATTGTACCAAAGATTATGAAACTGAGATCTAATGTGGGTGTTCAAAGTGATTTTCATCCTCAATGCTCATAGCCTCACAGAACTTGCAAATCCTCAACTTTATGTTTCATGATGGAGCTCATGGGAGTTCGTTCTTATCTTGGATATATTGATTTTCTTCTTTGAACTAGTTAAAACGAGAGTTACTTATGATCTTCTAGATTAGGATTAATGACCTCCTATAATCTCTTTTAATTTTCTTTTAACCTCTAAATCTTTTTTGCACCACATTTTCTCTTTAAACTTAGATGTGATAATATTTTTAATGTTATTAATATTTTGCAAAGTGGCATTTTGGTCAATTGTAAAATAAATTGAACATATGCATAGTGGTTTGACCAAAACAAATGCTTTATCTTTTATGTAGGGATCAATACAAAAAAATGATATTCTCTAATCCAAACTAGTACCACTACATTAAGCTCAAAACACCATACATATTGGCTTCTTGAATCTTTCAAACATATACCTAATTCTTAAAATATATAAATGATGCATGAATGAATAATCTTGTGACTAACCTACCCAAGAGAAAGTACAAGCATTAGTGAATACTATGGAACACATTTCACTCTAGAACTTCAAGAAATTTGTGTGAACAATTTTAAGAAGAATTTGCACTCTATTAGTAATGACAACCATGATGTGGTTCCATAGATATACTCTAAAATATTTCATAATTGGAACCTTAAATGGATATTCATCTTCTTTTATGAGATCCATTTAAGATACTATAATTTGAGGACATTATTTGTTATAATGGTCAAAGGGAAGATTAATGAGACTTTAATATCCAATTTTGAGATTGGTACTCAACCTATTCATATAGTTGTTGAAAAATATGGAACTTCATTGTGGAAATGGTGTCATTCTCTTTTGTAGCTATGATTAATTGCCACACCACAAATTAGATCGATAAATTTTATGGAGCTTGGGTTCCAATGGCACAAATGAAGAAGCAAATTCCAACTTTACCAAACACAATCTCCCTCAATTATCATTTCAACAACTTACAACTAGTTACTAGTATGATACATCAAGAGAAATGGTTGCAAAAACAATCAGTGAAAAAACATTCCATTGAAAGAACATTTCTTCAACATACTTTTGCAGCAGTTCAAGATCAACTAGTTATGAAATCCTCTTGAACATTTTTTGCACCTGTAACCAAGTGCCCCACTATGAGTATGGGAGAGATGCTCTCACATAAGTTCACATTGTATAAGAAAAAAATTTACACCAAAAGAAATTGAATTTTTCTTTTTATTCGATAAATCCAGTTACAATTAATGTACTGTTCATTACTTTGAATATGAAATTCAATATTGAGATTAATAACCATAAATATAAGCTAGCCAGAAGTGTAATAATCTATATCCATTAAAAGCTAACTTAATTAAATTGTAAAAGGAATTAGTAACACTTACCAATTAAAAATAATAATTTAATAAGCTTCTATGAAAGATTAAAAAATATTGAAAGAGAATAAAACTTTAAATTTGATCCTACCAAAATTATATATAATATACTATGTTATGCAAATAAAATAATTTAATAAGTTTCTATGAAAAATTAAAAAATATTTAAAGAGAATAAAAACTTCAAATTTGATGCTACCAAAATTATGTATAATATATTATGAAGCCTCTGTTCATAAAATTTTGTTACCTTTATTCCTTTTTCAAGCAGATCAATACTTTTGTTATTTTCTCGAATAAAAAAGTACAATCCAGCAAGTTTTGTATCACTAGCAGATAGATCAAAGTACTCAAAATTTTACATAGCCAAGTACTCAAAATTTTACATAGCCAACCAAGAGCCACAACTTCTCCAAAAAAGAAAATCACAAAAAACATATCCTAATCTGATAGCCCCCTATGCTTCCGGCTGATCTTCTATGTTTTCTTCCTAAATAAGAGTGCCTACGTGCATCTTCAATGCTTCCTTTGAGAGTCTGTCTGCTCATTCATTATGCTCCCTATAAATATATGCGAGATCTCCCAATCATGTAAACTTTCCAAAAGCTGCAGAATTCTCAGACACCATTGCTGTAGATCAATGGTCCTCCACAAAGGTTCTTTCTTTACCCACTTTACCACTGTTAGAGAATCACCATATATCTTAAGGGAATCGCCACTGTTAGCTTTATTCTACATGCTCTGTTGTTCTTACGTAGAGGGACATCACCCTTTGTTTTTTTTCCAAATATTCAACTCTTCAAATATTCTACCCTTCAATGAGAATATTGTCTTCTTATATAAAATTTTACCAAACCAAATAGCTCATAGACTTTGACTCATGAACAACTGTCAAACAGATAAAAGCTGATTAATGCAAGGTACATCGACCAGTTTAACTACGTAAGGTACATCTAAACCGCCTACTTATTCCTTGATCTCGTCAAAAGTTATTTACAAATCTCATCTGGACAGACACATCTTAAATGGCAATTTAAACTGAAAATATTGATTCAATGAATAACCTAATGAATACACTGTCTACTATATTGCAAAATAACCTAACGTCAAACTTGTAAATGTTTAAAAAAAATGTTCATGAACATGACAAAAAGTACATAACCGCTTCAAAGAAGTAAGACGAAGTCCTTCTGGAGAGAACTATTTGAAATAATAATAATAAGAGTGTCCATACACTGCATTCACAGGATTGTTGGAATTTACATTACCTACAATTTTACAATAAATATGAAGATACAGAAAACCCATGTAACTGAGGACCACTTGTCCCCCCAAAATAGGGGAAACATGGAGACGTTCAACTATTTCTATTTATATGCTGACTGTTTTGATCGATGGTTTGAGGATTTTCTTCGGTGATACTCTCCAGAGAAGGTCTCCACGAAGCCTTGTGCTTCCTCACACCATGTCTGGCACCATGTTTCTGCATCTGAATAGTCACCATTGAAGCTTCTTCCTTACTCATATTTCCAGTACTGGGACAAACCCAAGACAGCTGCTTTGCAGGTATCCTAACTTTGATCCTGTAAGTGTATGCTGCTCCTCTTTCTGCATTTATAAGGATCGGCTTCGTGTGACTTGTAGCCAAGAAGGAACGCAATTTAGTCACATAGACTTCGTTATTGCTACTCATCTCGTTAGGGGAGAACGGATGCACTGCTTGATTATGTGTTGCTGAGGAAGAACGGCCAAAACAAATACCCATTAGCAGTTAGCAGCTGATAAAAAACTGAACTAAACTTCCAGAACAATATACGCTCACTTCCAGCGATCTGAGAGATCTGTGGGAGCTCGGCGATGCTTAAATCGGCAGGAGATGTCCATTGCCCACCATCATGAAGGTTCTGCAAAGTTCAGGGCCCGTACAAAGTAAGCGGTGGACAGCAAAAAAGACAAAACACTGGGCACCGACCATTGAAAGGCGCAAAAAAGACAAAACACTGGGCACCGACTATTGAAAGGCGGTAATTCGCAGCCTTCGCTTATGTCTGATTTAGCGAATGGTATTGTCTGGTCGAGCTAACATTTCACGTCGTGTCACTGTAAAGAACTATCATGCAAATGGCTGATGTCTGAATTGGCAAACGATATTGTCTGGTCGACCTAGAACTCCACGTCGTGTCATTGTACAGTTCTACACTGCAAATATAGCGACTATATTTGAACAGCTGAGCATCCCTTTAGTCCGATACCCGTGTACGATATTGAACAGCTTACCGTGAGCAATAGGCTGATATTTATTGAAAGAATCGATAGGCTGATATTTATTGACGGGCCCGCACTTCATAAATAAGCTCCGGTTCGGGAAAGCACGTTCAGTTATTGATGTGAGACGAGAGATGCCACTCTTAGTCATGACAAGTTCAGTTACTGTATTGTCAACATTCTACGGCCTTTATGGATGCCCCGGCCATGGCGAAAATTGGAATTGTAGACCCTGGAAAACTAGAATCACCACCCGTTTCTTGGTCCTCCCCCGAGTGTTTTTACATCATTGCGCGAATTGCTCCCTCTAATTTTCAAGTGTTTGTATCGGTTTTTTAGCCATAGTGGATGGATGGAATGGAAAAGGTGGTGGGGTTCGGCGATGGTAAATTCCCATGGGATATAGGATTAAATGAAGTATCCTTTGCCGAGGACTAGAATCTCAAGAGCTAGGGCAACATGGATTAGAGTCGCACTAAATTATGGGATGTGTCATCCAGGTGTAAGATGGATGGGAAAGGTGGTTGTGTTGAATGGATGAAGAATAATGGTGCTTCGATACACATTTGATGTGATGATTAGTATATAATGTTGCTCATTTCAAAAATAATTTGGACATTGTAAACCAACCAATTTACACCATGAGACTTTGATATCCATTCAATTCTCATCTGATATCCATTCAATTATCAAACAAGTAGAAATAAAACAAGAAAAGAAAACGAACTACAAACATCACACATGAAAAAACACAAACACAAGCTAAACACAATTTTTTTTATTTAATTAATGTCATAAGCATTGCTAGGGTTAGTTGTGGACTCACATAGATGCAGCTATCCATGATGAACTACTTTGATTGTGTAGATAACTTATGTGTATGATAACATATATGTATTTGTACCTACTTTGCCCAAGTATTTATGTAATCCTATTCATTATTTTTTCTTATTGTATTTTATTTTGAAACTATAAAACTTGTACTATATCATAATCAATGCATTTATCTTTTATTTCAAAAAAACTCTTAATCAATGGTAACTTTTAGAAATACAATTTATTCTCCTTTGTTCCATTTTGGGTCAAAAAAATCTTGTTTAAGCCTGATTTGAGCCCATAAATTGGAGATCAATGGTGTAATATTAAAGTATAATCCATGGGATTCCATGAAATGCAATTTCATGTTATCAAGATAAATACCACTTTATATATTATATCATTATAAATTTTACAATCGTGTATTATTAATTGTTAATGTATTTTTAAACTATTGATGTAGAACATCTAATTTGTATTTTTTCATACATTTGTCATGTTTATTGGTGATTATTAGTTTAAGATTTTACCATTATATTATTCAAAATTCAAAATGGAGTAGGATAACCATGTAGAATAAAATAGACATACAATGTGAATGAATCGATGAACTAGCCGTTATCATTGAACATACATGGCCTATGGAGTTTTGATGAAATGGTGAAATATCTAAGAAATGTGTTTTTGGACTTTTTTGGCCACATTGTACACCCTCTTAATGCATTGGACTACAATTGTTTCTATTTTAGTTGAGAATAGGTGTAGTAGATATCCAAGATTGGTGAACCCTCACTTGAAGGTGTAGGGGATAAATATTACTTTTAGTTGATATACATATTTTTTAGAAATACGTGGTTGTTCCCTTACCAATGCTATAATCTATATTTTTGTCTCTCATTGGTCCCGATTCAATCATAATTTCCATAGGTTTAGAATGCAATTGGTGTGGGTGTGTGTGTCTATATATATTTGGGCATGTGTGTCTTGTTTCAATAACAATTTCCGTATGTTTAGAATTCAATTGGTGTGGGCGTGTGTGTTTATATATAATATATATATTTTTTGTCTCTCATTGGTCTTGATTCAATCACAATTTTCATAGGTTTAGAATTCATTTTGTGTGTGTGTGTGTTAATACATGTAATGATTGATCTTAACCTAAATGACAACCAACCCATGTTCACAGTTCCACAGCAACAAAAAACCCTTTACATACCCCTTTGTGAACCGATTCAATCACAATTTTCATAGGTTTAGAATTCAATTAGTGTGTGTGTGTGTTCCTTTTCATAGACTTAATGATTGATCTTAGCCTAAATTACAACCAAACCATGTTCATAGTTCCACACCAACAAAAATCCTTTGCATACCCCTTTGTGAGATTGTAAGGATTTGTTCTAACTTACTCAATTATGATCATAACATGAATACATTAGCTCAAGACGTGAATGAATATTGAGATATTTTCTTCGAAAATATTTATTTATTTACAAAAACATGTAGCATCTCAATATTTTATAGGCATAAAGAAAGATAGAAAATGCACGTCACATTAGTTCATATAGCTTATTTGCAACAATGTACAACATCATAATTAAGTATCTAAAAGGAAGAAAACATAAGTTTGTATATTTTTTCTACTTCTTTTCTTTGTCGGGGGGGATTATAAAGTCATCTACATACATAGGTGTGATGAAACACAATGAAACATGCTATAACAACTACACATATGTGTGATGAAACACAACGGAACATGCTATAACAACCACTGCATCAAGTGTAGGAGAATAGGTGCCCTATCATCTGAATGGAGGTGTGTACTTTTGCAAGAGCTACACATAACAAAAAGTAAAATTCCATTGTACAAATTTACTTTAAAGTAATGTTTACTAAATATTTTTCAAATGAAAAATTGAATACAAAAGAAATGAAAATATAAAAGTATATCAGAAACCTCATCCAAGAAACTATCCTAAAAATGATTGATTGTTGGCCCATGGTGAGTATTCCCACAATGAGACCATCATTGAGAAGCAAAATGACTAGAAAGAGAATGGTAAGGTTGGCCAAATGTAGTGCATGGTTTAGAATTGGCATGGCCTAAAGGCCTTAGACTTGTTGGTATAACATCATCAAATGATGGTTATCGATGGGAATTTGCCACAAATGTGCTATGTTGAACAACATTGCATGCTAGGGATGATATTTCACTACTAGTGGAATTTATCCTATCTCCAAACTAAGTTCTCTTGGGGGGGGTCATACATATGCTTAGGAGTGGGAAACCCTATAAATGGGTTATGCTTGGTGGTTTCTCAAACCCAAGAGAGCCAAGACTACCCCCCTGGAATTCACAAATGTCAAAATATTATCATGGGGACCTAGATTGAACTCGACCTAAAAATTTCAAAAGAAAATACTAGACCTCCCTACTATTGCAGGGAGGTTTATCAAATAGGTCATAAAAATCCAATCCATCCAGTGGGATCTTGATGATTGGAATGTGCACTAATCCATGCAAATATGCCTATTTCTTAGATCATGTGGTTGGTTAGTTGTAGGATCCATGAACAATTGAACAATAATATCTTTAGTTATATTCAAAATTTTGACATCTTCCTTACAAATTCTGTGTGCCTACTATTCTCTCATCCTCGCGCTATATTTGGATATATCATATAATTGGCCATGGGTATATCCAATGGAGGAAACAATGGTGTCATATGAAGTGTCTAATGAAATATGAAATGGATCTATTGTGTTCTTAAGCTTCCCAATTATCTTTTTAAATGCATCTAGACATGATTAATTTTAATGTAGGAATTATGTGAAAGTTAGAGTTTGGGTTTGGATAAAGTTTTTGCATTATTGTGATGGAATAATAATTATAATTAAACAATAATAAAATATTTTAAATAATATGTAAATTTCAAAAAAATAAAAAAATGGCATTTCTAATCAAATCTAGGTCTACAAATTTGTGAATTCCTTGTTCGCATTGAAATGATCTCAAAAAAAAATATCATTCAATATTCTTTTTTATTCAAATTGCTACTTTTGAGCGCAAAAGGAATTCTCATCCGGACATTGAAATTGACTTTTCTTTTAATGACACATACCCTTTATGTCCAAGCAACTAGCTATGTGAGAACAATGTTCCACCCAACCATAGGTCTCTATCCAGCCTGTATTCTTTCAACTGAGAGACCACCCCCGAGCTGGGATGTGTATCTACTAAGGAGGAACTAAACGGGCTCATTCACAGCCATGGTTTCACACAAATAGTCATGCTAAGCCAATGCATAGTTGGGTTTATCAAGCATCCAAGAGACAAGGAGGAGGATGCTAAGCCAGTGAGCTCAACCACAAAGCTACAGGCATCTCAAGCTAAACTCAAACAACCTTGGAACCCACAATACCTACCACATCCAACACAAGGAAGGTCCCCTTCTCTGCTGCACAGTCCCTTAGGCGCCCCTTCCCTCCAGTTCTCTTCAGGGTGGGAATAGAAAGTTCCAAGCTGTCAAATCCTTGAGATTCTAGCCTTCACTGGGTTTATCAAGCAATCCCAATCTCTGTTCTATCTTTTGCTCTGTTATTCATGCTTGTATTTTCTCAATTCTATAGCTAAATAGCTCGGTCCCGTAATTGGATTTTTGGGCTATCAAATATGGGTTTTCCTATGGATTTCTGGGTATCTAACACTCTCAAATTCGCCCCAAGGTTCAGGTCTATGGATCCCCCATTGGATTTCATTGTCTACACAACTTTCTGGGCATTTTTGGCACTTCAAAACGTGGTTAAATTCATAGTTCCGTTTTCTGGTTTTTCTCACTGTTGGGCATGTGTAATGGAAAAAATTGATGCTTAGATGTTCAACAATGGAATGAGAATGAGGAAGAACGAATTCCCCTGAGGTAGAGTGACTTGTGGGTCAAAAAAATAGAGCCCATACCTACCATACAAATTTTTGGGTTGCCCATGCTCCATTGAATCCATGGACTGATTTCCTCAACCACTTCCTTACAACAAAAATAAATGTCAGCAAGGAAAGTCAAATGGGTTCTCAAGATAACATTTGAGAACATATGGTTTAACCCCACAACCCCCTCACCACTCCCTAGTGGAATACACATGGCCCCCTCTTGTTAGATGCTTCCATAGCCACTTTTTTGTATTTTATTGCAATATTAATATTTACATCATTTTACAATATTCCATGGCTTAATAGCACATGGATAGCATAATATCAAATACTTTCATTTTTAAATAAAATCCGAGCATCCAATAGCGGGGCCTTGGCATTGAGCTCCACGCTAGGAAAACATACTCCGCATGTATACAACATTTACAATAAAAGCCAATATATCCTAGGGGTCAAAATGGGGGTATTACAAACCAACAATTGATAACAAGGAGTTCATGTAACTAGCATGAAGAACAAGTAACTTATTTATGGCACTTAGCTTGTAGCCAATGAGTGTTCACCAACCACAAATTTGTTGCGATGATAGTATATTGTATTTAATTTTTAAACTTCTTAATTTTATATATTTCCATTTAAAATTGTTATAGATTTCCATTTAATATCACTTTTAATTTAAATTATGATAAGTTTACAATCAAACAAAATTTTAGATAAAGACATGATATTGGTCCCATTAGCATCATCTTTGGATGCCTTATTGTTTTCTAATGTTATTTAAACAGTTGGATGCCTTATTGTTTTCTAATGTTATTTAAACAGGTAAGCTAGGCATAATAATAGTTAATGTTGTAATAAATACTTTAGTTGTAAAATATAACACGATGATAAAATTGTTCAAAAAACTTTGTACAATCATATATAATTATATATTTTTATTTATAAATAATAAAGAATTGTTAATAAAAAACTAAAATTAAGATTATCTAATAATTTTTAATTTTTTTTAATAAAAATGAATAATAAATAACCTTTCATTAAATTTACTTTGCATCTTTCTCACAGACTTCCATATTAAACTATGATCTACATATACAATAATAACACTAAACACAAATGTGAAATATTGTAACTCTTCCAAGTAAGCTATACATGAAGCGATGGTCTCTCATATAACCAACATAGATCCATCTTAAACCCGTATCTATCAAGCAACGAGAGGGATCTAATTTCTTGAGGTGTATTTCTTTTTTCTAAATTTAAACTCAAGAAATTTGATCTCTCTTGATTGATAGATCCGGGTTTAAGTTTTAAGTTTTTATTTTACAAACGAACATCTATTTTTTAATTAATTTTCATAATATTTTATTTTATGACAAACATGGATTTTTTTTTAAATACTTTCCATAATTTTTTATTTTATGAGCCGACATGAATTTTTTTAATTATTTTGTTACAAACGTTATATCACGTTACAACATCTCCCCCATACTGAGTTGTAGAGCACCTCCACTAGGTGGAATGAAATCTTTCATGCCATAATAAACAATTACTCTTTTTTTCCATTAAAAATGGGTAGTGTGAGTGAAGATTGATATGCAAAACACAATGAAATTTGAAAAAAAAAGAAAACAACTTAATTCGAGGCAGATGAACAGATTTGAAAAACATAAAACGAAAGATTTCACCGCCGAATACTTCGTGACTTTTAATGATTCCTTAGCGTGTTATGGACACGGAATATTTCAACCATAAATTATTAAATTGGTTGAACATCTGGAAACCAAGTCAGTTAAATTACACGCCAGGGATCAGAATCTTTGGTACCATACACAACTAAATCAACACAAACAAACTAACTAAATCAAATGAAACAAACAGTTAAATCCAATCTATTTAAAACTTTCTGCGAGATATTTCACACAGCTTAGTTGTGTAAATTACTTGCCACTAACGATGTCGATGTCCGTCTTACTTTTCCTACTACAATTACGCCTAATTAATGAAAGTTCTTTTGAGTTGGTAGAGGAAAAACATATGAGTTGCCATGGATTGGGACAAACATAAAATAAGAGTCACTTTTTTTTCATTGGTTTTTACACAAAGGAATGTGACATTCAACTATAAATGCACAACTGTTCTTAATGCACACATGCTGGTTTAAATTTTTAAAATGGCATGGTAACTCATTCTCGACATGGAATAGATTGTTTGGAATTCCTATGGGGACTAAATACATTTAAGCAAGAAAGAAAATGTGTGTTCTTTCGAAGCATATATGCTTTTTAAAAAAGAATAATATGTACACGTTCTCATTGTAATGAAAAAGGGAAACAATTTGTAATAAAAAAATAGCTATTCATTTATTAATAAACAAATGACATTGATTCAGCGACTGTAAACCCTTTCTTTACAAAAGTTGAAAAAACCAGGGCACTAATGTGCCGCCGAATACTCAGTCTGAAAGCACAAATAAAAAGGTCCTGAGATAATCTTCTCATGAAAGCTATCAAAATACTTCTTATAATCAGTACATAGAGTCACACAGGTAATCTTGATTGTATGCCTTTCATGGAATGAGATCAGTGATATCAAGTATATATAATAAAAAAATGAAGAAAGATACAACCTATAAAAAAAAAGTAGAGAGCACTCCAAACAAATGCCTATCAAATTCTGTCAGATGCCAAAATGCCTATCATTGTTCAAGTCCCACCTATGACAGATGCCATGTCCAACCTGTAATCCGGACTTGGACAGCTTATCTGCAAGAGGGATACTTTCTATGTAGACGTGGTGAAAGAAACCACATGGAAAAGATCAGCTATCCATTTGAGGAGATGTATGAATTAGCGAACAATAACGTCTGGTCGACCTAGCATTCCACGTATAATGCAAATAGGTGATGTCTGAATTGGCAAACAATATTGTCTGGTCGACCTAGCTCTCCACGTCGTCTCAATGTGCAGATCTATACTGCAAATATAGCGACGTAAAGGGAGAGAAAACACGCGAGAGAGACAGAAATTGAGCTGAGAAATTGAACAGCTTGCCGTGAACAATAGGGTGATATTTATTGAAAAAACCCATAGTCCCGGAACTATCTGATGAGGTGATTTATTGACGGGCCCGCAGTTCATAAATAAGTTCCGGATCAGGAAAGCACATTCAGTAATTGATGTGAGACGAGAGATGCCACTCTTAGCCATGACAAGTTCAGTTACTGTAATGTAAAAGTGCATTTTGTCAACATGCTACGGCCTTTATGGATGCCCCGGCCATGGTAAAGAATCTTTCCTGTTTTTCACCACCCCTTTCTTGTTGTTTTTACATCTTTGCCCGAATTGCTCCATCCAATTTCCAAGTGTTGTTTCGATTTTTACCGTCTTGGTCAAGCTTTACTAATTCAACGGTGGATCGATGTACCCATAGTGGTGGTGCTGCAATAAACAAATGGATGCAACCACAGTGGATGGAGGGAATGGGAAAGGTGGTTATAGTACAAATTGGTGCCACCACACTCCATAGATGAATGGAAAAGGTGGTGAAGTTGGACACTGGTAAATTTCCATGGAATGTAGGATCAATTGAAGTATCTTTTGAAAGGATTAGAATCCCAACGGTTAGGGCAAAGTGTTCACGGATTAAAGCTAAAGCCATGCATGGGATGTGTGGTGTAGGTGTAGGTGTAGGTGTAGGTGTAGGTGTAAAGGTAATTGTGTTGAATGGACGAAGAATGATGGTGTCTAGATACAATTTTATATATATATATAAAGATATGAAAAAAAATTGAAATAAGAAAAAAAAATATTAAAATAATATTTAATTTAAGACATGATAAAGTATGAGGTCATTTCTCAACCCCAAGTTAAAATGGTTTTTTGAAAGTTTTAGTAGAAACCTATATTAACACAACAACATTATAATTGATTTCTCATAAATAATGTTGACATTTATAAAACAACATATTTACACCATAAAACTTTGCTATCCATTCAACCCTCAAACTAGTACAATTAAATGTCATAAAAATCAAACAAAGCATGAATACAAACTACAAACATCACGCATAAAGAAACACAAGGCAAATACTATGTGAAAGCTAAACACAATTATTTTTGTATTTAAATTGCTAAGGTGAGTGGTGGACTCATATAGATGCACCCTCTCCACGATGAACTAGTTTGATTATGTAGATAATTTATGTGTATTTGTACTTACTTTTGCTATGTTAAAGTTATGGTGGAAGCCAAGTATTTATATAAAGTTATTCATTATTTTTTTACTCATTGTATTTTATTTTGGAACTATGAAACATATATCCAACATTAAAACCAATACATCTATCATATAACTAATAAGGTTAAATATTTCATTATAACCAATCCAACATTATAACCAATACATTTACCAATGGTGTCATATGAGTGACTAATGAGATACGAGATGGATCTATATTGTGCTCTTAACCTCCCCATTATCATTTTAAGTGCATTTATGCCAATTGATTAATTTTAACGTATGGGCCTCGTGGGGGTTAGATTTTGGGTTTGGATAAAAAATTTACACTATATAGAATAATAATTGTAATTAAACAATAACAAAATATTTTAAATATACATAAATTTCAAAAGATTAAAAAAATACATTTCTAATCAAATCTACTTACAAATGAGAGCTTCTCTGTGCAAATTTATGAGAACTTGATGTTGATCAATACACGATTCTTAAACTTCTCCTTCCAACCATTTATATAAAATATTTAGTAGTTGGTCTTTGGAAATTTAAATAAAGATATTTAATTAAATTAAATTATTTATTCTTAAAATAATTTAATTATATATTTTTAAAAATGGTTTATGTTTAAAATTTTCGAAATGAATGTGAACGGATGTAAACTTTTACTAATTTTGGGAGCATAGAAATTTTATCAACCTAAAAATATATATAATAAAAATTTATAAAAAATGATGATTAAAGTATAAAAATTTATTAACCTAAAATCAAATTTATAATTACTTAAATAAAATAATTCAAATATTACAAAAGTGTTAATAAACAAAAATACATATTTTTAAATATTTTTATTAAATTTGTAATAGTTTTAAAACATAAAAAATATTCAAATAAGTTTTTTAAAAACAAGTAATATATATATATATATATATATATATATATATATACTCAAAGGATTTGAACTTGTGAGCTTTCTTTATGACTTCTCAACTTAATTATTCATTATCAATTGCTCTACCCACCATGAATTTATTAATAATAAAATTTAAAAGATATTTATTGATAGAAAATCCTTTTAGCTTAAGGTTAGGATTAATAACCTCATTCTAATATCTTAATTTTCTTTTAACCTCTAAATCTTTCTTGCACTACATTTTTTATTTAAACTTAGATGTATAATATTTTCAATGTTATTGATATTTTGCAAAGTAGTGTCATTTTCTTCAAACCCCAATGGCTTAACCAAGCCATGGCATATTTTACACCAATCTTTAAGCAATTATTAAATATTGGAAGATAGTATATTGAAATATATGTACATTACTTAATTTTGAATTATTGTTGTAAAATAAATTGAACATATGCATAGTGGTTTGAACAAAAGCATTACTTTATTTCTTTTATGTAGGGATCAATACAAAAAAAATGATATTTTCCAATCTAAACCATTACCACTACATTAATCTTAGAACACCATACATATTGGCTTCTTGAATCTTTCAAACACACACCTAATGCTTAAAATATATAAACCAGTATAGATCCATCTTAAACCTGTATCTATCAAGCACCGAGAGGGATCCAATTTCTTGAGGTGTATTTCTTTTTTTAAATTTAAACTCAAGAAATTTGATCTTTCTTGATTGATAAATCCGGGTTTAAGTTTTAAGTTTTTATTTTGTAAACGAACATCTATTTTTTAATTACTTTTCATAATATTTTATTTTATGAACCAACATGGATTTTTGCTTTTTTAAATACTTTCCATAATTTTTTATTTTATGAGCCGACATGAATTTTTTTAATTATTTTGTTACAAATGTTATTTTGTTACTTTGTTGCAGACATTATATCAAGTTATATCATGTTACAACATCTCCCCCATACTGGGTTGTAGAGCACCTTGTTTCACTCGGTGCAATTATGCTTGAATTAAGCATATTGTGACTAACCTACCAAAGAAGAAGTACAAGCATTAGTGAATCCTATGGAACTCATTTCACTCTAGAACTTCAAGAAGTTTATGTGAATAGTTTTAGCAAGAATTTGCACTCTAAACATTTACATTTAGTAACGACAACCATCACGTGGTTCCATAAATATACTATAAAATATTTCATAGAACCTCAAATGGAAATTCATCTCCTTTTACGAGATCCATTTAAGATACTTTAATTTGAGCTCAATAGTTGTCATAATGGTCAAAGGGAAGATTAATGAGACTTTGATAGCCAATTTTGGGTTTGGTGCTCAACCTATTCATATAGTTGTTGAAAAATATGAAACTTCAATGTGGAAATTATGGCATAATGGTCAAAGGGGAAGGGAATATTTTTTATTTTGTTTTTAACAAGAAAAAGTATAATTTTTATATTAGCAAAAACCCCAATGCAAATACATTTGACCAGCTATAGTCAAGCCTTCAACGAAAAGCAGTGGTAGTTCACACAAACAAACAGAACTTGCAAGTTCCCAATTGTCCAAAAATAGAAAAAATAAAATCCGAACTAAATTTTAAAGCACTAAAAGACAATATAAATAGAAAAATTGTCCCAGTAGTAGGCAGAAAAAAATCTTCAGAAACCTGGTTTTTTTCCATGGGAGGACCCTAGGACTTTCCTTTCTTATTTCTTTGAATTTTCTTCCAATTTTTAACGAACTACGTCTTCATAGGCCATGTTTCCCAACTATATTTAACTTGGAGAAATCTATCATACAATTCATTAATTACCTGGTTTTGCTCATCCTGTTGTGCTTCCACCGTATCTGCATGGTCTTGTCGAGCTACCCATGTCTCGTGGACAAACTCTTCTATTTTCTCTAGGCGATCCTCTGTATCCTCCCTTAGCCATTTCTGAATTCTTTTCTGTATTTTCTTCTGCTCCTTCACATTCCGTAGGCGACGTCCCATGGAAGCTACCTCATGCTCCGAGCAGTAGTCCTGGTTCTCATCACTGGATTCCATTTCCAAATTCCCCCACTACAGATACTGTCACTTCCTCCTCTCACCAGAACAGAATAGACAAAGGTCCTTTCTCCATGGACTCAACGCACAAAGCAGAAAACAAATAATGAAAATACGACCCTCATCATCTTCCAAATGGGATCCACAAAGTCGTAAAGATAATGTACAACCCCGATCGTGTTAGATAACATATCATAAAGAATATATAAAAAAGATAAGCAGAGGCATGAAGAGGAATATGGCATAAAAGGAAATATATTAATGAGCTGCTAAGCTGTCTAGCACATGTACAAAGATGTACATATATATTACAAAACACCATAACTGTCATGTAACGGTATAACAGTTAGGTTAAGCTAACTAATAATGATTAATCTTTAACATCCCCCCTTAATCATAAGTTAGTTAGCGCCTAAAAAACTGGCTCTACTTGACAATCCACAATGTGTCAAACAAATTCAGAGAGTAATAGCTGAAAATCTCTCTGACATAAAACTAGCAGAACCTCAATTTTCTGCTAAATGGGTGGTTTTAGTAGGATGACCACAAACCAACATGGCTCTGACTCTAGCTCTAGCTACTACTCTGACTTTGGCTAGGAGGCTCTGGCTACTGTCACAAGTTCTAGCTCTGGATCAGGTTCTGGCTTCCTTCTCGATTGATAGGGCTTCGACACTGAACTATCAATCAATCAGCAATCCATCAAACTTCGAAACTTGAATTCTGACAATCATCATTGTGTTAATCTGCAATTCATCAAACTTTGAAACTTGAAGTTTGACAATCATCATTGTGTTCCCCCCTGTCAGCTGAAAGAGGAGAAGTTCTCTGAAAATGTAAGCAAGCAGAACTTCATATTTTTTGCTTAATTGGTGGTTTTAGGATGACCACTAACCAAGAGATGGTTTTATGATTACCACTAACCATGTCAACAACAATGAAATGGTTTTAGAATTAACACTAACCATGTCAATCAATGAGGTGGTTTTAGGATTACCATTAACCATCTCAATCAATTTGCAATAACCAGAACCCTCATTTTTCTGCTTAACTGGTGGTTTTAGGATGACCACTAACGATGTCAATCAATTTGCAACAAGCATAACCCTCATTTTTCTGTTTAACTGGTGGTTTTAGGATGACCACTAACCATGTCAATCAATTTGTATGTTCGGGAACAAGCCTCATTACTTGTTTCCTATTTGATGATCTGTTCACAGAATTTAAAACAAACTTGGAACATGACTTTGGCATTGATATCCCCCTTGTCAGTGACAAGTTATCAATTGCATTAACTTCATTTGACCGCTGAAATCTCTAAACATAAACAGGTTTAGAGTAGTTGGTCCTCATTCACAATCTTCTGAAAATTCTGAACATAAACAGGTTCAGAATGTGTACTTCTCTTTTGTTGCGTGTCTTCTTTCACCCATTTATAATAATCCAATTCAATAATGGAAAATTTAAACTCAAAAGGGTTTATAATAATCCAACTCAATAATGGAAAATTTAAACTCAAAAGGGTGTTGGGTTCAACCAATAATTGACCCAATTACAATCATACTTCAATTCAACAGTATTTCATACTTACAAACACAATAGTAAGTACCAGAAAGCTTGTAAAAACACAAAATGCAAGTCATAAAAATTTCTGAACAAGAACCAGTTCAGAAAAGAAGTGTTGAATTGTTCTTTTAAATCTAGAAGCAATGGATGCAATTTCAATCTAAGCTTATAGAAAACCGTGACTCTTTTAACTTGACAGATCCAACTAGTAACACAGAACCGTGGATCTCGTGTTCTCTTCAACGTCCAACTTGACTCCCTCTTGACGATGGCTCTTTTTGGATGGGTTTTTAGTAACACAAAACCGTGGCTTCAAATTTTTGATTTGGCTAACCTTTTCTCACATTTACACAGAGAGTTTCTTCATGCAAGATCAGCATGCGAACTTATTCTCTATTCAATCAGCACCCTTCACAAGTCGCTAGTCAATAAGCACCCTTCACAAGTCACAACATAAAATTCTTCACTGATTTCTCCTCAGGCCTTATACATGCAAAATGACATTTTCATCAAATTTTTAAAAACAAACTTCACCTTTGTTGGACTTAACATATTTTGCTTCTCTTTGTTGCCATCAGTGGACCTTTTCATGGTTTTTCTTCATGCAAGAAGAGCTTTGACCTGGTCTTTTCGGGATATCTTGGAACAATTCTCCTCTTCAACAAATACTCATACCGAATTTCTCTTCATCTTGGCAGCTTCAAACTAATCAAAGGAAACTAATCAACAACGGTTTCCTTATCTTGCGGATTCTTTATTGACATTCTTTTGCTCAAATCAAATTACATGAATATGTGGCTTCAATTCAGCAATGCAGAGGTCCATCTCTATTGAGGTTTCCCTACATGCAATTCCAGAAGCTCAATCACCAGTCAGCCAGTCTTAATTTTCTTCACAGAGACTGAGTTCGCAGGCAGCGGGGCTTATCTCTTCTCAACTGTAAAGCATTCATGTGCATATACTGGGTGCTCTCAAGATTCACGTGAGGGCTCTTCTAGCCTCTTAATGATTTCTTCAATGCTGCGATTCTAGATATGCAATATTCTTCACATTCGCATCAATACACTATGTAGAGAGGTCATTCTCTTCTCAATGTATCTTGAAGTAACAGTGATTCAGGGCTACAAGCTTACAACGCTACCTCTTTAAAATATAAAATCCTTTACAACACTCAGCACAACATATCTTGAGGACGTTCTTCCTCAATAGCCGTCTTTCCTTGGCTTTCTCTAGGCAAATACACTCTTGGTGGTCTTCTTTCTTCACTTTGGTAGCAGTGGAATTTTTCTGCTATAACCTGCGGACTCTTTCTTATCTGGATATAATACTTACGGCACAACATATCTTGAGTACGTTCTTCCTCAATGGCCATCTTTCCTTGGCTTTCTCCAGGAAAATACACTCTTGGTGGTCTTCGTTCTTCACTTCGGTAGTAGTGGAATTTTTCTGCTATAACCTGCGGACTCTTTCTTATCTGGAACGATTTTCTTAATACTTATTTCCTGACTGCTGCAAATTCTTTACAGTTTCAACAAACAGATTTCAATCTTCCTCGGTTCATGATTCTTGAAATGGGTGGCTATGTCTCTATGCAAAACTTTACAATCCACGCTGACCTTCAAGGAATGTGAGCCTCCACCAGATCTTCCATTCTTCCTCCTCTGTTACCTTCACCTGCTCTGATACCACTGTTAGATAACATATCATAAAGAATATATATAAAAGATAAGCAGAGGCATGAAGAGGAATATGGCAGAAAAGGCAATATATTAATGAGCTGCTAAGCTATCTAGCATATGCACAAAGATGTACATATACATTACAAAACACCATAACTATCATGTAACGGTATAACAGTTAGGTTAAGCTAACTAATAATGATTAATATTTAACAGATCGTTCTCAGATGAGCCCGCGTCCATTGAAACATGTTTGAACTGATCCATGCCACCTTCCTTCAAAGTACCATGCTTGCATCAATCCAAATGAGAAAGCCTGGACAGGAGGGGTACCAAAATTACAAAGGATTTGTCATGCTTGTCTTGTTTGCACAAGTGAGGCGACTTCCCTTTCTATGTAACCTTCCAGAATTTGACATGGAGGCGTACCACCACCTGTGCTAACTGAACCTCCACGTGCTTGCACAAGCGAACTGACTCGAACAACAAATCAATTTATGAAATTCTCTGAGATCATACTGCCACTTGCTCAACCTATCTCTTTGTGGATGAGAAGGCCTCCAAATGGAAAAATGTGAACAAGGCCCACGTTAGGGGAGTGGGTCTTGATCCAAGTTGTGATCACTGAGAAGAATAGAAGTTTGGTCCAAAGAAACCGCTCGATTGGAACCTGAATCAGCCTCCTTGTTATCCCTATGAAGCACATGGTAGAAATGGAGCTTATGAAATTTAGAGGCAAGATCTAGAATTCTGATGACGATTTGTTTCAAATGAATTTCTATTAGTTTGGACCATTTCATCAAGAGAGTAATGAGACTTTGAGAGTCTCCAATGATTCGTGCTTTCCATATTCCTATTTTCCTTAATTGTCTGAGACCTTGAAGGAGTGCGAACGCTTCTTCTTAGTTTTTAGTTGTGATACCTAAACCCAAAGCATACTAGATTTCGATTGTTCCATCATGGAAAAGGATCATCCCTCCCCCTCCTTCCACCCCTGGGTTCCCTTTTGAAGCTCCATCGAACAAGAGGCTATAAAGATGGGCCTTTTGGCGCCATTGAAGGAAATTCTCTTCTTCCAAACAAATTTTCCATTGTTCTAACGGCATCAAGGACCGAGGTGACTGAGAGAGGGTGAGACCCAACTTTTCACCCTAGGCTCTTTCCTCACGGAGCAAGGGGGAGGAATTGAAAATGCCAAACTTGCTTTATAGGAACTCCTTAAGAATTCCTATAGCTGTTGACACCACCTAAGAAGGAGGGGAGGCATTCTCTCTAAAGATTCGGGCATTTCTTTGTAACCATATTCTCCAAAGCATAAATTTTGGAAGAGTCAACCAAGCTAGTTTAAACCAACCTTCGGAGGAGAATGAATAAGGGTACAAGGATCCCCATCTAGAATTCAAAGTCAAGATAGACCCTGGGAGTACTATGGTAGAGCCCCAAGGATCTAAATCTTATTGCCAGATATCCTTAGTAAAAGGACATTCGAGAAACAAGTGTTTGGAAGATTCTGCTTGCAAATTAAGACAAAGAACACACCTTGAAGGACCAGCTATACCTCTTTTTTGTAAGTTTTCATTTTTCAAAATGCTTTGATGCCCCAAGGTCCAGACAAAGATATCAAATTTTGGAATGCATTTGGATTTCCAAATGCCATTCCACAAGGTTGGATTAGGAGGAGCTGTTATTGTGGAATTAAGAACCCAGTAACCCTGAGCCACTGAATACAGTCTGGAACCGTCTCCCCGACCTCTCTTGTCTTTTTCCCTTGAATAAATGGGGGCTTTCCCTTTTAGAAGAATTAAAAAAGAGTTCCAAGAAGGAGAAAATGACTCCGGGAGCTCGAGCAATTTCCAATCACACCATTTTCCATCCACATCATCCGAGACTGACAGATCCCAAAGAGACTTGATATATTGATTTTCCATCCATTCTCTAAGCGGGACCAACTCTATATATCTAGAGAGGCTCACTTCCCATTATTCGATCTTCCCAAAGATCAATCTATTTTCCATTTCCAGGGATCCAGAAAAGAAGTTTTTGAAAAAAAGGAAGATCCTTATTGCATAGTTGAAAAATGGGAGAACCCGAGGATACCTTAGGATGAGATTCCAGACTGCCCAATCGAGGATTAGGAAAGTATTTTTTCCATAATACTTTTTGACCCAGCTTGAATTTCCAAAAACTTGCCTCCAGAGAATTTTTCCTCCTAGAGAAAGGTTGTGCACTATGAGATCTTTAATATGAATCCCTCCTTTGTTTGTAGGATTTTGTGATCTTTTCCTAGCTAACCAGGGATAATTTTTTATCATTTTGTTTTCCTCCCTTCCAAAAAAACTGATGGATTTCTTTTTCCATCACGTGAAGAATTCCTATGGGCGCTAGCAACAAAGAAATTGGTAAATGGGAAGACTTGTTAAGTCTCATTTTATGAGGACCATTTTACTTGCTAAATTCAACCAGCAAGCTCCCCATGAGGTTAATCTCTGCTTGGATTTTTCTACCAGAGGAAACCAGTCTTTACTTCTTGGGGGTTTTTGGAAAATTGGAAGCCAAAGATATATGAAAGAGGTCTAGTGGAGTTTCCCTTGAAAGCCATGAACTTTGGTTATGTTACTCAACTCCCTAGAAGTGATATTCCGCTTGAATACCTGACTTTTCCCTTTGTTAATACAACTTCCTGAGATATCACAGAACAAATCAAGATCATATTTAAAAATAGAGGCTACTTCATGTGACACTCCTCTTGGCAAGAGGGTATCATCGACAAATTGAGCATGATTAATATCTTGGAATACTCTTGTGAAACAAAGTCCTAACAGCTCTTTATCTTGACGTATTTGTCCAAGAGGAAACTGAAGGCTGATGCTTGGAGAAAAAACAACATTGGAGAGAGAGGGAAGCCCTGGCGGAGGCCCCTGGATGCCTTAAAGAAGTTAGTAGCTCTCGCATTTACCAAAGGGGAAATCCAGGGCTCTCCAATGCACGATTTAACCCAACTAATGAAGATGTCATCAAATCCAAATATTTGGAGGACAACAAAGAGGAAGGAGTGTCTTACTCGATCAAAATAATTTGTGAGATCAATCTTAAAAACCATTCATTTTTCTTTCCTTGAGAGGCTAGAGTGATTTTCCTCCTAGACCAGGATGATATTGCCCATGATTTGTCGACCTTTTACAAAACATCCTTGATTGGTTGGATTAGCTTTGGAATGACCTCCCTTAACCTATTGGAAATCATTTTCGTGATAATCTTGTAGCCAATAATGCACAAAGAGATCAGTTGGAATCGTTCTAGAGATTTTTCTCCCATTTCTTTTGGGATTAAGGCTAAAGAGGCAGAGTTCGTGCTACCTCTAATCTTTAAGAAAGATTGATATTTTAGAATCATTTTGTGCAGTTCTTTCTTAACCACTTGCCAAAAAGATTTAATAAATATGGTTGTGAAGCCATTTGGACAAGGATCCTTATCTGGTTCCATCTCATACAAGGCTAGCTCGATTTCCTCCCTACTTTCAGGCTCGAGGATATTCCTGTCCATTTGTTCCATTGGAGACTTAGGGATCAAATATAGTAATACATTCATTGAGCTATTAAACCCTTCCTTCATATAACAGATGCTTGAAGTGCTCATGAGATGCTTCCTTAATGCAAGGGAATTCAAGGTAGATTCAATCTTGGACATGGACTTCCTTAACAGAATTGCAATGGCATCAGGCTTGGGCCTGCTTATTAAAAAACTAAGTGTTCCTATCTCCTGAAGTGATCCAGAGACTTCATGATTTTTGACGCCATAATTATTCTTCTTACACACAGGATTTGTGCAACGAGGCTTGCAAAGCCTCTTCCTTACCTAGTGTTTCCTTTGTAATATTGAGGGTTTCCATTTCTAGCTGAAGGCACACTAGTTTGCTTTGGGTCGCCTCCCTTTCCTCCGAAGGAGAAGGTAAACCTTTAGCCCAACTTTTTAGCTCTCTCTTAACCTTTCTTAGTGTTTCCTCCCAAACGAAGAAAGGAGAACCAGTGACTGGACTATTCTAGACCGAGCGAACTCTTGCCATAAAATTTGGATGAGAAATCCAAAGGGGGCTTAAATGAAAAGGAATAGGCCCCAAATTGGGATTTTCTTTTAAATCAAAGAGGATAGGATGACGGTCAGAGAAACCCGTAAGAAAGATTAAAGAGCTCGCTTCCAAGCCTATCAATAGGAAGGTTCTTTGGACCAGGAATCTATCTAATATTGCAGCTATGTGTCTTGGTCCTTTTATTTGATTTTTCCAAGTCAAAGTACCTTTGGGTGGTTTAACATCTAGTAGATCCCAATCATGAATAAGATCTTCAACCCATTCTCTGGCTGGGTCTTTAACTCTAATCCCTCTTCTTTTTTCATTGAGACTGGGGGTAAGGTTTAAATCCCATGCCAAAATGATATTTTTTAAACAGATTTCATTTGCGAGCGAGCTAATGGACTCCCAACAGAGTTTTTTTTTTAGCAAGGACTATCGGTACATAAATGTTAATAAGGCCAACTAGATAATTTTAAGCCTTATGTCGAAATTGTGTGAAAATCCAATGGGATCCTAGTCGCTCTTGTACCATCTCTAGCACCGCTTCATTCCATAATGTGCCTGTCAAGCACTCTATTTGCAGATAATTAAATATCAAACACACAGAGCATATGAAATTTATTGTCAACCCGAGAAAGTCTTTTTTATTTCAAAGGATAAGTGCACAATATATGCTTAAACACAAAACCATTAGAAGCAATTACTTTTACCTTCTATCATCCATATTCATCCCAAGAATCTATGCAATCCCAAGTGCCTTCTAACTGCTATACTATAATTCTTTTCTATTATGCATCAGGAAGAAATGATATCAGATCTAATCAACGATTGCAAAAAGGAAATCTCATTCGTATTCTAAAATAATCACTTGTCTAATCTAATCAAGCTGGAAATCATAAAACATGAACTGAACATTACTCTAGAATTTCAAATGAAAGGAACTGAAGCAACTGTTCTAAGAAACTGAATTGTGAAATAAAGATCAATCAACACATAACAGGAAAGCTAATTTGTAAGAGCTTCTGGGATCACGGCTCAACTATAGGATGAACACGGTAGTGTGAACAGAAATTGAAATGTGTAAAGCAACCCTGACTCAGTCGACTGTTATTCTATACCATTCACCAATCTCACAGAAATATAATCTTTCACTAAGAAATCCACACAATAATTATTGCTGCTGCGTACAAAAGAAAGAACAAAACATCACACAACAAGAAAGATGAAATCCTAATTTAACTCAGCAATCTCTGTGGAAGACGGGCCTAGTCTTCACACAGAGACGCTGGTTGAACAACACCCTTTTTAACTCAGAAGTAACCCCTTATATTAACAGAAGAATGAGTACACAGTTTTGGCTTGGCTGCTAATACAAGATAAATTAATTGTTTGCTGTTCAACCCCTGGGTCGAGGAAACTCCCCATATTTATACATACAACTTGTAACATCTAATCCTATAATTGGGCAGCCATGAAGATCTCTGATCTTCAGGCACCCTAAATAATCTAGCTGTTACAATGCGTGGCAGAACTGAAATATCCAAATATGAGAGAGTTATTAATTGCCCCAAGAGTGGCGGTCCTTCCAGCTCACAGCTGGACTCGAGCATCGACATACTTAAGATAGCAATTTCTGTTACAGCTGCCCTATCACGATTGTGCCTTGATTGACGATTCGAGCCCCAAGGAACCTTCTACAAGCAATGAACATCCCTTCCTTCATGACTTGTTCAGCTCCGATCTTCCTGCAGTCTATTTGTCTCACTACCTTCATAAATCGCATCATGTTAGCACGAATTAAGAGATGCACAGCTTTAATCATCACAATCATAAGTATTAATACAATAAACAATAATCGGCCATACCTTGGTAATTTGGGGAATAAGATAAGGACAATAAGTCTAATTGCCAAGGTGATTGGTGTAGGACAAGGGAAGGGAAGATGATAAATGATGATCAAAAAGGGCCAATTCTGGGCTCAACATCTCCCCCCAACTATCCTGTTGCATGTCCTCATGCAACAACCTACATCTGAATCTTGAACTGAGCTCTGTACAGGAGAGAGGAAGGAATGCAGGGAACTCAGGCATCTCATCTATCCCTTGAAAGCTTCTGTGAGTAACCCAGCATCTTCCAACTTCACTGTTTCCCTTCCACTGCTACTTGCTGATATCTGGGAATGTACTTGGTGTGGTGGGAATCTTTCTGCAGTCTCATTATGCTGTGCCTGGGGGAGTTGAAAAGAAATCCTCAATCTGAATCCAACTCAATGACATCTCTAGGAGGTGGAAGCACTGGTTCTCGTGGGACAGTGTCTTCCAGCGCATCTAATGTTGACAGGAGAGTTGCTGGTTCTTGTGTAACAGCAACATCCTTTAAACCTTCTTCAACAGCTACTTTTATTGCTTTTGGAGACACTGGTTCTTGTGTAACAGTGTCTTCTTTGTCCTTCTACTGCTGAGACTGGATATCCTTTTCAATTTGCAGCTCCTCCTCCAAGATTTCAGTGTCACCTGAGCATGGTGTCTGTACCTGTTCATCTTCACTCCCCTGTGTATCAGGAATGATATCCACTCCCATGTTATCTCCCAACTGCAATTCAGGAGTCTTTGCTGCAGCTTCCAAGGATGTTGGTTCTTGTGTAGCAACATCCTGGCTTACCTCTTCATCCTTCTTTTGCTGCAGCTCCTCTTCTATGAGTTCTGTATCATGGGAGTCCTCTGGGGTTACAACCCAGAGTTCATCATTAAACTCCAGAGTATCCTCTGTCCCAGCTTCTTCTCCTGTCTGCTTGGCCGGTTGGACAGTTATATTCAGGGTTGCTGGTTCTTGTGTTGCAGCATCCTGTTCCAATTTATCACTGTCCTTCCTTTCCGTCTCTTCTTCTAAAATTATTGTGTCCTGGGAACGTTCTGGGGTTACAGCATAAAATTCTTCACTAACCTCCAGAGTATCCTTCGGCTCCATGATCTCTGTATCGTGGGAACATTCTGGGGTTTCACTATATTCTTTTATAAGCTCCAGAGCATCCTTCATTCCCAGTTCTTCTCCCATCTGTTCTATAATCTCTATGTTGTGGGAGCATTTTGGGGTTACCATACATTCCTTATAAATCTCCAGGGCGTCCTCCACTCCAAGTTCTTCTCCCATCTATTCTATAATTTTTGCATCATGGGAAGTGGCAGCTGTAGCGAGGATGTTTAAAAGTGCTGGTTCTTGTGTAACAACACCTTCTTTTTCCACTGCTTTCCCTACTGTGGCTGCAGGCTGTTGTGCTGAATAAGTACTAAGTAAAATTTTATGGCCTGCTTCCTCAAAGATTTCTCCACAGGTGGGGCAGAGTATTCGCTCATCCTTTTCTCCAGCTCCAGCAGAAGCTGATTCCTCCACTTGGTCTGCAGCCTCTATTAATGTGTACATTTTTCTTCCACCCTGCTTTCTGCAGGTTTCCTTCCAAGTTTCCAGCTCCCTTCTAAGTGCTTGGAGGTCCTCTTTCAGCATTGAATTCTCATACAGGAGTCCCTCAATTCCAGGTTCCTCCTCCACTGGTCTTTGTGGAGCATCCCTCGGTCTTGGTGTAAGGATTGGGGGCTCAACCTGTGTCTCTAAGGTTGCCCATTTTTTTCTAGCTGCCTCTGCTGCTGTGACTGATCGAGTTCGTTTCCTTCTGATTGGTGCTACTAAATCAAACTCATTGATGGCCCTCTTCCTTTTCTGTGGCGTTTTCTTTTGTGACTTTTCTTTTTGTGGTGTTTCTTCTTGTGGAGCTGGAATATAGGGGGGCAAAACTGAAGTTAAAGGAATATTTCCCTGCCCCCCATGCCGTTCTTCTTCAATCACAGCTCCTCCTCCTACCCACTCAGGTGAAGACTCGATTGTGACCAGCTCAATATCTTCTTCCATTGCTCTAGCTCCGTCATCTTCAGGTTCCATTGTCGCAGCATTTGATGCTGCTCCAATTTCACCTTCTGCTGTCGGAGCTGCCCTGTTATCTAGGTTTTCCACGAGGGTTTCATCTACATTGTCACCTGATGGCTCTGTTTGTGCTTCCCCTCGCTCTCCTTCAAATGCAGTGTCATCCCCCACTGGTTCTGCTTGTGCTGGGGATTCATACACCTCGAATGGCTCTGCCTGTGCCCCTGGTTGTTCTTCCTCTGTGGTTTTACCCACCCCGGATGGTCCTGCCTGTGCCCCCAGTTGTTCTTCTTCTGTTTCATCCCTCCCCCCAACTTCACTGGAGGAACTCCGGTCCTCCTGTTGTGGCGGAACCGGTAATTGCTGCAATGGGAAGACCCTCAAGGGAACAGGTTGCTGTGGTCGGTTTATAAATTGTTCCCATGTTATATTATGTTGGGAAAGGGTTCTTACAATAATTAACTTAATGAGGCCATGGTGGGTGAGAGAGGACAGTGGGTGCTTTGCAGACTGAACAAATGTTGCCATATGACGCAAGTCGTGCAATAAATAAAATGGAATATTCAACAAAATGCCATGGCGGAGATGAGAAAGCAAAGGAAGTTTAGAGTTGTACACGGTTTGATATCTACCTTCGTAGGTAATGTACTTCTTGAGGAAGACAGCAACCTGGTCCCATGGCTGTGGCAGTGACTTCAGTGCAATCCCTCTCCTGGATGCTTCAACTTGCTCGCCTGGAAGTAAAAATTCTTCTCGTGCAACCGTTGCAGGGACTCGACGGTTAAACCAACGTTTTCCCACCATCGGGATAGCTGTAACCTCAGAGATAATGACCTCAGAGACGTCTATACACAGCCCCCACACCGTGGAGTGCGTTTTAGTAAGATTCAAGGCAAATTGCAGGGCTGCGTCCCGATCAAATCCGTCCAACCGCTCAAAGAACTCGAGCCAGCCAGCAGCTTGAAAAATGGCCAGAACTTGCAGATTCCGTCTGAGTTCCCGGGTATTGAAAGGTTCATGGCGAACTGGAATGCCCATGGTCCTGGCTGCAAGATGAGACTGCTATTCGACAGATTACAGGATCCCAGAATGGAAGTTGCAGCACAGAGAATGCACGAATCGTTGAGCGGAGACGTTGAGCGAATGAGCTAATTCGGAAAGTTAAGCACAGAGAAGAGTTTAAAATTTCCATGCCGAATTGGGGAAGGTGGCAGTTATTAGTATTACGTCGTACGAGGGAGAGGTTTAATCAGGTATAAATGGTGGTACGAGTGAAGGTACGGCCAATATCGTTTAAATGATATCAATGCTTAATCACGTGATAAATGAAAGCCATACCTCATAAAACTGTGCGTCGGAAGGCTGCGGAAACTGGTGGAGTATGCAGTTGGTGACGTCACAGAGCCGAATGCGTGCACAGTCAGACGTGGGATCATGATGACTCGGATAAGGCACTAATTTGCTTCGCCGGTGAAACACAAGCCATCGCGTCCTCGGGGTTGAAATGATGAGTTCGTCGGCATGACTGGGATGAATCAGCATCATGATTAGCAGGTTGCAACAATTCTTCTGTTAACACGGGAGTTACCACTGCAAGTTGCCAAAGAAATGATAACACGGCCGATGAAAAAGCTGTTGCAGCTGGCGGGAAAGAAGTTGCAGCCACCGGAAACAAATTCACGGCAGCCGGAAAAAGAATTTTACGATATCAGGGAAAATTACGGCTGTCACGGAAAAGTTTTACGGCGGCGGGAAAAAACTCACAGCTGGCGAGAAAAGATTTTACGACTATGGGAAATGTGTTGCAGCCGCTGGAAAGAAATGGCAGCTGCAGGGAAATGATGTGGCAGTGATTGGTCGATGAGGTGGCAGCCACCGAGAAATGAAGTGGCGGCTGCGAGAAAAAAAAATGTTGCAGCTTCCGATGTTGCAGCCGCCGAAGTTGCAGCTGCCGGAGTTGCAGCTGTCGAAAAAGATTTGACGGCTGACGGAAGAAGGAAATTACGGCTACCGGGAAATGAAATGGCCGTGGCTGGTAAATGAAGTGGCAGCGGCTGGGAAATGGAATGGCAGCTGCGGAAAATGAGATGGCAGCCGTGGGAAATGAGGTGGCGATAGCTAGTGAATGAGGTGGTAACCATGGGGAAGATGAGGTGGCAGCCGTGGAAACTGGAGTTGCAGCTGCCGATGTTGCATCCGCCGAAGTTGCAGCCGCCGATGTTGCAGCCGCCGAAGTTGCAGCTGCCGGAAAAGATTTGACGGCTGATGGAAGAAGGGCATTACGGCTACCGGGAAATGAAGAATGTGGTTGCCGGAAAAGGATATACAGCTGCCGGAAAATATGTTGCAGCTGCCGGGAAATATGTTGCAGCTGCCGGGAAATATGTTGCAGCTGCCGGAAAATATGTTGCAGCAGTCGGAAATTTTTTTTTTTTTTTTTTAGAGCAAGGACTGCACAGGGAGATTTTCATTACGGGCCCAAACTGATCATTCTCCTAGCGCTTCCCTGAAAATTTTTAAAAGACGACAGCAAGCAAAGAGATCAAATGCAAAAAAAAAAAAAAAAAAAAAAAAACGACAACTATACGCTACAGCAAGAAATTATTTATGTACAGCAAATACAATTTTCAGTTTAAGATTTGGCAAAGGTAGAGAAATGTTCCTGCTCTGGTGCCAATTGATAGTCTGGATCAGCAGCAATCTGTGAAATGAATGCATCTTTCGAAATGGGCTTCCGATACAGTCGCAGTCTGTGGCCATTAGCAAGTAATGGTATACGGTTTTCATCAATGGTGACTAGTCGAACAGTGCCGTTGTCAAATACCCTGTCAACCAAATATGGACCCAGCCATCTTGTGCGTAATTTCCCTTTAAAATCCTTCTTGAATCTGGAGTCGTATAATAGTGCCCAGTCTCCTTCACGGAAGATTTTCTTTTTGATGAATCGGTCATGCCAATTAGATCTCTGTTGCTGAAGCAGCACAGTCTGGTCTACTGCAGCTAACCGTTTCTCATCCAATTCATTTAATTGATTCAATCTTCTTTTCTGGGCTTCTGTTACATCCAGGTTCATTTCAATGGCTGTTTTCAGGGTCTTGATCTCAAATTCAATTGGAAAGATGGCACTCTTTCCATATACCAAATCATAGGGAGAAAAGCCCGTGGTGTTACACCAAGTCGTGCGATATGCCCACAGTGCTTCTGGAATCCTATCAGCCCAATCCCTTCGATGGCTTTTAACTGTTTTAGTAAGGATTGCTTCGATAACTTTATTAGTGCTTTCCACCTGACCATTGGCCTGGGGATGATAAGGTGAAGCTATCTTGTGCTGCACATGATACTTCCGGAGCAAGGATTCAAATTGGTGTGAAATAAATTGTGGTCCCCTATCGGTAACTACTTCCTTTGGTACCCCAAAACGGGTAAAAACTTCACTGTACAGGAAATCAATCACCGCCTGGTCATTTGCCTTAGCCAAAGCTACAGCTTCTACCCACTTGGTCATGTAATCTGTACACACCAAAATGTAAACCTTCTGTTTGGAAGGAGGGTTGATAGGACCAACAAAGTCCAATGCCCATCTATCAAACGGTTCTAGTACCACTTGGGGCTGTAAAGGCATCTGATCTGTCTTATTAGGTTGGCCCATCCTTTGGCAGCTGTCACAGGACTGAACATATCTTTTAGCATCTCTGAACAGTGTCGGCCAATAATAGCCCATCCGCAACGCCTTATGCCCTGTTCTTTTGTCTGCAAAGTGTCCTCCGCAAGGTTCATCGTGACAGGCCTTCAGTATATGAAAGATCTCATCTTCCCTTACACATCTTCTAATTTCAAGATCAGGTCCTGTGTAAAAGAGATGGCCTTTGAGCCAACAATACCTGGCACTTTGCTGAATAATTTTTCTTTTCTCTCGTTTAGACATATGTGGCGGAAGCTTCCCTGCAACCAAATAATTAGCAACGTCTGCATACCAGGGTGAATGAGCTGAGAGTGCGAATAAATGTTCATCCGGGAAAGCATCCTCAACCGGTGAACTGTCATCACTGTTAGTAAATCGTGATAAAAAATCAGCAACAACATTTTCTTTTCCAGGTTTATCTATAATAGTAATATCAAATTCCTGTAATAATAAAAGCCACCTAGTTACTCTGGCATTAGTGACAGGTTTGTTCATTAAATACTTAATGGCAGAGTGGTCAGTATGCACAAATGTAGGATACCCAGTAATGTAATGCCGAAACTTATTAATAGAATAAACAATAGCAAGGAATTCTTTTTCAGTAACAGTATAATTTAGTTCAGCAGGGGCTAAGTTTTTACTAACATAATAAATAGCATAAGGTACTTGACCATCCTGCTGTCCTAGTACTGCTCCAATGGCAGTATCAGAAGCATCTGAAGAAATGTGGAAAGGTATGGTCCAATTAGGTCCCCTTAAAATAGGGGCTGTGGACAGTTTCTCTTTAAGCTTATCAAATGTTGTCTAGCATGCTGTACTCCACACAAACTGTGCGTCCTTCATTAACAATGAAAACAAAGGAGAGGCAAGTTTGGAGAAGTTTTCTATAAATCTCCTGTAATATCCAGCATGTCCCAGAAAACTTCGCACCTCTTTCTGAGTTGAAGGAGTTGGTATATTTTTTATCACCCTAATTTTTGAAGGATCCACTTGAATACCATCAGTAGAAATGAAATGTCCTAATACCACCCCCTCACTCATCATCATGTGGCATTTTTCAGTGCTTAGTGAGAGGCGAGCCTGTTCACAGCGAATTAAAACTTTCTTCAAATTTTCCAGTGCTTCCTCAAAATCCTTGCCATAAGGAGTAAAATCATCCATAAAAACTTCCATGCTATCATTAACCAATTCAGAAAATATGCCAATCACAGCTCTTTGGAACGTTGCAGGTGCATTGCACAAGCCAAAGGGAAGCACCCTGTAGGCGAATGTCCCCCAGGGGCAAGTGAAGGTGGTCTTATCCTGATCCTCTGGAGCAATCTGAATTTGATTGTACCCACTGAACCCATCCAGGAAGGAGAAGAACTTCTTCCCTGATAGGGTATCAAGTACCTGGTCAATAAAGGGCAGAGGAAAATGATCCTTTTGTGTAGCTTTGTTCAGCTCCCTATAATCGACACAGACTCTCCATTTACCATTTTTATTGGGCACAATTACAAGTGGGGAAACCCACTCACTATCTGAGATAGGATAGATAAATCCTGCTTCCAAGAGTTTCTGGATCTCCTCCTTCACTATATCCCTCAAATTGGGGTTCATGCGTCGTTGGGGTTGACATACAGGCCGGGAGTCGTTTTTGATATAAATATGATGAGTGCACAGACTGGAAGGAATACCCTTCATGTCTGTATACTCCCAGGCGAACGCCCCCTTACGTTCCTTCAAGAGATTGGTTAGGCGCATCTGCTCTTCTGAGGAGAGACCAGGGTTGATGTTCAAAGTTTTTCCAGGCTCTACCTCAATAGGAATGCTTCTCGAGTTTTTCAAAACTGGGATTATGTTTGTGTCATTGACTAATGCTTCCTCCGAAAGCTGTTCTTGTTCTTCCTTCCGAAGGGTACTGTTCAGGAGTTGATAAACTTCCTTATCTACTGAAGCAGGTTCGCTAATGAAATTATTAATGGAATCGTCTTCTGTTTCGTTTTTGAAGGTTAGTGCCTTCCCTATTGTTAGTAATGGCTGAACATCTTCCTCCTCTTCCTGTTCTATCCAAAGGGAAGTTTCAGTTTCTAGACTCGGCCGTGCTGGAGGGTACAGGGTGAGGTTTTTGGTTTCCATACCATCAGATATAGTCATAGATCCTGATCGACAGCTGATGCAAGCATCAGCTGTAGCCAACCAAGGCCTCCCCAAGATCAATGGATGTCCCCCCAGCTGTGATTTTGGTTGTAATACCAGAAAGTCGGCAGGATATTCCCATGAGTCTACTGAAATAACAAGGTCGTCCAAAATCCCTTCGGGTCTGATGGTGGATCTGTCTGCCAATTCTAAGATGGTAGGGGTCGGTCTAATATTGGTAAATCCGAGCTTCTTTACAGTCTCCATTGTTATAACATTGATCGCAGCTCCTAAATCTACTAGTACGTTGGGTATCTGCGTTTGTCCTATGTGTACAGTGACAGTAGGATTGCCAGGATCCTCATATTTGGTTATAGGGGTTTTTCCAGTCATTAAAGCAGATAAATTCCCTATGACATGAACAGTAGGAGGATCTCTGGGTTTCCTTCCCGGTCTTTTAGTGCACAGGTCCCGAACAGTTCTAGCATAAATAGGTACATCTTGAAGGGCTTGTAAAAGAGGAATCTTAACATAAAGGTTCTTCAATTCTCCTAAGAGATTGAACTGAGGTTGCCCCCCTATTTGTGGCAGCATCAATCTCTCAGGGTATGGTGGTTGCCTTACCAGCTGGGTAGGCTGCGTGTTATCCACTTTATCGTTTAATGTTTCAGCCGTCCCATCTGAGGGATGCTCAGCACCTTCAGTGTTAGGAACCGGATCAAATAGATGCTGGGAACTCTCTTCTTTGTCATGCACAGATGGTGGAATATTTTCTGAAATTACACGTTCTACTATCTTCCCAGACCGTAAGCGAATATCTTTACAAGGTACAGGGGAAAGAGAGTAGGCCGGCATATTGAGAGCTTCCAATTACTGGACTGCTTTATTATTTGGGTTAGGGTTGGGTTGGGCAGGCAGCTGAGGCCGTATTGGTAAGTTAGGAACAAGATTATTTTGCAGCTGCAGCTGCGACTGCTGAGGTGGGTATTGAGGATATTGATGAAATTGAGGATATGGAGGATACGGTAACTGTTGAGGTGGAGGTGGTTGAGGAAACTGGTTCCCAAGATGGAAGTTCCTCCATCCAGGAGACCATGAAGTAGGTTGATGAGGTGGCTGTGTCCAAGGACTCCATGAATTATAACCTTGCATCGCAGGTTGAGGGGAATTCCACTGAGCATAATTTGAAGGGAATTGTGTATTCACATTTTGCATATTAGTATTCCAATTATTCAAATTATTCAAAAATGTAAATGAATCGGGAGACATACCTTGATTCCGGGGCTGCCAGGGTTTCTTCTGTGCAATGAAGTAGGCTGAATCTACCTCTGGAGTTGATGCCTGCAGAACAGCCTTCACTTGGGGCAATGTCGGACATTCTTTCATATCATGGTTCAGCTCGCACAGCTGACACACTTGTATTTTGTCAAGAGGGCATTCTTTCAGTGGATGAGTCTTTCTACATCGGGGCCAAAACACACCTAGTGTGAGATCCTCCACTGCCTGTCTTTGCTTGGCCTTCAAGACGTCAATCTCTGAAGAGATAGAGCTCATCATTTATGTTTTAAAGTTTTCAAGAAGATTGCCTATCTCTGCACGTGTAGCTCCCCCATTGGATGACTTCTGAGTTTTGTCGAAGACATCACGTTCCAGCTTATCTCGTTTATGCTGCTTGTTATTCCTAGAAGATCCCCTAGAGTATCTCTTACATAATTCCACAATTGTCTCAAAAGATTCTTTAGAGATATCTCCCTTTCCTAATAAATTTAGCATGTCTAAACAATCATCCCTGATCCCTCGGAGCAGGATTATCTTAAGCACATCTAGTCCCATGTTCGTCTGCCCAGCTCTCTGCACATTGTACAGCAACCTCTCCACAAAATCCTCCAAACTTTCATCCTCCTTCTGTACCATCTTGAATAACTCCTCCCTTTTGTCCCTGGTGTTACAATATTCTTGATATTTTTCCAGGAACACTTGCTTCATCTTATTCCAATTAGCAACAGTTCCTCCCCCAAGGCTCATGAACCATCGTAATGCATTGTCCTTCAGGGTGGCAGGAAAAAGCTTCAACTTTTGAGCATCTGTGACATAATCATAGCTGCGACATAGGATATCGAATTCAAAAAGGAATTCGTCTGGATCCTCTGCCGCCCTGCCATGGAAGCGAGGTAACACCGGCGGTGAGATGTTTTTCATAGGAGCTGTCCCCTCTAGCTGCTGTATTGGGAATTGCAATGTAGCCATAGTTTCTGGCGGGGAATCATCTTCATGATGGTATTGTACCACTGCTTCTTCCTCTTCGTTCTCATGTCTGTTATTCATCTTTTCTTCTGTATCTTCTCCTTCGTTTGTTCCTTTGTTCCTTACCTCAGTTGTAACAGCTGCGTATTCTTCAGTTGTAACAGCTACGTATTCTTCAGTTGTAACAGCTGCGTATTCTTCAATTGCAACAGCTGAATCAGCCGTTCCTTCTTTAGCAGGAGTATATGCAGGAATCACAACTGCTCCTGTATCTTCCACTGTAGATCCTGATGCTAGCGCTCCAGGATCAGCAAGGCCTCTTTTGATCGGAGTCTCCCGTTGACGAGATCTGACAGCTGAATCAGTTTTGTCAACAAGGTCGTCAATAAATGTTCTTCTACCCAGCGGTGGACCTCGACCACGACCCGAACCACCTGCACTGTTAGTAATTTGTGGGGTTTTGGGGGTTGGGAGGTGATCGCGTTTTACCCTCCTCGTATTCATGCGAAGCAGATCATTTCAAAAAAAAAAAAAAAAAAACAACCAAAAGACTGACTAAAAGCAATTATCAGATACAACTAATGACTAGTGTTTAATTTTCATCCTTCCCCGGCAACGGCGCCAAAATGTCAAGCACTCTATTTGCAGATAATTAAATATCAAACACACAGAGCATATGAAATTTATTGTCAACCCGAGAAAGTCTTTTTTATTTCAAAGGATAAGTGCACAATATATGCTTAAACACAAAACCATTAGAAGCAATTACTTTTACCTTCTATCATCCATATTCATCCCAAGAATCTATGCAATCCCAAGTGCCTTCTAACTGCTATACTATAATTCTTTTCTATTATGCATCAGGAAGAAATGATATCAGATCTAATCAACGATTGCAAAAAGGAAATCTCATTCGTATTCTAAAATAATCACTTGTCTAATCTAATCAAGCTGGAAATCATAAAACATGAACTGAACATTACTCTAGAATTTCAAATGAAAGGAACTGAAACAACTGTTCTAAGAAACTGAATTGTGAAATAAAGATCAATCAACACATAACAGGAAAGCTAATTTGTAAGAGCTTCTGGGATCACGGCTCAACTATAGGATGAACACGGTAGTGTGAACAGAAATTGAAATGTGTAAAGCAACCCTGACTCAGTCGACTGTTATTCTATACCATTCACCAATCTCACAGAAATATAATCTTTCACTAAGAAATCCACACAATAATTATTGCTACTGCGTACAAAAGAAAGAACAAAACATCACACAACAAGAAAGATGAAATCCTAATTTAACTCAGCAATCTCTGTGGAAGACGGGCCCAGTCTTCACACAGAGACGCTGGTTGAACAACACCCTTTTTAACTCAGAAGTAACCCCTTATATTAACAGAAGAATGAGTACACAGTTTTGGCTTGGCTGCTAATACAAGATAAATTAATTGTTTGCTGTTCAACCCCTGGGTCGAGGCAACTCCCCATATTTATACATACAACTTGTAACATCTAATCCTATAATTGGGCAGCCATGAAGATCTCTGATCTTCAGGCGCCCTAAATAATCTAGCTGTTACAATGCGTGGCAGAACTGAAATATCCAAATATGAGAGAGTTATTAATTGCCCCAAGAGTGGCGGTCCTTCCAGCTCACAGCTGGACTCGAGCAGCGACATACTTAAGATAGCAATTTCTGTTACAGCTGCCCTATCACGATTGTGCCTTGATTGACGATTCGAGCCCCAAGGAACCTTCTACAAGCAATGAACGTCCCTTCCTTCATGACTTGTTCAGCTCCGATCTTCCTGCAGTCTATTTGTCTCACTACCTTCATAAATCGCATCATGTTAGCACGAATTAAGAGATGCACAGCTTTAATCATCACAATCATAAGTATTAATACAATAAACAATAATCGGCCATACCTTGGTAATTTGGGGAATAAGATAAGGACAATAAGTCTAATTTTCAAGGTAATTGGTGTAGGACAAGGGAAGGGAAGATGATAAATGATGATCAAAAAGGGCCAATTCTGGGCTCAACAGTGCCAATACCACCAGACGCACCTCTAGAAGAGGTTTCTAAACAATTCCTTTTTTTTCCAGAATATGTTACTTTTTCAGAGGAATTCCTCTTCCTTCATCTTTGTCTCCTGGATTAGAATGATATATGGGTTTCCCAATCAAATCAAATCCTTCATGGCATTTTATTTTATTCTACTACCTAGACCTCTACAATTCCAGGAGACAACCTTCATTACTTACCTTTGTGGGTGCTTTGAGCTGCTTTAGAGCCCTGGTTTTGGTTCCTTGTAGGATTGGGGGTTTTGGACATCATTTTCTCTAACGTGGGTTAAATGCCTTGCAATATTTCTTTGTAAGTTTCTTCCTCACGTCTTTCTCTTTCTGAAATTCGATCCCTTGTTTATTTTTTTCCTTTCCCTTGGGGTTCTTCTTGCTCTCCTTCCTCCTCTTCTGATTCTTCTAATGTTTTCTCTTCTCGTTGTGGGTCTTCTATGTGCTTGGGATTTACTATAGCTGAAACTTTTGTATTGCTAGGTTTTCTAAGAGCCTGATCCGTAAGATTCTGAGGATCTGGCTCCACTTTCTGCACCTCTTCTACTTGGGATCCCAATATCACAAAGTTGTTCCCATGGGAGTGTGAAGGAGGCAAAGAGACCATACCCTGATTTTGTTTTAGTTCTTTTTTCATGTTTCCAACCTTCATCTTCTCCTTTTCTGCAACAGGGGAATTTTTCTTGGGAAATTTGCTCGCAAAATGGCGATATTCATGGCACCCCCGATATTGAAGTGAAGTTGTTCGTAATCAAGCTTCTGAATAGGCGACCAGCTTCCCACTATGAGTATAACTGCTTCAGGAAATCCTACCTCGAGATCTACCTCGACACATATCCGTGCACAAGCATACTGCGTCTTTGGGTCTTCCCGTGTTAGAAAAACAAGATCGTAGAGCAATAACAATAAACAGAAATGCAGGGGAGGCAGGAGGGGGAGGGGTGCTCTTTGGCCCCGAGGGAAAAAAGGTATTCAGCTATTCCTGGAATTTGGGAGAAGAAACCAACAACATGGCCGAAGCACTTGCCTTATGGCAAGGTTTAAACCAAGCTCTAATCCATGGCGTGCATGATGTCACCGTAGCTGGGGACTCCAGGTTGATCATCCACAGTATAAATTCTATGAAACTACCCGCATCAAATTGCCTCCGGCAAGTTCTTCGAAGAATAGCACTCCTCATTCCTCTCTTTCGGGATATAAAATTCTTCCATGTCCTTCGAAGGAACAATGACCAGGCGGACAAAGAAGCAAATGTAGCTATCAGCTTAAGGAAAGGAGAATTAAAAATTAACGATGTTATTAAAAGGGTGGCTATCCCGTAATCGCTTGTCCTCATCCTCGATTTTGAATTGTATGGAATTTGAGTTTGCAAATATTACGGCACGTGTCCGGCGGCCTCATTGCCGGACGGCTATTACTCCGGGACGTGGAGAGACTCTCTATCTTGGCGATGCCCCAAGCTCCTCTGCCAAGCATCACCCCCATCTTATGGTCATTTACCGGCCTGCTGCTCGCATGATTGCTTCGCTGCCACATAGGATGAACTCCAGCACATGGACTTGTACCAGAAATCAGGACGATGTACGGGGAAAGATCTTCCCTAACGCTTCCAGGCGTGCGGATTTGCTCTCCTATGTTCAGGTCCGTCAGCAACTAGATATTGATAGCGTCATCAAGCCCTCTGAAGCCGGTTCCATTTATGGCAACATGCTGGTTCATGAAGCACAATCGCCCTTCCCATGTGACAGACCAAACCGTTATTCAATATGCGGTACGGCCAAGGATAGTGGACACAATTCAAGAATGAAGGTTAATTCAGTGGCACGAGACGAATTCCGGGAAATTATGCCGACTCTAGCCCCAGAAATAGAGACCAGCATCAAGAAAAGAAAGCTACGGTTCGGCCTCAGTATAGTCTATCCGCCTGCTAAGAAGATTAGAGTTCGAGGGAATCGAAAATCCCTGCAGCGACCGGTGGTATTCCCATTTGGAAAAAACAGGCATAAGTTTAAAACAATGGCAGACACAGGCGACTCAGCGGCATCTTCTCCAGACCCATTACTGGAACTTGAAGCCGAAATTCGTGTTCTGAAGCGGAAGGTTAGGAGACAAGGCGACCTCGTGAACATGATGGACGAGCAAGGAGGACGCAGGCTGGACAGCCTGGATAATGAAATTGGACATATCAGAGAGGAATTTGCTGTAGCATTGGAAGGCCTGGAGCTGAAGGTGACAGACGCCATTGAGAGAATGGAGCGCAGACTCCAGAACCTGGAAAACGCCATGAAGAATCTCCGAGGGGAAGAAAAGCCTAGCTCAAGCAAGAAGCCAGCCATTGCAAATCCTGCTGCTGGGACAAGATATCGCTGACTTTCGATCAGACCCTGGTTCTCTCTGTTTTTACCTTACTGTCTCTAGTTTATTAATAATTGCTCTGTTTAGAAACAGACCTTTGTAATTACCGGTTGAAGAACTGATAGACTCCATGGTTTTTGGCTCTGTACTTATTTGGGTGGCTTGCCACCTCTTTTAATATAAAATATAGCCGTTTTTGTCAAAAAAAAAAACAATAAACAGAAATGCAAATATAATCACACACACATTACAAGAGAGACACAGATATACCGTGGTTCACCCCAAGATGGGCTACGTCCACACTGAAGTTTCTAGTCCTTATTATTATACCGTCCAGCAAAGTGAAGGGATACAACCTGCAACACAACCGCTGCACTTCCTCTTCACTATCTCACAGTCTCTCTTCCTGATCTCAGAGATCTTTACAATGCATAATACCTAATGCATCAACCCTAGCCTTGTTATAATGTCTTTCTTTTATAGGGGAAATACAATGGGAAAAATATCACTAGTTACCCAAAACCATGGGCCCGAAAACTAGTGGCGAAAACAACCCCAAAAAATTTTCCTCGAGGGCATTGCCCCCAAACCCCCTTTCTCGAGGGTGCTACCCCTAAACCCTCGACAAGGGCCCGCTAGTCCCCTAGCCGGGGTAGTGCAACCACTCCCCCAAACCCCTTGGGGATCGTGCCGAGATCATAACCAAACCTGGGGTACGGAAACGAATGAATAATAATATCTCTGAATCTGGAAATCAGGCTCCATAACCAACATCCCAATATATGAACTTCCTTAGAGAATTTCCAATATGCTAGAGTGAATCCCAGTTCCAACAATGCACAGGGAGGTTTGGAAAATGTACCCAAACTGGCACAACCGTTGGAACATCTTTAGATGGGTCAAAGTCTGGGGTCCATATTTTTAAGTACAAAACTTGAGGTCCCATGAAATATGGCTCGCTGCAAAAGATCAGGTCGAGATCTTCTTTGGAGATGAAATCAAATAGGAAGAAACCTCTGCCCAAAAAATATGAGGTAACACTGTTCGAGATCAGGGGTTTCCAGTTCATCTCAATCCAAGCTTCTGTGGTTTTAGGGGAATGCCATGGCCCTGTAAAATGCTCTATCAATGCTCTTTCTTCCAGGACAAGGGCACATTTCATCGGGCTCTTTGGAGGGAGAGCCACTACTGAGATATCATTTTGCTTTTTTACAAATCGCGAAGCTTTCGATGCTTTTTTCTTTGGATGGGGCGCAACTAGATTTTTGAAATCCTCCAGTTTGGGGGGCAACGATGGCGGGGGTGGTTCTTTGGAGGTACCTCTTTCCTGGGCCATGCTTCTGACACCCTGCAGAATCGTACCAATCCTAGCCTATAGAAATTTTTAAAGGGGAAGGGAATATTAATGAGGCTTTGATATCCAATTTTGGAATTGGTGCTTAACCTATTCATATAGTTGTTGAAAAATATGGAACTTCATTGTGGAAATGATGTCAATCTCTTTTTGTAGCTATGATTAATTGCCACAACACAAATTAGATTGATAAATTTTATAGAGATTGGGTTCCAATGACACAAATGAATGATCAACTTCCAACTTTACCAAACACAATCTCCCATAAATATTATTTCAACAACTTAGTAACTAGTTGCTAAGTTACAACTTACAACTAGTTGGTATGATACATCATTGGAAAACATTTCTTCAACATACTTTTGCAGCTACTCAAGATCAACTACTAGTGAAAGCCTCTTAAACATTTTTTACACTTTGGAAATCATAAAGACCTTTCATCTGAATTTCAAGTATTTATTTTAAAGAATTAACAATTAACTATTAACCAATTATGCTCTTCATGAATAATGCTCACCCATCATTAATAAGTAATTTGTTTTTTTTGAGTAATTTTAATTTTAATTTTTTTGAAAAAAAATATTTTAATAAACTTCTATGAAAGATTAAAAAAATATTAAAAGAGAATAAAAACTATATAAATTTTATATAATATATATAATGAAGCGTCCACAAATTTTTGTTAGCTTTATTCTACCTGCTATGTTCTTACTAGCCAGGACAACACTCCTTTTTTTCAAATATCCAACCCTTCAATGAGAATATTACTAATATAAAATTTAACCAAACCAATTAGCCCATAGACTTTGACTCGCAAACAACCGTCAAACTGATAAAAGCTGATTAATACAAGGTACACCGACCAGTTTAACTACGTAAGGTAGCTACAGCCTACTTATGCTTTGATCCGTTCAAATGTTATATACAAATCTTCATCCTGATAGACACATTTTGAAAGGCAATTTAGGTTAAAGACTTAGCTTACTTATAAAATGTTAAATTAGATTATAAATTGTTATTAGATTACATGACAGTTATGGTGTTTTTCAATATATATATGTATTGAAGAAAGCTTAATTGCTCATTAATAATGCCTTTTCTATCATTGTTAATTTTCATGTCTATCTTTATCTTCTTTATATATTTATCCTAATGTTTTGTCTAACCATAGTAAATGTGGTATCCTAGTGCATTTTAAATCTTGGTGCCCGAGGGATTGTTAGTTCTAATTATAGGTGTCTAAGTGTGTGCAGAGGTCCGCAAAAGTTGCAGGGATCTTTGGGCCGTTAAAAAAAATAACTACCAGTTGAAGTAAAGAAATTGGAAGCTGTCAAGGATCGACAAATTTATCCATTGCCCAGAAATATCAGAGCGGTTATGACGTGATATTTCTAGTATACAAAAGAACTAATATATCTTAGCATCCATTTCCAGCATTGATATTTTTGTTTGTTGATTCTCTTTACCTAAAATATTGAGTATTGCACATTTGCTCATGTCGAAACACTCATGGATGAGAGAGAGTAAGATTTCCACAGAAAGCAGGTGGTGAAGCAAAGTGAGAAGAACTGCAGTGTTGGCGTTTAAATAAGAGTTGCATTGTTATTGACGGCCTGGCAATTTGTGTGAGAAGTCGTTTTGCTTGTTGTTGTAAGAAGAGCAAAGAACCGTGTGTAGAATTCGGAAACAAGAATTGCAATATCAAATTTCAATGTCTTGTGATTGACACCAAATTTACAGAATTATTGAATACAGATTGGAATTACAGTTTTATTCCAGTTAGATTGAAGATATTGGAGCCAGCAGTTATTGCCCGAGAAATTAAAACAGAGTTTCCAGCATCTAGATTTTAATAACAATTTAACATCTATTTTTATGAACTTGTGCCTGTTCATATTTTTACTTGCATTCTGTGTTTTTGCAAGCTTAAAAGGGTGAAAGGAGACTTCCAACAACAACAAAAAACCATTCTGAACCTATTTATGCTCAGAAGTTTTTAGAAATTTGTGAACTAAGGACTAAGGAAACATTTTGAACTTGTTTATGTCAAAATTTTCAGAAGATTGTGAACGAAGGACTAAGTAATCTGAATCTATTTATGTTCAGATTTCAGCAGCCAAATGGAGTTAATGTGGCTTGTGAACAGTTGGTGATCAAATGGGAAACAAGTATGCATCCTTGTTCCTGATATCGTTTATGGTAATCCTAAAACCACCTAGTTGTTATTGTTATGGTTTGTGGTCATCCAAAAACCACCAATCAAGTAGAAGATAAAGTTATGCTTGTTTACATTTTCAGAAAACATATACATTGTTTTTTTGCTGGGCTAGTTTATGGTCAACTTGAAACCATGCAACTTAGTGTAAGTCTTCATCTTTTGCTAGATTTTGTTTCAGAGATATTTTCAGCCATTTGTAGATGACCTTGTTGAGTTTTCTTTTCTACTCTCTGAATTCGTTTGACACTTTGTTGATTTCCAAGTAGGAGCAGTTTTTCAGACACTAACAAACTTATAATTAAGAGGACGTTAAAACTCTAATCATAGTTCATTAGCTTACCTAACTATTATTATGTACATATCCAAGAAAGCTTAATTGCTCATTAATATAATGGATTTTCTGCGATCATGTCTATCTTTATCTTCTTTATATATATTTTATAATGTTTTTTCTAACAATTTAAACTGAAAATATTAATTTAAAAGAACCGCATATTGTTCATAGAATGATATGTTCAGAGAATAACCTAACGAATACAATGTCTGCTATATTGCAATAACATAACGATTACACTGTCTACTATATTGCAATTTGCACAAACAAGATGTGAATGTCAAACTTGGTAAAGGTTTAAAAATTAAGTGTTCATGAATATGACAGAAGTACATAACCGCTTCAAAGAAGTAAGACGAAGACCTTCTGGAGAGAACTATTTGAAATAATAATAATAATAAGAGTCTCCACACACTCCATTCACAGAATTGTTGGAATGTACATACCCTACAATTTTACAATAAATATGAACATATAGAAAACCCATGTAACTGAGGACCACTTGTCCCCTCAAAATAGGGGAAACATGGAGACGTTCAACTATTTCTATTTATATGCTGACTGTTTTGATCGATGATTTGAGGATTTTCTTTTGTGATACTCTCCAGAGAAGGTATCCACGAAGCCTTGTGCTTTCTCACACCATGTCTGGCACCATGTTTCTGCGTCTGAATAGTCGCCATTGAAGCTTCTTCCTTACTCATATTTCCAATGGGACAAGTCCCAGAGTACAGCTACTTGGCAGATAGCCTAACTTTGATCCTGTAAGTGTATGCTGCTCCTCTTTCTGCATTTATAAGGATCGGCTTCGTGTGAGTTGTAGCCAAGAAGGAACACAATTTAGTCACATAGACAAGGTTATTGCTACTGATCTCGTTAGGGGAGAACGGATGCACTGCTTGATTATGTACTGTTCTGAGGAAGAATGGCCAAAACAAATACCCATTAGCAGTTGATAAAAATATGAACTAAACTTCCACAACAATATACGCTCACTTCCAGCGATCTGAGAGATATGTGAGAGCTAGGCAATGCTTAAATCGGCAAGAGATGTCCATTATCCACCATCATGAAGGTTCTGCAAAGTTCAGGTCCCGTACTAAGTGGGAGGTGGACGGAAAAAAGACAAAACACTGGGAACCGACCATTGAAAGGTGCTAATTCGCAACCTTCGCTGGTGTCTGGTCGATCTAACACTTCACGTCGTGTCACTTTAAAGAACTTTAATGCAAATAGTTGATGTCTGAATTGGCAAACAATATTGTCTGGTCGAACTAGCACTCCACGTCGTGTCATTGTACAGTTGTACACTACAAATAGGGGAGAGACACCAATAGTAGTGCGGGGCCCACTGTGCCACCTCGGAGGACAGTTGGCGGGGCCCTTTTTCGGTATGATAGGCATCGAGTCGATAGAGTCGTGTGTCAGGCATGTGGCGCACTTTTTTGCTAGGGTTTTTGTGCGGTTTTGCATGGTGAAAACGCCATTTTGCCGGGGCTTGTCATTCTCCCTGTGCAATCTTGTTTGGGCCAGGTGTGTGGCCGTTCCGGCACCCCGGTAGTGGTCTGCCCCTGCTCCATTGTTCGCTCCTACCTACGCGCCTGGTGGTAGGCCGCATACCCCTTCACAGAGCACCGAGAAACCTCATACTGTGCGCATTTGGTCGTTGTTCTGTGCGGCATTCCTGGCATGATAACTTGTTTTGGTCAGACCTTTGCTCGGCTTTGCGTTTCATCGGTGTTGTGGTCTCCCTGTTGACGTTCGTTGGTGGCTCGGTTCGGTGCTGGTGTCTCCCTGTTGGAATTCGTTGGTGGCTTGGTTCATCGTGGTGCACTCCCACTTGGCAGTTGTTGGTGGCTCGGTCGTTGGTGGCCTCGGCTCTGCATCCTGCAATCGGTAGGGTTTCCTACCAGCATTTGCAAAGTGTTTTTTAACACTCCACTCCTCCTCGCGGATGATTTTGTTAAGCCTTTTCTCGGTTTCTGTTTGGTTGCTTGTGTTTTTCTTGCTGCATTGTAAATGTATTTGTGTTTTTCTCCTTGTTGGCAGTCGTTAGCGGCTTTGTCCTTGCTTGTTCGTTGGTGGCCTCGGCTCTGCATCCTACAATGGGAGGGGTTTCCTACCGGCATCTCCACAGCGTTTTTTAACGCTTTACATATCTGGCTCGGTCGTTGGTGACCTCATCTCTACATCCTGCAATATTTGGGGGGGGGTTTCCAGCCAACAACTCCACAACGTTTTTTAACACTTTACATATCCCCATGGATAATTTCGTTAACTCTTTGGCTTGGTCATTGGTGGTCTTGAATTCTCTGTGATAATTTTGTTTTGATTGGTTTTTCGGACCCTGTCTAGTTACTGGTTTTCAATGTCGGTGTATCAATTGTATAATGTGGACAATCGGCTTGTTAACACCCCTTGCGTGTCTCTGGTTTTAAGGCCCGTGTTTATGCCGTACTTTGTGATGGTTCTAGGTCTACGTGCGTGATTGTAACTTGGGACAAGGTCCGAAAAACTTGAATCAAAGATGAATTTACTGTTATGGCTTCCACCATTTTGTCTTTGGTTGGCTTCCACCGGTTTGTATGAATTATACAATTTTTAACACATTTGTTGTTTAGGGTTTGCAGTGGAGGGTTTCGTATGGGATTGTATGTTGTTCTGCAGCTTATATTTGTTTTTTTTTGGCATGTGCAGTCATTAGTTTGTAAATGTGGTGGTAATGGGGTTTATGATTTTGGCATTAATCCGATATTGGGTCGATGAATGAATCTTGTTTTCTTTTAGTGGTTGAATGCTAGTTTCTTTCAATGTAAATGTAATTCATTTTGTTGATTTCGGTCATTTGCAACAATAGGGTTTAGAACTTGATATTCATCTTTGCAACAATATATGAAATTGATTTTCGATTTCGGTCATTTGCAGCAGTGGTTTCTAAATGATGTGGATATGAAATTTGCAAATGAAAATGGATATGAAATTTATTGTGAATGTTGGAGCAATATTGATAAACCTAGCCTAGATTATTGCAGCATGGGTAATTGGGAGCAATATTGGTATTTTTTAGTAGCAGTAGGTTTTAGAATTTTGATATTCATCTTTATATTAGTTTTCGAAGCTACAAAAGAAGAAAAATATGTGGAAATGAAATTTGGCATGGCCCCTCGTGTATATGAAAATGTTGTGGATATGAAATTTAGTGTGAATGTTTGTTGGTTGAATGCTGGTTGAATTCTGGATATGCTTACTGTAGATTACTCTGGATATGCAATACTGTAATAAAAATTTGGTTATGATTTTGGTAATTTTGCAGCATTAGGTGTTAGAACTTGATATTCATATTTATATTAGTGTTTGAAGCTACAACAGAAGAAAAGGATGTGGATATGAACTTATATAGTGAACTTTGTGCAACAAGCAAATTGTGACTTAAAACGGAAATCTTAGGTGATGGCAAGACTAACACAATGCAACAAACTAAAATTGCAAGTGATTAGGTACAATAATCAACTTAATTGCACATTTAACGTAGGTTCAAATTTTATGGTTTTCCCTTCACCTTATAAGCCTCCTTGAATGAGTTTCTGAAAGGAGTGTTGCCATGAGTGTGGAAAAAAAAATTAGATGGATTTTGAAGCAGTTGTGTTAAGTAGGCAGGAAGGAATGGTTTTCATAGAATGGAACCAAAACCTACATGGTTATGTAGGCAACATTCATAGAATTGAAAAAAACATAAATGAATAAAACCTGCAACTTTAACATAGGTTCAAATTTTATGGTTTTCCCTTCACCTTATAAGCCTCCTTGAATGAGCTTGTGAAAGGAGTGTTGCTATGAGTTTGGAAAAAGAAATAATAGTTGGAATTTGTAGCTGTTGGCAACATTCATAGAATGGAAAAAAAACATAAATGAACCAAAACTTGCAACTATAACATAGGTTCAAATTTTATGGTTTTCCCTTCACCTTATAAGCCTCCTTGAATGAGCTTCTGAAAGGAGTGTTGCTATGAGTTTGGGAAGAAAAATAATAGTTGGAATTTGTAGTTGTTGGCAGCATTCAGCTGAATGGAAAACAAACATAAATGAATAAAAACCTACTCATTAATAATAAAACAACTGCACTTTATATTAATAGAACTGAAATACAAATACAATGCCTCTATTTGTTGTAGATGTCGATGCCTAGGATTTGCAGTCTGTATGAAAACTATCACCTAGGTTTTAGGTTATATCAAGCCCTCATCATGATTGATTGGTGCTGCACAAAAAGAAAATGCCTTCAAAACTAAATAGCATTTGGTTGGCCTATACACCGGATATCCTATTCTTGAAGAGGTTCGTCACCTCCCCCATCATTTCTTGTAGGGTTTCCAGTTTGTGGCAAGTAGGGTGACCTTACTAAGCATGTTTGATTCGGATGGGTGGGGTTGGTGGAAACAGATGGAGGTCAATTTACTCCTTGCAACCAAGGAGGAATTGAATAACCATAGGCCTGACTTGTGCTTGGGACCCTTGCAATAATTGCTGGTGTTGGATAAGATAACATAGAATGGGCCCCTGCACTAGTAGGAATAGAGGTGTGGTGTAGACCTACCTGATTATAGTGGGGTATATGAATGTTAATAAGATCCTGGTAGAATCCTGCACTGCTTGCAAACACTTATAATGATCCTTCCATCATGTTCCTTTCATTGGTTGTTCTTGTACTAGTATCATCCATCACATTATTTTGGTTCATCTGTTGCACCTTCCTCGCTTCCTTTGCTTGCCTTGCCAACTGCTTCTAGTGTTCTTTTTCTTGTCGATTAGCCTCTCTTGCAATCCTTTCCTGTGCTGGTTTTCCAGCTACAATCATCCTTGCTTCCTTCTTTTCCTTTGCAAGATCTTTCTTCCTTTGTTTTGATTCCTGCAAAGCATATTTCTTTTGTTCAAATTCAACCAAGAGGCTTATGTACTCTTCTGAAGTGAGTAGTTGTGAACTCCGGCCCAATCGGAGAATGTCTGTCTGTCCTTGCCTTCCTTCCGCTGACACTCTCTCCATTGGCAACTTTAGGAATTGGCCAAGCCTTGGTGTGTTCCCTGGCAGTGGTTCTTCTGCTGCAGTATATTCTTCAACTGCATCCTCGTTGTCCATGTTAGATTCTTATATCAACCCACCATCAACATAAAAATGTACAATCTCAGTTGGCTGCGAAGGCATGTTCATGCTTTCAACGTTGGTGGAACCACCAATGTGTCTGTTCAAGTTCATCATGGCCTCTGCCATCCATGATGGTTGGGATACTTGCGTTGGCAATGTCAATGTGTTGTTGTTGTTTCCTGGACCACGACAACCATCGACCACATTTATATGTACCATAGAATCCACCTATGCGTTGGTTGGACCACCTATCCCCATGCTATCTCTCGCTGCTTCGTCATCGAATTGTGTAGCACAGACTTGTTCATCATCATCATAAGCACCAGCTCCTTGGCAGTTTCCTTGAGAAAGGGACATGATGTTGTCCACAACATCTGCCTCTTGTTGCCCATCCAATTGCTCTTCGACATCCTCACCATCTTCTCCAACTACAGCTTCTTGGTCATCCACATGAAATGCTTGGCTACACCTGGTGTCATGCATAAGAGCATCATAATTCAATGGCCAGATACCTGTTCACCTAAATCCAGCCTTGATATTGGAGGATGTGAGAGCCCTTTTGAAAGCCTTGCTTGCAAGCTCAGCTAACTCAAACCTCTTTACTGCTACCCCTAGGTTCTTCGCCATCCATGTAGCACATTCTGACCTGCAATAAGCCTTGAAAGGCCCAAACACACTCATATCCAGGGGCTGCAACCTGTGAGTGGTGTGAGCGGGAAGTGTTAACAAGTCAATGCCCAACCTATTTGCCTCCTTGATGGTTTGCACAACAATGTGGCTTCCATGGCCATCTAAAACCAACAGATGTCTGTTCTCAGGGGAGACACCACCTGGTACGGATGCTGCAAAGTGGCAAAGCCAATTCAGGAAAAGTTCTTTGGTCATCCATGCATGGGGATGTGCATCCATGCACGCCCCAAGTTCCCCAGGTTCAAAGTTTTGGATATAGTTTTGCAGCCGAGTTTTTCCTTTGAACAAATAAAACCCCGGTATTACCATACCAATTGCATTCACACATGATAGAATGGTAATCCACTACCTTCTCTTGGGAACAATCTTTGGCACATTCCTGCTCCCTCTCTTTGCAATGACACGCATGCCACAATTCCTTCCTGCCTGTAACCCTGTCTCGTCGCAGTTCCAAATATGGTCTGGAGCGTAAGTGTGCTTCTCATATGCAGAAGAAAGAGTGTCATAGAACTTGGACACAACTGTGGGGCATAGATTCAATGCCCTGTCTCTATCCAGGCCCTCTGCAGTTCATAGCACTAGCTCTGGATGCCTTTTCTTGAAACCATCCCACCATGACTTACCTGGAAACCCATATCTGAATGGGTTTGGCCTCCCCTAACAGATTTGAGCAACAGTTGATTTCAGCTGTATCAACTCTAGCCCATGTCCCAATTCAGCCATCTCCTTACACCACACCACCACCTCCTCCTCCTCTTGTTCAGTCATGACTGTAAGAGGACCTCTTCTCTTGGTATGGGTCAGGCCATTTATCCAGTAATGGATTGACGTGGGTGCAATCCCATATTTTTTGGCCACTGCTCTAACTGAAAACCCCTTGAATTCGACATCGTTAATTGCAGCCAACATGTATTCTTTTGTCCATCCTCTAATTGCACTGATTTTCTTCGTTGAAATGGAACCTTGCACTGTGGAAGATGGTGGCAATATGGGCGATGCTGGCACTGTGGGTGGTGATAGCTCTGTCGTTGATGGTGGAACCACACCATCTTCCTCTTCCATAGGACCATTCTCAGAATTTGTTGTAGCAATGTTGTCATTTGAAACACAGGCCCTTTCCTCATCCGATGATGTGCATTGTAGCTGGGTACCCCGCTTCCTTGTATTCTTTGTGCGACGTGCAATATTGACTCTTGGCATGGCTACGAGAAGCTGCACAATCCATACATGTAACATTTAATAAAGTATTATATAGAATGGACTGGACTGTCAATACCTCACACACTAGTTAATAGAATGGACTGTCAATACCTCACACACTGTGCATAAACTTGGGGGATGTTGATGAATGGTTGAGTTAAGGGTTGATCGGGAATAGTTTTTTGATACAAATGATAAGAGTGTGCACAGTGTTTCATCCCATCAGTGTGTGCACATTATTTATAACATTATTACTAGTAATATGAACATGGTAATCTGAAATGACATCAAAAATTTGGTAATCTAAAATGACATCAAAATTTTTAATGTGATTATAAAGGAAATCTGATCAAAAAATTTAATGTGATTGTAAAGGAAATATGATCTACTATGCAAGGTTAATGGTTACTGGATACATGTAAATGGTTAATGGTTTAATCTGATAGTTAATTGATATATGTTAATGGTTACAGATGCAACCAACTTTAACTTGAAGTTTGGAGAACCAGTTTGAACCATTAGGGTTCAAATAAAAATCTGAAGATGGTTCATGCAAATACCATTATTATTTGAAATACCATATTATTATAGATTTTCATGACCAACTTGAAATACCATTAAAACCTCACGCTTGAACCATAATGGTATTTCAATTTTCACCTTAATACCATATTATTATTAGGTTTTCAAATACCAGCTTGAAATATAATATGGTGATCATTCTAAAGATGATTAGATGGTTGATTGAATTTTTAAAAAATAGTTAATGGATACATGTTAATGGTTACTGGAAAACTTAGATGGTTAATTAAATCGATACAGGAAATAGGTGACTGTAAATACCTGAAACACTGTGCACACACCGTTGGGTTGTTGATGAATGGTTGACACTGTGCACACACTGTTGGGCTGTTGATGAATGGTGGAGTCCTGGATGATAAAGGCACTGCTTGCTTGAATGATAGATGAATCCAAGGAATGCAAATGGTTTCAATTGTGTGCATATATGTTTCTTTATAGTTTTTTTTTGTTGAAAATGAGTACTTAGGGGAATTGACATGAATTGCAAGGTTAATTCTGGGAATGGGAGGCCGGGATTGATTTGGCACCGATCCAATGGCTGGATAATTCTTTATTGCATGATCAATGTGCTCTTAGTGTGTTTAATGGATGATTTGTTGTTGGACAGCTGCTTTGGTTGAGTTTAATGCTTGATTTGATCTTGGGTAGTGAATTCTGTTTGCTGAGTAAAGGGTTTAATGGGTGATTTGATTTTGTGATTTAAGAGCTACTTTGGTTGAGTTTAGGTACTTGATTTGATCTTCGGTAGCGAATTCTATTTGTTGAGTTAAGGGTGTAATCGATGATTTGATTTTTTTATTTAAGAGTTTAATGGATTGTTGATTTTGGGCATTCGTAGAATTTTGCTGCTCCTTTTGATTTCATAAATTTTAATGGGTGATTTGATTTTTTCAGTGGGTGGGTGTCATTATTGAGGTTGCATGTGTGAGTTGTTGAATCATACTGGACCAGATGCTGACCCCCATATCACTTGCAATGTGCAAGTGGTTATGGATGATGGAACACTGCTTCTCCAGTTGTGGTTCATGATGGCTGATGTGTTGCCTAGGGTGTACTCAGTAGATTGAGTATGATAGGCTTTTTTGTTGTTAGATTTGTCATTAATGGCAAGACAGAGTGGAGTCTCAATTGGACTTGATGGTTTCTAAACTTTGCATTAAATGGACCAAATACTATCAGCAGGAGTTCTAATCAGTTATTAAATGTATTTTGTACTTAATATAAACTCTACTTATGCATAAATATGTTGTTTAATGATTTTTAATTAATCTGAAAATGTGCAAGAATAGGGTGATTGATGTGATGAGAACCATGACCACTACTGGTTCCGCACAACAATAGGAGCCTCTCCCCTATAGAAACTATATTTGAACAGTTGAGCATCCCTTTAGTTTGATACCCATGTATGATATTGAACAGCTTACCGTGAGCAATAGGCTGATATTTATTGAAAGAATCGATAGGCTGATATTTATTGACGGGCCCGCACTTCATAAATAGTGAGACGAGAGATGCCACTCTTAGTCATGACAAGTTCAGTTACTGTATTGTCAACATTCTACGGCCTTTATGGATGCCCCAGCCATGGCGAAAATTGGAATTGTAGAGCCTCAAAAACTAGAATCCGTCCAGTTTTTCACCACCCCTTTCTTGTTCCTCCCCCAAGTGTTTTTACATCATTGCGCGAATTGCTCCCTCTAATTTTCAAGTGTTGTATCGATTTTTTAGCCATAGTGGATGGATGGAATGGAAAAGGTCGTGGGGTTCGGCCACGGGGGGTTCACTAGTGAGGCAATATCATATCACATCCATTCATATTGGGGTTTTGAATACTCTTAAAAACCTCAAAAATATATTGCCATGTATTAAGGGGTCAAGGGGGTTTTTAATTTGACATAGTAATATAAATAGTGGGGGTTATTTTATTTGGTTGTGCCGAGGAATAACCTCTAAATCGTGGGATGGATTCATACCTCCAAATCATGGGCTCAAGTCATACCCACCTAAAACATAAGGACTCTCCATTTTTATTTGATATTGCTTATGATCCTAAGTTTTGCATAAATATGATGATAGTGTACCAATTATAATATCGATGGAAGTCTCTTTGGATTTTTGGCCTTGATAAATCCTCATTTAATAGCTTACTTAGACTTGGTTTGAATTGATGTTATATTGTTTTTCATCTTTAAGTTAAGAGATGTAGCTAATCGGGGGTTCCGGACTTGAACAATTGTATTTTTTTTGTAGGCATTCAAGTAAAAGATCGAACTCTTCATTTTTTAGGTTGGGGTTTAGGTGGTTATTGAGATTCAATTAAATATTACTCCACGACAACCAAGAAAAGTGAGATCAATCTTTCTTGGCTCATTGGAACCAAGAAAAATTAGATCAATTTTTCTTGACCAATTATATCTTTCAACTTTTTGTATCCTTCTTTAATATTTTCATATTTCCAGTTAGGAATAGTTGTTATATTGAGTTATATTTGGCACATTCATAATTGTAATTTCAATTCTTATTTGCAAGGCATCCGCATTAATGTTGTATTGGAACTGACATGAACATAGGTGAAAATATAAATCCTTATTTACATACCCTATGTGTTATCGCTACCATGAAATGGTATCATATAAGTTTCACCATCTATGTATCTTTATAACTATTGCATGCTTAAAACCTAACAATGGGTATTTTTCCCTCTACTGTAAAGATAGGAAAAAAACTAGATACAACCCAAGAAAAAAGTAACTAAATGTTGTTAATTCCCTTGATTGCAAGAATAAATGTAGATGAAGTGGAGGAAATTCATTAGATCTTGTGAATGACCCAAATCTAAGCTATGCACATGATCATATGGTGTTATTGAAAAGTAAGAGGACTTTTTCTATGTTCATTTTGGTTCCAACATCAATGATGCTTGTTTTGATAGGAAGGTAGGGGATTCCATCCATGAAAGGGTTTCAATTTTTCATTTTTATAGAGTTTAATTTATTAAGCTTATAGAAAACATGAGCTATCTATGGCTATACTTGTATTTACATGATATAAAATTGGTATATTGGCAGGTTGTGGTGTGAAACATATGCAATTATCATCTTTTCTAAGCATTGCACTAACTATTTGAATATCAGTCTTTTACATTCTTTGTTATGTTGATCTCTTGACTAGGTTTCATTTTACACATTTTTCCTTCCCCGGTCTATTTCATTGGGTCTTCCACTATCCAATGCTACAAATTGATCAATCACCCCTGCAATCCTAGTGGGATCATTATTAGCATTATACTATTATTTTATTTAACATCTTGTTTGATTATACTAAGATGTGTTAGGGATCCTGTTTGTTACAATTTGATAATATGATATAAAGGGGGTGTTAAAAATGGGTTGATTAAAAATGGATACCTACAATATTTGGTGAAACTAGGGGTTTTCTTAATTGGAAAGGCATATTGGGAGGGGGGTTCAACAATACAATTTTAGGACACATTTTCCAATATTTAGTGAAATTAGGGATATTCTTTAATATCACGCGAACGATCGTGCTATGTAACAAGTTCACTGAGTGAACCCCCCGTGGGTTCGGCGATGGTAAATTCCCATGGGATTTAGGATTAGATGAAGTATCCTTTGTCGGGGACTAGAATCTCATGAGCTAGGGAAAGGTGTTCATGGATTAGAGTCGTACTAAATTATGGGATGTGTCATGCAGATGTAAGATGGATGTAACCATGGTAGGAGCAAGTATTTATGCCTACTTTGGCTATGTCAAAGGGAGGGTAGGAGCCAAAGTATTTATGCAATCCTATTCATTATTTTTTCTCATTGTATTTTATTTTGGAACTATAAAACTTAAAACTTATATGTTGTAACATATCATAATCAATGCATTTATCCTTTATTTCAAAAAGACTCTTAATCACTCGTAACCTTTGGAAATACAAAATATTCTCTTTTGTTCCATTTTGGACCAAAATAATGTTGTTTAAGCCTTAATTGAGCCTCAAAAGTACAAGTCCTAAAATTTCTAAATTTGAGATCACTCTTAATTTCTAAATTCGAGATCACTCTTAAGATTCTATGAAATGCAATTTCATGTTATCAAGGTAAATACCACTCTATATACCATATATCATTAAACTTTTTACAATCTTGTATTGTTAGTTGTTAATGTATTTTTAAACTATTGATGTAGAGCATCTAATTTGTATTTTCTCATACATTTGCCATGTTTATCGATAACCATTATATTATTCAAAATTCAAAATGGAGTAGGATAACCATGTAGAATAAAATACTAGACATACAATGTGAATGAATAGGTGAACTAGCCACCATCATTGAACATACATGGCCTATGAAATTTCGATGAAATGGTGAAATATCTTTAAAGAAATGTGTTTTTGGACTTTTTGGGCCACATTGTACACCCTCTTAATGCATTGGACTACAATTGTGTCTATTTTAGTTGAGAGTACAATGTAGTAGATATCCAAGATTGGTTAACCCTCACAACAGGGTGTAGGGGAGAAATAGTACTTTTAGGTGATATGTATATTTTTTAGAAATGCATGGTTGTTCCCTTACCAATGTTCTAATCTATATTTTTGTCTCTCATTGGTACTGATTCAATCATAATTTCTGTAGGTTTAGAATGCAATATGTATGGGTGTGTGTCTCTATATATATTTGGGCGTGTGTGTCGTGTTTCAATAAAAAATTATGTATGTTTAGAATTCAATTGGTGTGGGTGTGTGTGTCTATATATAATCTATATTTTTTGTCTCTCATTGTTCTTGATTCAATCACAATTTTCATAGGTTTAGAATTCAATTGGTGTGTGTGTGTGTGTGTTAATACACGTAATGATTGATCTTAACCTAAATGACAACTAACCCATGTTCATAGTTCCACACCAACAAAAACCCTTTACATACCCCTTTGTGAGTTGATTCAATCAGAATTTTCATAGGTTTAGAATTCAATGTGTGTGTGTGTGTGTTCCTTTTCATAGACTTAATGATTGATCTTAACCTAAATTACAACCAACCCATGTTCATAGTTCCACACCAACAAAAAACCCTTTGCATACCCCTTTGTGATATTGTAAGAATTTGTTATAACTTACTCAATTATGATCATAACATGAATACATTAGCTCAAGACGTGAATCAATATTAAGATATTTTCTTCGAAAATATTTATTTAATTACAAAAACATGCAACGTCTCAATATTTTCTAGGCACAAAGAAAGATAGAAAATGCATGTTACATGTAGAATATAGCTTATTCGCAACAATGTAACATCATAATGAAGTATCTAAAAGGAATAAAATATAAGTTTGTAGATTTTTTCTACTTCTTTTTGTTTGTTGGGGGGGGGGGGGGGGTTATAAAGTCATCTAAATACATAGGTGTGATGAAACACAACGGAACATGCTATAAAAAATACACATAGGTGTGATGAAACACAACATAATATGCTATAACAACTAATACGTCAAGTCTAGGAGAAGAGGTGCCCTGTCATATGAATGAAGGTGTGTACTTTTGCAAGAGCTACACATGAAAAAAAGTAAAATTCAATTGTACAAATTTACTTTAAAGTAATTTTTACTAAATATTTGTCAAATGAAAAATTAAATACGTAAGAAATGGAAATATAAAAGTATATCACACTAACCTCATCAAAGAAACTATCCTAAAAAGGATTGATTGTTGACCCATGATGAGTATTCCCACAACGAGACCATCATTGAGAAACAACTTGACTAGAAAGAGTATGGTAAGCTTGCAAAAATGTAGTGCATGGTTTAGAATTGGCATGGCCTAAAGGCCTTACACCTTGTGGTATAACATCATCAAATGATGGTTATCGATGGGAAGTTGCCACAAATGTGCTATGTTGAACAACAATGTTAGGGATGATATTTCACTACTAGCGGAATTGATCATATCTCCAAACTAAGTTCTCTTGGGGGGGTCTAGCATATGCTTAGGATTGGGAAACCCTATAAATGTGTTATGCTTGGTGATTTCTCAATATTGAGAGAGCCAAGACTAACCCCCTAGAATTCACAAATGTCAAAATAATTATCATGGGGACCTAGATTGAACTCGACCTAGAATTTTCAAAAGAAAATACTAGACCTCCCTACTATTGCAGGAAGGTTTATCAAATAGGTGATAAAAATTCAATCCATCTAGTGGGATCTTGATGGTTGGAATGTGCACTAATCCATGCAAATATGCTTCTTTCTTAGATCAAGTGATTGGTTAGTTGTAGGCTCCATGAACAATTGAACAATAATCTTTTTAGTTATATTCATAATTTTGACCTCTTCCTTACATATTCCTTGTGACTATTATTCTCTCATCCTCGCCCTATATTTAGATCTATCATATAATTGGCCATGGACATATCTAATGGAAGAAACAATGGTACCATACGAAGTGTCTAATGAAATACGAGATGGATCTATTGTGTTCTTAAGCTCCCCCATTATCTTTTTAAGTGCATCTCGACATTGATTAATTTTAATATATACATCATGTGAAAGTTAGAGTTTGGGGTTGGATAAAGTTTTTACATCATTATGATGGAATAATAATTATAATGTCGACTATTACATCATTATGATGGAATTATAATTTGAGGAGATGTATGAATTAGCGAACAATAACGTCTGGTCGACCTAGCATTCCACGTATAATGCAAATAGGTGATGTCTGAATTGGCAAACAATATTGCCTGGTCGACCTAGCACTCCACGTCGTGTCAATGTGCAGATCTATACTGCAAATATAGCGACGTAAAGGGAGAGAAAACACGCGAGAGAGACATAAATTGAGCTGAGAAATTGAACAGCTTGCCGTGAACAATAGGGTGATATTTATTGAAAAAACCCATAGTCCCGGAACTATCTGATGAGGTGATTTATTGACGGGCCCGCAGTTCATAAATAAGTTCCGGATCAGGAAAGCACATTCAGTAATTGATGTGAGACGAGAGATGCCACTCTTAGCCATGACAAGTTCAGTTACTGTAATGTAAAAGTGCATTTTGTCAACATGCTACGGCCTTTATGGATGCCCCTGTGTTTCACCAACCCTTTCTTGTTGTTTTTACATCTTTGCCCGAATCGCTCCCTCTAATTTCCAAGTGTTGTTTAGATTTTTATCGTCTTGGTCGAGCTTTACTAATTCAACGGTGGATCGATGTACCCATAGTGGTGGGGCTGCAATAACACAAATGGATGCAACCACACTGGATGGAGGGAATGGAAAAGGTGGTTATAGTACAAATTGGTGCAACCACACTCGATGGATGAATGGAAAAGGTGGTGGAGTTGGAGTTGGAGTTGGAGTTGGACAATGGTAAATTTCCATGGGATGTAGGATCAAATGAAGTATCTTTTGAAAGGATTAGAATCCCAAGGGTTAGTGCAAAGTGGTCATGGATTAAAGCTAAAGCCATACATGGGATGTGAAACTATGGATAATGGGATGTATGGTGTAGGTGTAGGTGTAGGTGTAGGTGTAGGATGGATGTGTAAGGGTGGTTGTGTTGAATGGATAGAGAATGATGGTGTCTAGATACATATTTTATATATATATAAAGATATGAAAAATAAATTGAAATAAGAAAAAAAATAATACTAAAATTATATTTAATTTAAGACATGATAAAGTATGAGGTCATCTTTCAACTCCAAGTTGAAATCGTTTTTTGAAAGCTTTAGTAGAAACCTATATAAACACAACAACATTATAATTGACTTCTCATAAATAATTTTGACATAAGACAAACTACAAACATCACACATAAAGAAACACAAGGAAAATACTATATGAAAGCTAAACACATATATTTTTTTATTTAAATTGCTAGGGTGAGTTGTGGACTCATATAGATGCACCTTCTCCACGATGAACTAGTTTGACTATCTAGATAATTTATGTGTATTTGTACCTACTTTTGCTATGTCAAAGGCATGGTGGAAGCCAAGTATTTATGTAATGTTATTCATTATTTTTTTACTCATTGTATTTTATTTTGGAACTATGAAACATATATGCAACATTATAACCAATGCATCTATCTTATAACCAATGAATCTATCCTTATAACCAATGCAACATTATAACCAATGCATCTACCAATGGTGTCATATGAGTGACTAATGAAATACGAGATGGATCTATTGTGCTCTTAAGTTCCCCAATTATCATTTTAAGTGCATTTAGGCATTGATTAATTTTAATGTATGGATCTTGTGGGGGTTAGAGTTTGGGTTTGGATAAAAAATTTGCACCATTGTTGTGAAATAATAGTTGTAATTAAACAATAACAAAATATTTTAAATATGTGTAAATTTCAAAAAATTAAAAAATGACATTTCTAATCAAATCTACCTACAAATGAGAGCTTCTCTCTACAAATTTGTGAGAACTAATGATGTTTATGTCCCTCCTACTTTTCCTTAATGAAAGTTCTTTTGAGTTGGGAGAGGAAAAACAAATGAGGTTACCATGGGTTGGGAGAAACATGGAATAAGAGTCACCATTTTTTTCATTTGTTTTTGCACAAAGAATGTGTCATGCCTAGAAATACACAATTGTTTTTAATGCACACATGTTGTTTAACTTTTAAAAATGGCATGGTAACTTATTCTCCATGTGGCATAGATTGTTTGGAGCTTCGATGGGGACTAAATATATTTAAGAAAAAACATGTGTATTCTTTCAGAGCATGGACACTTTTTAAAAGAGAATAATATGGAGATGTTCCCATTGTAATGAAAAGGGGAAGCAACTTTGTGTGCCCACCCAAATCTATTCATAAATCATTTTAATGTAAATTGACATTATGCTATTATACACTATTTAACCCCCATTTCATTAAACTTAGACTTCCTAGTGAGAATCTGGACTTATAACATGTTGCGAAAGTGTGATTGTTGGTTTTCCATAGTGTGATTATTGGTTTTCATAAGTGTGATTATTGGTTTCCAGAATTGCAATCATCAATTTCTAGAACTAAGATGATCGGTTTCCAAAAGTACGAGTAATGGTTTTTTAAAGTGTCATTATCGACTTCCAATAGTGTGAATACTGGTTTCCAATGTTGTGATTATTGATTTCCAAAAAATTCATTATCATTTTAAAACTTACTCATAATAAGTGTAATTAATCTAACCATTGGATTTCGTGAGTGAAACATGTCTTTTTTAATATTTACATAATTAATTCCTTTACAATGACGAAGTATCTTGTATAGTGAGAAAGGACACAAGCTCTTTCTTCTCATCACCAAGGTTCCTAAATTTTAATTTCAATCACATGAATTACTAAATTGTGAGAAAGGGATTATGTGAACTTTCTCCTCCTCATCCACATTTTGACATATTCCAAGTTATATGCCTCCTCATATGGGGGTCGACCGTCAGGGAATCTATCAGAGTTTGAGGTCGACGATCGGTGGTCGACCGTTGGGGTATCTATCAAAGTTTGAGGTTGACAATTGATGGTCAACGGTCAGGGAATCTATATGGCAGGTTCTATGAACATGAAATTTGGCGCTATGGAAAAATGACCAAGGGACCATTGGTGAAAAACAAGTGCTTAGGTGCAATGGAATTGGGCCTAAACATGCATATCAACCCGCAAAAAGAAAAATTGTTGGTCAGTCGAAACAACACATCATGAAATATCCCAGAAGGAAGATAAAGTAGGCATGATGAGTCGTTTCCCTGAAATTGGTAAGGCACATGGAAGATTCAAATTGACAATGAATGCCAAATTAGATTTTTGAAACCACTTTGGGGTAGAGGCATTACCGCCCAACCTAAAATAATGGAAAATATGAACTCCCAATATATCTACATGCTCCACCCTGACTCAAAAAGAATATCCAACCTACTGACTTGGGAGCAAGTTCAAGTAGCTATAGGAAGTTATGAGATGGCTCCAGAAAATCAAAAGATAGAAGCAGGGGTCAAGAGATTAGCTAAAGAGACACAAGAAGATTTGGAAATTGATGAGCCAAAGACAGGGCCCCTATGGAAAAAAAGATAAAACAAGAGCAGAATCAAGAGGTGAGCTTGCCATGGTATAACAAACACATGGTGAGGAATTATCAAGTGAAGCAATAGCAACATTGGAGCTACCTCAAACTAGCATTAATGTTTCTCCTTCCCGTATAACTCATTATCCCTCACTACTATTTGGACCAGCTCAGATATCAGGCTTCTTGATCTTTGATCCTATCTAAAGAGTAAGAGTCAAATCCGTAGTATGGTATGAAATGGAAATTGAGATATTCCATATGTGTTTATAGAGATGGTAATTCTCTTTCTCATTTAGATAAATACGATTATATAAATTGCATTACCAAAATAGACCAGGTGGTATAAACAACAAATTTTGTTCTTCTACTGCGCATTCCATACCTATTTTATGTCAATGAAAATTCTCCTTATATAATGAAAGTGCTGAGCAGTAAGATTTGCACCATGTTTATATCATTGATATACATGTATACTGGGTATTGGGATTGGAATAGAGATTTCATGTTAATATGACCTCTGCTCCTTTATCTATGTTCATGGTTTAATAGTAATTGACAGTTTCTAGATCTATTTGATTATATGAATGCACAGGCTAGCATTTTCAAGCATTAACCGAGAATGATTTTCATTTTGTTTAAACTACTCAGTTCACCTTCACCTTGCCCTGTCATATTCCAAATTGAGCCTTGGAACATCTCAAAAGAATTAACAATTCGTAGGGAATTAAGATGCAAGAAGACCCATCCTTAGGATTTCTTGCTTTACTACGACCAAAATTATACAAATGATGAAATAAAAACCATATCTCATTTTCCATTGATAAATAAAGCATATTACAAATTGTTTTCCTAGTATGGAAATAGAGTAATTTGGAAAGAAATTACATCTCAGATTGAGAGAAATAGGCTTGTTATATTTATTCAAACATAGAAAGAATGACTCATTTATCATCACATAGATTTGATTCCCACTTTTTGTTGATATATCTTGATGGCCATATGTCCCTTTTCATTTCTTTTAACCTTCTCTTCCATTGCACTCCACATATTCAATTCTACGTCCTCTAAAATTTCTTTCAATTTCACATCTAATCAAGCACCACTAAGGAGCACCAATTGGTTAATAGGATACCTTGTCAAAGAACCTTCTGATAGACTGAAGTGGTTGCAATTTTGTGTGAAGCGTTTATAGATATGAATACCAAAATGAATACCATCTAACTTGGATAATTGTACCACTTCTCCTTAAAGCACATTTTTAATAGTCCCCTTGGAAACACACTTCTTCTCAGATGAGCATAGATGATTTAGCTCCAATGATATTCCTTTAAACTTCAAGTTATGATCTTCAATGTGGGAAGCGGATGACCATTTTGATTGGTGTACAACTTGAAATTGCAATAAAGTTCCAGTTTTTTGGTCTAACAATTTATCTATTGGCCAAGATGTTATGTTCATGGGTTGGACCAAGAGGGAGCACTTGTTGCAACATGATAGAAATATTTCCACCATTACCCCAAAATTACATAATTGCAACATCTCTCCTTGAATACTGTGGTCCTTGAGCACATTTGAGATAAAACCCAAGGTTATGTGTTCCTCTATATTTGAACATAAATGCTTAAGTATGACATGGTGTGCAAGGAACTCGTTCCTTTCTTTGGGACCAATATTCACATAATCATCTTGCTCCCCCACATATTCACACTCTGACATAGAAACTTCCCCTGAATTTGTTTCATCATATGAAGCACTGTTATGATTTGCATCATTGTCATTCTTAGAATCACTAGCCATTGAATCACCCATCGAACCCTCATCTGTCTAAGGTACCAAGCATTCACCATGCTTACACAATTACAGACTTGGCCAAGAAACAAATTACATTCCGCAACGAGTGTCTTCTAATGTTTTAAGTTCTTTGGTAGTATTGGATAATGGAACCTCTACATTTAGAACATTTTCAATATTGACAACAAATCAGTCGGATCTGATTTTGTTACACTGTAGCAGCTTCCTACTTGGGTAGACTTTTCCTTCTGCAACCTTTGAATTTATCCAAAATAAGTCTACATCTTCTCCATCCACAAATGCAGAGACCTTATTATTAACAATCTGCAATTTAAGCAATTCCTTATTTGAATTATATATTTTAACATTAAATATATATTTAAACCTTAAAAATATTTTGTATTGATGCATATTTTTAGTAACAAAATGAACTGTTCTAGGGATAAAAAATTGAATTAGTCACTACTGGTCAAGAGACTTCTAGCTTGTAATAGAAGTCTAAAATGTTTTCCTTATGCAAATGAAATTTAAAATAAAAAATATAGTTTTGGAGGTTAATCAATTGAAAATTTGAAACTATTTATGTATAAGGAACGAGGTATTATGAAGAATTAGTAGCACTTTAAACTTTACGTAACCTTGAAACAAATCTTGTATACTCATAAGCATGCATTCGAAATTTTAAAGTATACTCATAAGCATGCATTCGAAATTTTAAAGTATACTCATAAGCATGCATTCGAAATTTTAAAGTGGAGAATAATAAGGCGGTAAGCCTACCATTGCACAATTGTAATCTATCATGTGATATGAGTTTACATAGCCACTCTAATATCTATAGTGAACACCTCATAAACAAAGTCCATGTCAACCAATTAAGAGTTGGTGCGCTATATTAACTTACGTCTTGGTATGTCATGGATAGTGTTATATTATATATTGATATATAAATATTTATAAACCTTCAAATAATACTATGTTAATAAGATAACATATATATATACATATAATCCTTTTATAATACACTTATACAATATACTTACATGCATTATCATCTAAGGAGAAAAAATATATATCGAGACCATGAAATAACTATCAAATCGAGGGTAACATATATATATAAACTACTATGCAATGTAAAGTAATTTAATTGCATTTAAACCAATGACAGAGTTTCATTAAAATGTTTACAAATTACCTAAACTAGAATTAGAGTTAATTATGATCCTATAGGGGACATACCCTACATTGAACACATGGGTTTCAGTTGGTTAATGAACACCCATGTAGACTTGGGAAAAATCTTTGAATATCACAACTGTTCTAACAATAAAGCAATAAATATTAAGGATTATTTAACATGATACAAAGTAGAGATTATGAATCCATAATATGTGTGATACTGCAGAATATCATTTCAAATTCTAAAACTATATGGCACTGAATTTTGTGCACATCGGATCGTTTTCTACAACCTCTTCAAATGAAGTAGCCAACTCTGGTACTCAATAGAATCAGAACACCGCACCTTGTACTGAAAAACTTCCATGTTTAGTCTCTGTAACACCATCGGTATTTAGTCTCTATGTTTAGTCTCCTATGACCTCTTTGGAAGTGTGAGAAATGGCCAACCTAAATAGAGTAAGGAGAAAGACTACCAATATTGCCACTACCCCTCCCATCATGCTACTCATTCGAATGGAACAAGTGTTGGAAAGGGATAGTGCAGTCTAAGGCCCATGCTCCTCCTCCTTCTCTTCACTCCTCATCACTCTAACCATTGAAGGGTGATAAAGGGCCAGTGCTTCTTCTACTCCTTACTCAAATTTTAGAAGAGGGAGAGAGTTCTAGTGTAAATAGAATAGGGTGAGAAAGGGAAAATGTTTCCACTCCCCCTTCCAATAGTCTAATGGAGTTCCCATGCTATCATTCAAATGGAACAAGTGTAAGAAAAGGGCTAGTTCTCCTTGATCCTTCCTCCCATAAAATACCAGATCAAGAGAGACGGTCAGTTGCTCACTCAAAGACCAAGTATAGAGCTTGAGAAAGTGCATATGCACTGTATCCACCTTCTCACTCCTCATCACACTAACCATAGAAGGGTGAGAAAGGGTTAGTGCTCCTTCTCCTCCTTACTCAAATTTCAAAAGTGTGAGGAAGAGACAGAGCAATTTAGAATAGGGTGATAAAGGGCCAAAGTTTCTACTTCTCCTCCCAACAATCTAAGCGAGTTGCTCACTCAAATTACAATAGAAAGGGTGAGTTTCTCACTCAAATTGCAAGAGTTTCAGAGAGGGCCCATTTTCCTTATTGTGCCATGTCCTAAAATTACTTGCTTGTTAGAAAGTGAGGCCATCCCACATCCTCCTTTAAAAGGGTGAGAAAGGGCTAGTGCTCCTTCTCCTCCTTAATCATATTGCAGAAGTGTGTGAAATGGCTAGGCTAAGTATAATAGGAAGAGAAGGGGACAATGTGGCTACTCCCCCTCCCAAAATTTTAAGAGAGATCCCATGCTACTCATTTGAATGGAGCAAGTGTGCTTTAGAAGGGCTATTGCTCCTCTTATCTTCCTCCCAAAAATTACTAAAGAAAAAATTACTAAAGTGATTGAAGGACCAATTACTAACTCAAACAAAAAGAATTTGAGAAAGGGAACATGCTCATTCTCCTCACAAAATTCTAAGTGGTTTCCCATGCTTCTCATTAGAATGTAGTGTTGTGCCTACAAAGTGCACTTTTCAATTCCAAGAGTGTAATTTTGTATTCAAAGGGTTTTGGACTTTAGAAAACATTTTTTTTCTGCAAATGAATGTAGTCTTGAATTAGTCTATATTTAATGAATCATTTTGGGTCACATGGTCACGAATGGAGAACCATTTTGGCCGTAAAGTTACGACAATCACTTTCATTTATATCGCCCCATTATAAATGTGATGCTGCACCACATACCTATCACGCAATGCTTCCCGGTTGCTTAAGTTCTTACCCCTTTTGTTATACGAGCCTACGAGCCGTGGTTTTTGCGGCCACATAGGAAAATCCATAGAAAAACCCGTCATCCATTAGGCACTATACCTTCATCGCATTTAATGTACATCCATCCCAAATATTATGCATGATCACACATTTAATATCCTTTCACCACCTCACGCGTGGTAACGAATCCAATCAACATCTCCCAGTGTTCTGAAATGAGAGTCATCATGAATAATTAGTGCTCATTTACTTAATTATACGACAAAAATTATTTAGCATGTTGCACATAAGTTAATGCTGAGGTAATGCTACTAGTCATTGTATCTCAAGCAATACTTTCACCTTGTAGGGCAACAATTTAATGCGCCAGTGGGGTACATATACATAGTTGGATGTGATGCATGCACCCCATTGGCACATTAAATGCAACCCTACAGGTTGCATATTAATCGCCTTATTTCAGTGGTTGAATTTGGCTTTCGTGATAAGATTTGGTTATTTGATATTTTTGTGCTTCTGCTCACTATTGATAGCTCAGTGTATGAAGCACCTTGTACATTTCTGAGTTTTTACCCGATGTCATAGGCAACTTCATGCAGAGCTCCTCCCCATAGGGATGTAGATGAAATCCCTCCGCCAACCTCGGCAGAAGTATTAATATTATCAGACACTAGTGCAATGACGAGGTTTGAAGGTGATTCCGATTGGGAAGAAATATATAAGATATTCTCCACAAAGGATTTTCCCCCTGATGACGATGATTTGGACACATATCAGAATATTCAGAAGAGCTATGTGCATGCCATTGCAACTAGGACGAACTTGATGCCATACAAATTGAATGATGAATCCAGGTGGTTATTCGATCACGTTGATCCACAAAATGGAGTGATCTTGGATGCATAAGGAGATGTAATCGCCTCACTTAGGCATGACTCATTCCAATGGACGTATAATCTAAAGGATTCTGAGGTATTCATGGACCATGTCTTCTTTGGAAATTTTTCTAGAGAACACCCAAATCCTGTGAAACTCATCAAGGAGTGGTGGGCTAAGAGCCATCCCTTCATAGAGAATTACAGTAAGAAGTATATGATATAATATTTTTGGAGGCCATATAGGCTACTCATGGCAATGCTATGCTGGTTGTATGGCCTTGAACATTCTGCACACTTCTAGTTGGATTGGGCACCCCTAGTGCACCATGTGACAGAAACCGGAGAAGTTTTCAACTAGGGGAACATCCTGTCCAACAGCCTCTTTACAACCCTTAAATATGCAAAATAGGTACCTAGTGGTCAAAATTTTCATATGATTGCTTTTCTATTTGATGCTATTTTTTTTGGAAATGCATTTCCATCCATGAATTGGAACTAGAAGGAATATTGCTTTCTCGTTCATGTTTAATGCAAAGAGTTGTGGTTGTCCTATTATAAACCCCATTTGTACGATATTTGCACCCATTTTTTCGCACCGTTGTATTTATTGATTTTTAGAAAACCCATACCAAGGCTAACTAACCAAGCCATGGAATCCTTGTCACAAATTGGTGACTAGTATTTCCTGGATTTATTTTCCTACATTTGAGTCTTTGACGTGAATGCATCCCCCCATTTGTTACCAATGTATGTTCGTGACCGATTACTTACCAGTGAAATTCCTCACCAAACCATTGTAAAAGGCGTTGCATCCCATTTGTACTATATGAGTAAGAAATCTTAACCTAATTTCCCCATTTACATCAGCTCCTTCACCTTATATAATTCTCGACATGCTCATAAGGAAGCTATTGGTTGTGGAGCTCGATCTTCTTAATTCAGAGATGTTGTTGTTTCAGCCATGTTTGTACCCCCTTTTTATATGATATGCAGGTGGACTGTACATTTATAATTATCATTAGATTTGGATTGATTCCTCTTTTTTGAGGAGAGAGTTGATAGCTCTCTGAAGGAACTATAGCTATTTTTTTGAAGTGAGTTGTAGTTTATTTTATAAAAAAATTACAAGGTTTGGCAAGAAGTAACTCCAAATGATGGATTTAAACAATTCATTGGTGAAAACAAAATGGAATTCATCACTAGCACTAACTAGTTTCAAGATTAAAAAATTCCAAAAAACTAAAAGAAATGCAAATTTTAAAATTGTAGGAAAAACATACCTATTATCATAGAATCCCCTTGCATTTTGACTCCAATGATTTCAAGGCTGAGAGTTTGTGATGGTATGTGTTATCAAGTCATAAGAAAATTGTGATTTGATTAAAAAAAGGAAAATATATTATGTTATGATATCTGACCTAAAGGGCCTGCTATTCATCACGATTCAAAGATATCATTATGCTATATCAATATATTTAAAATTTATATCAATAAAATATATATATATATATAACCATGATTTCATAATTTTGTCTCATAATGTTTTGTTTTCCATAAACCAACTTAGAAAAATGTACACTTTGTCATATAAAAAAGTGACACAATCCCAATTCCAATCATTACCATTAAGATTGAGACAATCCCACACTTTCAATAAAAATGTGAGAGAATCCCAATTCTAGTCATTTACTATTAAGATTGACACAATCCCAATGTTGTCAACTAAATTTACATCCCATTAATTTTGAACTTAACGTAAATGTAAAGACTCCTTAAATATAATATGGGTGGACCTATAAATATATATAAGATGATTTTTAAGACAAAATTTGTCCATTGATAATGCATATTAACCTCATCAACGTGAGGGCATAGCGACTCCCAATTTTCTTCCCTCTTCTTCACCAATTGCAGCATCGTTATTTTTCATCACTGTAAAAATGTTGAAATCACTTTCTGCACCCAGGTATATATCATCATCCAAAAATTCAACGACGGTCATGCTGTTTGAACTATAATCACGTTCCTTCTCTTCAAACATACCTCCCTACTCATGCTTGTATACCAATAGATAGATAGATTTCATAAAATCACCAACTAAGATAAAAATATCTCCGAGTTTTGACATAGGTTACAACCACATGACCATGATTCCCACATTTAAGATCCAGCTCTGTGGAACCATTATCACGGATCACCCATTTGTACAGCTCAATCTTTTGGTTGATCCCTGCAAGTAATTTTTCATGAAATGCATTGATATTGTATACTGCACCTATTGTCTCCTTCTCAGTAACCAGATGTAGTTTCCTGTCTTCAACTGAAAATACCTAAATTCTTCCCTTCTTATATAAATCCACCTCATTTAGATGATCAAGATCCTGATAAGTTGTCCCAATACAATAATAAACATTGTTTTCATCTGTAAATGAACAACTCATGATGGAACATCCTTCTTGATTGTTATCCAGTGGCTATGATGAAATGTTCTCAAATGTTTCTTCATCAAAAAGATGCATGAAGTAGTTTACTGTTTCTTGGATCATATTATTTCTCCACTTCATACTGTAAATGGAAAATGTTCGAGACTTGTTTTGATGGAAAATACGGTAAAGATGTTCCCCAAGAGGAATTGAGAAGCTGTAAAGTTTATCAAGGTCATCGAATGACCCAATAACCAACATGTCTTCCTTTACAACGGCAACGATGGAAAGGAAAGAAAGAGACAAAAACACATGTACTAAATGTAAAAATGCACTTTACACTACATAACAAAATTAAAAGATGGAAGGGATACTAAAAATCACTCTATCCATGAACCCAAATCCAAATTCAAATAATGCAACAACAACCTAGCAAAATAAAAACAGAACACCTCATATGAAAATGGAGGTCAAATCTTACGGACATTTGGAAAATGTTTTTTTTTTAATATCAGTTAATTCAGTGGGTCAAACAAATAAGGATAACGAACCAAAATATGGACAATATACATATTTCTAAAACCCTTTTCCATGTATAATCCCATAGAAGGAAAGAATAAAATAAAAGAAATGTAATTACAAGTTAAAAGAAATTTAAAAGGGACAATTCTTAAAAAATAATCAACAGAAAACCGTTATCGAACAACAAACTGGAAAAATACAGATGGGAGAAAAACATAGACATGCAAAAGGCATGCATTCCTTGAGGTTTCCATTATGAAACCATCACCAATAGAAATAGGACAGTAAAATAATAATATGTTTGCATAAAAAATTACTTGTTGAAATCATACAAAACTAAGCATGTTGAGGTCTTTGCTATATATGGACTACATATTTGGTTCAAACTATCTATGGAGAGTGATACTTGGAGCATTCAAATCCTTGATGAATACGTTCCAACAGTGCTCTTTACGGTATGCCTCCAACGGAATTGAATGACAACCATTCGCAAATCATCCAGTTCTCTATAAGGCAATATCCAATACCAGCAATACCAGACAATTTAAGCAAGGTGAATTAACTGTCAACAGATCAAATGGATGCCTATAATGACTGGCTTCTAGCTCTAATGGTCAGGTATGCTTTACCATTAAGGTAATCTTCTTTCCCGTGCTTTTATCTTTTTCCCAGTAAGGTTATATTTTGCAGTAAGGTTATATTTCCTAGTAAATACCTTTATGGAAAAGCTCGCTCCAAGATATTACTAGACCTACCACACCAAAGCAAATCAAAGAAATTGAGAAGGAGATAAATACCCATTTGTACCACTCGTGTATCTCTCTTTTTTTTACAATTAAATTTAAATGTGATGGTTTATAAGAGGTTAAAATTGGGTTTATTCCTAGCGAACTGCAATAGCTTATAAAAATGAATAAGTTTAAAAAAGAGGAAAAGATAAAATAGTTAATACAATAAGCAATCCATTTTGGGCTATACTTTTAAAATATGGGCGGGCTAGCTGATCTCCTTGAAGCAACATATATATGGCCGCATCCACTTAAAGCCACCTTGCCCACATCTTACTGGATAGGGTTTCCAACTTATACATCATTATCCGTCTCATGTAACGATCAAATCCCTATCTAAAGGCCCCAACATTCTCCCTTTACTGCATCCACACTTTCAATTCAACACGCACCTGCCAACAAACATCTTCAGGGAAGGGGGGGACATAGCATACCAGATTCGACGAAGATTCAGTGAAGTACAAGCTCAAAAATTACCAATCAGACTACATATCTTAGCCATGCAATCCAAGCGCAATTTTCACAAAGGATGCAAAGGATACCTCATTCATGTCACATAAGCCGCAAAAAAATCATGCGTAGAAGCAAACCATTTGCCCCTAATAAATTAATTACCAGCTAGCTGTATTTTTGGAATAATTACCAGGGTTGACGCCAACCCAGGAAGTAAATTATAAGATAGAACTTATGCCTGGAGCAACCCCATATCGAGGGAACCTTATAGATTGGGAACTAATGAGCTGGGAATAAACTGTAGGTTCATAGTCCTAAGGAAAAGGGGACCATCCCTCTTTCTCTTACTGATTCAATGAGTTTTGTTCTTCTAAATAAAAGGCATAGGATCTCACCCCTAAATGAATAGGAAAGCAAAAAAATAGCTCGACAAAGGGTTTTAGTATTCGGGAGAAGATAGGAGGCAAAAGGAGAGAATATAAAGCATGTTTCCAGTGATTTCCTTCATACTAAAAAATCCCTCTCAATCATTTAGGGGTTTGGTTGACCATCCTAATTCATTCAAGAATTAATTCATTAGAGGTTGAATCCACTTTATTTCAATTTGTTTCCCCACCTGGATATGTTTTCCCCTATTACAGCCATCCCAAGTCGAGTACTTTGAAGTGACTCAAAAGAAATGTACTCATCATTAAACCCAGGCAGAGCTGAAGCGACGAGGGTATTAAAAAAATTAAACAGATTGTACAGATTACCATGTATGAACAAATCCATGTATGAACATAATACTGAATCCAAGAAATAGAATGTATTCTTCCTAGTTTTATAGAACACATTAAACAATGCAATCCTCATAGCTGTGACTCAAGTCGCATTCAACCAAATATGGGTGAAGTATTTGCAAAAGCAAGTAAAAGAGGGTTAACACCCAAAAAACTTAAAATAAATATTGTTCAATTGATAGGTAAAACCTGGAAATGAGAGGCCATGAATCGGGAGAAACCGAAGTAAAGTATACTAGTAAAATATATATTTACGGTAATACTCACTCCAAACCCTAACAAAAGGAAAATTCAAGACATGCCAAAATGCAAATGAGAACAAACAAGGAAACACAACTCTCCATGCACTATGGCCTGAGTTGGCTTTCTACCTAACCACATGTCATCACAATCCACGATACCTTCATAAATTTCTTAATAATATATTAAGAATTTTAGTAACCAATGTAATTTTTCTTTTTAAGATGGAGGGAAAATGAGTTTTTGTTGAGTTCTTTTAAAGTTTCCTAATCATATATTAACATTTTTATTTTTAGAAACTAATGTAATTTTTCTTTCTTAAGATGGAGGAAACTCTAACTCCTCTTTTTTGAAGTTTTCAAAGCAATCTTCATTCATTTTAGAAAGTTGTATAATTTTTCTAAATCTAAACAAAAAATTTAAGACATAAAAAAAATGAATTATTACAATTTAAGAAATAATAGTTATTGGATCATTTATTAAAAAAAAAACATTCTATAAGGTGTACAATAAAAATGGTAATAAATATAGTTATAAATTTTGAACAATCATAAATATAGTTATAAATTTCGAAGTAGTCAATTATAAATAGACTTTTACCTTCAAGAAGTCTTTGATTATGACAAATCTCATGGAAAATCCTTGGATCAAGCAAACCATGACTAGCACATAAGGTTGTCCAAGTAGAGGTAGAACACATGACAAATGATCCAAAATGTCGTCCAAAAGAACCAATAGGACAAGTTCTATATTAGTCAGCCTCATGCTTTGCCTCACATGTTGTTCTAGGGACTTTCCCACATGGTGACAAATGCGTTTTGTTGTATGGAAATGTTATACATGCTTAAATACAATATTACGATGGATTCATCATGGCTCATCTGTACAAGGCCTCACTCTACGATAGATAACATTATCATGCTCCTCTTCTCACTCAAAGCATAGATACATCCCCCTCTGTACAAGCAGTGGAAAGTTGTTAATGTGACAAGGCTTAAAAATCAGTGTGAAAATATAGAAATCCTACATGAATTTGGTCATTGGAGTGGAGGTTTAATTAAACAAAGTATTTGGCATGGGTGAAGAAAACCTTATTGGTAGAGCTCATGGTTAGAGAATAGGAAGATCCCCACCCCCCTTAACAGAATATTTTAGTTACAAGGGGGGAGAGGTGGGGCTAATTGACATAGCACAATATGTGTTAAATGCTATCAAGAGAAACAACTAGGTTGGTGAGGCTTAGGTAGAAAAAATATTTAATGTATTTCTCATTTTTAGACTATTTGATGATCATTTCTCCTATCATCAATGGGTATCCTAAGGGGTCTTATTTTTATCCTCTCATACCTGATAATATTAGTGTGGATCCCAAGCCCCTAAGTCCATTCAAAATGAATCTCCAATGGATTAAGGATTATATGTCTCAATTATATTTATTTTATAAAGGTATTTTGGATTCCGTATAGTGAACAATCCCCTGATTTTGTGTTTGATCATCTCTTCCTAAACAATTTGAAGAGGGATAAGAATGCCTCTATTTCATTGGAAAATGACAAAAAACACTTATGATGAAAAACTCTTCACTGAGATTGAGGACAAGTTGTCAAATTTGTATTCTTAGGATCGTTTTGAGTTTCTCTTAGATCAATTCAAGAAGATGCAATTTTATGTATGAGGAGAATTTAAAGAATATATACTTAAATTAGATGATCTCTAGCTTATCTTTGTGTTATAATCCTACGAAATTCTTAGAGTTGGGTTCCTTCCTAAACCATGTGCAGATCCTTGAGACTCATAGCTAATGTTGATAACCTTCTAATTGCATTGATATCCCCACATAGTGATCATGGATGTTATTGATGGGTCATGTGTGGTGGTTTGAACTATAATTTGTATGCTTTCATTCCTAAAAGCCTATTTTACATCTTTCAAAGTACATATTGTTGAAAATCATCCAAGGCTCCCAAGTCCCTAATTTTTTGATACATAGTGCCATTGATACCCCTACAAAGTCATGCATAGTGCTTCGAGCCATTATTCATGGCTTTGGATTCCTATATGGTTTCCTTAGTGCCAAAGGGATGTTGTTCTTACTTGGAAAGTTATTTCCAAGGCCCTAGGACATGCAAATAATTCTCAAAACCACCTAGTGGAATATACATCATCAATCATAGGATAGTGATACCCTTAGGAGGCCATGTGTTGTTGGTTAGTGAAACATTCGTATCCCTTGATGTCTAGAATATTCCTTTAGAGATCGAAGTTGACGTGTCCTCCATTGACCATGTACAAATCCCCAAGAACATAAGAACTAGAAACATGACACTATGGATACCTATGCAAAGTAATGTGTAGTGATTTGAGGCATTGCTCATGTATTTGGATTCCTCAATGGATTTTTTCGAGCTAAATTTATGATCTTCTTCCCTATAATTTCATTCCCAAGGCCCTAGGACACCTACATAATACTCAAAAACTACCTAATGGCACCGGCATCCTCAATCATAGGCCAATGACATGCTCAGCAGGCCATGTGTTGTTTTTGGAGGAAACCTACTTAGCCATAGATGGCTAGAAGATTCCTTTAGATCCCAATGTTTAGGTTTCCTCCACTAATCATATCCCAATCCCCAAGGCCACAAGACCTATATACATAGTTCCATAGATGCCCCTAGAAAGTCATGCGTGTTGCTTTGAGGTAGTGTTCATGGATTTGGATGCCTCAATGATTTCTGTAGGGATAAAGGCATGGTATTCTTCCTTTGAACATGATTCATAATACCTTAATACACCTATTGTCTAATGAAATCCACCTAATGGAACCAACATCATGAATCATAGGCAAATGATACACTCAGGAGACCATGCGTGGTTGGTAGAGGAAACCTCCTTAGACTTGGATGGATAAAAGATTCCTTTCGAGCTCAAGGATTAGGTGTCCTCTACTGACCACATATAAGGCCACATGAATAGAAACCTAGATTCATAGTGCCATGGGTACCCCTATGAATTCATGCATGGTTCCTCAAAGCATTGTTCATCGCTATGGATACCACAACAATTTATTTAGTTCACAAAACTAATCTTCTTATTTATAACATTATTCCTAAAACCCCATGACACATAGTTACTACTCAAAACCACCTAATGGCACTATCAGCCTCAATCATAAGCCAATGATACCCTCAAGCGTCCATGTGTGGATGGTGGAGGAAAGATGGGATTAAAATTAAAATCTTCTCCACTATCCATGTCCAAGGGACTAAGGCCAGAATACCTAGATACATGGCACCATGGATACCTCGAGAAAGTCATGCATAGTCGTTCAACATATTGTTCACATATATGCATGAATCAATGGTTTTTTTGAAGCCAAAGACATGGTATTATTCCCTTGAATGTTATTCCCAAGTCCTTAGGACACCTACATAAGCCTCCTTCCCTCATCTTATGACTCTATTTAAGGCCTTAAAACCCATCCCAATATGGAAGAACTCTTGATTGTGCCCATATCGAACTGGGCATGTCCAATACACCAAGGCCCTAGGACCTAGATACATAGCACCATAGATATGGTTGCAAATTTATGCCTGGTGATTTGAGACATTCTTCATGGATCTAGATGCCTCAATGGTGTTTTTAGGGAAACATGTGTGGTATTATTTCTTAGAGAATAATTCCCAAATCCCTAAGACACATACATTCCCAAGGACCTAGATACATATAACCATAGATATGGTTGCATGATGCCTTGACACATTGTTCATGGCTCTAAATTCCATAAGAATTGATTTAGGGCCAAACACATATTCTTCTTCCTTATAATATCATTCACAAGGCATTGAAACAAGTAGATATTACTCAAAATATCTAATTGTACTAAGATCCTCAATCATAATCCAATGCTACCTTTAACAGGTTATGTGTGGTTGGTTGAGGTATCCTTATTATCCTTGGATGGATATAAGATTCATTTAGAGCCTAAGGTTCAAGTCCCCTCCCTTAACCATCTCCAATGCCCAAAGTCCTAATGACCTAGATGTATAGTGCCATGGATACCTTTTGAAGCCATGTGTGGTGATTTCTGGCATTATTTATGGCTTTGTATGCCTAAATGGTTTCTTTAGGGCCAAAGGCATGGTCCTCTTCTATAGAGTGTCATTCCCAAGGCCCCGATACATGTGTCTAATGCTCAAAACCAACTATTGGCATTAAAATCACTAATCATAAATAAGGCATTGAGACACATACATATTTTAAAACCCACCTACTGAAATTGTCATCCTTAATCATAGGCCAATGATACCCTCAGGAGGCCATGTTTGGTTGGTTGAGAAAACCTTCTTAGCCTTAGATGGATAAAATATTTCTTTAAGGCCCAAGGTTCAAATTTCTTCCAATGACCATGTCCAAGACCTCAAATCCCTAAGACCTAGATACAAAGCTCAATGGATACCCTTGCAAAGTCATGCATGGTGATTTGAGGCATTGTTCAGGGCTCCAGAATCCTTAGTGGTCTATTTAGTGCTAAAGTCATGGTATTCTTCTCTATATCATCATTCCTGAGGTCCTAATACACCTAGATACTTCTCAAAATCACGTAATGGTATTAATATCCTCAATCAATGACAATGATAACCTCGAGAGGTCATGTGTGGTTGGTTGAGGCGATCTTCTTAGCCTTGGATGGCTATAAAATTCCTTTATGGATATAGCCTTGGAAGTCTCCTCCCTTGACCATGTCCAAGTCCCTAAGGCCCCAAGAAATGGATACATAGTGGCATGGATATCCACGCAAGGTCATGCATGGTGCTCTAGGAATTGTTCATCACTCTAGATGCCCCAATTGTTTCTTTAAGGCCAAAGGCATGGTTTTTTTCCCTATAACATCATTCCCAAGGCGCTGAGACATGTAGATACTACTCAAAACTACCTAATGGAAATGACATAATAAATCATAGACCAATGATACCCTCAATAGGCCATGTGTTTTTAGTGGAGGCAATCTTCTTAGCCTTAGATGGATGGAAGAATCATTTAGAGCTCGATATTTAGGTCTCCTCCACTAACCATGTGTAAGGCTCCAAGTCCACAATACATAGATACATAGTGCCATAGATACCCCTCTGAAGTAATCAATGTTTCTTTTAGGTAGTATTCATGGATCTAGATGCGTCAATGATTTGTTTAGGGCCAAAAACATGGTCTTCTTCCATGGAACATAATTCCTAAGGGCTTAAGACATGTGCATACTAATTAACACCACCTAACTATAACAACATCCTCAATCATAGGCAAATTATACAACTAGGAGGTTGTGTATGGTTGGTGGAGGCAAAATTCTTACCCCTAGATAGTTACAAGCTTCCTTTAGGGGCAAACGTCAAGGTATCCTCCACTAACCATGTGTTGTTGGAGGATGAAACCTTCTTGGTGGAGGAAACCTTCTTAGTGCTGGATGGCTAGAAGATTCCTTTAGTGGTCGATATTTAGGTCTCCTCCATTGATCTTATCTAAGGCTAAAAGGCCATAAGACCTAGATACATAGTGTCTCAATGTATTTTGATGCCTTAATGGTTTCTTTAGGGATAAATTCATGGTCATATTCTATGTAATATAATTACGAAGGCCTTGGGACACCTACAATATAAGGCTCTTACTTTACTTTTATGACTCAAATAAAGGACTTGAGATCCATCCCTCTATGCAAAAACTCTTGATTATTCTCATATCCAACTATTATGTCAAAAATCAACTTTAAATAGTGTATTTTATAGTTCATGGTCTTGATCATTGCCCATTACCTCAATAATATTATGTTAGGGTATAATTCTTTCAATTTCTTCCCCAACTATTTACTCAGACCCATCGCTAGTACGCAAAACCACATATTTCCACCCATACCCCACTTTGAGAATAATGATAATACATTGCATGATCTGCTAAGTGATAGTTTGAGTCATTGTTATTAGCCTGATATGCCTAAAACCATCCTTTAGGGCCTAGTTCCTATAATTCCTCTCATGACTATGTATAAGGTTTGCATACCTAGTGTCACTTATATAAATGCTCAGATGCCAAGGATAGTGTTTGGAGTTTGTTGGTGTGGTTTAAAGCTTCCCTTAGGTTTCAAGGCCCAAGTTTCCTCCTATGACATTATAGAAAAACCTAAGACCTATGCATACTAGCAAAAACTCATAATGGTGTTGATTTCCTCACTTAGAGGTAAATAATAACCCCAATATCTCGTGTGGTGCTTTGAGTTATTGTGTTTTTTCTTGGATGTACAAAATATTTTACTAGGGAATAAGGCCTAGGCTTCCTCTCTCAAACATGTTAAGGGTCTAAAGACCCATATATAGTGCTTAAAAACAACCTCTTACTTAATCGGCATGGGATTCCTTCCTTAATCATCTCTATGCCCTAAAGACTTAAATACCTAGTTTTAGTTCCTCCAACTCCCCCCATTATCCCTATTATAAGGCCATAGATCTTCTCAAAAATTCATTTGTTTTAGTGTGACAAATCATTATTATTCCTACATGCCTAGAAGTTTAATTTAGGCTAAGGCCTAGGTTTCTTCTCTTAACTAGGTCAAGGGCCAATAGACCTATCACTAGTGATCAAACCCTTATAATGCAATCAATATCCACACATAGATGATAAGAATATTCTTAGGAATATATGTGTGTCGACCATATTTCTTGGTCCTAGATTCCTGAAATATTCATTTAGGGCCCAAGGAAGAGGTTTCCTCCCTCGAACATCTCCAAGGATTTGAGACCCATGCCTTGTGGACAAAGCCTAGTAATGATATTAATATCTATTAGAAAAGTTAATAATAGATCAATAAAAATATGCCCTATCAAATAATGAAATCTCAATTCAAATCATTTTTATTAATATTTTATAATAGTACAATAAATTAAAAATGGTTGTATTTAATTATTTGTCAAATTTAAGAATCATGGATATTTATTTGCTTGAATAATATTGAAAATTAATAGTCGACTTGATCTATTTAGAAAATAATTATTTGTGAACTTGTTGTGTTTGTTGTGCAACACCTCATAAATTAATTATGGGCATTTATTTGAATGAAAAAAATTGAATTAAGTTATTACAAAATAATTATTTGTGATGTTGTTGTGTTTATGGTGCAAATCATCATAATTAAATCATTTTTTGTACATGTCCATGTGACAAATATGAGCTTAGGCCCACTATATGGTAGTTGACAACATGACATTTCTTTATGCTTAGGATTCCTTTAGGCTAAGGCCTATGATTGTTCGTTCAACAATGTTGAGGGCCATTGGACCTATCCCTAGTGATTAAAAACTTATAATAGTGTGAATGCCCATACTTAGAGGCTAATAATACTCTTAGGAATATGTGTGGGAACCTTTACGGTGTCTTTCTTGGTCCTATATTCCTAAAAGCTTCTTTTAGGGCCTTAGCTAGAGGTTTTCTCCATTGTTCATATAGATGGATCAAAGACCCATGTCTTGTGTTAAAAACCTATTAATAATACTAATTTTCATCAAAAAAATTTAAGAAGATAAAAATATCTCAAATGAATAATCAAAATAAATTCAAATATTTTTATTACTACTTTTTAATAGTAATAAATTAAAAATAGTTGTTTTTATTTATTTGTCAATTGTATTTATATGTTTAAATAATATAAAAAATGAATAAATGAATTGAGATATTTTCCAAATATTTTTTTTGAGCTTGTTGTGCTTGTGGTATAAACCTCATAAATGAATCACGTGAATTTATTTGCTTAAATTTTCTATGTGAATTTATTTGCTTAAATATTCTAAATATAAATATTTGTTCTTGTAAGTATGGTGCAAAAACTCATAAATTAATTTGTGATCATTTATTTTAATTGATGAAAAAATAAATAAATATTGAATTGAGTTATTTTCAAAATAATTATTTGTGAATTTGTTTATGGTGCAAATCCACATAATTAAATCCTACGTATACATGTCTATGTGGAAAATAATAGCTTAGCACCACTTGATGGTACTTGCCAACATGACATTTCTCATAAAGGTAAAACTCAATTTCCAATAATATTAACTAATATAACACCATAAAATATAAATGGTGCTAATACCACCACTTTAACACCACAAAATATAAATGGTGCTAATAACACCACTTTAACACCACATAAATGTAAGTGGTGTCAATACCACCACATTTACACCACAAACTATAAGTTGTGCTAACTTGTAGTGCTAAAAGATGAATTTTCTTGTTGTGCAGGTTCCAAGTTTTTTGTTCTGAGCTTGTGAACAGTTGTTGATGATTAAATGGGAAACAAGTATGCAGCCTTGTTCCTGATAAGGTTTATAGTAATCCTAAAACCACCTAATTGTTATTGTCATGGTTTGTGGTCATCCAAAAACCACCAATCAAGTAGAAGACAAAGTTCTGCTTGTTTACATTTTCAGAGAACATATACAGTTGTACAGTTGTTTCTATGTTGGGTTAGTTTATGGTCAATTTGAAACCATGCAACTTAGTAGAACTCTTCATCTTTTGCTAGATTTTATTTCAGAGATATTTTTAGCCATTTATAGTTGGCCTTGTTGAGTTTTCTTTTCTATTCTCTCAATTCACTTGACACTTTGTTGATTTTCATCTACTAACAAACTTATGATTAAGGGGAGATATTAAAGACTCTAATCATAATTCGTTAGCTTATCAAACTTTACTTTATTCAATTACATGACACTTATGATGTTTTTGTAACATATCCAAGAAAGCTTAATTGCTCATTAATATAATGTATTTTGTGCTTTTATGTGAAGAATTTTCTATTGTCTTATGAACCGCAAACTTTTCATTGAAGGATATGTTCAGAGAATAACCTAACGAATACAATGTCTGCTATATTGCAATAACATAACGATTACACTGTCTACTATATTGCAATTTGCACAAACAAGATGTGAATGTCAAACTTGATAAGGTTTAAAAATTAAGTGTTCATGAATATGACAGAAGTACATAACCGCTTCAAAGAAGTAAGACGAAGGACGAAGTCCTTCTCGAGAGAACTATTTGAAATAATAATAATAAGAGTGTCCATACACTCCATTCACAGAATTGTTGGAATGTACGTACCCTACAATTTTACAATAAATATGAAGATACAGAAAACCCATGTAAATGAGCACCACTTGTCCCCCCAAAATAGGGGAAACATGGAGACGTTCAACTATTACTATTTATATGCTGACTGTTTTGATCGATGGTTTGAGGATTTTCTTCGGTGATACTCTCCAGAGAAGGTCTCCACGAAGCCTTGTGCTTCCTCACACCATGTCTGGCACCGTGTTTCTGCATCTGAATAGTCACCTTTGAAGCTCCTTCCTTACTCATATTTCCAGTACTGGGACAAACCCCAGACAGCTGCTTTGCAGGTATCCTAACTTTGATCCTGTAAGTGTATGCTGCTCCTCTTTCTGCATTTATAAGGATCGGCTTCGTGTGACTTGTATCCAAGAGGGAACGCAATTTAGTCACATAGACTTGCTTATTGCTACTGATCTCGTTAGGGGAGAACGGATGCACTGCTTGACTATGTGTTGCTGAGGAAGAACGGCCAAAACAAATACCCATTAGCAGTTAGCAGCTGATAAAAATCTGAACTAAACTTCCAGAACAATATACGCTCACTTCCAGCGATCTGAGAGATCTGTGAGAGCTCGGCGATGCTTAAATCGGCAGGAGATGTCCATTGTCGACCATCATGAAGGTTCTGCAAAGTTCAGGGCCCGTACAAAGTGGGAGGTGGACGGTAGAAAAGACAAAACACTGGACACCGACCATTGAAAGGCGGTAATTCGCAGCCTTCGCTGATGTCTGAATTGGCAAACAATATTGTCTGGTCGACCTATCCCTCCACGTCGTGTCATTGTACAGTTCTACACTGCAAATATAGCGACGTAAGGGAAGAGGAAAACCCACGAGAGAGACAGAAATGGAGGTGAGCATCCGTTTAGTGCGATCCCCGTGTAAGAAGATATTGAACAGGTTGCCGTGAACAATAGGATGAGATTTATTGAAAGAATCGATAGTCGTGGAACTATCTGATGACGTGATTTATTGACGGACCCGCAGTTCATAAATAAGTTCCGGATCAGGAAAGCACATTCAGTAATTGGTGTGAGACGAGAGATGCCACTCTTAGCCATGACAAGTTTAGTTACTGTAATGTAAAAGTGTATTTTGTCAACATTCTACGGCCTTCATGGATGCGCCAGCCATGCCGACAATTGGAATTGTAGACCCTGAAAAACTAGAATCAGTCCAGTGTTTCACCACCCTTTTCTGGTTCCTCCCCCAAGTGTTTCTACATCTCTGCGCGAATTGCTCCCTCTAATTTTCATTTGTTTTATTGATTTTTATAGTCCTGGTCCAGCTTTACTTTTTAGAGAACATTACGCATTTTTTTTAAAAATCGAGAATCAAATTACATGTAGCATTTTATTCAGCTTTACTAAATTAACAGGGGATTGGAAATAAAATAAAGTGTGGTACTGTTTTATACTTTATATTTTGGTATTTTCATCCATATTGCATCATTGTTGGTTATAGTGCAACCTAGTTGGAGTCTTGTAATAGTGTAGGGGGATTGGAAATAAAATAAAGTGTGGTACTGTTTTATACTTTATATTTTGGTATTTTCATCCATATTGCATCACTGTTGGTTATAGTGCAACTTAGTTGGAGTCTTGTAATAGTGTAGTTGAGTGTGTTAATGGCTAGTTAGATGGTTACTATTATTTAGCCTGATGTAGATCATTTAATGCTGCGGCAGCATGCTGGTTAGCGGTTGGATCTCAAGTTAAATGGCTACTATTATTTATCCTGATGCAGGTTATTTAATGCTGCGGCAGCAGGCCGGTTAGCGGTTGGATCTCAAGCTGCTTGAAATCCAACCGCTAACTGACCTACTGCTGCAGCATTAAATGACCTGCATCAGGCTAAATAATAGAAGCCATCTAACTAACCATTAACACAGTCAACTACACTATTACAAGACTCCAACTAGGTTGCACTATAGCCAACAGTGATGCAATATGGATGAAAATACCAAAATATAAAGTATAAAACAGTAACACACAGACTGGATATTTATGGCCTAGTTAGATATACTTTTTCTATACATTGTAAAGATTTTTTTTCTTTCTTCATAAAAATATAAGTGGGTAGCTCTCTTATATATGTTGTTTCATGAATGATTTTTTTTACAATTTTTACAAAGAAAAAAGATTTGTTTTGTGAAAAATCATGGCATCAAGCAATAATATAGCCACAAATCCCCATTTTCATGGAGAAGAATTAGGAAGTTTGGATGATAAGAACTCATAGTCAAAGGTTATCCAAAACCAACTAATGAGGCATCCGAGCAAGCCTTGACAAATGCCCAAAAAGATTAGCTAAGAGATAATAGAAAGGATGCAAAAGCATTGTGTCTCATCTAACAATCCTTGGATGATAGTATATTTCCTAAGATCTCAACAACATCTTTCTCTAAGACAACTCTTTGGAAACAAATTATCAAGGCATTATCAAAGTAAAAACAATAAAATTGCAAAATCTAAGAAGAGATTTTGAAAATTTGAAGATGAAGAAATCAAACTCAATAGACAAGATCATAACCCAAGTCATGAATATTGTAAACCAATCAAGAGTGAATGGTGAAGATCTTCTAGATCAAAAAGTGGTAGAGAAGGTTCTCATAACCTTGCCCAAAAATATTGATGTAGTTGTAAGAGCTAGAGTAAGTTATCAGTAGATGAATTCTTGGGATCCTTTCTATCCCATAATTCAAGAATGAACAAGAATGATGATTCCTCTTTATATAATACTTTGAAATCCCAAGTTTCTATAGAAGCAAAGGTAGGATAAATAAACATGGAAAGGACAATTCAAAACAAGAAATAAGACCACATAAAAATACCCATAACTCAATGGGGAGCAACAATAGAAACTTACAACAAAATTAGAATTATGATAAATCTAAGAAGAAAACTAACCTAAAAAAATAAAATGCAAATTGCTCTAGCACCTTTAAAAGTAATGAAGATTATGTATTCCTTACTTGTAATGATGAAAAATAAACTTTCACTAATATATTACTATATTACTTATAGATAGTGATTATAGCAATCATATAACAAGCAACAAAATCCTAATTGCAATTTATCCTAGATGACTCAGTAAGAACTAAAGTCAAATTAAGAACTAACAATGTTTTCAATGTTATGTGAAAATAATGGTCAACATTTTGACTAAACAAGGTCAAAAAGGGACATCCCATATGTTTACAATGCCCGGGTTTGAAACATAACCTTATTACTCTAGGATAACTTACCCAAAAACGGAAGGATGATCAATGTTCCATCTTTAACAAAAGTCCGAGTAAGAGGTTTCCCAATTTTAAATGAAAAAGAATAGGAACTATAAGACACTAATAATTTTATTTTTGTAAAACATGAAATATATATATATATATATATAATTTGTTGCTATTTTGTTTTGGAGACCACTTGGCGGGCCACACAAAAAAGTGAATTCATGACATTATAAAAGAAAGATGAAACACATATTTACAATATTTAGATAAAATGTTTTAATGCCATGTATCGAGCTCAACCAGAAAGACAAAACCCTTAAAATAGCCATACTCCACGTAATATGGGTGGCAAGGTTGGTTAAAGGAATCAAGAAAGGAAAGGAGGGACACCTTGAAGGGGAAGAAAAAAACATAATGTTGTGAGCACCCGGGGGAAAGAGTTGTGAGGTATTTGAAAATAAGAAAAAAAAGAAAGAAAGGCTCGCATATTACTATGAGATCCTAGGGAAAAGAGGTGTCACGTACGGCCAAACTAAAATATTGCCATGGGAAGGTGACTCACGGTGCTACAGAGCAAACTCCAAAAAAGGAAATCGATAAATAAATCATATCTAGAAGGCCTTGCTCTTATAGTGTCATGATATGGCTTGGGCATGGCAACTAAGATGATACTTACTTGGCCTATGGTTGGGAGGTATGTGAACTTGTCGCAGTTGGTTTCCAACCTTGTGAAGATTACCTCATAGCTTGAAATTAAATGAAAGTGGAAATTTTTATTCCAAGTTGGTAAATTGTAGATTTATACTCCAATTAAGACTTTTGTACATTATTGGTTTTGTGTAAATATTTATTATCTTTTTGTTTATTAAATTTTTTTAAATATAAAAGAAAAAGATTGTGAAATTACTTTTTATTGAAATTTATATTTAGACATGTTGAAAGTCAGTCATAAGATGTTACAGTTATTCCAGTCTATAATAAGTCTTTCCATATCAATAAATAGAAAATGATTAGCAATATGATCATGAATGTGGATTTATTGTAGATAGGTGATATATTATACGCTTATGGATAGAAGAAAGTTGTTTAATAGCACGAAGCATCTAGAGCACAATTAAAAGAAATAACCAGAACCATAGATAAACAACCAATTTTTGTTATTGTTATCAATTATATCAAAATTGAGGGTGAGATTCATTGTCATAATTTATACTATGAGAAGTTATCCCCGTTAATGAAACTAATATAATTTGAATATTAATGGTATAGATTATTAAAAGAACAAGGTACGAGCAATCATCATAAAATATCATCCCGAAAGAAAAGAAGATTAAAACCCATTTTGTTCATATATATATATATATATGGGGAAAGCTCCTTAAATTCGCACATATATATCTATGTGTGTGAGAGAGAGGCTTTAAGAAGCTTCCCCCAATTATTTAGATTCTAATATTAATAAAGAATAAGAATGAAATACCTTAGGTGATACATTCACCAAAAGAAAACTATGCCCAGGAATTTTGGACATTTTATAATTCAATAATCAAACCATGCTACAACAAAACAAAAGTCTAGATAGGATTTCGTTCCAACAAAATATGAGTAGTATGACTCCTATACAAATATTCTAAGGGATTAAATACCTTGAATAAGGATAATGGAAACCATTTACAATCTTTACAATAGTGAAATAAACATCTATCACAGACGAAGAAAAAAGCTGTAATTACTCCAGAAACCCTAAATTACAAACCCTTAATATCTCATATATGAGTATAAATCCTTTCAAAAAGTTACATGAAAAGGAATAGATACTAGGTGATTGCATCAAACGTCAAATCTACTAGAGAGTTCCAAAATGAGTTTGTCGTCGATACATGTAAATCATACAAAATATATGATTAATGTTAGAGATATATTAATCATTTCCTCCTTCTCGGAAACACGAACTGAATGAATTAAATTGATAGAAGACACCATGATAGAGAAAAATCAGAATAGAAGAACTCACTAGCTAAATACTAGGATGTGTTAAGAATTGTAATCTCACCTATCCACTACCTATCATAAGTGCATTAATTAGTTGAATGATTAGTTGGTTAGTTTGAATAGGACACTTTGATGTCCCATAGTATTTTTTGTTCCATAGTATTTACTTGTGGTTTATGGTGTGATGTAATCCTATATAAGCTTATGGTTAATATTGAGAAGGGAAGCTATTTCCCATAGTGTTTTCCTCTTCCTCCTATGTTAAAAAATTTAACATGGTATCAAAGCGCATGGCCTAATCCATACCTGTTGTATTTGGGTAAGCCTTTTCACATAGTAGAAAACACACACACACGAGACGAAAAAAATCAACGTGGATGAGTTTCTTCACAGCACTAGAGTTGTATCTTTTTTTTATTTTATTTTTCCTTTGGAAACGCCGACACACCTGTCCTTATCGGGAACTACGTCACCCGTCCACCGACGGACTCTGTCGTTAATGAAAAGTGTTGCACTGATGCACTCTCTGCACGAACTAAGTGCGGCACTGACGCACTTGCTGTTCAACCAAAGTGCGGCGATCACTATTCACTTACACTCATTTTTTTGAATGCACCCTGTGACACACTGTCCTCACAAGGAAAGTTGTGGCATTGTGTTTCAAAGATAGTCATACAAAAAAGGACCAGATCCATTTATCAAATCTTCAGAACCAGCATTGAAGAGAAAGTATTGCTCACACTGAGCCAAAAGATTGGACAATGTTCCAACATTGTTCAGATCAGATTGAAGAATATTGAGTCTTGTAGAGATCGATCCAAGAAGAGCCTTTGTAGAAAAGGGCAGAGAAGATCTGAAGTTTCCATCAGAGTTTCCATCAAAGTTTCCAAGGATATGAAGTCTGAAGGACCGTTGATATCGAATAAAACCAAGAAGATCGAATCTTGAAGATGGTGCTAGAAGAGCTACCAGAAGAAATCAAAGATGTAATAAATATGTTAACTTCAATAAGGTCATGGAAGACCTTTGATGGAACCAATTATGGCCAATGGGAATTAAACATAAGGAATTTGTTAAGGTCACAAGATTTGTGGCATTTTGTAGTTAAAGAGGATCATATTGATCTAGCAGAATTTGAGAATTTGACTGAATTTCAGAAAGAAAGAAGACAAGTTGTTTCCTTAAGTCTCATACAAAATAATATAGATTATTGCATATTTCATAACATTGCAGAAGTTTATACTCCAAAAGAAGCATGGGATATATTGAAATCCGAGTTTACTGAAGAGGAACTAGTTGTAGAAGAAGATGACTTTGCAAGCCACACAAAGCACCAAGAATCCCACAGGGAAGTGGAAGACAACCAAGAAAATTGTGTTTATGAGGCAACCAATGATCAAGTAATCCCCTCAAAGCATGTTGATCTAGCTCTGTTGGCTGATGACAGTGAAAACAAACCTGTCAATGTAACAATCACTAGTGACGTGAGTGATAGTCTCTCTGAGAAAGAGACAGTTGATAGTAGCATAGAAGTTGCACCAAGAGATAGTTCATCACAGAACCAGAAAACCAGAAGTTTGAGGGATTTATATGAGAAGACTCATATTATTGATGAGTAACTATAGTATGCTTTGTTTCCCTGTCAACCCACATGTTTAGAGGAAGCAGTAAAGGATGCACAATGGATTAATGAGAATGAGGAAGTAGCAGTCATTGAAATAAGAGAAGAGGAATATGTGAAAGCTCTCCAATAAGAGTTGAAAATCATTGAAAAAAGAGAAGAGGAAGATGAGGAACAAGAAGATGTGATTGCTATCCAAGAAGAGATGAAAACTATTCATGTTTTTAACAATTCTGACAAAAAAATTTAGTGTGTAGGTAAAGTGGACAACAATATAAAATATGTTGAAACAGAAGAAGAAGAAGACTTGCACTATGTTCTAATACCAATGAAAATAAATGAAACTATTTATTTTGCAGAAGCTAAAGAAGATGCTAAAGAACACCTACTTAGCATCAAGTTCAAGAAGACAAAGAAGAAGCAATCCAAGTACACACCAAGGAAGAAAGTAAAGATGAATTTTTTGAATGAAATGTAAGCCTAGATGAGACATAGACCAGCAAGCCTCCTTTTGCATTGATAGTGCTGAATATTGTCCCAGTTGATATTAAGGGGGTGTGTTAAGAATTGTAATCTCACTGGTCCACTACCCGTCATAAGTGCATTAATTAGTTGAGTGATTAGTTGGTTAGTTTGACTATGACACTTTGATGTTCCATAGTATTTTTTGTTCCATGATATTTACCTGTGGTTTATGGTGTGATGTAATCCTATATAAGCTTATGGTTAATATTGAGAAGGAAAACTATTACCCATAATGTTTTCCTCTTCTTCTTGTGTTAAAAAATTTAACAGAATGAATCAAATTACTCAGATCGATAGTTTAAAGTTTGACGGAAAATCTAAACCCTGACAACCGTACACCATCATAATACCTATTATTCAACTCCAAGATTCATAAAGAAGTGAAGGAGTTTCAAAAGAAAGTAAAACCACATGTTGAGATGCACCCAAGGGTTTTGACCAAGTGTAATGGAAACCAAGTGCTGCAAATAGTGGAAAATATCGTAACTATCCATGGGCCATTATTACTACGAGTACACATACAATTGGCATCTAGTAGTACTCACCGTGTATAACACCTCAACCAATGACTGCCAACCCAAATAAATGACCCAATCAAAAATATCAGGTAAAGAGGTAAAGATTGTGCAATTTAACCATGATCAAATTGTTTTGTTTGAATACAATCATACTCCATCCTACATCGTTGATTTGTTGGAATATTTGTATCTTACTAATAAAACTTTCACAAAGCAAAAGTTCGTCGCCACATTGGAGCATCATATAACACTTTCAGCCACATTAACATGAAATTACCCCTTCTAAAGATATCATCTTGGTAATGACCTTCGAGTGCCAACATATAACCACATAACCTATATCAAGAACTTTATGCATCATATTATGAAATCAATTCTCATGGTAACTTTATGCACCAGGATATTAGCTTTGTATTTATGGGTCAAAGAATATCAAAATCTCAATAATCATAGGGATCTAAATTTGAGAGTGGTCCAAATATAACAAAAGTATTAAAGAATATGCTATTAGGTATTTGATGAGAACATTATGAACCAATACATTGTAGTTACATTAAGAAGTTAGGAAATGATTATGTTATTTCAATATTTACCAAAAATATAATATCTATCGTGTAACAATGGAGATCAACCGTAACGAATTCAATAAATATATATATGCCTTTGCATTTATATAATGAAAACTAATGAAGATTATTTTTTTTTTTAATGAAGTAGGGGATGAAGTAAGGGGATATTACAAATGGTATTAACGATGTAGGTTAAACACTTGGTCTATATGGGCTCATAAACAATATTCAATTTTCTTAAAACTAGTAAAACTATTTTTTTGTAATAAATAAAAAAGAAGCAGGCATTATAGAGTACACAACTAAATAGATGACTCACCCAAACCCATTCCAGCCTTAGTTACCTGTTGTGAATGAATATTAGAGATCCATCTTGAACCATCTATATAATCTAGCACTAGAAACAACCACAAATAGAGTAGAACTAGAACAAACTTGGCATGTCTTATCCCAAGAGGAGGACATAAACCAGTGGAGAGAAAACCAATAGACATAATTATATACAAGTTCAATAAATCAATTTGGAAGGAGTCCCTAATCTACAAGGGGTCGTGAACTAGAATTCTCAGATGAAGGGATTTTCATAGAGCTAAATGACAAAAGGGAACCAAAATCCCCTTCTAAGATGTTGGAGAAGGTGAAAAATTTGAAAGTTGAATTGCAAGGCTATATAATTTAGATAAAAAAGGCCAATAAAGGCTCGGTAATAACAACAAGAGTTAAGTGTTGTGCTATTGTAGAGTTTGAATAAGAAAATAATTCATAGATAGTCGGGGCAAACATCTGGAAATAAGAACAAAAGGACTCATAAATAGAGGTTAAGTTCTACTGATCAGACAAATTTCACTAGTGATGATTTTGTTGAAAATGAATCTACTACAAAAAGTTCTAGGAATGGGATTTCAAAAAATTCCTCACATACTTCAATAAAAAGAAAAAAATATAAAGACGATGTGTAGGGGGGATTTAAGAAGATGAAACCCCCCAACATTTGATGATGAGATGAATATAGGTGAAAAATTTGAAGCTTGGTTACTATGAATGAGTACAAATATTTCTAGCTTTATAATTACTCCAATAAACTTAAGGAAAAAAATTCCTTTTACAACTTGAATGAGAAAAGTTTTATCTAGTGGAATTATTTAAAGGCAATTAAATACATCACATCAGTGAAATATGAATCAGTTGGAAACAATATAAAATTTATTTTAAAAAGAAGTATTTATCTAAAAGGTATTATGTCAAGAAAATGAAATAATTCCATGAATTGAATTTGGGAAAGATGACTAAGGATATTTCTAAAAATTTCATTGAAATGATTCAATATCATGTACCCTATATTAAAGATGAAAAAGTAAAAATACAAATATTTTTGAGTTGCTTACCCCAATTATACAAGGACATAATCGAGTATGATGAACCAAGAACCTTGTATGAAGAAATTGGAAAGGAAAAATATGGTTACAACCATTATAGGTACATGATTGGATATCCTAAGGCATGGAAGGATAATAAGAAGGAGAAATCAAACCAAAGGAGAAAAGGATTCAAACCTCCACAATTTTGAAATCAGTCCAAAAATTATCTAGAGCACTAATTACAATCAAAATAGTAATCAGTGGTAGCCACCAGCTCAAAGCAGAAACAAAACTATTGGATATATGAATAGAAAACCTAATGATTTAGCACAATGACCTTTAAAGTGTTGGGGTTGCGATGAACCTCATTTATTGAGGAATTTCCCACACACAGAGGGTACTAATAATTTTATACATAACATCCTAGTAATTATGACAATTGAAAATGTGGCTAGAAACATTCCAAAGATTAATGCATCCTTTGATCACCAAGTCGACCATCAATCCTCCATGGTGGAGCTAGAAGGTAAAATTATTGAACGACTAGTATCTATTCTAATTGATATAGGGTCTAGTTTGAGTTATGTTTCCCCTTTAATTGTTGAAAGATGAAAGTTAACTAAAAATAAACATATTAAAGCCTGGTTAGTACAGTTAATTGCGGGTGCTAAAAGGAAGGTCACTAAACTGTTAGACTACTATTGTATGGAGATGAATGGTTTGATGAATCAAGTTAATTTAAATATTTTGTCATTGGGATCCTGTGATATATTGGTTGGGATGGATTGGTTAGAAACCCACAAGGTAATCTTAAACTCTTTCGATAATAACTTTACTTGTATTGACAATGAGGGCACCTTCAATAAAATTTTAGGCATTCCTAGATCTGTCTCAGTTCAGAAAATTGAAGCATTATAGCTGAAAAGCTGTGTTAGGAAAGGCTACAAATTGTATGTAGTTCAGTTATTAAACTCTATTGAAAATCAAGATAAGTGTTCCCTTGAAAACTATTCAATCTTCAGATATATTTAGGATGTGTTTTCAGAGGAGATTCTTGGATTACCTCCTAAGAGGGACATTGATTTTACCATATAAATATCACTTGGATCTACACCAATGTTCAAATCCTCTTATTAGATGAGTATATCAAAATTGACAAAATTAAAAATAAAATTATAGGAGTTGTTGGAAAAAGGATACATCAGGCCTAGTGTGTCTCCATGGGGAGCACCTATATTATTTTTCAAAAATAAAGATGGTGCCCTGAAATTGTGTATAGATTATAAACAATTGAGTAATATGACCTTTAAGAACAAGTACCCTTTACCCCGAATTGATGACTTGTTTGACCAAGTTACAGGAACAAAAGTGTTCTCTAAGATAGACCTTAGATTGGGCTACAACCAGGTTAGGATAAGGAAAAAATATATACATAAAACAACCTTCTGAAATAGACATGGTCATTAGAAATTCATAGTTATTCCCTTTGGACTTACTAATGCTTCGACTACCTTTATTTGCTTGATGAATTGTATTTTCAGTAACTTTTGGATAAGTTTGTACTAGTGTTTATAAATGATATTTTCATTTATTCCAAAGATGAAAAGGAACATGAAAATCACTTAATAATGGTATTGCAAATACTCAGAGAACATCAATTGTATGAAAAACTCAGTAAGTGTGACTTGTATCAAAAACAAATTTAGTACTTGGGACTTGAGATTTCCTAGGAAGGAGTATCACTGGATGAAGATAAATCAAAGCCATTGTGGAAGGGCCTACACCTAAGGATGTAGAAAACATTAGATATTTTATGAGTCTCACAGGGTATTATATAAGATTCATTGAAGGTTATCTAGATGAATATCAGTGGCCACCCACCCATTCCATTCGCTCAAAATAACCTTTTCCATTTTGGCAGTTTTTTATTGTTTTTTAAGTCTTGAACTTCTGGGGCCATTTTGAGGACCTAACGATGTTTTTTTGTGATCTATTTTCAAAATTGTTATCTTTAAATACAATTTGGTGGACCTATCCACCATATACTCCTTATTTAGACCTTTCCAACGGTGTATCGAGCACCCAAAACATAGATCATATGCAAAAGTTACGCCCCAATGAAGTTGAGTATCAACTAACCATAACGAGTTCCACAAACCTTTTGGAATTTCATCTTCTGGGGTTAGGTTTTTGGTGTTTAGGGTTTTTCTTATCATGTTAAAAGGCCTTTCGGACTCATTGTAAGACTCAAAAGTGAATGTGCATATCCATCATATATCTTCCCAGAGATAAGTTGCCTTCATTTAGCAAGTCTATTTCTTTTACAATTTCTGCATATTTTGTTTATTAATAGAAAGTGTGTTCTATTGTATTTCATTGTCTCTATTAAATTTATATGGTTCATTTTTTTCCCTCATAAATATGGATTAGAAGGTTTCTCAAAATTAGCATGCCCCATCACCTCCTTAAATAAAAAAGGGGACCAAATTTGTGTGGTCTCGGAAATGTTTTTTTTTTTAACAGTAACAGGAAAAAAGATAGTATTTATAAAGCTGTGCACAGCTATACATTACAAGCTTGCAAACCAAGTTTTTAACAGAGCTGAGATAATAGGCCTAGCTAACACTACCAATACTAACTGCATTACATTGTAGCCTCTAAGTTTAGTCTTCCTGAAAATGTCCAGCATAGAGCTGGTATACACCTTAACAAACTGACTGCAGAGAAGTTTACAAAAATACATAAACCAAAACAAAAATTGTGAGAAACCTGGGCTAAATTAGCCTTTCTTCCTGGGCTTGACAGACGAGTCGTCCGCCCTCAGCTGTTGAATTTCCTGATTCACTGTTGTATTCTCATGAATCCAGCTACCCTGCATCGCTTTGAAGTAAACAACCAAATCTTCCTGAATTCTGTCAACTTTTCCCATTAATTCTATGATGTTCCGTTCCAGGTCATCAATCCTGGAATCCTGGCAAGACAACTGATTGCAGACGTGCTTAATGACTGACGCCATATCCGAGTTCTGGTTTACACTGGTGCAGACTGTCTCGTATGTTCTTCGGACAGCAAATTTGATGTCTGTCAGGGTTCTGCTTAGAGCAGCAATGGCCGCCCTGATAGATGGCATTGTATCCAAATTAACCACCTGCAAAAGACGAGGAGCAGAAGGGGCAAGCTCCCTATCCCAATTTTCCACCTGCGAAAGACGAGGAGCAGAAGGGGCAAACTCCTCGAGAGACAGACGGCTCAGGGAGTCGGGAAGATGGGAAGGAGAAACCATCGCGAAAGAAGGAGTAAGGAGGGCGGATGGGGGAGTTAAGGTAGCCCCGTGGGAGCTGACACCGGGGGGAGGATCAAGGGGACAGGTGGAGGAAAGGACGGGAGGGAAGATGGAGGAGCGAGTGGAAAGATACGTGGAGTACAAGCTCGGGAGTGAGGACGAGGAGAGGGGACGTTCAAAGTTTGGCAAAGGGAATGGGGTGACCCTTGAGGCCAAGTCCCTAACCAAATACCACATCACAATTTCAAAGGACCAAGACATTAAAAAGTTAGGGGATATAATGAAAACCTAGATTTCCTTGATGGTCCTTAGTTTGCCCAATTGAGAGCTTGATTCCTTGATTTGCAGCTAAGTCCGCCACCCTGTTGTTCTCTCGTAGGATATGGAAGAAGGAGGCCTTTGAAGATAAAGAAATGGTCTTAATTCTTTGCAGATATCTATCTGCTTTTGAGCCTGGCGAGGCATATCCTCTTCTCATGATTTGGATGACATGCCTTGAGTCTCCATAGATTTTGAGATTGGCTATGCTGTAGTTGGAGGCCATTTCTAAGGAGAAGATAAGGGCTAACCATTCAGCCTCGTTATTAGTTTTCCTGCCAAGTCCCCAAGCAAAGTCTGTGATTTTATTTCCGCCTGGATCAAAAAGAATCCCACCCGCACCTGCCACCCCAGGATTCCCTTTGGAAGCCCCATCAAAGAATATGCTGTGACTTTCTTGCTCCTTCCACCACCTGGAAAAAGTATCAGGCTCTTTTCTGATTTCCCAAGCATAGTTGGAGCGGTCATTTTTGGACTGAAGGAAGCTGCCCTTCACGAACATGTTGCACCATTGAAGTTCCGAGAGAGTTAGGGGCTCTTGAGCAGGGAGAGAGACCTTTTTTGTGGAGAGTGAATCTTCGATCATTGCAGTAGCTTTTATGGCTGCTCTGTTGCTGTCCGCCTTCTTGTCCTCGAAGATGCTTTTGTTTCGACTTAACCAAATCTGCCAACATATATTCATGGGAATCAGGGTCCAGATTCTCCTCATAGTGTTTTTAGATTTTTCAGGATAAGCGCGCCCCCAGTGATCAGAAAGATCAATGAGGGAAGAGGGGAGAATGGCTAGTCTCCATTGACTGCCCAGGACCTTAGCCCAGATTTCCTTAGCAAAGGGACACTCCAGAAAAATATGGAGGGAGCTTTCTTCTGCATTTTTGCAAAGAGTGCATCTAGTAGGTCCAGTGATTCCCCTTATTCTTAGATTTTCAGCAGTTAGCAACTTACCATGAGTTAAGAGCCAGAAGAAGGTAATGACTTTGGGGATGCCATCAGAATTCCATATTTGCTTCCATTTTCTGTGAGCAGGGAGGCTGGGAGGAGCAAGTTTCGCGTACCCTGCTTTCACCGAATACGAACCAGGTTTCCCCTATCCCCTGGAGTCGTTTTCGCTTATCCTGATCGGGGCTTTTCCATGTAGATGTGAGAGAAGTAATTCATAATCCCCTTGTAGGTTGGCCGGAGGGTCCATACTCTTCCAACTTTTCCAATCTCCGTTATCTTTCCAGATCGCCAGGTCCTTTAATTTTTTGATATCCATGTTTTCCAGCCAGATTCTGATGGCCTCTAGCCCCTGCACTTTGCCAAGCGGTGTGTCTCCATTTATACTGTCCGTCCAGAGGTTTATTCTTTTCCCATTTCCAGGTATCCAGTAAAGATTATCAGAGATTAAGGTCGCACAGGAGTTGATGAGTCCCCATATTGCTGTTCCCTTTTTAGAAGAGGGCTTGTCTAGGCATCTTTGCCTCGAGCTTCTGGTGTATTTCTTTCTTATGACCTCCTTCCACCATTCCTTTTTCCCAGCTACAATCCTCCAAGCTAGCTTGGCCCCCAGCGCTTTACTTACTAAAGCAGGCTCCCGAATTCCAAGACCTCCCCGCTCCTTCTTTTCTTTGACAGTCTTCCAGTTTACCAAGTGGAATTTTTTATTTTGGGTTTTTCCACCTTGCCATAAGAAATTTCTGATCTCCATGCTAAAAGATTTTTGAATATTAACCGGAGCTAGCATAATGGCAGAGGTAAAAACAGGAAGAGAGGACAAAACTGACTTTATCAGAGTTACTTTTCCAGCCAGATTCAACCATCGAGAGCCCCAGGTGTTTATTCTTGCTTTGAATTTGTCAAGGATGGGAGTCCAGACAGAGGAAGGGGGGTGCTTAAGAGAGATGGGGGTGCCTAGATATTTGAAAGATGTCCAGTTCATGCAAGGCTTGAAGGCTAGAATGGTTGCAATGAGTCTTATGGTGGCAGGACGGCAATTCCATGTATAAAAATTGCATTTTTGGTCGTTGGTTTTTCCCCCAGAAGTCCTGAGAAAGAGATCAAGGGTGGTTTTAAATCTGGCAGCAATCTGCGGAGAAGCACTGCCTAGAAGAATAGTGTCATCGGCAAACTGGGCGTGATTGATAGCTTGAACATTGCGGGTGAAAGAGATGCCAGGCAGTGAATCTGAGGCTAAGAGAGAGTTGAGCTTTCTGCTTAAGGAGTCAGCCATAATAACGAAGAGAAAGGGTGAGAGAGGGCACCCTTGTCTCAGACCGCGAGACAGACGGAAGAAGGAGGTTGGCCTTCCATTTAAAAGGGGGGCAAGCCAAGGGGCTCCAATGCAGGCTTTTATCCAATTAATAAATTTTTCATCAAAACCGAACTTTCTCATGACCTCATAAATAAAAACATGTCTTACTCTATCAAACGCGTTGGCCATGTCCAGTTTTATAGCCATCCCTGCGTCCTTGCTTCGCCTGCTTGAATGAATAGCCTCTTGCACTAGAAGAATATTGTCATAAATTTGTCTGCCTGGAACGAAACCTCCTTGATTTGGGGAGATTATTTTAGGAAGAATCTTCTTGACTCTGTTTGCTAACACCTTGGTGAGGATTTTGTACGAAGAATTGCATAGCGAGATAGGCCTGAACCTCCCTATCGTGTTTGCTTTTTTCTCCTTCGGAATAAGAGCAATGAAGGAGGAGTTAGTTCCCCCTCCAATTTTCTCACGATTTCTGGTCCAGTTAATCATTCTGAGGAGGTCGGTTTTCAAGAAGTGCCAACACTTTCTGTAGAAGTGTATGGAGAATCCATCAGGTCCCGGGGATTTTTCTGGATGGAGAGTCCATACCGCTTTCCTGACTTCCTCCTCAGTCACCTTCTCCATGAGCATATTATTTTCTTCAGCAGTGACAAGGCTGGGAATTTCTCTGCACATTCCTTCCAAATCTGCCGCAGACAAATCCTCTTCCTTCTTATATAGAGACTCAAAATGGTTTCTGACTTCTATCTTTATCTCATTTGGATTGTCTATCTTAATTCCATTTTCTTTGGTTAAGCTGATAATGTTGTTTTTCCTGTACCTTTCTTTGCACTGAGCATGGAAAAATTTTGTATTCCGATCTCCAGCTTTGAGCCAAAGACATCTTGATCGTAGTCTCCATTCCTCCTCTTCTTTTCTATTCACTTGTTGAATTTTTTCTTCTAGCATTTTCTCCTGCATTAACATGTCTTCTGTTATCTGTTCCTTTTCAATTTGTTCTTGTAAGGATTTCAGCTCCTCTTGCAATAAGTGGATTTCATCCCCAGATCCCCGCGAACTTTGCTTTGCCCATCTTTTAAGCAAGGTTTTGGTGTTTTTTAATTTAGTTTCCCAAATATACCCCGGAGAACCTGGGATAAATTGCTTCCAGATACTTTTGATTTCCTCAAGGCAAGTGTCGTTCTTCAGCCACTCGGGATTATATCTAAAGGGGAGAGGACCGAGAATGTCAGGGGAAGAGAAGAAAAGGGCAATAGAGCGGTGGTCTGAAACAGCAGAAGCCAGAATTTTTGAGTCAGGCAGAAGAGGCTTGTTGAGAAAGGAAGAGCTGAGCAAAAATCTGTCCAGTCTAGCAGCTATGTGCCCGGGCCCGATTCGCTTATTGTTCCAGGTGAAATTTCCTTGCAGGGGCTTAATATCCACCAGATTCCAGGAAGCCTGCAGATCTTCCAGCCTTTCTCCAAATTGATCTCGGACCTTTGATCCCCCTCTTCTTTCATCAGCACTTATGGTGACATTAAAGTCGCCGGCAATTATGCAGGGGGAGAAATTTCTTCCTAAGTGGAGATCTATCAGATTGTCCCAAAAAAGTTCTTTATGGCCATGGAGCGTAGGCCCATACACATTTCCTATCCAAAATCTCTCATTATTTGACAAATCTTCTAGCTCAACAAAAATCCAGTTCCTGCTACTTAAAATGGAGTTGCAATTGTACATACCTTTTTCCCACCAGGTGATGAGTCCTCCAGAGGCTCCTACCGAACTAACTGATTTTCCTTCTCCTTTGGGCCAAATTTGAGAAAAAGTTTTGAGACAGTCCGTCTCTTGCATTTTAGTCTCCTGGAGCATGATTATTGAGGGGTTTTCCAGCTTTTTAATCCTTCTGATAGCTTCCGTCTTCTGCTTACCTCCTAACCCTCTGCAATTCCAGGAGACTATCTTCATTATTTTTTGGAGAGGTTAGGACCTATTCTTTCCTTCTTTTCCTCCATAGTTCCCTGGGATTGCTTGGTGCTGGGAAGAATTCTTACATGCGAGTCAAGGCTGGTTTGCTTACCCGCCGCTTTGTCTCTTGCTGCCTCTTGTTCTCTTATGACCTTGTTCATCTTCCTTCCTTTTTTTGTCTGAGGCTCTACTTCTTCTTCCCTACTTTCTGAAGTTTCTTCATGAAATAGTTTGGCTTTTGCTCTGGTGACCGAGCCCATCGAGATTTTGGGGGCTTCATCTTCTTGGTCATCCTGCTGTGCTGGAGACGTTGTACCTATTTCTCCTTCTTCATGTTGCTGGCAGGCTTTCTCCTTTCTTTCACCATTTCTGTCATTCCCTATAGTTTCCTCTTGTTCCTGGTGAGCCTGGTCCGATGGAGGGATCTGCTCATCCTCCCCCATGTCCGAAGCTAAAGGCTGGAACTTATTTACTTCCCTAGTTGAGTGCTGCTGCTTGTTTGCCATTTCCTTTCTTTTTGGGGATATGTGAGAGGGGTGGGAGTTTGAAGGTTTCCCACCCTTCCTTCTTATTTCATTCCATTCTCCATCTTGATTTTCTTCTGCTTCCTGCGTCTTCTTTTTAGGGCAAAACCTTGCAAAATGACCATATTCATGGCAAACTTTGCATTTGAAAGGGATTTGTTCGTAATCTACCGTTTGCAGATGGTTCCAGCCATCCATCGATAGGCTTATTGCTTCAGGGAGCCCCTTATCAAGTTCGACTTCCACACAAATCCGGGCACAGGAGAACATTGGGGGTTTTGGCTCAGATTTATCAATGTATTTCCCCAGTGAGTTGCCAATGGCCTTTAGATCTTCATCATTCCAGCAATGTAACGGGAGATGGGGCAACTTTACCCAAACTGGGACAGCTGAAGGAATGTCCTTTTCAGGATCGAAGGAGAGGTCCCATTTGTTGATGTACATTCCTCTAGGACCCATGAAGTAAGGTCCATTCCTGAATATTAGATCTCTGTCTTCCTTTTTTTCAAAGTAGAAAACGAAAAAACCCCTCCCACAGAAGATTTGCTGGACTTCTCCTTGGATGAGAGGACGCCAGTTTTTACTGAGCCATATTTCGATTGACCTCGGAGTTGGCCATAGCCCCGTGAAGTGACCAACCAATCCTTTTTCTGAAAGGGCGAGAGCTTTGCATTTTGACGCAGTAGACCCGAGTTTAACTTCCGGAATGGCTGATTTTTTTACAAACTTGGAGTCCCCAGGACCCGCGAGCTTGGAGGACGAGGGCTGGGACGCAACCAGCAGGCGGAATAGATCATCCAGGGGCGCGCGGCCCGGATCAGGCGGCAGGTCCATCAACAAACCCTAGACGCGCGCAGCAACTCTCTTCTCAAGTTGAACAACCTTGTATCTCACAAATCCTTCAAACATGCACAGTTTTTCACTCGGAAATGTTAGTAAAGCTTTCAAAATTTAAAATACTTACTTACTACAACGCCTATTTTAAAAATTGAAGAACCTTATAAAGACTTTGTAGTTTGTAACTGATGCATGCAAAGAAGGATTGGAAGGAGTTCTTCTTCAAGACGATCATGCAATCTGCTATGAGTCCAAAAAACTAAAATAACATGAGAAGAAATATGCCATTCATGATCTTGAGTTGGCTACCATTATTCATGCCTTGAAGGTATGACACCATTATCTAATAGGGAGGAGGTGCCTACTGAAAAAATATAACATCAGGTTAAAGTATCTGTTTGAATAGAAAACTCTTGAATGCAAGCCAGGCTAGATGGTTAGCATTTTTAAGTGAAGATGATTTTGAAATAAAACACATTAAATGAAAATATAACAAAATAGTTGATTCTTTAAGTAGAAGTGTATATGTGACGCATGCAATTTATGTGAGTACTTACCAAACTGATTTGAGAACTAGAATTAAAACAACTCTTGAATTTGATGCACACTTTGGTCAAATGAGAGAAAACTACAATCTGACAGGTTTGAAGATGAAATACGGGATTACAGTTTGAAAGATGATGAATTACGACTATTTAAGGGCAAATTATATGTGCCAAAATTAGCATATCTAAAGCTACTGATATTGGATGGGCTACATTGGAAACTATATTATGGATATCTAGCATATCAAAAGAAGATATCATCTCTTAGGAAAGAGTATTATTGGCCAAATACGAAAACCATCGAGCATTTAGCAAAATTTTAGAGTAGTAGAAAGTTAAGGACAAGCATAAACATCGTGTAGTTTTATTGAAACCTATACCCATTCCTAAATGGAAATGGGAGGTAATTTCTATGGACATTATCACAGGTCTACCAAAAACAAGGAAACAAACTGATGCAATCATGGTAGTAATGGATAAATTGACTAAGGAAGTACATTTCATGCCTATAAAATATACATTCAAGGCTATTAATATAGCCTAAAATGATTGAATTATTGTAAAATAAGACCAGTGCCAAAGTGGAGTCGAAAAATAAAGTGTTGTATTGTAGATGCTTTACAGGTGCTTGTTGATCAGTTTTAGTTTATTATAGGATGAGATTTGATTACGAGAGAAGGGGCGATCCAGATATACTGTGAGGTACAAGGAGTAATGTATGGAAATTAACTAAAGGTGGATCATAATGAAGACGTGTGTGTTAAATTTTTAGTATTAAATCACAATACTATAGGATCTTTGCTGAGAGAATAACATCTACAGTATATCAATGCATGACAATCATAATATGACAAGCATCACAAGCATCACAAGAATCAAAAGCATAGAGACAAGAGACACAGAGTTTCCGTGGGGAAAACCCTAAGGTGAAAAACCCCACAACTTCCTCAGAGATAGAGAGAGCAATGGCTCAACCAAAATACAACCAAATAACACTGAGATAGTCTCCTAGCAGATGATCCTCCTCCTCCTCACTAGTGCGCCACTTTTCAGAGAGAGAGATAATTACTTTTCCGAGTGAGTAAAATAGAGATCTCCTATCTCTATTTATACTCACCTTTTTGCCCAGTGACCTACTGGGGCCGACTTGTCTACTTGGATACATCCACATTATATTATATATTAATTAGGGCCGACCCCATAAGGTGGTCTAATAACCCATCGGCAAGTACACACACTTGCGACACTTGTCAATCCACATGACGACACTTCCTTATAGAGTAATAACACATCTCTTATAAGGGTACAATAAATATATATATAATACACAGATGAAATACATTCCGAAGTTACATATACATCAACACTCCCTCTTAACTAGGAAGGTATTTCTCGACACAGATCTGCTAGACAAGTCTTCTTCTCTGGATCATCGTCATCGATGCATCGTCATCATCATCGTCACTCCTGCTACTATCTCAACCAATCTCTGACTCTACTCATCATAGGAAGTTCTACAGAGCCAGTCCTTTTTCATACTGGATGTAGGCCCACCACCTGCAGGTCTTCGTCATCACTGGCCATACTGTGGAATCCTCAAGACTTATTACGTGCGTCACAAAAACTCGAAAGCACATCCCAGGATGTTACGGGTACACAACTTCGACCTGTAGGATCTCCCAGGGCGCTATTACATGTGACCCCACCACAAAACCTCGAAAGAGCATCTCAGGATGTTACGGGTACACAACTCCGACCTGAAATCTCCCAGGGCACAAATTACATGTGGTCCACCACAAAAACTAGCAAGAGCATCTCAGGATGTTACGGGTACACAACTCCGACCTGAAATCTCCCAGGGCACAAATTACATGTGGTCATGGCAAAACCTCGCAAGAGCATCTCAGGATGTTACGGGTACACAACTCCGACCTGAAATATCCCAGGGCCCAAATTACATGCCATAGGACAAAACCTCGCAAGAGCATCTCAGGATGTTACGGGTACACAACTCCGACCTGAGATCTCCCAGGGCGATATTACATGTCCTCCCAGAGCAATGTCTCGAAAGAGCATCCCAGGCTGTTACAGGTACACAACTCCGACCTATAGGATCTCCCAGACATGCTCATCTGCACAACCTGATCCACGGCCATAGAGTATCAACCTGATACTCACCATACATCATCCTGATGTACTCATGATCGTCCTGATCATCATCACTGCAACGTCCTGCTGCATGTCATCTGGAGCAACATCCTGAAGCTCATCATCCATGATCATCCTGATCATCACTGCAACATCCTGCTGCATGTCATCTGGAGCAACATCCTGAAGCTCATCATCCATGATCATCCTGATCATCACTGCAACATCCTGCTGCATGTCATCTAGAGCAACATCCTGAAGCTCATCATCCATGATCATCAATGCATCCACCTGATGCATACCAAGTATCTACCTGATACATATCATCATACATGATCCACCTGATCATTAATGCATCCACCTGATGCATACCAAGTAGCTACCTGATACATGATACATATCACCATACATGATCCACCTGATCATACAATGTATCCACCTGATACATATACAGATACATGGTCCAAGCATCCAACATGATGCACATACATACATAAATGATCCACCTGATCATATCCAGCATCCAACATGATGCATACATACATAAATGATCCAACTGATCATATCCAGCATCCAACATGATGCGTACATACATACATAAAAATGATCTAACTGATCATATCCAGCATCCAACATGATGCGTACATACATACATAAAAATGATCCAACTGATCATATCCAACAGAAACCAGAACATCATCCTGATGCCCATTATCCAGCGCTTACATCCACAGCCATGTGAAGGATCCTCCTCCCAACATGCTTGGAATGGCTTCAGCAAATGTGTCCATCACTTCTTCCTCGAAGTGTCCTCAATCTGAAGAACGCCAAGCCTCTCTCTGAAGTACTCGAACTTCACTCTGGCTAGTGGCTTCGTCAGCACATCTGCAATCTGCTCGTCCGTCGCAACATACAGAAGCTTCACAGCTCCTCTCTGCACCATATCCCTGATATAGTGATATTTGATCTCTATGTGTTTCGACCTGTCATGAAACACTGGGTTCTCGGACAGCTTCACACAACTCTGGTTATCACAGAAGATACCAGTAGCCTCCAACGGGAGATCAAATAACTCAGATAGTAGCTTCTGTAGCCATACTGCCTCACAACTAGCTGAGCAGGCTGCAACATACTCTGCCTTAGCTGTACTTAGTGCTACGCAGGACTGCTTCCTGCTAAACCAAGAGATCATACCTGATCCCATACTGAAGCAACACCCAGATGTGCTCTTTCTATCTGCAGCACTGCCAGCCCAATCTGAATCAACATAACCCTGCAGGTTAAACTTTTGATTCACCTCATACCTGAGCCCATAATCCACTGTACCCTTCAGGTACCTCAGAACATGCTTTACAACAACCAGGTGAACACTCCTCGGATCCGTCAGGAACTGGCTCAATGTGTTCACAGCAAAGAAAATGTCTGGTCTAGTGTTCGTCAGGTACATCAAGGACCCAATCATCTGACGATACATAGAGACATCAATCGGCTCAGATGAAGCATCACATAGAAGCTTCAGATTCAATGCCATAGGTGTGGCCATGGCCTTGCAATCCATCATCCCGAATCTCTTCAGGATATCTACTGTGTACTTCCCTTGACCAAGGAAGATTCCACCTGCATTCTGCCACACCTCCATACCTAGGAAATAGTGCATCATTCCCAAATATTTCATGTCGAATTTAGCTGCCAGCTTTCTCTTAGTATCTGCAATCAGTCTGTCATCTCCTGTCACAAATAGGTCATCAACATACAGGAGTAAAATCACTGGATTCCCTTTCTCAACCTTATAGTAAAGGTTGGAATCTGCTTTACTCTTGGTAAAGCCCAAGCTAGATAGAAAACTGTCCATCCTACCATACCAAGTTCTGGGAGCTTGCTTCAAGCCATACAAGGCTTTCTTCAATCTGCACACATATGACTCCCTGTCATGTATTTCAAAACCGAGTGGCTGTTCCACATATACTTCCTCTTCTACTACACCATTCAGGAAAGCAGTCTTGACATCCATCTGGTGTATTTTCCATTTCATTGCTGTAGCCAGGGCAAGTGCTGTTCTGATGGAAGTATACCTGGCTACAGGTGCAAAGGTTTCTTCATAATCTATTCCTTCTTTCTGAGAGAAACCACGAGCTACAAATCTTGCTTTGTATTTTTCCACACTGCCATCTGCAGCGTGCTTGATTTTGTAGATCCACTTGGAAGTCACAACAGACTTCTCTTTAGGTCTTGGGACGACATCCCAAACATCGTTCTTCATTATTGATTGGTATTCCTCAACCATAGCATCCTTCCATTCTTTCTTTTCTGCTGCCTCTTCATAACTGGAAGGCTCTTTGTTCATAATGTCACAGAGTAAAGCAACATAACTGGTGTGTGATCTGGTTCTCTTCTTTGCTCTGTGTTCTTCTTCTGGAATGCCAAATCTTTCTGCATCATGAATGAGCTCTCTAGCCCATACAGGTTTCCTCTTGTGAGAGTTATCCTCACGGGGTGGATCTACAGGTTCTTGTGGATCTTCAAACTCACGAACAATTTCTGGAACTGCTTCAGTCATGGTAGTGTCCTGAAATCTTGTTTCCTTAGGTTCTTCATAAACTTCGGTAGGTGCCTTTCTTGATTTGATGAATGCTGAGTTTTCATCAAATGTTACATCCCTACTGACATCAATTTTCTTGAACCCTGGAAAGTATATTCTGTAAGCCTTCGAGCTTTCACTATAACCCACAAAGATGCCCTTCTTTCCTGAAGGATCTAGTTTAGTCCTCTTTTCTTTTGGGACATGAGTATATACTGGACAACCAAATATTCTGAGATGGCTGACTTCAGGTTTCTTACCATAAAAGATCTCTTCTGGTGTCTTGTTGTCCAATATCTTGTGGGGTGTTCTGTTCTGCACATATACGGCTGTTCTAGCTGCTTCTGCCCATAGATGCATAGGAAGATCCTGGTCATGCAACATTGCCCTTGCTGCTTCCATGATAGTTATGTTCTTCCTTTCTGCAACTCCATTCTGTTGAGGATTATAAGGAGCAGTCAACTCCCTCTTAATCCCTGAATCACTGCAAAGCTTCTTGAAGTCATTTGAGGTGAATTCTCCACCATTGTCAGATCTGAATGTCTTGATTTTCTTGTCAGTTTGATTCTCCATCAAGGTTTTGAATTCCTTGAATTTATCAAGCACCTCATCTTTTCCCTTCAAGAAGTATACCCAAGTCTTCCTGGAGAAGTCATCGATAAATTATACATAGTAAACATACCCACTCAGGGAGCTGGATGACATAGGGCCACATACATCTGAGTGTATGATTTCCAGGATGTCTTTTGCCTTGCTTTCACTGCTTGGGAAAGCCTTCTTAATGTTCTTACCTTTTGCACATCCTTTGCAAACACCTTCATGTTTGGTCTTGATTTCAGGAAGACCCTCTACTTCCTTGCTTGCAATTGGAAGTGCCCTATAGTGCATATGAGCAAGTCTTCTATGCCAAAGTTCACTTGGCTCCATGGATTCATGTACCATGGCATGTTCAGGTTGTCCCTTCAATTTATACAAGCCTCCCTCTTGCTCTCCAATCACTACTGCATCATCTATGGTCTTTCCCTTTGGCCACATTAGGACTTGGCCATCCACAAATGCAACCCTCATACCTTTTGCATCCAATGCAGAGATGGAGAGTAAGTTCTTCTTGAGCCCAGGTACATAAAGTACTTCTTTCATCTTCAATGATTTTCCAGAATCTAGGTTGTAGGAGGCTTCACCACTTCCTTTGATTGGGTATTGATAATCATCCCCAAGTTTCACCTTATGGGGTGATTCATGTTCAGATAGGTTCACAAAGGATTCTTTAAACCCAGTCATGTGTTTGGAAGCCCCACTATCAATCAACCAATCATTACATCCATGGGAGATGGTACCTGTAAGAGCAGAAATTAGAACATATTCTTCTTCACTTGATGAGTCATCATCACTACTACTTTCTGCCCTAGCCTTCTTCTTTGGAGGTTCATCATCTTCGGCAGCATGAGCATGAAACCTTCTTTTGCTGCCCTTCTTCTTCTTACTGGAGTTGTTGTTATTATCCCTTTTGTTCTTGGGGCAATCTGAAGCAAAGTGACCCTTCTCATTGCATGTGAAGCATCTTAGGTCCTTCTTACTCTTTTGGTGGAATCTTTTGTGGTGAGAGTGATCTTTCTTGGTTTTGCTTCTCTTGGTGTGAGCTGCAAGAGCTTGATCTTCTCCTCCAATCTTTTCCTCACGAGCTATGAGTCTAGCTTCTTCTTGAGAGCATTCTTCCCTCAATCTGTTGAAGGAGATCAATTTCTTCCTTGCACAAATTCCTTGAATAAAGGAATCCCATGACCTGGGTAGGCCATTCAGAGTGGTCATCACCACTTCACCATTCTCCACCATTTCATCCACTGCTTCTAGTTGTTCCTTGATCTGGGAGACCCTTGAAAATTAAGATTGAATGGTTTCTCCATTCTGAAACTTCACTGCTTTCAATTGGTTCTGCAGGGTCATCTTCCGATTTATGTTCTTTCCTTCAAATAGCTTGGTCAAGGATTCAAACATCTCTTTGGGTGTCTTAAGAGAAGACACATGAGGTATGAGATGGTCTTTGATAGAATCAGCAATGATTCTCTTTGCCTTGACCAAGTTCTTCTTGTGCAATGCCTTGGCTTCTTCATCCTCTGGGATAGGGATGTCTTCTTTCACATATGAGTCCAACTCATTCTCTTCCAAGATTAACCCAATCCTATACTTCCAGGCTCGGAAGTTGTCAGCCCCTTCAAGCTTATCCTCAAGCTTAGTGTGGAGAGACATCTTTAAGAGTACTTCAAATGGAAATAGAAAAGGTTTAGGACTTACCACTTGAAGTGCTGAAAACTGGATCTGGTCCCGGATTAGGGTTTGTCAGAGAAACCCTAAAAATTCAAAATGTGAATTTCAAAATTCCGAAAGGATAGAAAGATGCGCCTTGGAGAGCTGATCAACCTAATACATTCAGAATTTGAGATCAGCAAAGTCTTGCCCTTCAAAATTGCCATTTTGTCCTCCCGGGTTCACTGGGGAGAGCCCTGAATTAGGGTTTGAGTTTCCCGGATATCTACCCAACCAAAAATCTCGATCCAAAGCTCTAACCTTCGATTTTTGCAAGGAGCTTCCAGCTGTGCCTTCAGTTTCCAGAAATTCCTATTTTTGTGGAAACCCTAATTTTTAGGGCCAAATCTGAAAATGCTCGAAACTGAATTCTGATTGGACAGATAGATGCGCCTTGATGAGTAGATCCAATCTACTATACTGAATTTCAAAAATCTGTGGAGAGAAACCCAATAAACAAGGAATACAAGCTTCCGTCACTGCAAAATGTCTTCTTCTCAGTTAAGCTCTGATACCATGTTAAATTTTTAGTATTAAATCACAATACTATAGGATCTTTGCTGAGAGAATAACATCTACAGTATATCAATGCATGACAATCATAATATGACAAGCATCACAAGCATCACAAGAATCAAAAGCATAGAGACAAGAGACACAGAGTTTCCGTGGGGAAAACCCTAAGGTGAAAAACCCCACAACTTCCTCAGAGATAGAGAGAGCAATGGCTCAACCAAAATACAACCAAATAACACTAAGATAGTCTCCTAGCAGATGATCCTCCTCCTCCTCACTAGTGCGCCACTTTTCAGAGAGAGGGATAATTACTTTTCCGAGTGAGTAAAATAGAGATCTCCTATCTCTATTTATACTCACATTTTTTCCCAGTGACCTACTGGGGCCGACTTGTCTACTTGGATACATCCACATTATATTATATATTAATTAGGTCCGACCCCATAAGGTGGTCTAATAACCCATCGGCAAGTACACACACTTGCGACACTTGTCAATCCACATGATGACACTTCCTTATAGAGGAATAACACATCTCTTATAAGGGTACAATAAATATATATATAATACACAGATGAAATACATTCCGAAGTTACATATACATCAACAGTGTGATATGGAATGGAGTCTCGAGGGAGGTTTTAAACACTACACCAACAAGGGTGTAGCCTAATTGTGCACCGAGGTCGCCTCCCAGTGGTTCCCACTTCTCATGAGAAATTTCCCCACAAAATAATTAATGTTTGAGTGTCGTATTTTCACTATGTTCATGGTTGTTGATTTTATTAGTATGATTTTTTATTAGATGTGAAAAATTAAGGAGTAATTGCAACTCTTTATGATTTCCCACAGGAGCAGGCAAATGCCTGCAAGGGGAAAGAGAATACTTTGAGTTGGAAACTAAATGTTTATTATGTTTGATTGCAAATAATAGACAATTGAAGTAAAGTGTTGTGCTAATTACTACAGGAAAAGAGTCTCTTTTATGATCATCTGATCACATACTTAGGAAAATCCCTTTATGTGGCGGTGAGAGCATACTTCGGGAAAGCAATGCCAAATTTGTTACTTTGAAGCAAAAAATGAAATGACTAAAACAATATTTATGATGTTTTAAATTTAAAATTATACTGCATGTTGTGTGTGTGTGTGTTTGTGTTTAAGCAAAAAATAAAACTTGTTAGAAAAAATCACGTCATAAAAAAAAGTGAATCCCCCCATGGGGACGGGTGTGGGTGTCGGGTAGCCCACTTGCTCTTCTTTTTTATTTATGATTTATAATGAACTTGGAAGAAATCAATGGTTTGGATATTTATAGATCTATATCCAAAAGATTACAAAACTGCAAGTGTAAGTTTCCCAGCGAAACTAGCAAGCTCCGGGAAGCCTTGGATTGGCCTCAAACTCAATTTTTTGCCACTAAAGTCCAAAAACCTGCTAAAAACAATTTAGGACAGCGAACAAATCAATGTTAGAAAATTCCCAAAATCACTTTTAAAAGTGATTTGGGCAACTACAAAATTTATGAAAAAAATCTGGGCTAATCTACTTGTAAAAATTGAATGAAAATGACTCAAAAGGACAAGTCCTTTTGAGGATCTTGGCTTGCTTTTGAGGGCAGCCAATGAAGCACTTTTTAAATTTCTAAATAAACTTTAAAACCCAATATAAAGCTACTCTAACAAGCCTTAATATGTTAGGATATTTAGACACGTAGGAGTTAGTTAAGATCAACTTGTTATTATATATCTGTTAGGAAAAGTGTGTTTCTTTAGTATGCATTTGTAAATATATAATCTGACAGTCACGATATGTTCTATACATAGATTGATCTGACGGTTCAACTTAGCTTACATCATAATTACCTTTGATATGTGGCATAACACCCAATTGGTCCATGATATCTATTTAAAGAGCTTGGAGGGTCACTTGCTAGTTGATCGATTATGAGAAGCTCATTTGTAACTTTCTTTCTTTTGCATAATAAACTACCTCAAGTAGCTATTTGGATGGGGCCGTGGAATGTTTCCATTTCTAGGTTTTAAACCACGTGAAAACATTTGTGTGTTAATAAGTGATTTGTTTGTGTGAACGGCTTCTCTAGGTGTTCAAACTTTTGGAATTGTCCTGTGTAGTCAAACATGGTATCAAAGGCTTTCTGAAGAGACACTTACGTTGGTGATCTAGATTTTGAACCGATGTTGCCGAAGATGTGAAATGGTTTATGGTTCTAAACTTTCTATGCATTTTTGGGCTATGAGAGGTGTTTCATCGCGTCCAGAGCACTATTTCCAATGGGGAACAATTTTCGTTTAATCGAAAAAGGCTTATGTTTGCCCAAGATACTTGCATTTCATCAGATCTAGAGGTATATTGTTGCAGTGACGTTTTTTTTATTTAAAATAATTTTCTCATTTTTTTTAGATCTAGTATTTTTTTAGTTTCGGGTTGTTACCTTCTCTTTCTGTGTATTCTCTTTTCCCTGCACCTTGTGCGATCTCCACAAGTCAGAAACAAAATAAAAAGGGTTTTCTTTAATGTGCCTTCTCTTTGTCGTGCTTCGTGCGACTGCGACAAATCAGAAACAGTGAGAAAACATATACAGTCTAGGAAAGCTAACGAGGTCTAACCCTAAATTCGAGGCATATTTTTTTTTTTTTTTTTTTTTTTTGGTTTATGTGAAGCGATTTGCAAGAAAAGGGTCTTTTTTGGTAAGCACGAAGATCGAAACGAAAAAGTTAAAAAAAAAACCTTCCTCCTTTCCATCTTTTACATACCTTTTAATATTAGCTCACTTGGTTAAAAGTTTTTTATTTAATAAGAGGCCTTGAGTTCAAGTCTTCTTGTTACCTACATTTCTAAAATTGCATGTAATTTCTATTTTTCAATTACTTCATATAATGTTTATGAACGTACCATCATAAATATTATGTTACATATTCATATTTAAACGTCATCTAACACACATATGATCTAACAATAACATGTAACAAAACAAAGGTTACATTATATAACATAACCATCAGAAACATCTAATGAACATCATCGAACCTGGCCTAACATACAAAACATGACCATAAACATAAGCAGCAACATCAACATCTGCAAAATGGAAAAATAACGTGTGTGTGTATATATAAATATATAAACAATAACATCAAACTGGTGATAAATGTCAAATAAAAATGCCTAGTCCACCCCCGGAACCATATCGTCATCACTATCTGTCGACCCACCAAATGAATTGACACCTCAAGTAGTAGAGCCAGAGGCATGATATGTACCTCTGCTAGGAAATAAACTAGCATGTAGATCAGTAGGAAAGACATATCTAGGAATCCATATCATCTCACCTGATATGAGAATCCTCTCCAAAGTTGAGGGGACTAGTGGATGAGTATCATAGGGATTCGATGGATCTATAGAGGTTGCTCGGTTGGATAGGCATAACACGGAAGCTAGATCGATCGAAGGAGGGGGAGGTGAACGAGGAGGAGTTGGAGGAGATGTTTAAGATGATAAAGGAGGATCAGGAGGAGGTGGATGAGATGTCAGAGGTGGAGGCCAAGGAGGAGGTGCATGAGATGTGGAGGCTATGTCACTAGTCAAAGGAGGATGTGGAGTAGTAGATGTTGAAGCTGATGGAGGCGGGGGTGGAGGTGGAGGAGGTGGAGGATGAGGCTGATGGTAATCCCTCCTAGTATCCAATTGAATGTGTGCACCAACAACATGTTGCATTAACAACCTCATATGACGAGGAAGAATCCTCCATATCTCTGCAAGCTGGGGCTATGGAAGAATGTCGTGCACCCACACAGGTTGAACACCCACATCTTCCAACATAATGGCCAACATGTCTACCACATCTTACTGATACCTATCCTGGGGCCTATGTGGACGATGGCCAAGATGTCTACTAGCCAGCTATGGACTGACTTCAACATCAAATGTGCCAATGTCTGCAAAATATATACTACACAATAATAATTAGACAATTTCATTAAAAAAATAAAATTATAAGATATTTCATTTGCATTAAGTATAAAGAGAATAAAATGCAACTAGAGTAATTTAAACATAACTATAATATTACCTCTCTCATCAAGTGTCTCATTCGATGTGAAGATTCAAGAATATCTCAGGGCACCCTCTCCAGTCCAAGACGACATATGGATAGGGAACCATGTTTAGTGCATGGTCCCCCTCGCTGGCCATCATCTCCATCACATCTGAGGTGATCCTAGTTGGGAACTCGGGTAGCCCCCTCTTGGGAATCATCTGCCCTCACATGTGCATATGCCTCTCGATCATTGGCCTAGAAAGTAGGCACTCAAATGATGGCCTGGTGTCCAAAAACCTCTCAAAAAATAAACAAAAAATCTATTAACCGAATGGGAAGTTGGATCTCCTATCAATTACTACAATACATCTATCCAAATCATAACAAAACTGCTACAAAAAAATGGCAGACCACCTAATACATCTAGGTCTCTGCACTAAAGAGTCAACATAATATTGTAGAGGGAAACTAATGTGGTACCCATCACAAGTGGAGTGTGTCAACGTCATAAGAAAAAGAGAGAGGAAACTAACCTCCTCTCGACCAAAAGAAGAGATTCTAAGCTTCCCACTGCTCACTTGAAAATCAAAGGGATGAATGACTGCATCACTAATATATCTCAGAAAGTAAGTTATTTGACTCTCTATTGGAGCACCAGTTGAGACATCAGGGAACTGGGGTAAATCCTCCCCTCTCTTGGATATCCCAATGATGAAATAAATATCCTCATCAGTCGGATGAAACCATGGACCCACACCAACACGAAATGCCTGCCTATGATGATCCCAATGTCAGATAAACTGACACAATAATGAAGAGTTTCCCTTAAGGAATGTATCCTTTTGATAGAACTTCAAGAGGCCCACAGTCCTCAATATCTCTCGATTCTGATCAGTAATGGGGTGAGGGTACAATTCCCTCTCCCTATCCCTAGCATCCCATTATTTAACCATGTCGTAATTTTGTCACGTCCCCAATCCCCTCAATTTCCTTTAGAGTGTTGGGGGAACAACCTAATAATTTTTTTTTCCAAAACTTATCCGCAACTCTTCCTTTTCACAAAGCCGCAATGGTTTCGGTCTACACTTCCGCAATCCGTAAATTGGAATTCGTAAATCGGGACACCCATTACACAGTGTCGAAGAACACCTTCCCCGACTTCTGCAATCGACAATGCAGAATTTGGAAATTCGGAACACCAATTTCAACTTCGACGAAATCGCACCTTCGACTTCTGCAATCCGCAATCCATAGTGCGGAAATTGGAAGTCGAAACCAAAAACTCAACGTCGAAGAATTGCTCCTCTGACTTGCACAATCCTCAATCCTCCTTGTGGAAATCAGAAGTTGGAACTCCAAAATTCACCAATCTGGGAAATTTACTTATCCAACTTCAGCAATTCGTAATCTGTGATGCAAAACTCGGAAGTCAGGACCTAAAATTCATGAGTCTGGGAAAATCACTCGTCCGACTTTTGCAATCCACAATCCGCCTTGCAGATTCGTAAAGTCGGGTCCACAACATATAATTCTGAAGGTTTGATCCTCTGACCTCCACAATCTGTAATCTGCATTGCGGGTTCGAAAGGTCGGGATCAAATACCCCTGTTACTGTCAACTTCCCAGGTGGGTAATTTTCTCATCCTAAGTCCATTTTTTGAAAATATGGTACCGTTGGAAATCTCTCGGTGAGCACTATGCAATGGTGTGATTCCCTACCACATCTAAGAGATCTTAATTTGTCATTTTTCCAACTGAAGCATTGCCCCAAACTTCCTCAATAACTCTTTACCCTTCTGCAAGGAGTTATGGTTGCACTCTATCATGCCTTCCCCCTTCATCTGATCCATAGAGAGATCATAAAACACAACAGAGCTGCCTAATTCCTTCCCCAAGTCCAAGTGATGCAATGCATTCCATTTATAATTGTGTGCAATGCATAAAAAACATGTACAGTGGAACTAAATCTGGCCCATGCATCTATGACATGTAAGATTAGCAACATAACAACATACTTAACATAAGAAGAATGATGAGATAAACAACCAATGCACCATCCTCATGTTCAGGATTATACATAGACTTCCTATTGGTTAATCACATATGCTCATTCCATTCAAATTAACTTGAAATAACAAATGAACACAACATAGGAATTAGTATCATTGAGAACCACATAAAACACTTATCTTATAAGATGAAATTGTCCAAGCAACTGGTTATGTGACAGCAACGTTCCACCCAACCATAGGTCTCTGTCTAGCCTATACTCTTTCAGCTGAGAGACCACCCCGAGCTAGGTTGTGTATCCACTAAGGTGCCACTAAGGAGGGCTAAACAGGCTCATTCACAGCCATGGCTTCACACAAAAAACATGCTAAGCCAACATACAGTTGGGTTTATCAAGAATTTGAGGAATAGTGAAGAAGGATGCTAAGAAAGTGAGCTCAACCTCAGAGCTACAGGCCTCTCAATTCACACTCAGACAGTCTTGGCACCCACAATACCTACCACACCCAACACAAGGAAGTATTCCCTTCAATACTACACAGTCCCTTGGGCCATACCTTCCCTCTAGTGCTCTTCAGGGTGGGCATAGAAAGGTCCAAGCTGTTGGATCTTTGAGACTCTATCCTTCACTGGGTTTATCAAGCAACCCTACCTTTTGTCATATTCTTCTCTATCATTTCCACTTGGGTTTTCTCAACTTTCTATGGCCAAATGACTCTATCCCGTAGTTGGGTTCTCGACCATCAACACAGGGTTTCTCCATGGGTTTCTGAGCATCTCCAACTCCATATATTTTCCCTAGGGTTCAAGCCGACGGATCCCCTGCTGTATTGAGCTTCCCACCCGAATTTCTAGGCAAGGTCAGCACTCCAAAAATCGGGGTTTCTCATAATAGCGATTTTCTTTCCTTTCTCACTGCTCGGCTCTCTGTTATCTTCCCAAATCCGGTTGCTTCTACCTAATGAAATGGGTATTATGGAATACAAATTCCCAATAGGTAGAGTGGCTTGTGGAACAAGGTAGACATATTACCATACCCTGCCATCTGAATTTCAGGGTTTTCCCACACTCCATCGACCTCATGAATAGTTTCCTCAAACACCTTCTGCAGCATAATTAAATGTCAGCAAGGAAGGTCAAAGGGGTTCTAAATATGACATTTGGCATTCTATGGTCCAATCCCACAACCCCCTCACCTCTCCCTAGTGGATACACATGGCCCCCTCTTATTAGTTGCCTCCATAGTCAGTTTCTTTGGTATTTTTATTGCAATATTAACATTTACATCATTTGCAATGTCCCATGGCTTAATAGAACATGGATAACAAAATTTCTAATACTTTGCTTTTACATAAAAACCACGCATCCACTAGCGGGGCCTTGGCCTTGATCACCACGCTAGGAAAAAATACATTACATGTATACAATATTTACATTGAAAGCAAAATATGTCCTAAGGGTCAAAATGGGGTATTACAACTATTCCAACTATGCATGCTCTTGCTGAGCAGCTTGTTGTCTCTCACATCTCTGTTTCACATATTTCATACAATTAAAATCCAATGTAATAACATCAATAATAATTTTTTCTATAAAAAAATATTTTTTTACTATCGGTGCGCCTAAATAACATATGTGCACCGCTTACGATGCTTAATTTAACCAACTACACCGCTAACAGTGCGCTGAATAAGAATCCCACGCCGGTACTATATTTTAATATATTTAAAATTTATTTAAATGGTGCACCAAAGATCCGATGCACCAGAACATTTTATAAAAAGAGGTGGACAGTGTGCCTAAATCACGTTACTGCACCGATGCATCTAATCATGTAAACGAACCACCATTTATTACATTTAACTATTTTATAAAAATCTATTCACGGGGTGCCCATGTCACGTCAGGGCACCGATGACCAGTGCATTAACGGCACACCATCATTATATTTTTATAAGATCATTAAATCTAATAAAATTTGGTGCATTTAGAAATTTACTTGCTAGTGTGTTTCATCCAAAAATGTGCATCAAACACTGTGCGCTTGAATGATTGAAACACGCCGCAATTTATTAAATTTTAAAATTTTATATTAAACCTTTGATGGTGCGCCTATGGAACGTCAAAGCACTGGTATCGGTGCAATGACGTGACCAAGGGGCACTGTAAAATTATGTATTTGGGACATTGGTTTATACTATTCAGTTGCCAATGCATTTAGTTCAAGTAAGCACAATGTTAATAGTGCGTTGACTTAAACCAAATGCACGTCATTTAACAATTGTTAATATGGAATTCGAATATATTCACGGTGTGCCTATGGCATGTCATAGCATCGACACCGGTGTAGTGACATGCCCTAGGCGCACCGTATAATTTAACTTTTGTTTATTTTTAAGGTATTGTTAATCAGTGTGTTTGATATATTTAAGTGCACTAGATAACCGGTGCTCCCAAATATTGAACACACCGATTACCATTTTTATGTTTTATATAATTTTTTATAGTGCGGTGGTGCATTCGAGTCGTCCGGCTTGCACTGTTTATGGTGTTGCCTATAAAAATTTACAGGGTGCAACGCTATCCAATGCGAGTCGAACGGCTTGAACACACCACGCAAATTTTTTATATTTTTTTAAAAGATAATACAAATTTAAGATCAATTCTAAAAAGTAATCCGCTAAAAAATTAAATTATTAAGTAAGAATCAAATTACCCGTTGAACGACCTATCGGGGAGGCATCCTGGCAATGTATGGGAATTTGAATTTTGACCACCATTTGGAAAAATTCAAACTAGAAACAACATCCAATAGGGGTGAAGAATTTGTCCATGTGGACCACGTATGTCAGGGCGTCCAAGTGGGTGAAGTAAAGCATCAATGCAATTGGGCTAAAAACACATTGAGAAGGGTAAAAGTTAGTTTTACCCCGCAGTTTGTTTTTTGTTAAACCCTATTCCGGTGTGGCCGACAATAGAGCACACCGATGCATGCAGTAATTCAGACTCACTGAAGAGTAGGGTTTTTTTAATAAAAAATTAACAGGTTTTGCAATGAATGTTTTTTCATAATAAAAAGCGGTGTGTTTGTTTATTTGACACGCACCGGGGAGTTTTGGATTATCTAGCGCACCGGTTACTGGATTTCAAAATTTTGCTAGATCTTCCAATAAAAATATATTGATAGAGTAGTGTGTTATTGTCTATGTAACGCACCAGGTCGTTGGCATTTATTGTCAAATGCACCGATGCATGTAGTATCTATTAACACACCATTCTAAGGGTATTAAAATAATACACGTTTTTTAATTAATTTTTTTTATTGATTTTTTTTTTGCTGGCGCATTGCAAGAGAATTTGTGGTTTTCCCTGTTCGTTATGTTTGGAAATGCACCGGTGTGTTTTTTCAGAAAATGCACCGAAAACAAATCCGCTAAAACATCTGCCCACTTGCCTCCGTTATAAATGGATTTTTGGGGTCTTTTTTTAGGGGCGTCAGCTATAACCTTCGCTAGAGGGCCTTTTCCTTATAGTACAAGGATCCCAAAACTACCCTTTGTCATATAGAAATACCATGCGATCCCACCACTGTCTATATAATGTCTACAAAGAACTGAAAAAAACTGTGTAGCTAGTTACTGAGAAATCAGTGCATATAAATAAACACTGATCAAGTGTTCTGAGTTGTAGGCAAAATCCCCGGTATATCAATAAATGGTCGATGGTAGTACTAGAAGATTTGATCTCGATTATGTTCAACTAATTTAAACTATCCCAAAGCCAACTACAAACCCTCTTTAAAAAGGGCATATGGAGTTCGTTTCTTCTCCCTGTAAACAAGAATGTAGGAGAAATAATTAAATCTTGATTTGATATCCATAATTTCTTCAAGCAAAGGAATCAATCTCATGTGTGTGTATCTGTGTGCTCCATTGATCCAATTTATAACTAACATAGAGTCACCAAAAACTTGGAGGTTCTAAAATTCTTTTTCCATAGAAAAAGACAAGAGAATTTTAAGATATAATAGCTCAACATAGTTGTTTGTCCCCTCTCTAAGATCCAAAGAAATATTGAAGAAGTGAGAATCAGATACATTAAGGGTGGCTCGTCCATTACATATAGATTGTTCATTTTGTGAAGCCCCGCCAAAAAATTCCCATGATATTTATTTATTAATCTCAACCTCCCTAATTCTTCTTAGTGATGTCTTCCCTTTTACTTGTGAGAAGTTGGATAGAATTGCAATGCTAGATGCAGTGACATGATATGGAATATTAGACTTTTGTTGAAGTATTGAATTATCGTTGGCTATCCAAATGCCCCATGTTATAATTAAGGGAAGGGATTTATACTGGTGGTTTTCTCTATTGTTTAACCAACCCTGAAGAGTCAATTCTATAGAATCACCAGTCCAAGAGAGGGCACAACCAACACCTATGTTAACCTCCGGCCACACCATATTGGTAAAAGGGCATTTCATAAAAGGCGTATAATAGTCTCCCCATCCAATTTGTAGAGTGTACACCAACCTGGGCCTTCCAATTGTCTTTTTTGAATATTATCCTAGGTTGGAACTTGGTTTTCCAAAGCACACCACATGAGAAGATGCATGTTTGAAGGACACTTTAACTTCCATAGTCTTTTCCATCACCGGTGAATCTCCCTGTTGAATCTTTCAATGTTCAATTGAATATACCCCTATTTTGGACTATAGGAACCCGATGGAGCATGGTCCCAAATCAAATCATCCTCTGACTGATGCAAATATGTGCCTCCTTAATGTTCTTATGTATGTTTCCCACAAAACACCATTTACATTTTCCAATCCAATTGCTTTAGTTGATAGCCATCCTTGGTTCCAAAGATTGGAGGAGATCAGATCTGCCACTTGGTTTAAGGTAAAGTATCCCAACTCCTATATTCTTTCCACTAAGTTCAATGGAAGAAGGTGCCTTTCCCTACTCCCAGACCACGGATCAATGACAACCCATACATTGTTTCCTTTTTCGACCCTCCAAGCTATTCCATTACCTATAAGATCAAAAGAGTTTACCATGGCTTTCCAGATAATAGAAGCATTGTTACTTTTTTTTGTAGAGGTTCAAACCTAGTCGATGATGGATCTTGGGGAAATGTACTTTTGTTCAACCACTTTTTTCCATAGACTACTGGTAGATAAGAATATCCACACCCCCTTAGCAACTAAAGCTTTTGAAAACATAAAGATTTTTTTTAGCCCCCAACCTTTCAGGGCTTTTGGCACTGCAACATTTTCCCATTTAACCCAAGGCACAACATAATGTTCCTTGTGACAACTCCATAAGAATCATGCACTTACCTTCCTTGATTTTTCTAGGATTCCTTTTGGAATACATGCTATTGGCATCCAATAGACTGGAATAGCTTCTAATATCAATTTAAAAAGCACAAGTCTTCCTTCCCTGGAAATCCATTTGTGACACCAAACCTGAATTCTTTTCTCCAATTCAGTAATTAACAACATCCGATATTTCTTCATATAGTTATTTGTCTTTGATTGAAAGCCAATATATTTTAGTCCCACTTCCAAATCTGCTAAAGAAAATGAAATTTTGGATTTGTAATACCTCTCCTCCACCTCTTCCATATTTACACATGAAAGTGTGGATTTTCGCAAATTGATAACCATCCTTGTTGCTTGGAAAAATAGTTCTATAATGTTTGCAACATTGTCTACATCATGCCTTAACCCATCACAAAAAATAAGGATATCATCTACGAATTGTAGAAGAGTAATATAAATACGATGGGAAACTCGGACTCCTTGAAGTCATCCTGTACTTTTAGCATCCGCCAGATATCTACTCAATCCTTCAGCTACCAACAAAAATAATAATGTCGAAAGTGGGCAGCCTTGACCTAACCCCCTTTTATATCCAAAAAAAGGGAATGTTGATCCATTGATTAATATTGTGAATGAGACCGAATTAATGCAACTCATAATCCAGTTTATGAAAGGTACCTCAAAGCCTAGGTGAGTGAGTAGTAGTCTGATGTATATCCAATTTACTCTTTTGTATGCTTTACATAGATCAATTTTGATGACAATTCTTTTCTCTTTTATGGATTTTAGGATGTGAAGTACCTCTTGCACCACCCCAATCACTTCTTGGATTTGTATTCCTTCCAAAAAACCAGACTGTTCCTGCAAAATATTCCTTCAAAAAATTTATGTCTTTTGACAATGATTTCTGCCACATTTTTGTAGATTCCATTGGAAAGTGAGATAGGCCTAAAATCCTTGAAGGATGTGGGGTTATCGAATTGGGGATAAGTGCAATGAAAATAGAATTGAAAGAGTTCAAGATTCTCCATGTAACTCACATTTCTTCCACAACCTAAATAAGGTATTTCCTCAAAAGATCGAAGGTATCTAGGAAGAATTCTACTAGCTAGCCAGCTAGCCCTGGGCTCTTGTCCCTTTGAAAACTTTGGAGGACCACTTTTAACTCATCCTAGGAAATTTCCTCCATGAGTTCCCTATTGTCTACTTCATTGAAAAAACTTGGGAAAAACTATGAGATCCTTATAACTTCATCAATCAAAGCTCTTTCTTATGCCTTAAAAAAGGTCTAAAAATGTTGCTTACCCAAAATTGTATATCCTTCAAAAGAAGATATTTTATTACCATCTTGATCAAGCATCCCCCGTACCATTTGTTGGTTGTGGAGCCTAATATTCCTTATTCAAAGGTCATGTTTCAGCCATGTCTGGATCCCATCCCATGACGGGGGGGGTTTTCCCCCCAATATAGTCACCATGGGGGGTCCAGGGCGGGGCGACGACTACATTTTAGAAGCCCCACCCTCCCTTGCGCGGGGGTTCAAGGGTAGCGTCCCCATAGCGAAAATTTTGGGAAACATGCCTTGTAAAATGTTGTAATTTCATTGTCATGACTTGGTCAATAATGGGTGATTTAGGATCCCATGGTATTGGGTAGCTTCTAGTATTCTCCCATGGTAATCGCTCTTTAAAAGGACGACATTGTAATAAGGTTGTGTATATTGTAGTATTGTAAAGATATATGTGATTGTGTAAGAGAGACTGTGAGAGAGTGAAGAGGAAGTTGCAGTGGATGTGATGCAGGTTGTATCCCTTCATTTGTTGGATGGTATAATAATAAAAGGGCTGGAAATTTCTCTGAGGATGTAGCCCAGATTGGGTGAACCACGTATATTGGTGTCTCTCTTGTATTGTGTTTATGTGATTTATATTTGTATCTTGTTTATTTTTATTGCTCTGCGATCCTATTTTTCTAACATCATGTTCCTCAGCTTGCACCCTTTTGCATAAGCTTGAAAAGAATTGTATTTTCATCCCCATGGCTTAGCCATAAGGCACGAATTTTTAGACACCGTGTCTCTTCCTGCTCCGCAAGAAGATTGTATTTTGATCCCCGCAGCTTAGCCATAAGGCACGAATTTTTTTATTTGCTTGTTAAAAATACCCCCCTTAGGAATCCTGCATAGCCTAAATTGATTCTTCAACCGATATGAGCTCTTGCTCATCTCAGAATTTCTTATGATGAGCCCAATTTATCGTTGCTTGTTTCAAAATTTTAAGGTTGTTCGCAAAATGGACCGAGGCTAAGATTTAAGAATTTTTTCCCTAGGGATGCCAAACTTCTTTCAATAAAGTAACAAAATCTTCATCTTTTAACCAACCATAATTGAACTTGAAAGGGCTAGGGGGGTTTCTTTCCCCCACCTTTAATTTCTAAGAATATGGGGTTGTGATCAGAATCCCCCCTACTGCAAACCCACTGCCTTGCGCCAACCAAACTATCCACCAATTGGGCACTCAAAAAAAACTTGTCCAACCTTATTGTTATAATGTCCTGCCTCGCTCTCATATTCCTCTAGCTCGAATTTAGATTGATTGGATGAATGTCCATTATGTCTTTTGTTTCCAATAGGTGAAGAAAATATCCTGCTAGTGGGTCCAAAGTGGTGTTTGTCCCCCAAACCTCAGAATCACCCAGAGTAAAGTTTAAATCACCCCCTATAATGAGATTGAAAGACCTAAGAATTCCTTTGCTTGTTGGATCATCCCAGAATACTTTCCTATCTACATAAGGCCCATAGAGGTTAAGAACATTTAGAGCCATCCCTAGGGCTTCAACCTGAACTTCAATGGCCAACCATGCCTAGAAACCCCAACTATCAGTCACCTTAATTAATGTTGTATTCCACCCTACTACAAGCACACCAAAGCACTCCCTTACATCAAAGGCAAGAAAATGTCAATCCTTGAAAAGACCTTTCAAAAATATTTATGCTTGTTCCCCTTCACCTAGAGTTTCCAGAAGAAGAACAATATAAGGAGAATTGGTGAGTACTAATCTCCTCAACGACAAATTTTTGATGGGTTCTCCAAACCACTACAATTGAATGAAAGTATATTCATTTAGAAATCACCTCGATGGTTCCCGCTGCTCTAAGCACCCCAACAATTGAGGTTTGTTTTCTTGAAGCTACATAAATCCTAACTTTGTCATGAGATTTGGGTAATTTAGATTTCCTTCCTTGAATCTTGCCTCCACCTAAGTTCTCAGGGTTTAAGTCCAGCCCACCGCCAATAGACCGGCTCTCGGATTGAGAGACCCTAGGTCTAAAATTGTGTTGATTAAGAGTCTCATCAAATTCCTTTGAGTATTATTGAATCAAATTGGTCAATGTTTGTGATAACACGCAATCCACCCAAATAATATGGCAATAAATGGTGCAGGTGGGTGGGCTCAAGATGAGAGTAGCCAATGATATCACAATTGAAGATGAAGCATGAAGAGCACAAATTTTTTCTTGCGAAGGAAAACAATAAGAAAATCATTGTGTTGGTATGCCATTCTTACCTATATTATAGCATTCTGGATAACCCTCGATAGCAATGGCCTGATCTTCATTCTGAGGTATCTCTTCTCCAGCAGTTGCTTGTTGATTAGTGCCCAAAGTGGGAGTGAATCCTTAAGAACCTTCAACCTGAATATGTTGACCAGCACTGTATCCAATCATCTCCCCTCTTCGTCTTCCTCCTTCAAACTTGCCACTTTTTGTGACCAACCCCCCCCCAAACCTAATGTGCCTAAAAGAATCGTTCTCTTGTTTGATTCATAGCCATCCCTAGATTCTCATCTTGGACAAAAGGGGGATGGAATGAGTCTGCGAGATGACCATATTGATGGCATCTCCTGCATTGGAATGGTACCCCTTCATAATCCAATTTATGGATGAGGGTAAATAGACCCCTCTTAATTTCTTAATCCTCCTGCAATCCTTTCCTCATATCAATTCTAACCAATATCTTGGATATTGTCATTTCACTAGTCTCTTCGAACGACATATCAACCTCTAGAAATTGGCCCCACATGTTCCCAATGCTTCTGAACATATATATAGACCAATAATCCAATGGAAAACCTAGTATACGAACCCATATTGGGGAAATGTCCAGATGTTCACTTCGTGCATCAAAAAGAGGAGACCACAATTGCAGGGCCATTGGAGCTACACCTATACATCAGTTCTTTTGTAAAACCCAATGTCCATACTTTTCCCTTTGAAGAATAAAGGAAAACCAACCTTTTTCCAACCCAAGTACCTTCAACATTACCTAAATTGCTTACTCTAGTGGGGAGTATCCCATTCAGTGAGCATTTTGACATTGAACCGGGGCCCATGAACCTGACCTGTGAAATCCATATCTGACATTTTCACCACACTGTGAAGTTGTGTTTCCTCGCTGACAATAAGGTTTTTTTTTCAGGCTTTATTTGTTATAACCCATTGTTTCTTCCATGTCTTGTGTTGGGCACAGCCCAAGTAAGGCATTTTTGTCCAAGACAGTTTTGGAGCTGTAGCGCAGCTCAAATGAAGGCAAATCTGTCAAGATAGTTTTGGGGAGCTGCGAAGTTGCAGCACAGCACAACTTCTGAAGGTAAGAACCACGCGACTAAGTGCCAGCTCCACGAAGTGGTAGCACCACGCAGTTCCAACAGACCACCTATTTGGGGTAAAGAATATAAAGAAAGGTCGAGCAGATGAAAGCGACCTGTTTGGGTAAGCAAATCTATGATTCCCAGGAGTGGGTAAGGAGCGGCAGATGAAAGTGACCTGCCAGTTGGAGTGGCAAAAAAAATTAGAAGCTAAGCCACAAAGTCTCCAGCGACATGCATCCCAGAAGGACGGAAAGTGACATGCCACGATGCAGTATAACTGTTTCATGAATATTGCGGTTGTCAGAAGGGCGTGTGAGCTGCAAGTGGTCTAGCAGAACAACCAGAAGCATGTGGAGCAGCTGTCGACTGCAACAGGCCGAGTCGGCGGGTAACCACACCAGTTTTGGGTAACCTTAGGGTTTTGGCCCACTTGATAGTAAAGACATGACCGACGGGCACGATCTATAAAAGGGCATATTTTATAAGGGAAAGGGTTAATCTTCATTGAATCTTCTAAGCATTAAGAAGTGAATGCTTTTTTTATCTCTGTTGAGAGAACACTATAAAAAGGCTCTACAAGCTACGTGCAAAAAGACCTACTGAAGAGAGAAGAGAGTCTGCAGCTAAGTGCATGGACTGGAACTGTTGTACCCTTCCCATTGATAATATAACAACAGTTCCTGTGGACGTAGCTCCCATCCTAGGGGTGAACCACGTTAAATCATCGTGTTGTGTGATTGAATGTGCATTTAATTTTGTGGAATGGTTAAGTTCGTGTTTATAAGTGAATGTATCATTGCTTTCATGTATAATATTCATAAGAATGAATGATGGAATAATATTCTAAGTGTTGAACGCATAAGAGTGAATGTTAAAGGTGCAAGTAATGTTGGATACGATGAATGCATGAGTTATTTAGGTAGCAATTAAATCAGCGAAGTCTGTATGGTGTGATTCCTCGAAGAACAACACCGGAAGTACGCAGTTACTTTGCAGTTCATCGTATTACATAAGTCGATTAAATACACAGCTTAGTATGTTTGTTGAATATGTCATTTACATTAAGTAAATTCTGTTAGATTGTGTGAATATTAGAGAGAAAGCGCAGTGCTCTATTGCAGTGTCCTATTATCAAGTCACTATTTCGAGCCGCGCAGTCCTTGGGTACGCTAATGCATAAATGTTCACCGTGAAGTAGGTGAACTTCGCACAGTCCCCAGTTCACAGCGCCAATCCTGCAGCGCATTGCTCGCCAGTCTATTGAAGTGTGCATCACTCAATTGTGGAAACCTAATTCTGCAACCTCCCCATTAACTTCGCCTCGGGTGAGACCTCAGTCTACTCGCAAAATCTTGTCGAAATGGCCAGTGAAAAGGGGTTTTGTTGGTTCCCGGAACCACGCAGAACCTAGGTCTTTCTAGAAAACCTCAAGAATAGTTTATACATCCAACAAATGGTTCCATTGCCGCACTTGAACTGGTGATGAGTACTGAAAACTTGCATCCAAACAGAACAGAAATATGGAACTAGGTGGACAAGATAGAAAGAGATTTTGCAAGAAAAGAGAATAGACATCCGCGTCTCTCTGACGTAGAGTGGTAAAATAAATACCTGTGGGCGGACACTTACAAAATTTTATTTGCATCTTTTGGAAACGAGTTACACGAGTGGTTTTCAAGACTCGCAGAGCAAAAGAACTATTTCCGCGAAGACGTACTGACCGAGTGGACCCCATAGCTCATTCAGAGACTAGTCAAAGCAGTAGATAGTCCACTCTCACGAGCAGTCAACTTTTGGGTTGACAATATACTAGAGGGCTTCGTGACATATTTCATTGTGGACACCTTGAAGTCCTACAGCGCAGCCGAAGCAGAGTTCTTCAAAGGGTTCAGAGGTAAGTATCTGAATAATCTGAGTTTATATATTAAAATGCTTTTAGCTGAGAAAGGTGTTTTAAGAATGCAGTAAAATTCCTAGAAATTTTCGAGTCTGTCATGATCGATAACATATACAGTGACTATGACGAAGATACACACAATTTTAGAAGTGGAAAAATATATTTAAGTATACCACTGAGAAGAACCCTAGTGAAAACGAACTGCGCGCATAGATACTAAGTTCCAAGTTGAGACTGATAGCTAGACAACACCTCCATCAGCTACCTATCAGGCTATTAATCCACAGAATCTACCGGTTGAGAACACCACGCCTCCTATTCCATAGAACATTAACAGTAGTAACACCGCAGGCGTGAGTACTCAGAACATTCCGTCTCAGAACATTTTGCGCAGTAGTATTCCTAACACCACTCAGAACACTACACCCCTGAGAATGAGAATGACAGACGATATCAAACTGTCGATATTTAAAGGAATGGGTCTAGAAGACCCTGAGCAACAATGGTTTATGTGTGAAGCCATGTGGAATGTCAAACAAGTCCAAGATGATGTTGTGAAGCAAGCGCAGCTCATCACTACATTCAAAGATTGAGCCTTGAACTGGTTCATGAAGTATTCTCTGGGATAGAATAGAACCTTACTAGATATTAAGGCTGCACTCTTAAGATAATTCAAGAAGCCAAAGTCAAAATCACAATGTATAACAGAACTGAAATAAATTAAGCAGAAAACGACTGAGTCAGTATGGGAATTGACAAGAAGTGTAAAACATTGTTAGACCAAGTCAGTTTTGACATAGCACCGCAACAACACCAAGAATGGTTCATAGCTGTGTTGTTGCAACATATTACACTAGGGATGATGCAACATAAGGTTGCATCACAGGTAGAAGCCCTGGAAATCGTGATGAAATTAGAAGCTTCACCAATAGGAGAGACTAGCTCAAGGATGGTTCAGATTTAGAATCAGCTAGCTACCTTGACATTACAGTTATAAGACATTAAGAAGGGAAAAGAACAAAGAGAAGAAATCTGGTGTACCAGATGTAAGGGAGAAGGACACCAAAAGGAATGATGTCCTTTATTTCAAGATTACCTAGACAGTGGAGCACCAAATCCACTGAATCAGAACCAAGAGCCATGGTGTGAGATCTATAGAACTAGAGGACACCGACTACAAGATTGTTATTTTATCCAGAAATATGTGCGAACACCTAAGAATTTATATTGCACCTTCTGTAAATCCATTGGACATGATGATTCCAACTATAGAGCATATGAGCTCATGATGGAAAGAAAGCATGATGTAGAGGATATGCATGGTGGATTTTACAGAGTTTAAGAAGAAACACCGGAGAACAAGGATAACGCGTAGTATGATCAAGGCGAATACAGAGGCAGTGAAGGATTCTGCGGAAGAGGAAGAAATACTGGCCCAGCACAGGGAAGAGGTTGAGGCCAAATAATATGATACAACTGTGGTTAGCCTGGTCATCTATCCAGAGATTGTACCAATGATTGTACCACCTGTATTTATTGCAAATCTTTTGATCACGTCATTGAGGCATGCCTAGTGCTAGCAGCAGAAATGCAGAAAAGAAAGCAAGAAGCACCTAACCCAAATATTCAGATGATCGCAGTAGATAAAAGGACTACAAATCCAAGTGTTAATGTTGTGATGGGAAGTGGCATTGCCACAGGGAAATATAAATAACCAGAAGCTTCAACTTCTGGAGATCACCAAACTAGGCAGACTCCTGCTAAAGGGGTCTGGATCAGAAAAGCAATTGGGAAAGCACCTGCTTTCAATCTGGAGAGAAATAAAGAAGTCTTCGCAGAAGCAAGTGACATCTTCAAAGGGACAACACCTATGACACCTAGAATCATGTTGCGAAGTGAAACAATGCATATGAAGGATATGCCAGCAGTGTATGATCAAACTTGCACCGCAACAGAAACTGGTATTTTCGTTGCGCAGTTCCTGCGAAGCTGCATTAAATTACTGAAAAGCGCAGATGCTGTAGTAGAATTGAAAAATTTACTAAACCAATATGAACCACACAGTGAGACAAATACTTCCCAAAGCGCAGTTCACCATATCAAGAGCCGTAAAAGAATAGGACGAGAAATGAGGCTCAATGTGCAGATAGGATATTAGGAGATGGATGAGATCATCCTTGACTTAGGTTCAGAAGTTAATGTATTGACTAAGCAGACATGGAAACAGATGGGGAAACCAAAGTTGTCATGGTCACCCATACAGTTGAGATTAGCGAATCAGCAGAAAGTCATACCTTTCGGGAGATTATCCAATGTACTTGTAGACATCGATGGAGTCAGAAGTTCAGCGGACTTTGAGGTTATTGCGATCATAGATGACAGTAACCCATACCCAACATTATTGAATATAGACTAGGTGATGGATAACCTCGCAATCATAAATATGAAGACTAAAAAGATGATCTTTGAAGGGCAGAATATAAGGGTCATCGCACCATTGGACCCTTCACAGGGAGAAAGATACAGTGAGCCGATACAGGAAGAATCCAGAGCAAAAGACCTTGATCGCATTTACAAGATGACTATGAATAAAGATGACTACATCAATCCTACGGTGGATGGATTGCTTAGTTTGCAAAGCAATAGTCCGTGCATATCAGACTCTGAGTCAATACTGGAGAATTGGGAAAGAAGAATGCATGAAGTATCTACCAGAAGATGCACACAGATCAAAAAGTCACTGCGCTGGATTGGAATAGAGGTAATTCAAATCCCTACTTATGATGGTTCAACTAACGCCTATTCATTTATTCAAGAATACACTGTATCAATTTCAACTGAACATCGCATACCAGCATTGGACATAGCACTGCGCGATACACCTGCAAGATGGTGGGTTGCGCATAAGAAGCCTTTAACAACATGGGATCAGTGCAGACACATGATGCAAATCAAATTCGCAGATAAAGTTGCACTAACATTTGAAAAGTATAATGGACAATTAGATCCGAGGGATCACATACAGACTTGTTCACAAGCATGGATAAAAGGACCACAGACATAATGGGTTCATATTTTTTTGCACACATTGGAGGAGCAGATTCCAAAGAATTGGTATATAGACACGGAGCTTCACAGAGGAACAACATATTGGTATATCTTAACTACGAACTTCTAGAGAAATTTTAGCTTTGAAGATGAAAGTCCAAGCATAAATGAAGCTCTGCAGATTATTAAATAGAGAATATTCAAACCCTAATGCCCAAGCATAAATGAGGCATTGGAAAAAATTAAAGAGAAGGTATTTGAAAATGTAAAGGTACTTGTGAACCTACAACCAGAATCAGCAAGACAGATAGAACATGCCCTTGAATGTTATAATCTCGCTGAAAATGAAAAAGAAGATGAAGAGGAGATTGATGAGGAGGATCCGCGCAATATCAATATACCTGAGTCCGAAGGAGCGCGCGATGTAGAGGGACCTCCATTAGAAATTCCAAATATGAACGGACCTGTCAAGACAAGAAAAGTTAATATTGGCACAAATGAAGAGCCAAAGTTCGCATCCATTGGAGATTACTGGGATGATGCAACGATCGTGCAAATCGCAAACCTTTTGCATGAGTATCAGGATCTGTTTTCGACAAATTTCTCTGAAATGAAATGCATTTTGGGAGAATTGGGAGTTATGAAGATACTTCTCAAGCTAGGCGCGAATCACGTTAAGCAAAGTCCTTATAGACTGAATCCCAAATATAAATAAAGAGTGAAGGCAAAGATTGATAAGATGCTTGATGCAGGGATCATCGAGCTAGTGGAAGAATCAGAATGGATAATCCCTATGGTTTTCCAAGATAAAAATACTAAAGGTGAGATTAGAATCCATGTAGATCTGAGGAAGCTGAATGATGCTTCGCTACATGAACCATTTCCTACTCCTTTTACAGATGAAGTATTAGATAATGTGGGAGGAAATGAGGCCTACTCGTTCACTGATGGATTCTTTGGATACCATCAGATCCAAATTGATCCAGTAGACAGACATAAGACCACATTTGCTACTGAATGGGGATCATATCAGTATACAGTTATGCCATTTGGGTTGAAGAATGCACCTGCCATCTCTTCCAGAGTTGTTGTGGCTGCATTCAAGGACTTTATCCATAAGTTCTTAGAAGTTTATTTTGATGATTGGACTGCCTTTGGTTTGCTGAAGAACCATTTTGAAAACCTTAGAATGATGTTAGCTAAGTGTAGACAACATCAAATCTCTCTGAATCTGAAGAAATGTATTTTATGTGTACCTTATGGTATTCTACTAGGACACATTGTGTGCAGACAAGGTCTGATGGTTGATCCTGCGAAGATCGCAGTGATTGTGAATTTACCTGCACCAAACTCAGTGAAGCAACTTCATGTCGCACGACACTGGGACATACAGGATATTACAGAAAGTTCATCAAGGGTAATGTGCAGATAACTGCACCGATGGAGAAATTGGTGAAGAAAGAAGCACAGTTCATATGGAATGCAGAATGTGAGAAAGGCCTAGACACACTAAAGGAGAAAATGGTAACTGCACCCATCTTAGTTTTTCCAGATTGGGATAAGCCATTTCATGTACATGTTGATGCTTCATCTATAGCGTTGGGAATTGTCCTCGCTCAACCATGTGAAGGGGGAATTGATCACGCCATTGCATTTTCGAGCAGAAATCTCTCTTCGGTTGAAAAGAATTACACAACCATCGAAAGAGAGGGTTTAGCTATGGTGTACGCACTGTAGAAATTTAGGCACTATTTTTTGGGTGCGCACTTCTCCATGTACACTGACCATTCAACTCTGAAGTACTTGGTCAATAAGCCAGTATTAGGGAGGGAATATGCAGATGGTTATTACTCTTTCAAGAGTACGACTTTGAAATTGCGGTTAAACCAGGAAGACTAAACCTAGGACCTGACCATCTCTCAAGGATTGAGACAGGAGAGGAACCCACAAATCTTGAAGACAGTATGCCTGACGCACAGTTATTTTCCATACAGATCACATATGATTATTACAAAGATATTGTAGATTTTTTTACTCCAGGATTGGCACCGACAAAGTTTACTATGCAGCAGAAGAAGTAGCTGGTAGTTAAGGCAACAGACTTCACCATAATCGCGGGACAGTTTAACAAGTTAGGACCGGATGAAGTGCTACGAAGATGTGTGTTAGAGCATGAGAAGCCATTTATATTGGTTGATGCACATTCAGGTGTATCTGTAGGTCACTACGCAGGAAGAGATACTACGCAGAAGATATTGAGAGCAGGGCTATGGTGTCCTACAATCCTTAAAGATTCAAAAGAACATTGCCAAAGTTGCGATGTCTGTCAGAGGACAGGAAGACCATCACGCAAAGATGAAATGCCGTTAAATCCACAATTAACACTTCAAGAATTTGAGAAATAGGCTATTGATTTCGTGGAACCTATTAACCCACCGGGAAAGAGAACTGGTGCGATATATATTATCACCGCGACTTATTATCTCACCAGATGGGCAGAAGCTAAACTAGTGAAGGACTGTAGCACAGTTACTGCCACGTAGTTCATCTTTGAGAACATCCTTACCAGATTTGGATGCCTGACAATCTTAATGAGTGATCAAGGGATTCACTTTTTGAACATAACTATTGAAGCCCTTACTAAAGAGTTCCACATTTACCATCAGAGGAGTACACCGTATCATACTCAAGCAAATGGAATTGTTGAAGCTTTCAACAAGGTATTGGAGAATGCACTGACAAAAGTATGCAATGTAAACAAGGATGACTGGGATTTGCGCATTCCAGCTGTAGTATGGGCATACATGACCACTTGTTAACATTTGACAGGCCATACACCTTTCAGGTTAGCCTATGGATAGGAAGTTGTGATGCCAATGGAGTATATTGTACCCAACTTAATAATGGCTGCATTCACGGGCATGGAAGATTAGGAAACAATAGAGGAAAGACTTCTACACTTGGTTGGATTGGAGAAAGATCGATTCATTGCAAGATTTCACCAGCAAGTGCAGAAGGACGGAGAAAAAGCATGGCATGATCGCCACATCAAGAACAAATCCTTTCAGGTAGGTGACCTACTCCTCCTGTATGATAGCAAGTTCATGAAATTTCCTGGAAAATTTAAAATGCATTGGCTTGGGCCATATACTGTTATGCATGTTACTAACATGGCGCCATTCAGTTAGCCACGTTAGCCGAGATAACTTACCAAGTCTGATCAATGGAAGTAGCCTAAAACCCTATCGAGATAGTCCTACCTCGCAAAACCCCCAGTAAAATGAAGTCGTGAAGTTAAAAAATAAAAATAAATAAAAAATAAAAAGAAAAGAAAATAAGAACCGCACAGTAAGAACTCAAAATGTAGCTGCACAGATCAAATGGAACAATAAAGATGCAAAATTCAGAAGAAAGAAACACAACACTACGAAGTAACCGCTCCAGGATTAGTGACAACCTACCGCACAGTTAGACGCAACGCTCCAAGAAACTAGCCGTTAAAATGTCAGTCGAAAAACTAGTCGTTATACAGTGATTTTTTCAACGACCGCTTGAGCATTTAACGCGGAATTAGCTGTTCTGAAGCAGTTAATGAAGGAAAGGACCGAAATATTCACCGGATTTGGCCAACGGACATGCCATTTAATGCTTATCTAGCCGTTTATGGGCACGGCTAAGCCTAACTATGCCTATAAATACCACTATGTCTGGACTCACAGACGTGACTGAAACTCTGAAATTTTTCCGCACACCATAGTTCAATCTGTTTCCAATGAGTGCTAAGTTATCTCATGAGTCTACAGAGAAAATTCCAGTGAATGTATGACGATTTTACAGTTGAGTAAGAGTCCATAGTCGAGCAGGCTGTGAGGGTGTTTAAGCACAAGAGCCTTGAAGGGTTGATGGGAACCCCTGCTAAGAAGGTTGTTACAAAACAAGAACAAGGTTCACGCCATTCGCCATGAAACCCTACACCAATGCAAATCAAGAGTAAGGAACCAATAGGCGAGAAGACAAAGCCGAAGATAATGAGCTCCAAGCTGACAGAAGCTCCGCTTGACGATAAATAAATCCCATTATCTTTGACCGCAGAGTATTTCTCTCTGCGTGCACAGGATGCATGGGTCATCAAGCTTATCAGAAATGTGAAGTATGACATACCACTTCCGCCAATATCCCATCATGCAAAGCCGAGAGAAAATTTGTTGGGTAAGCTTGTAGAATGCAAGTTTGAGGACTATGACTTGCTTCAACAACAAAAGGATCCGGACGAGCCGAAATACCAACAATTTCATCCGGATAGATATATGTGCAGAACAACCCTGTGCTGGTTGCGTAGAGTTGGTTGTCTGAAGTAGTGGAATTGGGGTTGTTGAACCTGTTACGGCTCCCGCACTTCGACAGGAGCCCAGAACTTAATGCGGTGGTGCGCACACTCATATCGTGCACACACTAAGGCTACCTTTGGATGGATAGAAACTGTTATCTCTAGGGTTGTTCCTCCTACTTATTTTTAAATTTTTTATTATGATTGGTTTTTATTGTTTTTTGTTTTGCTTTGTTTATATTTTATGATTTATTGATTGTCTTTTTGGTTCCTTTTGTTACCTGAAATCATCAAACTTTTTTATTCATTAACTATAAGCCCAGATATGTGCAAGGGAGAATATGTTTTATGATGGATTCTCACAATTGGCAGCATATTGATTTCTGATGGCAGAAGGTCCAAATGAGTGGATTCTTCTACTCTTATCAACAAAAACAACAGAGATAAAAAGGAGGATCCAAAGATATTGAAGCATTATGTATTGATACCAAACAATGAAGATGGCCCAGCGCTTCTGCATCCTTGTCCTACTTCCACGACTTAAGGAAGACATCAATAAAAATAAGTGACTTCATTTTGCATTATACCAAGCCTTGAAAAAGTCATTGTATAAGCCACCGGCCTTCTTCAAAGGCATTCTCTTGCCTCTCTGTCAGTCACATACTTGCAATCTGCGGGAAGCTGTCATTATCGGAAGTGTCATTCAGAAAGTCTCGATTCCTTCACTTCATTCTAGTTCCGGTCTAATGAAAATAGAAAAGATGGAATGAAAAGCTGTGTCCATGTGCTTAGATCCTTAAGCAAGTAACTGCTAAATTGTCTGCCAATCGAAACTTATGTTGTGCCAGATATTCTGCTTATGTTGTGCCAGATATTCTGCTCAAGGATGCTGTGTATTTTGCTGTTGGATTCTCTCATTGTGAGCTGTCCAATTATTCAAGCTTTAAAGCATGATAAAGGATGACATCGAGGTTCCAACATATGTTACCTTACTCACGTACTTCGAGATAATGACCTTGCTGTGAAATTCGCAGCTTACAAATCATTGTGTGTTCTTATCAACGACGTCCATCTCAGATTTGAAGACGACATGCGAGGATCAGGTCCAGATCTTTAGGCATAAAATCAATATTAAATTCAATTACGGTTATGATTGGTGACAAATGACAGAGACCAATTTTAAATTCAAAGGAGAATTGGCAATCAAAATATCCTTAGCAAGCAGTTACAGAATCAATTACAAGTGGCAGAGTATTTGGAGTCTGCCAGATTAAATTCCAGATTTCAAGTTAAAGATAAGCTCCAGATTAAAAAGGGATTAGTCTAAAAATCGAATGTTAAATACCAGTCATCACCAACCTGCTCGAGCTGAAAGGTGTCAAGCATTGGATACAATTCGTATATTAAGACTATGACTATTAAAATATATCTCAGATTTGGTTCTGCTTAAAATCAGCTACAGCTGATCCAATATCATATTTGACGTTATGTTTTTGCTAAATTAAGGAGATGTAAGCCTTAAAATATATCTCAGATTTGACATTATATATTGGTTAGAAGGTCTCGATTGGAAGGAGAAGAGGAGGTCCCAGCTAGGGGGCTCGAGAGAACAGAGTTTTCCCTTTCATGAAGGAGCAGAGGTCTCGTTAAAGGGACTGTGGGGTTGGCATTTTTGGGAGCCATGTTGGAGCTTTTGTAAGAACTCTGTATATCATGAACTTGTTGCAGCTTCAATGACAGGTTCTAGTTTTGAATAAACTTGATGATGATTTTCCTTTGTGTCATATAAATTGTCTCTTTGATAATTCTTTTATGTACTTGGTCATTCACATTCCATTACATAATTCTTATTATGAGATGACAGTTATCTTTCATTTTTATAAACATTGACAGTTTCACTTCATGATTTAGGATCATAGTACCTGGGTATTGAACTTTGTGATTGCTTTCATGTTATACAACATCTGTTTGAGTTTTCTGCAGCTCTGATTCATACCAGCCTTTACTTCAATGCTTTGATCTCCTGATAAATACCTGTATTTACCCATCTGTGATATATACCAGCGCTGTTCATTGTAAAGTGTGTGATGTTTTGATTTCATACCTAAACTGTGTAAACTGTACAAACAATTGTACTAGCTTAGTTCCTTCTAGTGCTGGAAATTCCATTAGCCCTGGTTTGATACCAGCTTGTCTTTTTAATTTGATTTTTACATTTTCAAACCAAGATTTCCTTAAGCTTGAATCCCGTAGTCTAGGTTCAACTTTACGGATAACAGAAACGTTGACCTCAACATCGACCTGATCCATCGGATCACAGGGCTAAGCAAGCAAGGCGAGGAACCTAAGAAGTACTTTGTCGAAAAAACCGGAGATAAGGAGATTGCCGCGCAGATAAAAGAAACACACAACATCCCGAAAGGCAAAAGAGGGTTCGTCACAGACGATATAAAAGATGATGCTATGCGGTTTGTAGTACAACTGCTAGCAGGAAAAATACTACGAAAGGCCAGACCTACAGAAGTACCAGCCGACGCAGTGCTCCTTGGGGTGAAGGCAGCGTAGGGCAAAATATTTAACTAGTGCCAATATCTGCTGAATGAGTTTCTCGAAGATGTTTGTGACACACAGGTCAATGGCAATATCTTTCATTATAGCTGGTTGATGATACTGATCTCCTTTATAGGTTGGAAGGAACCGAGACACTATGCTGGTCTCACATCTCTTAGCAATGATTGTTGAGGACCCATATATGCGAATCTAGGGGAAAATTTGATTCCAGATAGACAGCGCACCTCCAACGAAGTCCTGTTCACGTACTATGAACAGCTACGAGATGTCATCATTCGCACACCGGGCATCTCCAAGGAGGTAACCTCTAAATACATTCGCACTTTGAATTTTAAGGATGACATGCATTATATATATATATATTTCAGCAAAATCGTAGAAGAAGAATCCAGGATGGTTCCCGAGGAACTATCACCTCGATGAAGCAGGCATTGACTTGCCCATGAAAGAATGGATCGACGAATGGAATGTCGAGGGACCAATGGTCATCAAATCTGATTCAGATGAAAGTACCCAATCATTGATGAAGATTGTTGAAGAATCACCATCAGGGAAAAGAAAGGAACCTAGAAGTGTTGTACAGGAGAAGGTACAAAAAATAAAACAGAAAGCCTCAAAGGGCCAATTGGACATGAAGCTACATGATGATGATTATGAGATTATCGCATCCACGGTCACTACGCATATAGAAGACATACTGAACCTAAAAGACACTAAGAATTAGGAGATTCAAGCAAGTCTGTAGCAGAATCTCACCACTCTGCAAGACCTAGTGGCAAATTTTGAGCTAGTCCAACACGACTTGGCTTGGGAATCGCAGTCAGAAGGAAGTTCAGGAGACACTTCGCAGCCAAAGAAAACTCCATTAGCTCTAACCATGGCGTCGCGACCGCGTATTGTGTGAATAGATCCGCTAAGTGTCATTTTACCACGTGATGAATTAGCTTCAGACCCACAGAGAGTAGAACATGTGGACATCGTCGTTGCGATGTTGCCACTAGAAGGTATGCACAATCTGCACTTGCAGGTTGTGCAGGAAATACATCATAGAGACATGGTCACTTTGAACCAACACCAAGACTTCCAAGAAAACTATAGGAAGTTGCAGGAAGAAAGTGCAAAGAAGGCTAGGGCACTTGACAGTGCACATGAGTAGCGAAGAAGGATAGAGCAGAATGTCGCTTCAGTTTGCACAGTGAATCTAGAATGTGTCGAGCAGCCAGAGCTCGTAGACACCATCCTTAATATCGTCTCAATAGTCAATGATCTTAATGCTGAAATGACAGACATCGAGATTGATTATAAAGAAAATATTTCCAATTTGGAAGCACAGAATCTCCCAAAGACACCACCAAATCAGCAAGAGCTTAGAGAAGAAGAAGTGTAATCTGCCGCAGAGATCATATCCAACAAAGTGACTAAGTGTCAAAACTTGTTGGACAAAGAAACAAGAATGTTTACTACACTGCAAGAGGACCCTGAGCTGCTGGAGGTCCAAACAAGTTCGCAGGAAAAGTAGGCAGCGTTAGACACTCTAAACGTGAAGATGAAGACCCTGCTACCAAAAGACAGACTCCGCAGATTTCCAGAAGTCAAAGAATTAAAAAGGGAACTTCAAATGTTAAGAGATAGGGAGGCTGAAGCCAGAGATAAATTGCAACCCTTGCAGGAAGAATCCCATGCAATATCGCAAGAGATTGAGGAAAACCTGAGGGAGCTCCACGACACACAGGAGTTAGTGCAAGAACAAAATCATGATGATCTAACATTGGATGTGTTAGAAACCATCAGAACAAATGAGCAGGATTCGAAGGATACAGTTGCAAAGCTGAGCGCAATGTATCAAGAGTTCACTGCGAAAATAGCTCCGCAAGAGGAAGAGCAGCTCATGGAACCATAAGTGGAAAGAGACTCGGGGACGACCCACATGTAAGTGTTAGGGACCTATTGGGCACAACCCAAGTAAGGCATTTTTGTGCAAGATAGTTTTGGAGCTGCAGCACAACTCAAATGAAGGCAATTTTGTCAAGACAGTTTTGGGGAGCTGCGAAGTTACGATGCAGTGCAACTTCAGAAGGTAAGAACCACGCGGCTAAGTGGTAGCACCGCGCAGTGCCAGTAGAGCACCTATTTTGGCTTAAGAATATAAGGAAAGGTAGAGCAAACGAAAGCAACTAGTTTGGGTAAGCGACTCCGTGATTCCTGGGAGTGTGTAAGGAGCAGTAGATGAAAGCGACCTATCAGTTCGAGTGGCGGAAAACAGTTAGAAGCTAAGTCATGAAGTCGAGAGAGACAGGAAGGCCAAAAGGATGGAAAGCGACATACCACGATGCAGTATAACCATTTCATGAATACTGCAGCTGTCAGAAGGGCATGTGAGTTGCGAGTGGTCTAGCAGAACAGCCAGAAGCGTGTGGAGCAGTTGTTGACTTCAACAGGACGAATAAGCAGGTAACCGCGCCAGTTTTGGGTAACCTTAGGGTTTTGTCCCACTTGATTGTAAAGACGTGACCTACGGGCATGATCTATAAAAGGGCATCTTTTGTAAGGGAAAGGGTTAATGTTCATTGAATCTTCTAAAAATTAAGAAGTGAATGATTTTTGTTGATCTATGTTGAGAGAATACTGTAAAAAGGCTCCGCAAGCTACATGTGCAGAGACCTGCTGAAGAGAGAAGAGAGTCTGCAACTGAGTCCACTGACTGGAACTGTTGTACCCTTCCCATTGATAATATAATAACATTTCCTATGGACGTAGCTCCCATCCTGCAAGTGAACCACGTTAAATCATCGTGTTATGTGATTGAATGTGCATTTACTTCTGTTTAATGGTTGAGTTCGTGTTTATAAGTGAATGTATCGTTGCTTTCATGTATAATCTTCATAAGAATGAATGATGGAATAGTATGCTAAGTGTTGAACGCATAAGATTGAATGTTAAAGGTGCAAGTAATGTTGGATACAATGAATGCATGAGTTATTTAGGTAGCAATTAAATCAGCAAAGTCTGTATGGTGTGATTCCTCAAAGTGCAACACCGGAAGTGTGCAGTTACTTTGCAGTTCATCGTATTACATAAGTCGGTTAAACACACAACTCAGTATGTTTGTTGAATATGTCATTTACATTAAGTAACGTCTGTTAGACTATGTGAATATTAGTGAGGAAGCGCAGTCCTCTGTTGCACTGTCCTGTTATCAAGGCACTATTCTGAGCCGCACAGTCCTTGGATGTGCTAGTGCATAAGTGATAACCGCGAAGTAGGTGAACTTTGCGCAGTCCCCAGTTCACAGTGCGAGTCCTTTAGCGTGCTTCTCGCTAGTCTGTTGAAGTGCGCATCACCCAATCGTGGAAACCTGATTCTACAACCTCCCCATTAACTTCGCCTCAGGTGAGACCTCAATCTGCTCGTAGACTCTTACCGAAAGGGCCAGTGTAAAGGGGTTTTGTTGATTCCCGAAACCACGCAGAACCTGGGTCTTTCTAGAAAACCTCAATAATAGTTTAGACATGCAACATCTTGCATTCACCCTCTCTTGAGTCTGAGACAAAAATCTCCTACTCTTTTACAGAGCCACCGCTTTTAGTTCCCAAGGGTTCCTGACCTTTATCAATGAATGCCTTTGGGGTATGATAAACCCCATCGTAAGATAAACACCCCGAGACTTAGACGACGTTATCCAAATATCCACCAGAGATTGTTAGAAACCCATTTGGGCCTATTGGAAAATCAACTAAAGGACTAGATCATTGAGGACATGAACTAAATAACCCTTTCAATTATTGTAGGGATTTGAATCCTTCACCACCTTCCAATAGAGATGCCTCAAGGGATCTAGGCATCCCTACATCCATCTAATTTAGGACCAACCCCAGAGCATTGGTCTAAATCTGGTAGGGTTTGGAAGTCTCCAAACCAACCATGGCCCAGGTTTGGAAATGAGAGGTATTCCTCATCCATCCATGTCGGCACCTAGATGTTCGCAACAATTTAACCCCAGACTTGCAACATAGATTTTTTGGAAAAGTTTCCTCCTAAATAAAAAATATTTCTCCACACCTACCCTCACCTCAATTGCTTTCCTACCAAGTGGCATGTCCCATATATCAACCCCCTCGTATGGATCCAAGGAATAGTCATTTAATTCCTCTTCCTCTGCCATTTTACTAAACCCTGAAAAGATCAAATTTCCTTCATGGTGTCTATAGTAAGCCTATTCACGACCCCACATCTAAAGAACCGTAGACCCCCTAGGAATATCCAACTCAATCCCATATATATATATAAGTGTCATACATACTTTTCTTTCAAGTTAAAAAACCAATCAATCCAAACAAACTTCTTTTCATTTTCATTTAGTTAGTTTTAAAATAATTCTTAATGTGACATCATGCTCATGAACCTATGAACATCTTCTTGGAAAAAAGAGTTTCCACCTTCTCCATTATCTTTTTGCCAACTCTTCCACACATTTGACCCAATTATTTAATAATATTATTTGATGCCAATTGGAATAGGAATGGCCCATATAGTTTTATATTTTTTCGTTGAAGTCAATTCATAGGATTTTGATCATTTTCGAATATTTTTCATTTTCACCAACTTATTTCACAAGATTATTGCCAATGGAAATGACCCTACAATTTGATACCCTTTCTTTTGAAACTGATAAACTTTTAAACCTGCCTTCCAAGTCAATTGATAAGTTTTTACCCTTTCCAAGTTATGGAATGGAGTAGCATCATCTATACTCAATGTCACACACATACACACACACACACACGATTCCGCAAAATTTATTTTTTTTTTTAACAAAAAAGTCACCAACTGCAGTGACTATGGTTTTACACCATAAGATCTACCCATGAGGCACACGTGTACTTATGTTAGTGATAGAGCTCTTTACAACAAGGCGCAAATTATTTGGTTCCTAGTGATTTCCATCAGTTTAAACTATGATGTACATTTCCATCAATATTTTTAGTACTTTAAAAATAAGATGTATGACATACAACGAGCTAATATGCTATAGTAATTCAATTTTAACATTTTCTTCTGTACTTTCCATGATGATTTAGCAAATGAAAAGAGACATTTCAGATCTAGGAAGCTCTCCATGACATCTATTTTACTGCTTCTTTTTCACTTTAGCACATCTACTTTACTTTTCAGTTTTTCTTCCTTTCGATGTTCATGTACACCTTTTAAAGCAATTTCTAATTTAAAAATATATTATAAAACATAAAATGAATGTTTTCATGAAATGTTCCAAATTAAGTAATAAATTATGTAGCGAAAGCTTTTTAGTGAAAGGTACCTTACTCCCCCTTTGATGATCTTATTGTTATTCATGTCATTGGGTGTTGTGATTGTTTATCATAATGAAACATTTTTTAAAAACATCTTCTAACATTTTTTTAAACATTCTCGTATTATGTTGAATATAGTACTCATAATCTAATTTGGATGCAAAGACTATGTCTCCATTTCCATTTTTACGCCGTAGTCTTTTTCCACAATGAGAAACTATCTGGAGACACTGTAGCCAAATTCCTAGTCTGCCAGTCCACTGAAAAAATTGCCACGTGATTCACCATGGTTCCCAAATTTGGATTTCGTTGGAACCAGGTTCCCTATCACTTGGTTGCTTTCCCATTCAAGTCCTGATTTCCCAAATTCTTCTTGGTTTCTCTCCACATCCTCTCTCATCACAGATAGGGATATGGATAAGGATGTAGGACCTACAGATTCCGGGAAATATGTTTAGACTCTTGCATGACCTATAGATTCTCGATTCTTGATCATACGCTTATGGCACTGCTCCACGGTATGATATCTTATAGATTCACACGCTTGTTTCTTCCATACAAGGGGTTCAGAGTCAGAAGATGCAGCCATGATAGGGAGATCATTATTGTTGTTCGCTTGAGCTGATAATTCCCCAAATTGTTGGTGTAGGTGGTGAAATTGCATCCATTTCGGATGCTACAGGTTCTGACCTTCAAGCATAGAGTCCATTGCAAATAAGCTTAGCCTACCATTGTTTCCACCCCAATTCAGGCCATTCTCCTCCTCTTCTTCCTCTTCATTGTCCCACTGCCCAATGACTGTTTGTGCAAGAAAATATTCCACTATCGTAGCATGAGTAGTCTGAAAATTAGGTCTATGAATGTCTCTCCACACTTGATCAAGACTACCCCCAGCTACAACACTCACTTGGCACTACAAGACACAAGTGTTGACGTATTTGTAAATTTGGAGGATATTCACTTGTATATTATATGTATTACATTTGTACTTTTTTGTATCCCCAACGGATATATATTACTCCTCCGATTGGAAGTGTCGTCATTTGTATTTGCAAGTGTTGCAAGTTATATTGTAAGTGCCGTAACTTATATTTGATGGGTTATTAGACCACCTTAGAGGGGTCAGCCCAATATGATTTAAAGGGTTATTATACCACCCTAGTGCGGTAAGCCCAGTGACAAGTGGTAATGGGTTATTAGACTCTCCTAAGGGAGTTCGACTTAGTTAGAGTAAAAGGCAAGTAAAGGTAAAGTATAAATAGAGAGGAGCACCTCTCTATTTATCCATTCACACATTCACTCACTTCGCATTAGTGAGAGAGAGGAGGAGTGCGCACAAGTGGAGGAGGAGAAGCTTCTAGGATACTATTTCTTGTTTTGGGTTTTTGTATTGGTGCTCATTATATCTCTGAGGAAGTTGCAGGGTTTTCTCCTTTATGGTTTCCCCGGTGAAATGCTTTGTGTCTCTTGTCTCTTGTCTCTTATGTTTGATATTCTGTACATGTTGTTCTCTCAATTAAGATCCTAGATCATATTGAATTAAATGGTGAAAAAATAACATGGTATTAGAGCTATCCTAAAGGAAGGCATTGTATGGCATTTACGACACTTGTTGTACTTGTGACAATTTGGAAGCTAGGGCTTGGTATAGTAAACAATAGTCATCATGGGACTTTCGCTATAAATAAGTTTTGGAGAAGGTTCAGGATCTTAATTTTTTACAGGCCAAATATTAGACACGGATGTACCATGTGTAAAAATTCCAGCCTCAGATTCATTGTAATTTGTAAGATATGATCCGTACAATTTAGGGTTTTTGCCTCTTCTAGAATTCATACCTAAACAGGTGACCTAGGAACAAAGGTAATATCTAGGGATAGGAAGATCCAAATGGAATTCCGTAAAATGTTTCAGTTAGGGCACATAATTTAGTTTCACAGGTCCTATTTTCAGTGGTTAAAGTTGAAACAGTGACACGTGGCACTCCATACAAGTTCGATATGTTGTTTCATCCCATAAACATGTAATGTTGCGAAATGTAGCATATCTCTCTGATGGAGAATACATTGAAGCTCAGATCTGTGGGGTTGGAAAGATGACAAGTAAGTCTACCATAGGCTGAAGTTTCAGACCCTGAGGATCCAAAATTTTAGAGATGCACCATAAACAATATGGCATATGTTTTTGTCAAAACAAAATTGGATTCTGAGCATCTTCATTTTTGGCTTGTCACTGCTGCGGGAAATTAGGGATTTTGATAGAAGTGGAATTTTGGAGTGATCTCAACACAGGATTTCTCTCCTCATAAAAATAGAAATTTAGAGACCAAGATCGAATTTTTTGGTTGGGTAGAACCCCGAGATCTATCAAACCCTAGTTCAGGTTTTGAACCAGAAAACCAGAATTTGACAAAAGTTGCAGATCCGAATTTCAGAGGTTATTTTTTAGGTGTGAATTTTTGGAGTTTTCAAAATTTGAGCACACCGGCTTGTTCGCCTCATTCAAATGCATCTCCTTGTCCAGACAAAATTTTGAAATTCCAAGTTTGGATTTTTAGGGTTTCTCTGTCAAACCCTAGCCAGCTCCAGATCCAGTTTCAGCAAATCAAAGTGTATAGGATTGGGTTAATCCTAGAAGAGAATGAATTGGACACCTACATAAGTGAATAAGTTTCTATTCCAAAGGTAGATGAGGCTAAGGCCTTACATAAGAAGACTACAAGCAATTTCGACAGGTATGACTTGAGGAGATACAGGAATGTTTTGAAATCTGTTCATGATTAAGATTATGATATGTTTGTCTTCATATTACTCAGGTTAGTACAATCTTGATTAAGTTTAGAATTTTCTTATAACCTTAATAAAAGTATGAATGCATGTGAATGATAGAAGACATTCATTGATTAAGGTTATGACACTTATGATTGTACTAATGCACTTGTGGTGTTGTATGAGGATGATGTTGTCTGCTAACATGAAAGGTACATCAAGAAAGACAAATCAAGTTCTAGATCAAGAATATATGACCATGGTGACATGAAGACAGAGACTCATCCATAGCCATTTATCACATAGAATCTCTACTTACGAGGTATGTATAATTTGGTTCTACAATGTTTAACTTATGATATATGCAGGTTACTAGCACAAGGTCTCTAAATCATTAAAGAGAACAAATAAGACATTGTTTGGGTATGTTAGACATAACTAGAAAACATGATAATCTAAGTATGTTTTTCCTATATTAAGTTAGAATCCTACCTTGTGTTAAGATCTTATATAAGTATACTTTTTGTATGATTGATAATGATTATTCATGAACTTGTAAGTTCGAGTAATCATGGGTTTATGCATATTATGCTTCCTACTTTGATTAATGATATGACAAACGAGAAGAGTCCTATGGTCAAATAAGAATATGCATGAGTAAAAGAAATCCTCCCTAAAACCTTGAATACTAACACTTGTGATAAATTACCTGTGTATGAAATGACCATGACCATACATGTTTAACATTATTTAGAATCATAATGTTTTGATACTATTGAGATCATACTAATGAATGTATGATTATGTATGAGATCTTGAGAATGACACAATGATGACACAAGTGCACACTTAAGCATGCAGAGTGGTCCAGGATGGATAAAAGTTCAAAGACATAAAAGATATCATAAAGGAAGCAAAGATCAAGAGGGAGCACACTCCAGTTGTTCTTGCAAGGAAGCAAAGATCAAGAGGGAGCACACTCCAGTAATTCCTGTAAGGAAGCAAAGATTGAGAGGGAGTCCACCCAACAACTAAAAAAAGATAAGTATTTGAATTATCATTTCTTGTATATATGATTACTTAAATGATGTTGTTCAGTCATGTACATACTTATGTTCCTAGATTTAGGATGCATATTATGCATTTTAGAAAAGTTGCATTAATGAACAAGATACTACTAATATAGTAATGGGTAAGTGGCCTATGGTACTGTACAACACTCCATTGACACTTATCTAGATTGAAACCTCTTTGCTAACATGTTAGGAGTAGTGCACACTCTTAACAATTTTTTGGTAGAGATGGAAGGCATATAGAAATTTACCATATGAATACGGGATATGGATGAATGTTGTATTGAAGCATTGGCTAAGATAATTGCATGACTGTATGACATATGTCTTTATCGTAAGAATTTGTTCTGAAAACTATGAGATATTTCTAATAATGCAATTGAATTTGACTTGTAGGAAAGATCGTGTACAATCACCTACAAAAGAAGGACAATGACATTTGTTCCAGCGACGAAGTTCAAGAAAACTACCTATTGAAGGTATTGAAGAACATGAAGTTCCCAAGATCATGGATGCAGTAATGGAAGGATGCCATGATCGAAGAATACCAGTTGATCATGAAGAATGATGTTTGGGATGTGGTCCCAAGACTAGAAGGGAAGTCTGTTGTGACTTCCAAGTGGATATACAAGATCAAGCATGTTGCAGATGGTAGCATAGAGAAATAAAAGGCAAGCTTTGTGGCTCGTGGCTTCTCCCAGAAAGAAGGGATATATTATGAAGAAACCTGTAGCCAGATACACTTCCATCAGAACAGTACTTTCTTTGGCTGTAGTAATGAAGTGGAAGATACACCAGATGGATGTCAAGACATCCTTCTTGAATGGTGTAGTCGAAGAGGAAGTGTATGTGGAGAAGCCACTCGGTTTTGAGACACATGATAGGGAGTCACATGTGTGCAAATTGAAGAAAGCCTTGTACGGTTTGAAACAAGCACCCAGGACTTGGTACAGCAGGATTGACAGCTTCCTGACCAGTTTGGGCTTTACCAAGAGTAAGGCAGATTCCAAACTTTACTACAAGGTTGAGAAAGGCAATATAGTGATAATCCTACTGTATGTAGATGACCTGTTTGTGACAGGTGAGATTGGGTTGATTGCCGATACGAAGAGGAAGCTTGCTGCCAAGTTCGAGATGAAGGACTTGGGTATGATGCATTACTTTCTAGGTATGGAGGTGTGGCAGAGTGCAGATGGAATCTTCCTTGGACAAGGGAAGTATGCAGTAGAGATCATGAAGCGGTTTAGGATGATGGACTGCAAGGCCATGGCCACACCTATGGCATCGGACCTGAAGCTATTGAGTGATGCTTCATCAGAGTCGGTTGATGCCATGATGTATCGTCAAATGATTGGGTCCTTGATGTACCTGACGAACACGAGACTAGATATTTGCTTTGTTGTGAACACATTGAGCCAGTTCCTGACAGATCCTAGACATGTTCACTTGATTGCTGTAAATAAGATTCTGAGGTACCTTAAGGGTACATTTGATTATGGGCTCAAGTATGATGCAAATCAAAAGGTTAACCTGGAGGTTTATGTTGATTCAGATTGGGCAAGAAGTGCTGCAGATAGGAAGAGCACTTCGGGGTGCTGCTTTAGTATGGGATCAGGTGTGATCTCTTGGTTTAGCAAGAAGCAGTCCTGCGTAGCACTGAGTACAGCCGAAGCAGAGTATGTCACAGCTTGTTCATCGAGTTGTGAGGTAGTTTTGCTAAGGAAGCTACAATCTGATTATTTGATCTCTAGTTGGATGCTACTTGTATCATCTGTGACAACCAGACCTGTGTGAAGTTGTCTGAGAACCTGGTGTTCCATGACAAGTTGAAGCACATCGATATCAAGTATCACTATATCAGGGATATGGTGCAAAGGAGCATTGAAGCTCCTATATGTTGCGACGGATGAGCATATAGCAGATGTGTTGACCAAACCACTAGCCAGAGTGAAGTTTGAGTACTTCAGAGAGAGGCTTGGTGTTCTTCAGATCGAAGATACTTCTAGGAGGAAGTGACGAGACACAGATGCTGGAATCCTTCCAAGCATGGTGGTAGGAGGATCCTCCCCATGGCTGTGGATGTAAGTGTTGTGTGATGAGCATCAGGACGATGTTCTGGATGATGTTCTATATGATGATAATCAGTATGATCATCAGCATCAGCATGATGCTCCGTGTGAGGATGATCAATATGATCATGAGTATTAGGATGATACTCCATGGCCGTGGATATGGTGCAGGTTGTGCAGTGGCATATAATAGGTCCCTGGAAGATCTTGCAGGTTGTGCTTGGCATTTAATAGGTCCTTGGGAAATCCTATAGGTTGAGCAGGAAGCTCGTAATCAGTCCTGGGATGCTCTTTTGAGGTTTTTCCTGATAGCACGTAATTAGTCCTGGGATGCTCTTTCGAGGTTTTTCCAGATAGCATGTAATGTGTCCTTGGGAATTTTGAGGTAAAAAATGGGCCTCTAAACAAAAAAAGTAATATCAAAATCAAAATTTTAAGAACCAATCACATGCTAGAGAATGGCATCATCTGTAATAGTTGAGTTGGCAATCCTTGAGTTAAGGTTGCTTATTTGTCACATTCTAAATGGTTGTTGAAAATATAGAGTTAATCATGGTAGTCTATAAGTACTTTTGCACCTATAAAATAAAGTACTGATGTCTTTTCACTATTTCAATAAAATATATTAGTGTACTTTCATATATTTTGAAAGAAACAATACATGTCTTTTCACATCATATGCATTTATTTACACAATTTTCAATATATATTATATTCATCCATTTTTCTTGATGTAAATAATATCATATGTTTATATATTTTTAATTGAACTTTTTTTTTGTTATATTTTTTGAAATATTATTAAGTTTTCTAATACTCTAAAAATATGTTATTACTATATTTATATATAAAAAACACAAAAGTGATAAAAAAAAATATAACAATAAAAAATCATCATAAAAAAATAACTTTTAAAACACTAATTTCAAATTATATTAAAATTTAATACTTTATAAAATTATATTACAATTAATTAAAAATCACAAAACATTAAAATATTAAAATTATTATTATTTTTTAAATATTAATTTATATAATTACATTGAAATATAATATTTTACAAATTTATATTATGATTAATTAATTAATTAAAAACTACAAAACAAAACATAAAAATATTAAAATCAAATTTTAAATAAGGAATATATATCCCAAGAGCGACTATCATGTTAAGAATCTTTTTAAAAATTATTTCAAAATTAAATATTTGAATTCAATTTGAAAACAAATACCAAAATAAATCAAAGAATTGATAAAAATAACTTACATGATATGAATGAATGTCATAAATACCAGGCTCAAAGAAACAAAAACCTCGACTCTAAATTATTATTGTACATGGGATAATCAATTATCATATTGTTGAAAATGTGTTCTTAAGGGCACCCGTGAACCCTCACCTTTGGCAGCCCTAATTTACCCTCCATGGGGAGACCTATTATAATTATTTCAATACTCTTTAATTATAATTATCTCAATACTCTTTACTTTATAAACGATGCACTCTTTGGGATTTCATGAGTTAATGATGGTATATTTTTATAGTTTTTTTTGCAAGTGATTAAATTTGTCAATTTCGTTATTGATTTGCTTGTCATTCAATGATTCAATGATGGATAAAATATCGTATGTAATGCTGAGTGAATTGATGAGTTCATGATGGTTGAAGATGGTTTCAAATCTTGTATGTAAATCCCCTAATGTTTTAAACTTATAAAAAGATAGAAATGGCCACAATATATCTTTATTGTTTCAGGCTTTGTCATCACCTTATTTAGAGATTCGAAGCATCCAAGGTACACTTAATAGGGAGTCATCCCATAATAATAAACATATTGTTATAAATAGATTATAATTATTTATTTTTAAAAACTATACAAATTTTATGATTAAAAATTATTGGGTCTAGAATAGTCAGATTATTATATCAGTTATGAAAAAGAATAGTTTTTTCTAATGTTTTATAATGTATTTTTTTTTTAGTTTTTTTTTTTTAATATACAATTTTTTTATGATTAAAAATTATTGTGTTTAGAAATTATTATATCATTTATGAAAAAAAAAATTAATGTTTTAAAATGTAATTTTTTTTTTAGTTTTTTATTAATATTTTTAATATAAATTTGTATTTAAATCATATATTTTATATATAATTATTTTAACATATAATTAAAATTTACAAAATATTAAAAAATTATAATAAATTTTATCAAATTTAACACTTACGAATTATTTATAGTGAAAAACATGAAAAAACCAAAACCGTCATCAAATTTCATTTTGCCCGGCAAACTAGATTTGAAATTCTAGGCCTGATTGTGATTAGTGAAACGTAATTGTATAACTGTAAGCCATTTGACCTTGACTCCTCTATCCCATCAGTCGAAGCAGCATCACAACAATCAGAAGCAGCAATATCAAAATTTCCAGCATAACCAGTTCCCGGATCATTTCCAAGAGCATTTTAACCAGCATTTCCATCAGCACCAGTCCCGACATCATCATTATTATTCCCAGGATCCTAATTCCCAGCATAACAAGGATTATCAGCCCTAGCATCACCAGCTGAAGGACCAATATTCTCAGTAGTACAACCAACAGTTCTACCAGCAGAATTCTCGGTATCATTTGAATAATCAGTTGAACAAGATTCCTTCCTCATTCCCAGCTCACGTAACCATCATATACCTTCTTAATAAGCCCCAATCAACTACACATAGAAAGAAAAAAATCCCCAGCATTACTCGCGTCGACCCTCAACATCAGTAGGAGAAAAAGAGTGGGAACTGGGAAGTAGAACGCGGACTCCAGAGACTAGCGAGAACACTAACCAGCACAACACAAGAGCATCAGAGCCGAGAGTAGCAGAGCCGAACCTTAGAAGGTTAGTACATTCTGAAACTCATCTATTTTACACTTGAATCATGATTATAAAACTAGTTATGCAACCAACCCAACCCAACCACTATGAATCAAAGCAGAGGAATCTTCAATTTAGCAAATTGCTTGAGACGGATACCTTCTCTTTCCCATGGAAAACCATTGGAAATACCCTTCACAGTCATGATCATTAATAATCTGCCGCTTGCAGTGGTCAATGGGTGACTAAAATTGCCTGCATCTTCAATGTCTTTGACTTGTGGCTTGAGAGTCGGGTTTCCTCCATTGAATGGGCGTTACCATTTGTCGAAAGTTCATGCAAGATGTACTGTTGTCTCATATGCCAGATGAATTGGGGTTCCAGTGCATGTCCTACAAAATATTTTTCATTTTAAGCTTTAGAATGAATACACTTTACGCATTGGAGGCACCCGGGGCTAGGTGAACGAAATGGCAGAATCCAAAAGTTGTAGTAGGAAAAGGGGCATCATTCCATTCATTTCCTACAGGGTCTAATGCATCATTGCATATGCCCAACATTACTCAAGGCACAACAACATTACATCATAAGTTTAGAGCTCATAGATGGCATACATTTCACAATCTTATAATACAGTAGTGAACAACCCAAAACCAATAATAAAAAACTATCAACAAGCTAAAAGTTAATTACTTCCCTGTCACTGAGGCTTGCACGGAAAAGGACATAGCTTCCTCAAGTAATTGGCCACCCCTGTCCACAGAATGAATATCACAGCTACAACAATAGATTGACCAACTAACTTGTGATGTAACAGAATGGATAACAAGAGCAGGGGATAGTGCTATGAAGGCAATAACTGCTAAAGACTTGGCTGACAAAAGGAAATAAAAGCTTAGGAAGCAAGGCGAGAAATTGGATGATGTTGAGAAAAAGTGGCATGAGGATAAGAAGGAGATGGCCAAACTCAAAGAAGATATAGAAACATGAAAAAGCAGACATAAGGAAGTCATCATTGAAGAAAGAATGGTGAAATCCCTCAGAGAGGTCAAGAATTTGGTCCAGGGTTATATTTTTAATGGTCTCCCATCAATAAGAGGTCACCTTCAGTTCTACCTGGAATTTGATGATTTGCATAAACGAGTCCCTAAGTCCTCAACAATAACGAAAGGGACATACACCTCAGACATAAGACAACAAAAGTGGCAAGGGGAATCATAAATATGCTCTCCACTCAAAACCTGGAATTATTGGGAATCAGAGATAGAACCTCAATATATATTGATATAGAGACTTACATCAACAAGCTCAATAGCTGGAGGATCAAAGAGCAATATTGTCAGAAAAAAGTTAAAAACATATCATGCCATTCCTCACAGATATGAGCACAATGAGAAATCATGGTATTCTTTGCCCATGGAATGATAATCTAAGGTTACATATTGAGGAAGCTTACAAGATAAGATAAGAATATTTTATTAATATTCAACTAATGCTAACTTATAACCTACACATAAAGCTTTTTTTTTTAGCAGAATTCCTGTACGTTAAGTACATTTTCTATTAAAAATTGTTTCCCATTAACTGTTTTTGATCACTTGTGGTATTTATACGACTATTTACTTTATTCTCTGTTTATCCTGTCCTGCAAGTATAAATGAAATAGATTTTGCTTTAATTTCAGTTTCATTTTAAGAAACAAAATGCAGAAAAGATTCCATATAATCATACTCATTGACTCAAGTAGATGCCGAGAATTTACTTGTGGTCCAAGTATGTTGGTGAGAAATGTCTTCCTTTGGTTTCTTGGGATGCTTGACTATGCCCAAGGATGAGGTAGGCCTTGGTTTGATAGATATTGCGGTACATGGCAATATTCTAACTTCAGGCAACAAAATGGGTGGTTAGATGTTTAGAGGGTTTGATGCCTTGACAGGTTTTGTTTTTCCACTGAGTTCTTTCATCTTGGTTAGTTTCCATTTTTAATTTTTTTGCATTTCTATTTGTAAATATGTTTCTCTGAAAATAAGGCATTTTTCAAAAAAAATGTTTTCAAATAATCTACTATGGAGTCATGGACAAAGTTACGTACTGTGGGTGCAATCGGAATCTGATGCGAGTGCATTGCTCATCCAGATCTTAGGAATCAAGGAATTGGAACCCAAATCCTAGGTTTATATATATATATATATAATTTTTTTTCTTTTTTTCTTTTTTTTGAAGCACTGCTTTTTATTTCAGAGAATTTTTGGGTAATAAAAATTCTAAAGGAGTCCGTCTTCACTTCCAACTCTGCGCATATCATGATTCATAAGCATGCATTCCTTAAGCATAAATGTATCATTGTGGGAACACCACAAATAACCAATATTAAATTGTGAATTAAAAGCTTTATTGCCTGTTAGATGGCCATCATGAAGAATCCAACAATAAATGCTTTGTCCATACATGTTAGCATATCCATGTGACAGATTGTGCATATATGTTACTTTTCAAATACTCCTGATGATGTCATTATGAAATCTAAAAAGTTCATGTTTTTCCCAATGATTGTTTATATGCTTTATCCTCTTTGTATTATTAATCTAGTGATCATATACAACATCTAGCTTTCCATAGACGCATCAACTAAAACTGTGTAAAACAGTGTGGATTTGTGTTAGTATCTTTGTGGGTGCCTTGTTGTCTAATATAAGTATAAAATGACTTTTTTGTTTTTAATAAATATCCAACAATAAACCATTTCATATTCGGAAGCCTTTACATATATACGCAGATGTGCCTGTCGGTGCACCCAGTATCAATCTCATGGAACCCTCGTCCAACAATGTCTGCTATAAGTTCCAACAAAATGGATTATGCACTTAGATACATGGCTAATTACCGAAATGAGATATGATAAATAAAAATTTATCTGGGTGGAGGATGACTTGCTGGGATAACATAATGCTCATCCATTTTTTACACATGGATTTGTAAAATCGTGTTGTTTGGAAGAGCTCGGACCCATATGAGAGATTTCCGAGAGCATCCATGGAGGTCCAATGCAATTGCTAATGTAAAATGTAAATCTTCACTTTAAATGCAAAAATTTAGGAACTTTCCAAAAATCGGCCCAAATGCAATTGGGCATGTAAAATGAATGCATCAGAAACTACTTAAAAATCTAGCAGACTTAGGGATTTTAATGGAATGCAAGGATCTTGAAGCCATGCTTTCAAGCGCTAAAGGAAACAGCCAACAACCATTTTCTCAATATGTTCTCTCGAAGGCATACACAACCCCCTTTTCCCTTTTCCCTTTCCTTTATTTTCCTTTGCTAGTTTCTTTTTAGACTTCCCAACCAGTGTGGAATATCACTCAATCTTGAATGTTTTTTCACAACTATTCCATAACTTTAGTGATTTGGTTGACGCTAGTTTCTTTCAACCGAAGAAGCCCTCTTTTGATGTTTTCTTGCATCATTATGTAAGAGTGACATCAGGTGTAGGACAGACAGGCAACTGATTGCAGTCAATTTGTCAGGTTGATTTTGTTTTGTGGTGGAACGGATGTTGTATATGCACTCAATGTAATTGAAAAGACATGGAGGAGGATTTTATGCAGACTTTAGCAACAACTATGCTACATTTAAAATTTCCAAGAATCCTCATCCAATTGTTAATGAGCATAGAACTACATATCTGAAAAGCATGGTAGATTGTTTTTGTAAGTTGTGAAGTCACATTCCTGCCCAGGATTGGCTCATGTCAATGTTTATGCTCTGTTGATGTGTAAAATTCTGGATATTTGGTCTTCTCGTGAAGATTGGCAACATCTTTTGAATCAAGAATTCCCTGCTTTACTAAGCAATATCATGCTTGGTTGAACTTAACTACTCTAATATTATATATCTTGCTTCACTAATGAAACAAACTTTACAATACATCATGTTTAAATAATTTTTTATATTTATCTTAGGCTACTTCGTGCTCAGGATTTATTGTACAAATATTTTGGGATGTGGACATGATCATCGTTTGCATTTCCTGAGACTCACATTGTGAAATATAGATACTGGAAAAGTCGTCATGAAACTGTTGAACCATCCAATAATGTGGATGTAGAAAGATAGCCAAAGAGGAATTTCAATAGCCTTGAATTCTCAACTTGTGGTCAGCCAGAACTGACCAAAACCTTTTGGATAGAACTTATGTCTAAGGTAATTCAGGGACTCATATCACAGGATGCTAACGTGCAATACCCTGTCCCAAATAGCATTTTCTAAGCATCATTTTTTATATTTCCAGCCTACACAACTATTTTTTTTGGCCACCCAGCGTGTAATACCCTGTCCTAAATAGCATTTTCTAAGCATCATTTTTTATATTTCCATCCTGCACAACTAATTTTTTGGCCACCCAGAAATAATTTTCATTTGAAGGGTAAAACAAATTATAACAAGTTTTGCCCAGGAATAGTAAGTTTTCATTTGCATAACACTCAAATTTTTTATTTTATTTGTATGTTGCATAATTCAATCGCTCAACGATAACCCAAGAGTGAATTGAAATCAATTGTGTTATACAACAAAACCGATGATCAAGGAAAATGGGTTTCAATGCCATTATCTATTGGGTCATGGGTAACAATGAAACCATCAACAATTGGAAGCCATGCAATAAAAAAAAGGCGTTTGCAAGACATTAGCATCCACTGGAAAGGTTTGGTAAAAGGATTTCAGATGAGTAATGGACGACAAAAGGTGGAAAAGATTCAATTGGCACATGTCTATGATTGTAGAGAGATGTCAAAAGAGAAAGTTTCTACTCAACCGAATTTTCCCAAAATTGATTGTAATTGTGAGTATGCATGACCAATTTTGATGTCATATTTGTTTTATGGTCAATTTCTATTGAAAGTTGTGAATATTTCCACATCTCTTTATTTTTATTTTATAGTGACATGAATATTACATTTATCTCAGGTTTATGCATATCAAATTGGAAGGAATGGGAGCCAGTGGAATGCATAACGAGTGTTTTCCAAGCCATTCATTCAAAAGTAGGAAAACTCCTCTATGTTGGTAAGGATCCTACATGGTTAAAGAATGAAGGCATTTTCTTTTACAAATATGAATACATTCTTCCAAAAACGATTGGGTCAAGTGGATATATCAAAGAGATTCCTTTACCTCCTCTCAGCTTATTGGAATGGCCAAGTGTAGATGATTCTTCAGTAAGTTCTTTTCGTTACAAGTTATTTTCAGAAATGCAAATTGGAATGAAGGAAAAAGGTGGCATCCATGTACGTAGCGGCATTTTCGTGCCATTCTCTATGTTTGTTCATCTTTTTGGGAAGGATGAGTCGATTAGGGAAATTGGTAAAATGTATTCTACTTCAAAACCTTCTGATGCGCTACTCACAATTTTGTTTTTCACCGGTTGGGATAGAAGAGTACATGACCAAAGTGGAGAAGAAATAGAGTGCAGATTGAGTCATGATACATTATCTTTCAAGTACGTCTTTTGAATACTCTTTACTTTTAATTGTATCATGCTTCATTTTTAGGGGCTAGAAGAGGCAAAAACAAAGTTACATATCAATGTAACAAATCATATTAGGATACACTGAGTATTTTTATTTTATTCTTTCAAGTATTGGATTTCAAGACAGATACTATATATCTCATTTAAATTCCGTAGGTGGAGACATGTTCGACAAATGGGGAAATGGGTTTGGGTTCCAAAGGAACAGGATGACAATGATGGAACACATTCTCCAGTAGTTTCACTTGATATTATGAAAAATGGTGAATTATTTACAACATTATCAATGGAGGAGGATTGGACACTATTTGAAGTCAGAGAACAATTGGAGCTACAAGAAGACTTTGACAATTTTGTATTTATACACAATGGTAAAATGGTGAAAATGTAAAGATGAATATCATGATTTTAATTTGTAGACTTACCAATTTATTTGAATGTGAGACCTTTTGTATAGAAAAAATAATTCTAATTTCTTTTATTGTATTTTGTAGGTGGGGAAACGACGAGAACATACTATGCATTGCAAAGATAGTGTCAAGCCTTCAACCATTGAAATTAGGGAATGATAAAGATTTGTAGAATGAGAGTTGTCCGAATGCAATGGACATTCTATTTTGCAATCTTTAGTATTGTTTTTGCTTCTATCATTTGCGAACCTATACTAGTCCATATCAGTCAAGACTTGGATTTCTCTAGGGATTTGACGTAGCAGTCATATCCTTAGTTTTGATTACTGCTTTGTTGGCTTCCATAATATATGCAAAATGGGCAATTTATGTGTCTTGAATCGAAAGAACTTGTTATTGTTGAAATTCAATTTAGTGGATATAACCAACTTTATAAAAACTTGATTCAAGGGATATTCATTTATTTCTCCTTGGGCTAAACATTTAGCTTGTTTAATCATGCAATGGTTATCTAAGAGTATTTTATGTGCTTCCTTTTATTATAGATTTATATTTATTTTTGTTGTTGGACTGCTTTTATATTGTGTTAACTTGCATAATTAGAATCTACAGCACGTGATATGCTTGTAATAACAAGAAAAAATGATTTATTGCCTCTCCCAAAGTGAGTTTGTTATTGTCATTAAATATATTATTGTTTTTTAATTCTGATATTTTCTCTCCCTGAAAATTCATATGCAAAATATGTGAGAACTTTTGCAAATTTGTTACTGCAGCTGCAAGTTTTTTTCCTAAGCTTCATATTGTTCCATGGTAGTATGTGATGTAAGTTTCGTAGCATGTGGGAAATTGTCTGAAACATACTCTTGTTGGCAGGTAATTAAAGACCGAAACTGGAAAGAAATAACTTGTGTATTCAACTTTTCTCCAACTACCACCAATGCATCATTTGTCTTGCGGAAATACTATATTGCCCTGCTTCATTATTATGAACATGTTTACTTCTTTCAAGCACAGGTCAGCTTCCTGCTGGTATGTTGAGTATTCAGTCTATTACACCATTTATAGAAAATCAGACCTGAAATGATTTTATCTAATTACTATTATGATGAATTATAGCTCCTTCATATGCTGTAAGTCCTATTCCTCAGTCACCAGATAATGGATCTGCCCATTCTGGTTCAAATGAAAAGCAACCAGAATTCAAGAAGCGAAAGAGGAAAAGTTTTCCCTTGCCCTCGCCAATTGTTGGAGGTTTATGCTTCATTTGTTTGCATTACTATGCTTTGCAATGACAATTCATTTATATGGTAACATTTTGTTGCTTATGGACTGGCACCATTTGACCTTTTCTGTCCACTTTGATAGTTGATCCCACATCTTTAGTGGATCAACCTATAACAAGAGTTATTGATGGGAAGTTTGATTATGGTTACCTTGTAACTGTAAAGTTGGGTTCAGATATATTAAGAGTATTGTATCACAAACCAACTGAAATTTCAGGGGAACAATTTGTAGGTGTTTCTTGTTTGCAAGACAACAATGTTTTTTATGCTGCAGCTTCAGAAAACAGTACTTGCCGGAAGAAGAAAAAGGACCGACTCAAAAAGAGGGATCCTGATCATCCACAGCCAAACAGGAGTGGTTACAACTTCTTTTTTGCCGAGCAACATGCACGGATGAAGGCATTGCATCCTGCTAAGGATAGAGAGATCAGCAAAATGATTGGGGAGTTGTGGAATAAACTCAATGAAGATTAAAGACTGGTAAGATAAGTGTCTGATGAGCATTTGGTCTCTCTAAGAATCTTGCAAATGAGGCATAGACATAATTATTTTAATGTAATAATTACCTGAATTTAGGGGGCTTATTGGGCATAATTTCTTACAATAGCAGGCATCAGGATATAGCTTAGGATTTTGCCTTATGATTGCAGGTTTATCAATATTTTGGATTGAAAGACAAGGAAAGGTACAAAAGGGAAATGCAAGAGTATAAAGAAAGACTGAAGGTTCAGCCTAACACAAATGAAGTTTTGAAACAACAATTCAGCAAAATTCCAGATTCCAGTGATCACAGGATGGACTACCCATTATCCATTGGAGCATCACCAAAAGTTGTTGACGTTGATGTTAAGATACTGTCAATTCAATCCGGTACAACAGACATCAATATTTCAGCAGAACTATAATCTTCTAACCAAGAAAATTATTACAAGGAATCTATCTTGAAGCAATAAGCTTACTGTTGAGGAGCTTCATTTCTCTTCTACCTTTTGACAATCACCATGTAGCGAGACCAATTATTTTTGGCAACGGAATGCACAAACTGTGCTCTCTATCCCGGCTCTGCTGATTTGGCACTATTTGTTTTCATTTTTAAATTTGTGTATAGTATATTGCTTCATAGTTGACCTGGTTGAAGCAACCATATAACATATGCTTGATTATTGATTTATGACCCCATTGAGGGGGAACATAAATTCATGATTGTACATGTTTGTGGTCTATTTTTTTATGGTTAAGTCAACATTCACCTACAAAATTTTGAAGATTTTCACTGCTCAACACAACAGTGTTTTTTCCAGAGATTGTTTTGTATCATTTTCGAACCGGAATTCATGAAAAACTGATTATGTTAAGGAGTGATTGATGAAATTGATGAAATCTAAGTCCCTAGTGGACAAGACTTTTTGAAATTGTTAATATTTAATATGCTAAGACTGAAAATAGAAGCATTACATTCCATTTCACAATAATAGCATATACAGGATCACTGAAGAAACAACAAGCATAGCATAAACACAAGAGACACAGATTTATCCTGGGAAACCCTCATGGGGTAGAAAACCCAGTAAAGCTTCCTCAATATAGATGACCAGCAATACACAAAGATGCAAACCAAAGATATGATCTCCTCCTCCACCATAGCAGACCTCTCCTCCACAAGTGCACCTTTCTCAAGTGAGTGTGTGTGTCAAATGAGGAACACACCTCCTCTATTTATACACTACACTGACATGTATTTTACACAAGTACACGTAGGCTCGTATTTAACCAATGGGTTAAATACCCCACTACAACTGACTGGGCCGACCCCTCTAGGGTGGTCTAATAACCCTTTGACCCACATAACATATACAGGGCCGACCCCCACTAGGGAAGTCTAATAACCCGAGTTACCACATTCCGACGGAGGAATAAACATCTCCGGATATACAATAAGATCTTCACGGAGGAATGAAACATCTCCGGAATAATAAAGTACAAATATAATATTCTTTGAAGTTACAATATCTCAACACTCCCCCTTAACGAGAAGGATATTATAACAACATCTGCACGAGCAAGGAGTCATCAACATCATACATGATACATCTATAAATCATTGGAAGCTTTCTCAACATCATCAGTAACTCAATCAGTTACTGGAACATCTTCAATACTGGAACATCGACATCACACGATCATCAGCATCGTCATCACACGATCATTAGCATCGTCATCACACGATCATCAGCATCGTCATCACACGATCATCAGCATCGTCATCACACGATCATGAGCATCGTCATCACACAATCATCAGCATCGTCATCACACGATCAACAACATCGTAATCTAGATCATCATGATCAGCAGCATCGTCATCTAGATCATCACGATCAGCAACATCGTCATCTAGATCATCACGATCAATAACATCGTCATCTAGATCATCACGATCAACAACATCATCAATACAAGTATAAATATCATTAATACAAGTATCCTCATCAATACAAGTATACACATCATCAATACAAGTATACACATCATCAATACAAGTATCCTCATCAATACAAGTATACACATCATGAATACAAGTATCCTCATCAATACAAGTATCCTCATCAATACAAGTATACACAATAGCAGCATACCCTGCAACACACAAGATCCAATTACGGGATGATCAATCCCTCTCACTTTAGGACATAGGTCCAAGGATGATACAATCCTGATCTGCTTACGAGATGATCAGTCCCTCTCAGTTTAAGACAACTCTCATGTCCATGGATGATGCAATCCAGATCAACTTACAGGATGATCAATCCCTATCACTTTAAGACACCTCACCATGTCTAGGGACGAGGCAATCCCAATCTATTTACTGGATGATTAGTCCTTATCACTTAAGACATCGCACCATGTCTAGGGACGAGGCAATCCCAATCTATTTACAGGATGATTAGTCCTTATCACTTTAAGACATCTCACCATGTCTAGGGACGAGGCAATCCCAATCTATTTACAGGATGATTAGTCCTTATCAGTTTAAGACATCTCACCATGTCTAGGGATGAGGCAATCCCAATCTATTTACAGGATGATTAGTCCACTCAATCTCATTTAGGACTATCCTTCCTTTCAAAATTACTGGATTTACTGTCCAAGGATGATTTAATCCATTCAATTCATTTAGGACTATCCTTCCTTTCGGAATTACTGGATTTACTGTCCAAGGATGATTTAATCCACTCAATTCATTTAGGACTATCCTTCCTTTCGAAATTACTGGATTTACTGTCCAAGGATGATTTAATCCACTCAATTCATTTAGGACTATCCTTCCTTTCGGAATTACTGGATTTATTGTCCAAGGATGATTTAATCCACTCAATTCATTTAGGACTATCCTTCCTTTCGAAATTACTGGATTTACTGTCCAAGGATGATTTAATCCACTCAATTCATTTAGGACTATCCTTCCTTTCGGAATTACTGGATTTACTGTCCAAGGATGATTTAATCCACTCAATTCATTTAGGACTATCCTTCCTTTCGGAATTACTAGATTTACTGTCCAAGGATGATTTAATCCACTCAATTCATTTAGGACTATCCTTCCTTTCGCAATTACTGGATTTACTGTCCAAGGATGATTTAATCCACAACCATACATTTAGGACCAACGTCCAAGGATGAATTAATCCTCAACCGTACATTTAGGACCTACGTCCAAGGATGACTTAATCCTCAACCGTACATTTAGGACCTACGTCCAAGGATGACTTAATCCTCAACCGTACATTTAGGACCTACGTCCAAGGATGACTTAATCCTCAACCGTACATTTAGGACCACGTCCAAGGATGACTTAATCCTCAACCGTACATTTAGGACTACATCCAAGGATGACTTAATCCTCAACCGTACATTTAGGACTACGTCCAAGGATGACTTAATCCTCAACCGTCCACCAAGGACTTCATTCTCGAAGACATACATCTACGGCTCTTCTTTCGGACTGAAGTCCAGGGATGATCCAATCCCCTCACATGTTCACCAAGAACTTCATTCTCGAAGACATACGTCTACGGCTCTTCTTTCGGACTGAAGTCCAGGGATGATCCAATCCCCTCACATGTTCACCAAAAACTTCATTCTCGAAGACATACGTCTACGGCTCTTCTTTAGGACTGAAGTCCAGGGATGATCCAATCCCCTCACATGTTCACCAAGAACTTCATTCTCGAAGACATACGTCTACGGCTCTCTTGAGGATGATGCAATCCTATCATGTCCACCAAGGACTTCATTCTCGAAGACATAAGTCTACGGCTCTTCTTTAGGACTGAAGTCCAGGGATGATCCAATCCCCTCACATGTTCACCAAGAACTTCATTCTCGAAGACATACGTCTACGGCTCTCTTGAGGATGATGCAATCCTATCATGTCCACCAAGGACTTCATTCTCGAAGACATACGTCTACGGCTCTCTTTAGAACATATGTTCAAGGATGATGCAATCCCCTTGTCACCTTTGACCCTATCTAAGGACCATCCACCAACCTCTTTGTCGGCATCACTAATATAGGTATCCTCATTATCGACCTCACTGTCGATGCAGGCAATCTCATCATGAGTTATCACATCACTCCCCCTTTCGAGGAGGGTCCTTCTGAACTATATTAAGTTTGTCTCAGAAAAATTTACTTGAGGTAGAGGTTTGGTTAGTACATTGGATCGGTAGAGGTTTGGTTAGTACATTGTTACAAATTCAAACTTTTGGTTCCTTTTTGCACCATATCGTCTGTGTATAGAAACAATATTCAACCTTGTAGCAAAGGTTGAGATCCTCATCACCCATGGTGATCATTAAGCTCATCAATTGATTATTGATCCTGGGTACCCATACAGAACTTGATTCACACTTCTTCTTTAATTACACCATTAAGAGAATGGTCTTATCTAGCCACTTGGAGCAAACATCTTATCATGATTCTCTTCCTCTTTCTAAGAGAATTTTCTAGCCACAAGCCTTCTATAGTGTGTTTGATTTGTAAATCCTTTTGTTTGAACATCCATCGCTTATTCAGTGTTCATCATTCATCATGATCTTTCCTACAAATAAAAATTAAGTACATGATTAGTAATACTTCATAATCATCAAATCATATTGACATGATAACCTATTATGCATACAGATATCATTTACATAGTTATGTAACTATTTTGACCAATACTTTGGCACAACACTTTCCCATATCCTGTATGCATACAGTGGCTATCTAGATGCCTTCCATCTCTACCAGAACATACTATTGAGAGTGTGCACAGCTCTCAGCATGTCAGCAAAGAGGTTTCATTCTAGACAAGCAACAATGGAATGTTTGTCCAACTTACCAATCATATGCATATTAGTAGTATACTGTTCAATGCTCTATGAATGTTTACACTCAGCATGATATATTCTAGGAATACAAATATGCATACAAGCAATATCATTTACTATTTCAAATAACATCTCAAATACTTATCTTTTATGTTTGTGTGGTTGCCTCCCGCTTGATCTTCTATATGTCTTTTGAACTTCTATTCATTCTGTACCACTGTGCATGCTCAAGTGTGCACTGGTGTCATCCTCATACACAGACATACATTCATTAGTATATTCTCAATATTATCAAAACATTCTAGTTCTAAATAATCTTTGAAAATGTATAGTCATGATTATAGATAATATTCAAGGTTTCAAGGAAGTCTTCTTTTACTTCTGCATATTCTTGTTTGATCATAGTACTCTTCTGGTTAATTAGATCATCAAGATAAGAGACATAATATGCATAAACCCTTGATTACTAACTTTATGAATAAGCATAACCAATCATACCAAGTATACTTATATAAGGGATCCTAAGGTAAGATTCTAACTTGTCATAGGAAAACATACCTGGATTAGTATATCTGCTTAGCTATGTACAACATACCTAAACAATCTCTTCAATGATTTAGAGATCCTGAGCTAGAACCTGCATGTCTCATAGGTTAAGCATAATATAACAAAGTCATACATACCTCGTAAGTAGAACAAAGATTGTGGATGAGTCTTTGTCTTCATGTTGTCATGTTTTAAGGAGCTTGATTTGTCTTTTGTGATGTACCTGTATCTTGTTAGCAAACGACATCAACCTCATACAACACCATAATGCATTAGTACAATCATATAGCCCTAATCAATGAATGTCTTCGATCATTCACATGCATTCATACTATTACTAGGGTGATAAGACAATTCTAACATTAATCAAGATTGTACTAATAAATAACATGAAGACAAACACATTATGAACTTAATCAAGAATCAGATTTCAAGACATACCTGAACCTCAAGTCATACCTGGCGAGACTTCTTGTAGTCTTCTTATGTAAGGCCTCATCCTCAACTCCCCCTGAAACTTGATCTAGAGCTTGATTAGGGTTTGCTAGAGAAACCCTAAAAATTCAATCTTTGACTTTCACACTTCCGAATGAATGGAAGGATGTGTCTTGCTGAGCTGATCAAACTAGCATACTTCAATTTTGAAATCTCCAAAAATTGACCCCTCAAAATTGCCTTTCAAACTTCTAGATCTTCTTGACAGGATCCCGAACTAGGGTTTGATGAAGCCCACCCTTTTGCTCAATAAAAAGGTTTGATCCAAGGCTCTAAACTCTTATTTTTCTGAGGAGCTTCCAGCCGTGGATTCCGATTCCAAAAATTCTAAGTTTCTCCGAAACCCTAAATTCCGGAAGCCATGAATAAAGGTGCTCCAAAAATAATTCTGTTTTGACAGAAATATGCACCTGATTGTTTCTGCTATAACTCTGAAATTTTTGCTCCACAGGGTCTGAAAAAATTTTCTGTAGTAGCCTGACCTGTCATCTTTCCATCCTGACAGGTCTGACCTCAATTGGATTTTCTAAGAGAGATTTATGCCAAGTGTCGCAACGTGACCTGTTTATGGGATAAAACAGGAGAGCAAACTTGTACGGCATGCCACGTGTCACTGTTTGACCTTCGGCCTCTGAAAACTTTTTCTGAGATATCTCTCCCTGTTAGATTTCTATCCTGATAGGTCTAACCTCAATTGGACTCTCTGAGAGAGAGTTATTCCAAGTGTCGCAACGTGACCTGTTTATAGGATAAAACAGGAGAGCGAACGTGTACGACGTGCCACGTGTCACTGGTTCACCTTCGGCCTCTGAAAACGTTTCCTGAGATAGTACAGTTTGTGTACTACCTGTCACATTTTACGAAATTTCATTTGGAGCTTCCTAGCCCAAGTTATGACCTTTTTTCCAAGGTTACCTGATTTTGACTGAGATCTGGAAGAGGTAGAAACCCTAACTTGTACTGATCATAACTCATAAAGTACAACGAATCTGAGGGTGCCCTTTGGACACAAGGTACCTAGGGATGTTATCTTCGAGCTGTAAACTTTTCAGACCCTGAAACTTCGCATAAATGGATTTATAGCGAAAGTTCCACAATGACTAGTTTTTGCTATGTAAAACCCTAACCTTCAAATTGTCGTAAGTAAAGCAAGTGTCGTAAGTGCCATACCTTGCCTTCCTTCAGGTTAGCTCTGATACCATGTTAATATTTAATATGATAAGACTGAAAATAGAAGCATTACATTCCATTTCACAATAATAGCATATACAGGATCACTGAAGAAACAACAAGCATAGCATAAACACAAGAGACACAGATTTATCCTAGGAAACCCTCATGGGGTAGAAAACCCAGTAAAGCTTCCTCAATATAGATGACCAGCAATACACAAAGATGCAAACCAAAGATATGATCTCCTCCTCCACCATAGCAGACCTCTCCTCCACAAGTGCACCTTTCTCAAGTGAGTGTGTGTGTCAAATGAGGAACACACCTCCTCTATTTATACACTACACTGACATGTATTTTACACAAGTACACGTAGGCTCGTATTTAACCAATGGGTTAAATACCCCACTACAAATGACTGGGACGACCCCTCTAGGGTGGTCTAATAACCCTTTGACCCACATAACATATACAGGGCCGACCCCCACTAGGGAAGTCTAATAACCCGAGTTACCACATTCCGACGGAGGAATAAACATCTCCGGATATACAATAAGATCTTCACGGAGGAATGAAACATCTCCGGAATAATAAAGTACAAATATAATATTCTTTGAAGTTACAATATCTCAACAGAAATTAGGGTGTGGGTGATGTCAGTATACTTCACATATATATTTTATGTATATAATTGTTTTTTTGTTTAAATTTATGTGAAAAAACCCAAAAACATGATATAACATGATTCCATCACCAATGACCCGGAATATGGAAAGTAGAACACTGAATCTGAAAAATATGAAAATTTCAAATGATATGATTCCATCACCATTGACCCCGAATATGTAATGAAGAACACTGAATATGAAAAATATGAAAATTTGAAATTAAAAGTGAATAAAATTTGAATTTGAAAGTGAATACTGAGAATGCTGACCACTTATTTTAGAAATGCATATTTGAAAGTGGTAAACAATTCCAACCACTTAATTTAGAAATGCATATTTTATCCTCAATGGTGCCATGGAGAGGTTTAGTTCCCTTTCAGCTAATGATTCCTCTGATAGTGAAACACTCTTATAGATATATGCATAGTTCATCTTACGCTGGTTGAGAAGGCATTAGGCTGAATTCTGAGAGAAGTATCAAGTTCTGAATCCTTTCCCAAAGCACGCATTATTTTCTTGGTCTGCCTATAAAACCTTGCTCAACATATCCTGTTCAGATTTTCCACTATCATGCTTAGCTTCTGAAGCTAATATGTGTACCTGAATCCCGTCCAAATGTTCTGAGTTCTTATCATTTGTAGTATGTGTAGGTAAAAATTCAGGTCTATATTTACAACTTCTAGTTGCTTTTACCAAGAATCCATAGGGGTATTCAAATCCTAATGAGACCTATCATCATTGAAATAGCCAGAATCCAACCTCAAAATCATTCCTTTCTTGTGTTTCTCTCCATCTTCCCGTAAACCTACAACAGAACACTCCCTAGCTACATAAGACATTTTACTAGAGTCAGTTGTCTCTGAATGATTTCTAGATCCTAGAGCAATTGAGTTACAGCATAGGGCTAACTCCATTGATTCCTCTGTCTCCATGCATGTAATGTGATCTGTTCTCGTCAGATTATTACAATATGAAATTTCCTTAATTACATGGATTTTATTCTTTGCACTGGGTAGCAAATCACTCTGTAGCACTTGATCTCATCTCCTAAAATATTATTCTTGTTTCAGAGTGTCCATGTGTGCATAAACTTCTTGTTTATTATCTTGAATGCCAATATCACCATCATTAAATCTTTCAAGTGTAGGCTTAGGATTCTTGAATTCCACTAATTCCACTTTGGATACTTTGTCTGCCAAGTTGTTGCTCCCTGGCTTACAAGCATACTTGGAAACCTTGAATTTCGTGACAAATTATACTGTCTTGAGTTTCTATTTCTTGCTTAGGTATCCCCAAGGTATTTATGTGTGATCAATAAGATACAAACAGCTTACCCTTAACATCATTTAAGCAAGAACTCAATCCCTTCAAGGGCTCTTGAAGATCTATGTCGCCATAAGAATCTTGGGTTCTATCAGGTCTAGATAAAGTTTTTCCAATTTTACCAACGAGATCGTTCTCCTTGCTCGTTGATATTTAGTATTGTTCCCATTATGTTCTCAATGGTGCAACCCATTTATGTACCTAGGTTGCACTGGACTTAATGTGATTCTTCCATCTTCGGATGCTACTTAAGGTGATTTGCAGGGGACATTCCATATTAGTTAGAAATTCACAGTCTCTCAAGGTCTAGATCATTGAGCACAACTTTATTACAATGGAGGCTATTTGATTTTTGGATTTCATGTGCCAATAATTTACATCTAAATCAGATCCCAAAGTGATATTGTTGTATATGCCACCTTGAAATTTTGACAAATATGTCGTAAGTCTTTTGAGTTCTTGGTCTATTAGAAAAAGCGGGGTCTTTGCCAACCATATGGCTAAATTAGAAAAAGAGATGTTGCCTGAGCTTCAACAAGTCTCAATGATAGTTTCCTATTGAAGATTGTTGCTACACTATGAGCATTTATTGTTTGTATTGATTCAATTTTTGGGGCAACAAGATGTTGAGGAAGTTAGTGATATATGAATATTTGGTTTAATGAAGTTCAACAGTTAAATTTTTACCCACGCACTATGGAGCTCATCACCTCATCAACTTATCAATTTGAAGCATGTTTTAATCACAAATGACATTGAAAAAATTTGTTAATCTCTCAGTGCATTTTACATCCTGGTTGTAAGTGGGAATGATTTATCATTTTTTGTAAATGTGCGATGGTTCATGGATATGAGTACTAGCTTTGGTCCATCTAAACCATGGTTTGATATGCATCTTTGGATTGCAAAACTCCAGAATATATATCTTGATCTCACACAAATGGCCATAAAATATTTAAACTGGAGATATAAAACTTAAGCTTTGCAACCTCCCAGGTTTAGGTGGGTCTGCTCTAGTTACTAGTCTTTCGGTTTTGTTATTTTATTTACTTCCAAGGCTGTCACTCTTCCAAGTCTTTTCCTATATAGTTTTGATTGTGGAGGTTGTATAGGATGAATAGAGAATAACACTACCAAGAGAGAAGTTGGGTAAATATTAAATAAATCTCTAATCTAACCACAGAACAATGAGGAAGTTAGAGCCATACAAAGAAAAAAACAATCCTTGCACTTCCAAGATCTTAGTTAGAAGTGTAACTTTCAAGTTCTCTTCAACTCACATAGGATTCATCAGTGCCATGCATAATCAGTTAAATTCAAAGTGTTAAAAGAAAAATGAACAGATAAATTAATACAAAATTTGAAAAGCCAAATGAACATGTAAAAGGGAGCTTAAGGTTTTACTGGTTAATTAGGTGTTTGTTAGATACCTAAGTTGATGGAGGGAATCATTGTCAACCGAGTTTCTTGTGTAATGGAGGGCTTGGTTCCTATTGTACAGTTCACTCTGCACAAGTATATGTAGAAATGGACAAACCCCACCTGCTTATCATTAGACCATACTTGTTCCTTCTCCTATGAAGCTCCACTATATTCTAGAACATGTTTTGGATGAGGATGCATGCTTCTAGATCAACTACAATGTCATTTTCTTTGAAACATCATCTTTAATACCAAGAAATTAATTTTTGAATGAGCTCTTGAAAGGCAAGCCGATAGTGTTAAATGTTTGGGACTTTGGTCCTTTAAAGGACGGAAATACGTTTAAAACTAACAATTTTCATGTTGCTGACCAATCCAGTTTCCATGGCTAATAGGTTCCCATCATCTTGATCTTTCTCAATCAATATGTTGTGTATCTCTCCAACCATAAGTTTTGTTATTACCTTGCATGTGATAAAGGATTCAAAGGCCCTAGTTTAGTTAATGCTCTGTGTAAATTGTTCAAAGTTCTTTGTCATTTATTCAATATTTAGCATAAGTAAAAATATTCAGTTTTCAGTACACTTTTATGCATATTCAGATGAGTTTGTACAATTGGTGCAAATTGGACATTTAGATATGGGATACCCTAATGTACAACCACCTCTCTTTCCTTTCCTTTCCTTCCTGACTTGCAACCGCATTCAATTCTTTCCAAGGTCCACCTAGTAGCCCCACCTGAAACAACATGTATGTCCCCAGAATGAAACTCATCGGGCTTGTGAGATATGAAGGACCAATAATATGTAGCTATCTTTGTCATTAGTCTCCAAAATTCTTGCTCCTAGAAAGTAGGAGAACTACCAAAAATATCAAGTGCTCGAAATCTTACAAAACTCAATGTGTAGCAGGTTCTGATCAGTGTAAAACCTTGGATGTACCTATAACAAGACTGGCATGATGAAACTATGCATCATTAATAACTGCATATTTAAAATAAATGTTGTTTTCATGGTTTGATGTAACTATAAATGTGATATGCAGATAAAACATCCAAAAAAGAGTGATTGTATGCATCTGTTGATCGAATCGCGACCTCGCAGTCGACAGGGATCCACCAACTGTCAACCCATACCCCAGTCTTCTTGAGCATCGGCCCGGGTAGGGTTGAGCCCGCCCAGCAACACCCGCAGAGCGAATGAGGTCTCACCCGAGGCATCCAGGAAGAGCAGACGAAACCATGTTTCCGTCGAGGGAGGAGGCAAGTTGTGGCACTATCGTACTAGCAGCAATTCCAAACATTCATCATGAAGTTCTAACACATCGCAGCATTTAACATTACCAGAAACAGAGATTGCATATTACTTTAATCGCAGCATGTTCATGTGGACAGATAACATATTATCGCATCATTCACATTATAGCAATAGAAAACAGATAACTGCATTAAGAATAAATAACATGAACATCCAGCAACATTACACATAGATTGCACCAAATCATCATCCTTATATTACTTCGGCAAACCAAAAGAAGTACATAAACATCCGCATTATCTCTGTCAATCTCCGCATATATCAATTTTCTCCTCTCCTCTCTATCCACACCCCTCTAACACTTACAATTCTCATCTATTTATAGGCTTCCGCCACTTAGAATACTTGTCCACTTTCCTAACCGACACTATGGACAATCTACTAACTAACTTGGTCTAATAACCCAAAAACCTGCATACTGCAGTACAATGACTCTATATTACAAAATATGTGGTCCAAGTTACCCAAAACGCGCCAAGTGCGGTATCCTTTGGCCCAAAATTCTCCTTTCGTTCCTTCATCCAACGTGTCGCAGCGTTAGCAGTACCGTGACCTTTCCTCATCAAACCGCCTGGCAATAGGCCCCCAACACAATCTTGTGGCTCACCCTCGAGCCACGTCAACTGCATCTGTTCTTGCTGTCTCACGAATTTTTGTCCCTTTCGTTCTGCTGTACAAATCCTCGGCTACCAATTCTGTAAGCCCTCTTCGAGAAAAGGCAATCCCTTTTGTGCGATCAGGGATATTGCGAACTCATCCTCCAGTCGCGTGGAATCATGCAAACTGAAAGAGAAAGAGCATGAACAGTACCAAGGGGTGAGAACGGCGGATGACTCTGGCACATCTGTTTCGCACCAGCATCTGTCTTCTATAGAGGTCAGGGAGCTACCACCCCAACCACTTTGCTGATCAAAACTGGCACAACCCTTCGAGCAACTACTGCATACTGAAACATACAGGACCGGCTAAGGTTCCATTTCACTGTCGACACATCCCACAGCCGCCCTGGCACCGACCTGGGCATACATAGCATAAGTGCACCCGCGGTGTCAAGACGCTTAGGGAAACTCGTTATTCGGGCTCGCAGTGCCCCTATGGTACTACCTTAGGAAACGAAGCGGAGCATATCCACAGCCTCCTTGGAATTTCTCATGACTCAACTGACACAAAGATCAAACAGCATAACCACGCTTGGTTGGAACAACTTCTGAATGGTGGACTACCAACTTCCTCAACAAGTTATAACCGGACCCTCCTCGGTCATGATGGGGAGAATGATGCCCCGATACCTCTCATCTGTGAGTCTAAGCTGGCCAAATTCCACAATGGAGGGGGGTGACCATGCTGCCAACACCACTCGCGTGTGCCATCACGTGAACGACCCTGCTGATCATCTCGGTCCAGTGTGTCACATGCAAAACATGTCGTCGTCGTGTGTGAATCCTGCCTCAATGGTCAGGGGCAATCATATGCAGAGAGGGTGGCCTGTAATCCCTCCACTTCACCGTACTCTCCCAAAGTCATTGGATAGAATTCATCAGCGAGCTAAAGTGAAACACCATCATGATTCTCTAATCGGCAGCACAGCCTCTCCTACTGGTGCATACTATCTTTGGTTGGTGCATTATCTGTCACCAAGCAACCTGCAACAATCATCATTCATGCATCTCTCTTTTCTTTTTCTTTTTTTGAGACCTCCTACGACTCAGACAGCGCACTGCTCCGAGCCTGCATGGTAGGGGTTCAACCTATGACCATTTACCAGCTTGGGGAGCATCCCCCCATCCAATCGCTATAACTGAACCGCTCCTCCTGAAGTAATATTATTGATGCGGTAGGGACCCAGCCAATGCATCTATAACTTACCTGGATGTTTCATAAACTTACTGTCATATAGTAGTACCAAGTCACCTTGCTGAAGCTGCTTGTTTTTTATGTGGCGATCATGCCATGCCTTCTAGCGATCCTTCTCGACCCCTTGATGAAATCCAGCAATAAACCGATCTTCTTCGAGCTCCACCAATTGTGCTAGACGCTCGTCCAATGCTGCAACATCATCCATGCTGGTGGTCGCCGCAATTCGTTAACTCAGGACAATGTACTCCATAGGCATAATTGCTTCCTTTCCATAAACCAGGTTAAAAGGTGTCTGACCAGTCAGCCTTTTATAGGTGGTGCTATAAGCCCACAGCACCGCTGGAACTTTCAAATACCAATCGTCGCGGTTTGCATTGCACACCTTTGTCAACACATGCTCCAATACCATATTGAATTCCTCTACCGTCCCATTCGCCTATGGGTGATAGGGTGTTCTCTTTTTGTGTTGAATCTACAATTCCTCTGTCAATACGCTGATAGTGCGGTTGAGAAAATGGTTTCCTTGATCACTTAGCAAAATATTAGGGAAACCGAACCGAGTGATAATGTGGTCAAACAAGAACCAAGCAGCCATCGTTGTGGAACAATCAACGACAAGGGCCGCCTCCACCCATCGGGTCAAATACTATATCACTATGATAATATACCAGGCACCTGTATGCTTCCCTGGTGGATTGATCGGCCCTACAAAATCCACAGCCCATTTCTCAAATGGTTGTAATGTTAATTGAGGGAGTAGCGGCATCTCATCGTGTCTGGATGGTTTGCCAGTTCGTTGACAAACATTGCAAGACTGGGCATAGTCTGTCGCATCATTATGTAATGTCAGCCACCAAAGCCCTGCATGCAACACCTTCCGGGCAGTCGCCCAACAGTCGTAATGTACTCATACGACTCCACCATGTGCCTCATCTAATATCCGCGCCTGCTCATGTGGCAAGACACATCTACGCAAAATCTCATCAGCACCCAACTTATACAACTCTCCCGCGATCAGTTGAAAGTATGCAGCCTTGACGACCAATTGCTTCTTCTGTGAAGTGGTAAAGTCATCCAGTGCAGTGCCGGTCACTAAAAACTGAAGAATATCATCAAAGTAGTGATCGGAAGCGGTTACATGGAACAGCTGGGCATCCGGCAACCCATCTTCAATATTAGTCGGCTCTTCCCCTGTGTCAATATGTGACAAATGGTCTGGTCCAGCATTCAATCGCCCCGGCTTCACAATGACTTCGAAATTGAACTCCTGAACAAAATTAGCTATTGGAAAATCTTCCCCCCCAACACAGGCTTATTGACCAAGTATTTTAATGCAAAATGATCAGTAAACATTTTAAAATGGCCACCCAACAAATAATGCCTGAATTTCTGCAACGCGTAAACCATGGCCAGGCCTTCGCGTTCTGTGGTAGTGTAATTGCATTCTGCCGATGACAGCTTGCGACTGGCAAAATCTATAGGATGATCAATGTCACCTTCGCCTAGTTGAGCCAATATAACTCCTAATGCAACTGATGAAGCATCAACGTGGACATGGAATTCCTTATTCCAGTCTCGAAAAACCAAAATTGGAGCCGACGCCATCTTCACTTTGAGTGTTTCAAAACTTTCCTGACATTCTGGATTCCACTGGAATGCCACATCCTTTTTCAACAACTTCTCCATAGGGGCATTAATCACAGCATACCCCCTAATGAACTTTTGATAATATCCTGTGTGACCCAAGGTTGCGCGCAGCTGCTTAAACATAGTCGGCGGTTGCAACCCCAAGATAAGCGCAATATTGGCTGGATCAACCAACAATCCCTGGGTACACACAATATGACCCAGCAATATCCCAAACGGAGCACAAAAAATACATTTCTTCAAGTTTAGCAATATCTGGTGTTGTAGGCATCGCTCAAGCATTAACCGCAGGTTGGCCAAGTGATCGCGAATCAATCCATAAACAGTCCAATCATCCATATATACCTGCAGAAAATTCTGAATAAAATCTTTGAACGCGGCAACAACAACCCGGGAAAATATGGCAAGTGCATTCTTCAATCCGAACGGCATGACTGTGTACTGAAAACAACCCCACTCAATAACAAAGGTTGTCTTATGGCGATCCTCCTTGGCAATGTGAATCTGATGGTAGCCAAAGAATCCATCAGTGAAAGAGTACATCTCCTGGCCACCCACTCCTTCAAGTACTTCATCACTGAACGGGGTTGGAAAGGGATCATGCAAGCAAGCATCATTCAACTTCCGCAAGTCAACACAAATGTGTACTTTCTTGTCCTGCACCACCATAGGACTGATCCATTCTGACTCTTCCACAGGTTCGATAATACCAGCATCCATCATTTGATCAAGTTTCGCCTTGGCCTTGTCTTTATGTCGTGGATTTAGCCGATAGGGTCACTGTTGGATTGTCTTAGCATATGGTTTGATCCGCATCTCTCCTAAATCGTCCAAGATTCCCTTCATTTTGGAAAACTTCGTGGGAAACACATCTTGGAATTCATGCAGTAACTCGGTAACTTTGCTCATCATCTCATCATCCCAATAATCCCCTACGTTAGCAAACTTGGGAGTAGCTTCAGTGCCGATATTTATTTTGCAAAGCTGCAACGGCTGATTGAACGGGTTACTTCGCACAACAGGTGGTACAACATCACGACTTCCTTCGGATTCGGGAATGTTGATATTCCAGGGGTCATCATCATCCTCTGGCCCTCCACTAACGTTGAAGCACTCCATGAGAGACTGCATCTGACTATGTGTGTGCAGGTCAACAATGCATTTCACCGGAACAACCTGAAATATCACATCGCGGATGAGCTACAGGGCGTTATGGACATCTGGGTTGGCGTCCGCAAATGTGAAGGTATGAGTAAAACATATCGTCAACTCTACCCATGTTGTAATGTCATAGCGCAATTCAGCTGCAGTATACCACGAGCACTGTATCTCTTCCAAAGTGTGGACAAAAGCATGAACCCACTCGTCTCTGGGTCGCGTTACCCACCATCGTTGGCATTCCATCACGTGATCACCAGGGTCGGTTCGGCCATCGTACTTTCCAGTGTGATAAACCTCCGTATTGCCAAATCGAACCATCATCAACCTTCAACATTGTGACCATTCTTTGATAAATTTCTTATGCGTCTCCCATCAGCGTGCTGGAGCAGCCTTCAGTGCTTCCTCTAAGGCTAGCAGTCGCTATGGTTCTGGAACACGGTCTTCAAATTCTGCTACAAAAGTGTCTGATCCAGGAAACCCCTCATAGATAGGCAATGTGATCGTTTCTGTCGCAACCCGACATAAAGATTGCGTAACTAAACCGCACTTCCGGACTGAGACTTCATGCATGCGATTCTGCCAATGTTCCAATGCATCATTGGAGTCAGAAGACGCAGAACTCTCACTGCGCCACTCCAACTCACCGCGAATAGTGGGATGAATGTAATCTTCAGAAATATTAAATTCACGATCCCAGCCAGGGTGATCGTCATCTTTGACAGGTTCAACATATCGGCGTCCTTCAGCCGGATCCAATGGAGCGATAACTCGAAAATCGTGGTTCACGAAAGTCATCATTCACTTCTTAAAGTTAATTACAGCTCCACTATCATTATCCCATCCTATCCCCAACAACATAGGATAGGAGCTTCCACCGTCAACTACTTCTATGACATCAAAGTCGGCATAAGTCTTCATTCCCTCAATATCGATTGTGAACCACGAAACTCGCCCAATAGGTGTGACCTTCACATTCTTGGCCAACCGGAGCTGTACAGGGGACCAGCTCAATGGGGGACTCCCCATTTTCTGCCATGCCTGCTTGGTTAAGATGTTAACATCTGAACCAAGATCAAGAATCACATAATCAACATCATAATCCCTAATCTAAATATTCATTCGCATTTCCTTGCTAGTCTTCCTCCGTTGTAAGTAGTTTACTGCCGACTCCTGTCGTCCTTTTGGAAGTCGCTACAGCGATCCCTCAATCTCAACCAAGGCAACCGAATCTCGTGCCAAGGACAGACAACTTTCAAGGAACTTCTGCAGTATTCCTGGTGGTGGTCGATCAGCGTCTAATGAAGCATCAAAGATAGGTGGCATATCACAAACAACAGCCTTATCACGATCTTTCTTCAAAGTGCGACATGCCTCCATGAACGTTTCCCATTCCGCATCAATATCGAAATTCACCATCTTTTGACTAGGGAAGCAAATGAGCAATCGCGAACCATCTTCCCTAGTCGTTTTACATCCACGAGTGACAACAGCCACCGAAGCATCTTGTGGTCTCGGTTATGCAGAAATAGTCACAATATTAGCACCATGTTCCTAGTTCTGTTACAGATTTCATAGTTGATTTACATTCGGGTTGGCGTTCGGTGGTGGTCGCGGAGGCTAGTGCTGAACTGGTTGCTTCACCGGGTTCTACACTGGTTGGTGTATTGGGTTCTGTAGCTATGGAGTGTTTCCAACCTGCCATCTGGAAATCAACTGTGGACAATTCTTGACTATATGATCATTACCAGAACAAAACATACACTGATTCTGTAGCAGTGGGAAATCGCGCTGATAATGCCCTTATACCGCACAGTGGTAACATTGAACAAGTCCTCGACCACCTCGTCCTCCTCCTCCATGACCAAATCCACCACCGCATCCGCCCCTGTAGTCTCCCCGATAGTCGCTCTGCTGCTGATACTAAGGTTGGTTAAACTACTGTTGCATAGGTGCTAGCAGCATCCCTTGCCCTTATGGTGCATATTGTGGTTGTTACACATACTAAGGCTACGGGGGTTTACCGGTGTATATTGCGGTACGAATTGCTGCAGTTGCTGCTGCTACGATACAAACTGCATCTGTGCTTGAGGCATCAGCTGAGCTACCTGCGGTTGTAGCTGTGCAGTACGCTGATCATCTTTGACATAGAATGCATCACACATTCTCTCCTGTAGCAACCCATATGCACGACAATCCTTTTCATCATGTCCTACCGACTTACAGAAGGTGGAATACAAATTCTACGGAGTTGTGACCATTTTCTGCATATACGGGCAACTATCATGACTATGCCCAAACACCAAACAAACACGACACCACGGCATGCTTCCGCTATTCAACAGGTTTGGTGCACCTGACACCAAATAATTATGGAAATCCGGACAACCATCTTTTGTATGCCCTTCTCTTCGGAAGCGCGTACACCATACTTCATCATGTGGTTCTTTTTTCTTCTTTAAATCTTGCAACTGTATAGTCAAGTTAGTGAGTTGTGTCTGTATTTGCGACATCCCAACTGCATTATCACCAATCGGGGACGCCTCCAACCACATTGCGATCTCTAGAGCCTCACTAGGCATTGAAATGTTTTGTCGCATCAGCGACATCCGAATATGGTGTAGCAATGCTGCAATGAACCATTCTTTATGTTGGACAACGCTCATGTCAAAACTAACCTTGGTCATTAGCGTTTTGAATCGCTGGTCGAAATCCCATACCATCTCATTGGGATACTGCTTAATTTCCTTTAATTCAATAATATACTAGGCCTCTGACTTAGGCCGTCTAAATTCAGCAATCAGCCCATCCCGAATCTCATTCAATGACTTATCTGGAGTCCTAGTAGGGACTAAGACAAATTTCATGAACCAATCTAATGCATGACCTCGCAGCGTCGTGGCCAACTATCCCTTCTTAACATTGTCATCAGCGATCTGTTTCACGGTCCAGACCGCTTGACACAAAAACCAATATTGCTCTGGATTATCTGTCGCACTGCCATGGAAGAATGGTAGCTTAGCATCTTCGCCCTCCATCTTGGGCCTTCTTCCTCCTGTCGCTACACTACTACTACCAATTAACTTTTGCGGCGTCAACGTACTCGGCGGTGTCGAAGTAGTTTTCCTTGCTGGTTGAGAGCTAGTGAGCCTCTATCCTAGGTGTAGTTTGGTCGTCCCTATCAGGACTGTGAGGTTGCTTCATCCCATGTGGTCTTCCTTCACGGTCTTGCAGTCCGATCGCAGCAGGACCTTCTCCTATCCTCTGCCTCTTTTCCTGTCAAAACCTTGCTCCTCCCCTCGTAAGGCCACTTTCTTCCTCAGCTTCACTCACAATCTCCTCATGGTATGCACCCATCTACCTCTTTACCATTTCATGCACCATTCCCCAACAGTCATGGTACCCACGGCCTCCGCCCACCAAGCTGTCTACTAATCAAGGTGCATCTTTAATATGCCTTTCTCGTAGATTAGCATCTTAATCGACAGTTGGAGTGATAGAAAAAACCTTCCCCTCAGTCTGTCAAAGAAGTATCTTTCAACTTCACTCTAGGATTTCTTCGTATCAACCACAAATTCCGTAATGTATCCTTCCAAGATGCTATCAAGCCAAACCTCGACAGCCCGTGATGCCTTATTATCAACTTTCTGCAATTCTTGAATCAGTTCCGGGGTCCAGGTCGTCGGCTCACCACCCTAGAAATTCCTCTTCTGAAAGGTCAGTTTTTACAACCATTCATACAAAATGACGGGGAATTCACAGAAAAATGATTCATGCGGACCGTCATGAATATATCTTCCCACCCACTGATCTACCGTAAGTCGTGTGTTCCGACTTTCTTCTTCAATGAACTCCTACAACCTCTGATTGAACCATTTTTCTATCTCTGGCTTCGTCGGGTGCCACAACATGGCCTCTTCCTACTTTGCACACGGTCCTGGCAATGGAACCATTTGTTGACCGAATCATGACCTCACAGTCGACAGGGATCCACCGACTGGCAACCCATACCCCAGTCTTCTTGAGCACCGACCCGGGCAAGGTTGAGCCCACCCAACAACACCCGTAGAGCGGATGAGGTCTCACCCAAGGTGTCCAGGAAGAGCAGACGGAACCATGCTTCCGTCGAGGGAGGAGGCAAGTTGTGGCACTATCGTACTAGCAGCAATTCCAAACATTCATCGTGAAGTTCTAACACATCGCAGCATTTAACATTACCAGAAACAGAGATTGCATATTACTTTAATCGCAGCATGTTCATGTGGACAAATAACATATTATCTCAGCATTCGCATTATAGCAATAGAAAACAGATAACTGCATTAAGAATAAATAACATGGACATCCAGCAACATTACACATAGATTGCACCAAACCATCATCCTTATATTACTTCAGCAAACCAAAAGTAGTACATAAACATCTGCATTATCTCTGTCAATCTCCGCATATATCACTTTTCTCCTCTCCTCTCTATCCACACCCCTCTAACACTTACAATTCTCATCTATTTATAGGCTTCCGCCACTTACAATACTTGTCCACTTTCCTAACCGACACTATGGACAATCTACTAACTGACTTGGTCTAATAACCCAAAAACCCGCATACCACGGTACAATGACTCGATATTACAAAATATGTGGTCCAAGTGACCCAAAACTCACCAAGTGTGGTATCCTTTGGCCCAAAATACTCCTTTTGCGTCTTCATCCATCGTGTCACAGTGTCAATAGTACCGTGACCTTTCCTCATCAAACCGCCTGCCAACAGCATCACATATTAGAACAACTTCCAAGCTAAATACAAATGTGCACTCCACATTTTAAATCTCATACATGTTATAATACATATAAAAGCAGGTTTCAAATGTAACCCTGAAACTCTTATCCCAATGTATGAATTCTTGAGTAAGAGAATGGATTAAAAACTATACATCTAGTGATAAAAAATTTTAAAATAAGACTACTGCAATGCTGTGATTGACAGTTCACTGCTATTGTAAGTTCTGGAGCAGGTTATTTCAGGATTCTTTGATCCTCGTTACAATCATAAAAGGGCCATCTCCATTTTCAGGCCTAGAAATGCCACTCTTCCAAAGGATCTTCTTGCACAAGACAACAAAAAATTCATTCCACTTCTCATTTGCTTGCTGGCCAGATGTGTGCCAAAGAGGTTGTTCAGTCCTTGTAATATGACATGAATACTCATTGCTGTGAAACACTCCTCCAAGGATCTATCACCAAGCACATACATTGTGATCTGTTTGGAGATCAGCATTAGGATCTACACCATCAATTTGTGCAGTTGTTACAGGTCTAAAAATATCTATACATGGTATGCCATTTCTACGGTTTAGACTAGCCCCTAAACAAGTCTGAAGATAGGCTAGGTCTATGTCCTTCAAGCAGATCAGAAACCAATCATCAAGTTGTTTTCATCTTCAAAAGAAAGAAAAAACCCTCCTACATAATAAAATATTCCCCAACCAATTGACTCTTCCGCTCCCCCTTAAGAAACACCTTTACACCTCAGGAACATGAACTGGAACAGCAAAAGAGAGCACTCAAGTGTTAAGTTCCAGCACATTTGTGATTATATTCTTGGATTAAGGTGGACTTGTCCAAAGCCCAGCTTGATTGGTTTTAAACTGACAGTTTGTGGAAACATCAATGTTGGATTTAGCATCAATGGTTCATGAGTACGTTGGCCATATTTAGTACCTCGTTCCAAATATATGAAGATACATTTATTCCAACTTATTACTATAACTTGGTCACAAGTCATTTTGGATTCATGACAATTCTATTGTATATTGACCAATGACTAAGCATGAACATGAAAATGTAATTTTAAAACCTCATAAGTAAATCATCACTACTAAAGAGAGGTAAACTATTCTTCAAAAATATGGAGACACATTTACAATAGAAAACATATTTATTCTGCTAAACAAAAGGATCCATTTTATATTAGATTAGTGGGAAATGTACATAGGATTACAAAATGGTGGGATCCTTTTAGTTTGGTAGGAGGATCCCAAACTTCCATAGTAATGATACATGTTCCTTCTATTCAATCTCCTCCTCAAAGTTGCTGCAAATTCCTCATGAATTGACCCACTCTACAACAAAAAAGAAATTTGAAATATTCTTGTCTATGTTCTTTTGCGGACGGTATGCAAACACCAGCAACAAAATACCATTGGAAGTAAACCAGCAGATGGAAGCAAGAGGGGTCGTCTTTGTGCTACTTCTTCCTAGAGAATACCATATGAAGCTGCCAGAAATGAGAACCATGCATTTTCATAGCATTTTCATGCAAAGACATGCCCAGATTACTTGGAAATGCTGTATCAACACCTTATTTGTTGAATGATGTAGTATCTTTGTTCTGACAACAATTTTTCATTAAATACATCACAAGGACATGAGAATCATCAAATTGATGCACACAGAGCTGTGACAGTTGGGTGTATCTTTTTCCATCTAGACAACTTTTTTCGAAACTTTTGATTGGAGGATAGGATAGGGCTAAAACATGCCCAAATTTGCTTCTGAGGACTTCTTGGAGAGAAATCTGTTGTCATTAATGTCTGTTAGATGCTCAGAACTGCTATTAAAACATCCATAACTGAATTTTGTCCCTTTTGCAGCATGAAGATGAAAAGGGATTGATTTGGCATGCTAGGCACACCCTTTATGCGTTGATTGTTGATCATCACATTCTAGGGCTGCAATCAACCCAAAAACTTACCACAACTTACTGGGTCTGATCTACATATCTTTTTGTTCATTCGACAAACTGTACTTTTCCTTCCATTCAACTTTAGCAAGGCAAAATTAACCCTTGAAGAGTGATTGAGATTCACACGTGGACACCTTCACAAAATGGGGGGTAACACTTTTGTTGATTAATGACAACATCCCAATGATAATTGTTTGAATTCCAACCACTGATGCAAGTATTGCAACTCTTAGTACTGGACACTATACAAGCTCTGCAGAGTATTTATACAATATTATATTATTTGATTCATTTTGTCAAAATAAAGACATTTTTTTCTAAAATGAGCTAATGCAACAAAATATTAATAAACATATAATGACCATAGGAGTAAATGTACCTGGAACATACACATACAAACCAATAGCATAGTTGTTCACCCCATAATGGTTGTTTTGAGAGATAAGCTGCTTGACTCATATAAGATAAAATCAAAAAAGGATGAATGACAAAAGTGAAAGCAATTTGCAGTTAAACAGTCATCCATAACTTGTAAGTCATCCATGCCTTTAGGTCAACTATTTTCTATGAAAAATTGTCCTTAAAGAACAAGGTGGAATATGTACTTACCATATATAGATTTAAAGTAATTCTTGAGTAATATCTTCTTCCACAACCCATTTTTTACCCTTCCTTGTTATTTTTGAACGCCATTCTGTACAAGCATTTCTACCTTTAGATTGTTCCCATGTATCACATTTTTGTCTTATATGTTCCTCCCTTATCCATTCTTCAACTAAGTCTTCACTAGAATTGTCTACTTCCTGAGTAAACCTTGATACAATGCGCCTATAAAACATCTGAAACATTTGAACAAGTGGATTTAAAAGAGTTGATCCACCTCCATGTTGAGTACTTTTATGATATGCTACCCTTGCTTGCTTATGAGACTTTTCCATTCCTTGGGTATTCCAAATTCCTAAGCTACCATACTCCTTAACAAACCATGGTGCGTGGGCATAAAGTATGTGCTGCCAACATAAAAAAAATCAATTAAATTTGGTAATCAAAATGACATAATAAAGAGTATCGAACATGATGCAAGGAGAATAAAAAAATGAGACCTACCATGTAATGTGTGATCTCATTTTCTCCCCATGCCTCAATCATTTCTTTTGTAAAATGAGTAACTGCTTCAGTGAAGGCCATATCATCCCCCTTTTCAAATTTCTCCTTGTCCATTAATGGAAACAATGCAGAGAGTGCCACCCAAACTTTTTTTTTTCTTAATGTAGATATGCATTATCAATTCGATCATCCTCTACATCAATAAGGTCCTTATAAATTTTCCACTGACCTTTCCCTGATAATTTGACATCTTTTATAAAGTGTCTTGCTTTAACCCCACCTATGGATGGTTTAGAAGGAACATTACCTCGAGCCCCTGACAATTTTGTATCTTTACAAATTTTTACATTACCTCCATGTAAACCAGCATTAGAAAGAACCTTCTCAATTGTTTCAATTGAACTTTGAGCAATTTCTTGCGGCCTCTTATTCCAAGCAAATAGAATAGAATTGTACACTAATTTATCAACAATTCTCACAAACCCATGTAGTGTACATATATGTACTCTTGTAAGTGGTATAGGTAGTATGGGATCCATATTTTTATCCATCTCATCTCGATTTGGAGCGATGTCCTGTTTACAACTCATAATCCCATTTGACCACCCACCACTTGGTAATTTTTCTTTTTTCCTTGTGTGCATACAATAAATGCAACTATGCTTTGCATTAGCACCATGGCCAACATTATACATGCACTTTAATGTTTTTAAATCAGCTGCTAGATGCCATTCAACTTCATATGAACCATAACCATCAACCTCAAGCTTTTCTCCCATTCTATGTGAGGCGATTGTTGTGGATATTGAAGTTTGATAAAAAAACCCATTTTAATGTTTCATGAGTCTCCTTAGAAATGCGAAACAACCCCAACCACCATATGTGATTCTCAGATTGGACAGAAAAATATTTTTTATCAGTTACTTCAATATTAGGATCCATGGCCTTATTCATTAATGTAACAGAAATTCTTTCATATTTATCATTATTGATGAGTTCCATCTCATCCAATTTAATGACAAAAAACAATTTTCCTTTTGTTTCCTCCATAGAAATATCATAGAATTTTACCATAGCTTGTAAGGTTTTTTCTAGATCTAACCATAAGTTGTTCTTTGGATTTAATATAACAATTTCATTTTGACTATTTTTTTTTCCACCCTTTTGTTTTATCTCCTTCTTTGCTTCTATATGATCCATGTCACCCATGAGGTCAACAATTTTTCTATTACTTCTTGTACGAGCATTTGCTATATGAAAAGGACGAGGAATGACAACTTTAGTGATTCCTGCGTTTATTAATCCTTCTTGTAAGCATTTGAAGAGTGTTTGATAACCTCGTCTACTGATCACGTATCATCACAAACACTTTGGACTTTCTCTACATTCATGGACTCCGCTATTTGATTTATCACTTGATCAACAAGGGTTTTTCTAAGGGAACTAAAACGAGGTTCTCTTGATTGTTAATGTCCACCCTATTTCTCTTGAGGTAACCCTATTTATCTTGAGGTTCTCATGATTGTTAATGTCCACCCTATTTCTCTTGAGGTTCTCTTGAGGTAACCCTATTTCTTCCTCCAAACGGTGTTCTCTTGGTTGTTTTCAAACTGTGTGTTAAAATAGAAACCTTAGATTTCAAGTTGTCCACCTCTTTACTAAGACATTGTCTCTCTTTAACAACTCTAGATTTTTCTTTAAGGTTGTTCACAAGATTTTGATTGTTCAAGGAGATGGTTTGTCATAAACTCATATTTTCATTATTTGCAACCAAATTTATATTCTGAATTTGATTAATGCTTTCAACCAACTTGTAGTTTTTGTACTCCAAATCGTAGATTGTTTTGTGCAAATTATTGACCTTCTTCTCAAGATGTTTAAAATTTTCTTCTATATTTTCACAATAACCTAACAATCCGTTCTTTCCATTACACAAAAACTTCACTAGTTCTTTTACATTTTTAAATTTTGGGCGAGAATTTGTTATAGGATCTATTGGAAATAGTTCTCCCTTTACCCATAAGTCAATGTTTTTTGCCCCGTCTATTCTTCTTTTGTTTTCATCTGCACCATATATTTTAGGACTATTTCTCTTCTATAATGGTGCCATATTTTGATCCACCTGAATCATAATAGTGTATTTCTTTCCTTTATTTGACGTTTTTTCTAGATTTTCCATTTAGCACAAAACTAGACCTGCAATTACAAGTAGAATGAAACAATAAATTACGAAAAACATATAAAATATAAAAACATAACAATTTAAATACTAAATCTGCAATGACGATTTAACATGGTAATTTGAGCATGAGTACTAATTCTAGAAAATGACGATTTTGATGTTTGTATGTCAATCTAACATCTATTTAACATGGTGGGGAGTGCACTTGTTGATATGTATGCCAAAAATGGAAGCATATAGGATGCAAAAGAGGTGTTTGGTAAAATGGTTGAACGAAATGTTGTATCCTGGAATGTAATCAGTAGGGATGCGACCTTTGAAGAATAGATGGTTGTCAGAAAAGGTAGAGGGGTCTATCCTGGAATGATGAATGCTTGTAGATGTGCACTCTAAATATCAGCATGGGGTCTATAAATGTTAATTAAGCCGCAAGTAAATGATGTTGCATAAGTTGTATTAGAGCTAGTTCAACTCTGGGAAGGGAATAATTACAGAGTAATTAGAGATCCTTTTAACTCCTGTAGAATTGTTTCGTGAGAATGTTCCTGTAGAAATGTGGTTGTGGAATACTTGAGAGGAGGTTGTGCAATAGGATTGGTGGAGGACAAGTTATGTAGATAGATCCTATATTAAGTCCTATAGATGGTAGTCATATTAATGACTACTAAGCAACTTGAGAGAATAACACCATAGAAGAGGAGCAACCCAAGGAGGTGCAGTGAACCAAGAGTTGGAGTACTAGTCATCGTGAGTAGTGGCGCATGTGGCCTTTGAGGAGGTGAGCTTGGAAAATGGAGGTTTGCTAGTTAAGAGGTTTTGTAGAAGGCGCAATGAGGTTTTGGTGATTTTGAAGTTTCTAAGAGTGGTACCATGGGAATGAAACATCTAAAAAATTAAATAAGATGATTGCTTGATAAAGAGAAAGTGAGGAAAAGTATGCAAATGGAAGAAGATTGCAAAGACAAGATATTGCATATGTTGTCGAAATATGGGTGCAAAGAAAAGAAATGTTAACCAGAATGAAGCTGAAGATAACAAGGAAATGAAAATAAGAATGATGTTTGAAATTGTCGAAGTAGTAGAGAAGAATTCTCAGAAGAAGAGGTTTCTAGAAGACAAAAAATTTGAAGATTGCTTGATCAAAGCATTAATAGAAATATTGAATGTTCTGGAAGGAAACTAAAGCAAGAATCTTGTAGAGAAGTCCAAAGTTGAGAGGACACATTAGGTGTCAATAATGAAGAAAATAGACTTGGCCAGGAAACCTCCAAGGATTGAAGAGGTCAAGAGGGATGAATAAAATCCTAGTTTGAGCACTAGTGAAAGTGATATAATAAGAGTAGAAGGGCCCATGATAGTATGTTGGCCTAAAAAAGAGGAATCTAATGTTGAATGTGTACTGGAGATGTCGAGAAAAATGACTAGAGAGGCCTTGAAACCATAAGTTATTTGGAGAACTCAAGACTTCCCCAAATCATGTAATGATGTTGTTTTTGCAAGTGTAAAAGAAAGCAATGAAGAAGACAACCTTGCAGGTCATGATGTTATTGATGATACAAGTGATGGATATGGTAATAGGAGAAGTGAGATTCGTGATTCAAGGAAGGATGAAGACACTCAAGAAGAAGTTGCAGAAGATAACCTCACATGTTATGCATATTTAGATGACAAGGAGAAAATTACTATCCAAGAATTGCCAAGTGAAGAACTTGGATTTTTTGGGATCGAGATTGGGGGGAATAGGGTTTTGAAACCCTCGTGATGGAGGAAAATCTGCGGTGGGTTTGTTTCAAGCTCAGGCTTGCCAATTTTTGGGATGATTCTTGGAACCAACTCCCCAAACTTGGATCAGACCCCAAATGGCAGGACATTAGAACCTGTGGGTTGGCGGAAGGAAAAATCAAAGTCTGTCACTACTGGACTAATCAACCCTTGGAGATTCAAAGGACTTGGTTAGATCAATAATGGTGGAATAGGTTAACTAATGAGGAGGACTGCAAAGCTTTCGGATGTACTCTCCAAGAGAGATACATCCGTAGAAGAACATGCCTAGTCAAGTTAAGGTGGGGATACAAGCAGAAAGGTGTTTTTAGCATTAAGGAAGCCTACAACTTAAGAATCAATAGTGAGTAAGTGGATGAAGCTACATGGAGGAAACTTTGGAAGATGAACCCTTGGCCAAAAACGGTGATTTTATGTTGGTTAGTGGTTTGGCAAAGAGTCTTAACAGGCGAAAATATTAAGAAAAGAGGCATTCAAGGTCCCTCATGATGCCCCTTGTGTAAAAATAGCAAGGAAACCTTGGCACATCTTCTGGATGATTGTGCTTTCTCCTCTTTTTTTCTGGGATAGAGGTGATATGCTCTTCAAAAGATGTGATCGTCAACGAAGCCAACCAGACCAGACTCTCAGAACTTGGAATGATCAAGCATTTAGCAACCCAATTCTCTCCCTGATTTGGCAAGATGTTTCCTGGGATGGTTTGTTGGAATCTTTGGAAAGAAAGAAATGAACGCATCTTCAGGGACAAGAGTCATCATGAATAGGATGTGTGGAAAAAATTGGTCCGTAATATCCAAGAAACCATCAGAAGTAGGCAGTGAACAGATACTAATAAAGATCTCTCAGAAGACGAAGCACGTATTGTTGTTGGTTGGGGCCTGGGACGCAATGATCTGAATGGTTTACGTAGAAAAGACAAGGTTTGCAGACCCAATAGTCCAATTTTTTTGTCTCCGCCTGCAATGAATGAGTTCAAATTGAATTTTGATGGTGCATCTCGTGGTAACTCGGGAATTGCATGGTTTGGAGGCGTTTGCAGAATTGCCAACGGGGACATCCTGAAAATATTTTATGGTTATCTTGGTCATGACACTAATAATTCTGCTGAGTTGGATGGCCTAATATAGGGTCTCCAGTTGATTGTCGATAATGGTTGGTTCCTAACAATTATCGAGGGGGTGCTCTTAATATATTTTAATGGAGGATGTACGTCTTTGGTAGCGGGCAGGTACTGTTCAGAGATGGAAAGTTATCACCCTACCAGTGCAATCATGGCCCCTAAGGATTTTTATCCGATGGTTTCTCGATGTGGGGATCACTGCTTTTGTTGATGTGACTTCGTTCTCTTCCGTTTCGTGGCTACTATTTTCCCCGGGGTGCCAACCAGTTTGTGGGTAGTTATTGTTTGCCCCTCGGACTATTTGTTGTCTCCTCTAAAGTGTAGTAGGATGGCCCCCAAACGTGATGTTAATAAGGTTGTGGGGCATGGTTCGTCCTCGTTCAACCTAAAAGGTAAAGGCAAGGTTGTTGAAGTGAAAGGTCGTGGTCTTGGTCGAGTTAGGCAAGCCCAACCTCATACGTAGTCCGTGGCCAGCTTTTTCCGCTACCGCATCCCTATAATTATTTGGGATGACATAGACGAAATTAAAAACAACTCTGGGAAGAAGTGCAGCCTATTCCATTTCATGAAGTTAAGAATGATGTTGAAGATTGGGTAGTGTATCCTGGAACTACGGCGGGGAGGGCTTCAGCTTATGACCGTATGATCATTCCCTAGTAGGGCTACCATGGATTTGTTGAAGTCCTAGCAGGGCTTCCATAACAGTAATTAGGCCCTATGGGGATTCCACTGATTGTTTGTAGCTTACCAAGGTCTGTTCCAGTCATCCGAGGGTTTGACCATTCCCTAGTAGGGATACCGTGGAGTTGTTGAAGCCCTAGCAGGGATGCCATAACAATAATCAGGCCCTAGAGTACTGCCACTAGTTGTTTGAAGGTTGACATCACCAATTTCATCAAGGATCAAGGCTGCCATTATTTTGTTAAGGGATGATAAAGGGATGATGCCATCAATATCAGGGCTGATGTCATCTCAGGGCTTGCATCTAGGGCTTCTTTCACCTATAGCAGTCTTCAGTGGGCTTCTTTCAAATTTTAGTGAGTTCTTTTTGTTTCTCTTAGCATGTAACAAGCCCTAGGGGATTCATTGTAAAGTCTGCTTCAATTTTGCTCATGTAAAATTTAGTCATATCATATTTATGTAATATTATTCTTGTTGGGGTTTTATTCCTTTAACAAATAACCCCAAGGTAAAAATCTTGTGCCTATTGTGTTGATTGATAAGTGGTGAATGTTTTAGTCTTCAAGTGTATTTTCTAAAACTTAAAATCAGTATATTGTTCTGCTACATAACCATATCAGATTTGCAAAAATATAAAAATTTAACAAAAACCAATTATGACAAGAGATGCTTGCTATATGGCATGATTTGACTATATGTGAGAGTATTTGATGGGACAAAAATTCATGGTGAAAACTGACCATAACAAAGTTTAGTATTGCAATGTCCTTGTAACCAAAATGGGTATTCACTACCACTACACCAAATACTGAGAATATTTAATGTTAAGACTGTATAGAGACCATGATATCATAAAGATAGGAAAAACTACTCACAGTCACACAATATGCACATAAGAGTTGGGGGCACCTGCACATCCAAGTTGGACTGCACCTACAATTCTAAATGTAGATCTTAAATTGGAGATGTTGGGTAGGGCTATCAAGGTGTATGGGAAATGATACATTTTTTAATGATGTCCTCACGAAAGAATCTAGGGTTGAGAGGACCTAACTATGAAACCCCAAGAGGGGATCTAGTATGATCTACTGAGACTCTCCTAATAGTTGAGGCTTTTGAAAAGTGCTTGGTGATGATTGGCTGGTTTCCCAAAGGGTGGAGCAAGCAACTAACCTATGCTAAGAGTCATCACTATCCAAGCTAAGTAGTGTCTTAGCTAGGGTATGTCAACTTTCAAAAAAGCAAAATTTATGGCTGGAACTGCTCCTTGTTAGAGATGCGGCAGATTATGAGGGCAGATTGTGCTTCTAAAATCTATTTTGACTAGTGTACCAATTTTTCAGAACTCCATTCTCCTAGCGCCTAAAGCAATAGCATGCAAAATAGATGTGTTGCTTCGTAGATTCCTTTGGGAAGGCGGTAGACAAAACGAAAGAAAGATTCATCTTGTAAGCTGGGAAAAAATCAGCAAGCCCTTAATGGAAGGAGGTCTTCAGCTTCGGGATGTTTCCTCCCAAAACCTTGCCCTAGGAACCAAAATTCTTTGGCATATTGTCTCCGGCAAACTCTCTTAGAGCAAAGAAGTGTTATGGAAAAAATATTTTCAAGGCTCTCGGTTGAAGTGCTTGGATAGACCCCCGAAGGTGCTCCGTGGCTCTCCAATCTTCAAACTCTGCCTTAAAGCAATTGATTTCTTCAAATTTGGCCTCACTTGGATCCCAAGTAATGGAAAAAGAATCAAGCTCTGGGAGGACTCTATTCTTGGGGATCCTCCTCTTTGTCACCAAGAAGGCCTGGAAAATATTAAAAACTAGCTTCTGTCCAATAACTTCAACTCGTTGTGGGACATCTCAGTGTGGGAAGAGGGTGAAGATCGCCAATGGAAGAAGTGGGATTTGGGAAACTAGCCTGAGGTTTTAAACAATGAAGCCAATCATTTGCTCGATTTGCTCCAAGGGAAAGCTCTGCTCAAAGTTAACTCCAGGGACAAGAGAGGCTGGGGCTCAACTTTAGGGAAGTATACTGTCACAGAAGGCTACAAGCTAATCTGAGCTTTTCCCAATGTCTTCTCTAATCCAGCCCCCCTGGAAAGCAATTTGGAGCAACAAGTGCCTCCCCAAAATTGACATTTTTATATGGACGTTGGCCCACAAGAGCATTCTTACTTTTGAAATTCTTAAAAAAAGGGGTTGGGAAGGGCCCTCCATGTGCCCTCTTTACAGATCCGAAGAAGAAACCATTGACCATTTGCTGCTCTTCTGCCCATTTGTTGTTGAGGTCTGGCAGCTTTTGGTTAGGCTTGACTCAGGCCATCCTCCTCCTCCGGCAAGCACTCTAGATCTACTGAGCTCTTGGCTATCCCACTGCTCGTTTCAGCTGAACCATAAGGAGTTACTCAAGACCTGTTGGGAGTGGCTCTCAAAATTTGTTTTCTGGAAAATATGGCTTGAGAGGAACAGGCGAATCTTTAGGGAGAAAAAAAGAACCCCTTCCCATGTTGCTCTAAAATATAGGACTTTGTTAGGGGAGACTCTAGCTTCCAGGCCCACTATCCACAACAAGACCCGAATAGATGCGGATGAGGAGCGCTGGCTCATGGCGATTGCCACGCATTACCAGCAATGCACAACTCAAATGATCACCCATAAAGAGAGCTGGGAAATCTGCCTTGAAGAGCAAGAATTCATCAAATGGATATCCAAGCTTGAGAAGCACTGCCTTTTCTTCGACGGGGCATCGAAGGGAAATCCTAGGGCAGCAGGGGGGTAAGGGATCCTCATGGATACAAATGTTATATTGGAACTGTCATACTCGTGGGGCTTAGGAACTGAAACTAATAAAAGAGCAGAAGCTCTAGCTCTGCTGCAAGGTCTCCGTCAAGCAATCTCCTGTAACGTCCCCAGCTTGACCCTATTGCATGAATATTGTAAATGATGTAAATATTGTCATTTAGTCATGGTGAGGAGCTCAAGGCCAAGGCCTCGCCACTGATTTATCGTTTTATGTATCGGCAATTAGAATAGATGCATATGGTTCTTGTGCTAGCGATGCACAATGTAACATCGGAAATCATGTAAATATGCAATTTTAATGAAAAACCCACAACCAGCTACGCAATGCAACAAAAGAGATGGGGGCATGATCTTTACAAGGAATAGGGGGGGGGGAATTATTCAAAACCTTGGGCCAATGGTGTTAATCCATGTGTCAATGGGGAAACCCATAAAAACCACCAACTACCCATTTTGTCTCATACACCCAATCATTTAATTCTTCCAAAGATTGGTTGGGGCAGTTATTTCCTTGGAAATGAAGAAGTATGGAAGCCAATTTCGTGCATGGGCAAGCCATCAGCCTGGAAATTCGTGTTTTTGCTTGTTGGGCAAGAAAACACCCACGAAATGGTGCCCAAAGCCATTCTGAACAGTTAGTCTTCTCTCATTCACGCAGGGGGAGCTAGCTGGGTCTTTCCCTACACGTTTTTCATCCAAATCCTGCATTTCTCCATGCCTGGGAGTTCGTTTTTTCATATGCAGTAGCCTGGGAGAGGAGAGCCACGTTTTGGGGACTGTATGGAGGTCGTTTTTGCCCCCGAATGTCCAAGGACGTTTTTATAAAAATGGATTGGCTTCCCAGGGTTGTTCCCCAACTTCCCATTTCGTTTTTATGGGTTCCCACGTTTTTCTAAGGTAGTTGGAAACCCCATCTCATGCATCCCACTGTGGAAAGTGTTTTCCTCATGCCCAGTAATTGAGTTTTTTGTTGTTCAGTGCATCCCGTTTTGGATTTGAACATGTGAGCAGAAGCTTCAAGAGTGGAAGAGGACAGATTTGGCTTGATGAGCCCAATGATGTATCCATAACTCCATGGTTGAGCCACTAGCCTAGTAATTCACCTCTGCCCACCTCTTAGCAGCCTGAGAAACCCAACTGCTAGTTGGCTTGGCTGATTCTGGCATATCTTTGGCTATGTGAGAGCCGGTTTCCCCTTTTTCCTTGTGAAGATCATGCTCAGCTCGGGGGTGGCAGTGGTGCTGAGAAATTAAGGAGCACACTGGCCTACGGTTGGGTGGAACGTTGCAGAAGCGTAGCTGGTTGCTCAGGGACTACTTGTTAAGATAAGTATTCTCTTGTGTTTGTATATTCTTGCCATTATTAAATTGATGAATATCTGAATGTATGGTGAAGGTGTAAATGATATTATTTCCGTTGTGCTATAAAATAGTTATGCATCTGCATATGTCTCTGTTTTATTATGTGAATGCTTATGAAATAATTTCATGGGGCTGGATGCCCGGGTTAACCTCACGATCCTCTCCATCTAGCTGGTAGAATGGGAGGGGACGTGACATCTCCTCGAACATAAACAACCTGGTGGTTTTTGGAGATTCTAGGATTATCATCCAAGATCTTCAAACTCGAAAGCTCCCAAACCATGTCAATCTAAAGAAAATTCTCAGGAAAATGGAACTGTTGCTCAGTAAATTCAACTCAATTCGGTTCTTTCATGTCTTGAGGGGTTTAAATGCTAAGGCCGATTTTGAAGCCAACAAAGGCTCGCTCCATGACAGGGGCGTTTTATTAATTAATGGGACTGTTTCTCATTATCAGGTTCCTTAAGGAAGCCATGCCAAGTGGGACTGAGGTACATGCCTCCATTCGGTTGGGTTCTGACTTCACCTACTGGTCTTCTATAGGAAAATATTCCCAGGTCAGAATTACTCTAGTGATCTGTACTACAATCACGAGCCTTTTTTCAGGCCTCTGGCCATCCGGACTACTTCAGGGGTTGGACATACCCACTCCCAGGGGTAAGATCTCCCAGGATCCTCTCTTGTCATGAGGAATCCAAGGCCTGAGCCCTTATAAACTGAGCCTCAACCCTATCATTTGCAATCAAGATATCTTCAGAAATCCGGTTTCCAGCCAACAAGTCTTCATGGCTTCAAGCTTGAATCCCGTGTCCTTGGAAGAGAAGATTGAAAAGCTACAGGCGGAACTCAGAAGAGTGAAGGAGGTGGTAAGAGAGCACACAATGATGTTGATTGGCATTGACAAAGGGGGAGCAAGGAGGTGTGACAATTTAACCAATGATCTCATTTCTCTCAAGACAAAGTGTTAAGTTTAAACCAAATAGACAAACAAGATCTCTGAAAGAAACACAATCACAAGATAGACACACAATATACCCTGGGAAACCCTCATGGGGTAGAAAACCCAGCAAAGCTTTCCTCAATAAGATGATCAACCAAAATACAAGATGTGCTCCTTCTCCTTGACTCCTTAGCAGATCTCCTCAACTAGTGCGCACTCTTCCACAAGTGAGTGAATGATCTAATGAGGAGTTCACCTCCTCTATTTATACTTGACTCCCAACTGACTAAAAGACTAATGGGGCCGACCTCACCTGGAGAAGTCTAATAACCCCTAAAATATAACTTCCGGGCCGACCCACACATGGTGGGTCTAATAACCCTAGTTAATACAAACCCCTGGAGGAATAAACATCTCCAGATACATGATAGGGTTACCTCGGAGGAATGAACCATCTCCGGAATAATAAAGTACAAATATAATATTCTTTGAAGTTACAATATTCAACACTCCCCCTTAACAAGAAGGATATTATAACAACATCTGCAAGAGCAAGGAGTCATCATATATGATACATCTACAAATCATCGGAAGCTTTCTTCAATTCATCTTCATCAGTAACTCAACCAGTTACTGGAACAGTGTCGATATCAATCCGATCATCGGCATCGTCATCAGCATCGTCATCATACGATCATCAAAATCGCCATCATACGATCATCAGCATCGTCATCAGCATCGTCATCACACGATCATCAGCATCGTTGTCACACGATCATCAGCATCGTCATCACATGATCATCAGCATCGTCGTCACACGATCGTCAGCATCATCATCACATGATCATCAGCATCGTCATCACATGATCATCAGCATCGTCATCACACGATCGTCAGCATCATCATCACATGATCATCAGCATCGTCATCACACGATCATCAGCATCGTCATCACACGATCATCAGCATCGTCATCACACGATCATCAGCATCGTCATCACACGATCATCAGCATCGTCATCACACGATCATCAGCATCGTCATCACACGATCATCAGCATCGTCATCACACGATCATCAGCATCGTCGTCACACGATCATCAGCATCGTCGTCACACGATCATCAGCATCGTCGTCACACGATCATATTCCTAGGATGATCAATCCTGCTCCTTTTAGGACATAGGTCCATGGATGATACAATCCAATCTCCAGTTCTCGGAGACTTCAGTCTACGGATCAATTCTGGGACCTCAGTCCGGGGACGATGCAATCCCCTGCCTGTTCATTCAGGACTTCATTTATCGGAGACCCAGTCTACGGTTCTATTCTGGGACCTCAGTCCGGGGACGATACAATCCCCTACCTGTTCATTCAGGATTTCATTATCGGAGACCCAGTCTACGGTTCTATTCTGGGACCTCAGTCCGGGGACGATACAATCCCCTACCTGTTCATTCAGGATTTCATTATCGGAGACCTAGTCTACGGTTCTATTCTGGGACCTCAGTCCGGGGATGATACAATCCCCTACCTGTTCATTCAGGATTTCATTATCGGAGACCCAGTCTACGGTTCTATTCTGGGACCTCAGTCCGGGGACGATACAATCCCCTACCTGTTCATTCAGGATTTCATTATCGGAGACCCAGTCTACGGTTCTATTCTGGGACCTCAGTCCGGGGACGATACAATCCCCTACCTGTTCATTCAGGATTTCATTATCGGAGACCCAGTCTACGGTTCTATTCTGGGACCTCAGTCCGGGGACGATACAATCCCCTACCTGTTCATTCAGGATTTCATTATCGGAGACCCAGTCTACGGCTCTCTTTAGGACTGAAAGTCCAGGGATGATCCAATCCCCTCAACTGTCCGCTAAGGACTTCATTCTCGGAGACCTCATGTCTACGGCTCTCTTTAGGACTGAAAGTCCAGGGATGATCCAATCCCCTCAACTGTCCACTAAGGACTTCATTCTCAGAGACCTCACGTCTACGGCTCTCTTTAGGACTGAAAGTCCAGGGATGATTCAATCCCCTCAACTGTCCACTAAGGACTTCATTCTCGGAGACCTCACGTCTACGGCTCTCTTTAGGACTGAAAGTCCAGGGATGATTCAATCCCCTCAACTGTCCACTAAGGACTTCATTCTCGGAGACCTCACGTCTACGGCTCTCTTTAGGACTGAAAGTCCAGGGATGATTCAATCCCCTCAACTGTCCACTAAGGACTTCATTCTCGGAGACCTCACGTCTACGGCTCTCTTTAGGACTGAAAGTCCAGGGATGATTCAATCCCCTCAATCTGTATTCTCATCAATACAAGTACAAGTATCCTCATCCATACAAGTACATAATCAATATCTAGCATCAACAGCATGTATACGTCATATATCAAAAGCATGTATTCTTACTAATACATCTAAAAGCATGTATACATCTGTCATCAAAAGCATGTATTCTCACTAATACATCTATCATCAAATCATATATACATCTAACATCAGAAGCATGTATATATCTAGCATGTATTCTCACTAATACATCTATCATCAAAATCATGTATACATCTAACATCAAAAGCATGTATACATCCAGCATGTATTCTCACTAATACATCTATCATCAAAATCATATATACATCTAACATCAAAAGCATGTATACATCTAGCATGTATTCTCACTAATACATCTATCATCAAAATCATGTATACATCTAACATCAAAAGCATGTATACATCTAGCATGTATTCTCACTAATACATCTATCATCAAAATCATGTATACATCTAACATCAAAAGCATGTATACATCTAGCATGTATTCTCACTAATACATCTATCATCAAAATCATGTATAAGTGAAACTAAATGAAAATAAAATAGTCCTAAATCTAACTATTTCTAAGTGACTAGGTGAAGTCTCATTGTTGATGAGACTTGCTTGTCATCAGGAACCATGCTACTCCCCCTTTCTAGGAGAGTCCTTTTGAACTACACCAAGCTTGTCTCGAAAGTATTCAAATTTCACACGAGACAGTGGTTTGGTAAGGATATCAGCAATTTGATCTTCAGTGCTCACGTACTCAAGCTTGATAGCTCCTTTCTGCACCATATCTCGAATATAGAAGTATCGGATCTCTATGTGTTTTGACTTATCATGGAACACAGGATTTTCTGTCATCTTGATGCAGCTTTGATTATCACACATAATCATAGTGGGATCCATTTCTAAGTCAAACACCCCAGATAACAGTTTCCGAAGCCATACAGCTTCACAGCTGGCAGAGCAAGCAGCTATGTATTCTGCCTCAGCAGAACTGAGGGCTACACTGGATTGTTTCTTGCTGAACCAAGAGATCATGGCAGATCCAAGGCTATAACATCCACCTGAAGTACTTTTTCTGTCTGAGACACTGCCTGCCCAATCAGAGTCTGAGTAACCATGCAACTTGAGTTCATGACTTCCATCATAGAGTAAACCAAAATCTAATGTACCTTTTAAGTACCTCATTACATGCTTTGCAGCTATTAGATGAACCTTTCTGGGTTCTACTAGATACTGACTTAGGGTATTTATAGCAAAGCATATATCTGGTCTAGTATTTGTTAAGTACATTAGTGACCCAATGATCTGTCTATATAAAGTTAGGTCCACTAATTCTGATGAGTCATTAACCAAAATCTTTAAGTTGGAGTCCATGGGAGTGGCCATGGGTTTACACTCCAACATATCAAATCTCTTCAGAATTTCCACAGTATACTTACCTTGATTCAGAAAGATTCCTCTTGGTTCTTGCCACACTTCTAATCCTAAGAAGTAGTGCATCAATCCGAGATCTTTCATCTCGAATTCTGAAGAAAGCTTCTTCTTGCTTTCAATGATTTGTTTCTCATTTCCAGTTAGAAATAGATCATCTACATATAATAAAAGTATAACTGGTTCATCATCCATCACCTTGAGATAAAGGTTTGGGTCAGCTTTACTTTTGGTAAAGCCCATGCTAGTTAAGAAATTATCAATCCTTCCGTACCAAGCTCTGGGAGCTTGTTTCAACCCATATAATGCCTTTTTCAGTTTGCATACATGAGTCCTTCCGTCATTTACCTCAAACCCTTGTGGTTGATCTATGTATACTTCTTCTTCAATTACACCATTCAGAAAAGCTGTCTTAACATCCATTTGATGTAGTTTCCACTTCATCATGGATGCAAGAGCCATGATAGTTCTAATTGAAGTGTACCTAGCAACTGGTGCAAATGTTTCTTCATAGTCAATTCCCTCCTTCTGAGAGAAACCTCTGGCTACAAATCTTGCTTTGTATTTTTCAATACTTCCATCCGCAGCATGTTTTATTTTAAAGATCCATTTGGAAGAAACCACACTTTTGTCTTTTGGTTTGGGAACTATATCCCAAACATCATTTTTCATTATTGACTGATATTCTTCAGTCATTGCTTCTACCCATTCTTTCTTTTGAGCTTCCTCTTCATAGCTGGTAGGTAGTTGATCCACTAGATCACACATCAGGGCCATATAGTTGGATACTAACTTTGGTTTCTTTCTTTCTCTAGTGGAGCCTTCAGGAGCACCATATCTTTCTGCTCCTTGAATAATGTCTCTAGCCCATGCTGGTCTTCTTTTCCTTGACAATTCTGTAACAGGAGGTTCTTGTGGTTCCAGCATGTCATGATCCTCTGGTGTGTCCTCTTCAGGAATGTGAGCATTCTCTGAGATTCTGGGAGATGTATCTTCTTCATAAACTTCTTCAAGTTGACACTTTCTAGATTTCTTGAGGGCTGCTTCCTCATCGAAGGTAACATCTCTACTTATTTCTATATGATGGAAACCTGGTATGTAGATTCTGAAGGCTTTGGAGGTTTCACAATAACCAACAAATATTCCCTTCTTACCTGAGGGATCCAATTTGGATCTCTTTTCTTTTGGAATGTGTATGTACACAGGACACCCAAATATTTTGAGATGACTTACCTCAGGCTTCTTTCCTGTAAAGACTTCTTCTGGAGTTTTGAAGTCAAGAGCACTATGAGATAGTCTATTTTGAACATATACTGCTGTCTTGGCTGCTTCAGCCCATAGATACATGGGAAGGTCTTGATCATGTATCATAGTCTTTACAGCTTCCATGATGGTTCTATTTTTCCTCTCAGCTACCCCATTTTGTTGGGGATTGTAAGGAGTGGTTAGTTCCCTTTTGATTCCAGCTTCTTTACAGAACTCTTCAAATTCCTTGGAAGTATATTCTCCACCATTATCTGTTCTGAGAATCTTGATTTTCTTGTCTGAGAGGTTTTCTATTAGAGCCTTGAACTCTTTGAATTTTCCAAAGACTTCATTCTTACCCTTTAGGAAGTATATCCAAGTTTTTCTTGAATAGTCATCAATGAAAGAGAGATAGTATTCAAACCCACTTAGAGATGTGGTAGGCATAGGTCCACATACATCTGAGTGTATTAGCTCTAGAGAACCCTTAGTCTTTGTTTCACTTTTCGGAAAGGGATTCTTGATATTCTTCCCTTTCTTGCATCCTTTACATGAGCCATCATGATCAACCTTCAAGTTTGGCAAACCTATAACCATCTTACTCACATATGGTAAAGCTTTATAGTTAATGTGAGCTAGTCTTCTATGCCATAGCTCACTGGGACTAGAAACTTCATGAGCAAGGGCAGATTCTGGATGACCCTTGAGTTTATAAAGTCCTCCTTCTTCTTCACCAATGACAATTGCATCTTTGATTGATTTTCCTTTGGTCCACATGAGTACTTGACCATCTATGAAGGCTACTCTAAAGCCTTTCTTGTCTAGTGCAGAGATAGAAAGTAGATTCTTCTTTAAACCTAGGACATATAAAATTTCTTTCATCTTCAAAGGTGTTCCTGAATCAAGCTTGTAGCTTGCTTCACCAATTCCCTTGATGGGATATTGATAATCATCTCCTAGAGATACCTTCTGTGGTGAAGACTTCTCTTCAATCTTGGAGAGAGTTTCCTTATGACCTGTCATGTGCTTTGAAGCACCACTGTCAATGAGCCAAGTGCCTTCACCAGGGGACACAGATCCAGAGAGAGCAGAAAATAGTACATATTCTTCTGGTTCTTCTTTCTTTACTTTAGATCTTTTCTTTTGAGGCCTTTCCTCCACTTCTTCTTCTTCTTCTTCTTCTTCTTCACTGTCATCTTCTGCCATATGAGCATGATGTCTTTTGTGAACAAACCTTTTCTTCTTCTTCTCTGGTAGGGTACAGTATCTGGCATAGTGTCCTAGCTTGAGACAATTGAAGCATTGGACTGTGGAGATGTCTCCCCCTTTCTTTTTGAATCTATGAGAGGGTTGAGGCCTTTTGTGGTTCACTTTCTTGAAGTAGCCTCTCTTTCCTCTTTTGGTGTGGGTGGCCAAAGCTTGGTCATCCTCTTTGAGAAGTGCTTCTCTGTTGGCAACCCTAGCCTCCTCTTGAACACAATCTTCCCATACTACATCAAACTTCATACTTTCTTTTCTGGCACACATAGTTTGAATGAATGACTCCCAAGGTCTAGTGAGACCATTTAGAGCTGTCATCACAAGTTCATCTTCATCAAGAGTATCACCAATGGCATCTAGTTGTTCTTTGATTAGAGAGACTCTTGAGAAGTAGTCTTGAATGGATTCTCCTTTGTGCATCTTGGTACTTTTCAACTGAGTCCTTAGATTCATCTTCCTGTTGATGTTCTTTCCTTCATACATTCTTCCTAGGGCATCATACATTTCCTTTGGAGTCTTCTTGGAAGACACTTGGGGAATCAAGTGGTCTTTAATGGAATCAGCTATGATTCTCTTTGCCCTAATCAGGTCCTTCCTGTGTTTTTCTTTGGCTTCATCATCTTCTGGTTCTGCAACTTCCTCCTTGATATAATGAGCAAGATCATTCTCCTCAAGAATGAGACCAATTCTGTATTTCCATGCCCGGAAATTCTCTATGCCTTCTAGCTTGTCTTCAAGCTTAGTATTTGGAGCCATCTTCTCTTGGGGGAGTCCAAGAGACAGAGCAGACTTACCTGGGAAGTTACTTTTCACTTTTCCGGAATCTGGAACAGAATTTTATCGCACTTTTGGTAGAATTAGGGTTTGACTTTCCCGGAGTTCTATCCAACCAAAAAGTTCGATCTATAGCTCAAAAGAATTCTCTTGAGAAGATCTATCCAGCCATGTAATCAGAAATCAAAAATTACAACTTTTTTCTGAAACCAAAATCTGACGTATCGCACTTTTGGTAGAATTAGGGTTTGACTTTCCCGAAGTTCTACCCAACCAAAAAGTTCGATCTATGGCTCAAAAGAAAGGTATTGATGAGAGCTATCCAGCCATGCAACCAAAAATCAATAATACCAACTTTGGGCTGAAAACCCTAACTTCACCAAAGAGAGAGAAAGAGGTATTCTTACCTTGTGAAAGATGTCCTATTCAGTCTAGCTCTGATACCATGTTAAGTTTAAACCAAATAGACAAACAAGATCTCTGAAAGAAACACAATCACAAGATAGACACACAATATACCCTGGGAAACCCTCATGGGGTAGAAAACCCAGCAAAGCTTTCCTCAATAAGATGATCAACCAAAATACAAGATGTGCTCCTTCTCCTTGACTCCTTAGCAGATCTCCTCAACTAGTGCGCACTCTTCCACAAGTGAGTGAATGATCTAATGAGGAGTTCACCTCCTCTATTTATACTTGACTCCCAACTGACTAAAAGACTAATGGGGCCGACCTCACCTGGAGAAGTCTAATAACCCCTAAAATATAACTTCCGGGCCGACCCACACATGGTGGGTCTAATAACCCTAGTTAATACAAACCCCTGGAGGAATAAACATCTCCAGATACATGATAGGGTTACCTCGGAGGAATGAACCATCTCCGGAATAATAAAGTACAAATATAATATTCTTTGAAGTTACAATATTCAACACAAAGCTTACTAAATCCACTGAAGAAAGCTTCAAAGGGAAAAGTGAAGCTATGGATAAGCTGGAAAAGAGAATCAGCAAAATAGAAGCAACGGTCTTCAAGATTTCTAAAAAGTGGCCAATTAAAAAGGATGAAGATAGGAAAATGGATGAGGACTAAGCCGCTACACTCTCATTCGCCATTAAATTCCTCTCTTAGTTTACTCAGGCATCTAAGTTTTGTAATCCAGGCATCTATATTTTGTAATTCAGGCATCTAAGTTTTGTAATCTAGTGATCCCACATATTTCTGCCGGCAGCTAAATTTTGTAATTCAGGCTCTGCATCACGCTATTAGATTGAAGCTATGTAAGCCTCTTTTGTTTTAAAGGCTATCATTCTATGAGATAATCAAGAGAACAACAAAGACCACACGATGTAATGTTTTCGGTGGTTTTTCCAGCGTCCTTTAATATAAATCTTCTAACCATGTTTGTCAAAAAAAAAAGTTGGCTTGTTTTCAATGAAATGCAGTATTGTTCAGTTCATAAGGCATAACTCTTGGCTTTGACATCCAATTAACATGAAGAACAACTATATAGCAGAGGATGTTCTCAAGGATTGGTTGTATAGCAAGAGCAAAATCTAACGGATTGAAACCCGTCATTTTACATCATTCAATGGGATGATCAAAGAGTTAGTTTGATGTAAAAGTTCAATTTCCAATCAATTTCTAAATTGCTAGTAAATTTCATGAAAAAGGTCCACATCTTTTGTCTTACAAGTCCAAACTAAGTGGGACTCTAGGTTCCTCTACAGATCAAGCTGGAGCAACCTGTAGCATGCAACATAATAAAAAATCATTTTGATAGAAAATCATGGTCTGTACCCAAAGGAAAATAAAATGCCTGAGTAAGGAGGACCGTGGTCACAGTGCTCTGCTTTAATTTATTTGCAGTTTGATTTCTTCTAATTTGAGGTAGCTTGTTTAGCAATGAAACCTATTCAGAAGCAGGCTTTAAACATCTTTAAACTTTTTGATATGGGGGATCTACCTACCTGCCCTAGGCCCTATAAACTATACCTATCTCTATCTTATACCTCTATATAACTACTCTAAGCACATAGAGTGCTGCACATAGAAGCAGCTATGGCCCCTTCTCTATAACAAGCGCATTAAGAGAAGCTATAATCTGTGCCAACAGAAATTGCATACTTACATTTAACTTGTTCATGTGAGGTGGACCCCCTTTGCTGATTTGCCATGCAACTACCATAGGGTGTCTACAATTATAGGTCCAAGCTAATACTAATTCAATTCATATGTATCATATGTACGGGGTCTCCTCCTGTGATCCATGGGTCTACCATGTTGGGATTGAGGAAAAGTTTAAAAGCCATTTTTGGGTTAAACTATGAACTAATATGTCAGTCTTGTTGAAAAAGTCTTTTGATACTTTATATTTAATGCATTGTCCTGATGTACTAGATTATGTCTAGACAGTTTATAGAAGGATGTACTCCTATGATGATCCGGATCTTGGGAGCTGAGAACCGGAATGCTTGAATGCTGAGAGAGGAGGAGATTAAGCATGCAAATCTGTCATAAAATTCACATGAAAACCCTAATATTGCATAAGAATAAGCATGAACAAAAACACATGAAGTGAATGGGAGGTGAGGCTCAACAAGGAGCCCCACCTCTAAAACTAATTACCAATAACTCACTCAGATCTAAATAATCTCACAATGAACAATAGAAAATAGGAGAGAAGCCAAATGAGTAACTTGTTGTTATGAGAAGGCTTTCTAGGCCTTTATATAGCATTATTACAATGTGTCTTGAGACCATACCATGGGCCAAAACTATGTGCTACCAAATACCATGGATGAGAGAGGGTGGCCTCTCAATTTAATACTTTTATGGCTTATACATCCGAATTTAGACCATATGCCCTCTAAAATTCGGATCATTCCTCCCCCCTTAGAAAATGATGGTCCCCATCATTTCATGCTAAAAAGAGACCCATGATTACAATGTGCTAGTTACCAATGAAGAGAAGGGTTTTGTGTGGTTGACCCATAACCATGGGTTTTGCGAGGTTGACCCATAACCGTGGGTTTTGCAAGGTTGACCCACAACCATGATGGCAATAGCAAGCTTGATTCCAATGAAGAGAAGAGTTTTGTGTGGTTGACTCAAAACCATGGATTTTGTGTGGTTGACCCATAACCGTGGGTTTTATGTGGTTGACCCATAACCATGGTGGCAATGACAAGCTTGTTTCCACTGAAGAGAAGGGTTTTGTGTGGTTAACCCATAACCGTGGGTTTTGTGTGGTTGACCCACAACCATGATTACAATACATAACTATGGGTTTTGTGTGGTTAACCCATAACCATGGGTTTTGTGTGGTTGACCCATAACCGTGATTACATTAAGATTTTTAAAAAAACAAAAATTCATGATCTTTGGTGCAGTTGATGTCTTGCTGCAAATCCATTCATAGCTTCTGATGCATGTACTAAAATTGAATTATATTGAAGACCCATTTGAGATATCGAAGAGACCTTTCCATCCATATAACATACTTACTCTAGGGTGGCCTAGAGATTGAGAAAATGTTTGTTGAAGTTTAAGAGATGCGCACACTATTTTGAGACATTTGTTGCTTCAGTCGATGATATCTCTCAAACCAGAAAAGCCAAATGGAAAACCACGAAATACCTATTTTAGCTGACAGAAAGAGATTTCGAATGAACTATGGTAGAGCCTCAAAGACATTTTGTAGAGTCTGTTGCACTTGTTTAAAGTTGTTGTACGTCCGGCCGCATTGTGTACAAATATGTACTACTTCAAACAAACATATCTCACAAACTGGAAAACGAAATGAAATTCCGTGAAATACCCATTTTAGATGACAGAAAGAGATTTCCAATGAGATATGGAAAATCCTTTGAGACATTCTGTGGAGTCTGTAGCACTTGTTTAAAGTTGTTGTACGTCCGGCCGCATTATGCACAAACACTTGCTACTTCAAACAAGCATATCTCACAAACCGGAAAACGAAAGGAAATTCTGTGAAATACCCATTTGAGCTGATGGAAATACCTTTCTGATGAGCTATGGTAGAGCCTCTAAAACGTCTTGTGAAGCCCATGGAACCTATTCAAAGTTTGTTTAATGTGAGAGTGTTGAGTATAGAGATGCCAAGGGTTTGTAGAGAAGCATGGGTTGTTGTAGAGGTTGTGGAACCTCCGTTGAACCCGCATAATGCTTCAAAATCTTGTCCCGATGGAGAGCGTACCCGCTCTGATACCACTGATCCGGATCTTGGGAGCTGAGAACCGGAATGCTTGAATGCTGAGAGAGGAGGAGATTAAGCATGCAAATCTGTCATAAAATTCACATGAAAACCCTAATATTGCATAAGAATAAGCATGAACAAAAACACATGAAGTGAATGGGAGGTGAGGCTCAACAAGGAGCCCCACCTCTGAAATTAATTACCAATAACTCACTCAGATCTAAATAATCTCACAATGAACAATAGAAAATAGGAGAGAAACCAAATGAGTAACTTGTTGTTATGAGAAGGCTTGCTAGGCCTTTATATAGCATTATTACAATGTGTCTTGAGACCATACCATGGGCCAAAACTATGTGCTACCAAATACCATGGATGAGAGAGGGTGGCCTCTCAATTTAATACTTTTATGGCTTATACATCCGAATTTAGACCATATGCCCCCTAAAATTCGGATCATATGAGTAGCTCTTTTCGGGTGATCTCCTTTTGGAACTGCCTTCAGATAAATCGTTGACTGCGCAGAAGCACCTAAAGACTGTATTTTGGTTATATTGTGAATAAAAGTATGTTTTTTTCCTTGGAAAAAAACATATATAAAAAATGTTCACTACACCACCATAACAATTTTCATATAAATACATGTGTATATAATATTTTTTTCCAATTTCAACAATATGCTTTGACCATGGAAGGAACACTGAGAAAGCAAATCATAAAATCCAATGTAGGCCAAGAACTCTATTCAAGAGATTTCACCATTATCCCTCCTCTTGAAGCAGGATTATATAAGCTCATGCAAGTTACCGTGCATGCATAGTAGTAGGGGTATTCTCAGCTATCACTCTAACTGCTTTGGAAAGGTCCAGACAATACTGCTAAAGAGTATTCCGAATTGTGCAACTTCTTTTGGTGCCACGAAGTATTCATGAGACATGGAAGAATATGCTGACAAACTTCTATACAAATTGAAATACAGGAATATCCTTACCATGGTTAAAGCTACAAATAAAAAATCCTAAAGAGCTTGTTTAGACAAACCCTATTAACATGCAGATTGAGATAAAATAAGCTAACTTATTAATGTCCTTGAATAAAAAAGAGTAAGTCAACGAAACTAAAAAAAAAATGCTTCAGCTATGTCTTCATCAAATAATCTCTTACTAGATATGATTCACACGGGAGTGGACTATTCAGACTATATGCAATTCTACCGAGACTAAAAAAAAAATAGAAACAACAGAAAGATTGCTTTTGACTAAATAAATTTGGCAGCCTTAACATCATGTTGTGTTTTACACATCTCAAACACAAACCGTGAAGTATGAACTAACAGTAATTCCATTTGATGGATCTTTCTGGATTGGAAATTCATTAGAATTTGGATGGATCGTAGACAATTGAAAGACCGTTTTAGAGTTGAAATGAGTCAAAAGCATAGCAAGAGGGAAATGTGAGTGTGTTTCTAATCATTAAAATCTGTGTTTTGACAGAGTCCAATTGTGCCCAGACTTGTGGTCAATGGATTCATGACTCGAATACGTTCAACCAACAAAATGACGCTACATCAGATAGATTAAAGCATAAATACCTGGAACGAAGAGCCCTGCTCCTCTTCTTTTGCTTTTGGATTGCAATGCAATTCGTGATTCTATGAAACAAACCCTCAGTATTGAATCGATTCTTCTTCAACTTATGAAGATCGTTTATTGTGCTTCTGCTAGCCATCTCTTCGCCGAGCCTTCTATTTATTGGAGTCCATTTTGAAAAATCGATTTCCCCTGAAATTTCGATTCCCCCTTTTTTATTGCTCACCCAAAACACCCTCTCTTTGCAATCTATGGAAGGCTTCACAATATGGAATGATTGTACTGTAAATAAAATCATACCATTATGGCAATCCATCCTTCACATTAATGAACCCAAATATGGGCAGATGGAATTAAAGCTAGAGCTGGAAATGAAGAAAAAAATCAAGGGAGTGTGAAAAATAGCGAAAACATCTGATGGATGTGAATCTCTGATGTTGCATGCTGCAACTCCCCAACTTGATGATGATCCCGTACACATGGCTACAAATGGCTGTGGCTGCTGCTTTCCCCTCCAAAACAACCGCTGGGTAGATTTCTCTTCCCCTGTTCACCCGCTCAAAAAAACCTAGGACAGTTCTAAATGAGTTTTAGGACTATTCACACCGATGGTGGGAGTTTTACAATGGTGGGAGATGACAAAAAATTGATTCAATGGGGCCCACATGGTTGCAAGCCCCTATTGATTCCACCGATCTAATATTTTGTATTTTGTTTGTAGACTGTATAATATCATCAATGATCTAATGATCTATCCTATATTACATGATATTTTGTATTTTGTTTGTATACGGTATAAATATATGAGGTAGTACACATTCATCAAGCATACATTTAGTGGCTTCTCGTTTATTTCTCAGATATCATTCGGATTGGATAGAGGAAGCATGATATTTTAATGAAGTGCATTTAGTTTTTTTATTTCCAAAAAATAAATTCATATTTGTTGGAACTTTTGTGTAATATTTACATGGGGATACAAAACATCCATATGTATCATCATCAACTTATTTGTAACAATGGCTACAACTATCATTTGATGATTTATTGTAATACCAGGATTGCTTAAGGTTGTCATAGTAAAACTTGTAAACACACATTCATTAGTATTTCTTGGGGTAGCATCCTACTTGAATCGTGTATAAATATGCTATAATTCTCATTTGTATTTCATCGTCTTGATATCGCTTATAAAGTGTTTTATGTCTAAAGACACTTATATCTTTGGTGCTTATTGTGACTGCCATTTCTTTCTTTGTGACCACTTGTGCAAATTTTATGTAGCACATTGTTAATTAGGCTATTGCAGAATTTGGGCGTGTCTTTGGTCCCATTCAATTCTTGGTATTCGAGTGGATGTTTACCTTAATCTCTCAATTCTATAACTTTCACTAGTGGAATCTCTCAAGTTATATTGTGACAATGGAATTGGTATTTTCGTGGATCACCCTTTTTTGTTTTTTTCCTAGGATTCTAGAAGTTCAAATCCTCTCCAGGTCCAACACCTATCTTCTAGGGTTTTCTTGGGAATTCCTAAGATATTTCCACTTTTATTCAAGTCTATTGCCTCCTTTCCTAGGGCTATCTAGGATTTCTACTCTTTGATCCTATAAAAGTGAAACATTGAAAACTTCATTCTCATACAAATGCTTCTTCTTCTTCTTGTTAAGCCTAAATAGACTGACTTGAAATTGCATTTCCAAATCTCTAGATGGGTAACTTCAACACTGTTGAGGAGTATATTTCAAGGTTTAAAAGCCTAAACTTTGACATCATAAAATTAGGAAGAAAGACAAGATCAGATTTAGGACGTAAGTATTGTTCCTAACAATTTATCTTTTGCATTCAACTCTTTTGCTATCATATTCTATAGTATACCCTTATTTATCAAGGGTGCTACAAATCCTTCCCTTGAGGGTGTTCTCTAATATGATCCATCATAAAGTTACGTTGAAGAATATGGGTAAATTACCCCTCCAGATCAAGCCCATACAAATGCTGCCTCAATGCCTCCTAAATATCAGCTTGACCAAGGAAAAATGGAACATTCAAAATCCTCTACAAATAAAATACTCATACAAAACCATTGTAATAATGAGGGGTATCTCTTTAAGAATTTCCTCTCACAGTTCACATTTAATAATGCACTTTGTGTACTTTTTCTTGTCTTACTAAGAATGTATCATTGATTCTAGAGAAACCCAACATATGAGCAACTATTAACACTTGTCTCTTTGATTATGGATATTAACATAGCGGATAGAACTTGGTTCTTCATGAGAGGCTCAAAATTTTGTAGAAATGTTTTCCCTTCAAAGGGACTTGATTATGAGGAAACCCTAGATGCCATTCCTAGATCTCATCATTCTCTCCTGGGTATTGCCCATTGATGTGAATATATGATTGTTCGATTTGTTATGATAATCCATTGATGTGAATACAGGATTGTTCATACTTTGCATGTCTAAATAATTAAAAATTGAGACATGTGAATAAGTTTTCCATAATTGTAGTATCATGTAATTATTAGTTTCCAATAGTAGTGCTAAAATTTTGTAGGATCCTAAAAAAAAAACCGTGAATGATGTAATTTAGTGAAGGTTTTAATAAATGTGAATAATGGAATCAAAACCATGGAACAAACAATTAATGATGGATTTGTTAATCATAAGTCTATGAATCCATTTTATTTTAAAATAATAACGACAAAGGTCAAATATTGGTGTAAAAGTTGTTACAAATGACATGATCATAGGAATTGCATAATTTATTACTGGCACTTAGAAATTGTCAAATGGAAAATTAGTCATCTACTTCAAAATATAAGATAGTGACTTTGCAAAAATTAAATAAAACTTGATAAAGATGGAAGCACTCCTTGCACAAGAATGCAAGTTTATGGTGCAAACTAAATGTAAGACAAGAATCTAACCTAAATTTCAAATACAGCTCCATTATTCCAATGGATAAGTCACATACATATGAAAGGTCATCATCATCTATTAAAAGTATTTTTCCATGGGTTATGAAATAAGTATAAACTAACATTTTCTCCCACGAAAACATATGATTTAGTCATTCAAAATTCATGATCGGATCATACACAACTTCATTATAGGTACTAGAGTTTATGATGATGTGATGCATCTTAAACTATGATGAAACTTGTGACATTTCTAGTCATCATAACACCATTTTAGTTCATTTCTAGTCATCATAGAACCATTTTAGTTATGAAACTAGATCAACCAAAATGTTAGGAGTTGTTAAATAGTATTTCATAACCTTTCACTAAGGGTCTGATTGGTACCAAAGTCTACTCTATCAAAAAGTTTTAGGTGTTGCTGGAAGACTTTTAAATTCAGCAGCAAAAGATTTAAGTTGTCTATTGCTCCCTTGGTTTGTTTAATCTCTGCCAGAGTAATCCTACCTAGGATATTTGACCTTTTGCAAATTCTGGATCAATTCCTTTTATGTCAACCTAGCAAATTTCTCATTGCTTGAAACCTCCATCCTAGTCAGTTTGTAATGTATGTCTCGAGCCTTAATTCTCTTTGTTTGCATTTGAAAATGCCATAAATTCTTATCAAGATTGTTAAACCATTAAAAAAATATTGTGCAATCTTTGCCTTTGCCTCTTTTGTTCTCAAGCCAAATATTTCAATATGTGTGATCGCAGGCTTAAGAATTGCTCGTTATCATAGGTGGCATGTGTGTTATTGTTACAGGAAGCTTATAGAGATGGTTAATTTAATACAATAACCTTGACATATAAGAAGTCCGAGAAAGGAAAATATCCCATAGTTGTGTTTGTTTACATCATTGTCATAAACCCCAAACGTCTAAATTCTTGAAACATAAAAGAAAATTTATTAAAAATTATTTATGTGTAAAGAAAACATAACTTCATTTTATATAAAGAAACTAGGGTACTCTTTTTAACACAGATCATAACCAAAGGTAAAATTTCAATTTTCGATCCATGCAACTTTTTCTCATGTATAATTATTGATACCATTATGATCCTTCTATTAAAATAAATGACCATCAATTATATTATTTTTTCCTAACTAAAACTTTATACTACCTCTTTTCTTAATACATGAATTACATACCCTTGGAACGAATTTTCATAATATAGTTTGATACATCTTTGGGAACCATTTAATTGTAGGGAAGCTTTATAATACTTAACTCTTCCTAAGCCCCCAGTCATTTACTTTCAAAATAAATAAATAATAAAAATATGCATCATATGTTAATCTAAAATATACACATAGTTGTTTTCTTATTATTTATTTCTAAGCGTTAGAGGCTTAAGAATTGATCGTTATATAGGTGGTATGTGTGTTATTGTTACAAGAAACTTATAGAGATGGTTAATTTAATACAATAACCTTGACATACAAGAAGTCTGAGAAAGGCAAATAGCCCATAGTTGTGTTTGTTTACATCGTCGAGGTTAAGCGTTAATAGGTTATGCTGATATATATATATATATATATACGTTAATGATGACATAAGTACTAGGAAGTAGGGATGTTGTCCAGTCAATCCTTGTACATTAACTAATGATGCAAAATGTAAGTAGTAGAATAACTGTACAAAATAAAATAAAAAAATTGCGTTCTCTCAACCACCTGGTCATTACATTTGCTAAGGATGAACAAAATTAGTAACACCCTGCAGAAACACAAAGACATAGTTAGTGTGAATAATTCACATATTTAAAACGATGGAACTAAATATAAAAAAAATGATAAATGTATTATGTTTCAATCAATAGATATGATAACAATAATCAAATTTAATTTGATTTTGGATAATGAGACATTATAAGTTTAACCTAAATTCTGAAATATATTTGATTTGATTTATAATTGTGAAAAAAAAAATTCTAACATATATTTGATTTATATTTTTAATTGAAAAAAAATTAAAAATAGTGCTTTGTTTTAATTTATGAAAAAATAAAATTATAAAACAAAAGTAAAATGAATTTCTATAATAAATTTCATTTTTTTATAAAAAAAAATTCATAACAATTATGTTCGCTATAATTGTTGTTAAAGATACTTTTAAATCACATATAAGATACACTTTTATTCATTATTGATAACTATAATTATAATAAATTAAAAAACAACAATTATCAAACACTAAATTAAGCATATCATAAAAATACATGAATTATGTTAAAACCAAAACATGTAAGTTATAGTAAAAAATTAAGAAAATACATATGCTATCTTAAATTTCAATTTTCAAACACTAAATCAAGCATATCATAATTTTTTTTTATAAAAAAATCATACCAATTATGTTCAGTATAATTGTTGTTAAAGATACTTTTAAATCTCATATAGGATACACATTTATCCAGTAAATATAACTATAATTATAATAAATAAAAAAACAACAACAACAAAAGGAATTATCAAACATTAAATTAACCTATCATAAAAATACATAAAGCATATAAAAAAACAAAACATGTAAGTTATAATAAAAATTTAAGAAAATACATATACTATCTTAAATTTTAATTTACAAACACTAAATCAAACATATCATAAAAACAAAAGAAGATAAATTTAAAAACATAAAAAAAGAAAATGCATATAACTTTTATCTTAAATATCAATTTACAATATGTTGTTAGAAAAAAGATTTGATTGCATTTTCATTTTGTAAATATTTTTATTAAAAGTTATTTGATTGTCTTTTCATTGTGTCTATATTTTATTATTAAAGAAGATTTGGTTGTCTTTTCATTATCTCTATATTTTATTATTAAAAGTGATCTCCAAGTTCAAGGATATTAATGCATTTAAGTACCACACATTTTTGGCAAATTAAAATTCACTTTTAGTCACTTCAAGAGAACATTTTTTATTATTTTTATCTCTAGTATGTAACTCAACCATGGTTATCTAGATTGTACATTGATTGTAGTGGAAAGATGAGTTGTCAAGTATACCTTCCCCATAAAAACCCTAGTCCATAATTTTTTAATATATCTCTTATGAGGCCCATTTTTTACCTCAAAATTCCCCTAATGATCAAATCTCTCTGAATCTGAAGAAATGTATTTTATGTGTACCTTATGGTATTCTACTAGAACACATTGTGTGCAGACAAGGTCTGATGGTTGATCCTGTGAAGATCGCAGTGATTGTGAATTTACCTGCACCAAACTCAGTGAATCAACTTCGCATGACACTGGGACATACAGGATATTACAGAAAGTTCGTCAAGGGTTATGCGCAGATAATCGCGCCGATGGAGAAACTGGTGAAGAAAGAAGCACAGTTCATATGGAACGCAGAATGTGAGAAAGGCCTAGACACACTAAAGGAGAAAATGGTAACTACGCCCATATTAGTTTTTCCAGATTGGGATAAGCCATTTCATGTACATGTTGATGCTTGATCTATAGCGTTGGGCATTGTCCTCGCTCAACCATGTGAAGGGGGAATTGATCACCCCATTTCATTTTCGAGCAGAAAGCTCTCTTTGGCTGAAAAGAATTACACAACCATCGAAAGAGAGGGTTTAGCTGTGGTGTACACACTGCAGAAATTCAGGCACTATTTGTTGGGTGCGCACTTCTCTATGTACACTCACCATTCAGCTCTGAAGTACTTGGTCAATAAGCCAGTGTTAGAGCATGAGAATCCATTTATATTGGTTGATGCACATTCAGGTGTATCTGGAGGTCACTATGCAGTAAGAGATACTGCGCAGAAGATATTGAGAGAAGGGCTATGGTGACCTACAATCCTTAAAGATTCAAAAGAACATTGCCAAAGTTGCGATGTCTGTCAGAGGATAGGAAGACCATCGCGCAGAGATGAAATGTCGTTAAATCCACAATTAACACTTCAAGCATTTGAGAAATGGGCTATTGATTTCGTGGTACCTATTAACCCACCAAGAATGAGAACTGGTGCGAGATATATTATCACCGCAACTGATTATCTCACCAGATGGGCAGAAGCTAAACCAGTGAAGGACTGTAGCACAGTTACTGACACACAGTTCATCTTTGAGAACATCCTTACCAGATTTGGATGCCCGAAAATCTTAATGAGTGATCAAGGGACCCACTTTTTGAACAGAACTATTGAAGCCCTTACTAAAGAGTTCCACATTTACCATCAGAGGAGTACACCATATCATACTCAAGCAAATGGAATTGTTGAAGCTTTCAACAAGGTATTGGAGAATGCACTGACAAAAGTATGCAATGGAAATAGGGATGACTAGGATTTACGCATTCCAGCTGTATTATGGGCATACATGACCACTTGTAAAAAGTTGATAGGCCATACACCTTTCAGGTTGGCCTATGGACAGGAAGTTGTGATGCCAATGGAGTATATTGTACCCAGCTTAAGAATAGATGCATTCATGGGCATGAAAGATTAGGAAACAATAGAGGAAAGACTTCTACACTTGGTTGGATTGGAGGAAGATCGCTTCATTGCAGGATTTCACCAACAAGTGCAGAAGGACAGAGAAAAAGCATGGCATGATCGCCACATCAAGAACAAATCCTTTCAGGTAGGTGACCTACTCCTCCTGTATGATAGCAAGTTCATGAAATTTCTTGGAAAATTTAAAATGCATTGGCTTGGGCCATATACTGTTATGCATGTTACTAACAGTGGTGTTGTTCAGTTAGCCATGTTAGCCAAGATAACTTACCAGGTCTGATCAATGGAAGTAGCCTAAAACCTTATCGGGATAGTCCTACCTCGCAGAACCCCCAATAAAATGAAGTTGTGAAATTAAAAAATCAAAAAGAAATCAAAAAGAAAAAGAAAAGAAGAACCATGCAGTACGAAGCTCAAAATGTAGCTACGCAGATCAAATGGAGCAGGAAAGATGCAAAATTCAGAAGAAAGAAGCACGACACTACGAAGTAACCGCTCCAGAATTAGTGACAACCTACCGTGTAGTTAGACGCAATGCTCCAAGAAACTAGCCGTTAAAATGTCGGTCGGAAAACTAGTCGTTATACAGTGATTTTTTCGATGATCGCTTGAGCATTTAACGCGGAATTAGCCATTCTGAAGCAGTTAATGAAGGAAAGGACCAAAATCTTCACCGGATTTGGCCAACAGACATGCCATTTAATGCTTATCAAGCCGTTTATGGGCACGGCTAAGCCTAACTACGCCTATAAATACCACTATGTATAGACTCGCGGGCGTTACTGAAACTCTAAAATTTTTCCGCACACCATAGTTCAATCTATTTCCAGTGAGTGCTAAGTTATCTCATGAGTCTACAAATAAAAGTCCAGTGAATGTCTAATGATTCTACAATTGAGCAAGAGTCCACAGTCGAGCAGGCTTTGAGGGTGTTTAAGCACACGATCCTTGAAGGGTTGATGAGAACCCCTGCTAAGAAGGTTGTTACAAAACAAGGACAAGGTTCATGCCGTTCGCCACAAAACCCTACAACAATGCAAATCAAGGGTAACAAACCAGTAGTCGAGAAGACAAAGCCGAAGATAATGAGCTCCAAGCTGCCAGAAGCTCCACTCGACGATAAATAAATCCCATTATATTTGACCCCAAAGTATTTCTCTCTGTGTGCACAGGATGCACCAGTCATCAAGCTTATCAAAAATGTGAAGTATGACATACCACTTCCGCCAATATCCCGTCATGTGAATCCAAGAGAAAATTTGTTGGGTAAGCGTGCAGAATGCAAGTTTGAGGACTATGACTTGCTTCAACAACAAAAGGATCCGGACGAGCCGAAATACCAACAATTTCAGTCGGATAGATATATGTGCTGGAAGATGGATGTGAAGAACAACCCTATGATGGTCGCATAGAGTTGGTTTTCTGAAGTAGTGGAATCGGGGTTGTTGAACCTGTTGTAGCTCCCGCACTTCAACAAGAGACCAGAACTTAATGCAGTGGTGCGCACACTCATATCGCGCACACACTAAGGCTACCTTTGGATGGATAGAAATGTTGACCTCAACATCGACCTGATCCATCGGATCACATGGCTAAGAAAGCGAGGTGAGGACCCTAAGAAGTACTTTGTCGGAAAAACCAGAGATAAGGAAATTGCCGCGTAGATGAAAGAAACACACAACATCCCGAAAGGAAAAAGAGGGTTCGTCACAAACGATATAAAAGATGATGCTACACAGTTTGTAGTACAATTGCTAGCAGGAAAAATACGACGAAAGACCAAACCTACAGAAGTACCAGCTGACGCAGTGCTCCTTGAGGTGAAGGCAGCGCAGGGCAAAATATTTAACTAGTGCCAATATCTGTTGAATGAGCTTCTCGAAGATGTTCGCGACACGCAGGTCAATGGAAATATCTTTCATTATAGCTGGTTGATGGTACTGATCTTCTTTATAGGTTGGAAGGAACCGAGACACTATGTTGGTCTCACATCTCTTAGCAATGATTGTCGAGGACCCAGATATGCGAATCTATGGGAAAATTTGATACCAGATAAACAGCGCACCTCCAAAGAATTCCTATTCACATACTATGAACAGCGACGAGATGTCATCATTCGCCCACCGCGCATCTCCAAGGAGGTAACCTATAAATACATTCACACTTTGAATTTTAAGGATGACATGCATTATATATATATATATATATATATATCAGCAAAATCATAGAAGAAGAATCTGGAATGGTTCCCGAGGAACTATCACCTCGATGAAGCAGGCATTGACTTGCTCGTGAAAGAATGGATCGACGAATGGAAGGTCGAGGGACCAATGGTCATCGACTCTGATTCAGACAAAAGTACCCAATCATTGATGAAGATCGTTGAAGAATCACCATCAAGGAAAATAAAGGAACCTGAAAGCGCTATATAGGAGAAGGTACAAAAAATAAAATAGAAGCCTCAAAGGGCCAATTGGACGTGAAGCTACATGATGATGATTATGAGATTATCACATCCACGGTCACCGCACATCTAGAAGACATACTAAACCTCAAAGACACTGAGAATGAGGAGATTCAAGGAAGTCTGCAGCAGAATCTCACCACTCTGCAAGAGCTAGCAGCAAAGTTTGAGCTAGTCCAACGCAACTTGGCTCGGGAATTGCAGTCAGAAGGAAGTTCAGGTGACACTTCGCAGCCAAAGAAAACTCCATTAGCTCTAACCATGGCGCCGCGATCGTGCATCATCCGAATAGATCCGCGAAGTGTCATTTTACCACGTGATGAATTAGCTTCGGACCCGCAGAGAGTAGAACATGTGGACATCGACATTGCGATGCTGCCACGAGAAGGTATGCACAATCTGCACCTGTAGGTTATGGAGGAAATACATCATAGAGGCATGGCCACTCTGAACCAACATCAAGACTTACAAGCAAACTATAGGAAGTTGCAGGAAGAAAGTGCAAAGAAGGCTACTTGACAGTGCACATGAGTAGCGAAGAACGATAGAGCAGACTGTCGCTTTAGTTTGTGCAGCGAATCCAGAATGTGTCGAGCAGCCAGAGCTCGTAGACACCATCCTTAATATTGGCTCAATAGTCAGCGATCTTAAGGCTGAAATGACAGACATGGAGATTGATTATAAAGAAAATCTTGCCACTTTGGAAGCACAGAATCTCCCAAAGACACCACCAAATCAGCAAGATCTTAGAGAAGAAGAATTGCAAGCTGCTACAGATATCATATCCAGCAAAGTGACTAAGTGTCAAAACTTGTTGGATAAAGAACAAGAATGTTTACCACACTGCAAGAGGACCCTGAGCTGCTGGAGATCCAAACCAGTTTGCAGGAAAAGCAAGCAACGTTAGATGCTCTGAACGCGAAGATGAAGACCCTGCTACCAAAATACAGACTCCGCAAATTTCCAGAAGTCAAAGAATTAAAAAGGGAACTTCAAATGTTAAGAGACAAGGAGGCTGAAGACGGAGATAAATTGCAGCCCTTGCAGTAAAAAGCCCATGAAATATCGCAAGGGATTGAGGAAAAACTGAGGGAGCTCCGCGACAAACAGGAGTTAGTGCAAGATCAAACTCATGATGATCTAACACCGCATGTGTTAGAAACCATCAGAACAATTGAGCAGGATGCCAAGGATACAGTTGCGGAGCTGAGCGCAACATATCAAGAGTTCGTTGCAAAAATAGCTCCGCAAGAGGAAGAGCAGCTCATGGAACCATAAGTGGAAAGAGGCTCGGGGACGAGCCACATGTAATTGTTAGGGGCCTGTTGGGCACAACCCAAGTAAGGCATTTTTGTGCAAGACATTTTTAGAGCTGCAGCACAGCTCAGATGAAGGCAATTTTGTCAAGACAGTTTTGGGGAGCCGCGAAGTTACGCCACATCGCAACTTCAGAAGGTAAGAACCATGCGGCTAAGTGCCAAGTTCACGAAGTGGTAGCACCGCGTAGTGCCAGCAAAGCACCTATTTTCGGTGAAGAATATAAGGAAAGGTAGAGCAGATGAAAGCAACCAGTTTGGGTAAGCGACTCCGTGATTCCCGAGAGTAGGTAAGGAGCGGCAGATGAAAGCGACCTATCAGTTGGAGTGGCGAAAAATAGTTAGAAGCTAAGCCACAAAGTTGATAGCGACAGGAAGGCCAGAAGGATGGAAAGCGACACGCCACGATGCAGTATAACCATTTCATGAAGACTGCGGTTGTCAGAAGGGCATGTGAGCTACGAGTGGTCCAGCAGAACAGCCAAAAGTGTGTGGAGTAATTGTCGATTGCGACAGGCCGAGTCAGCGGGTAACCATGCCAGTTTTGGGTAACCTTAGGGTTTTGTCCCACTTGATTGTAAAGATGTGACCTACGGGCACGATCTATAAAAGGGCATCTTTTGTAAGGGAAAGGGTTAATGTTCATTGAATCTTCTAAGCATTAAGAAGTGAATGCTTTTTGTTGATCTCTGTTGAGAGAATACTGTAAAAAGGCTCCACAAGCTGCATGCGCAGAGACCTACTGAAGAGAGAAGAGAGTCTGCAACTGAGTGCGCATACTGGAACTGTTGTACCCTTCCCATTAATAATATAACAACAGTTCCTATGGACGTAGCTCCCATCCTAGAAGTGAACCATGTTAAATCATCGTGTTATGTGATTGAATGTGCATTTACTTATGTTGAATGGTTAAGTTCGTGTTTATAAGTGAATGTATCATTGCTTTCATGTATAATATTCATAAGAATGAATGATGGAATAATATGCTAAGTGTTGAACGCATAAGAGTGAATGTTAAAGGTGCAAGTAATGTTGGATACAATGAATGCATGAGTTACTTAGGTAGCAATTAAATCAGCAAAGTCTGTATGGTGTGATTCCTCGAGGTGCAACACCGAAAGTGCGCAGTTACTTTGCAGTTCATCGTATTACATAAGTCAGTTAAATACACAGCTCAGTATGTTTGATGAATATGTCATTTATATTAAGTAACGTTTGTTAAACTGTGTGAATATTAGAGAGGAAGTGCAATCCTCTGTTGTGGTGTCCTGTTATCAAGGCACTATTTTGAGCCGCACAGTCCTTGGATGCACTAGTGCATAAGTGTTAACCACAAAGTAGTTGAACTTCACGCAGTCCCCAGTTCACAGCACGAGTCCTGTAGCGTGTTGCTCGCCAGTCTGTTGAAGTGCGCATCACTTGGTTGTAGAAATCTGATTCTACAACCTCCCCATTAACTTCACCTCAGGTGAGACCTCAATCTGCTCGCAGACTCTTGCCGAAAGGGCCGGTGAAAAGGGGTTTTGCTGGTTCCCGGAACCGCGCAAAACCTGGGTCTTTCTAGAAAACCTCAAGAATAGTTTATACAGGCAACATCTTGCATTCACCCTCTCTTGAGTCTGAGACAAAAATCTCCTGCTCTTTTACAGAGCCACCGCTTTTAGTTCCCAAGGGTTCCTGACCTTTATCAATGAATGCCTTTGGGGTATGATAAACCCCATTGTAAGATAAACACCCCGAGACTTAGACGTCGTTATCCAAATATTTACCAGAGATTGTTAGAAACCCATTTGGGCCTATTGGAAAATCAACTAAAGGACTAGATCATTGAGGACATGAACTAAATAACCCTTTCAATAATTGTAGGGATTTGAATCCTTCACCACCTTCCAATAGAGATGCCTCGAGGGATCTAGGCATCTGTACATCCATCTAATTTAGGACCAACCCTGGAGCACTGGTCTAAATCTCGTAGGGTTGGGAAGTCTCCAAACCGGCCATGGCCCAGGTTTGGACATGAGAGGTATTCCTCATCCATCCATGTCGGCACCTAGATGCTCACAACAATTTACCCCCATACTTGCAACATAGATTTTTTGGGAAAGTTTCCACCTAAATAAAAAATATTTTCTCCACACCTACCCTCAACTCAATTGCCTGCCTGCCAAGTGGCATGTCCCATATATCAACCCCCTCATATGGATCCAAGGAATAGTCATTTAATTCCTCTTCCTCTGCCATTTTACTAAACCTTGAAAAGATCAAATTTCCTTCATGGTGTCTATAGTAAGCCTATTCACGACCCCACATCTAAAGAACCGTAGACCCCCTAGGAATATCGAACTCAATCCCATATATATATATATATATAAGTGTCATACATGCTTTTCTTTCAAGTTAAAAAAACAATCAATCCAAACAAACTTCTTTTCATTTTCATTTAGTTAGTTTTAATATAATTCTTAATGTGACATCATGCTCATGAACCTATGAACATCTTCTTGGAAAAAAGAGTTTCCACCTTCTCCATTATCTTTTTGCCAACTCTTCCACACATTTGACCCAATTATTTAATAATATTATTTGATGCCAGTTGGAATAGGAATGGCCCATATAGTTTTATATTTTTTCGTTAAAGTCAATTCATAGGATTTTGATCATTTTCGAATATTTTTCAATTTCACCAACTTATTTCACAAGATTATTGCCAATGGAAATGACCCTACAATTTGATACCCTTTCTTTTGAAACCGATAAACTTTAAAACCTTCCTTCCAATTCAATTGATAAGGTTTTACCCTTTCCAACTTATGGAATGGAGTAGCATCATCTATATTCAATGTCACACACATACACACACACACGATTCCGCAAAATTTAATTTTTTTTGGAACAAAAAAATCACCAACTACAGTGACTATGGTTTTACACCATAAGATCTACCCATGAGGCACACGTGTACTTATGTTAGTGATAGAGCTCTTTACAACAAGGCGCAAATTATTTGGTTCCTAGTGATTTCCATCAATTTAAGCTATGATGTACATTTCCATCAATATTTATAGTACTTTAAAAATAAGATGTATGACATACAACGAGCTAATATGCTATAGTAATTCAATTTTAACATTTTCTTGTGTACTTTCCATGATGATTTAGCAAATGAAAAGAGACATTTCAGATCTAGGAAGCTCTCCATGACATCTATTTTACTACTTCTTTTTCACTTTAGCACATCTACTTTACTTTTTATTTTTTCTTCCTTTCGATGTTCATGTACACCTTTTAAAGCAATTTCTAATTTAAAAATATATTATAAAACATAAAATGAATGTTTTCATGAAATGTTCCAAATTAAGTAAGAAATTATGTAGCGAAAGCTTTTTAGTGAAAGGTACCTTACTCCCCCTTTCATGATTTTATTGTTATTCATGGCATTGGGTGTTGTGATTGTTTATCATAATGAAACATTTTTTAAAAACATCTTGTAACATTTTTTTAAACATTCTCTTATTATGTTGAATATAGTACTCATAATCTAATTTGGATGCAAAGACTATGTCTCCATTTCCATTTTTACGCCGTAGTCTTTTTCCACAATGAGAAACTATTTGGAGACACTGAAGCCAAATTCCTAGTCTGCCGATCCACTGAAAAAATTGCCACGTGATTCACCATGATTCCCAAATTTGGGTTTCTCTAGATCCAGGTTCCCTATCACTTGGTTGCTTTCCCATTCAAGTCCTGATTTCCCAAATCCTTCTTGGTTTCTCTCCACATCCTCTCTCATCACAGATAGGGATAGGGATAAGGATGTAGGACCTACAGATTCCGGGAAAGATGTTTAGACTCTTGCAGGACCTACATATTCTCGATTCTTGATCATACGCTTATGGCGCTGTTCCACGGTATGATATGTTATAGATTCACACGATTGTTTCTTCCATACATGGGGTTTAGAGTCAGAAGATGTGGCCATGAGAGGGAGATCATTATTGTTGTTCGCCTGAGCTGATAATTCCCCAAATTGTTGGTGTAGGTGGTGAAATTGCATCCATTTAGGATGCTACAGGTTCTGACCTTCAAGCATAGAGTCCATTGAAAATATGGTTATCCTACCATTGTTTCCACCCCAATTCAGGCCATTCTCCTCCTCTTCTTCCTCTTCATCGTCCCGCTGCCCAATGCCTGTCTGTGCAAGAAAATATTCCACTATCGCGGCATGAGTAATCTGAAAATTAGGTCTATGAATGTATCTCCACACTTGATAAGACTACCCCCAGCTACAACACTCACCTGGTGCTACAAGACACAAGTGTTGATGTATTTGTAACTTTGGAAGATATTCACTTGTATATTATATGTATTACATTTGTACTTTTTTGTATCCCCAACGGAGATGTATTACTCCTCCGTTTGGAAGTGTCATCATTTGTATTTGCAAGTGTTGCAGGTTATATTGTAAGTGTCGTAACTTCTATTTTATGGGTTATTAGACCACCTTAGAGGGGTCGGCCCAGTATGAGTTAAAGGGTTATTAGACCACCCTAGTGGGGTCGGCCTAGTGACAAGTGGTAATGGGTTATTAGACTCTCCTAAGGGAGTTCGGCTTAGTTAGAGTAAAAGGCAAGTAAAGGCAAAGTATAAATAGAGAGGAGCACCTCTCTATTTATCCATTCACTCACTTCGCATTAGTGAGAGAGAGGAGTATGCACAAGTGGAGGAGGAGAAGCTGCTAGGATACTATCTCTTGTTTTGGGTTTTTGTATTGGTGCTCATTATATCTCTAAGGAAGTTGCGGGGTTTTCTCCTTTATGACACAAGTGCACACTTAAGCATGCAGAGTGGTCCAGGATGGATAAAAGTTCAAAGACATAAAAGATATCATAAAGGAAGCAAAGATCAAGAGGGAGCACACTCTAGTTGTTCTTGCAAGGAAGCAAAGATCAAGAGGGAGCACACTCCAGTTGTTCTTGCAAGGAAGCAAAGATCAAGAGGGAGCACACTCCAGTAATTCATGTAAGGAAGCAAAGATTGAGAGGGAGTCCACCAACAACTAAACAAAGATAAGTATTTGAATTATCATTTCTTGTATATATGATTACTTAAATGATGTTGTTCAGTCATGTACATACTTATGTTCCTAGATTTAGGATGCATATTATGCATTTTAGAAAAGTTGCATTAATGAACAAGATACTACTAATATAGTAATGGGTAAGTGGCCTATGGTACTGTACAACACTCCATTGATACTTATCTAGATTGAAACCTCTTTGCTAACATGTTAGGAGTAGTGCACACTCTTAACAATTTTTTGGTAGAGATGGAAAGCATCTAGAAAGTTACCATATGAATACGGGATATGGATGAATGTTGTATTGAAGCATTGGCTAATATAATTTCATGAATGTATGACATATGTCTTTATCGTAAGAATTTGTTCTGAAAACTATGAGATATTTCTAATCATGCAATTGAATTTGACTTGTAGGAAAGATCGTGTACAATCACCTACAAAAGAAGGACAACGACATTTGTTCCAGCGACGAAGTTCAAGAAAACTACCTATTGAAGGTATTGAAGAATATGAAGTTCCCAAGATCATGGATGCAGTAATGGAAGGATGCCATGATCGAAGAATACCAGTCGATCATGAAGAATGATGTTTGGGATGTGGTCCCAAGACCAGAAGGGAAGTCTATTGTGACTTCCAAGTGGATATACAAGATCAAGCATGCTGCAGATGGTAGCATAGAGAAATACAAGGCAAGGTTTGTGGCTCATGGCTTCTCCCAGAAAGAAGGGATAGATTATGAAGAAACCTGTAGCCAGATACACTTCCATCATTACAGTACTTGCTCTGGTTGTAGTAATGAAGTGGAAGATACACTAAATGAATGTCAAGACATCCTTCTTGAATGGTGTAGTCGAAGAGGAAGTGTATGTGGAGAAGCCACTCGGTTTTGAGACACATGATAGGGAGTCACATGTGTGCAAATTGAAGAAAGCCTTGTACGGTTTGAAACAAGCACCCAGGACTTGGTACAACAGGATTGACAGCTTCCTGACTAGTTTGGGCTTTACCAAGAGTAAGGCGGATTCCAACCTTTACTACAAGGTTGAGAAAGGCAATCCAGTGATACTCCTACTGTATGTAGATGAACTGTTTGTGACAGGTGAAATTGGGTTGATTGTTGATACGAAGAGGAAGCTTGCTGCCAAGTTCAAGATGAAGGACTTGGGTATGATACATTACTTTCTAGGTATGGAGGTGTGGCAAAGTGCAGATGGAATCTTCCTTGGACAAGGGAAGTATGCATTAGAGATCATGAAGTGGTTTGGGATGATGGATTGCAAGGCCATGGCCACACCTATGGAATTGAACCTGAAGCTATTGAGTGATGCTTCATAAGAGTCAGTTGATGTCACGATGTATCGTCAAAAGATTGGGTCCTCGATGTACCTGACGAACACGAGACTAGATATTTGCTTTGCTGTGAACACATTGAGCCAGTTCCTGACGGATCCTAGACATGTTCACTTGATTGATGTTCACTTGATTGAGATACCTTAATGGTACAGTTGATTATGGGCTCAAGTATGATGCGAATCAAAAGGTTAACCTGGAGGGTTATGTTGAGTCAGATTGGGCATGCAGTTCTGCAAATAGGAAGAGCACTTCGGGGTGTTGCTTCAGTATGGGATCAGGTGTGATCTCTTGGTTTAGTAAGAAGCAGTCCTGCGTAGCACTGAGTACAGCCAAAGTAGAGTATGTCACAGCTTGTTCGGCTAGTTGTGAGGTAGTTTGTCTAAGGAAGCTTTTGTCTAATTTATTTGATCTCTAGTTGGATGCTACTTGTATCATCTGTGACAACCAGAGCTGTGTGAAATTGTATGAGAACCTGGTATTCCATGACAAGTCGAAGCACATCGAGATCAAGTATCACTATATCAGGGATATGGTGTAGAGGATCATTGAAGCTCCTGTATGTTGGGATGGATGAGCATATAGCAGATGTGTGGACCAAACCACTAGCCAGAGTGAATTTCGAGTACTTCAGAGAGAGGCTTGGTGTTCTTCAGATCGAAGATACTTCTAGGAGGAAGTGATGGGACACAGATGTTGGAACCCTTCCAAGCATGGTGGTAGGAGGATCCTCCCCATGGCTGTGGATGTAAGTGCTGTGTGATGAGCTTCAAGACGATGTTTTGGATGATGTTCTATATGATGATGATCAGTATGATGATGAGCATCAGCATGATGCTTCGTGTGAGGATGATCAGTATGATCATGAGTATCAAGATGATACTCTGTGGTCGTGGATATGGTGCAGATTGTGCAGTGGCATATAATAGGTCCCTAGAAGATCTTGTAGGTTGTGCTTGGCATTTAATAGGTCCCTGGGAGATCCTATAGGTTGAGCAGGAAGCTCGTAATCAGTCCTGGGATGCTCTTTCGAGGTTTTGCCTGATAGCACATAATCAGTCCTGGGATGCTCTTTCGAAGTTTTTCCAGATAGCATGTAATGTGTCTTTGGGAGATCCTATAGGTTGAGCAGTAAGCTCGTAATCAATGTTGGGATGCTCTTTCGAGGTTTGTCTTATTCTCATATAATGTGTCCCTGGGAGATCCTATAGGTTGAGTAGTAAGATCGTAATCAATCCTAGGATGCTCTTTTGAGGTTTTGCGAAGTCTGCATATAATGTGTCCCTTGGAGATCCTATAGGTTGAGCAGTAAGCTTGTAATCAGTCCTGGGATGCTCTTTCGAGGTTTTGCAGATGCACATAATCAGCCCTAAGATTCACCAAATAGGCTGCTCGCAGAGATGATGAAGACCTACATGGAGGCTAGGCCTACATCCAGCATGAAAAAGGGTTGTCTCTGTAGAACTTCCTATGACAAGTAGAATTGAGAGATAGCACCGGTGATCAAGATGACGAGCACATCAACAGTGACAATGATGCTCCATGATCCAGTGACGATGATACAGCTCCAGTATTGAAGACTTTTGCATATGTGTATTGATGCATTTGTCAAGAGAATACCTTCCTAGTTAAGAGGGATTGTTGATGTATTTGTAACTTCAGAAGATATTCACTTGTATATTATATGTATTACATTTGTACTTTATTGTATCCCCAATGGAGATGTATTATTCCTCTGATTGGAAGTGTCGTCATTTGTATTTGCAAGTGTCTCAAGTTATATTGTTAGTGTCTTAACTTATATTTGATGGGTTATTATACCACCTTAGAGGGGTCTTCCTAGTATGAGTTAAAGGGTTATTAGACCACCCTAGTGTGGTCAGCCCAGTGGCAAGTGGTAATGTGTTATTAGACTCTCCTAAGGGAGGTCGGCCCAGTTAGAGTAAAAGGCAAGTAAAGGTAAAGTATAAATAGAGAGGAGCACCTCTCTATTTATCCATTCACACACTTACTCACTTCGCATTAGTGAGAGAGAGGAGGAGAATATGCTAGGAGACTATCTCTTGTTTTGGGGTTTTGTATTGGTGCTTATTCTATCTCTAAGGAATTTGCGGGGTTTTCTCCTTTATGGTTTCCCCGATGAAATGCTTTGTGTCTCTTGTCTCTTATGTTTGATATGTTGTACATGTTGTTATCTCAATTAAGATCCTAGATCATATTGAATTAAATGATGAAAAACTAACAACAAGCTGGGAGTTGAGCAAGTATTGCTCATCCCAATTGTTTATGATGGTTCTCAAAGGCATTGATATAATGTGTCAATTTTATATGATGATTCTCAAAGGCATCGATATAATGATGGACATACCTAACCAAGAAGTCAAGTATTTAAAGTAAAAATGGATGCAAAAGGAGACAAAAGTACTACACTTCAAGCTAAGGAAAATTTTTCCAGTTGGGCACGACAATTTTCTCACAAAAAATATATATATACTCAACGCTTCTTTGAAACACCAACAATTTTTCCCTTGTGACCTGTGGTTTTTGTGTGATGTCCACGAACACAAAGGCCCGAATAGTGTCGTAGTCCACGATGGTTCCTTCCACCAATTCAACTATTGAGGGAATGCGAAACAAAAATTGTAAAAACAAATCATATATGAAGTGCAAATAAAAAAATGACAATGTTGGTCATGAAAATGGTTGAACTGAAAACCTAGATAGGATAGCCAACCAACAAATGTATTTGTTACTACATCTTTGTCGGTCTAATTGTTCGCCCTTTGAAAATGTGGGTATACACAGCGCTCTGAAATGCCTGATTGTAGCAATTAAATTGGCTTCGTATTCACCACAAAATTATAGAGAGAACATGTGCAAGCCTAGAAAGTCTAGTCTAAATGAACTGGGCCAATATGGAAACTAGTGCCATTCACAATCAACTCCAATCCAGAATGGAAAATATGTGAAGCATAGTCAAATTTACAAGGAACACCTATTTGTTATATGTTTTCAATGTGTGAAGCTATTGGAAACTCAGGGGCCATTGGAAACTCATCTTACCATAGTGGGTGCCCAATTTTGTAGTATAATTGTGTTTTTTGTTTAGGTTTTGCCTTTTTCTCTTTGTTCTTGCCAACCAAACTATAAACATGTTTTTTCTGGATATGAGAGAGGGGGAAATCTTCTCTAAGTTGTTTTTTTTAATTTACGGTCCATTCCTGAAACCCTGCATTTCCTTCCTCATTCCACAACAAGATCTTATTGTCTACAACCATGTTTCATAATGACCTAGCTCCTCTTTCAACGAGAGGACTATCACAGGAGGATCGTATTTTTCATTAATCCATTCATGTTATTGATGTTTTGTTTATTTTCATATGTTCTTTGTCCATTAAAACTGAAATATATACTTTCCTTATTTTTTCAAGAATCAAAACATTTATAAAAATTCACAAGATGCCAGTGTTCATTTCTTGACTGGAATCGCAGATCTGTGACATGGTCGTAATTGCATGCATTATCAATGCTACATTAGTAATTTTGGATCTGGGCAAAGGATCATTCCGGTAGGATTCAAGGTGAGGATACCATTTTGTATTTGTGTAAAATCTTTTAATATAATCCATGGAAGGAAGGTCGTTGTTATGCCTCTACAAGTTCATTTTGGTCTTACAATTTGGAATGGTGGAAAATTGAAATGTTGTAGCAATTTTTTTGATGTTTTGATGAGGAGTATTTTATAAATACTTTGGTGGATGATGTCAAAATTGTGAAGAAAATTCTGAAGGAGTTTGTATCTTTTACTAGAGCAGTAAAAAATTTCCGAAGATGGTATGGTGTGGAGTACTATCAGGAGGAGATAGCTCCTTTGTGGCAGGAGTATAATGTAAGCCACACTTATTGACCGTGGAAAATTGACAGTTCAATATCTGTTTTTTAAGTTTTTTTGAATAATTTATGTGTGTTTCTATTTTTTCTATTTAATGAATTCACACAAAATGTTTTGTTTTGCAGGTGCTCAGATTCTCATCTTGCAAATAATAACTTGTCCCCAAATATCCGGAAGTTATGTTGTTGAGTGCACTATCATGCTTTTCTTTTCGCTCCACATAATGTAACCTAATCGTCAACATTATGAGTTTCCAATACTGGACAAATTGAAGAGAGGCAACTCTATTATGAACTTTCTATCCCATTTAAAATTTGCATGGACAAAATTTCACAAAAAGCATGTGATTTTCTGATTTTCAGGTTATATACGTATGGATAGCCACTGTGATACAAATTTCGAGCAATACACTATACCCAACTGTCACTCTAGAGTCTATACTGATTTTTCGATAGTATTAAGTTTTCATTTTAACTCGGTTTTAAAAAAAATGATCCGACGAGAAGTTAAAAGTCACAAACCAGATGGGATAATTAAATAAAATTAAAATTCGGTAGCTAAAATATTCCAGGAAAGGTTAGAAAATTGATCCATTTTATTGTGGATATTAGTTTGTTAATATCCATAGAAGGCAAGTGTGAGACCCAAATTTATTAGAGATAAGGTGGAGTTTTGGGATGGCATCCCCTATAAGAGAACGTGATTAACATAGTAATACCATATACAAGCTTGTTTACCCATCCAATGCATAACATCCCTCTAATACTAAACAAGCATAAGACATTGATAAATACCTTAGTATGCTATGTCAACCATAAGAGGTATTAGTAGCAATTGATCTCTTGGAAATGAATACATTGAAAGAACACTATAGATTGAAAAAACACAAAGGAAAAGTTGTGAGCCAGGGACTGGTTCTAGCTTAACTTTCTTTTCAAAGTTGACATTTGACTAGATGAATAGAACCATGGAGTTGCATAAAAATTATGAATATCCCCATGGATCTATTGCAGTTTCTAAGCATACTTGTCAGTTTCAGTGAATGTCAATGATTTTATGAGTAATACTAAATGCAAGTAGATAAGAAATTGTCGGAAAAGTTTTCTATAAATGAGAACATACCTGACGGTACAGGTTGAATAGTGATGGAAACATTTTCTTTTTGGAAATATCTTCAGAAGCTCCAAGAACTACAATGGAAAGGAAGACACTTTTTTTTATATGGGGGGCATGGACATATAGTTGTAGATTTCCCTTCCGAACCTTTGTTTATGTGTGGTGGGTTCAAACATTAAAAAATTATGGATTGTGTAGTTTGTGAAGTCATAAGTTGAACATTAGTTTCAGTCATCGGGTGAAGTTTCGTGATATTGATTTTTCAGAATTTATGTTATTGTTAGTTGATTGTTGTACTACTTTGGTGAAAGTGTAAGTCGTAATATTAGTCTGATATTAAATGTTAGGAAATTAAACTATTTGAAAGTTTTCTAATTGCCAAGTCTGATGAATCATTACAGCGGAAAATCGGGACTTAACAACGAGTTGTCGTTTTATATAGAAATTTTGTTTCCTATGTTGGGAATTCTTGTTGACATGTTTAAAATGAGGAAATATATTATGTAATGGAATTTCATTTCCAATGATGAAATTTCATTACCTGTTGGCCTCTAAGAATAACATGTTGTTCGTTTATCCAATGTTTGTGTTATTTGCGTGTAAATCAAGTTTTCTCAGCAAATGACGGAGATGTGTAGAGGCACTGAAACAACAACATAACAAGGGTTTTCCCAGGAAAATTGCAAGCTCGACTGCTCGACTTGAGCCGAGGTTGCAGGGTTGAATCCCACATTATTAATTTTGGTTGATCATAAATGGTACTACTACATTGTCAGGGATTCAAAATCAACTAATCAACATGCCATGCATTCATATGACATGGCATATGGAGGAGGAGGATTTGTGATCAGTTATCCACTGACCAAAACCCTTTCCCAAGTCCAGGATTACTACCTCCACTGTTACTGTGCTGTTACCCCACTTTCACTAGTACAAAATGAGAAATTAGTGACTAAAAAAATGACTAAAATTCACATATAAACGACAATTTTTTAGTCGGCGAATAATAGTAGCTAATTTCCACTATCTTATAGCTCGACTAACTTAGTCATATTTATTTTAGTCATTAATAGTTGCCTTATTTAGACGCATATTTGGTCATTGATTTAGTCATTAATTGCCACAATTAATGACTAAATCAATGACCAAATATACTACTAACTAAGGAAACTATTAATGACTAAAATAAATACGACTAAGTTAGTCTAGCTATAAGATAGTGGAAATTAGCTACTGATAGTTGCTTATGTGTGAATTTCAGTCATTTTTTTAGTAACAAATTTATCATTTGTAGTAGTCATTTATTTTTAATTGGTCATTTATTTAGTAATTGATTATGGTTAACTAGTCATTAATTGTAGTTAACTGGTCATTTTTGCAGTCATTGATCGTTGTTAACTGGCTATTTATTTAGTCATCGAATGTTGTTAACTGGTCATTTAATTAGTCATTGATTTTTGTATATAGGGCATGGAGGAATCGAACCACCAACCTCTTGCCTTTAAGGCAAGTTCTCTTCCATTGAGCTAGCACCCTTAAATAGAAGAATCAAATTTAATGGAGTAAGAAGCAAAATCATGCGAGCTCTTCAAACGTTACATAGAAAAAAAGGACAAATTGCTCCATGTTGAAATGCCACGACTCTTAAGAAAACTAAATAGTAAATACAATTGATTCTTAGTTAAACACATATAGAGAAATAGAGAAACAAAAATACATAAACCAATCATAGAAATACAACTCAATCTTCCCTTGGGGGTTTACTTTCCCATAAAATGCAATCACAAGAACAATTAAGTAATATGACATAACACTATTCAAGCATGCAGAGGCCTGCTAGCAAGGAAAATATTTTAACTTGAATAATTCTAGTAGAATACATAGGGAAAAATAATGAAGTTACCCAACCAACAATAATCAATTTTATCCAATTGATACCATTAGCCCATCAATAACATTCATGTATCAAAAATATTTTTCGTAGTTGCCATCAGTCACTGTTGTTGGTAGGAAAACTTGTAACCCTCAAACAAAACTGAGGGCAATGGTTATTTTTGCAAAAAATAGTATAATTTAAGCCACCAATGGCGAGGTCTATGACTACCAATGTAAAAATGATAATCCCACGATAGGAATGCAACGTCTATCTTCCTTTCACTCACCATTCACCTCATGGATGAGAAGAAGTATCTATTTAATACTAATATGCTCCACCTACTCTTTCTCAATTTTCATCTTCTCAAACATAATGGAGCTATACTTGGAGTACAAATCCTTGTCACCAGCAGGGGCAACAATTTTACAATACATAGATGTATCTTCTTATTTTTCTTCATATAGTTGTGAAAAATTTAACTAATTTACCTTCCTTCTAGCACACCCATTCGTAAGTTTCCTTAATGTAGCACATGCATCGAATGATCACCACTTCACTATTTAACATGCAGTTGTTCCTGAGCTTCACAACTTGTAAACACTACACATGTTGTCACCTCAATGTATGTGCCTCTCGCTTGGGGTTGGTTCATGCCAACTCCAAGGGGGTATTGCTAAATGTACCTGCAACTTGTTAGTTAACTAGACAAATCAGAGAGGGTTGCAAATAAGCAAATATTTAAATCAAACCTTAGAAATAAGAGGGAAGAATCAGAGAAGACCAGTGTCTTTCAAGGCCTGATGGGGTCAAAGGTGGGCTAGAACGATCATTCGAAGGGAGGTGGAGAATAGGTGGAAGGATTCTGAGATTGAAGAATCTCACCACAAAACAGTGTGCAACTCCAATAGTTGGATTTGGGATGAAGACATCTTTGTCTTGGTCGTTTTGGGGGATCCAAGGAATGGTTTCCCACTCTGTAGGTTCTGATGGGCTTGGATAGCTCGTGGAAAACGTGCAACAGTTAGAACAAATTAGAGAAAGTAATCTTCCAATCTGCTTACTAGTCCTAACAACTTGTATGAGAAAGAAGTCAGGAATGCATTGTCCAAAGACTAAACACAAAGCAAAACAAGAAAACATGTAGATCAACGAATTAATTGTATTCAATTGTCAATCTGGAATTATAATAGGCATTCCCTAGGATTCGACCCTTTACAATGAGTATTGCACATCATTTTATAGGCCATTTGACCTAGGTCATTGTGCCTTTAGGTTTGAATGCATGTGTATACTAATAATTGTGGCGTGTAATTGCAACCTATTGGAAATTTTAATGATGTTCCAATTTAATTCTTGAGGTCTTAATCAGGGAAATTTTTAGGGGCGAAATTTCGCCAATTGGCTATTTTTTGGGCATTTTTTCAAAAACTAAATTCGCTATTTGGTCATTTTTAGTCTCTAATATCGCCTATATTTACATAAAATATGTTTTTTTATCATAATATTCGCCAAAATTTACAAGTTTTAGGATTAAATTGTATGTTTCAAATTTAATATTCGCCTACCTATCTATATATATATTTTTTCCAATCCGAGATAATTGCCTAGAATACTATACTTAAGTATACTATTAGATTCCTTAAAAAATACCCTGGTCTTAATCATCCTTCATAATCCGAGTGTGCATGTTCTTATATGAGTTTATCCACGAGTTTAGGCATGCATCTTGGTCTTCTCTCCAAAAAAATTATGTAATCATCAGTTCATCGTGGTCCAAGTGTTGGTCCATTTATATCATGCAAGTGCACCCTATTTTGACCATCAATTTCTACAACTTAACTACTGTAATAAATCAGTTTATGCATAAATAAAGGCGTATTTCTAAGGAATTGACATTGAACTCATTGCTTTGAATTCAAATTGTTGTCTTTTAGATGGCAATTGTTGCTTGATTTTATACCCTCTACCAGTAATGAACTATCACTTATTGACCAGGGCACACCCGATACACCTCATTTGGATGTTTTCTGAGCATGCATATATCAACAACTCCATGTAACTACCTTGAAGAATAATTCGCATGCATCTACACTTCAAGAAATCTAATTTAGAAATTGAAACTAGCACATGTGGCCACCATATATAGCAATTATAATTAAAGTTTTGGTCTTTGTATAGGCAGTGCGTATGCCAACTCATCATTTAAATTGTTGTCTGCATGCACATCATACCCACAAATGGTACTTCAATTCCACATATAACTGGGGAAAATATATAGTTGGCTCCAATCATGACCTCCATCTGTGCAATCGACTTCATGTTTAAACCCCAATAAATATTAGTTTGCATCTTTATCTTGTTCTCATCACTTCTTTAAATGTGCCCCGTTTACACAATTTCACCACAACATTATTTGAGGCACATGCCCATGTATTTATATGCCTGGTGAAATTTGAAATAATCCCCTATGACGTTGTTCTAAAAGGTCAAATTGCTACTGTGTTTGATGGGCCTGGATCAATCCCTTCTTTTCTATTTTGAACATAGGGATTCTCTGCTTCAATTGTGTTGAGGATAAAAATTGTTATCCAAGATAATTACTTATGCAACAAGAGTTTGGAGCCTCGTTCATATCTCTCCATGTTTGAGTTGTTCTTTAACTGTTGATTCACATATGTGAGGATTCCCTGTTGCATGTGTAATGTTTTAAGTATGTACCATCTCTAGCACAAAATACACTCTTATAAACCAATGTGCCCCCCTTCTTTAAGATCGATGGTGTAACTTCTAGTTTTAATGTTGATTCGAGAATCTTGTAGAAGTTGCATGCTTGTGGGTCTAGTCGGTGATTAGAGGTTACACTGCTTGAAGACAACTCAGTTGTCCTGCCTCTATATTTCTTACTTGATGGTGTGCTCCATTTTAGCTATGGTTTGGTCTTTTAAATCTTGATATTTCCCTAATTTGCCTTTATATTTTCTTCAAGCTCCCATGATTCATGACGACAATTTAGTTCTAAATTTCAAACTTTGCAAACAACGCTCAACATTATCCATCTTGCACAATCATTTGATAACATCCATGGTGGTAGGGAAATCCATTCTAAAGTATTTATCGTCTGTTTGGATATCTTCTTGCGCTAAATTTATGGCTTGTGTTATTGCACTATAAATGGATGTTGTTTTAGAAGCAATGGTGGTTTACCAAAAGCTTTTGAAGTGACCCATGTTTATCTAATTTTCACCATACCTTGCACAACTATAAAAGCAACTTCAAAATCCATCTTCTTTCGTCTATGTAGTTCTAGTTAATTATGGGAATTGATTCCCTAGGCAACAAGGAACTTCTAATAACACACATAATCAAATAATAACACATTTCTCCTACATTTAAACACAAACTTTAAAAGTTAAAATAGCTTACCTAAAAATTTCTCCAAGATACTCAACTGGGTAGGTCCACATACCACCCAACAGATAAACGTTTTGTAGGAAACCTTTAATTTTTCTGCCTCAAAAGCCACCTGCAGGATATTCCATGATACCACTAGGGATTTACAGATACTTTAGCAGCTATAGTCTATACACTTATGGTTTTATAGTGTATTTCTCCAACCATGATTTACTCACAATACCTGCCCACCTAACACCTCAAGGTGCTCTTCAAGGTGTGCACAGAGAGACTTCCACTTTGGCCTAAGTCTGTTAATGATCTTTTACCAGTTCTTAAGACTGCAATCACTCCCAATACCTGCCTCATAAAGCACCACAGGGTACTCTTCAATATGACAATAGAGAGTTCGTCAACACTTCAGTCTGACTGAACAATTTTCCACACAAAGTAGCTACCTTGATAATGAAACACGTGGTTTTTTTTATGATTGTTGTTATGCTTGTTTCTAGACTATATTTCCTCTCCCTTATCTTCAATTCTCTCCCTCCCTATTGTTATATCACACTCATCTTTTCATATTCCCCCTTTCTCCCATTAGAATCCCTATTTTATGAAAAAGGGATCATCCTTTGGACTCCTTCCCATCTAACAAACAAAGTGACACCTTTCACTATATTTGTGGAATCTTGGCTATATTTTTGGAGAAGAGGTTTCACCTACTTTAGTGATGAGAAAAAAAATAATTGCTTAACATCTCAGACCTCTAGACTTACTTTCCTACTTGTAATATCATGGTCCTTCTTTTTGTGGAACCCTGCCCAGTCAGCTTTGGGATTCTGGTTTATTTATTTACATAATTAAAAACTGTTACTTACAACATCAACATCAATAATAGTAATATCTCATGGCGATTCATAATCATGTCATAAAGTTAAATCACAACTAACATGCTAATAATTAACTAGCACTTCAGATTTTTAAGGGTAATACCCTGGGGTATTACACCATGGGAGATTATATTCAAAGGTCATCACAAGTCCAACCTAGAAAGGACAAGATCAAATGATAATAAATAACATATCCTACATAAATTTCCACTCTTTGGGAATGAAAAAGGCATTGATATTGGTTACTAGATAGTGGAGAAAGCATATTATATTGGGTACTTGTGGGTGGTTTCCAGATAGCGGAGACAGCATATGATATTCAGTACTTGTTGGTGGACAGAGCATGCAATATTACCTAATATCCCATTGGGTGCCTGATATGGATTTTTTTTCAAAAAAATACTTATAGAAACTTCAGTTATCCATTTAGCTAAGCTGCCACGCTATGAGGGGCACACCTATTCCATCAAAATCACCCACAACTTGCACCTAGCCTCAAACTTGGGAAAAAATGTCTTAATCACTCCCCTATTCTTACATTGATCATATATGTATATCGTATATATACTAATAATTCTCTAATTTTAATATTTGAAACCATATGTGCTCAACTCTCATTCCTCAATTTATATGTAACTCGCCAAATAGTTCTTGTCTATTAACAAAATTTTCAAGCAACATAACAGCCTCACAATTCACTACCAAAAAATCTTGCACATGGAAAGAACCAAGAAAAATTTGCATACCATTCAGCATCTTCAATAGATATATGCGGCTGCTCCACAATCTCCAACCCATGAACCACTACAAAACATACACGTTTTTATTCTCTCGTAACCAGCTCTGGGAACTTTGTCCTTGCTTCTAGGGAAGATGCCATCTCTCTCCTTCTGAATGTATATGGGCCTGGAATTATGAACAAAATCTAAATTATGGTATCCAGATGAACTTCCCTATACATTCTACATAGCTTAGTAATATATAGCACTCATTCAACTACATGTACAAGGAATTAAAGTAATACACTAGTCAAAATCCATAACAAATAAGAAAAAGAAAGTGGATTTAAACATAGTAACCTTATAGAAAGAACACACTACACAATCAACAATGAATACCTTTCCTAGGGAACTTCTTTACAAGCCTTCTATACAAGACACCAGCTGCTTCAAGTTCCATGCCCATCGTCTTTTCCCGGATTCCATCCAGAGTGGCAAGCCGTATGTTCAGCTCGTTAAAAAGAGTTTCATATAATTTTGCCACATAAGAAAGTGGCAAGACAAATCTTGCATCACCTTCATATTGTGCCTCTCTTGAATTTCTCTTTTTTTGTATATCCTTTCCATTGGGACTATTATAGGAAGATTCTGGTGAATCAGGAACTTCAGCTACACGAGGTTGAAGAAAATAATCAAGAATGAGTTGCAAAAATTGTGCCCTTGCAAATTCAGTTGGTATAACATCTGTTCCACATTCGGCACAAAGGGAAAACTTTCAAATTTTAGTTATAGAAAGACCACATGCTCACAAGCAATCTGAAAACCTTGCATTTTTCAAGTCCCAATTATTGGCACACCTTACCAACAACTTCAACATAGAAATTAAACAAAATAACACTTACCATTAATTGTCAGTACACCATAGGGAGACCTTGGAGGTTCATTATTTTCAAGATGTAAAGAATTCTCTGGTTCTACACCACCCATGGCCTGTAGTTGCAAAGAATTTCCATAGGACTAGTGCACACAACCCTGAGATGCACCACTCGACATAGTTAACATCAGTGCAAAGAAACTACTACTCTCAATGCAAATACAACAGTTAAAATTTCTTCAAAAAGAGATAAATGCAAAATTATAGCTAGATTTGTGATGCATAAATTTAGCAGTTGCATTATTTAAGATTGCTAGAATGGAAAAACACACAAACAAGCAGGTTAGCAAAAACAATTAAGCTTTATGTCACAGACAAAAATGTAAAATCTTCTAAACACTGCTTCCAAAATCAAACTAACACATAAAGTTTCTTTTCAGATGTGCAAAGACACTGAGACCCACATTGCTAAGGAAATAGGTAACACATATGCTTTCTAAAACATAACCACAAGATACTGATAAGGATTTTACAAAGTAGATGTATATTTGACATAATATGCCATGGTTCACAAAACATTTAAACTTGCCTTGTACAATTATTTCCGGGCAACTTATCACTTGGTGGACTAATTGGTGAGGTGCACAAACCATTGAAAACTTCTCCAAGTCAAACTAACAACTTCTATTTAAGTCCAAATTCCAAATAATCATTTTTTTTTACATTTAACATGGACAATAAACAAGGTTTTGACTCCATGTCAAATGTAGCTTTGTGGTTGTATCCAACAACTTCAAATCAGTTTTTACACATCACATGCTATGCTTGAAAAAGTCATCTACTCTACTGTCTACAGCAAAATCTCAAAACTGAATCAGTTATCATCAAACTGCTCTCTCAAGTTTCAGAAAACAATCATAGTGTAAGCACAATAGGAAGATTAATCAGCCTCCATTCCATTTCTCTCATCACAGGTAATTCCACAAGAAAACATGATGTAGCACTGATTTTTAGAACCTTCAACATATTTACACATAGCATAGTCAGTAAACCAAGTCACACATACTCTCATGAGAAGATTCAACTCAAATAACCTTTACAGTCACTCTCTACTACTTTCTATCTTATATTATCGATGGATTGTAACCATCTACCAATAGTTTCCATAATTGTTCTTTTTATAAGTAAAATAAACCATTTTTAATACTAAAGCAACAAAATTATTGGCCAAACCATACAACAACAATATTTTCAATCTAGCTCTAAGATCCCAGATGCAATAAGCAGTCTAAAATGTTCTAAAACCTATTGTTGATGTATATGTAACTTCGGAATGTATTTCATCCATGTATTTAATTTATATATTATTGTACTCCTATAGAGATGTGTCATTCCTCTATACGGAAGTGTCGTCATGTGTATTGACAAGTGTCGCAAGTGCATGAACTTGCCGATGGGTTATTATACCACCATGTGTGGGTTCGGCCCTTATTTTATGTAATATATGGATGATGTACCTAGCTAGACAAGTCGGCCCCATAAGGTCACTAGGCAAACAGACAAGAATAAATAGAGATCGGGAGATCTCTATTTTCATCATTCGGAAACTCATTCTTCCTTCACTCAGAAAGTGGCGCACTAGTGAGGATGAGGATCATCTGCTACTAGGAGACTATCTCTATGTATTTGGTTGTACTTTGGTTGAGCCATTGCTCTCTCTATCTCTGAGGAAGTTGTGGGGTTTTTCACCTCACGGTTTTCCCCACGGAAACTCTGTGTCTCTTGTCTCTCATGCTTTTGCTTCTTGTGATGATTGACATGCTTGATATGATTGATATGCATTGATATATTGTACATATTATTCTCTTAGTAAAGATCCTAGAGTATTGTGAATTAATGCTCAAAAGTTAACATGGTATCATAGTTAACCCGAGAAGAATACATTGTGCAGTGACGAAAACCAAGGGTTTCTTGTTTATTAGATTTCTCTCCACGGATTTTGGAAAATCCATATAGTAGATTGACTCTACTCATCAAGGAGAATCTATCTATCCAATCAGAATTCAATTATGAGCATTTTCAGATTTGGCCCTAAAAATTAGGGTTTCCACAAAAAAAGGAATTTCTAGAATCTAAAGACATAGCTGGAAGCTCCTTGCAAAACTCGAAGTTTAGAGCTTTGGATCAAGATTTTTGGCTAATTAGATCTCTGGGAAACTCAAACCCTAATTCAGGGTCCTCCTTAGTGATCCTCGGAAGACAAAAAGTAATTTCTGAAGGGTGTAGCTTTGTAGATCGCAAATTCTGAATACACCAGGCTGATCATATCATCAAGGCGCATCTTTCTATCCTTTCAGAAAGTTGAAATTCACATTTTGAATTTTTAGGGTTTCTCTGACAAACCCTAATCCGGGACCAGATCCAGTTTTCAGCAAGTCAAGTGGTAAGACCTAAATCTCTTCTATTTCCATTTGAAGTACTCTTTAAGATGTCTCACCACACCAAGCTTGAGGATTAGCTTGAAGGGGTTGATAACTTCCGAGCCTGGAAGTATAGGATTGGGTTAACCCTGGAAGAGAATGAGTTGGACTCATACATAAAAGAAGACATCCCTATCCCAGAGGATGAAGAGGCTAAGATATTGCATAAGAAGAACTTGGTCGAGGCAAAGAGAATCATTGTTGATTCTATCAAGGACCATCTCATCCCACATGTGTCATCTCTAAATCTCTAAAGACACCCAAAGAAATGTTTGATTCTTTGACCAATTTATTTGAAGGGAAGAACATAAATCCGAAGATGACCCTACGGAACCAATTGAAAGGAGTAAAGTTTCAGAATGGAGAAACCATTCAATCTTATTTTTCTAGGGTCTCTCAGATTAAGGAACAACTGGAAGCAGTGGATGAAATGGTGGAGAATGGTGAAGTTGTCATGACCACTCTAAATGGCCTACCCAGGTCATGGGATTCCTTTATTCAAGGAATTTGTGCAAGAAAGAAGTTGATCTCCTTCAACAGACTGCGAGAAGAATGTTCACAAGAAGAAGCAAGGCTTGTGGCCCGAGAAGAAAAGATGGGAAGTGAAGATCAAGCTCTCACAGTACACACCAAGGAAGGAAGGTCAAAGAGAGAGCACTCTCATGCCAAGAAATATTCACACTATCATCAACATAAGGATAAGAAAGATCTCAGATGCTTCACAGGTAATGAGAAGGGTCATTTTGCTTCAGAATGTCCCAAGAACAAAAGGAACAACAACATCAAGAAGAAGAAGGGCAGCAGGAAAAGATATCATGCTCATGCTTCTGAAGATGATGAACCACCCAAGAAGAAGGCTAGAGCAGAAAGTGACAATGATGACTCATCAAGCGAAGAAGAGTATGTTATGATCTCTGCTCTCACGGGTACTATCTCCTATGGTTGTAATGATTGGCTTATTGACAGTGGGGCTTCTAAACACATGACTGGGTTTAAAGAATCTTTTGTAAATCTATCTGAACATGAATCACCCCATAAAGTGAAACTTGGGGATGACTATCAATACCCCATCAAAGGAAGTGGTGAATCCTCCTACAACCTAGATTCTGGAAAATCCTTGAAAATGAAAGAAGTTCTTTATGTACCTGGGCTCAAGAAGAATCTTCTCTCCATCTCTGCATTGGATGCAAAAGGCATGAGGGTTGCATTTGTAGATGGCCAAGTCTTAATGTGGCCAAAGGGTAAAACTATTGATGATGCAGTAGTGATTGGAGAGCAAGAGGGAGGTTTGTATAAATTGAAGGGACAACCTGAACATGCCATGGTGCATGAATCCATGGAGCCAAGTGAACTTTGGCATAGAAGACTTGCTCATATGCACTAGAGGGCACTTCCAATTGCAAGCAAGGCTATAGAGGGTCTTCCTGAAATCAAGACCAAACATGAAGGTGTTTGCAAAGGATGTGCAAAAGGTAAGAACATTAAGAAGGCTTTCCCAAGCAGTGAAAGCAAGGCAAAAGGTATCTTGGAAATTATCCACTCCGATGTATGCGGTCCGACGTCATCTAGTTCTCTGAGTGGGTATGTTTACTATGTCTCTTTCATTGATGACTTCTCCAAGAAGACTTGGGTTTACTTCTTGAAGAACAAAGATTAAGTATTTGATAAGTTCAAGGAATTCAAAACCTTGATGGAGAACCAAACTGATAAGAAGATCAAAACATTCAGATCCGATAATGGTGGAGAATTCACCTCGGGTGACTTCAAGAAACTATGCAGTGATTCAGGGTTTAAGAGGGAGTTGACTGCTCCTTACAATCCACAACAAAATAGAGTTGCAGAAAGAAATAACAGAACAATCATGGAAGCAGCAAGGGAAATGTTGCATGACCAGGATCTACCTATGCATCTATGGGAAGAAGCAGCTAGGACAGCTATATATGTGCAGAACAGAACACCCCACAAGATATTGGACAACATGACACCAGAAGAGGTCTTTTCTGGTAAGAAACCTGAAGTCAGCCATCTCAGAATATTTGGTTGTCCAGTATACACACATGTCCCAAAGGAAAAGAGGACCAAGCTAGATCCTTCAGGAAAGAAGGGTATCTTTGTGGGTTACAGTGAAAGCTCGAAGGCTTACAGAATATACTTTCCAAGGTTCAAGAAGATTGATGTCAGCATGGATGTGACATTTGATGAAAACTCATCATTCGTCAAATCAAGAAAGACACCTGTTGAAGATTATGAAGAACCTAAGGAAACTAGATTTCAAGACACTACCATGTCTGAAGCAATTCCAGATGTTGATTGTGAAATTGAAGATCCACAACAACCTGTAGATCCACCACGTGAGGACAACTCTCACAAGAGGAAACCTGCATGGGCTAGAGAGCTCATTCAAGATGCAGAGATATTTGGCATTCCAGAAGAACAACACAGAGAAAAGAAGAGAAAAAGATCACATGCCAGCTATGTTGCTTTACTCTGTGATATCATGAACAAAGAACCTTCCAGTTATGAAGAAGCAGCGGAAAAGAAAGAATGGAAGGATGCCATGGTCGAGGAATACCAATAAATAATGAAAAATGATGTTTGGGATGTTGTCCCAAGACCTGAAGGGAAGTCTGTTGTGACTTCCAAATGGATCTACAAAATCAAGCATGCTGCAGATGGCAGCATAGAAAAGTACAAGGCAAGATTTGTAGCCCGTGGCTTCTCTCAGAAAGAGGGAATAGATTATGAAGAAACTGTTGCTCCTGTAGCCAGGTACACTTCCATCATAATAGTACTTGCCCTAGTTGCAGCAATGAAATGGAAGATACACCAGATGGATGTCAAGACTGCCTTCTTGAATGGTGTAGTTGAAGAGGAAGTATATGTGGAGCAACCACTCGGTTTTGAAACACATGACAGGGAATCATATGTGTGCATATTGAAGAAATCCTTGTATGGCTTGAAGCAAGCTCCCAGAATTTGGTATGGTAGGATGGACAGTTTCCTATCTAGCTTGGGCTTTACCAAGAGTAAAGCGAATTCCAACTTTTACTACAAAGTTGAGGAAGGGAATCCTATGATTCTACTCATGTATGTGGATGACCTATTTGTAACAGGAGATGACAGATTGATTGTCGATACAAAGAGGAAGCTTGCTGTCGAGTTTGATATGAAGGACTTGGGGATGATGCATTATTTCCTAGGTATGGAGGTGTGGCAGAGTGTAGATGGGATCTTCCTTGGACAAGGGAAGTATGCAGTAGATATCCTAAAGAGGTTCGGGATGATGGATTGCAAGGCCATGGCCACACCTATGGCATCGAGCTTGAAGCTTCTGTGTGATGCTTCATCTGAGCCAGTTGATGTCTCTATGTATCGTCAGATGATTGGGTCCTTGATGTACCTGACGAACACAAGACCAAATATTTGCTTTGCAGTGAACACATTGAGCCAGTTCCTGACGGATCCAAGGAGTTTTCACCTGGTTGCTGTAAAGCATATTCTGAGGTACCTGAAGGGTACAGTTGATTGGGCTCAAGTATGAAGCAAATCAAAAGTTTCACCTGAAGAGTTATGTTGATTCAGATTGGGCAGGCAGTGCTGTAGATAGGAAGAGCACATATGGGTGCTGCTTCAGTATGGGATTAGGTGTGATCTCTTGGTTTAGTAGGAAACAGTCCTGCGTAGCACTGAGTATAGCCGAGGCAGAGTGTGTTGCAGCCTATTCGGCTAGTTGTGAGGCAGTATGGCTTCGGAAGCTACTGTCTGAGTTATTTGATCTCCCGTTGGATGCTACTAGTATCTTCTGTGATAACCAGAGTTGTGTGAAGGTATCTGAGAACCCAGTGTTTCATGACAGGTCGAAACATATAGAGATCAAATATCACTATATCAAGGATATGGTGCAGAGAGGAGCAATGAAGCTCCTGTATGTTGCGACGGATGAGCAGATTGCAGATGTGCTGATGAAACCACTAGCTAGAGTGAAGTTCGAGTACTTCAGAGAGAGGCTTGGTGTTCTTCAGATTGATGACACTTCAAGGAAGAAGTGATGGACACATTTGCAGAAGCCATTCCAAGCATGTTGGAAGGAGGATCCTTCACATGGCTGTGGATGTAAGTGCTGGATGATGAGCATCAGGACGATGCTCTAGTTACTGCTCTATACATGCATCAGGATGATGCTGGATATGATCAGTTGGATCATTTATATGTATATGTATGTACGCATCATGTTGGATGTTGTATATGATCAGTTGGATCATTTATATGTATTTGTATATGCATCATGTTGGATGCTTGGATCATGTATGATGATATGTATCAGGTAGATACTTGGTATGAATCAAGTAGATGCATTGTATGATCAGGATGATCATGGATGACAAGCTTCGGGATGTTCCTCCAGATATGCATCAGGACGATGCAATGATGAGTATCAGGACGATACTCTAGATGACATGCATCAGGATGATGCTATGATGATGATCAGGATGATCACATGTATCAGGTGGATACATTACATAATCAATTGGATTATGTGTGATGAGTTCTGAAGACACAGATGCACAGTGCCTTTCCGACATGGTGGTGGTAGATGTGTTTTCCCATGTGCGTTGATGTAAGTGCAGTGCCTTTCCGACATGGTGGTAGATGTGTTCTCCCATGTGCGTTGAGGTAAGTGCAGATCCTTTTCGACATGGTGTCAAATGTGTTCTCCCATGGTCGTTGATGTAAGTGCTGTGAGCCTTTCACGGATGGTGGTAGGTTGGTCCTCCATGCCAGTGAGTGTAAGTGCTGTGTGTGTGCATCTGGGTTATGCTTCGTGATACTCTGTGGCCATGGACAGGTTGTGCAGTAGCATGTAAAAGGTCCTGGGAGATCCGATAGGTTGAGTTGTGTGCTCGTAATCAGTCTGAGGATTCTCTTTCGAGGTTTTGTTGACTCACGTAATAAGTCCTAAGGATTCCACAGTATGGCCAGTGATGATGAAGACCTGTAGGTGGTGGGCCTACATCTAGTATGAAAAAGGACTAGCTCTGTAGAACTTCCTATGACGAGTAGATTCAGAGATTGTTTGAGATAGCAGCAGCAGTGATGATGACGATGATTCGAAGACGATGCATCGATGACGATGATCCAAAGAAGAAGACTTGTGCTAGCAGATCTGTGTCGAGAAATACCTTCCTAGTTAAGAGGGAGTGTTGATGTATATGTAACTTCGGAATGTATTTCATCCATGTATTTAATTTATATATTATTGTACTCCTATAGAGATGTGTCATTCCTCTATATGGAAGTGTCGTCATGTGTATTGACAAGTGTCGCAAGTGCGTGAACTTGCTGATGGGTTATTAGATCACCATGTGTGGGGTTGACCCTTATTTTATGTAATATATGGATGATGTACCTAGCTAGACAAGTCGGCCCCATAAGGTCACTGGGAAAATAGACAAGTATAAATAGAGATCGGTAGATCTCTATTTTCATCATTCGAAAACTCATTCTTCCTTCACTCAGAAAGTGGCGCACTAGTGAGGAGGAGGATCATCTGCTACTAGGAGACTATCTCTGTGTATTTGGTTGTACTTTGGTTGAGCCATTTCTCTCTCTATCTCTGAGGAAGTTGTGGGTTTTTTCACCTTAGGGTTTCCCCACGGAAACTATGTGTCTCTTGTCTGTCATGCTTTTGCTTCTTGTGATGATTGACATGCTTGATATGATTGATATGCATTGATATACTGTACATGTTATTCTCTCAGTAAATATCCTAGAGTATTGTGAATTAATGCTCAAAAGTTAACACTTATCAACGGTAAAACTATCATATACCCTTTGGCAATAATAAAAATAAAAATAATATGTCTTCGCTTTGTTTAAACTTTAACTTGAATTTATCACTAAACATCCCAAAAATAGCCCAATTATAATGTTTTTTGTAACATAACCTACTCACATATTATTTTAAAATAGAGACATGATCAAAATATAACCTTGATACTTGATGGCTATGAGTCTAACTATAGGAAGCTGTCTTGTCCGGACAGTCTTCCTGAAAATAACAAGAAAAAATAGAAAATTGCAGTCTTCATATCTCAGGTGGCAAGGAAGAGGAACCAGGAGATTGTCACCTCTTCTATATCTCCTCTCTTGGTATTTGAGACCGAGGAAGGTTACCAAAGAAACCTCTGATGCTATGCTTAGTTACTCAATGATACAACAGTTCCACCAACTGGACATTAGTATTCGGCATAACTCTCAACATAAATCATCTATGCTTTCATTTGGAGTTGTCTTAATGAGGAAGTGTTTAAAGATGTTGTTATCATCATGCAAAAATTTTAAATTAATCTATCAGTATCATGTACAATGAAAAAGAAGTTGTAGCAATCATTATTTCAAATAGATCAAATATTAGAAATGAATCCAATACTACTAAAAATTAAAGACATTGATCCAAACAAATAAAGCCAGCAACATAGATTTGACACTATGCTCCTAAAAAGTTAAATTTGACAAGCAGATAAGGTTAGCTGATGACAAGAGGATGGAAGAAACATCAAGTTAGTTAGAGGACAAACCTGGTTCATTGTGGGTTAGATGATGTTGCCAATTGAAAAAAAAATAAAGTGAAAGCAGGAAGGATGCATATGCCACATGGACAAGCCAATGCCTTGTGGGATTTCTGGAGGAATATATTGAAAGGCTATACATTTGCATAAATTTGTGAAATGGCACTTATAAAACCCACCTTATTTTTTAATTGTGATGTATAAAATCCTTCCCTGTTAAGTTAAGTATCACACTAAATGTGCATATGTGCAGGCAATCTACACAAAATGAGGAGCCAAATGATCTCCGGAGCATATACATACCACAAGACTCTAACAGAAGCAAAATCATTTCAAACAATCTATACTCACCTAAACAGGGAGACTGACCATAAAAACTTTCTTAGATGTTGGCATCTATCAAGGAGAGGTGGGCAGAGAGATAGAAGCTTCTTTGCATGGTCAAGATTATTTAAAAATTGAATTATTACACCTAGGAAATGCCCTTTTATAGTTTTATTTGAGTGCTTGTATTTATCCTTCTAGTTGGAGTTTGTGGTAAATGCATCATTCACAATAAAGAGGTAAAGGTGATCTTTCATCTGTGTGTAATGAATTCAATTCAAAGCTAGTACCTAACTCATTAGCCTAGGTCTTCATGACTTTGGGATCAACATTCAATATCTCAACTAATCTTTAAAAGAAATGTGGAACCATTCGATGCTTGTTGTGTATGGATATGATTTTTATCTTGTTGATTACTTTGTCTTACGGTATTGAGTTTGGCCACATCTTTGGTACCTTGGTCTATGACTTTAATGGAATTAATTTTGATTTAATTAATTTCTCAAAATTTTCATTTCAAAATTAATAAATTATGTGTTTAAAAAAAAAGATAGATGTGTGTATAACCTTGGCTTAGTTCCTCTTTGGTGTTGTGTAACCTTGGAGGATGTGTTTAGCACTTGTATCCAATGTCTCTCTTTATGACTGATGAACATAATTTCTATATCCATGTTGTACAAGAACAAAGTTTAAGATTTGTGTCTGCTAGGAAACGTACTCAACACGAGGTTCTTATGTATAGTGTGGATGGTGATGATAATACAATTCAATTTTAAGGGGACTTCTTTATACATGGGAGACAAAAAAATCCAACACTCTATGACTGTTGGGAACACATCAGTTCGCCAATATACACAACACATCTTACATTCCTTTTGATGCCTCAAAAATCATAGCATCAGTCAGCAAGGGACTCTCCCTAGTAAGAAAGCCTAATTAGATCGCTCACCGTTTGGTATGGGGAATCTGTCCAGTTAATGGCCAGGGTACCATGTAATATTTTAAAGATTTGTTTTCTTTTGCACCGGTTACGGCCCGATCCACCATTTATTTTTTTTATTTTTTTTAAAGATGAGATGCAAGTGTTGTAATCTAAATGCAAACTGTAAACAAATCTAATCTAAAACTGTTTTAAGCAAATTTAATCTATCCTCGTAAGGAGCAAATTTAAAGAATGAGCAATAAACTGGAAATGCAACCAAGAACTTCACAGATAGTTGTCAAATTGAATAGAAGCATTTATAGCAGAAAATGAAAGATTATCAAAGATAGCCTTGATAGAGATAAACATTCTATTACCCATTTTACATAGAAATTTTGCATGAGAGAGTGAAAACATTCAAAGCAAAGAAGAAATTCAGATGGTTAAGAACGATCTCACAGCCAATGTGTGAATAATGCAGAAGTAATTCAGCCAGTCATTCAAACATTCCCATAACAAGACTTCGTGCAGGCTTCCATTAGGCAAAAATGAACTTTCTTTATTGATGCAGTAAATTAGTTCACATACAGCATAAGTCTGTCCTTTCACCTGCCAAAATTCCTTTCTATCTCTTCTATTCCTATATTTATAGATTTTACAAACTTGTCTCCTCTAAGCAAAACCTAACCCTAGGAGAAAACAAAAGTTTGTCCTCTAGTGCCTAAAAAGACAAAAGCCATTTTCCAGCTATTTTACAACATATTTATACAATAAACAAAATCCAGTTGTCTTTCTCAGAATTAAAATAAAACAAATCAAGCCCTGGATGGTCCCGCTGCTTCAGCTGATTTCTCCATGTCTGCTACCTTGTTCTCTTCAGTAGGCCTGATTCCTTCTGTTGGATTGTTCAATCCTTGAATATAACTGGCCCACTAGCTGATCTCTCTCAGAATGGTATTTCCCTTTGCATAAATGATCACTTTTAGCACTATTTCGTGTTTGCGCAAATCGGACTTGACATTTGTTGTTCCTGCTACAGCCACCTGAGCAATATCTTCTAGGAGATATGCGTGAACAACGGACTACTCAATGGACTGGTGGAGGTATTCCAAGGTTATGGCCTTTATCTTCTTCAGATGTTCTAATTCTGCATTCAGGTTACTCTGCAGTTCCTCTAGACGCTGTCCTCTTTCAGGAAACTCATAAATGGTCTGAGGTAAAGACATGTGACATTTATCTTGGGTTTCCCAGATCTTGGAGTAGACATGTGACATTTGACAGTCTTCCAAATCTCAAGACTTAACTTGGCACCATAATCCTTGCCAAACTCAAGGACTCCTAAATCCATGTCCAATTCTTCAACAGTCTTAACACGCAGGGTTGAGGGGAATCCAGACCTCCCCTTCCTCCATTCAAATTGTTCCTTTATTTCTGTTGTGTGCTGCGCATATTTGTTTTTCATCTTAAGCGCTTCAACTTCAATGGATGTCATCCTTGTTATCATTTCTTTCATCTTCCAGATCTATTCAGAAATCAATACCAGCGATTGATGAGTCTTTTCTTGCATGCCGCAGGCATGTTTGTGGAATGTGGACAGATCCTGCTTCTTTCCAGTTACCTCTTTAAGTTTTTCTAACAGCTCTGCTTTTTCTTGCATTAGCCTTTCAAACTGAGGCTTGAAGAAATCAATTTGTTGAACACTGTTGGCCTCATGATTTTCCAATTCTGTTACGCAAGCCTTTAAGTCCTTTTGCTCGCCTTCTGAGATTACCAGCTGCATTTCTAGTGTATTCTTTCATTTTTGAGTTGCTGGATTTTCAAAGTTGTTTCTTTCTTCTCTTCCTCAAGCTCTTTTTACTTCAACTTTAATTCATTCCCTTCTACCACCTCTTTCTTCATGTTAGCTTTTATCTTGAAACATAGCTCCCTATATTTCCTAACATCTTCAACCAGATGATCAACATTGTCTTTACTTGCTTGGGATGAAGCTACAAAACATGACATTGTGAACACAGGTTCGATGTTAGTCCCTTGGACAAGTGTGTTTTCTGATACTCTAATTTCGTATTGGTCCTGTCCAATCTCCATTTTCTTTACTGATCTGTCAATAATAACCTTTTTCCTTTTATGAAAATAAACAGAATCCAGGTTGGCCACTTGGCACTGCTTTCTGGGGTTCTATGGGGTAAGTGCTAGCTCTTCAGTGGTGACAACCCCTTCGTAATATTTCCCTAATTGGTTTATTGTTGCTCGATCTAATTCCATGGCCCATGGGTTGGACATGCATTGTTCCATGACTTTCTCAGCTTCTTCTTTTGCTTGTCTTTCTGCTAGCTCTGCTTCTAACCTTTCGACCTCTTGTTGTTTGGTTCTCTCAGCCTCTTCCTGCCGCAATTTTGCAGTTTGTTCTTGCAGGATTATCTCTTCTTCTTCTCTCAGAGCTTTTTCTTCTTGCTCCTGCTGATCTCTAGCAACTTCTGCATCTTGCTGTTGCTTGGCTTCTTGCTCCTTTTGGATTCTCTCCTCTTCTTCCTTTTCCATCCTCTTTGACTCTTCTGATTGAGATGTTGCTGCTTCTTGCTCCTTTTGGATCAACCCAACAGGTTTAGGGCCAGAGCTTGTTCCGCTTTTATGGCGGTAACATTTTCCCAATTCAGTTAAGTTCCCGGAACTCCAGAAAAATGCCTCTTCTTTGTCTCACAAATGTGTGTACTCATAAGAATTTTTGACATAGATATAGTGCTCAACAACTCTTCTACTAGGATCATGTCTCCTAAATGGATTTGTGCTGAAATGAAAAACTTCTAAGCCCTGAGCCAAATTTTCACCATCTTTTTCCTTTGGGAGAGTATATACGTCGATGGTGAAGGGCATGGTGGATACATACCCTTCTTCCTCTCACAGAGGATCTTGTTGATCCCACTAGTGCCAAAGAGTTGCCTTAAGGCCTCTTTATGAACTATAAAATCTGTGACATATCGAGGCAACAAAAAGGGAGGTTGAGATCCTCCACTCATTCTAATATAGGTCCCCTCCGGGGAAAAGTAATAGTATCCAAACTCCTCTATGATGGGCATGGCATTTTCGGAGAGGCAGTTCAGTTCTGTTGAGATATTGTAACTTCAAAGAATATTATATTTGTACTTTATTATTCCGGAGATGATTCATTCCTCCGTGAAGATCTTATTGTATATCCGGAGATGTTTATTCCTCCGTCGGAATGTGGTAACTTGGGTTATTAGACTTCCCTAGTGGGGGTCGGCCCTGTATGTGTTATGTGGGTCAAAGGGTTATTAGACCACCCTAGAGGGGTCGGCCCAGTCAGTTATAATGGGGTATTTAACCTAATGGTTAAATACGAGCCTACATGTACTTGTGTAAAATACATATGAGAGTAGTGTATAAATAGAGGAGGTGTGTTCCTCATTATACACATTCACTCACTTGAGGATAGTGCACTTATGGAGGAGAGGTCTGCTATTGTGGAGGAGGAGATCATGTCTCAGGGTTTCATCTTTGTATATTGCTGGTCATCTATATTGAGGAAGCTTTGCTGGGTTTTCTACCCCATGAGGGTTTCCCAGGATAAATCTCTGTCTCTTGTGTTTATGTTGTGCTTGTTGTTTCTTCAGTGATCCTGTATATGCTATTATTGTGAAATGGAATGTAATGCTGCTATTTTCTGTCTTAGCATCTTGAATTTTAACATGGTATCAGAGCTAACCTGAAGGAAGACAAGGTATGGCACTAAAGACACTTGCTTTACTTACGACAATTTGAAGGTTAGGGTTTTACATAGCAAAACCAGTCATCGTAGCACTTTCGCTATAAATCCGTTTTGGCGAAGTTTTCGGATCTGAAATTGTTACAGGACGAAGCTAAAATCTCCAGGTACCTTGTGTCCAAAGGACAACCTCTAATTCGTTGTACTTTGTGATTTATAATCTGTACAATATAGGGTTTCTGCCTCTTCCAGATATGAGTCAAAATCAAGTGACCTTGGGAAAAAGGTCATAACTTGGGCTAGGAAGCTCCAAATGAAATTTCGTGAAAAGTGACAGGTAGTACACAGACTGTACTATCTCAAAAAACTTTTTCAGAGGCCGAAGCTCAAACAGTGACACATGGAACACCGTACAAATTCGCTCTCCTGTATTTTCCCAAAACAGGTCACGTTGTGACATTTGGCATAACTCTCTCTCAGAACATCCAATTGAGGTCAAACCTGTCACGATGGAAAGCTAACAGGTCAGGATATCTCAGAAAACTTTTTTAGACCCTGTGGATCAAAAATTTCAGAGTTACACCAGACACAATCAGGTACATATTTCTGTCAAAACAGAATTATTTTTTGCTACCTTCATTCATGGCTTCCGGAATTTAGGGCTTTGAAGAAAGTTGGAATTTTTGTAATCGGAGACCACGGCTGGATGCTACTCATCAAAATAGAAATTTAGAGACCAAGATCAGAATTTTTGGTTGGGCAGAAGGCCGGGCTTGATTAGACCCTAGTTCGGGACTTTGATCAGAAAAGTGGAAAATTAGGGCTTCTGTAAAAATGGGAATTTTTGAAATCTGTGACCACGGCTCGAAGCTCCTCAGAAAAATAGAATCTTAGAGCTTTGGATCAAACCTTTTGATGGGGCAAAAGAGTGGGCTTCATCAAACCCCATTTCAGGGTCACGTCCAGTGAATCCGAAAGTTTCAAAGGCAAAATTAAGGAGTAAAACTTTGCAGTTTTCAAATTCTGAATATACCAGTTTGATTAGCTCATCAAGGTCCAGTTCTTGCAAATCAAGTGGATTGGGTTAATCCTAGAAGAAGATGGATTGGTCACCTGCATAAGTGAAGAATTTCCTGTCTCAGAGGGAGATGAGGATAAGGGCTTACATAAGAAGAATACAAGCGATCTCGACAGGTATGACTCATTGAGGTATGTTTCGATATTTGTCCATGATTAAGTTTATGGTATGTTTGTCTTCAGGTTATTACAGTTAGTACAATTTTGATTTTAGATTTGTCGTATAACCTTAACAAAATTATGAATGCATGATAGAAGATATTCATTGGTTAGGGTGTTGACACTTATGATTGTACTAATGCATTATGATGTTGTGTGAGGTTGATGTTGTCTGCTAACAAGATACAGGTACATCACAAAAGACAAATCAGGTTCCATGACCATGAAAACATGAAGACAAAGACTCATCCATAATCTTTGTTCTGCTTACGAGGTATGTATGACTTTGTTATATTATGCTTAACCTATGAGACATGCAGGTTCTAGCTCAGGATCTCTAAATCATTGAAGAGATTGTTTAGGTATGTTGTACATAACCAAGTAGGTATACTAATCCAGGTATGTTTCCCATGAATCTTACCTTGTGTTAGGATCCCTTATATAAGTATACTTGATATGATTGGTTATTCTTATTCATAAAGTTAGTAATCAAGGGTTTATGCATGATTTAATTAACCAGAAGAGTACTATGATCAAACAAGAATATGCATGAGTAAAAGAAGACTTACTTGAAACCCTAAATACTAATGATCATGACTATACATATTCAAGATTATTTAGAATTAGAATGTTTTGAGAATATACTAATGAATGAATGTTTGTGTATGAGATCATGAGGATGACACTAGTGCACACTTGAGCATGCACAGTGGTACAGAATGAATAGAAGTTCAAAGGACATATAGAAGATCAAGCGGGAGGCAACCCCACAAACATAAAAGATAAGTATTTGAGTTGTTATTTGAAATAGTAAATGATATTTCTTGTATGCATATTTATATTCCTAGAACATATCATGCTGAGTGCAAACATTCATAGAGCATTGAACATTATACTACTAATATGCATATGATTGGTAAGTTGGACAAACATTCCATTGTTGCTTGTCTAGAATGAAACCTCTTTGCTGACATGCTAAGAGCTGTGCACACTCTCGATAGTATGTTCTGGTAGAGATGGAAGGCATCTAGATAGCCATTGTATGCATACAGGATATGGGAAAGTGTTGTGCCAAAGTATTGGTCAAGATAGTTGCATAACTATATAAATGATATCTGTATGCATAATAGGTTATCATGATTTCATGATTATGAAGGATTACTAATCATGTACTTAATTTTGTTTTGTAGGAAAGATCATGAAGAATAATGAACACCGAACAAGTGATGGATGTTCAACAAGAAGATTTACAAATCAAACAAAATATAGAAGGCTTGTGGCTAGAAGATTCTCTTAGAAAGAGGAAGAGAATCATGATGAGATGTTTTCTCCAAGTGGCTAGATAAGACCATTCTCTTAATGGTGCAATTAAAGAAGAAGTGTGAATCAGGTTCTATATGGGTTCCCAGGATCGATAGTATATTGATGAGAATACATGTGGGGATTGTATCATCCTTGAACACTCGTTCTAAAGTGAGCCGTAGACAGGTCTCTCCGAGAAAGAAAAGGGATTGGATCATCCCTGGACTTTCAGTCCTAAAGAGAGCCGTAGACGTAAGGTCTCTGAGAATGAAGTCCTTAGTGGACAGTTAAGGGGATTGGATCATCCCTGGACTTTCAGTCCTAAAGAGAGCCGTAGACGTAAGGTCTCCAAGAATGAAGTCCTTAGTGGACAGTTAAGGGGATTGGATCATCCCTGGACTTTCAGTCCTAAAGAGAGCCGTAGACGTAAGGTCTCCGAGAATGAAGTCCTTAGTGGACAGTTAAGGGGATTGGATCATCCCTGGACTTTCAGTCCTAAAGAGAGCCGTAGACGTGAGGTCTCCGAGAATGAAGTCCTTAGTGGACAGTTGAAGGGATTGGATCATCCCTGGACTTTCAGTCCTAAAGAGAGCCGTAGACGTGAGGTCTCCGAGAATGAAGTCCTTAGTGGACAGTTGAGGGGATTGGATCATTCCTGGACTTTCAGTCCTAAAGAGAGCCGTAGATGTAAGGTCTCCGAGAAGTGGGGATTGTATCATCCCCGGACCTTGGTCCCTGAATTGATCCGTAGACGTATGGTCTTCGAGAATAAAGTGATGGGGATTGCATCATCCCGGAACCACTAGTTCAAAATGTACGTGAGGACTGCATCGTCCATGAACTGGGTTCAAAATGTACGTGAGGACTGCATCGTCCATGAACTGGGTTCAAAATGTACGTGAGGACTGCATCGTCCATGAACTGGGTTCAAAATGTACATGAGGACTGCATCGTCCATGAACTGGGTTCAAAATGTACGTGAGGACTGCATCGTCCATGAACTGGGTTCAAAATGTACGTGAGGACTGCATCGTCCATGAACTGGGTTCAAAATGTACGTGAGGACTGCATCGTCCATGAACTGGGTTCAAAATGTACGTGAGGACTGCATCGTCCATGAACTGGGTTCAAAATGTACGTGAGGACTGCATCGTCCATGAACTGGGTTCAAAATGTACGTGAGGACTGCATCGTCCATGAACTGGGTTCAAAATGTACGTGAGGACTGCATCGTCCATGAACTGGGTTCAAAATGTACGTGATGGGATTGCATCGTCCCTAGACATGAGACTTGTCTTAAAGTGATAAGGACTAATCATCCTGTAAGTAGATTGGGATTGCATCGTCCCTAGACATGGTGAGGTGTCTTAAAGTGATAAGGACTAATCCTCCTGTAAGTAGATTGGGATTGCATCGTCCCTAGACATGGTGAAGTGTCTTAAAGTGATAAGGACTAATCATCCTGTAAGTAGATTGGGATTGCATCGTCCCTAGACATGGTGAGGTGTCTTAAAGTGATAAGGACTAATCATCCTGTAAGTAGATTGGGATTGCATCGTCCCTAGACATGGTGAGGTGTCTTAAAGTGATAAGGACTAATCATCCTGTAAGTAGATTGGGATTGCATCATCCCTAGACATAGTGAGGTGTCTTAAAGTGATAAGGACTAATCATCCTCTAAGTAGATTGGGATTGCATCGTCCCTAGACATGGTGAGGTGTCTTAAAGTGATAAGGACTAATCATCCTGTAGGTAGATTGGGATTGCATCATCCCTAGACATGGTGAGGTGTCTTAAAGTGATAAGGACTAATCATCTTGTAAGTAGATTGGGATTGCATCGTCCCTAGACATGGTAAGGTGTCTTAAAGTGATAAGGACTAATCATCCTGTAAGTTGATTCGGGATTGCATCATCCTTAGACATGGTGAGGTGTCTTAAAAGGATAAGGATTGATCATCCTGTAAGTTGATCTGGATTGCATCATCCATAGACATGAGAGATGTCTTAAATTGAGAGGGATTGATCATCCCATAAGTGGATCAGGATTGTATCATCCTTGGACCTATGTCCTAAAGTGAGAGGGATTGACCATCCCGTAATTGGATCATGTGTGTTGCAGGGTATGCTGCTGTTGTGTATACTTGTATCAGTGTGGATACTTGTATTGATAGATGTATTAGTGAGAATACATGCTTTTGATGATAGATGTATTAGTGAGAATACATGCTTTTGATGATAGATGTATTAGTGAGAATACATGCTTTTGATGATATATGTATTAGTAAGAATACATGTTTTGATGATAGATGTATTGGTGAGAATACATACTTTTGATGATACATGTATTGATTAATGTACTTGTATGGTTGAGGATACTTATGTTGCAGATCGAGATGATCCAGATGCTGTAGATCGAGATGATCCAGATGCTGTAGATCGAGATGATCCAGATGTTGTAGATCGTGATGATCCAGATGCTGTAGATCGAGATGATCCAGATGCTGTAGATCGAGATGATCCAGATGTTGTAGATCGAGATGATCCAGATGCTGTAGATCGTGATGATCCAGATGCTGTAGATCGAGATGATCCAGATGCTGTAGATCGAGATGATCCAGATGCTGTAGATCGAGATGATCCAGATGCTGTAGATAGAGATGATCCAGATGCTGTAGATGAGATGATCCAGATGCTGTAGATCGAGATGATCGAGATGTTATAGATCTAGATGATCCAGATGCTGTAGATCGAGATGATCCAGATGTTGTAGATCGTGATGATCCAGATGCTGTAGATCGAGATGATCCAGATGCTGTAGATCGAGATGATATGACGATACTGATGATCGTGAGATGACGATGTTGATGATCGTATGATGACGATGCTGATGATCGTGAGATGACGATGCTGTTGATCATGTGATGACGATGCTGATGATCGTGTGATGGCGATGCTGACAATCGTGAGGATTCAGATATTGATGTTGCTGTAGCTGTTTGAGTGCTGCAGAAGATAAAGACTCAGTACTGAAGATGTTGATGTTCCAGTATTGAAGATATTCCAGTAACTAGTTGAGTTACTGATGATGTTGAGAAAGCTTCCAATGATTTATAGATGTATCATGTATGATGTTGACGACTCCTTGCTCGTGCAGATGCTGTTATAATATCCTTCTCGTTAAGGGGGAGTGTTGAGATATTGTAACTTCAAAGAATATTATATTTGTACTTTATTATTCCGGAGATGATTCATTCCTCCGTGAAGATCTTATTGTATATCCGGAGATGTTTATTCCTCCGTCGGAATGTGGTAACTTGGGTTATTAGACTTCCCTAGTGGGGGTCGGCCCTGTATGTGTTATGTGGGTCAAAGGGTTATTAGACCACCCTAGAGGGGTCGGCCCAGTCAGTTATAATGGGGTATTTAACCTAATGGTTAAATACGAGCCTACATGTACTTGTGTAAAATACATATGAGAGTAGTGTATAAATAGAGGAGGTGTGTTCCTCATTATACACATTCACTCACTTGAGGATAGTGCACTTATGGAGGAGAGGTCTGCTATTGTGGAGGAGGAGATCATGTCTCAGGGTTTCATCTTTGTATATTGCTGGTCATCTATATTGAGGAAGCTTTGCTGGGTTTTCTACCCCATGAGGGTTTCCCAGGATAAATCTCTGTCTCTTGTGTTTATGTTGTGCTTGTTGTTTCTTCAGTGATCCTGTATATGCTATTATTGTGAAATGGAATGTAATGCTGCTATTTTCTGTCTTAGCATCTTGAATTTTAACAAGTTCTTCTATAAAAATGAGCTGATACAGGGGCATGATGAGTTTCTCACAAATCTGTTTGTAGTAGTTTGCATATTTGCTTGCCCATGTAGGTTGGTAAGCTACAAAGAGAGGGGACTCCTTTCTGTTCCATATGCAACCCAAATCTGGGAAAGGGTGTTTGCTTAACAAACAATCCATCAATTAAGAAGACATGGAGAAGTCATCTTTCTTCTGGGTCAGTCCTCCTTGGGCAGCAGTTAAGTGCGAGACCATACTGTCTGAAATTATGTCAGCCCAATTGAAAATTGTGTCGGACATGGCCACATGGACCATCACTGGCACCCAGCCAAGTTTGAAGACGTTTCCATTCAGCATGCTGAAAATCTGACTCAGCATTAATGAAATGAGTCTATAAGGAGTCCTTAGAAGAGCACTTTCATATTCATTGTTGTTCCTTTGTATGATTTTCCTTTCACTTATCATAATATTTCTGGCAGAATCCAGAGGGTCCATAGTTTGCTTTGTTGTCCACTCATCATCTAGCCAAGCTCTTGTCCGGGGTAACTTGTAAGTGGTTGTGATGTGTTATGGTGCGAAAGACGCAAGATTCATCCATGCTTTATCATTAATGAACCTTGTATCAGTCTTAACATGAGGGATTATCCAGCAGATGACTTATGAGCATGGGAATAGCTCGAGGCGAGTCGCTGCCTTGTGAAGGGTAGACTTCATGATGTTCAAGTAGACCTTGGTTTCTTCTAGGGATGCTTCAGGGTACTTCTAATCTCTGATAAACCTGTATAAGTTACCCCATTGAAATTATGGGGAAACGCTTCCTGGGGATACTCCAGTGACAGCTTGTGTATCGCTAAACATGGTTTCGAGCGATGTATCTAACAAAATTTCCATGTCTGAATCTGATTCTGCAAGCTTAGCCTTCTGCCTAGCAGATCTCCTGTGCATGTCAAACCTACAACGGTGAGGGTGACACAAATGAGGAGTTGATGAATTCTCGAGCAACCATTGCTAGCGAATCAATCACATCTTTCATAAATTGAGCATGCAATAGTATTGGCTTTCAATTTAAAGCAATATTTCAAAGATAATGGTGACGAGGAAGAACTTTTAAACCTAAACACCCACGCAATGACTCAAAATGCAATTTACAACAACGAACGTTGCTAGCCAGTACTTGACAAAAACTTATGATAAACTCAAATGGACCTACTGGCATAAGTTTTCCGAAAATAAAATAATGCATAGGGCTGCTACTGTGGGGTAAGGGAAATTTTGAACCTTTAGCGGCCTCAATGCAGGGGTTTATATCATGGAGGGCATGACTTATTATCCAAGACGACGATGAGTGCAATATGGCATTCTCTGGTATTGACAAATCTTTCGATGTGTGCTATAGAGCTAATAAGACATATCAACGCTATCAGAGGCTTTCAAAGAAAAGGTGATAAGGATTTTTCCTAGGCTCAACTTTTATTAATAAAACAAAAAACGGAATGGAGCTTTTCAGAATTATGAGAAAAAGAAGACCGAGGCCACACTGCATGCACGGAAAGAGGCCTGCTTTGGGTGGTGATTTGACGGGAAAATGCACAGAAAAATTTGTGCATTAACAGCTTTGGTAGAGACCTGCCCACTCGACAAAGGAGTTCTCGAAAACAACGGGCAATCTAAATCTACTTTAAAGGAGAAAAAATTAGCTTCCTTTCAAATAAGACAAAGGGAAGGAACAAACACCTACCCGTCAGTCTCGAAATGGCCTTCAGTGGTTGACGCGTGTACCCAGGTGAGCGATAGTCTGAAAGCTCTCAGTGGCGAATGGAGAACGCTTCTTCTTCTCGGCAATAGTGGGATGAATAAACCCCATTCTATGCATATATATAGTGCGAGCATTTAATCCCCATGGGGTGACTTAATGAAGGTTTTAATGGGCACGGGGCTCAATGCAAGAGGTAATAAGTCCGCGCGGGTTGTCATAAAAACTTCACCAACTTAACTCTCGTGCCAACCCAAAATCTGGGTTGCGCTGCGGCGGCGATCAAAATGGTATCTCTTTTATAACCGGCGGCAACTTTAGGGATAACTCCTACGATTAAAGGCTACGCCCGAGGACTGAAGCGAGGGTCAATGATTTTAAGGCTAAAAATAGCGCAACGGGCGGCGGTATTAGTTTTAGAACTTACGTCCAAAAGGTGTGACGAAGAGGACAAGGTGCCAAAGGGAGGCGGCAATTTTAATGCCAAACTCCGTGCAACGGGCGGCGGGCGGGCAATTTTAGCTCTAAAATCTACGGCAATCGCCGCGAAGTTAAAATTTGGAATTTGGCGCAAAATCGATCGAGTTAATGTTAAAGACTACGCGTAGGCGGGGAAGTTAGAGTTAACAAAAATGCAATGAACTTGCGGGAAAAGATAAAAACAAAGGCTCTTTGATCGGCAAAGTTAATACCAAACTACGCGTCGCAGTCGACCACAATAAGGCTAAAAACAACGCAAATATCGCAACTTTTATCTTTAAAAATTGTGCAACTGGCGAAAAATTTAGCATTAAAAACTGCGACCAAAACTGAAAAGATAAATTTTTCCTTAGCGGAAAAATCAAAAAATTTTGGAAGAAGAGAAAGAAGAAAACTTGCAAAGTTGAACAAGCAAGCTTCAAAAAATCAAAGGGCTTCTTCAAAAATAAAAGGAGGGGCCCCAATATTTACAGAATTTTGGGGGGGATGTTGCAGCAACCACAATGCCTTATGCAGATACATACACTTAGGACACATAAGAGCAATCTCCTCATAAGTGTTACATAACCCATATATGGTCTTTATTACATCATCACTGTTACATAAGTGCATTACTCGAGAGTTCATGGTAATGGCCATTTTTGGGGCTAAAATCTACCCCATCCTTCGAAAATGCAGTGACCTCCATCAAGTCTTCAAGATTTCTCGAGTCTTATTGAAAGGGCCTTTTCATCCTTTAGAAATTGAATAAGGCATGCTATGAGAGACATTTGGGTCATGTGAAGGATAGGAGTCGACACAGAGATGTTACCCCCACACTCCAAAGAAAGCATGGACAAAAGGATTAAAGAAATCAGCTAAGAAAAGTGTATGAAAAGCTTTGGTCACGTGGATTATCTCACGAATGGAATAGAGGTGTTACCTCTACACACCGTCCTTTTCACATGGGGAGGGAAAACGACTCGAAATCAGCTAAAGCAAGGAAGGCACATGGAGCTTTGGGCATGTGAAGGTTTCGAAGAGGAAAAGCGAGGTGTTACATCTGCACAAACACTATGCACAAAGGCTTCAATCTATGCGGAGCAAGAATGCAAACAACATTAGAAGTCTTTCCTCCACACTCCACATCTCATGCAGATCATTGGTAGTAAGGCTCTGCCCTCTGCATTACAATACAAAAGAAGACCTGAGATGAAGAACATCCAAGCTTACCTTGTTGACTATGTGGCTACATAAACTAATGACATATGTGCCATGTGTCCAACATGGCAGCTTGAAATCAGAAGCTTCCACATGGAAAAATGGAAAAGGGCCTAAGAGGTTGTTTCTTGCACAGAAGCCCGACACCCAAGGAAGGTGTTATGTACAAAATCGCCAAGCAGAGGGTGAATACCCCATAACCATTTTTTTCCATTCCTTTGGCCTTTAGTTGACCAGAGAAAATTAAAGGCCAAGAGATCAAGCAAGAAGGGGCTGCTTTAGTAATTTTGTCAGGTTTTTCATGGGTTTGACAATCTCAAGCTAGCATCTTCACGCAGAGAAGAAGACAAAGGGGCACTGTGTTGTGAGAGGAAGAGGATAGAAGCAGTGATTATCTTCATTTACTCTTTACTGAAATCGTATAGCTCAGCAAACTACAAGCCACAGAGGAGAGATCAATAACTTGTGAGTACAGACACCAACAATCAGACTATTACAAAGTTTGATTTCTTGGCCATTGATTTTGGTCTAGATCAGAGCATAAAATTTAAACTGGGAAGTAGTCCACAATAGTTGTTTGAAACTGGGAAGACAACCCTCCTCAGATAGAAGGTGATCCAATTTCTAGGCATCGTGTGAGCAGAATCTTTGCAAGAGCTGAAGTTATTTCCAAGGCCCGGGTTACGGGGCACAAGAGAACTTGTTGCCACATCATCTAATCACCAGAGAAGCAAGAGAAGGAATTTATTGATTGCTTGGCCATAATCCAGAAGGAACAAAAATCTCAGTTGTACACTAGTCTTTTGCCTAGATGTGTGTGTCAAGAGAAAATTAAAGGTGACACCTTCTCTTGCAGCCTTGATTTTTTGGCACGGGAATAGCAAAGCTCTAGTTCAACCTAATTTGTAATCTATTGTTTTATTAGATTCTTTCGAGCCAAGCAAACCTCCCCCCCTTAATGCTACCCATATGGGTTTCCAAGGTAAATTATGTGTTCTATAGTGTGTGACTGTACAATTTTGCTACATTGTATTCCTTGTTTTAATACTTAGTAAACACTAAAGATAGGATAGTACTGTCATAAGACAGTTGCATGGCAACACTGGTTGATATTACACATCAGTAATTTATTAGACACAAGGCTCAGTAAGGTTAAATAAACCAGCACAGTAAAGAGCATCTAATTCCAATTAAAAAAAAAAGTACCAGCACTGGTGAATCAACTTGGCTATAGGTAGAGCGATTACAGATCAATTAACAATGGCACTTATTTCCCACAGTGCCAAAATGAAAAAAATAATCCGCTAAAATTTTAAACAGAAACGTGGAATAACCCTCTTAACAAGATGTTTTTGAGAAGATGTAGACTGCTTTGTAGATATCCTTCTGCTTCGGACTCTGCTATCCTTCACAACATTCTCTCGTTCAACAAAATTTCCATCTTCCATACAAAGCAAGTCCTCCATCTCTTCCATAGTATAACGATACAAAAGACATTGTTGATTTGGATTGCATTCACAGAGCCGTTCTGCATGTTGCATAAATAATTATTTCATATAACATATAATTAGTCCAAGTGATCATTAGCAGGAAAAGTTCCAAACCCCATGTGGTATGTTTTCATGGAGAGAGTTGTAACCCAATCGAAACCCTTCAAGGCCTTTAGCCCACAAATGGCAAAAGAAGGAACACGACCACTCAACCCACTTATTTCCAAATTGATTTCTGAGACTGGACCGGTAGCGTTGCAAGTGATTCCATTCCATTGGCTTGGAGAAGAGGCAGAGCTCTCCCAGTTGCTCAATGCATTCGTTGGGTCTTGGAGATTTTTCTTGATGTTGAGCAAAAGTTGAATTTCACTAGCCCGGCCATTAAGCTTTGAAAAACATACCATGAATGCAATACGTAAGGGAAAGAAGATTTTTGATAGTGGCCATTGAAGAGAAGCTGGGATTATTTCCATGAATGCATCATGGCACCAAAAATATGCTCATGGTGGCAAAAAACGTTTCCCAACATGAAAATTTGAAAATTGAAAATACAATTGCTTGTAAATTGGGTTTTCATGTTGGTTATGTTTTTAATTATAAATATATAAAAATAAATAAATATATATATATATATATATCTTTTTAAAAATATTTATTCATAGAAACAATGATATGTTTTTTTTCGATGAAATGATATGCTATTATGTGACTCTTATAGCATATCATTTCATCGAAAAAAAACATATCATTGTTTCTATGAATAAATATTTTTAAAAAGATATATATATATATATATATATATATAAGAGTCACATAATAACATATCATTTCATCGAAAAAAGACATATCATTGTTTCTATGAATAAATATTTTTAAAAAGATATATATATATATATATTTCTTTTGTTCATATTTACTTTTTATATATAACCTATATTAGTATTTACAAAGGGAATATAAGAATTTTTTCCAAGGAATAAAGCGTAATTAGTATTTACAAAGGGAATATAAGATTTGTTTCCAAGGAAAAAAGCGTAATTTCATTAAAGATAATCAAATTATGTTGTATAAGAGCTTCTAAGAGCCCTTTCGGTAATAAAGCTTTTCAACTTCCAGTGTCAAAAAAATGATCATGAAAGTAGTGCTTTTGAGCTCTCCAGAAAGCTCATTCTCCAATCAAGGCTATATACAATAGTATCCATATAATCGCTATATATGTAGGGATCTAAATCAAAAAATATTTAGAGTATCAAAATGTTCATCATATATTTTGTGTTTCAGTCCCTTCGATAAAAGGCTTGTGGTAGTATTCATGGAAAATATCATTGTCCTGTTCCGAAACCTTCCATTGTCCAAGTTGAAGGGTCAGGCCCATATTTGATAGACTGTCAGCTTCTCTGTTCCTTTCCCTGTAGACATGTTGACATGTGAAAGTGTCAAAAATACCAGTTAATCTCAAAGTTTCAATTGTGCTTAATATTAAATTGTGGCACCACTGCAGTTGATTTATCCAATTTATAATAATCATGGAGTCACCAAAAACTTGTAAGTGTGTGCAATGGTTTTCCAGGGAAAAAGTAAGCAGTAGTTTTATGGCATAGAGTTATGCATAGTTGTTTGAGCCACTCCCCAGCCCCATGAAAATCTTGAATGAGTAGTTATGAGAAAGAAACAGTATCACACCCCCACCACAAATATCATTTTGAGAAGCGTCGTCGAAATAAGCCCATGGTTGAGTGTGATTTATGATTTCTGTAGTGATGTTGTGGGGAACGGCTTGAAATTTTTCCTGAGGGAAGTGGGAGAGTATTGAAATGCTGCGATTAGCCAGGATAGATGGGGTTGTGTAAATGCCAAGGAAAATCTATTGGTTTCATGCGATCCAGCTACCCCAGATTGCAATCATAGGTAATGCACTAATGTATGCAGTGTCCAAAGCATCGTGCCAGTTCCCCCATGCCTCTTCAACAGTATTCCTGACCCACAAACAGGTAGCTGGGTGTATATTTTTTAGTACAGACCATGGATTTTTTGTGAAGAGGCAGACAATGAATAGGTGAGAAGGTGTTTCCTCATCCTGCTTGCAGAGTGTGCAGCAACCTGGACCTTCAATATTTTTTTTTTAATGCGGGTACCAAGTAGGAATCCGGTTGGCAAGAGTGCACCACATGAAATTTTTTGATTTTGAGGGGAGGTGGGATTTCCAAATCTTTTGCCACCATAATTTTCTCTCCACACGTTGTTTTTTTTTTCCATCAACAATTTGTATCTCAGTTTTGGAATGTATCTGCCATTTGAGGTCGGAGACCAAATGATTTCATCAGTTGAATTGGATATACGTGCATGTGAGAGTCTCAAAGCAACGAGATACTCATTCTAGTGATTTTCCAGAGCATCCGGAATTTCCAGGTCCATCGAGGTCCTCCACCCCTGTTTCCAAAGGGAAGTAGAAAGGGGGTCCGCAACTTGATGTAAGTGAAAAATACCCTGTTGATTTAGAAAAAGAATGAAAGGAATAGGGAGGACATGTTTTTTATGGCATCCGAGCCAAGGGTCCGACCCAATGCGAATTTGAGTTCTGTTTCCTACCTTCCAGGCAAGCCCCTATGCTATTACTGAGAGAGATGCCAGTACTGCTTTTCAAATAACAGAAATTCCATGCCATGGCTTAGATGGATTTCAAAGCCAGTGAATAAGTGTGTCAAGTGCAATATACTTCTGTTTAACAACCTCCATCCAAAGTTTATCTGCAGTGATTAATCTCCATCCTACCTTTGTAGCCAGTTATGTTGCAAAAGTGTGTATATGCTCCAGGCCCCAACCCCCCAAGGATTTATGTAGCACAAGCCACTCCCAGTTTACCCAAGGTGTAACATAAGTATCCGAGTGTCCAGACCAATGAAAGTGGAAGCAGAGTTTTCTAGCTTTTCCCAAGATGCCCTTTGGAATCAAATCCAAAGACATCCAATAGACCGGGATGGTCTCCAAGAAAGATTTAACAAGTACAAGTCGACCTACTCTAGATGGAATCCCTATATTATATTTTGTTTTTAAAAGTTAATATAAATATAAAATCATTATATTGATATATATTAAAATAATTGTATTATATATTAAAGTCCATTGGGTTAGAAAAATTGAGATGAGAAGTTGTATATGGAAGGTCATGAGTTCAAATCCTCCATGGGTACTTATGGTATTGTAATTAATATATTAGTCTTGTGAAATGATGAATAAATACATGGTTACAAATGTATGGCTATGGGGTCGATGGGTATGACGCTAGTCGACATATCATTAATTTGGTGTCTTAGCGAAACATCAATATTGGTGCTCCATTGATTCATGTAAACTTACATGCGGGCAGTGCATTGTTATTCTGGCAGTAGGTGTGCCTTAGTTGATGATGATGTAGAGCTTACATTAATATATTGAAAGGCTTGTTGGATCAGACGAGGAGGCTCATCTTTCATTTTTTCAAATATGGATAAAGAGCCATCTGGAGGATGGAAGCAAAATATTTAAGAAACCAATTTTGTTTGCAGAGTTTCGAAAGTCTTACAAATACCTAGGATTTGACATGGGTGAGAGAGACAATTTACTTGATATGGTTTATAAACATGTATATGCTTCTGCTATCAAGGGAGGAACTAGTGGAGGAGTCGAGAACTAGAAATTCATACCTGGAAAAAACTGTACTTGCAGCAATCATAAAAGACTCAACAATTTAAGGAGTATCAACAGATTGTCCAATGGGGGGATAGTTGTGACTGTGAGTGTTATCCTCTCCACTCAAGTTCAATTCCTGGAAGTGATATGTTGACCTATTAAATGAGTATGTTGTTGACAAAGCCTTGAGCTTCTACATAATAGAGTTACCCTGGGTACCATCCCCAGAATGAAAGTGCCTAGCAATTTCCCTGAAAATGTATTCTACAGATACAAATTAAAATTAAAAATATACACATTAATGAATTTCAAAATTAATTAAAGTTTTAGAATGAAGTTTATTTCAATTCATCACTCAAAAATGAACACAGATGAAAAATGAATACTCATTCTGGTTTGAATGCAAGCTTGTAACCAAATATAGGTCAAGCAAACAAGCTTAAATGATGTTAAGTTGAAGGAAACTTCCCTAGGTGATATTAATGAGAGACACCAACTACAGATCCATTTAAGTAAGTTTAAAATGGGATAGGGAAAAAGAAAAGTCCCGACAAGACATGCCCCTGCTCGATGCGGGCAAGTGAGGAATCGATGGTGGCCTGAATTTATTGGCATTTACAAAGAAGGGGAGAATTGGATGAGTGAGAGATCCTCCTTGTCGAGCATTAAAACCTACATTCGCACCCTTTCCCAATGCGGGCAATAGATAAATATCTTTAATTTTTCCCTTTAAACTGGATCTTCAACTGAAACAATGAAAACATGTTATGCAGTGGGATATGGAGCTAAAATTACTTCCTATGTTGTACCTTTCCATTGCAGTTGTATAAAGAGTTTTAGGGCCTCAATTATATGCCCTTGCTAAGCATATATCTCAATCATCCCAGCCAACAAAACGACATCTCTTACAAACATTTTATCAAACACATTGAAGGCATCTTCGACACTTCCACATTTTGCATTATACATGTCAGCAAGGGCACTCCCCACAATGACCTCTGAATCGAATTTAGTTTTGATCAAAAGAAGATGGACTTGTCATCCCTACTCCAACATTTATAGGTTGCTTCAGGAACTGTGGACACTAGCCAGAGTGTTGTGTTCAGCGACCATGCCAAACCCTAGAATTCGACAAAAGAGTTAAAAGCATTCTCTTCCATGCCCTTGTTGTCTATTGTGTTATCTATGAATTAGTTTTCCCTCTTCCAATGCTTTTATTTTGGCGTAGCCGCACAAGAAAAGAGCATATGTATTGAAGAGTCACATCCCCAAATTTCATAAAAAATTTAAAGTTTTCCTTTACAGTAATAAATGCTAAATTTAATTATTGCGGAAGTATATTACTAGCCAGTTAACTCCTTTTTATAACGAATCAGTTATATGAAAGTATGAGGCCACCAAAAATCGTGAGTTATTTCTAAGTTATCGTAATTGTCATGACATTGAAATTACTTTACTGGTGACACATACCTGTAATTGTCCAGATAATCATGTTGATTGTTTTTCCCCAAAAAGCCTATGATTGCTACCATACATAAATTCACCAACATATGAAGAGCGACTATTGATTTCCTTTGTTTAAGTGAACACTTGTATATTCAAAGGGTTAGTATACTTTCAAATATAACTGTGCTATATAACATAAAATAAAATACCACAATGTATCAATTCACCTTTAAAAGCACGCACACCTTTTATAAGTGAGTCGTGCCAAGAGAACAATTCTAGTTGATAACAATGCTAGCAAAATCATAAGGAAAACATATTAACATTATACATCATTTAAACAAGCTAACCTTCTATATGTATACATCAAGGTAATCATAACCATTTTAAGAAAGAAAATAAGTACTCATACATATAAACACATGGAGGAACACCATAAAAATACATAGGAGACCAAAGATAACGTGGGTCACCCGTACACGAGCTAGTCCACAAGGTGTGTGCATCATTTATTATTAGAGAAGAAGTAGTAGGATTACAAAGAGCAACTTAGTTGTTGCAGCAAGACTCATTCTCTTTCCTGCAAGCCTCTACCACGTAGAGTTTTTCATGAATCAACTATACATATATAATACCCTAAAATGGTAACATGTCAGTTTTTACTAATCTTCGTACAAGTATTGGATTTATCATTTTCATCCTCCTAGGGCTATACCCCTCCTCTCCAATACATACATATATGCATCGTATCTTATAAGCATGAAAATAAAGTAAATTGCAGCTGAAAAAATCAAAACCACAAAACGTTTAAGATAATGATCCAACTAGGACTTATATCGAGCTTAGTACACCATATAGGTGAACCTCCTATTAATTATTAAACTCTACATAAGATGCATAACACTTATTAAATAAGTATATAAAAAAAACTCCAATATCCCAAGATATGGAATTTACTTTTATTAATAACCTGACTAAAACTTTTCATCACAAACGTTAAAATTAAGGGTGCTTAGCTATGTTTCCCCACTTGCATTAACATTAAAATACATGCGTGTAAAGAGTCTTCACTCTCATATATATATATACTTATAAGCCCCTCCATAATCTTTATACCTATGTTCCATATAAATATGAGTGCCTTCAATAACTTGACATTTATTATGTCCCATATGTATATATGAATATAAGATTCTTCATAATATTTATAATTTAGGTCTTTTCATCCATTTATGAAATATAGATAAATACTAGGTTAAACACTCAAACACAAGTCTCGTATAAACTCATCTACTTGAGACTTGTTTAAACCATTAAGTATTGTTTTCTGACTTGGAACCTACAATAAATTTTCTTGTTTATAATGAGCTCTATAAATATAAATCAATAAGATGATTGGTTTGGTAATAGCTCTTTGAGACTCGTCTCATCCTCATATGCATCATTCACAATAAGTATGCATAATATTTATGAAAAGAGATCTTATTCACGAATTCCAAACAAGTGTAAGATCTTTTAGTGAATACGATTCAACAACGAACGGAGGTCTAAAACTAAAATACTCATAGTATTTATATTAACTTATCATGACGTGAGGCATGCCTCGGAGATCTTCTGCATGGTGGCATATCTCCATATGAAAACAAACAATTAGTATGAGGTAAAAGTATACAGGGATCTTTCTCCCATCTAAGTGCAATAGACGAAAGCACCTATTATCCAACAATTAATTCATCAGGCTATCAAGAAAAACAAAAGTTCACTGAGGTCTTTTCCCCAAGCCCTGGGCATCAACCACAAAGTTATAAATATATATAATGTATACATTATGTAGTCTAGCATCGACCATGCGCGGTCGACATAAAACATGCAGCATTGTTTAACACTCTACCCAAGCAATGTATAAGGAAATCCATATTCCCACATCTGCGCCATAGAAATTACACATAGCAATGCAGCATAATTAATATTTAAAAATTATAAAAGGGAATGCACAGAGATCACATGCGCCTTTATTCCATGGGTGTATACAATACCAACATATATTTAAATATAGATATAACATTTTGAAACCAAGTCATCCAGTATTATAATACGTGTAATATATAACCCTATCATACATACAGGAAGTAAACTTAATCGGAAACCATTATCTCCATGGCTCGACAACAAGGTATAATAAATAGTATAATATATATAATGACCCAGCAGGTCCCCCCTTTCAATCCACGACAGTGGATACATATTCAAAATTTGTCAAGCAAGGGCTACATTTTTTTATGCAAGTATAAAGACATGCAACATTATAATCTAAATAAAATAAATGGAATACACAGGGGTATTTACACCACAGGGATCAATGATTTTAGTTTCCCATTGTCTCCACGGCTCAATCAATCGGGTATATTATAAATACAATACGTGATAAGAAAATGTAGAGATATTTTACACCCTAAGGTTAACACAGTTGGGGCTAATCTCTTCCCAACACAACACTTCCTATCTCTATGGAGAGGTCTCCCAAACCTGTACGTCTAAGTTAATAAACAACTACTCCATACAATAAATATATTAATACATAACACAAATACCCAGACACTAAGGAGACTTAGGCAGAGGGTTCAAACTATTGCATACCAAGGACACACGAGATCGCATGTGTGTAGATTGATCAGTCCCAAGCTAGGATCACAAATCCCTCATATGCCAAGGCAAAATCGTCTACCCACACCATTGATCGCATCTCCATCGTGCGCGCAAGCAAAGATCGTTCACCGATACCCCATATCCCCTCACACTTGAACAACTCAGAAGCTCGGATTTCCAAAGACCTCCAGCGTAGTCAATTAACAGAGATTCCAAAACACTAAGCTCATAGATATTTACAGAGATCCTGGGGTTTCCGTCTACCCTAACGCACATGTAAAGAAAAACTCATCCCAATCTTGGGATCTGCCAAGTCATTCCACATCGAAACCTTCCCATCTCTGCACAAAACCCCCTCCAGATATCACAATCTCCTCCGACATCTGTAGCAAATATCAAAGGGAACACACCAAGTTTCCTCCCCCATGAATGCCCAAGTGTAGAAATCAAAGGAAAAAATGAAACCTCCCCACAACCATCGTGGGAGTAATCCCCAACGTGAGACATTAAGAAGAAGAACATCGTGCCCCCCCCCGGTGTCCTCCACCATCGCTTGGTTAAACATTAAGAAAGAAAAACTGCTCACCTAACCGGTCGACAGGTGGTGGCAGTCGAGGAACAAGTGGCGGTTAAAAGATATTTTTGATACTCCACTCCAGAAATCGGCTCCCACTAAAATATCCATTGTCTCCCCATCGAGGAGCACACGTTCTCCACGTAATTCGCCACTCTTACCATTCGTTCCCATTTCCGAGTCCCTTTATCAAACGCTGATATAATCAGATACGTGGGAAGTAATTAAAACATACCCTCGTGAAAATGGGTATACACATAATATTTATTTAAGTATGAAATTCCATTTCTTTTATACGTTTAATAGCACCTACGACATAGATAGGATTTCATCATTTAATGATTTTAGTCAACAATTTTCTCATGGATAAATTATCTATTTCTAGATATATTTTAAGATCTTGTACCATCTTTCAACCTCTGTATTTGTTCAAGACACACATATATCTAATATGTATTTAATAGTTATTATAACTATTATTTTCCTTTCTTAAGGTTATAAAACACACTCATTTTAATCATAATAATTTAATAATGACCTCAACTATAATCTTATATGATTATAAATATATATATATATATGATATCTCCCGCTACACATATATATAAGGTCCATTTTCATGGCCTACTCAAAGTATCTCAATGTCATATGGCTTCATCATTTATCATAGGACTTGTTACTTAGATCTTTGTCGCAAGTCACCCAATTGTTATAATAGCCGTTAGATTTGCCTCTTTAGGATGGTAGGTTAATGCGTGGAATTAGGTCGAAGCCACATAAGTTTACTATTTAACTATAGTAGTTTAGGTCTTCTACTTAGGGCTAAACTCTATTCGGATGGCGCTCCCAATTGTTTAAGTCATAAAACATATTATCATCTTCATGTGCCCTAGTCGTTAGAAAACTCGATCTCATGGCTTGTCTGCCATCTCATCTTTCCTTTTGGATGGTTTGGCCATTTATCGTTTAGTCGCATTTACTTTTCTTAATTTTGTAGTCTTAACTAAGACTTATAATCATGATACTGACTCGAGGTGCACTGGTGGGGCCTTGTCCTTGAGCTCCTCACCATGGCCTATTTACATAATTGTAATTATTTTACAAAAATAATAATAATAATTAGGGTTAAATAGTAATAGTAGTTTATTTCAATTCATCGCACAAAAATGAACACAGATGAAAAATGAATACTCATGATCTGGTAAGCTTGTAACCAAATATAGGTCAAGCAAACAAGCTTAAATGATGTTAAGCTGAAGGAAACTTCCCTAGGTGATTAATGAGAGACACCAACTATAGATCCATTTAAGTAAGTTTAAAATGGGACAGGGCAAAAGAAAATTCCTGATAGGACAAGCCCCTGCTCGATGCAGACAAGTGAGGAATCGATGGTGGCCTGAATTTATTGGCATTTACAAAGAAGGGGAGAATTGGATGAGTGAGAGATCCTCCTTGTCGAGCATTAAAACCTACATTGACACCCTTTCCCAATGCGGGCAATAGATAAATATCTTTAATTTTTCCCTTTAAATTGGATCTTCAACTGAAACAATGAAAACATGTTATGCAGCGGGATATGGAGCTAAAATTACTTCCTATGTTGTACCTTTCCATTGTAGTTGTATAAAGAGTTTTAGGGCCTCAATTATATTCCCTTGCTAAGCATATATCTCAATCATCCTAGCCAACAAAACGAAATCTCTTACAAACATTTTATCAAACACATTGAAGGCATCTTCGACACTTCCACATTTTGCATTATACGTGTCAGCAAGGGTACTCCCCACAATGACCTCTGAATCGAATTTAGTTTTGATCAAAAGAAGATGGACTTGTCATCCCTACTCCAACATTTATAGGTTGCTTCAGGAACTGTGGACACTAGCCAGAGTGTTGTATTCAGCGACCACGCCAAACCCTAGAATTCGACAAAAGAGTTAAAAGCATTCTCTTACATGCCCTTGTTATCTATCGTGTTATCTATGAATTAGTTTTCCCTCTTCCAATGCTTTTATTTTGGCGTAGCCGCACAAGAAAATAGCATATGTATTGAAGTTTGAAGTGAAACCAATTTTATTCAAAATACCCACTGCTTCCCTTAATCGCCCTTCATCAGATGCTCGTTGATTTCACAATTGAGTCCATTTTGGCATCTCTCTGTAGCCATGTCAATAATGGGCTTTAGTTTTTTAAGCGGTTGGTGTATGAATTAGATATTGTTTTGTTAACATGTTTTGTTTATTACATTATAATTGGTTTTACATATATATGTTTATATAACGGGTTTTTATATATATGTGTGTTTATATGTTTTGTTTTGTTTACATTATAATTGTTTATATATATATATGCTTATCTAATATAATAATACTACCATATATCATATATTAGTATATTATATATTGTTGAATTTCTATGTTCTGTATACTGGGTTGGTAGGTGCAAGAGGGGTCCTTCTCGACTTCGAGGGAAACAAGGTGAAAGGATTTGCTTGGGGAATCGGCAAGAGGACAAATAATGATGCGGAATGGATCGTGTTGATCAAAGGAATGGAAATCGCAAGGAATGAAGATATCAAGGATCTCATGGCCTTTGGAGACTCAATGTTGGTAATAAGGGAAGCTAGAACTTTGGCCAAAAATCGTAGAAAACCCGTATCTAAGATCCATCATCTCTTCTTGTTCTTGGCTAAATACTTCAACTCTATCAACTTTCTTCACATCTTGAGGAATAATAACCAGAAAGCAGACATCATGGCCAACATAGGTGTTGGTTTGGATTGTGGAATATCGATCAGCAATGGTCAAGACCTTGGCATCAATTAGATTCCATAAGCCCCCCCCTCCAGGTTTGATGATGAAAATCAAGTTTGCATTAAAGAGGTGTTTCTCCTTGGCACGTGATAAACAACGTTACAGCCATATGAACTATAGTCCCATTTCAATTTCGAATTTGAGTTATGGAAAGATATCCTTGGGATCCTACACCCCTCCTCGATCCTTTCCCGCGTCCTCTCGGTGCCCTTGGAGGCCTCCACATGACGAATCCACCTGTCTCACATGCGGGATGTTATTGAGATCGTGTCTCGAGGAACCCCCAGCATATATTTCGCTCGGGGGTGATATCCCTGGCATTCTGCAGGGTTCCATTTGCACTAAGAGCTAGGTTTATGTTGACAGGTTTAAGACAGAGGAAGATAATCTCAATTATGGTCTGAATCTCCCTATGTTGCTATGCCTTCGTTGTAGGAAACATCTCCAGTCCTCGGTCCATTTGGGGGGGGCTGGTGTACAAAGAAATAATTCAACTCTCGACTTGGTGTAGGGGTAGAACATTGGAGGTTTTGCGCAGCCTGTTGTTCGTGGTCACTCCATAAATGATGAGCTGAGCAATGGAAGGAACTGGGCACATTCAGCAGGTGATAACAGTGGTTTCATTAATTTGGGGTCTCCTCAGGGACTGGACAGTCCATCCTCCAAGGTCCATTTACAATTGAAGGAGATGGGAACCCAAGTCCATTGGCTCATAGGAGAGAACTTTGATCTTAAAAGAGCCATATCCCACCTTTTCACTATTGTTCAGATCACAAATTATGAAGTCTGTGGAAGCAGTAGCAAGTTGAAGGAGTATTATGACATTCTTGCTGGGAAATTTGAGAATGGTTTCCCATGTTCGGTGGATTTGAGTACCCAAATTAGCTCTCTGCACAACAGCCTTGGAACTGTTGAAGCAAAAATTGAAGGCATGAGGTTTGATATCAGGAACAACACCAAGTTCTTTCAAGGAATTGTTGAATATAAAGCCAGCGACTGGGAAGAAGGAGAAAAATGCTCACTAGTAACTTGTCAATTCTGGAATTCTCGGCTCATTTGAACTCTTTGCTCTTTTATGTCTTTTCAGAACTTTTGTGATATGTATTTTTTTGCTAGGCATGTAGAAAGCTGATGATCAGCTAGTTCAATGTTTCTCTCCACGTTATGTATTTGTCCTACAGTTTACTTCTAGGAAAGTTTGTAAGAATCTACAGTTATCGTAGAATAGGGTTTATGTATGATCTTCCAAGAGTAGATTGTGAAGAGTTAGAATTCATGACAGCTCTTCAATTTTGGGATCAGTCTTCCCATCTTTTTTGTAATATTGTCTCTCTTTTAATATAAAAGCTTGTTATCCGTTGTTGTACAAAAAAAAACTATGTTTTGTATTATATAATTCATATATATTTTTTTAATATTATAATAGGTGTTGTATATTGTGTTAGTTATTAATGCCATGTCGCTTGTTAAGGATGGCATGTTGCTTGTCATAATTAGTTATTGTTTGCTTATTTCCTTGTTCTATTATTAAGGCATAAGAGAGAAAATATTTGGTAGGTCAATGTAGGTTTGTAGGTCTATCTACTTGAGATACTCCATACCCCTTATGTGTGAGAACCCTGCAATGTCTAGAATTCAATGGATAAGTTTGACATCCATTTATTCTAAGTAAGTGTTCTCTCATTAATTGACTCGAACCTTTTTCTCATACATAGGGGGTCTCTCATGAATCCATCTACAGAGTTACAATTTACTAAATTTTAACACTACATATGGATTCAAAGACCCATTAAGAGGTCTCTAAATCCATCTGCATTGCTAAAATTTAGTAAATTGTAACAATTCATTGTTAAAGTAAAAATTTTCTATTGTTGAGTGACACAGTTAATGTCACTCAGGTACTCTCAGGTCTCTAAATCCATCTACAATATTATGATTTATTAAATTTTAACATTGTAGATGGATTCAGAGATGCCCTTTAAAATGGTGTCTTTGAATCCACCTACAGTGTTAAAATTTAGTAAATTGTACAAATTTATTGTCAAAATTGTAATTTTCCATTGTCGGGGTGACACAACTAAAAATGATTAACATAAACGACTAATTCATATTTTTAGTCATTCTTATCTAGTCATATTTATATTCCTGTGACTAATTAGTCATTTTTATTTTAGTCACATGTTATGTAGTTGTATATTTTATCCTATGACTAAATTAGTAATTTATCTTAGTCATTTTTAGTTAGCTCACCTAAAATTGCTAAATTTTAGTCGTTTATCCCTTGAAAAAACTGTGGTGACTAACTTTTTTAGTCACCTAGTCACTTATCTCTCATTTTGTACTAGTGTTTGTATGGCAATGATAAGTGCGTGCATGCTAGTGGAGTTGAATTCATGGACCACCATGGTCAATATTATTAATCCTTTTATGAATGGATCAAGTTCCAATGAGTTGATCTTCACTGTAGAAGCCCTAGGAAACCCTAACTTCTCCTTAGTGAGATATGCCTCTCATGTGTTCCTACTATGTAATGCTAATTTATCCATGTGCACCTTCTGGAGTTGCCTCATTCCAATCTCCTTCCTTCATAACCCTGGGCGGCTTATGTTTTTGGGAGAGTATTAAGATTTTGGTTTCTACTTATCCAAAATAAACACATTCTACATCACCCTTTCAGACAATGTCGAAACATTGGAACCACACAAAACCAAAATCATTCATCCAAATGACTAATTGAAGTATTGTTCCATGGCCAGAGGATGAGGGAGAAAAACATGCAACTCATTATTCTTCCCCAAAATAGAGTGTTAATATATTCTAAATTGTTGGAAATTAGGAAATTCGAGTCCAATTTTAAGTTAAATATGGTTTTCCTCTTACTTCATATCATGTGGGATTTGGCTGGGTGAGTTAGGTTAGTCCCATACTCAAGCTATGTAAGCCATCCACACCGTTTTATGCATGAAGAGATTGCTCTCTTTGTGAATGTTTTATTAGTTGTAGGTTTGAATTGATGCTTTTGTAATATGTTGTCAATGAAATATGTCCATTTCTTGTTGCAGATGGCAACAAAAAGGAGGTGCTTTACGCATATATATCTTTGTAAATTCATATCGCTCTCCCAAACTAGTAGCCATTGAAAATCCAGAAAGGGATCTTCCATTCAATATCAAACCCAAAACCCAACAGTGTGGGATGTTCTTCTCTCATTAACGGTAAATAACCACCCATTCACTACATGCAATGACTACACAAGCAAGCTAAATATGATTACGAAACTAATTTGGGCATATTAAATGTACACTTCTTTCTCAGGTGTAGGTGTAGAAAATGTTAATAAAAGTGAAAGGTATGGCTGAGAAATTTTGTGCTGTAATTTTTCACACCTTTAGATAGACATATGTTATTGGAGCGGGGATGTGCGAACAAACCCAGTCTAAATCTGTCTATGTTTTCCTTTACTCCCATTATAATAGAATTAACATAGAGTAGAAAATGAGGCCATATATGGAAATAGGAGAGTTCATTACCAAAGTATCACATGGCATGGATCTAAGGGTTCATTACCAAAGAAACCATCACAAAAAAAGTGACAAGAACCCATTAGTGTATCCAAGATCAAAGCACAACATACCTACAAAGAAATCATTAAAGAAAATAAAACAAGCACAACAATTAATATAACAAATGGGTACTTTCTTCATCAAATGGGTACATTTTACATGAAAACTCAATCATTCTGCCCACCCGGGCCTTTTATGGTGTCTTTGTAGTTGCCAGGTCCTATAGAGCCCAGGCAATTTACAGGCAATTTTGGTTCTGATGTCATTTTAGAGGGGATTGTAATGAAACGAAAGGATAGAATGGATTCTACGTGTTTGGCCTTCCATTCCTGGATATATTTTTATATATGCACAGTCTCAACTTATCAACATTTAGAGCAAATGATTGTTGAAATTGAACTCATGTTTGAGTTTTCCCCTCTCCCCTACATTGGACAATTTCCCATAATTTAATATCATTTGCTTGTCTCATTATACATCGAGGACTCTGCAATCTTCGTGTTTCCTTTTAGATTGCAGTTTATCTCATAAAATTCCCATCACTCTTTGTGTTATAGAGGGAGAACTATGCAATCTTGGTGCTTCCATTTAGATTGCAGTTATCTCATAACATGCCTTTATGTAGGTTGCCTAACAGGTCTCAGTTGGGTAGCCTTCAAACATATGATATATTGAAATCTTGGGAAGTGATCATTTGGAAAATCCAATGACGTTTAGTAGTAGAACTTGACAGATCATTATAAATTCCTCTAGCATTTAGTTCTACTCTCTCATTTTGCAAAATGTGACTATTCTATGAGCCCTGCTGAAAGCTCTAATATTTCTTGATAGATCTAGGTAAACAAAGCTTTCTGTGAATTTTCCCTTTATGCCTGATTATTTATGTTGTGCTTATTTTCTCTATACATGGAAAATCAGGAGAGCTTATATATGCCTATGGTAGTGTTCCTTTAATGTACACTTGCTACTTCATTTTGGTTATCTCCATTGATGTGGAATTTTGTTGTGACTCACATGTATAAGACTTCTCCCTTCATAATTGTTAATAAAATTATCTGATTAGAGATTAAATACTTAATACTAATAATGTGTACATTATGAGTTAAGTTTGAAAGTCTTATCAACTGTAGTATAATCGATTCATTTCTGCAGCACTTAGCATGTTTGTAAAATCCGATTGCATCCTTTGAAATTGTCAAGTTTTGATTGTGTACACAATAGGTGATTTGATCTTTTTTATTCTATAAAGGACATGCTCTTAAACCATTTTTGTTCCTACCTCATAAGTTAAAAGGATGCTAAATGCAAGGGAGATGAAGAAATCATTGTATTTGAGTGTCATAAAATCCCTTCTCTACATTGAAATTGCATTATACACATTCTCATGAAATTTTTAGGACAACTCATTTAACCACCTGCAGTTCTAGTGAGGGTGGTTTCAACTCTTTAAATTGTAGAAAAACGATCGTAGTGTAAATTGACAATTTGTTATTTTTTATTAGATGACTCTGAGTTTGGCAAACATGAGATACAAGAAAGTGTAGCTTGAAGATGGTGCCAGAATAAATAGATGTTTTATTTTCCTTATTTATTTCTACAATAACTTCTTAATCAATCTACAGAAGCCAACGGGGCCAAAATTTCCAGTGAACCCACTTCCTACCTTACCATTCTTGGTAGTAGAGCTTATTGACATAGGGTTTATTGTTGGCTAAGGGATGAGGGGTTTATTGTTGGCTAGTAGTAGAGCTTATTGCCATAGGGTTTATTGATGGGATGAGTACTTCTCTTAATGAAATATCATTATTGAGTATCGCAAATGAATCCCAATGGACCATGAAAGTCAATTTGCATATGCCAATAGAAGGGTTTCAAGTTCAATTAGGAAGGTATCGAATTAATTTATGACTTGAGTTGCACTAATTTTTGGGGGTATTATGTTTCCACATCAATGGGGAAGATGGGATATTTAAGAATTGCATGCCTGATGTTAACTATATTGTTTGGATAGAGATCATGGACCCATCAATTGGAACATGTAATGCCAATCAATGGAGTACTTGTTCAAAGAGGGAATGTTTTCCTATTGAACGCCAATAACTAAAGTTTCAAGAAAAACGCTTAGGAAAACAAGTTCAAGATCTATCCACCAACAATTCCTAGTGTAGCGCACATGTGAATGAACTATCCATTTATCACAAGGCCTTCCAATGCATGGCCTTCCTTTTGAGTTAAAAGGCGTTGGAAAACACAAACTACTTTTTACACAACACTTTTATGTAAAGGAGATTTACTTGCACTTTATTTTATGAATATATTGAATAAAGAACATTGTGTCATGTCAACAAAAGTTGTTTATGAAATAGAAAAATTCCAAACAATTGCACAGTGAAATTTCCAAAGTGAATTTGCTTTGATGTACATTAACAATCATGCAATTATATGTTCCTTGAACACAAGGAGCTTATCACTACATGGATAAACACCATTGTTTTAAATGCCATGGTTACTCAACATCATACTTCATAAAAAATCTTTAATTGAACCATTGTCTTGTGTTATTTATTTGATAACCTTATTGAGCTCTTCTTATCTTACTGATAGCATATGTGAAGATTGTTTATGAAACTTATTAAGGAAAATGACAACTTACTACCTTCACTATTGTCTGGTGTTATTTATTTGGTATCTTTATTGAGCTCTTATAATTTGTCGATAACATATGTGAATATTGACTATGAAACTTGACCAATTCACACTTCACACTTCACACAGTGCAACGAATTCCAATAAGTTGATGGTTAACATTTCTAATAATAATACTTATAAAAATGACATATTCTAAGTATATAAAAATAATATTCAAAGTATATACAAGTAATAAAATTTAGTTTGGACAAGTGGCATGAATGTAAGAGAATTTCAATGTATTTGTATATATATTGAGATAGTCATTAATATTGATATTAAAGTACATTGCAGTTTAATAGAGTGGAATGAATTTTATTATATAGGATGGTTTATTACTAAATATTTTCATTAGTATTAAGTTATTTTTATATTGAAAGATCTTTTTTCCATTCACAAATTTAATGATTTGGCACAAAAAATGGCATAATTAGTCTTACTATGGTTCAAGTTCTATGCATGGTGGAATGATACTCTTTGGGTTTTTTCCAATTCTAATTTAACTTGGATCATTGAAAATTTAATCAAAATTTTAAATCTAAATTTTTGTATGGTTGAATTATTACAACATAAGTTAGATTTAAAATTCTAATTGAATTATCAGAGGCTAGAGGTGATAGAGGTTATGTAAAGGTGCTAGAGGTTAAATCTAACTTCTAGTATGGATCTTGGTGTTAGAGGTTATGGAACTCACATGCCCATGACTTTATCGTTGATTTTTAATCAACATATCGTTCATACTTGCATTTTAGAAAAGAATGGCCACTTTCCATCTATTGGTCATACCAATGTTCCTTTGTACCCCTTGGGGCAATTGCTAGTTGATGATTTCTTGGGTGATAAGTATGCTTGGGCATGACTTCTATGTCCACTAAAAAAGAACAAAAAAAGGAGGAAGAGACATTTAAAAGAAAATGTAGAATTGATAGGGAAGTTATCATGAATGATTTGCTTAAACACTAATCAACTTTTCTACTTATTGAAGATGAGTCATTCTCCCACTAACAATATAACTATAAATGTACATTGATTTTAGCAATAGTGTGCTACAAAGTGAGTGGAGGCATGTTTTAAATAATGCATGATGTAAAATGGTCACATACATTGATTTCATCAACAAAATAATGCAAAATTGATATAGTGCACTAATTTTAGCAACAATATATTGCAAAACAATTTGATATATTGATTTCAACAATGATATAATCCAAAACAATGTGATACATTGATTTCAACAATATTACTATGCAAAATGATTTAGTGCTTCAATTTTAGCAACTATATAGTGTAATTAAATAATTTGTTAATTAATTTTAGAAGGGAAAATAAAATACAACCTTTATTTAAGCAAGGATACACTTATAAATGAACACTTTGCATTCACTAACCAATTTTTGGTGGATGTTTCAGTATTAGTACGCTAACTGTGAATAATGGTAATGTTATGAGAACAAACATGTACTAAAATGAAATAGAAATACAACAAACATAATGCCCCAAAAGCAAGAATATAGAATGTAAATAAAATAAATGTAATTAGTACAAATAGAAATATAAAAAGAAAATACCCACAAATATGAGAAACTAATATGGATACAATTTTTTTAATGGAAATATATAATATTTTTATGTTAAAAGGCTATATTAAACAATCGAAAATACAAATTCTTCCATGCTACAAAATTGCTCTTGTTCAATCAGAGCTATCCCACAAAATTCTCCAACATCCTGATATACTATAACCATTATTACATATCTAACAAAAAAAACTTATAGCTGTAAATTTGGACAAAATGTCCTAACAGGAGTTTACAGAAGAAAAGTATAAATAAATATTAAGAAAGGCCTTGCTCACTCGTAGCTTCCTCCATGGTCTAATTCCCTTCCTCTTGTCCATGTGAACTAGAGACATCAATGAGGACCATTGTTGGTTGATGTACTGAGTCCTCATCCATTGCCTTAGAATCTTCAAAAGGGATATTCTGAGATTGACCCCCCCATATGCATTGCCTAGTGCGCTTTAGAGGCTAAAGTTAGCTTTTCAATTTGGTCTCATTGATCCCAAACTTCAATTTCCAATTCATCAAATCTAATATCTAGTTGCACCACATGACAAGAAATCTGTTCACAGCGGCAATGAACCCTTCAAACCAATAATGGAGATGAGATATCATAATCCATAGGTCCTTTTTAGCACTTTCTATCTCCTTAAGTCCAAAATCCCATCCTAAGCCTTCCATGAAATGTAAGGCCCCCAATTCCTTCACCGGTTTCCCAATTGCAGTTGCAAAAAAAGTCGAAAGACCAAACCTCTCAACCAAATTGCTAACACAAGAATCGGAAAAAGAGTTTGGAATACCTAGAGACGCATATTGGAAATCCCGGCATCTCATTGCTTGACCATAATATCCCGATCCCATGCCTAGAATATCACCACAAATTGTTGTTGTGTGGATACCCCTTTGTAGAGATATCCCACAAGTAAGAAGAAAACAAAACCACAACACCATAAGATGGAGAGATAGGACCGAATAAACATTGAAGTTGTAAGAAGAGTCGCCCACATGGGGGATTGAATGCACCTTGTGCCATTTTCCTTTGTCATTATTATTGAGCCAAGGGGATCTTGTATTCACCGTATCCGCTAATTTATTCATGCTAAGAGTAAGGTGTAAATTCATGATACTTAGGGAAGTCATCGACGATGGGGATGACCCCCATTTTGAACTATAAAATCCCGCTCAATATTAATAGCTTGATTGGCAAGTCTATCTGCCTCAACGTTATTGTGTTAATGAAGATGCATGATGTTTACTTCTGTGATATGATGGAGTAGATCCAATATTCTAGTTGAAGCCTACCCATATTCATTTCATCAGTAAGAATCCTTTTCCTTGCCCGAGATATCATTTGGAACAATGAATCACCTAATATCATAACCTTGTTGAGTTTAACTGAGATGATGAGTTCTAAGCCCATAAGAAGAGTATAATATTCTACTTAGTTACTGTTAGCTTGACTAATTCCCCATTCATACTTTTTTTTTTAATTTCGTTGGGACCCAATAGGAACCCCCCTCCACACGTGCCACCTTAAAGTAATGTGAATACAATTACCGTATATTTTTAAGTACAATTATATCATAAAGATATATTATAAGTGAGATCTATTTTATTCCTTGTTATCAAGAGTTGAAAGAGACCAAATTCTTAAAAGGTTTTACTCCCTCAAAAATATTTACACCTAAAAAGTTATAAATAAACCCTTGATTAAAAGAAATTTTAAAATGATAGTTCGAAGATTATTACCAACTTACTAAATATAATCAAATAAATCACAACAACACCAACATGATTTTTTTTCAATACCATAAATAATAACAACAAAAACATTTAAATATAAACATCCATTTAATTTTTTTTTATTAAATTCACATACTTTAATCATCTACACCTATAACCACTTAAACTAATAACATGTTAAACATAACACGTTTAAAAACATTTTATTAAATTCACTACTTTAATCATCTACATCTATAACCACTTAAACTAATAACAAGTTAAACATAACACGTTTAAATAAATATACTTAACACAACATAAAAATAAATTTATTGTTCTATCACAAATCATGTAAGACAAAACCAAATCATGTAAATACAAAACCATTTGAAATAATGATATGTGAAACATAACATAATTGCACGAAACATAACATAATTGCACTTCTTCTTAATTGAATGAAGTACTTAACCACTAAAACTAATCTACTAAACTTTTATATATATAATTTTATTTATTTTAATTTATAAAAATATAATATAATTAAAAAACAATCACCCAATCTAAATAAATGACAAGAATCTCTAGAAAAAACTTTTACGAAACAATTATGTGATAGCATATTCTTTTAACTCAAAAGCTCCAACATAGATAACAAAATAGATGCCAATAATTGAATAATTTTCCATTTTTAAGGTAAAACATCAAGTAATACGCACTTTATGCAAAAGCATGGCTTATGGATTTTTATTTTTTAAATATTGCAAAAACTAAAAGTTTCCTAATTATAGGAAAAATGTGCTTGTGAAGTAAGGATAAGAAAAAAAACGGCAAAGACGAGAAAACATAGAAAAATGTGTTTTTAAGTATAATAAGTCAAAAATACATTTGCGAAAATAAGGATAAACAAACATTTCTATGAGATTTTGGCCATCACACTAAGTAAATTGTGAATGGATATTTTATAAAAAATTGTAATTAAAACTATTAAAAATGAAAAAAAAAACAATAATAATAAAAAAATAAAAATTTATTTAGAATATCTTTTTATTTTATCTTTTATTTTATACGCTATTTTATTTTATATTAACATATAGAATAATTTTTTTTTTCAAATAACATTAAAATAAAGTAAAAAATGAATGATCCATATATACACATTTATATTAAGAATATGGTACAGCAAAATTAAAATGGAACATAAGTGTATTTAAATGATATTTAAATGATGTGCTAAAATCAAAATGAAGTTTTATTTTGTATATTAATCATTGATTACTATTATATCATCATATCAAGAGAACTAGTTTGCCTATATCTAAATGAAACATCGATATCAATTTAAATTTATTGCACTTTTGATACACACACATTAATCATGAAACAAGTTATTATATATTTTTATTAAGAATACCACTTTGCTTAGATCAAAATTGAATATCCTAGATAGAAATGAAGCGTTGTTTCTTTGTAGGTTATTAGTTAAAATTGAACTTCCTAGATAAAAGTGAAGTATTATTTCTTTGTAGGTCATTTAGCTTTTGTACTCATTAGTTATTAGTTATGAATTAGTTATTAATTATGAAGCATTGTTTTGGTACTTATTAGTTATGAATTATTAATATACTTTATGAAAAATATTGATATATCAAAATAATTGAAGTACTTATATTTAATGAAGCATTATTTCTTTGTAGGTCATTTAGCTTTTGTACTCATTAGTTATCAGTTATGAATTAGTTATTAATTATGAAGCATTGTTTTGGTACTTATTAGTTATGAAGTATTAATATACTCTATGAAAAATATTGATATATCAAAATAATTGAAGTACTTATATTTAATAGTTTAAGAATACCACTTATATATAATTGAAGTACTTATATACTTTTAATACACACATTAATCATGAAACAAGTTATTATATATTTTTATTAAGAATACCACTTAGCTTAGATCAAAATTGAATATCTTAGATAAAAATGAGGCATTGTTTCTTTGTAGGTTATTAATTAAAATTGAACATCCTAGATAAAAATGAAGCATTGTTTCTTTGTAGGTCATTTAGCTTTTGTACTCATTAGTTATTAGTTATGAATTAGTTATTAATTATGAAGCATTGTTTTGGTACTTATTAGTTATGAAGTATTGATATACTTTATGAAAAATATTGATATATCAAAATAATTGAAGTACTTATATTTAATGGTTTGATTTTCATTTTTATCATATGCTTTTAAATTTTTGTTAGTGAAGGTTGGGTCAGGAAGAAATCATATACCTTTAAATTTTTGGTAGTGAAAATTAGGTTAGAAAGAAACCATATAATATTTAATGTCTTTAATGTGTAGTATCTTGTATACATGAAATCAAGATACTATATTCATAATAAAATTCTACATGATATTCCTATGAACGAATACAAATAATGGAGGAAACATCTATGCTTTTGCTTTTTAAAGTAGGGAAAATTAAACATATAATCTCACTGTAAAACTTTATTATTATTCTGTATAAATAAAACTTAAACATATGTAATAATGATTTTATACTATTAACTTATTTCTTAAATATAAAAAATTAATTAATCTAAATTATTATAAACATTATTTTAAAAATAAAATCTTAACTGATCTAAATTATTATAAACATTGTTTTAAAAATAAAATAATAAAAATATAAGATATAAGTTCACGTGAAAATGGGGCTAAATACGTTAATTTCAGTTGAGTAACGTTTTAATTTTTGTGCCTTGCAAGCTGCAACAATATCGGAGTAATAAAACACAGAAAATGATATTAATGGCGGCGATGAGGTACTGTAGGTTCGAATTTATATTTAATTTACCGGAGAAACGGAACGGAATAAGTTGGGATTCGAGAGCGAATTGGAGATCGAATATAATATAAATAATAGTCGCTATTTCTTTTTAAACAGGCGAAAACCTGTTTAACAGCATTTGAAAATATCTCCATTTCTCGAAATTTAGGCGAAATCTGTAAAGCAGCTGCCAAAGATTACTCCACTTCTTCAGACATGCGAAATATGTAAAACCGCTACCATAAATGTCTCTACTTCTTCAAAATTCGATGGAAACTGTGGTGGAAATTTTAAAAGACTCCCTAAAAGTTTCTCTGTTTCTTGCAAATAAGGCGAAATCTGTAAAAGAATGGCTACGAATATCTCCATTTGATGGCAAAGTATTTCCGTTTCTTCAAAATTTGGCTAAAACTGTCAAAGAATTGTTAAAAATATCTCCATTTTTTCAAAATTTGGCTAAAACTGTCAAAGAATTGTTAAAAATATCTCCGTTTCTTCAAAGTTTGGCGAAATCTGGAGAACCGCTGCCGAGTTGTTCACTTTATGAAAAGGTAAAGCATATTATTTTAGGTTTTTCCGAAGGAGGCATTCGTTACTTAACCATGGCCAGAAATATATGATTGCTAAAGATAGATATGCTAGTTAGTCTAAGTTTAATGAACCACCGAAACTCGAAGAAAATATCGGGTAAAGAGGGGCTCCATTGACATCTCTTTCACGGATAATGTGCGAGCTGGCGAGAAGGCACTGGACAAAAGGCTTTTTAAAGACTTTCGCTGATCTCATCAAAACATGGGATAAATACTCACCCGCGGTTCGAAACACTTCGTCAGTGGGCTTATTTCACAAATCGCGGCTTTGATAAATTTTCTCGTCGACTGAACTCATTCCACACGGTTTCCCGCGCAGTTGCCTGTCGGAACTGAGAAGGGCAGTACAGTTTGCTCTATAAAATACGCTGAGGCGGATCTACTTCCTAAATTCGCTCATGTAGGCTTGCCAGAACAGTTCGTTCAAGTTCCTCGCGTGTTCTTCTTTAGTCAACGGTTTTGCTTGGGGTTTTTGACGAGAAAATTTCAGGTTTAGGGGAATGGCTAGTGCGGCGGATGCTGAACAAGTTCTTAACTCCCCAAGTCAGGGTGCCGAAACTGTTCCCGACGAACTTCCAGCTCCTGCCGGCTGGAAGAAGAAGGTCCGGTGTTTTGTTCCTTTTTTTGCCCCTTTTCTCCTGCAAATTTTCATCTCCCCACTTTCCTTATTCTTTGTATGTTGTAAGGTTATTATTCTTAGCAGATTATGGCCAGTCTACTTAGTTATTCTATGTACTCGCTGGGAGAAGTTTTGTTCAAATTTCTCCTAGGGTTTCAGCAAACGAGTTAATTTCTGTTTAGTTTTTAAGCTTGTAATTGTTGTTTCCTCTTTGCTTAGTTGAAAAGCGTTTTTTTTCGTTCCCTCTTAAAATTAGTAAATTTTGAATATATTTAGACAGCTGTGGCTTTGTTATCAGAGCCGAAGTTAGTGGTTAAAACATATTTGCAGCAGCGAGTCTTAGCCCTAGGCGTTCAAGTTTCCCCATTTCTTACTGAGTTTTCCCCTTACAGATCATTTGAATTTCCTGAAAATTTCAAGCCATACTACTAAGTTACTAACTGATCTCAGGTTCTGAAAGTTTAACGAAGTCGTAGTTCATTTTGATATGAGGGTTTCAGGTTTGGCAAATGGGCTCTAGGGTTTTCTTGGTTGTATTGCACTGCTAATATCCTCTGATCTTAAAAACTGCCGACAAAAGTTTGACTGATAGGACTATTCCCGGAGAATAATGGGCCGAAGTGTGGGTTCTTTTACGTTCATTTTCCTGTTAGTTAGTCCTGTTTGCTAAGCACTTCCAAGGTGATACTCAATTTTTTTGCAAATACGTATTGCATTATTTTCGGGATAAAAGTCCAACTAGCATTCCAAGTGAGCGTTAATGTCTAAAATATGCCACCTATGACAGGGAAATCGTCCAGAAATAATGCTATACGTCTAGGCCAGTATTGAGATAGACTAATGGATTAATATTCACCCCTTGCATGTTCTTTAGGCAGAGTTTTGTTTTATCTTTTTGGGGGAGCTGATTTGGAGAGTGCCCCTGATCTCTAGGTGTGTCAGAGCAAAACAGTGAGAAGATAAGGCGTTGGTGTGGTCCTTTCAAGTTACAGTGAGAACACAGGTTCCTGAACATGGAGTTAAGCTTTAATCCCTTAGCTTTGCCAACTCAAATACTTGAAAATTTCTTAGGTAGGAATTCTGAAGTGTCATTCCCAGAGGAAGTTATCGCCTTTTGCCGTAGCAATGCAAATCGAACATTTGAGTCGAAATTTAAGAGATTATGCCCTAACTAGCTGTCAAATATTTAATAAATCCATGTTGCTCAGCTGTTTGAGAATTTTTTTAATGTAGCCGCACAGAACAGGTTTTTGATTCATATACCAGTTACTTTTCTGAATTTCTAAACTGATTGTGAATATTCGATGGAATATATTGTAGTGTGCTGATAGTATGGAAATTCTTTTTCCAGCTTATTCCAAAGAAGGGTGGGACACCCAAAAAATCTGAAGTTGTTTTCATCGCCCCAACAGGTGAAGAATTTAAGGCAAAAAAGACACTAGAAAAGCACTTGAAGACAAATCCAGGAGGGCCTTCTATCTCTGAATTTGATTGGAGCACAGGTATACTTTTTATTGTATTGATTTTTCCTGATCTGAAACTATGATCTTACATGCCTTTGTTTTTTATGCTATTTGAAACCTATGCCCTTCATTTATTTGCGATGATCTTGGCATGTATCTTTTAGAAACATAATTTGACATTTTCTTCGTACTATAGGTGAGATAACACCAACAAGGAGATCGGCAAGGATAAGTGAAAAAGTTAAGGAATCACCGGTCAAAACTCCAGAAAGCGAATCCAAGAAAAAACCGAAGAGATCCAGGAAATCAAAAGGTGATCCAGAAGATGCAGAAAAACAAGAATCGCAAGTAGAAGCTAGTAAGGAAGAGGAAATGCACGATACCCGTCATGGGGAAGATATGGCTGAAACAGGGGAAGATGTTGGTCACAAAAAGGAAGAAGAAGAAGAGAAGGGAGAAGATGGTTTTGATAAGAAGGAAGAAGAAGAGAGTGAGGACAAAAGGGAAATAGAAAATAAAGAAAAGATAGATGGGTTCAAAACTGAAGAAATAAATGAAATGGACGTGAAGGCAGAAAAGATGGTGGCACAAGGGCCGGAAGGTGCTATAAAGGAAGATCCAGTGCTAGAGAATGAAGAAAAGCAGAGGGATTTGGAGAGTAAGGGAGAGTCTCAGGAACCCAAGCAAGTTTCAATCGATATAACAAAGGAGAATGGTTTTGATGGCACAGGTCCACTAGAGAACTGCGCTCAGGGCAAACATGCAGAGCCAGTGAGGGAAGTGCCTGAGTCAAGGGAAAAAATACTTGAAGGTCATGCCGGTCAAATGGCAGAAGAGATCAGTTCACTTTCCAACCACACTGCAGTAAAACAGGCCCCTGAGCCCCCACTTAATGCATCTAGCTGAACTTCTATGGTTTAAATTTGGGCATTGTTGGAGGTTAGCTTCTTAATTTACACATTCTTCATTGGAAGTTCTGCTCCAGGTTTAGAGTTTGAAGAAGAAAGAAAACTCTAGGAATGTTTTCTTTAACATTGCAATGGTAGATTACTGCTACTCTACATCTCATATCCAAAATGGAACCTGGCTTTTGCAGCAACCCTCTAGCTACAGTTGCATAGTCACCAGTTAGTTACCATGGTTTTGGTTCTTTGACTCGCATTTCTCATCAATTTACCCTTTTTGTAAATTTAACTCATCTAGTTCCTTTTATAAATGTTCTCTGCAGTTTTTTAGCTTCTTGCAGATGTTTTTGCTAAGCTTTTCTTTACGATGTAAAAGATTATCAATGAATGACAATGTAACTATATTTACTTTTCAATATAGTATGGAGAAAAGTTAGGTTTAGATGCTGTTTAGTTTTTATCGTCTATGATATATTCTTTGAAGCAGGGAGATGCAAAAGGTTCTTTCTTATATTCCTTTGTATTTTTAAATTTCAAAGCCTAGAGTTGTTTTGGGTGTAACCCAAATATTCTAATCGTCTCGTGAAGAGTTTGTTGATTTGAGCTCTAACCTAGATCAGGTCTTTATATTGTCGCATCTCATGAAGCCTGAGACTTAAACAGAACAGGATTCAGGAGCAAACTCTCAACTGTAACATTGATGCAGAATCTGTTTGGGTAAGCTTTCCTGGGATAATGTGTTGCTAATGTGTTCTTCATTAGTGGCACATTTTGTCTTTCCTACTCTACCAAATACTTGCATCATTATAACTGTTTTAGTATCAGATTCTGGTTGTTGGATCATGTTCTGCGTTTACTGTTTCATTGAGTTACCTGATTTATGGGCATTTTATTGGGTAAGCCTTTCAGCATCTTATATATTAAAAATAAACAATTCCCACGTTTTCAGGGCTCAGTATCTGTTTTAGTGTTGGAATAGGCCTTAGAGCTATATTTTTGTGATTAATCGTGAATGCTTTTGATTTAATGGTGCATGATCAATTGATTTGAATGTGTCAGATTTGTCTTCCTCAAACCTTTCTTGCCATTCTTCATGTCTTACAAAGTTACAACAGATGTACCTTATGTATACCGTGAAACATTCTTCATGTCTTCAATAGAATGTTATCACCTGTAGCCTGTAGGAAATGAGGTATGAGAGGAATGGAACGATACTGTTGAAGTTAATGGCATTAGTTTTGTATATAATTCTGTTAATAATGTTTATGCCTGTAATAGTTTTTATAGTTACTTATCAATGCTTTGGTACTTACATGCATGGTGATATTAGTTTATCTCCAGTCTTTATAAACTATGGTCATGGAATATAGAGAGGGCTTCATTGTAATAGTGGCGATAATCTGCGTCCTTATAGAGTCAGAGGAAATGCAGATTTACTTTGGCTTGTCAGAACAAAACTGTATGCCTTGTGTTTCCTTTAAAGTTTAGGCAGGCTTCCAGATTCTCTTGAAAGTGTTGGCTTAAAGCCTTTTATGCACTTAACTAGAAAATCATTCAGAAGGCTCCATTTTAGTGTTTAAAAATTTCCCAGCAAATCGTTTCCAGCCTGTGCATGTATTGTTCGTCTTCCTAAAAAGGTGGGAGACATCAATTGACCAAATATTTTTCTTTTACCATCAGCACATTTTATTTTCTGGTTGTAGTTGAGATTTATATCCTCCCAAACCCCTAATTTATCATTAGATTTTATTAATTTAGGTCTTTGTTCTAAGAATTCTCGATGTTTTGCAAAGAAGTGTCCTGTGTTTTGCTGTTTGAAAACAAGCAACGGGCTTCCCCAAATAAACTGGTATGCAAAAGGGATTCGAAATTGGATGGCATGGACTTTTCTTTAGATTCTATTTTTCTTTCTGCCAGCCCCGACGCAAAACTGTTTGGACGATTAATATAAGTTTAGAGGGGGTCCATAGGTAGAGGTTTAGCATGCCCCCATCAAAATGTGCATTTCTACTTTAAAAAATTTCGATAACCTGCTAAGTTACGTGGCACTTTGCTGGGAAGGGAGTTTTCGACACAACAATACAGCATGCCCTGAGAATCTGGACCACTTGTGGTAAGCTTCCAGCCATCTCTAGTGCTATTTTGAAGCACATAGTTTAAACTTGATCCAAAAAACAGCCGCTATAGACTACAACACACAAGAGAATAACCGACATCGAAAATAAATGTTCGAGATATGAAGTATTTGGAAACCTGTGGAAAAGACATGAAGGGGAGTTCAGGGGTCTCTGCCCTTCGATAGATGTGCGCCTGTGGCAGGCAGGGTAATACCATCTTTCTCCTCGGCCTGTTGAACGCAAAACACGCGTTATGAAGCATTGACCAAATAAATAAAAGCTCGAGAGTGACTAGTCTTGTGTTTTCCAGGCTGTCCGATAAGATGGCATCATAGACATGTAGCATCCTTTTATTGCCACGATTAGCTGGCCCCAACCGTGCCAAGACTTTTGGACCGACGAAGGACTTCGCCCGAGATTATGTCGTTTTCATGTGGCTCACACATTTTATTTTATTTCAAAATCATAAATCATTAACCAATGCTTTTGTCTATGGATGTTATGTGTGTGGGCTACAAGTTTTTGAATTTATTAACGTCGGTGTGTGTTCCATCAATTATGGGATGCTGCGATGGAGAGTTTGGGACGCTCGTCACCCTGGGTGGGACCTCTCAACGTCGGTGTGTGTTCCATCAATTATGGGATGCGAAGGAGAGTTTGGGACGCTAGTCACCCTGGGTGGGACCTTTCATTTGGATTTTTAAAAGTGTTTTTCATATATTTTCTCTTATATGGGGTTTTCTGCCTTTCCATATTTGAAAATGGTCAAACTGTTTGTACTGGTTTTAATAATTTGTTTTTTTAATGTTTTTATTATTTATAAATAATTATAAATGTTTTTGTTTAATTTTATTATTTAAATAATTAGAAATGTTTTTCTCATGTTTAATTTTATTATTTATAAATAACTATAATTGCTTTTTTTAAAAATTAATACAAATTATTATTTTAATATAAAATGTTTATTTTAATTTTTTTTTTTTAAATTTAAAAGAAAGTGTTTTTTTTTAATATTAAATATTAAATTTAGATTTCTTTATTTGTAAGATTAAGATATTCTTTTCTACGTAGCTATTTGATGGTTAGAGTTTCTGAAGTACATACTTTTACTTTCTATTGATTATGTATTTTCATGTAATTAACATTTTATTTTGTATTTAAAAATAGTAATTTAAGTCAAATTAAAAAATAAGTTTTTGTTTAAAGTAACATATTTTTGTGTTTTTAATTTTGTATTAAAGTTAATTATTATTATCCAATATAATAAGGTTTCAATATGTAGATGATATGGTAAGTATTATTTAGATAAATGAAGGTGTTTTACAATTCAATGTGGGAGAAATGTTGTCATATATATGTGATGAACACATAAAAATCAAATTAAATTATTAGCAACATATGTAAAAAAGTTAGAATGAACATAGATCTGTCTTAAATCTTGATTTATCATGCATCCAAAAAATTAAGATGAATTTACTTATTATTTTTAATTATTATATAAATATATTTGTTTAAAAATATTAAAACTAGGTTTTTAAAAATATATTATCTCATCACGATAAATAATTGTTTTCAATAATAAATTTGATAAAATTGTATTATAATATATGTCTTTTTAAAATTGAAATGAATTAAATTATATTTAAAAGAAGTTGTGAGTACAAAAAAAATAATAAATTTGTTCACCTAGATTAAAAAATTCCGATATCGCTAGCTTCTATCCACATTTTCCTATTTATGTTTTTGAGTACTACTATTCCATGAGTATAATCATTATGAAGCTATTACATCAAAATTGACATACTAAACTTGGAAGCCTTGAAACTTGATGTGTTAAAATTGACTAGTTGGTGTTAGGTTGTGGAGGCATAAACTGGGCCTCATTCTTGTTCATTGAAGATTCTTCTCGCTCATGTCCCTTATATGCCTTTAGAGATCCCATTGAAGACGTTCTTTCCATGCTCGGCTCTTCTAACTTTGTGTAACATACCCGATTTACCATGCATTTATTTATTTATTTTTAACAAGTCCAAAATGTAGAATTTTTGAAAAATTTAAAAACTTTGACAACACCACAAATTATAGGACTTATCTCATTTTTCTTTATAATAAATATGGTGCATAACTCTTTTATGAACAAAATTATTTTCTAATAAATTCCACAAATTATAGGGTTATCTCATTTTTCTTTATAATAAATATGGTGCATAACTCTTTTATAAATAAAATTATTTTCTAATAAATTCCGTGACTAACAAGATACACTTGAAGTTCTCCTTAACACATAAATATGATACAACTTTATGAAATGTGATACATATCTTTATCTAAAAACAAGGTCTCTATGTGCTTGCGGTAACAACCCAAAATATACTGAAATTTAGGAAAGATTAAAAACTTTTATTATACTAAAAAAACTACATTTTGTATGCATCTTTAGTAAAAAGATACTTAACATATCCAATAACTTCAATACTTCATTCTTAAAAAAAAATATGTATTCACTTGTGGATTTTTATAACCTTAAGGTATAACATTACCTCTAGGGTACATCACTCATCCTCAGTAAATTTTTGGCTTATTGATTTAGATAAATAAGTTTGCAAGATCTTGTTTATATATATATAATTTGTAATACATAACTTCTTTCTAAATAATTTAATATTAACATTCTCTCATAATAAACATTTGTTGGCACGGGGTTGAGGCGTACAAGTTTTGGTATGTTCAACGACGAAAGGGACATCGACAAGGGTAAAGGACCAGTTGCGGAGCGGATAAAGCGGAAGATAAGCAGATAGTGTAGACTAATTGGTTGATGAGTCACTCTGCAAAGTGGACCAAGTGTAATGACCAAGTGAGCTTATAAATAGGAGTAGAATTGTAAGCCTAAGGGCATGATCTATTGATCGGATATTGATCTATCTTTTGACTTTGATTGTATTTGATTGCATCTTTTCGGATCCCATCTTTTTGATGATCCGACTTTGTATTTATTCTGCGGATGTGTATCTCTGATTTTGTGATGTAAGATAGACTGATGAGTAATGAGAGTGATCGTTTCGTCTATGTCTTTATCTCTTTATTTGTCGCAGTGTGATTGAATGTGTTATTGTAGTATAATTGAATGTATGTTATTGCAACATGGTTAAATGTGGTTTATGAATGAATATGTAATGTCGCAGTAATGTTATGTATCTCAGATTGGTTAGATATGTCGCTATAATATGTTCTTGTGTACATCTAGTTAGAATATCCTGATGTGAATGATGTTTAAGTCGACCTCTAGGTTATAGTGTGATTGAGTGCGAATAATGCATGTTCTCTTGTATCTGCGAAAACGTGGTTCCTGTATCCCCCCTTCGATATCTCGGTTGAAACTTCACTCGCTTTGGGGGTGTTGCTGTAAAGGCTAAACCCTTTCCGGGCCGATGTCTATGGGAGATTGCGCCGACTTTTGTTGACAATTGTGCGAAGTGAATCCCTGTTGACAGAGCTGTGTCAACAAATGTTTCCGTTGTCGGGACGCTAGTGCGAAAGAGAGGACATGTTGTGGCATCCGACAAAGCTAGAGATAACATAATGGTTCCATAAGAAGACACAAGAATTTTATGAGGAAGAGAATCAGAACCCTGGATGGTCGACAACCGAGTGGTTTCAGAAGTACATCTACTTTGATATCCAAGAGGTATTTTTCTGCGAGTTTCCTATACTGCTATATGAATGGTTGGTGCAATTAACTTTTCTGAAGAAGAAATTCCAAGGAGGTGAGCTTGAACATTGGACTCCGGAACTGATCTGTCGAGGTTTGGGTAGATAGCATTTTGGAAGGATAAATTATTGAGTTTATTGTCGACACAATTAAATCATATAACAACGATGCAAAACTGAAGTTCTTTAAGGGACCCAGAGGAAGGTATCTATTATCATTACAATTGTGAATCAAAATGCTCATTTGTGAAATGGGAATATTGAAGATGAACTTCAACGAGTAAAACTCGGATGTCTAGAGGCTGTGGGTACTGCATAGATGCAGGTTTGATAGAATGATGCAGGGTAGATGGATATGAGCTATGATGAAATTGTGAGGGAAGGTGTGGAAGATTGTGGTCGCCTGAGAAGTGGAGTGAGGTTCCGGCGGGAAAAGTGGAGTGAGGTTTCGGCCAAAGAAGAAGAGGAGGAATGAGATAGAGAGAGAGAGAGAGTCCTAGTGCGACCATAACAGAGAATTGTGAAACAGAACCACAAGGGACTAAGCGACCCTACTGTGACGAAGAGGACGACCAGGATAACCCTGAACCTGAGGAAGGACATACCCAAAGATGCAACGTACTCACAACCTCGTGCACTTTTCCAAACTTTGGAGGGAGAAACACAACTCTTCGTAGGGTTGTCCTACGTGTCAAAATAGTGGTAAGAGTAGAAAATCTACAAACACCAGTAGAAAACCAAGGATGGCAGGATACGACATAAAATGCCTCTCTTTTAGGGTAATGGGCCTGAGGATCCTGAACAATATTGGTTCTTGTGCGAAGCAGTGTGGATAGTGAAACAAGTGCAGGATGAAGATATTAAGAAAGGACAATTGGTGACGACCTTTAGAGGCCGTGCGTTGGATTGGTACATGAAATTTATACAAGTACCTACAGGACGTCCGTAGAAAACCCTAATAGAAATCAGGGCTGGATTGATCGACGAATTTAAGAAACCTAAATCGGAATCGCAATATATCACAGAGTTGAAGGAAATAAAACAATTCCCTAATGAGTCGGTGTGGGAGTTTGATCAGAGGTTCAAAACTCTAATGGCCAAAGTTAGCTTTGGAATGGGAGACATACAACATAAAGAATGGTTTATCGCAGGATTGATAATGCACATTCAGATGCCACTGATGCAACAGAAGATTGTTAACAATCAAATTAACACCCTTAACTAGGTGAGGGTGGAAGCATATTTTTACCATTCGCCCGCAACATGAAGACAAAAACAAGTACTAGAGAGAACAATCCTCTCTGATCTGATCACTACTTCCATAACTGGAAAGATTGAGTAAAGAATGAAGGAGCTTAATAGAGACAAAGTTCAGTGATTGAACTGCTCACCAAAAGCTCAAATCAAAGCTCTAACAGTCAGATAGTGAGAAGAAATGCACAAAAATGCATTAAAAGGTATTTAAATATGCCAAGTTGTGAAAAAAACCTAATAAACTATGGAAAGTGGGGTTTTTAAGAGAAAATAATAAAAAAAGATTATCCCACATGGAAAAGAGCAACTTGAAATCCCATTTCCTAATGTTATAAAACAAAGACATTTGGGGCATGGTAGGAGGAGGCAAAAGAGGAGCAAAGGCATGCTAGAGAGATTCTGAAGAAAGGAGAGCTCATCTTCATCAAAGGCAAGGGTGGAGAAATGATAGTTCATGGAAATGGAGGAAGGATGCACACCAAGATCCATGGTAAATATGTATCTTCTTCCTTGTTTTAATATGAAATGATTTAGGTTTTTTCCATTCAAGGGTTTGAATTTTGCTTATTATGTTTGAGTTGAATCCTCAAATGGCTTTAGATCTTAATGAATGTTTGATGGATGAATATAGATTTTAAGAATTTTGTATTAATCATTTCATGCTTGACATAGACACTCACCACTTCTTAGTAAGATAGCATATTTAGAGTAGACACGTCTCTACTCTATTTCCTATTATTAGATTGGCGACCATACTACTTGTTGAAATCTCTTGAGTTTTTTTGACATTTCTTCATATTTTGGTGTTCTTTCTTAAGATCTGCTCCTATATGTTCTTTCTTTATGATGGACTTAGGAACCTATTAACTTAGAGTATTAGACCTCTTTTAGAACCTCCTTTATTCAAAGTTTTTGTGGTTGTTTATTCAAAGTTTTTGTTTCCAATTTGCATTCCATTAAAACTAGTTTTCAGATCTTTGTATTTGGCACTTTTTAGATACTTGTTTTGTGCATTTGCAGATCTAAATAAATATTCTTGTGCTGAGGTTAAACCAGACCTTTTTTATTAATGTTATAATTACAAGTTTAGAAGGATTGCGTGATAGTGTTAAGTAACATATCAACAAAATCGTTTAAAGTTTTCTCGTTACTGTTGGTTGGGCTGAAGCATACTTGTTATATCAGAGTTTATCTTTGCAGGTTGTAGTTGAATATCATTTTCAGATCTGAGATTTATCTGTCTTGGTTGGATTTCATATATTCGTTCTGTTTGAGATCCCATTTAATGCTGCCCAAACGAGTAAGGCTCAGTTACATAAATTAACATAACCTTGAGGATTCAGTTAAGTCCAGATTTTTGAAAAATCCAAATCGCTTAGCAATTTGTCAAATCTTGGCATCGCAGGCCATTCCATCTACAACCACTGTCCCTGCTAAAATCCTTATGGAATCCTGCATTCGCTGCACCAGGTTTTGATTTCCAGTCGATCCGATCTAATTTGATCTATGTCGAGCAGCGTGCCATCGAGGTCTAAGAGTACATGTGATTTTGATTGTGTGGTGCTAGCATAACCAACAATCATATGAGTCGCTAAACCAACATTAAAACCCTATTTGTGATCTGTAGATTCCCTTGAAATTCCCATGGAATCCAAACCTGCCCATCGAACGGTCCGATTCGAAGCATGTTAAGACGAAACCAGAGGATCCACGTTGATCTCGGTCTTAAATAAAAATATTGTATTAATAGATAAAGATACCTTGAAACATGTGTGATTGCCTTTGATTTAGCTAGCGGTTGTATGCAAATTTCTGTACAAAGATATGTTATAACCATTATTCCCATGGCTGAACTGATAGTTAAGTGAGTGAGCTTGTTTTTAATATGTGCACCTTCGCTCTGCGTTAATCTGAGCTAACCGACCCCATTTGAGATCTGATTTCGCGGAGCAATGATCTCTCCACAAATTAGCTGGTTGGCCGTAGTGCTTAAGAGGATAACGAAACCACAGATGCCCCAGGGTGGTTAACAGACTCACACCCGCTATCGTAAACTGTATTGAGGGTGAAAGTGCATGTCTCTTAGCTGGTCGCTGTAATGATACATGGGTTGTTGATTGTCGATCTCTTTATCTCCACCCTATATCTGCTCGGATCACTCCACTCGATCGATACGAGTCTCATCTCAACGCGTGGCCGAGTATTGATCATTGGTGGTCTTCATTAAGAAAGAGAAGAGCGCCAATCGACCGATTCGCTAGCCAGGATTGAGGACAATGTCGACATAAACTAGTTTTTTGAGATCTACTTGATTTTTACATTTGTAGACTTGCTTAAGGTTCTTTTGCTGCTTAGAATTAGTGTGTTACTCCTTTTGAAAAGTTTGGAAAATTTTTGCATGACTTGGATTAAAATCTTTCTCATTGGAATGACCTTCCAAGAACCTTTAAAAGTGCTCCAAATTGCTATCTCTTTTCAATTTTTCTTTAAAGTTGTAATAGATCTTCTTGCTTAAGACCATCTTTACTGGTAAAGCCCTGTCTTGACATATTTGGGACTGATCTTTACTTTAGTTTGTGTCTCCTTTACATATTTGCAAATAACAAACCTTCCAAACACATTAAGAATTGTTCAAAAACATCTTAAGGACCTTTAACATTTGAGATCCCATGCACATGATGATTGGAAACATTAAACCAAATATCAACCACACATATTTGAAAGAACCATACACATTTGACAGAACCATTCACACATATTTGCATTGAAGAACAAACTTTGAACTCACATTTTGAGGTAATTTGAGAATACTTTCTTTCCAAAAACAGAAATAAGCTTTTATTAGTTACATTTTGTTTGGATTTAGAATGTTTTCATGATTTTCATGCACAATTAAGAGAGAATTGCACCTTTAGAGATCAATTTTTTTTGTGATAAGTTTTGTATGAGCCACTTTATCCTTTTCACTCGCACCTTATGGCGATCTTGTGAACGAGAAAGTGGATCTCACTTGTAATAGTTTAACATTTTATTTTTAAAGCATCTTATTTGATTTTCATTGATCCTTGAAATTATTTATTTCAGAAGAATTGTGCATTAAAATACGAAATCTACCAGAAACTTTGCATATTTGAAAGACACATGAACCTCTAACTTTTCATTAGACTAGAACATTCATCGAATTGAAAGGTAGAGTAGTGAGCATTTTGCATTGTTTGGTTCATTTTTCTCGAGTTGACACACCACCAGTTTCATATCCATTCCCGAAACTAAGCAAACTACCATTAAAATTGGCACTTAATCTAAAATTGACCAACTTTTGATTTTCATATCACCAACAAGATTAGGTTAGTGCCCTAGATTAGGTTTGGAGAGTTAACACTCCTGGGCTGCAAAACTTTCGAAACTAGCATTGATTAAAGAGAGTTAAATCCATTAGTAGCATGAAACGCTTTTCGGGAAAGCGCATCTAACACATGCGTCAAGCACGAGGTCAATCTGGATAAGTAAGAGTGGTTCCCCCCTCTCGCTTGTTTAGTGGGACATGAGCTCATCACATAATTCCATGTGAAGTGACAAGTCCTCGGGGTTACATCACATTTCTAGAGTACTTGGTTATGAGAGTTGTCCTCGACTTACAACTGTTTCGCCCGACCGTGAATTGTGAAGAGGTAACTTTAGTGGTTGTTCCTAGGATACCACATAGTCTACTATAAGTGGGGAACTCTTGCAGTACCTGAGACTGACTTTGGAGCTTTTACTCCTTGGGAGGGTGATTGGTCAAGTACCAATGCTTGCACCCCTGGCGATTAAAGCTTATTGTAACTGTTTCTCATACCTTCGCTTCTAGTAATTGTTTGAGGCTTGATATTCCTCAACGACTACTAGTTTTGGAAGGCTCTCTAATCCAGCTTTTCGTTGAGCCTCGGTTCTTTTGAAAAGTCTGTTTGCTTGCTTGAATCCATAGGAAATTTGTCACTATGTGGACACTTTTTATTTTTGTTGAGTCTAGACTGCCTTAGGATTGTTTGATTCTTTTTTTCAATAAAAATCTTTTTAAACACATCCTTTTATCAAATTATTCAAAGTGGATACTCTCCTGATTCGCTAATCATGGCGGCAGAGAGGCGAGTTACCAGAATTTGAAGGCCCTGCTACATCACGGAGACAAATACAAAACACTCAACCTTGTGACTTGGAAACTGAACAACTTCTAGATTCAATCAATAACGACAGAGAAGACCAACATCACCTACAAAGGAAAATACAAATATTGTTGATAATCTTGCTCTATTTGAAATTGAAACACTAGAGAACAACACAACAACTCACGTAAACCCACCTTTGACAAATGTTTCAGATCCAATCGTACTTCATATCAGTGAGCCATTGGATTACACCAATCCTATTTTTCAGATATTGGACTAATATGCAAAATTCCACAACTGACCCTATGGCTTCATCAGAAGCGTAAGGGACTACATCAACACAACCACAAACAGTTGCAGGAGGTAGCAATACTTCCAATTTGACCACTACATCAATCCCACCAGTCAGTATACCTGTCATTAGCACAAGTTCAACTAGCACTTCAGTGCCAATTGATACAATTTCGGGTTCCAATCCTGGAAGTATATCCACTTCGTCTGTAGGAATCCCTACTGGAGGGTGTGCCTTACCAAACATGGGTTTCCCATATGGTTTGGCTAATCAAGGTCAAAATAATCAAGGAGTGAACCAAAATTCTCTTGGTATACCAAACATTTTTCCTAGTTCCACTTTTGGGGGGAATCCTTTATTATGGAATCTCAATATCCTTGGCGGAATTAATCAACCTTGGAACAATAATGCCAATTGGGGTCCTACTCCACCAGTGAGTGGAAGTGCATCGGGAAGTCATCATCCAAACTTTCCTAGCATGAATCCTGGGGGCAATGCCATACTCCCCACAAGTAGTGCACCAGAAGGAAATCCACCTAACAACCCCATTCCTCCATGGAGTGGGCAAGTTCCAGAAAGTAACCAATCTTCTTGGGTACCACCTCCGCAAGGGGGAAACCAACCTTGGAACACTTATCCAAACCAAGTAAACAATCAATGGAGTGGTCAGATTCTGACAAGTAACCAATCTTATTGGGGACCACCTCCGCAAGGGGGAAATCCACCCATTAATCTTATGCTGCAATGGAATGGTAATGTTCCACCAAGTAACCAATCTCATTGGAACATACCTTTGCAAGGGGGAAATCCTTACATGCAACCTGTTCCACAATGGAGTGGAAAACATTCAGGAAGTAACCAGTCTTTTTGGATGCAACCTCCACAAGGGGGTAATCCTCCTTGGAATGATTTTCAAGCCCAATGACAACAACAATGGAGCCATCAAGCTTCACCCGAGTATGAATCATTTGCTACGGCACCAGTCAAATCACCTTTTTTGGCCACATTAAATCTACCGGATTTATCCCGGTTGACTGATGATCCTGTTCTACATATGAATGGATGGCCAACTATTCCAACTAAACTACCCTCAGACATACCCAAGTTTGAAGGAAAACCAGGGGAGGATCCATCAAATCACGTAATGACATTTCATTTGTGGTGTTCATCCAATTCCCTAGTTGATGATAGTATTAGGTTGAGATTGTTTCAGCAGACCCTAACAGGAACTGCTGCAAAATGGTACATTGAATTGCCACGCAATACATTCACGGAATTTTCATCTTTAGCTATGGTCTTTCTGACACATTTTCAATTACCTATCCGCTATGAGATGGGAACCAAACTTTTGAATTCACTTAGGCAATCCACCGCTACTCACATATCGGATCATATCCACGAGTGGAGGAGGCGCTGAAGGCTTATTAAAGTTGAAATCCTTGATAAATTCTTAACAGATTGGTTCATAAAATCAATATTACCTACTCTTTCCAAAGATGTAGTCATGTCAGGAGCCATGATTGAAGAACAACTCATTCAGAGTGCTCAACAAATGGATTTGATATATTCCTGTAATGTCCCCAGCTTGACCCTATTGCATTAATATTGCAAATGATGTAAATATTGTTATTTAGTCATGGTGAGGAGCTCAAGGCCAAGGCCCCGCCATTGATTTATCGTTCTATGTATCGGCAATTAGAATAGATGCATAGAGTTCTTGTGCTAGCTGTGCACAATGTAAAATCAGACATCATGTAAATATGCAATTTTAAATGAAAAACCCACAACCAGCTATGCGATGCAACAAAGAGATGGGGGCATGATCTTTACAAGGAATAGGGAGGGAAAATAACCAAACCCTTGAGCCATGGTGTTAAGCCATTTCATTGAGGAAACCCATGAACTCTCAACTACCCATTTGGTCTCATGCACCCAATCATTTAATTCTTCCAAGAATTGGTTGAGACAATTAATGCCCTGGGATGGGAGAGGTATGGCTGTCAATTTTCATGTATGGGAAAGACAACAACCTGGGAAATCGAGTTTTGGCTTGCTGGGCAAGGAAACCCCCACTGAATTGGCCCAAAGCCACTCTTCACCCATGGCATTCATGCTCTCACGCAGTCTGAGCTTGTTGGGATTTTATCCTTCACGTTTTTCTTAATTTCCCTGCATTTTCCCATGCTGGTAACTCGTTTTTGCATATACAGTAGCTTGGGAGAGAAGGGCCACGATTTGGGGACTGTATGGAGGTCGTTTTTGCCCCCGAATGTCCGAGGACGTTTTTCTAAAAACGGATTTGGCTTCGCTGGGTTGTTTCCCAATCTTCCCATTTCGTTTTTGTGTGTTCCCACGTTTTTCTGAGCTGGTAGAAACCCCATCCTTGGTTTGAACCCGTGAGCAGGAGACTCAGGAGTGGAAGAGGACAAATTTGGCTTGATGAGCCCAATTAAGTATCCATAGCTCAATGGGTGAGCCACTAGCTTAGTAATTCACCTCTGTCCATCTCTTAACAACCTGAGAAACCCAATTGCTGATTGGCTTGGCTAGTTCTGGTATATCTTTGGCTATGTGAGAGCCTGCTTTCCCCTTTTCCTTGTGGAGATCATGCCCAGCTCGGGGGGTGGCAGTGGTGTTGAGAGATTGAGGAGCACACTGGCCTACGGTTGGGTGGAACGTTGCAGAAGCGTAGCTGGTTGCTCAGGGACTACTTGGTTTAAGATAAGTATTCTCATTTGATAGTTTGATATTGCTCAATTGATGAATGACATGAAAATTTGGAATGTATGATGGATGTGTGTTAATTCTGCACATGATTTACTTCTGCTGTGTTTGCTTAGATTTGTACATCTGCATGCCTGTCTTTTTATATATGTGGATGTTTTATTTAGTAAGCATTGGGGCAAATTGCCCATTATTAGCATCACGATCCTCTCCATTGCACTGGTATGATGGGTGGGGACGTGAAAATTCCTAATCGGACACACTTTATGATTTAATACCACATGCTGTAAGACCTGCATATGATCCATCTAGGACACCAAAAGGACCTCATACCAATGGTGTGATTGGATCCGTCAACCAACTTGAACAAATTACCCAACAATTGGGACAAATGTCGGTTCAGACTTCGCAACCCACAGCTGGCCAGGCAACACGGCAACCCGCAAATCCCACCCAAACTTATGAAGTACTTATGGTTCAAACTGCAGACCCCAAAGGAAAAACGAAGAAGCAGAAAAAGAAGCCCAATGCCAATTCTAGGACAGGAGATGCACCTAAGGTGAATAATCCTACTGGAGGAAATCATGAAAACCGGAAAAATAAATACCCTTACAAAATTTTCCAAGGGGATCATCCTACTCATCTTTGTCCTCATATGGATAATATTCATCGAATGTTGGCACAACGAGGAGGGCAACAACAAATTTCCATCCTAACTCAACCCTTCCCCCAGCAACAACTGATGGTTCCTACGGCGCCAACACCTCCACCGAGAGGAAACCAGGCGAACCCCCCACAAGGGGGCAATCCACCCATACAATACTTAAAGCATTTGATGGTCATTCGTTCCCACCTCATGGACTTATCATGGCTTTCCCAGTTGAAATGGGAGGAAAAACAGTTCAAGTAGATGTTGAGGTAGTGGATGCACCCATAGATTAAAATTTTCTATTGGGACGTAGTTGGATACATAAGATGACGGTTGTAGTGTCTTCAGTATTTTTAGTTATTCGGTTCCCCCACCAAGGGAATATTATCACAATCGATCAACTAGATTACTGCACACCTGAAATTGGTCTCCACTCGAATGTACCTTTTGTAGGGGATTCAAAAAATGTGATTCAGGATGTTGGGGTAGGAATGTTCAAAGATTCGTCCCTCATGGGAACTTTCGCAATTCCACCACCGGTATCAACCCCTAACATTGCTCCAATTTTCACGATTACATCAGAAGTATACTTTCCATTAAGTTTTTTTCTAATTCCATATAAGAAGTTGGCTCCACCTCATCAGAGGTAGCCTCCCAAAAGGACATATTAGTTGAAAAGAGTGATGGAAATGTACCAACTTCTATGCAAAATAATGAAACAAAGAGAAGTGTTCCCCTTTTTTCCGTAGAGCTTTCTTATCAAGCCGTTCAAATGGACTCAACAGGCTCGGATCAAAACCCTTCCAACATGGAGGAATATGATCCTTATACTTCACCTATCTGGACCATGAACTCTCATAGTACTCAGGACATCTTGGATCAGAATTTTTCTTCAGATGAAGCCATCCTTGAAGTCATGAACATCTCTGAACGACCCTAGGAGGATATGCATCACATATCCTCATTTCTTCCAAAGATCGATTCATTAGAAGTCAAACCTGGAAATATTTACTTCGATGATGACATGAGCAAATACCAATGCCTTGTCCAAACAAGCAATGTGAGTTCAGAAGGAAATTTGGCAAACATTTAAAAAACCATACCCATTGATATATCCATCAAGCCTGGCATCGTTGAAAAGATCAACATAGGTGCGGATTTCTCTCTAGAGGAAATCGCACAGTATTCCGCTCTATTTAAGGATTTTCGAGATGTATTTGCATGGTCTTACAAAGAAATGCCATGCATTGATCCCAGTATCGTCGAACACGAGATAAAAACCTATAGCAACGTCAAACTAGTGCAACAGAAACTACGTCCGGTTAACCCTAAGAAATCAGCTTCCATCAAAGCAAAGGTCGAGAAACTATTGAAAGATGGATTCATCTATCCCGTTCCTTTAACTGACTGGGTTTCCAATCCCGTTCTAGTTAATAAAAAACAAGGAACTATCCGGGTCTGTACTGACTTTAGGGATTTAAATTTGGCGTGTCCCAAAGATAAATATCCCACACCCTTCATCGATTAGATTATAGACGAATGTGCCAGGAACGAAATATTTTCATTTATGGATGGATTTTTCGGTTACAACCAAATCCAGATAAAAAAAGGAAGATCAACATAAGACAACTTTCATATGCCCTTGGGGGAATTTTGCATATCGTAAAATGCCTTTCGGCCTTAAAAATGTTGGGGCTACTTTTCAAAGAGCCATGTCATATTCAGTTCACGACATTAAGAAAATCATTGAGGTTTATCTTGATGATTTGGAAGACAAATCTAAAAGGAGAGCTGACCATAGTGCACATTTACGAGCCGTCTTCATTCGATGTAGCAAGTACAACATTAGGTTGAATCCACACAAGTGCATGTTTTGTGTGGACTCTGGGATATTACTTGGGTTCATAGTGTCCAAAAAAGGGATTATGGTAGATCCCATCAAGGTTGAGGCAATACTTCAGTTGCCTTCCCTGAAAACAATCACACAACTTCAAATCCTTCAAGGAAAATCTAACTACTTGAGAAGATTTGTCGAAGATTTCGCTGAAAAAGCTAATGCTTCTCCTAAAAAAAGATGCACTATCATTTGGGATGACCCAGCTCAACGCTCATTTGATGCCGTAAAGAAAGATTTTGTCTCTGCCCCGGTACTTAGTCCACCGAACTATAGGAGAGTCGTTTTGCTATATTTAGCAACGTCTAATTCCACCATAGGAATGGTATTGGCGCAAGAAGACGAATCATCACAAGAGAACCTTATTTACTATCTTAGAAAAGGCCTTGCAGGTATCGAGTTGAGATATTCCCAGGTGGAAAAGTTGGCCTTGGAGGGAGTCCATGTCGTCCAATGACTCACACATTACATACTTCCAATAAAAATGGCCATAGTGGCTGAAATGAACCCCATGAAACACATTCTGTCCCGCCATATCATTGGTGGAAAATATTCAAAATGGATAGTAATTTTGCAAGAATTCGACCTTGAATTGAAAAATGCTAAAGCCAAAAAATCATTGGTGTTGTGCAGGAATATACCCTATAGTGGGGGAGATGACACTACCAACTTACATGGGGTGACAGGTAAATACATTCTGCTTTGCACTAATTACTATGAATGAAACGAGATTAGGATTCCGAAAATAGTACCTTTTTAATGATGGCTGGTCCTAGCTTTTGCCTAATCTTCCACAGTAATGAACCTACAAAACAAATCAACCTTCCTCAGCGTATCTTGACTGTAATATATATAATGAAATTGAAAGCAATTTAACATCAATCACAATCATACATTCAATAAAATAGACATTTCATTGGGATGGGAAGGGTATTTCCACCTTTTATTGTCAAAGAAATGTAGTTAAGTACATATATACCTGATATGTCCAGATACTTCTGCAACCGAGTCCTGTGCTCCTGCTCCTCACAATGACTTAGAAAATCCTCCAGCATAACAGTAGATTCTTCTTCGTTAGCCTCTTCCTCATGGCTTCCCCTTGTATTTATGGGACAAAGATGGAAGTTAGATTCGTGAGGCGGTTGAATTGGGAGGTTGGGGGAGTTACAGAACCAACCTCAACTAATCCCAATTTGTAATCTTAATATATTTTTTCCATTCATCTTAACATGTGCGCAGGTATCATGACAATAAACCAGCGCTCAATATGCAACTAGTTCTCTTTACAACCAGCGCACACATCTTTTGAGGTAAGTGCGCGGGTTCTATTCAACAAAAGCAACATTTAGAACGCTAGATGTCAGTGGCAATAACACCGCACACATAGTGAAAACTGTAGAAAAAATATGTTTTTCAGCCGAAGATGAGTGATCTCAGCAATAACTCATCAAGGTCAATCCACTCTTCCATCCATAGTGTCCTTTTGTGTGATCAACAAGGCAATGTGATCACAGACGGAGAAGTGCGGATTTGACCTATAACAGATGCCCCCTAATGTTTGAGGTTAGAGGGAAACGATGGCCAAAATACATTATAACTCCAAGTAAGAGGAGGAGCAAGAAACCACAGAACCAAGTCACAAAAGTACCTGAAAAAAACGATCAAGGTCAGCGAGCAATTATAGTAGTGACATCATACAGATGTTCGGTGTGATACAACATGATCTCTAATACATAAATGGGAGATGTATATATAGTATGGCCACTGAAATACAAGCGTGGATCCATGCCAAAGATAAGAGATCATAGCCATAACAACAAGTTGGATCTATGTCTCATGAAGAGCCATATAATGAGTGTGGCTCAGTCTTGCACAGCTTGGGTGATAACATGAAATTGGTGATGCTCACCGGTCATTGATGTATTCCGTTAACAAACACGAGGGCTTCCATCGATAATGATAATGGGGCCCAAGATACCTAGTATGTTCCAACAAGTGTGAATAAATGGACTTGAAGTCGAACACTTGAAGAACCTATCGAATAAGAGACATTAATGTATTCCCATTATCCAACAGCGAGGGAAACTGCCAATGATGATTGCAATCCTCAAGGTACTAACCAAAACTCTAAACTTCACTCCTAGAGCATAATGAGTTGAATTCGATGGGAAGAAGTCCATTGGAAGGAAGGCCTTAATGCATCCTCCATCATCCAACACAAGGAACACTCAAAAGTTTGAGCTGATTTGGAGTAGGAAAAGTAACAAGATGAAACAAACTGACACCAGGATGGCCGACACATGAATTCAAGGTAACTGCAGAATGGCCGACACAGGATGTATCCTTGAACAGTGAGCACGACACAAAGTGAATTAGGCAGCTTTTAACATGAGGAGGAAGTGATATAAGCCTGCAATGTAGGAGACATTAGTAGACTCTCCATATGATTGGAAGAATAACCAATCGGAGGAGTAAAAACTCTGAGATCAGGTTCACCCTAAGGTCAAAAACTAAAACCCAACTGAATGATGGACTCAAATAGGTGCTGTGTTCAATGACATGACTGACTTAGATGCCTTTGAAACTGAAAATATGTAAGGTATGACTGACTTAGCTGCCTTTGAAACTGAAAAGATGTAAGATACTCTTCTCTTCCCTTATTCTTTTTGTCAAAAGAATATACTTCTTGTTGTTTTAATGAGTCCAAGAAAGCAAACCCAATAGTCTTTCTTCATTTTTTACAGAGTTCGAAGAAAAGATAGACGAATACTCTATAATACTGATCTCTGGATTTTAATATCGATTTGTTCTTGCATGTCGGTGTTTTCAATTTTAAGGAGTCTGAAAAACTTAAACAATAACTCCATACACCTACCCATGGATTTTAGTATCGATCCTGAGTTGGTATGTGCTCGCCGGTGTTTTCCTGTTTATAGAGTCTGAAAAACTTAAACAATCCTTTATATACCCTCTCGTGGATTTCACATCGAGCCCGAGTAGGTGAATGCTCGCTTGGTATTTTCATGTTTCGAGAGTCTGAAAACCCTAAAGAAGACTCCACAAGGTCCTTTTTCATATAGTTAGTCTCCTCACCCGAAAAAGTGTAAAACAATGAGAGAAGAAATCTTCTAGCCACGGATGACTAGAGTATTCCTTTTTCATAAATAATCCGCAAAAGTATGGAAAATGGTTAAACTTATATTTAAGAGGATGTTCCTTCAATTCATTTTAATGAGTCTGAAGAGAACAAGTATGCTTGGAAATCTTGTTTGGTTTTGAAAATTCAAACAAGAGCTTAAAAAGACTTAAAAACAGCGTCAGGAATCATAAGTTCATGATCTGCCAGATGACAGAATTCTAGATAGCCAAATTAGTAGTATATCGCAAACTCAAAAGAAATTTTCTTGATGACATGAAATAATGGGCAACACATACCTAATCCAACATGTCAATGGAGAAGACACACCTTGACGAGAAAATATAGTGAAGTTCTGCCATATATGATTCACCAAAACTCAAAAAGATATTAGCGAATTAAATGGTCATTTAAAAAGTAAATAGAAACTATACCACATTGAATAAAGTGGGTAAAAATTTAAAACCCAAATTATATAAATAATTTTTGTTCCTGCTTTGTCATTTGCATGCAAATTTTTTAATTTTGATGGTCAAAATAATTTTTTAGCAAGGTTCTAAACTCGTTTCTGCACGAGCGCTACTATGTTTGAACAAAATTAGTGCACTCGAAAAAGTGTGCTAGTTCACTTTCAACACAGTGGTGTTCAGGGCGCTACTGTCTATTTCAAACAGTAGCATTCATCGCAAAACACAAGGCAAAAAATAAAAATGACCAACATTTAAATGGTTGCTTGGAAGGATGGTGCTTGTATGGCGTGAAAGGGAACATGAGGAGATGGATCGACATGCTTTGAATGATCCATTGACCTTTCATGCATTAAGAATATGCAGTTTGTTAAAATTCTATCGAACAGTCAACATGCGGGCACAAATACGACTGCTCGAAAGGTTAGTTCAGTATTCGGATACCAATGCATTGGTGTTCAATCTCCAAGGGCAGATTCTATAACTAACTATTGATGACATCTACTTCATTACAGGTCTCTCTCGAAGGGGAGATGTAGTGAATCTCAAAGGTTACTCTCGAAATGTGGGTGCCTTGTCCGTGCAAGATTATATCAATACCTACTGTGTGGAGGGTACCGAAAATACCGGTAGCCAAGTTCTTATCTACACCATTGCGAGCTTCCCACTAAATGTCATATTGAGTATTCTGAACCGGATGGGAGGAAGTGCAACACAACACTTGGATTTGAGGAACTATATGCATGTGGGAACTGAATGCTTGCGAGGGACAGTGTATGACTGTTGTTCTAGCTTACTGGAAAACATGAAACTTCAGCTTTCCGAGTGCAAAAGTGGGAGGATGAAGAACTTTGGGTACGGAAATATACTTTGTACCTTTTAATTTGAAAGGGTACCTGCATTGAGTATGGGGATGGGCTTTCCCCCACTCAATCCTCGTGAGCCTATTATGTCTCGTTGGGGAGAAATATTCCTATGCCAGGGTGGTGGCGAGAGCAACTTCTGCTATCATGAGGATGATTTGTGGGCATGGTGGGACCGACAGGTACCATCTCTTGAGCAGTTCCCTTATGCGGGTATAGACTTCCGCAATGATTCTGAGCTGGCTCTTCCTCTAGGGATAGCTTGGGGAGAGATTGGTAATTTTTTTTTTGAAAAATTATTTATTTTTTTCATTATATATATATGATTTTTAAATGAGTTTGAAATACTGAACAAATGTCTTATGCAGATGTTGGGCTGGTGCGTCCTGAGGGACACCCCCATACCTTCGTGAGGCCAATCAGAGTAGGGGTAGCCGATGCCATGTTGGAGAACATAGAGGGGAAGATGAGTCCATTTACTTATGACATTCTTACATACAAGATCGAGTGGATTCCGCTTGAAATGCATGAGGATGTTGTGGGTGTGCCCCCAGCATGGATTCAGCTACTGAAGAAAGTAGCTAGGTTAGTCATCTTCTACAGAGAGGCTGTGGCAGAGATGGCAGAGGCAGATGAGGCCCCTCCTTCTCCATAGGAGAAGGACATATATGTGTATATTTTTGAGGCCTTCGAGCCCAGTTTTGTATATTATGACATTGTGACAGACTTATGACTCAAACTCATATATTTTTTGATATGACTTATATATACAGTATCGGCTTTATTTACGTGTGTGTTATTATCTTTATCTGTGAATTGTTTATTATGGATGTGTATGATGTAGATGCCAATTTAAACGTAATTTTCATATGAATCGGCTAGTGCATTTATGTTCCTTGGAATGTGTTGATAAGTAATGTAATCAAAATGTATCTCAAGCAACCTAACTCGCAAGAACTGACGTAACAAAACATGATCTCTAACTTGATATTCACCCATTAATTGAAACACAACCAGCTGCGAGTTGAGTCTTACCTCCAGATGTGAAATGCCATAGTAAAGAGCATCTCAGAGTAACTCTATGACCGCGCTATATTCAGCTACATTATTCGTTGTGGGACCCAAGCAAGATAATCCTGAAGAAACCAGTTGGCACTACAAGATTTGAACCCAAAATCTGACGAGAAAATCCGACGACCTTCGATGAAAAGTACTGTGTTGTCGGATTTCACCTTAAGAATTATGAAATTTGATGATTAATTTTTAAATTGATAGAACGCGACGTCGGATATCCAAAGGATAGTGGGTATCCGACGAGGTCCCTCGAATAGTTACCAGCGTTGTTGGATATCCGACCAAATATTAAGCTCGAGGATGTCGGATATCCGATGACAAGCGATACCCGAGAATGTCGGATATCCGACTGCTTATGATGCCCTAGATCGTCGAGTAGCCGAGATCTACTCTCTAATAGTAACTAAACTCAGTGCGTCAGATATTCGATGGCAGGAAGACTTTTAAAAACTATAAATATCGAAACATTCCGACATGTTTGCTATACAAGCGACGATTTGCGAAAGTTTTTTTATTCGGCGTGCTATTTTTCGGCGGACTGTTTTTCATTATTTTCATTGTTTTTGTGATTAAAGCGAGAGAAGTGTGGAGCTTCATTTTCTAAGATTGATAATCTTCATTCAAGCTCTTTACAAGAAAATGTCAACTAGCAATATTCCTGATCGAGATGAACAAAATCGACAATTGCTTGCTAGATTGTGGGAAGGAGTTGAAAGAAGGGGTGATGGGAAATGCTATTGTCCATGTAGTCAATGCAGGGGCTTTAAGAGGAGAATAATTTTGATCACAACAACCACCAAACATTGTAGGGAGCATGGGCACGCTGAGGGGGGACATGAATATCATCCATTTGTATGTTTTGCATTATATATGTTTTTATTTTGATTACTTTTGTAAATGTATGTATTATTTTAATATTTCTTATATTAACTTATATTTATTGATCGTGGATTCAATAGATGGGGACTAACATGGACAATAAATATTATTTTAATATTTAATATTTATTATAATAATTTTTTCTTTTATGCATGTTGAATCTAGGGTATAGTAGAATAACTCATTTATTTGTTCGTTAGTGAGACTAACCCACTCACCGAGGAAAGTACTTAGCTCTCTAGATTTGTGACACTTTCCATCATGATAATAGAAATAACGACTATATTGGCATGTTGTAATTTCTCTTATATTTTCTCTATAGAAACCATAGCATCGTTTATCTTACCTTAGTGGATAGTATGAGAAATTTTGAGTTATATTTGAGTGGCTTTGCTCAGTAATGGGGTCAATTATTATGTCTCTTGAATAGTTTGGATGCACCTATTTGACCAACAATACAATTCGTTGTTGTTCTTTTCATCCCAATAGTACAAAATTTGTTACATTTTAAATGCATCACATAAATATTTACATTTTACGTTTGAAATTTTTACATTTTGCGTTTGAATTTCTTATATTAACTTTTATCTATTGACGGTTTCATGTAATTATAAAGGAAAGACATCCTATGGCATATCGTCCGGATGAAGTGCTTCCAGAACAAGTACTGGAGGAACATGGAGCTATGAATATTAATGGAGAACAAGTTAATGATCACATTGAAGAAGATGATCATACTGATAACATAGTTGAAGATGATGTTACAAATACTTTAATCCATGATTCATTTAATGTTAGAATGGATGATGATGATGATGATCATGAAAATGATGAAAATTTTGATGATATTCATGATATACTTCTTCTTGAGAAGGCATACGAAACCCTTTATGAGGGCTCCAAGACAAATCTTCTCTCTGCTATATTGTTGATAATGAACTTGAAGGTTATGAATGGTCTTTCAAACATATCAATCACACAGATGTTAAGGTATGTAATATATTCCATCACAAAATATATATAATCGTGTATTTTATTGTTAATTCATATTATATAAGTCAAATTATTACGGATGAAATATGTTTCATTAATATTATTTTTATATTATATTAACTAGATTTTTATTTTAATTTGTTGTAGCATGATAGGTGAATATTTGTTACCACTGTCAAATATTTTACCACACACATATCGAGATTTATCTGCCATCATGAAAGAAATTGGAGCAGTATGAAGCAATTCATGCATGCCTCGATGACCATGTTCTATATTACAATCAGCATGAATTTGCAACAAAATGTCCTGAATTTCATATCAGTAGATATTCAATAGATCAAGTAACAAAAAAGGTGCCTTGCAAGGTTCTACGTTATATTCCCATTATTCCACATTTGCAACGACTGTTCAGGTGCAAAAACATAGCGCAGTTTATGGATTACCATGCATGGAACAGAAGTCAAGACGACATTATTCGGATGCCTGCAGATGGGTCTGCATTTAGAGATATGGAGGAAAAATGGCCTCACTTTAAAGAAGAACCTAGTAATCTTAGGATTTCTTTGGCAACAGATGGTGTCAATCCATTTGCAGAGATGAGATCCGTTTACTCAGTGTGGCCTATTTTTTTTATCAACAACAACATTCCTCCATGGTTGACAATAAAGAGGGAGCACATAATGTTGTCGATGATTGTTCCAGGTACGAACCCTGCAGTTTTTTTTAATGTAGTGGTATCTCATTTGTCGTATTTTTGTCGCATAATGTCATATATATATTTAATGTTTTTCTATTGTAAAATATGGTTTAATATATATCTAAATGGTACGTCTCATAATTATATTTTTTATATGTTCAAATCAATGAGGTAAGTACCAAGTCAAAGATATGAATGTATATATCGAACCTCTTATTGACGAGATACTGAAGTTATGGAATGGCATCACTATGTATGACATATCTAGACCAATACGACAAAGGCAATTTGAATTCCATGTAATGCTTGTATGGACAATACATGATGCCCCAGAGTTAACCCATTTTTGTGGTATGTAATTATAAGTTCCACTTTATTTGCATTTAATTTTATGAACTACTAGTTAATATACTATGCAGGCATGTTTTTCTAAATAATCCAGTCATTTTGTATATAATTATAATTGACATAGATATTCCATCTCTTTATGTAGGTCTTCAGACAAAGGGAAAATTTGCATGTCCAGTTTGTGGTCCTAATATCAAATCTCGTCGTTCAAAAAGCTTAGGAAAGGAGGTGTTTGATGAGTATAGGCACTTCCTCTCTAAGAATCACGGGTATCGAACTACTGGAAAAAATCTGTTCAATGGCAAGCAAGAGACTGCATTTAAACCGCAGAGAATGACACCTCACCTATGGAAGTTGCAATATAATAGAAATCGTCAAGGCACGTATATCGAATCATCGTATATGAAATGTTATTATATTGTATTTTTTTATTGTGTGTTATTTTCTGTAATTGACATTGATTTATGTATTTTCATCATTATCGTTCATGTGATCATGAAGGCATTAATGGGATTCCACGAGGAATGAAAAGTTATCCTAGACAATTTAGTAGGTTGCCCTACTATGAGCCCCTACAAATTGCTCATCTATTTGATACAATGCATATAGGAAAGAATGTGACTGAAACATTATGGAGAATATTGGATAGAAGGAGTGACAAAGAAAAAATTGTCAAAATTTGCAAAGACATTCAAGATAGAAACCATGAAATGAAAGACGTCATTCAATTTCATAGAAATAGAGAGAAAATTAATATAAACTCACTTCCATGGATGTTAATGGACCAGCAAAGCAATGTTGTAAAAGAAGTCATTCGAAAAATTAACAGAGGAATATCATAACAAAGATTTTGTGCGAACATGAAGAATATCATAACAAAGAAAGGTGATTTCGTGGGGGTGAAAATGCACGATTGGCATGTCTTCATGAAGGTAATTATTATGGTATGCATTTTTTTTTCCTATTCCAGTAAATATGGTTGACATTTTTGTTTGTCTACTCTTTGTTGATAAAATGAAACGATTTGTATATTATTGTTACAGTATGTTGTATCTCTCTCTATCCCGGACAACTTCGACAACAATGTCAAGCAAATAATATATAGTCTCGAGAAATACATGAGGTAAGTGGTGATTTTTTCCATGTGCTTAGTGTTTGTTTAATTCAACATAGAACTTATATTTGATTTTCGTTCTGTAATTCATGTTACGTAATATAATGATTTTTTCCTTTAATCTCTTGATTTGGTTGTCATGTCACTTGTAGATGGTTGTCATCTAAAGAATTCCATAAAGAAGACATAAAGTATTGGAGGAGAGAAATTCCTCGTCTCATGTGTGAAATGCAGAAGCATCTACCTTCGGCATTTTTCAATGCACAGGAACACTACCTCATACACCAAGTTGAGGAGATTGAACTGTGTGGACCTGTGCACTCAAGGTCCATGTGGATGGTTGAGAGGCACTTGAAATTTATGAAGGGTTTGGTCAAACAACGAGCATATGCTGAGGGTTGTATGATGGAGGGATATATGGTATACCAAAACATGTTGTATATTAGTGAATATCTTCCTATGTTAGCGTCAAAGCTCAATTTACGTCGCATTTGTCATCCAGACTCCAATAAAGATTTCGTAGGGGAGTACCCGAAGGGGAAAGGTAGATCGAGTAAGGTCAAAGGTAATATAACACATTTGACTAGTGATTTTTATGTATATATATCATACATATTCTATTTTTATATTCAGTATTTTGCATCAATTTAGAGTGTAATATACTTTGTTAAGTGGGATGTAATTCATTTATACATCGCAAACAATCTTGACTGAATGAAGGTATGGATCGAATGATGTGAACAATCTGGTCATGGAATATCATGGGAAGGTGTGGCTTCATTGGTTAAAGCTGCACATCGCAATGGAGACACCAATCTAACAAAAAGGGAAATCGATTAGCAAGAGGTTTAAAAGATAAGCAGGTAAGCATATTAATCAACCACACTATTTATTTTTTTGTAAAAAATATTGTCGTTGTACGTCACGCTAATTTTTTTCCCTGTATGACATTATAAACATGCACTAGTTAATCATAAATATTGGATCATTATGTAATCTTTTCCTGTATGGCTTGTTGTAGGTAAAACACCATAAGGCTATGTGGTGCAATGGATGTAGATATCGCATCAAAAAGTTGGATGAAATGAAGAAAACATCATATTGTGGGATATCTGCAGTCTTTGAGGTGATCAATGTTTCTTCTAGAAGTGACAGCCATCCATAACTCTCTGAAAATCGATACTATGGGTATCTGGAAGACATTCTTTTGTGTGACTTTAACTCCTTCAAGGTATTTCTGTTCTTTGTCAAATGGTACAGGTGTCGATTGAATCAACGTGATCTTGATAAAACAATTATTGAACATGATAATGGATTTACCATGGTAAATACAAGGTTGTTTGAGCTAGGAACGGAGCCCTATGTTCTTCCAACCCAATGTGAACAGGTATTTTACTTTGAGGTTCCAGGTAGAGTGGGTTGGTCATTTTCTATGAGACACAATCCAAGGGGAAGGTCGGTAAAGTATAACGTAGATGAAGGTAATGAATACATTCTCGAAGAAGAAGACGTCGTTGAAGATGATCATGATCAACATGAGTTAGATGATCATGTTCTAGTAGAAGATGTCGAAGAATTTATTGAATAAGATGATGTATCAGACAATGTCCATGAAGATGATATCGATGATGACATGATGGTCGTAACTGACATCGACGACGATGATGATATGGCCAATCCTTACAATGTTGAATCTGGATCATCGGATGATACAGATGATGACTCGGATGGAGAAGATGATGAAGTCCATTGAAGTGTACGAGGTATGCAGTAATATATCTACTCTATATATTTTGATTTAATATTGTGTTAGAAATATTGAATTTTATTGCCGGTAGTACGTGTAATAAATTAACTATTTCTTAGTGTTTTTTTCCATTTTCCTGTATGTTATAATTAGAAACATTGCTTGTTATATAGTATGACAGAAAACACATTTAATTTTTTTGTACATAGATATTTTTGTCGGGTTATGGGGAATTGAGAGTGGTGTGAGAGGGGGGAGGGGCCATAAGAGCTTCCACCTTCACGTGGTTTGCTCTATTTAGTAGAGAATATTAAATGATTCTCGAAACAAAGAGAAGCTTATAAGTAAGGAAATGCACAATTATCATGCTAACTCAAATGGTGTGCTTGATCATGACCATCATCTTCATCATGATCTTCATCGTTGTATGAAATCCGACGCAGCTACCTAGAAAGACCAACAACATTTTTCATCGGTGGTTTAGTGAGCTCGTCGGATTCTTTTGAAGTCAGAAGTATGATATCCGATGCCTCTTGCCATCGGTGGTATGGAGAGGTTGTTGGATTCATCATCATCATCATCTTCATATTCATCATCATCATATTCATCATCTTCATCATCATTATCATCATTATCATCATCGTCATCATCATCATCATCATCATCATCATCATCATCATTTCTTCATTTCTATCTTCGAGGATAATCTATTTTCCCAAGTTGTTTCCCATCAAAAGTTTTTTCATGGGGCCAACGTTGGATCTTTTTAAATATGTGCTAGCTTGTACTGAAATTTGGCATGGTTAGACTAGACGCATGCATTGACAGTAGGGGAGGGTTTCCAAACTCGAACATCATCATCATTGTCATCTTCATCATCATCATCATATTCGTCATCATCGTCATCTTCGTCATCATCGTCATCATCATCATCATCATCATCGTTGTCATCATCATCACCATCATCATCATCAACATCATCATCATCATCATCGTCAACATCTTCATCATCTTCGTCATCATCGTCTTCATCATCATCATCATATTCGTCATCATCATCATCATCATCCTCATCCTCATCCTCATCCTCATCCTCATCATCATCATTTCTTCATTTCTATCTTTGAGGATAATCTATTTTCCCAAGTTGTTTCCCATCAAAAGTTTTTTCATGGGGCCAACGTTGGATTTTTTTAAATATGTGCTAGCTTGTATTGAAATTTGGCATGGTTAGACTAGAAGCATGCATTGACGTTATGGAAGGGTTTCCGGACTCAAACATGACTGACACCGACCATTGGAGCATAAAAAACCATACACATAGATTAATTAATGTGCTACATAGGGCCAACGTTGAAGTTTTTTAAATATGTGTTGGCTTGGACTGAAATTTGGCATGGTTAGACTAGATGCATGCATTGACAGTAGGGGAGGGTTTCCAGACTCGAACATCATCATCATCGTCATCTTCAACATCATCATCATCTTCATCATCCTCATCCTCATCATCATCGTCTTCATCATCTTCATCATCATCGTCATCTTCGTCATCATCGTCATCTTCGTCATCACGTCTTCATCATGTATAATGTTTACCTATTTATGATAATCCTACAAGAATGTTTCACATGGAACAACACCTTATCCAAGAGATTAATTATGTTATTGATTAGACAATCTAATGGGTCAATCAAAACTAGCATGCCAAGCCCCATGATTTTCGTGGAAACAAGAAGGCACTAGATACCATTTCATATTTAAATAATGATTTAGTATTCTATATGGAGAAAAAAACTTAAATGAGAGAAAAAAACAAAGACAAGAAATAAATGATGAATCTTGTGCAATTTATCAAGTTGTTTATGAATACGCTAAATTTAGATCTATATACTTAGGCATTGGCCAATCAGTAAGCTATTTGGATTGGCCTCTAAGAGTTCCTTAACCCTTAACCACTCACCCATTGAATTCTATCCCACTAACCACTAGCCACTTACCACTAACGTACTATTTGATTATCTAACACTAACACACTATCCCACTCACTCACTAACTATTATGATCACTAACACACTATCCCACTCACTCCTTAACCATTATGACCCATATCACACTAACTCCCTTACGAAAATGAACCCTAATACACTATAATATCAAACCTAGTGTCGGTAACCTATGTTGACACTAAGAGGACAGCAATGTTGTATTTCATTCTAAGTCTATTACCTAAGACATTTATAGGAGAATTAGTTTTCCCACCAAGGGGTAGACAAATTGGTAATGAGTAATCGAGATGAATAATTGAGTATGAAGAAAATTATCTATTCATTATGGGAGATTGGTAGAAATAATGAAGATTTTTATATAGCTAAATGCAAAGTAGATAAGGAAGATAAATTTTTTGTGTGAACATGATTTTGATTTGAATTTATATAGAAAATTTGTGTGTATGAATCACCAATTAATCACTTAGTGATTCAAGAGAATAATTTCCCTTTGTCCAAGTCATGCAAAAGAACGAATAAATTGAGCATTGATAATTCATTGAAGCATGATTGTAAAATGGTTCACAACATAATGTTTAAGAGTAATTAGAAATGAGAAGACTAAGTATAATGTGAAGATTAGTGATCAAGTGAAGTCTATAAGTGTAAAGGAGAAATCCTATGATAAATTAGACACTTATTAGCAAGTGATATTAGTTAGTTTATAGTTATGATAAGTTTATGTTAGCTTCTTGATGTAGCAATGTTTATGCATTAGTTGCATATGGAAATAGTGAGTTTAGAAAAATATGTTTTTTAGTGTCGTGATATTGATTTAGTAATCCAACAAGTATTGTAAAGCATAAATCAAGCATTTGAGTGAGTCATAGGTTGTAAACTAGTTTTGAGTTGGGCATAGAAATAGAATTGTTTGGACTTTGTTTCCGTACTATGTATTTTGTTGCATTTTTTGGGATAATAAAATTTAATATTTATTAAGAAAAATAAATTTTGTGAAAAATTGATTTAAGTTTTTTTTATTTTAGTTTGTATTAGTTCAAGGCATGAATTTAAAAATTAAAATTAAATTAAATACCTAGATGTTTCCTTTAGGGCCCAAGGCATGGATTTAAAAATTAAAATTAAATTAAATTTAAACAAAAAAAAACAAAAAAAAAACAAACAAAACTTAAAAAAAAAACATACAAAATTGAAAACTCGCTCCCGCGGACTTGCCCGTTTGTCCTTTGCTGTGTTGTTGGAGAAGCTGAAATAGTTATTGGAGAGCTCACTATGAGAGTGATAGTGTTGACATTGGTGCCCTCGTGGAGATCTTGGTCAACCCCTCTGTTCCTTGATTTATCCCCTACTACGTTGCTCAAGAGGTCTGAAATCCTCATCAGAGAACTAGAGAGCGACATAATTTGATAGTGATAGTGTTTCCTCGTCGATAACCATGGTAAGTTTTCACCTTACTCTGCATCTGCAACTTGTATATGGTTAAAAAACTTGTGGTATTTTTTAAATATATGGGTTTAGGGTTTAGGATGGAACAAGCAGCATCAAACAATTGTGTAGGAGCAGGCACCATTAGGAACTGTTGAGTTCGCTAGGGTTAGAAAATAGGCCAAATGAAAACTCGTAGGAAAAATGGCCCCTCTTTAAGAGATTCAACACACCCACGATGATATGATGTTTTTCTCTATTGATGCACATTCATGAATAACGACGTGCTTTTTCTAGATCAATAAGATGTTACCCTAACTTGGTTTTATAGATGAGCCTTCTGCAATACAAGTCACTCGCAATTACAACACACCAAAGGGGAGTGGATTGAAAACAAATCGAGTTGGCTCACATAGTCGGAATTGAGGCAGTCACTCACTATACACATCATCTCCTTCCTAAACTGGCATGCCCTATGGGTTAAGATTCTCACATTTTTAATGAATGCACTGTGGGGAGAGATATTACTCCAGTAAAATTAAGGGAAACCCGAGTAGTGAGGAAGCACACGTCAATCCAAAAAAAATTAAAACAACACACAAGTCCAATTGATGAGATGTGTAGTTGATTTGGTATTTAGAATTGTATGATGGGTTAATACTAAAGCAAGACCTTAGGGCCTTACTCCATAGACTCATTATTTAACTTTATGGCCTTACTAAGGAAAGACCTTCAGATTCTTCCCCGAAGGGGATCTCATGGCAGTGATGTTTTTTAATAAAACCCATGGTGTAGGGCCAAAATATAGGCTCTTAACCCATAGAACATGTCTCTTAAATTGATGGGTAATTCATGGGTCACTATTCCATCACATAAGTCATTTATAAGGAATCCTTCACTTGTAAATGGGATGTGGTAAAATTTGGTAACAATTTTAAGGAGTGGCACATCAAGGATGTTCCTCGTGGCATATAAAGTTGTCTAATATCAAAATCCAAGGTCTTAGGCCATCATATTATCCTTTGGACCTAATTTACATTTTGAGAGGTTGTAAGCTATCATGTATTCCCTAAATAGGCAATATTTAGCTTCGTAATTATATATGGTATCCATTTAGAGATTTGGAAAACAATGAGTAGATTGTAGGCCTAGTCCATGCTTTTGTGCCAAAATATATTATCTTAGGCCACAATATTTATATTTGGGATGCATGAAGCATGACTGGGTAAAGGTATCAACCAACACTTAGAATCTACATACATAGATAACATTAGATATTGTTATCTAATGGGTAAAGGTCTTGTGAGCAACCTAGAATCAACACATTCTAAACTTCGAAATCGAACTGATATTGAATCAAAGAAGCCTAGCCCCGGATTGTCAAATGATATGGATTTCTTCTTTCAGGTTTTTTATGATAAAAACCCTAGATTAGAAAGCAACTGAACCTAACCCAGTAATTTCCAAATGATATTCTACCAACAATACTCTGTAAGGGTTTGCATAAAAAAACTTTAGATGAGCTTAAAACTTTATATATATAAAAACATTAACTCCAGTTCACACTATAATATAACCCAGCTCTAACAATGTTCCCACATAACAGAATGCTAATGAGTGCAAAATGTAATAAAACATTCTTGAACCAATGAAGGAGTTTACATATGCATGAAATATTCATGTATAAACCATTACTCCCACACAAGCTACAACCTAAGAATTAAGAAGAGAATATGGTTATTAGTAGAAATAAAATACAGAGCTAAATAAAAACTAAATAAGAGTCTCTAGTACACTAAAAAGGTCTCTAATTTTCCTATTGCACCCTCTGACCAACACGTTATTTAGCTTCATTTATTAGGTCAATGTTTCACTCCACTAAGGGAAGAATCAAGCATTCATAAGGTCTAAAATGTTCCTATCCTTAGGGAAAATTTATATCATTTGAGAAAGCGTTTAGGTGTGGGGTACTCTTTTATACTTAACATCCCTCTAGTTTGAGAAAAATTTCAACATTTGTTTCCACATGTGAAGACTTTTATTGGTTATTATGTGGACATGGATGGTTGCTTCATTTTCCAAAGTGGACAATCTTGATGTGTGCAAACCCCCTTTGAGGACCTTGCTTGTTGAACAAGTAATCTTGACGGAAGCCTTTGGAGGAGGCTAATGTGGGCATCTTTTGGTTGCTTTGAGCACTTGGTGGGTTGAAAGTCCATGAGTAAGGTATGGATTCACTCCTAAGGTACTATCTCGTAATTGAGAATATCAGTGGTTGGGATCAAAAGGACTACAAATCCATCCTTAATGTAAAGTTAGATAACCTTGTAGGTTGGAGCCCCCATAATGTTTTTCTTTCATGGTGCCACCATATGAGTTTTGACAGTAAGATTAATTGGCCCCATCCCATTATGAAGTAGAAACATGTGAGATAGATCCTATAACACCATTAGCATCTGTTGATGTATTTGTAACTTTGGAATGTATTTCATATGTTGATGTATTTGTAACTTCGGAATGTATTTCATATATGTATATTGTATTCCTATAGAGATGTTATTATTCCTCTATAAGGAAGTGTCGTCATTTATATTGTAAGTGTCGTAACTTATACTTGATGGGTTGTTAGACCACCTTGACGGGGTCGGCCTTGTATAAGTCATGTGGGTTAAAGGGTTATTAGACCACCCTATTGGGGGTTGGCCTTGTCAGCATTATGTTATGTGGTTAAGTTAAGGCCGACCTAGCAAAGGTTATTAGGCAAGTCGAGTCATGTATAAATAGAGTGAGGGAGGCACTCTATTTCACCATTCTATTCTTCACTCACACACTCATTGGAGAGTGGCGCACTAGTGGAGGAGGAGAAGCTGCTACTGGGAGGACTATCTCTTGTACTTGAGTTGTATCATTGCTTTATCTATCTCTGAGGAAGTTACGGGTTTTTTCACCTTCTTGGTTTTCCCTGGTGAAACTCCGTGTCTCTTGTGGGCTTGCATTATTGTGTCCATGATTGATATGCTGTAGATATGTTGTACATGTTATTCTCTTAGTTAAGATCCTATATCATATTGAAATTTCTAAAAAAATAACATGGTATCAGAGCTAGCCTGAAAGAAGGCATGGTATGGCATTTATGACACTTATTGCACTTGCGAATCTAGGGTTTGATATAGAAAAAACCAGTCATTGTAGAACTTTCTCTATAAATTAATTTTGGAAAAGTTTCAAGATCTGAAAAATATTACAAGTCGAAGATAAGATCCCCATGTACCTTGTGTCCAAAGGAAAGCCTCTAATTCGTTGTACTTTCAGATTTATGATCTGTACAATATAGGGTTTCTACCTCTTCCAGATCTCAGTCATAAATAGGTGACCTAGGAAAAAAGGTCACAACTTGGGCTAGGAAGCTCCAAATGAAATTTCATAAAAAGTGGCAGGTAGGGCATGGACTTTACTTTCACAGGTCCGATTTTCAGAGGCTGAAATTGAACCAGTGACACGTGGCACTTCGTACAAGTTCACTCTCCTGGTTTATCCCATAAATAGGTCACATTGTGACACTTGGAATAACTCTCTCTTAGAGAATCCATTTGAGGTCAAACCTATGGGGTTGGAAATATAACAGGTTAGGAAACCACAGGAAGAATTTTCAGACCTTGTAGATATGAAATTTAGGAGTTACACAAGAAACAATCAGGTGCATATTTCTGTCAAAACAGAATTGGATTTTGAGCACCTTCATTCATGGCTCTGGGAATTTAGGGTTTCGGAGAATGTTGGAATTTTTTTATATCGGAGATAATGGCTAGATGCTCCTCATCAAAATCAAAATTTAGAGACTAAGATCAAATTTTTTGGTTAAGTAGAAGGCCGGGCTTGATCAAACCCTAGTTCGGGACTTTGATCAGAAAGGTGAAAAATTAGGGCTTCTGCAAAAATGGGAATTTTTGAAATCTGTGACCATAGCTGGAAGCTCCTTGGAAAAATCAAAGTTTAGAGCTTTGGATCAAACTATTTGGTTGGTTGAAGCTTCGGGAAAATCAAACCCTAATTCAGGGTCCTCCCTAGTGAATTCAGAAATCTAAAAGGCAATTTTGAGGGGTGAAACTTTGCAGTTTTCAAATTCTGAGTATACCAGCTTGACCAACTCATCAAGGCGCATCTTTCTATCCTTTCAGAAGTTTGAAATTCAAAGTTTGAATTTTTAGGGTTTCTCTGACAAACCCTAATCCAGCTCCAGATCCAGTTTCTGCAATTCAGGTGGATTGGGTTAATCCTAGAAGAGAATGGATTGGTCACCTGCATAAGTGAAGAAGTTCTTGTTTCAAAGGGAGATGAGGCTAAGACCTTACATAAGAAGATTACAATCAATCTCGACAGGTATGACTTATCTAGGTATGTTTTGAGATCTGTTCACGATTAAGTTTAAGGTATGTTTGTCTTCATTAAGGTTAGTACAATCTTGAATAACTTTAGACTTGTCATATCACCTTAATAAAATTATGAATGTAGATATTCATTGATTAGGGTTTTGACACTTATGATTGTACTAATGCATTGTGTTGTTGTATGAGGTTGATGTTGTCCGCTAACATGAAAGGTACATCAAGAAAGACAAATCATGTTCTAGTTCAAGAACATATGACCATGGTGACATGAAGACAAAGAGTCATTCATTGTCATGGATCACATAGAAGATCTACTTACGAGGTATGTATAACTTGGTTCTATAATGGTTAACCTATGAGATATGCAAGTCACTAGCACAAGTCATTTAAGAGAACAGGAAGACATCATATGGGTATGTTAGACATAACCAGATAACATATTAATTCAGGTATGTTTTTCCTATATCAAGTTAGACCCCTACCTTGTGATAGGATCTCTTATATAAGTATACTTGGTATGATTGATAATGATTATTCATGAAGTTATAGGTTTGAGTAATCATGGGTTTAGGCATATTATGCTTCTTACTTTGATTGATGATATGACTAACCAGAAAAGTCCTATGGTTAAATATGAATATGCATGAGTAAAAGAATTGTGATAAATTATTTGTGTATGAAATGATCTTGACCATACATGTTTAATATTACTTAGAATCATAATGTTTTTGATAGTATTAAGATCATACTAATGAATGTATGTATGAGACCTCAAGGATAACACAATGATGATACTAGTAAGTATGCATAGTGATCGAGGATGGATATAAGTTCAAAGATAGGTAATCCAGGAAGCAAAGATCAAGAGGGAGCACACTCCAGTAGTTCCTGCAAGGAAGCAAATATTGAGAGGGAGTCCACCCTACAAACAAACAAAGATAAGTATTTGAATTGTTATTTCTTGTATATTTGATTGTTTAAATAATACTATTCAAAGATGTATATACCTATGTTCCTAGACTTAGGTTGTGTATTATGCATATTAGAATAATTGCATTAATGAACAGTATACCACTAATATGCATGTGATGGGTAAGTGGCCTATGGCACTGTACAACATTCCATTGCTACTTATCTAGAATGAAACCTCTTTGCTGACATGTTGGGAGTTGTGCACACTCTTAACAATGTTCTGGTAGAGATTGGAAGGCATCTAGAAAGTTACGGGATATGGATAAATGTTGTATTGAAGCATTGGCTAAAATAATTGCATGACTGTATGACATATTTCTTTATGTGTAAGAATTTGTTCTGAAAACTATGAGATGTTTCTAATCATGCAATTTAACTTTCTTTGTAGGAAAGATCATATACCATCACCTACAAAAGAAGGACTACAACATTTGTTCCAGCAACAAAGCTATCTATTGAAGATATTGAAGTCCCTAGGATCCGGGATGAAGTAATGGAAGAATACCATGATCCGTCAATCATGAAGAAAGATGTTTGGGATGTGGTCCCAAGACCAGATTGGAAGTCTGTTGTGACTTCCAAAGATCAAGCATGCTGCAGATGCCAGCATAGAGAAATACAAAGCGAGATTTGTAGCTCGTGGCTTCTCCCAAAAAAAGGGAATAGACTATGAAGAGACTTTTTCTCCTGTAGCCAGATACACTTCCATTAGATCAGTACTTGCTCTGGTTGTAGTGATGAAATGGAAGATACACTAGATGGATGTCAAAACAGCTTTCTTGAATGGTGTAGTCGAAGAGGAAGTGTATATGGAGCAGCCACGTGGTTTTGAGACACATGACAGGGAGTCATATGTGTGCAGGTTGAAGAACGCCTTGTATGGCTTGAAGCAAGCTCCTAGGACTTGGTATGGTAGGATAGAAAAATTTCTATCCAGTTTGGGATTTACCAAGAGTAAAGCAGATTCCAACCTTTACTACAAGGTTGAGGAAGGCAATCCAGTGATACTACTTTTATATGTGGATGACCTGTTTGTAACAAGTGAGGATGGGTTGATTGCCGATACCAAGAGGAAGCTTGCTGCCGAGTTCGAGATGAAGGACTTGGGGATGATGCACTATTTCCTAGGCATGGAGGTGTGGCAGAGTGCAGATGGAATCTTCCTTGGACAAGGGAAGCATGCAGTAGAGATCCTGAAGAGGTTTGGGATGATGGACTGCAAGGCCATGACTACACCTATGGCATCGAACCTAAAGCTTCTGTGTGATGCTTCATCTGAGCCGGTTGATGTCACTGTGTATCGTCAGATGATTGGGTCCTTGATGAACTTGACGAATAGAGACCAGATATCTGCTTTGCGGTGAACACCTTGAGCCAGTACTTGACAGATCCGAGACATGTTCACCTGATAGCTGTAAAGCATATTCTTAGGTACCTAAAGGTACGGTTGATTATGGGCTCAAGTATGATGCGAATCAAAAGTTTAACTTGCAGGGTTATGTTGATTCAGACTAGGCAGGTAGTGCTACAGATAGGAAGAGCACATCTTGGTGCTGCTTCAGTATGGTATCGGGTGTGATCTCTTGGTTTAGCAGGAAGCAGTCCTGCGTAGCACTGAGTACAACCGAGGCAGAGTATGTTGCAGCTTGTTCGGCTAGTTGTGAGGCAGTATGGATCCGGAAGCTACTGTCTGAGTTATTTGATCTCCCGTTGGATGCTACTAGTATCTTTTGTGATAACAAGAGTTGTGTGAAGCTGTCTGAGAATCCAGTGTTCCATGACAGGTCGAAGCACATTGAGATCAAATATCACTATATTAGGGATATAGTGCAAAGAGGAGCAGTGAAGCTCCTGTATGTTGCAATGGATGAGCAGGTTGCAGATGTATTGACGAAACCACTAACCAGAGTGAAGTTCGAGTACTTTAGAGAGAGGCTTGGTGTTCCTCAGATTGACGACACTTTGAGGAAGAAGTGATGGACACATCTGTTGGAGCCATTCCAAGCATGGTGAGAGGAGGATCCTTCCCATGGCTGTGGATGTAAGTGCTGGATGATGAGCATCAGGACGATGCTCCAGTTACTGCTCTATATATGCATCATGTTGGATGCTGGATATGATCAGTTGGATCATGTATACGTATATGCATCATGTTGGAGGCTTGTTATGATCAGTTGGATCATGTATATGTATATGAATCATGTTGGATGCTTGTTATGATCAGTTGGATTATGTATATGTATATACATCATGTTGGATGCTTGTTATGATCAGGTGGATCATGTATTTGTATATGTATCAGGTGGATACATTGTATGATCAGGTCGATCATGTATGATGATATGTATTAGGTAGACACTTGGTATGCATCAGGTGGATGCATTGTATGATCAGGATGATCATGGATGATGAGCTTCAGGATGTTGCTCCGGATGATATGCATTAGGATGATGCTATGATGATTGTAGCTAGGGTTTTCACCCTATCTTGTGCAAATGGGCACCTACTAAGGAGAATGGACTCCTTAGTAGCAGTTCAATAAACAGTAAATTAAATTAATAAAACAATACGAATTCTAAACTAGCATGAGCATTAACAAACATAACAAAACATGGAAATATGGTGAAGATCTTTCTTTTTTGTATTAAAATTTTACCTCAGGTGTAGAGGTTGGTGAAGTTCTTGCAATAGTCCAAGAGGGTTGCTCCAAACTCCAGCTTTGCTCCTTCTCTTTCTCCAAATGGTTGGAAAATGGGCCAAAAGGGGCACTCAAGGATGAAAGTAGCTCAAGGGTGAGCTAGGGTTTCGAGAGTGATTTTGGCAGAGTAAGGGTGTATTTGAGTGTGGATATGAAATGAGGGGTCTCTATCACCTATTTATAGGTTTTTAGTGGTGGAGTGCTGGCCCATGGTTTTGGGAACCATATGGTTTAGGTCAGCTATATAGGGTTTTTTCCTCATTTTTTCCCCTTTTTCCTCTTTTTTTATATTTTTATTCCCTTTTTAAAGGGTTTTTGCTATTTTGGAGGAATTTTGGATAATTTTGGGGGAAAAAAAGGGGTTTTTTAGCCTTTTGGAGGCTTTTTTGGCCTTTTGGAGGTCGTTTAATGGGATTTTAATGTTTTGAAGGCAAATATGGTAGGAAATATGGACAAATGAGTCATGTAATGGGGTAGATGAGGTAGTGAGCACTTTTTGGGTGTTAACAGATTGCCCCCTGATGTGTGAGGGAAGGATCTCATCGTATGGCCAATAGACATCATAAGTCTTGTAGGGTTTTCCTGGGGTGTGGAGAAGAGAAGAAACAAACTGGATCCCGGAACAACGGTCCTGAACAAACTGCAAAAACTGAAAGTACATGACCTCAATAATGAATGAGGAATAATCTGAACATATGGACGAGGTGGGCATTCCCATGCTCGTATAAAAAATAATAACAACAATGGGGTCCAGAATATGGGGACCTGAAATATACATGGCCTCAAATAAGGAATGAGGACGAATCTCAAGATATGGACGAGGCGGGCATACCAATGCTCGTATCAAGATACATAAAAAATAGTAGTGAGGCCTGACAAGGGGGACTTGCAGGATACATAGAGAACCACTGTGTACATCATAAGGGTCCAGAGGGGACACAAATATGGGACATACTGCTGGGCTGACCATGTCTAAGCTGAAGAACTGATACACTGGAATAACAACAATGCTACTGAGTGGGGTACCAGAGGAACTGATGAGCTGCTGGATCATAGTGACAAGGGGTCATACTCTCAATGGTACACTGAACTGGAACTGAAATGGGTACTCAAGGAAGCATATAACTGGATGGATTCCGAATACAATCGCCAACGCAACCTGGACATCCACGGGAACATGTAACTGGGCGTTCCGAAGTGACTCACCAATGTTCTAGAGTCGGGGGAAATCCGGGGTCTTCGACCAATAACTGAAGGGATATATACCCTGCGCGATTCTCAACGATGCAATCAAGGTGTTGAAGTCGAGCATGTGAGAAACAACCACTCGGAGAGGCAATGATGACTCCTCTCAAAATGGTCCGTAGGCACTCACCACAGATGGTGATGGGTCCAAGGCACAGGGACCTCTGGGTCTATCCTCTGGAATAGAGGGGCTGTCGTTGACAGAGGGAGACCTGCAACTAGCAAGGCAATGATGTTTCCTTGATAGGAGCGCAAGGTGGAGAACCGAAGGGGGAGAGTACTGATGGTAGAACTGACATATGGTGGGGGATAACTGGGCAAGTAGAGTGGGTAGACTCAAACTTCCTTTGTTCAGAGTATGATGGCGGGGACGATTGGGCAGCATATGAAACTGACTGATGGGAAAGGGATCATAGCTGTAATGGATCAAGGATAGTGACTGGGATGAGTGAGACTCAAGCTGGTGTAAAATGGAAGGAGACTGCAAAATACTTTGAACAAAGGCGACCTGATTGGGGGTGCTACCGAGATGATCGATCATAGTGCCAAGAGGCACGAGGGGACTTCTTCATGGGTTAAGAAACTAGAAGAAGTGTGTTTAAAAAATGGCACTATCGTGTGGATTTATACGAGCCTAGGACAGTTCATGCTCGTGATTGCTTTCAATTTTAAGGAGTCTGAAAGCGATAAGAAGACTCTGAAATAATGGAATGGTACTGTCGTGTGGATTTGTACGAGCCCAGGACAGTTCATGCTCATGGTTTCTTTCAATTTTAGAGAGTTTGGAAGTGATAAGAAGACTCCAGGGGGTTGCTTTTTCGTGTGTTAGTCTCCAAGGCCCGAAGAAGCATAAAAGGATGCAATGAAGAACTCTTATAGCCGGTGTGACTAGAGTATTCCTTTTTCATAATTAGTCTACCAGGTCCGGAAAAGGGTTAAACTTATACCAGATAGATGCCCTTTTAGGTACTTTAACAAGCATGAAAGGAAGCAAGATTTCTCGGCGATCTTTTCATTGTTTTAGGAGTCAGAAAAGAGCTTAACAGAAACTCCGTAAGTGCCTTTTTCGTAAAGGACTTGTCCGGCCCGAAAAAGGGATAAAATTATACCGAACAAAAGGAATGGCCAGGCAAGGAGGAAGTGCTCAATCAAGGAACATTTATGATGACCAAGAACGAGGGTGGGGGGGAACACTGATGGGCCTCCTTGCGGGATAATGAATGGTGGCAAAATAATGAAATAATTGCAGTATGACAGGAGTGAATGGCTCATGTAAAAATGTGGAACAATTCGATGGCGACCGATGTGGTGCGCAAATCGAGGCAGCAAGGTGTCGGGACACAATGTTGAAACTGTACCAAATGAGAGCGAGAAATGATCTCAAGCATCATCACGAGCTCGGAAAAATGAATCTGACAATATAAAAAGTGTCAAAAATGGATAACGGTCGATGTGGCATGCAAATCGAGGTGACGGGGGGCGTTTTGGAAAAATACTCAAAAAATATGGGGGTGAGAGCGATAAATGATCTCAAGCATCATCACGGGCTCAGAAAAATGAATCCGATGATATAAAATATACCAAAAACGGAGAGGAGCCTAAGTGGCATGCAAACCGAGGCGACGAGTGGTGTCTAAAAAATGCTCAAAAAATGAAGTGGAAAAACTAAGAGAACAAGTGGACCATCATGACGGTTGCGTCGTGCTGATTCCAGTGGTGGAAACAGTTCAAAAAATGGACTCCGTATGGGTTCAGAATGGCCAAAACAAGAAAAAGTCAACGGACTATAAATAGTGAGTGGGTCCAACATGACAAGTGTCATTTGTACTTGTTGACTTTGACTAGTGATTAGAGTTGACCAGAGATGAGTTGGTGTTTCTGGACGATCCGACCGGTTGTTTTCAGATCCGGGAGTTACAGGTGTTCCGACAAACTCATACTTGCATTTTTATTGGGTTTGGGGTAGGGTGGTGGGTCCCAGGGGATTTTTTGTACGGTCCACATGGGGTGGACCGTGGGTTCATGGGGTGGAACCGCGGTCGGGGACCGCGGGTTCCAGGGTGGATCACGCAGTTGGAGACCGAGAGGTTCGGGTCAGAATACGTGGTCTGGTACCGCGTGTTCCGAGGCTGAACACGCTGATTGATGTGCCAATCTAGGATGTTATTAGCCATTTGATCTACGACACTATTGTGAGCTCGTGGGACATGGGTGAATGTTATGGATTCAAATTGTCGGCTGAGTTGTTTTGTGCACAGGAATTTTCTAAAGAGACAGGGATCACGCACCTAATAGCAGTTGTTGAGCTGGGAGACAAGTAGCTGGGAGTCAAGGAACACATGAAGGTGAAATATGCCCATCTGGAGGGCAGCAGTCAGGAGACCGGTCACAGCATCATACTCCGCCTGGTTATTGGTAGCAGTGCCTATACACATTCCGTCAAGGTGAATAAACTCATGTGAAGGGGAATATAAGACCCATGCTGTAGAAGCTAGGTTGGGAGACCAGCGGCTCGCTCCATCGGAGAAGCCAATGTAATGAGTGGAAAATGGTCCATCTATGATCATGCAAAAATGATGAATGTAAGATCGCGGTAAAAAAGGTGAAAAAGAAAAAGAGAGCAAACTGTACAATACGGACCAATGGGGCCGCGGGTTTATTTAGGGAAAAAAGCGCTTAAGATACAACCCATTACGGGGGTTGCGCAAAGGGTGACCTTTTGAGTCAGTTAAAATGTATGCCCTTTTTCCGAGGTAGGTCTGCACTATGTAAGGGCCTTGCCACATGGATTCAAACTTTCCTTTACCAGTTTTGTCATGGGCTTGATCATAAGCGAGGACTAGGTCCCCTTCATGGAAAGTTCGAGGGTGTACATGTTTGTCGTAACCAGCCTTGGAGCGGTTCTTGGCGGCTTCAATGGTCTGGAGAGTGGCACGACAGTCTTCATCAGCTTGTTCTAGTGATAGCAGACTTTGCTCAAGTGGGGAGGTGTCTAGGAGAAGCTCGACGACGATGTGTAAGGTAGGTATCTGACACTCGATGGGGAGGATAGACTCTACACCGTGAACTAAATGAAACGGGGTAAAACCGGTGGCGGTTTTGGTGGAGGTACGGTAAGCCCATAAGGTAGGGAAAAACATGTGGTGCCAATTGGACTTATGTCGATCAACAGTGCGTTGAAGGATGGTTTTGAGGATTTTGTTAATGGCCTCTACTTGGCCATTCCCTTGGGGGTAGTAAGCAGAGGAATACTGATGTTCGAACTTTTGTAATGTGGATAACTTGCGCCAAAGGGAATCTTCGAAGTGTGAACCATGGTCTGAGACCAACTGTTTGGGTACCCCGAATCGAGTGATAACGTGGTTGAAAAAGAAACGGGTAGAGGTGTCAGCTGTACAATTGAAGGTGGGCATGGCTTTGGCCCATTTGGTGAAGTAATCAACGGCGACAATGATATAATTGTGGCCTTACATTCCATGAAGTCGATGGCCCACTTACAAAAGGGACCAACGGTGACGACTGGGTGTAACGGAGCGGGTGGTGTCCGGGCCTTGGGGGAAAAAAGTTGGAAATTATGGCAATGTTTGACCACTGTGATGCAGTCGGTAAAGAGTGTGGGCTAGAAGTAGCCGCCGCGGACGACCTTTTGGGCGGTGGCCATTCCAAAGAAATGTCTGCCGCAGGCACCGCTATGATAGTCATTGAGGACGTGTTCGGCTTCCTCGTTTGTGAGGCAATGACGGAGAATTGTGTCAACCCCTCGCCGGTAAAGGACATCACCTAAGAGGAGATATCGAGAGGCCTGGTGATGGATACGACGACGTCCATCACGATTGATGTTGGGTCTGAACTTCCGTGTGCGAAGGTATAGCAAAAGATCACCATACCAGGGGTCATCAGATGAGATGGTGAACAATTAATTGTCGGGTAACTCATCGGAGATTTATGGGGACGACAGAAGGGAGGGGAGATCAGTGATGAGCTGGGAAAGCGTGAGGGATTTAGTGCTCTTAGGGGTTCTGAACGTGAGGTCATATTCTTGGAGAATAATGACCCATTTAGCAACGCGACCTTGCAGGAGCCGCCAGTTTAAGAGATAGACCATGGGGTTGGAGTCCGTGACAACTGTGGTATGACTGAGCAAAATGTAGTGTCACAATTTTTGGACGGAAAAGACCACAGCCAGGGCAAGTCTTTCCTCATATGGGTAATGTAGGGGTGGTCCAGACAAGGTTTGACTGACGTAGTAAATGACGTGCTCCTGGCGAGCAGCGTCTTCTTGAACCAGGACTCCGGATACGGCATGTTCGGATGCTGAGACGTAAAGGATGAAGTCCTGAGAGAAATTCGGAGGGGAGATCAAAGGGGCTTGTGCTTTCAGGGGATCAACAGCAATTCCTTTCTGGGAAAGAATGAAACCCAACAACCGGCCTGCTGGAACGCAAAAGACACACTTGTGTGGGTTCAAGCGGATTTGTTATTTGCGAAAACGCAGGAAAACTTGCCGGAGGTCATTAAGGTGGTCTGATCGTTTCCGGGAATGAGCTGTAAGGTCGTCAAGATAGACTAGCAGGATATGGACCAAGTCGTGAAAATAGTAGGTCATGGCCCACTGGAAAGTGGCATCAACATTTTTGAGGCCGAAAGGCATGACGCGATAGGCAAAGGTGCCCCATGGGGTGGTAAAGGCTGTCTTGTACTGATCCTCCTTATGGATCTAAATCTGGTTGTATCCTGAAAAACCATCCATGAAAGATAGGACTTCATGCCCCGCACACGCATCGATGAGTTGGTCAATAAATGGCATGGGAAAGTTGCCTTTGGGACAGGCTCGGTTTAAATCGCGGAAGTCAGTACATACTCGGATGGTGCCTTGTTTTTTGTTAACAAGAACGGGGTTTGAAACCCAGGTGGTATATGCAATAGGATAAATGAATCCTGCTTTGGGAAGTTTCTCAACCTCTGCTTTAACAGCGGGGAGCTTGGAAGTATGAATGGGGCACTGTTTCTAGCGAACAGGGGGTACATCTAGCCATGTGTCAATGTGGTGCTCTATAATAGTGGGGTCAAGACTAGGCATTTAGGTATAGGACAAAGCAAAGACATCACAGAACTCTTGGAAAAGTTTTTTGTACTATGCAATCTCATACTCACTACAGGAGGCTCCTAAGGTAATGATTTCAAGAGCACCAGGTGGGTCAGAGATATCGATGTGGATGATGGGTGAGATGTTGGCCATGTTACCTTCCTCAAAGGCCTCAGGAGCAGGAATAGGATCCTTAAACCAGTCGACTTTGGTGGGAAGAAAATATTTGGACTCAACCGCGAATTGGGTAGCTATGGTGGAGGAGGAGTCTTCTGGGAGGAAATAGGAATGATGGTGCATGTCATCCCAAGGATAATCCGGGGCAGTGAGAGCCTCTAGGATCTCCTCATCATTGCGGAAACTTTGAATTGTCAAATTGGTTGACGAGGGAGTGGTAGTCGAAGAGATCAGATAAATGGTGTTAATCTCTCTGGATGGGGATGATACTGGGGGGTGGATCTCCTCAATTGTGGGGGGTGCTGTCTCAAGGTCCAAATTATTCATCTCGTAGAGAGCTGCTCTGTAATCTGGGAGATCGCGACAGTGATGTGAGTAATGGCCGTAAATACCGCATATTGCACAAGGGTGGTTGGTACACAGTGATTTATCACGAGGCTTAGGGGGGATCGAGTTCGACAACTGGGATGTTGGGGTCGTCGTCAAGCATTTGCATGTGTTCCTGTAATGCAGGTAACTGTGGAGATTGATGAGTCGGATGGCCTAACTCATCACACAATGAGCATTTGGGGGGAGCATGAAACACGGGGGGGGGCGGGGTTAACTACCTTAGGAGGGGGTACAGCAGTGTATGGTTATGGGCCTCTGCCCCCAGTGGGCTTGATAAGAGGAGGGGGATTCGTAGATGACGAAGGGGTAGTGACACCGGGAGGTGGTTGACTAGTAGTGACAATGGGTTGCATCGGTTGAAGGATGACATTTGGTGTTGGTGGGGGAACGGGAGGCGAAATATACCACACAGGTAATCCTAAGGTTAACCCGGGGAGGCTGAGAGTAGCCATAACTAGGGTGCTTACTACTCCCAAGGGAGGGAATAGGAAGGGGATTGTGTGGGTGGGTGTAACACCAATGTGACTAGGTGCCAATGGTGGTTTGGTTAACAAGGGCGGTTGATTGTTTGGTGTTTGTGTATTGTGGGAAATGGTACATAGGTCAGATACTTTGGTCGGGAGTGACGGGGGTGGAATGGATTGGAATGTTGAGGTCATCGGCGTATCTGAGTAAAGGCCGGGTCCCACAGAGGAAACAAACGAGGTAGTTGCACCACAAACAGGTTGTTCAACCATGGGGAGAACATTTTTGGGTGCAGCAGGGGCACTGGGATCATAATAGGTGAGTTGGTCGACCTTGACCATGCGTCCATCATGGGGGAACATCATGGTACGAAAAACGGATGAGGAAACCGCCCGCATGGCATACATGTAGTTGCGGCCAAGTAAGAGGTTATAATCAAGTTGGGCATTGATGACCTCTATGTCAATGAGCACGGTTTTTCCAGACAACTGGACGGGGACATTAGCTAGGAGACCTTGGGGTTGACTCGAACGGCCGTCGTAGGCTCGCAACGCAGTGGTGGACTGTTGGAGGGTAGGGGATCCCAACTTCTGGCAATGAATGTGGACATAACGCATGTAGAGGCACCTTCATCGATAATGTACCAATGGATGACAAGATTCCGAACGGAAACAAAAACTTGGAACACTAAAGTGGAAGGCAGGCGTGGTTCGGACTGGTCCAAATCGAAGGCCATCAGTTGTGAATCATTTGGGTCAATAGCACCAATGGTGGAGAGCAAAGTCTTGTGCTGTGAAGGACAGTTTTTTAAGACTTCTAACGCAGACATGGCTGCGGGAGATTGGGCTAAGTCATCTACAATGTTGTAATTTGATGCAACTCGAGCATTGGGGTTATTGTTGATGTGACGAAGTGGGAAGCGAGGTGCTTTAGAGGCACCATCTAGGGGAGCCGGAGGTATACGTAACGTCTGATCAGTGGGATGAGCGTTAGTATTTTTGTCGGCGGGAGAGGCTTTAGGGGTGGAGCCATATTGGTTCCGACGGGTTTGGAGGTTGACATCAGCGGATGACATCATTAAAAAGTGGTGGGTACCTGAGTCGAACATGGGTTGATCAGGAGCGGCATAAGTGATCTATTGTTGTGGGGGCGCGTTGCCTTGAGGGGTAGCCAACGGTTGAGTGTTCACTACGCCTTGGGTTGGTAAGGGGTTTTGCAGCACCAAAGGTTGCTGCTGAGGGGGTGGGGGGTTGGGTGGCGCTTGAGGAGCCGCGTGCCCTTGGTGATGGGCATCATCAGTCCAGAGTTGTCGAGCTTGCTCCAAATGTGGGCAAGCATGTGTATAGTGGCCATAGACCCCACAAATAGAACAAGGATGGTTTGTTCGCAAATTAGGATTTTTGGCCTGCTTGGGCAATCGATCGGGGTTCTGGTTGGTAGGTTCCGTGTTATTGTTGTTTGGGGGATTGGGAGGTTGACCACCTTGGTCTGGAGGGGGGTTGTTCCCATGGTTACAGCTTTTGCCACATTTTTGCTGGCCCTGTTGGCGCTGGTTGTTTTGGTTTTGCTGCGGATTCTGTTGGGCGTAGACTTGCCCTTGGGCAGCAGGTGGGTTCTGGGGTTGTGCAGGTGCGGGAGCAGGATACAGTGGATAATAAGTAGGGGGAGGCTGCGTAGGTACTGAACCTTGTGGGGGTTGCTGATACGTCTTTGGAGCGGGTTGTGGGTTTGCCGCAGGGGCTGCCTGTGGTGGGTAATAAGCATGTTGGGCTTGAGAGGACATAGGAGCTGGTGCAGCCTGCGGGTGATAATAGGGCTGAGGTGCGATCGGGGGGGCATAAGCGGGGGATGCATGACCAAAGCATAGAGGTGGACATGAGGGTCCGTGGGAATGGTGGTGATGTGACATGGGAGCATACGAATTGGTTGCTTCAAACTGTGATGTAGCTCGCAAAAGGTCAGGGCCATGGCTAGGACGTGCTATGGAAAATGGTTGGGGATGCGAGGCAACACGACCATTGATGCCGTCTGCGGTGTGGGATGCCCTCGACGCATCGTGTTGGGAGGAATCGCCGCGAGGGGCGTCAGGTATGATGGTATATAGATAACCCGACTGGGCGTAAATGAGGTCAAATTGTTGGGCTTTGAGGATGGCCTCTTCTTCAGAATGGGGTCGTTCGGATGCCACATCCTTGGCAATGACAGGAAGGAGGGATTTTAGAAACCAATCTAAGAAGATACGGTCGTCTAACTTGATTTTGCAGAGGCTACGGCGTCGACGCCACTCATGAGTGTGGTCAGTGATGTGGGTAGCCGTGTTATGTCTGCAAGACAGTAGGATCTCAACTCCCATGTCATAGCGGATAGGTAACTGAAAGAACTGCAGGAAAGTTGAGGCAAGGGAAGTAAAGGTGGCATGGGTTCCATGGGGCTGCTCGATGTACAACTTAGCTGCAGAGCCAGTGAGGGTGCGCTGTAACAGACGGAGGTGGATAGAGTCGTCCATTATGGAGTTGGAGGAACACCATAGATGGAAGGACATAATATGGTTCTGGGGGTCCTCACCTGCCTTGCCCTCAAACTTAGGGATGTCGGAGGGAAGCTTGGTGGGCATGTGAGGCCACGCAGGGTTGTGTCTGATGGGATCATTAGTCAGTCTAGCTAGGTCAGGAAGGTTGAGGCTAGCCATGAATGGAAAACTAGTAGAAGGATGTGACATACTAGTGGGTTGGACCATGGTGGGGATAATGCCCCCAAGTGGAGGGGTTGGGTTCGGGATGTTGCCCCCAAGTGGAGGAATGAAAGTGGTATGGGACGGTCCTGCACCACCAAGGGTAGGGTGAGTCACTGATGGAGTGGGAATGGGTATGCCAGCTACTAGAATGGGTGCAGTGATCGGAATGGTAGATGTGGGCCCCATCGAGGGCATACCCAAAGTAGGTGTGGTAGCTAGTGTGGTGGTGGACGCTCCACCAATGGTCCCTACAAAGAAAGGGGTGGAAGTCATGCCAGCCATGGGGCTGGTTGGTGTAGTGTAAATGGGGTTCTCGGACTCTTCCTCAGAATCAGAGGTAAAATAAGGGGCGTCAAGATCTGCTGACGGAGTTCTATGCCGTTGACGAGTGGAGTCAAGTGAAAAAGCTTGAGATCTATGATGAGTGGTATCAAGTGATGAAGATCTATGTCTATGACGGGTGGTGTCAAGTGAACCGTGCTATGGGGGCTCGCCCCGGAGGCGCCAAGAATGTCTCGGGGACTCAATGGTGACGGATGGTGTCAAATATCTGGGGTTGTGTTGAGTGAAAAACAGCTCAAAAACCCTAATGCAACTGAGTGTGCAGAAGGAGAGCTCAAAAAATATGGCACTCAGGCCAACAACCAACTCAAAACACTTACTGTAACAGCTGTGTTACAATAAGTGGAGTATCAACAGAAATGGTCAGAATACCAACAAGCAGCAGGTTTCCTAAAAAATAAAAATAGTGGACTCGCTAGACCAAAAGGAGGTAAGGGAGCATGCAAACACCTAGCTAAATAGTATTTTGACTCAACTAGACATATCCTCTGCAAGGTGATGAAATCCAAGTCAGACAATATGGATAGTAGAGCCAAGTGGCTAAGATATCCCCCTACCGGGAGGGACATCGGGTAGTCAATCCTAGAAGAAAGGAAACTAAGATACCTCGTTCATGACACGTCGAGAAAAGGTGAAACTGTCGTTTGGTTCTATCGCCGTGGTATCCCCATAGAGGGATACCCCAAGAACTTTGAAAGGTAGCCTTCGGTTACTGAATGGATTGCGGTATTCCACTCAGGCCTCCGGAACCAGTCTGGCGACTTCAACCCTCCTAGGGGAGAGGCCCTCTGATAAACTGGTTGTGACCGTGCCAAAAAATACTAGGGGATTTTGGTTCCCTAATGGACAACATCTATGTCTGAAGTGTAAGCAATCGAGGGGTGTTATTTGGATGCCTATCCCCCAGATCCTACCTAACTACAAAAATTCTTATGTGTTCCCCAAGTGGGGTTAGAATGTTGGTTGTGTTAAGTAGTTTTTTAGGGCTCACTTGAATTAGGTGACATAGTGTGTGCGTGTGAGATGATGATGAACCCAAGTAAAAGTGCCACTAGGGTGGGCAAATTTCTAACTAACAATACATAATTTAAACTTTGAAATGCAAAATTTTCTCTTTTTAATTAAAATGCGGAAATTTTAAAAAATATTCTGTAACTGGAACAGAAATAAAATTGCAGAAAAGGCTGTAGGGATGTATGGCTGCAGGTAGGACAGATGGTTGTGCAAGTGCAGAAAATATTGCAGCAAAGTGCTGGGTTCAAAACAGAAAAAAGTGCAGAAAACAGACCATGGGTCTGTGGCAAATCTTGGCAGCCGGACCGCGGGAAACAGCTTAACAGTCGCGGACAGGTTTCGGTATTTTGGCCGAAAGATGCAGTTGGGCCGCTGGAAACAGGTCGAAAGCCATAGGCGGGTTGCAGAAAAATGGCTGAAAGTCGCAAACGGGACACGGGAAAAAGGCCTAAAGACGTTGGCGGGTTGCATAAAAATGGCTGAAAGCCGCAGGCAGGACGTGGGAAAATGGCTAAAAGACGCCGGCGGGTTGCAGAAAAATGGCTGAAAGCCGCAGGCAGGACGCAGGAAAATGGCCTAAAGATGCTGGCGGGTTGCAGAAAAATGGATGAAAGCCACAGGAAGGACGCAGGAAAATGGCCTAAAGACGTCGGCGGGTTGCAGAAAAATGGCTGAAAGCTGCAGGCAGGACGCGGGAAAATGGCTTAAAGACGTCGGCGGGTTGTAGAAAAATGGTTGAAAGCCGCACATGGGACGCGGGAAAAAGGGTTAACAGCCGCTGTCAGACCACACGAAACAAGCTAATAGCCACGGTCGGATCATAGGTAACAGACTTGAATCCGGCGGCAGGTCACCGGAAACAGTCTGAGAGCCACGGTCGGATCGCAGGTAAATGCTTGAAAGACGCGGTCGGAACGCAACTGCGGGGGGTAAAAGAAGCGGTTTATGGCAGCCGAAAGGAAAAAACAGGAAAATATTTAAAAACGTTTAGCACTTTCAAACTATAACCAGAAATTCAAAAGAAACGTAAGTGGAGTCGCCAAAACTGTAGCTAGGGTTTTCACCCTAGCTTATGCAAATGGGCACCTACTAAGGAGAATGGACTCCTTAGTAGCAGTTCAATAAATAGTAAATTAAAGTAATAAAATAATACGAATTCTAAACTAGCATGAGCATTAGCAAACATAACAAAACATGGAAATATGGTGAAGATATTTCTTTTTTGTATTAAAATTTTGACCTTAGGTGTAGAGGTTGGTGAAGTTCTTGCAATAGTCCAAGAGGGTTGCTCCAAACTCCAGCTTTGCTCCTTCTCTTTCTCCAAATGGTTGGAAAATGGGCCAAAAGGGGCACTCAAGGATGAAAGTAGCTCAAGGGCGAGCTAGGGTTTCGAGAGTGATTTTGGCAGAGTAAGGGTGTATTTGAGTGTGGATATGAAATGAGGGGTCTCCATCACCTATTTATAGGTTTTTAGTGGTGGAGTGCTGGCCCATGGTTTTGGGAACCATATGGTTTAGGTCAGTTGTATAGGGTTTTTTCCTCATTTTTTCCCCTTTTTCCTCTTTTTTATATTTTTTATTCCCTTTTTAGAGGGTTTTTGCTATTTTTGAGGAATTTTGGGGGAAAAAAGGGGTTTTTTAGCCTTTTGGAGGCTTTTTAATGGGATTTTAATGTTTTGAAGGAAAATATGGTAGGAAATATGGACAAATGAGTCATGTAATGGGGTAGATGAGGTAGTGAACACTTTTTGGGTGTTAACAATGATGATCAGGATGATCATGTGATGTGATGATGTACATCAGGATGATGTATGGTGAGTATTAGATGGATACTCTATGGTCGTGGATAGGTTGTGCAAATAAGCATATAATAGCGCCCTGGGAGAATTGCAGATACTCTTTCGAGGTTTTTCCTATGGCATATAATAGCTCCCTGGGATATCTGGCAAATGCTCTTTCGAGGTTTTTCCTGAGAGGACATATAATAGCACCCTGGGAGGTTTGCAGATACTCTTTCGAGGTTTTTCCTATGGCATATAATAGCGCCCTGGGATATCTGGAAAACGCTATTTTGAGGTTTTGTCCTATGGCATATAATAGCGCCCTGGGATATCTGGCAAACGCTATTTTGAGGTTTTGTCCTATGGCATATAATAGCATCCTGGGAGATCCGATAGGTTGAGCTGTGTGCTCGTAATCAGTCCTGGGATTCTCTTTCGAGTTTTTTCCATGACCACATATATAGCGCCCTGGGAGATTCGATAGGTTGAGCTATGTGCTCATAATCAGTCCTGGGATGCTCTTGCGAGGTTTTGTGGTGACCACATATAATAGTGCCCTGGGAGATCCGATAGGTTGAGTAGTGTGCTCGTAATCAGTCCTGGGATTCTCTTTCGAGGTTTTGTGGTGGGGTCACATGTAATAGCTCCCTGGGAGATCTGATAGGTTGGGCTGTGTGCTCATAATCAGTCCTGGGATTCTCTTGCAAGGTTTTGTGATGCACGTAATAAGTCCTAAGGATTCCACAGTATGGCCAGTTATGATGAAGACCTGTAGGTGGTGGGCCTACATCCAATATGAAAAAGGACTGGCTCTCTAGAACTTCCTATGACGAGTAGATTTGAGATTGATTGAGATAGTATCAGCAATGACGATGATGATGATTCGATGACCATGATCCAGTGACGATGATCTAGAGAAGAAGACTTGTGCTAGAAGACATGTGTCGAGAAATACCTTCCTAGTTAAGAGGGAGTGTTGATGTATTTGTAACTTCAGAATGTATTTCATATGTTGATGTATTTGTAACTTCGGAATGTATTTCATATATGTATATTGTATTCCTATAGAGATGTTATTATTCCTCTATACGGAAGTGTTTGTATTCCTATAGAGATGTTATTATTCCTTTATACGGAAGTGTCGTCATTTATATTGTAAGTGTCGTAACTTATACTTGATGGGTTATTAGACCACCTTGATGGGGTCGGCCCTGTATAAGTTATGTGGGTTAAAGGGTTATTAGACCACCTTGTTGGGGGTCGGCCCTGTCAGCATTATGTTATGTGGTTAAGTTAAGGCCGACCCAGTAAAGGTTATTAGGAAATTCAAGTCATGTATAAATAGAGTGCGGGAGGCACTCTATTTCACCATTCTATTCTTCACTCACACACTCATTGGAGAGTGGTGCACTAGTGGAGGAGGAGAAGCTGCTGCTAGGAGGACTATCTCTTGTACTTGGGTTGTATCATTGCTCTATCTATCTCTGAGGAAGTTGCGGGTCTTTTCACCTTCTTGGTTTTCCCCGATGAAACTCTGTGTCTCTTGTGTGCTTGCATTATTGTGTCCATGATTGATATGCTATAGATATGCTGTACATGTTATTCTCTCAGTTAAGATCCTAGATCATATTAAAATTTCTGAAAAACTAACAACATCATGATATTCCCCTATTGTATCATGATAAAAATAAAAATATTTGTATTTATAATTATATTTTCTTTGTTCAAATTGGACCTCTATTGTTTTTATCCCAAAACCAGAAGTGATTTAACTCTGTGTACCCATGCCTTCCGTCCAAGGAGTGTTCTCAGCGGTCCTGATTTTCAGCTTGGCAACAAGGCTTGGATGATGGGCATGGGTACACAGAGTCTACAGTTTCTTCCAAGCGTGGGATTTCACACAAGAGGAACTGAGCTTAGTTGATAGTAGTCTGTCTGCAATCAAACTTTGAGCTTAGTTGATTGTAATCTGTCTGCAATAAATTTAGAGGAGCTGAGGAAAATGAACATGACCATAAGCTGATTGATGTGAGTTCTAGTATAAGGTAATTTTTTGCCAATTTAATTATTTGATATTTGAAATTCCAATTCAACTAATGTGTGGGATAGATGTGCCATAGATGAAAGTCTTAACATCTCAAGGAATTAGATCTTTGACCAAACACTAGGAATGACAAACTTGGGTACTAAGAAAGAAATAACAACAACAAATCATTATCATCTGTATGGTTGTAGGAGGGAAGTTTCAAGTCCCATAGGAAAGAGCTTGGGGGCATTGATGTCAAGTTACTCAATGCCAGCTAAAGGGGAAATGATTAGTATTGCTCATGATGTAAAAGTAAAGGATGTATTGCTCATGATTAGGATACTCTTGTATTTAATGTCATAAAAAAATAAGTTGTGGTATAGCTTCCCCTATTGTGGTTATTATTTTTTTATTAAGCTCATGAACATTTATATGCAGTTTATTAAGCCCATGAATGATTGAGGAATGTTATAAGTGTGCGTAAAAAATTATGAACATGGATATATACAATTCCTTATATTTATTATCACTTTTTTTTATGTGATGAATTCATTTGCATGACTTGATAGTATATTTGAAGCTCTCCTTGAGGTCCCATGAATGAAATTGAACAATTGCTGCATTCCGCAATTGAACATTTCCATCTTAACCCTTTCATTCTGCAATTTAGAGAGAGAACACTTGCATCATTTTTTTGTACCTGCATGGGTGTATAAACATGCCTAAAATTAATGGCTTCCAAACTTCTTCTTGCTGACAATAAAACATAGGACTGTATTGTGTGGAAATGAACATTAAAGGTGACAGGAGGTCAATTTATTTGACAAACTAGTGATTTCCATGCTCACTTGACAAACTGGTGATTTCCTTTTTCATTGTCTTATAATATGCAAAATTCCCATTGTAGTGATGTTTGTCTAATAGTGTTTCCTAGCATACATGTTTATGCACAATATCACAATGTCATGCTTATGCTTGCTAAGGTTTAAACATTGTCATGCATTTTACTCATTAGAAGTAGAAGAAAGTTATTGTTGAATTCATTTAATTTGAAAGAGTAGTTATAGTTTGAAAGAACTCTGTCCTTACCTTAGCTAGCATTCATTGAAAGGAAATACATTTTTGATTCATATGCATTTGCATGGTTTGAGTCAGTCATCACACCATGAGTTGCACTTCCATCACCCGATTGAGTAATACAACCATTAAACTTTAACTCGTTAACTCAACAAACTTTAATCTCGCTTGAGGATAAAAATAATTTGGTAGTTAGGTAGGACACTGGGGACAGGCATCCAAATAATTCCCCCTTGTCATTTTCATCTGAGACATAGATGTTGTCCTCTAGGGTACTAAAATCCTCTAGTATTTATTGACATGGTCATCGACCAGTTTGTGGAGGGGCCTCCCATTTTTTTGGGGGTTAAGCCGCGAGGATTGATTCCGGATGGACTTTGTGGAATGCCGCACTCCACTTAGCACCTAAGGCATATCGATCCATTGTCTTCCTTGTACTCTACTGTATTGGTGATACAGGGGCGATAAGACAGAAGTGCCAAAACCCTTTTCTGACGTGTCATGAATGAGGTAGCCTAGTAACTTTTCTTCTAGGGCTCTTTTACCCAGGATCCCTTTTGGTAGAGGGATATCCTTCAAATTCAGTCTCTCACTTCGTATTGTTAGACTTGGATTTCATCACCTTGTGAAGGATAAGATTTGTTGAGGTCTCCAGCTCCTAGTTAGGAAGTTTGCTTGCTATTTCACCTTTTTAGTGGGTCTTTTTCTTTTTAGTGCTGCTTGTTGGCATTCTGGCCACTTTTGTTTCAGCTCGCTTATTGTGACACCGATCCTAGTACAATTTTTTGAGCTTGCTTTTTTGTCCTACGAGCCTTGTCTTTTCCTAGCTCCCCTTCTGCACGCTCGGTTGCTTTAGGGTTTTTGAGTTCTTACACGGTCAATTACCAATTATCTGATGATGTGTGATGTCCTCTTCTCCTAGATCTTCGAGATGGTTGAGTTAGATGGTCTTCTCAAGGGACTAAACACCCCTTGATGGAACCACTAATGCTTGACCTTAGGAGTATTCTAGAGGACCACGTGATCACATCATCCGTGTGGAATTTTCCGTTTATTGTGATGATGGTCTTTCAGGTTATATGGAACAATGGTACATTTGAGAGAGATATGATTGGTTGTACCCCACCTTGGTTGATTGTCTTATGGTCCTTTCATTTTGTCAATAATATTTTTGTGGTACCTTGCCTTTTACCTTTTGGGTCTTTTACTCATATTGGGATATCTTTTGATTTGTACCACCTTTTTTGTTTTTGGTCTTGTGGGTACTATGGTAGTTTGTCCACATTTTAGGTACACCCCCTTTGTCCAAGTTGTTATGAGTCTTTATACCCACTTCGTACCACCCTCCAGACCTTAGTTAGGAAGATTGCTTTCTATCATACCTTTTGGTGGTCCTATTTGAGTTACAAGAGGTAGTTACAAGGAGCTATTGCATATAAGAGGTAGTTACAAGGAGCTATTACATATATTTGACATTATTTGACCTTCCATCTCTTTGGCATGTCAAATAACAAGTAGTTACAAGGAGCTATTGCAATATATATTTGACCTTATTTGTACCTTTCCCACAATGGTTGATTTAATTTTGGTCCTTACACCCTATTGTTTATTGGTCTTGTGGTAGCTTGTCCTTTAATTTTGGTCCTTTCATTTTTTGTGGTACCTTGCCTCTCACCTTTTGGGTCTTTTACTGATCTTGAGTTATCTTTTGATTTGTACCGCCTTTTATGTTCTTGGTCTTGTGGGTATAACTATGGTAGTTTGTCCACATTTGTTATGAGTCTTTATACCCACTTCGTACCACCCTCCAGACCTTAGTTAGGAAGATTGCTTGCTATCATACCTTTTGGTGGTCCTATTTGAGTTACAAGAGGTAGTTACAAGGAGGTATTGCATATAAGAGGTAGTTACAAGGAGCTATTGCATATATTTGACATTATTTCACCTTCCATCTCTTTGGCATGTCAAAAACAGGTAGTTACAAGGAGATAATGCAATATATATTTGACCTTATTTGTACCTTCCCCACAATGGTTTATTTACTTTTGGTCCTTACACCCTGTTGTTTATTGGTCTTGTGGTAGCTTGTCCTTTAATTATTTTGTAGTACCTTGTCTCTTACCTTTTGGGTCTTTTACTGATCTTGAGTTATCTTTTGATTTGTACTGCCTTTTATGTTTTTGGTCTTGTGGGTATAACTATGGTAGTTTGTCCACATTTGAGGCAGTACACCCCCTTAGTCCCAAGGGTTATGAGTCTAATTTATACCCACTCTTTTCTTTTTTAATTGTACCTTACTGGTTGGTTTTTTTACCCTTTGGTTGGTCCTTGTACCTTACTGGAAGCCGTGAGTCTCTTTGGCCTCAGTTTGCTGGCTGTCAGCTCATCTTTATTGTGATTGTACTAAGCCTTTTGACTGTCATTGACTTTCTTTGATTGACCGTACCATAGCCCAGTCATCTCTCTCTCTTTGGTTTATACTAACCCTATAATAGGGTCACTTGGTTCCTAGAGTTGACTGGCCTCTAAGAGGCACAATCATTTCTGAAAGTAACTCTTCTGAGTATATTACAGGAAACGTCTACACCCAAGTAATCAAATATGTGTTGGTTATAAGACTTAAGTAATCAAATTGTTGGTAATCAAATATGTGGTAAATAATTTGAAGTAAGTGGTTAAGACTTGTCTTGTCAGTCAAAATTGTTGGTAATCAAATTATATTTGTTTGTAAATAATTTTAAGAGTGGTGGAACTCCTCTATTTAACTTGTGAGGAAAATTATCTTGGAGAATAAGTGTCATAACATAAAATTGAGCAGAACTATGCCACTATTGATAAAGAAATCCTTGTAGCACTGAGATGCATAGAGAAGTTCCAGATTCATTTGCTGAACCATGACTTTATCATAAGAACATATTGCTCCAGTCTTCCATTTGTGTTAAACACCACAATAAAATTTGCAACAACAAAAGGAAAGTTAGTAAGATGGAAAGCATTGTTTTGATGTTATAACTGTACTGTTCATGAGCACATTTCTGGGAAAGCAAAAAACATTCCTGACTTTTTAACAAGAGAATATTTGACACAGAAGTTGTTGGTTGTGGAGCCAGATCTTCCAGTCTCATAGATGATATTGTCTTAGTCGTGCACCCCAGAGGATTGTACACCCATTCAAATTTTTAGGGGTTCGGGGGCAACGCCCTCGAGAAATTTTTTTGGGGTTGTTTTCGCTAGCTGTTTTGCGGGCCCATGGTTTTGGGTATCTTGTGGTATTTTTCCATTGTATTTTCCCTATAAAAGAAAGACATTGTAATACGGATAGGGTTGAGGTATTAGGTTTTATGCATTGTAAATATCTCTAAGATCAGGAGAGAGACTGTGAGACAATGAAGAGGAAGTGCGGCGGCTGTGCTGCAGGTTGTATCCCTTCACCTTGCTGGATGGTAATAATAATAAGGACTGGCAAATTCAGTGTGGACGTAGCTCAAGTTGGGTGAACCACGATATATCTGTGTCTCTCTTGAAATGTGTATGTGTGATTATATTTGCATTTTTGTTTATTTTTATTGCTCTGCGATCCTATTTTTCTAACAATTGGTATCAGAGCCAAAGGTCTACTTGGCAGATAAACCCGCAGGAAGCTAGGGTTTCTGGTTTGAGTGGGAGCAATGGCGGAAGAAGGAAAGTTTAAGGTCGAGAAGTTTAATGGCCAAAAATTCCAGTTATGGAAGATGCAAATGGAGGACTATCTATACCAGAAGGATCTATTCCTACCATTGGGAGGAAGAGAAAAGCAGCCGGTGGCTATGAAGGACGAAGAATGGGAGGTTCTTGATCGAAAGGCTCTGGGGACAATACGGTTGTCCCTAGCTTCGTTGGTGGCTTTCAATATCTCAAAAGAAATGACAATGGAGGGTTTGATGAGTGCATTGGGTAAGCTGTATGAAAAACCCTCGGCCTCCAACAAGGTATTTTTAATGAAGCATTTATTTAATATGAAGATGTCTGAAGGTGGATCTGTTACTGATCATTTAAATGAGTTTAATACGGTTACAAATCAACTAATTTCTGTAAGTGTGACTTTGATGATGATGTTAGGACTCTTCTAATCTTGTGTTCATTACTAGAAAGCTGGAATAGCTTGGTCATGGCTGTAAGTAACTCTGTCGCTGGTTCAAACACCTTGAAATTTGATGATGTTATTGGTGTTATTCTTAGCGAGGAAATGCGAAGAAAAAACACAGGTGAGACATCAGGTAATGCATTGACCATGGAGAGCAGGGGAAGACAAAAGGAGAGAGGAAAGAGCCAAGGTAATCACATCAACTCTAAAAAGGGCAGATCCAAGTCTAGACTGGGAAAGATAGAGTGTTGGAACTGTGGAAAGAAAGGACATCTGAAGAAAGACTGCAGATCTCTAAAGAAGAGAGGAGATGCACAGAAGGAAACTACCCAGGAAGCAAATGTAGTAGGTGATGTGTTACAAGATACTTTGATTCTTGCATTAGATAATACTGGTGATTATTGGGTAGTAGATTCAGGGGCTTCATGTCATGCTAAACCCCATAGGAAATACTTTCATGATTATGTTCCAGGCGATTTTGAAAATGTTTTATTGGGTGATGATGAGCCATGTAAAATTGTTGGAATGAGTAAGGTATGGATAAAAGTTAAGAATGGAATTGACTGGATGTTAAAATATGTTAGGCATATTCCTGCTATGAAAAGAAATTTGATCTCAACAGGGCAGTTGGGAGATGGCGGCTGTCTATCTACATTTGGAGAAAAGTGGTGGAAGATCACTAAAGGATCAATGGTGATAGCAAAAGGAGACAGGGTAGGTATGTTGTATTTATGTCCTCATAATACTGACCATTCTATCTCTTTAGATTCCACAGGAATAGATACAACATTGTGGCATCATAGGCTTGGCCACATGAGTGAAAAGGGGATGCAGATTGTCCACTCAAGGAAGTCGCTGCCAGATTTGAAGCAGGTAAGTTTGGAATTCTGTGAAAACTGTGTTTATGGAAACAGAAGAGAGTCAGATTTCTCAGGGTTGGGAAACAAAAGAAGAATGAAAAGTTAGAGCTTGTGCATATGGATGTATGGGGACCAGCTCAGGTACAATCTCTTGGTGGCTCTCATTATTATGTTACATTCATTAATGATGCAACTAGGAAAACTTGGGTTTATTGTATTAGATAGAAATCTGATGTGTTTGCTACTTTTAAGAAGTGGAAAGCTTTGCTTGAGAATGAGACAGAAAAAGGTTGAAGTGTCACAGATCTGATAATGGAGGTGAGTACTGTGGCAAGGAGTTTGATAGTTATTGTTCATACCATGGGATTCGTAGAGAGAAGACAGTCCCAGGAACACCACAAGAAAATGGTGTGTTAGAAAGGATGAACAGAACGATCATTGAGCGTGCAAGGTGTATGAGACTGCATGTAGGGTTGCCCTTCTAGTTTTGGGCGGATGCTGTAAATACTATTGTTTATTTAATAAACATAGGACCTTCAAGTGCTTTGGATGGTGGTATTCCAGAGGAGGCATGGAAAGATAAAAAAGTAAACTACTCATTTCTGAGAACGTTTGGTTGTGAAGCATTTGTCCATATTGATAAAGAAAATAGAACAAAGCTTGAAGCTAAATCTAAGAAATGTACCTTTATTGGATATGGGGTTGATGATTTTGGTTATTGTTTATGCGATTATGAAAATCACAAAATCATTTGAAGTAGAGATGTTATATTCAATGAAAAGGTCATGTATAAAGATCAGTTGTAGGGAAAGAAACAAGAAAAGGAAAACACAGAGTACACAGTACTTGATGAAATTAAAGAAAATGAAGTTCCAAAGGTGACAGAAAATCAAGAACAGTAGCAAGTACCTGAAACTCCTGCAAGTGTAAGAAGATCTTCCAGGTTAAGTAGACTCCCTGAACGATACTCTCCTTCAATGTATTATTTATTGATGACTGATTTTGGTGAACCAGAATGTTATGAAGAAGCAATGCAAGTGGAAACTAGAAATAAGTGGGAGCAAGGCATGAATGAGGAGATGGACTCATTGGTGGGAAACCAAACTTGGGATCTGGTTCAGTTGCCTACTAGTAAAAGAGCATTGCAGAACAAATGGATTTACAGGTTGAAGGAAGAAGAAGGAGGTAAGAAGCGGTATAAGGCCAGACTTGTTGTAAAGGGGTTTGCATAGAAGAAAGGTATAGATTTTGATGAAATAGTTTCTCCTGTTGTTAAGATGACTTCAATTAGGACTATTTTAAGTCTAGTGCCAGTAGAAGATTTGCATCTTGAATAGTTAGATGTAAAAACAACCTTTCTCCATGGGGATTTGGAGGAAGAGATATATATGTAGCAGCCACAAGGGTATGCGGTCAAAGAAAAGGAGGATTTGGTATGCAGGTTGAAAAAGAGCTTGTATGGCTTGAAGCAAGCTCCAAAGTAGTGGTATCTAAAATTTGACAGTTTTATGACAGAACAAGGTTATAGTAGATGTCATTCTGACCACTGTGTTTATTTCAAGAAGCTAGACAATGAAAGATATATTATCTTGTTATTGTATGTGGATTGTTGATGAATATGTAACTTCGGAATGTATTTCACATATATGTATATTGTATTCCTATAGAGATGGTATTATTCCTCTATAAGGAAGTGTCATCATTTATATTGTAAGTGTCGTAACTTATACTTGATGGGTTATTAGACCACCTTGTTTGGGGTCGGCCCTGTATAAGTCATGTGGGTCAAAGGGTTATTAGACCACCTTATTGGGGGTCGGCCATGTGGGTCAAAGGGTTATTAGACCACCCTATTGGGGGTTGGCCCAGTCAGCATTATGTTATGTGGTTAAGTTCGAGCCTACATGAGTTAGGTAAAAAGGCAAGTCAAGTCAAGTATAAATAGAGTGCGGGAGGCACTCTATTTACTCACTCACTTCTCACACATGCACTCAAGGAGGAGTGGCGCACTTATGGAGGAGGAGGATCTGCTGCTAGGTTATGGCTATCTCTCTTGGTTGTATCATTTCTCTATCTATCTCTGAGGAAGTTATTGGGGTTTTTCACCTTTATGGTTTTCCCCAAGTAAATCTTTGTGTCTCTTGTGTGCTTGCATTATTGTCTCCATGATTGATATGCTGTAGATATGCTGTACATGTTGTTCTCTTAGTTAAGATCCTAGATCAGATTGAAGTAAATTCAGAAATTTAACATGGTATCAGAGCTAGCCTGAAAGAAGGCATGATATGGCATGTATGACACTTGTTGCACTTACGATGCTAGGGCTTGATATAGCAAAAACCAGTCATCGCAGCACTTTCGCTATAAATCCGTTTTGGTGAATTTTTCAGATGTGAAATTGTTACAGGACGAAGATTAAATCTCCAGGTACCTTGTGTCCAAAGGAAAACCTCTAATTCGTTGTACTTTGTGATATATGATCTGTGCAATATAGGGTTTCTGCCTCTTCCAGATCTGAGTCAAAATCATGTGACCTTGGGAAAAAGGTCATAACTTGGGCTAGGAAGCTCAAAATGAAATTTTGTAAAAAGTGACAGGTAGTACACAGACTGTACTATCTCAGACAATTTTTGTAGAGGCCGAAGTTGATTCAGTGACACGTGGCACGCCGTACAAGTTCGCTCTCCTGTATTATCCCATAAACAGGTCACGTTGCAACACTTGGCATAACTCTCTCTCAGAGAATCCAATTGAGGTCATACCTGTCAGGATGGAAAGATAATAGGCCGAGCTATCTCAGGAAAAGTTTTCAGAGGCCTAAGTTGAAACAGTGACACGTGGCACGCCGTACAAGTTCGCTCTCCTGTTTTATCCCAAAACAGGTCACGTTGCGACATTTGGCATAACTCTCTCTCAGAGAATCCAATTGAGGTCAGACCTATCAGGATGGAAAGATAACAGGTCAGGCTATCTCAGGAAACTTTTTCAGACCCTGTGGATCAAAAAATTTGGAGGTACACCAGAAACAGTCAGGTACATATTTCTGTCAAAACAGAATTATTTTTGAGTACCTTCATTCATGGCTTCCGGAATTTAGGGCTTCGTAGAAAGTTGGAATTTTTGTAATCGGAGACCACGGCTGGATGCTACTCATCAAAATAGAAATTTAGAGACCAATATCAGTATTTTTGGTTGGGAAGAAGGCCGGGCTTGATCAAACCCTAGTTTGGGACTTTGATCAGAAAAGTGGAAAATTAGGGCTTCTGTAAAAATGGGAATTTTTGAAATCCATGGCCACGGCTGGAAGCTCCTCAGAAAAATAGAAGCTTAGAGCTTTGGATCAAACCTTTTGATTGGGTAGAAGAGTGGGCTTCATCAAACCCCAGTTCAAGGTCACGTCTAGTGAATCGGAAAGTTTCAAGGGCAAAATTGAGGAGTGAAACTTTGAAGTTTTCAAATTCTAAATATACTAGCTTGATCAGCTCATCAAGGCGCATATTTCTATCCTTTCGGAAATTTGAAATTCAAAGTTTGAATTTTTGGGGTTTCTCTGACAAACCCATATCTAGCTCCACTCCCAGTTCTTGTAATTCAAGTGGATTGGGTTAATCCTAGAAGAAGATGGATTGATCATCTGCATGAGTGAAGAATTTCCTGTTTCAGAGGGAGATGAGGCTAAGGCCTTACATAAGAAGATTACAAGCGATCTCGACAGGTATGACTCATCAAGGTATGTTTCGATATTTTTCCATGATTAAGTTTATGATATGTTTGTCTTCATGTTATTATGGTTAGTATAATTTTGATTTTAGATTTGTCGTATCACCTTAACAAAATTATGAATGCATGATAGAAGATATTCATTGGTTAGGGTGTTGACACTTATGATTGTACTAATGCATTATGGTGTTGTATGAGGTTTATGTTGTCTACTAACATGAAAGGTACACCAAGAAAGACAAATCATGTTCTGGTCCAAGAACATATGATCATGATAACATGAGGACAAAGATTCATCCATTGTCATGGATCTCATAGAAGATCCATTTACGAGGTATGTATAACTTGATTTTGTAATAGTTAACCTATGAGATATACAAGTTACTAGCACAAGTCATTGAAGAAGAACAAGAAGACATCATGTGAGTATGTTAGACATAAATAGCTAGCATGCTAATCCAGGTATGTTTTTCCTATATCAAGATAGAATCCTACCTTGTGTTAGGATCTTATATTGTTGTGTTGTTTGATGATATGACTAACCAGAAGAATCATGAAGGTATAGGTTTGAATAATCACATGTTTTATGCATATTATATCTCTTATCTTGATTGATGATTCAACTAACCTGAAGAGTCATAGGTTTGAGTAATTATAGGTTTACACATGTTATGCTTCTTATGATTTGACTAACCATAAGAATCCTACATAAACCTTGAATGATAATGCTGATTATTTCTGTTTGAAATGATCATAACTATACATGCTTGAGATTATTGTGTTTTAATAGTATACTAATGAATGTATGATTTTATATGAGATCACAAGGATAAATCAATCATGATACTAATAAGCATGCATAGGGACCAAGGATGAATATGAGTTGAAGAACAGGTAATCCAGGAAGCAAAGATCAAGAGGGAGTACACTCCAGTGGTTTATGAAAGGATGCAGATATTCAGAGGGAGTTGACCATCTCTCTACATTCCACAACAGAAAGTTGTAGAAGAAGCTACTGTAGATTAGGACTCTAGCAACTCCTGCAAGAAAGCGAAGACTCAGAGGGAGTCCACTCAACGAACAAACAAAGATAAGTATTTTAATTATCATTTCTTCCATATATGTTTGTTTAAATAAAATTGTTCAATGATGTATATGCTCATGTTCCTAGACTTAGGATATGTATTGTGCATATTAGAATAGTTGCATTGATGAACAATATACTACTAATATACATGGGTAAGTGGCCTATGGCACTGTACAACATTCCATTGCTACTTATCTAGAATGAAACCTCTTTGCTGACATGTTGGGAGTTGTGCACACTCTTAACAATGTTCTGGTAGAGATTGGAAGGCATCTAGAAAGTTACAGGATATGGATAAATGTTGTATTAAAGCATTGGCTAAGATAATTGCATGACTGTATGACATATTTCTTTATGTGTAAGAATTTGTTCTGAAAATTATGAGATGTTTCTAATCATGCAATTTAACCTATTTTGTAGGAAAGACCGTATATCTTCACCTACAAAAGGACTACAACATTTGTTCCAGCAACAAAGATATCTATTGAAGATATTGAAGTTCCCAGGATCTGGGATGAAGAAATGGAATGCCATGATCCGTCGATCATGAAGAATGATGTTTGGGATGCGATCCCAAGAGCTAAAGGGAAGTCTGTTGTGACTTCCAAATAGAACTATCAGATCAAGCATGTTGCAGATGGCAGCATTGAGAAATACAAAAGTGATGAAATAGAAGATGCACCAGATGGATTTCAAGACAGCATGGTGTAGTCATATATGTGTGCAGAACTTGATATGGTAGGATAGACAGCTTTCTATCCAGCTTGGGCTTTCAAAAGAATAAAGCGGATTCCAACCTTTTCTACAAGGTTGAGGAAGGAAATCCAGCGATACTACTATTTGGATGACCTGTTTGTATCAGGTGAGGATAGATTGATTGCCGACACGCAGCGGAAGCTTGTTGCCAAGTTCGAGTTGAGGAACTTGGGGATGATGCACTATTTGTTTTTGGCATGGAGGTGTGGCAGAGTGCATATGGAATCTTCCTTGGACAAGGGAAGTATGTAGTAGAGATCCTGAAGAGGTTCAGGATGATGGACTGCAAGGATATAGCCACACCTATGGCATCGAATCTGAAGCTTCTATGTGATGCTTCATCTGAGCCGGTTGATGTCTCTTTGTATCGTCAGATGATTGGGTCCTTGATGTACCTGACGAACACGAGACCAGACATTTGCTTTGCTGTGAACACATTGAGCCAGTTCCTGACGGATCCGAGGAGTTTTCACCTGGTTGCTGTAAAGCATGTTCTGAGGTACCTGAAGGGTACAGTGGATTATGGGCTCAGGTATGAGGAGAATCAAAAGTTTAACCTGCAGGGTTATGTTGATTCAGATTGGGATGGCAGTGCTGCAGACAGGAAGAGCACATCTGGGTGTTGCTTCAGTATGGGATCAGGTGTGATCTCTTGGTTTAGCAGGAAGAAGTCCTGTGTAGCACTGAGTACAGCTGGGGCAGAGTATGTTGCAGCCTGTTCAGCTAGTTGTGAGACAGTATGGTTACGGAAGCTACTGTCTGGGTTATTTGATCTCCCATTGGAGGCTACTGGTATCTTCTGTGATAACCAGAGTTGTGTGAAGCTGTCCGAGAACCCAGTGTTTCATGACAGGTCAAAACACATAGAGATCAAATATCACTATATCAGGGATATGGTGCAAAGAGGAGCTGTGAAGCTCCTATATGTTGCGACAGACGAGCAGATTGCAGATGTGCTGACGAAGCCGCTAGCTAGAGTGAAGTTCGAGTACTTCAGAGAGAGGCTTGGCGTTCTTCAGATCGAGGACACTTCGAGGAAGAAGTGATGGACACATTTGCTGAAGCCATTCCAAGCATGTTGGAAGGAGGATCCTTCACATGGCTGTGGATGTAAGCGCTGGATGATGAGCATTAGGATGATGTTCTGGTTTCTGCTTGGATATGATCAGTTGGATCATTTTTTATGTATGTATGTACACATCATGTTGGATGCTGGATATGATCAGTTGGATCATTTTTATATATGTATGTACGCATCATGTTGATGCTGGATATGATCAGTTGGATCATTTATATGTACACATCATGTTGGATGCTGGATATGATCAGTTGGATCATGTGTATGTATTTTGTATATGCATCATGTTGGATGCTTGGACCATGTATCTGTATATGTATCAGGTGGATACATTGTATGATCAGGTGGATCATGTGAGGTGATATGTATCATGTATTTGTATCAGGTGGATACATTATATGATCAGGTGGATCATGGATGATGATATGTATCAGGTAGATACGTGGTGTGCATCAGATGGATGCATTGATGATCAGGATGATCATAGATGACGAGCTTCAGGATGTTGCTCCAGATGACATGCAGCAGGATGTTGCAGTGATGATCAGGATGATCATAGATGACGAGCTTCAGGATATTGCTCCAGATGACATGCAGCAGGATGTTGCAGTGATGATCAGGATGATTATAGATGACGAGCTTCAGGATGTTGCTCCAGATGACATGCAGCAGGACGTTGCAGTGATGATGATCAGGATGATCATGGATACATCAGGATGATGTATGGTGAGTATCAGGTTGATACTCTGTGGCCGTGGATCAGGTTGTGTAGATAAGCATGTAATTTGTGCCCTGGGAGATTTGCAGATGGTCTTTCGAGGTTTTGCCTATGGCATGTAATTCGGTACCCTGGGACATCTGGCAAATGCTCTTTCGAGGTTTTGCTTGGGAGGACATATAATTTGTGCCCTGGGAGATCTGCAGATAGTATTTCGAGGTTTTGCCTATGGCATGTAATTTGTGCCCTGGGATATCTGGCAGATGCTCTTTCGAGGTTTTGTCCTATGGCATGTAATTTGTGCCCTGGGAGATTTCAGGTTGGAGTTGTGTACCCGTAACATCCTGAGATGCTCTTTCGAGGTTTTGCCATGACCACATGTAATTTGTGCCCTGGGAGATCCGATAGGTTGAGCTGTGTGCTCGTAATCAGTCCTGGGATTCTCTTTCGAGGTTTTGTGGTGAGGTCACATGTAATTTGTGCCCTGGGAGATCCTATAGGTAGAGCCGTGTGCTCGTAACAGCCTGGGATGCTCTTTCAAGGTTTTGTGACGCACATAATAAGTCCTGAGGATTCCACAGTATGGCCAGTGATGATGAAGACCCGCAGGTGGTGGGCCTACATCCAGTATGAAAAAGGACTGGCTCTGTAGAACTTCCTATGACGAGTAGATTCAGAGATTGATTGAGATAGCAGCAGCAGTGATGATGATGATGACTCGATGACGATTATCCAGTGACGATGATCCAGAGAAGATGACTTGTGCTAGAAGAACTGTGCTGAGAAATACCTTCCTAGTTAAGAGGGAGTGTTGATGAATATGTAACTTCAGAATGTATTTCACATATATGTATATTGTATTCCTATAGAGATGGTATTATTCCTCTATAAGGAAGTGTCGTCATTTATATTGTAAGTGTCGTAACTTATACTTGATGGGTTATTAGACCACCTTGTTTGGGGTCGGCCCTGTATAAGTCATGTGGGTCAAAGTGTTATTAGACCACCCTATTGGGGGTCAGCCATGTGGGTCAAAGGGTTATTAGACCACCCTATTGGGGGTTGGCCCAGTCAGCATTATGTTATGTGGTTAAGTTCGAGCCTACATGAGTTAGGTAAAAAGGCAAGTCAAGTCAAGTATAAATAGAGTGCGGGAGGCACTCTATTTACTCACTCACTTCTCACACATGCACTCAAGGAGGAGTGGCGCACTTATGGAGGAGGAGGATCTGCTGCTAGGTTATGGCTATCTCTCTTGGTTGTATCATTGCTCTATCTATCTCTGAGGAAGTTATTGGGGTTTTTCACCTTTATGGTTTTCCCCAAGTAAATCTTTGTGTCTCTTGTGTGCTTGCATTATTGTCTCCATGATTGATATGCTGTAGATATGTTGTACATGTTGTTCTCTCAGTTAAGATCCTAGATCAGATTGAAGTAAATTCAAAAATTTAACATGGATGACATGCTTGTTGCAGGGTCTATCATGCAAGATATAAATGTACTCAAAAGGAAGCTAGATAATTCATTTGCAATGAAGGATTTGGGTGCTGCAAAGCAAATCCTTGGTATGAGAATAACAAGAGACAGTAAAAATCGCAAATTGACATTATCTCAGGGTGATTACATACAAAAGGTGTTGGAGAGGTTCAGAATGTAGAATGCAAAACCAGTTAGTACACCTTTGGCCAGCCATTTTTGTCTAAGTAAAGAAATGTGTCCCAAGACACAGGAAGAGACTGATTACATGTCCAAGATTCCCTAACAATCAGGAGTTGGCAGCTTGATGTATGATATGGTGTGCACAAGACTAGATATTGCACATGCAGTGGGAGTTGTGAGCAGATATATGAATAATCCAGGTAAAGAACATTGGAAGGCAATATAGTGGATTCTTAGGTATTTGAAAGGTACTACCACTCAGGCATTATGTTTTGGAGGTTCAGACACTGTTCTACAGGGATATGTTGATGTAGATATGGCAGGTGACAAGGATAGCAGGAGGAGCACCACAGGGTATGTGTTTACTGTTGGTGGAACAACAGTAAGTTGGATTTTGAAAATGCAGAAGGTTTTTGCACTTTCAACAATGGAAGCAGAGTATGTTGCTATTACAGAGGCTAGTAAAGAGATGATTTGGTTGCAGAGGTTTATGGAGGAAGTGGGTAAGAAGCAGAAGGATAGCAGGTTGTATAGTGATAGCCAGACTGCCATTCATCTTGCAAAGAACTTAGCATTCCATTCCAGGACTAAACATATACAGCTCAAATACCATTTCATACGCTCTGTTCTGGAAGATGAACTGTTGAAGCTGGAAAAGATACATACTAGCCAGAATCATGTAGACATGTTCACAAAGGCAGTGACCAGAGAGAAACTGAGTTCTTGCTTGGTTTCAGTTGGCTTTCTAGCATGAAGGTGAAGAGGTGAAATTTGCCAAGTCCAAGTCCAGCAAGTGCAACAGCGGTGGAGTTGTTGTGATCAGTCTCCAAGTGGGAGATTGTTGGTTGTGGAGCCAGATCTTCCAGTCTCATAGATGATATTGTCTTAGCCGTGCACGCCGGAGGACTGTACACCCATTCTGCATTTTTAGGGGTTGGGGCTATTTTCACCAGCAGTTTTGCGGGCCCATGGTTTTGGGTATCCCATGGTATTTTTCCCATTGTATTTTCCCTATAAAAGAAATACATTGTAATATGGCTAGAGTTGATGTATTAGGTTTTATGCATTGTAAAGATCTCTAAGATCAGGAGAGAGACTGTGAGATAGTGAAGAGGAAGTGCAGCGACTGTGCTGCAGGTTGTATCCCTCACCTTGCTGGACGGTAATAATAATAAGGACTGGAAAATTCAGTGTGGACATAGCCCAAGTTGGGTGAACCATGATATATCTGTGTCTCTCTTGAAATGTGTATGTGTGATTATATTTTCATTTCTGTTTATTGTTATTGCTCTGTGATCTTGTTTTTATAACAGAAGTATGCTGTTAATTTTTAACAAGCGAGCCTGCAGCAAGCGAGCCTGAAACAAGCGAGCCTGGTGCAAGCGAGGCCGAGGCAAGCGACCATAGAAAGTCTAAGCGGAATCTAATGGGCCCATAACCCACAAGTAAACATGAAAATATCTGCTTGGACCGAAGGAAAACATCAGATCTATACTATTGATGATAATATGAGTTGGTTGGATTATATGCAAGATTGGAAACCTAGGTGGGAGTTGAGACATACTGAAGTATTAGATGCTAACTTACAGGGATCTGATGCTTTTATTAGACTAATTCCAAAACTCAGAAGAATGCCTATGGGATCCATTATTGTACCAGAGATGATTTACAACAAATCCATGAGAAAAGCAACTGATGCAAGCAATTGGTTAACACACCTCTACCATGACCATCACCCCGGGCTACAACTAGACCAACAATACTACTGTATTAACCGGATACGTTCTTTGGAATCATGGCCACATCAAGATGCTAGTCTCTGGTTTCAAAGTACTACACACACTTATGAAAAATATAAAAAATTATGGTGGAAATTCTTGAGAAAATAAAATACAAATAGAACATATTATACCATGCTAAAGTTTGGACTTCAAACTACACATATCCATGAGGATCCTGCATTCTACGTCCCTGATTGGATGAGAGATTGGTGGCAGTCATTCGGCATCAACTTGACAGCATTATAACCGACTGTTATTTATAAACTAAAACGGGAAGTTGGAGAATCTCTCAAACAGGTCAAAGATATTTTGCAGACAAAGATTACTGAGGATCAAATCCTTGAGTACTACATTAAATACAAAGAACAATGGCTTGTCAAAACCAACATAGACGTCCACATGCATCATAATAGACACGTGGTTCGGAGGTCTATTTATTCAAAGGCACGACGCACTGAATCCAACGTATTTCAAGAAATATATGGTCCCCCATTCTCCGATGATTTGTAAATATCTCAAAAGTATTTGGCTATGAGTGGGGCTTGTCCATTCAGATTGTCATAAAGATTGAAAATAAAGTATTTGTAACTATGTCATGATAATATAAAGAAAGCCCTACTTTTCTTTGTGTCAATGTGATTGAAAATCTATGTTATGCAATAAATACCCTAAGTCAAGATTACAAGTAATTGTCCAAAGGCAACATTAGTTGGGAGTATGAATGAAAGCTATCAGTTTTCAAAACAGCTTACATGTTTACGGTTCCATTGTTTCCTGATTCAATTACTTTCAGTCATCTAAGAAGACCATGCTTGATTACAAAACTACCCATGTCTTTCAAATATTCATTGAGTTCATCCTTTTCCTTAAGAATATTTCATTTTAGATTTTGAATAAGATTATACAAGTTCCACAACATTATATAAAATATTGTTTTTGAAGATTTGTGAACACTTATTAACCACCTAAAAGATCTTGCTTTTGAAAGTCATAAAAACTTTTAGAAGTTTTCCATAATGGTTAGTTATTTTTATTTTATATTATTATTGCTAAATATAAATATCTTACTAAATGTGAGTGTACTTCAATTACCGAGGTGATGAACCCAAACTGATGGGATGAGAGAGACTTTAGGGCCATGACGACAAAGCTGATAGTTAGATGGTGTGATATGGGACTCAAGACCCAAAGTAGCAATAAAAGAAAACTCATAATTGCATGAATTTATACTCATAAGAAAGATAAAGTGATCGTCTTCCTCATCACTTGAATGCCTACATGTTGAGAAAGGGAATGAGGATCAAGTAACATTATAAAAGGCACTACACGTCACTTTTTAAGATGTGTTATGCCTTGCGGTCGTATCTAAACTTTTTCCCATGGTGCAGGTAGAACCAAAGAGGTATTTGTCAGATCTGTCTTCCTCAAGCGAGGGGAGTTTAGGAAGGCTAGAGGAAAGTGAGACATCCAGTAGGTATAGAAGAGTTGTATCAACTAGATGTCAAAAGACCAGAAGAAAATTCCATAAACGCAATGAATTTTTTCATGGTAGAGTGGGGTCATGTTCCTATGATGATGAGACAATAGACGACGTCGAGGTGCCCTTGAGGTACAGACATTTAGTGAAACAATGGGTACCAAAGGATCTTCCTCAATTGAACACAAATTTTTGTGTGAACGAGAGGAGATATCGAATTGCACCATCGTCAATACATGGTTTCAGGTTGTTTTGCATGGATGGCATCTTTGTCAGTTACGGCACATGTACATAATTGATGGAGTATGTTGGACCCTGTTACAACTACAAATATTGGATGTGCTTGGTCCAATATGCAAAAAGTATGCGTAGATATGGATTGTCAGCAAACTATTTACAGTTGAAAGACAAAAATAAAAATAAAGAAGCAACATTGTACATGGACGGAAGGCCAAAGGCCACAGGGAATATTGCGGGGTTTATAAACAGTACACAACCAGGGTCTACAATTAAGAAACCAAACTGCGAATTTGAGGGGCGTGAAGGAAACCGTGTTTTTGTAGTTGTCATTAAATCAATATCTGCAGGGGAAGAGTTGCTTATTAATTACCATTTGAATCGAGTAGATACAAGCAAGGTTACTATGGGAGTGGTACATATAACATTTTAACCAACCTTTTATTAATGGATTTAACATCCTAAGGATTTTTCGTTAGTTTATTTCGTTTAAATTTTCCATATTTACTTTGCAGGCCAGTGATCAGGATAAATCCCTGCTAGCGGATGGTCAGAGGAGTACATCTTCCTCGAGGGAGCAGGTATACATATTTGTAATAGTACAAATATAATAAGAAAAAAGAGTTTTTTTTTTGCTTTGTTTTTTCATTATTAGTATATTGGTTTGGTTTATATAATGTTATCTATATTTGATGCAGAACGTTGATCGGGAAAGCCACCTAAATGTTCATCAGACGAAAATAGCTTCAGGGCAACAGGTAGACCTGATTGTAATTGTACAATTTAAATATGTCAAAATGTTTTCTCATTATATTAATGTTTCAATGAATATTTTGGTTTCGTTTACGTAATTTTCTAGTCTATGTTTTTGATGCAGGCCGGTTCTGTAAGGGTCACACTAGCCTTGGCGCAATAGGTATACATATTTGTAATAGTAAAAATATAATATGAATAATAGTTTTTTTGATGTGTTTTTTCATGAATAGTTTTGGATTCGTTTAGGTGACTTTCACTATGTTTTTTATTTAGGATTCTGCAAGGGGCAACTCCCAGATATTAGCAGATCGGGGCAAGTCACCTATGACCATTGATCCAATGATTGAATCACGATCCTCGAGGTTGCATGTATAATTCATTGCAATTGTACCAATATAATACATAGCATAATGTTTATTTTGTTATGTATTTTTCGTGTGTATATTGGTTTCGTTAAGATAATGTTTTCTACTTCGTTTTGGCAAGGGCTCGATGATCGGGGCAATTCCATAGCTGTGGATCAGATGACACCATCATCTAGGCATCAAGTAAACCTAGTTGTAATTTTAGGAATCTATCATGATATATATGTTTTGTTAAGATAAATTTAGGAATCCATCATTATAGAACTCAATAGTGTTTTATATATGTTGCATCCCAATGAATCGCAGTATGAAACAACATCACAAGAATATTCGGTAGATCCTGATGTGGCTGAGATGCTTAACAATTATGACAGAATTGGTGAATCCACAAACACGTTTAAGATGATAGACAAATTGTTGAATAAATATAGTGCGGAAATCGTTTCTTTGCTAATCAAGGTTCCGCGGACAAGATAGATTAGAGCAAGGATTGAATTGTTTGAACAGAGATCTGAATCCTTGCAAGTAAGTTGAGGAATATTGAATCATAAAATAATTCATTTTTAACTTTATAATGTTCTTTTTTATATGATAGTACTGAACATAAAAGACATGGTGTGTATTTACAGAATTATCAAAGACCACACGATGGTGGTCAAGGTGGTGTTGGCCCCAGGGAGGCTCGTGGAGAGTCTTTGCATCATGAGAAAACAACTCCACGTGCTTCGAATTCTTTGCCATTGTTGTCGGTTGAACAGTCGGAAACACATTCTGAAACACCAAGGACCCCCGCTGTGAGTGCACCGGATGCTAGTGACCGACGCACAATGGGACGTCCAGAAGAAGGGGTCGGCACTGAGACTCCTAGTAATATTGATATTGCCCTAGCTGCGTTTCCAGGATCTTTCCGTGTCACTAGTACGGGAACAATGGAGGCAACATTTTTGGTGGATGAAGATCTGGTCCCAATAAAGATCGAGAAGATCCCAGGTAATTAATATACCTTGATCAGGTTAGTATTTATAATTTCATTGTAATATACCGATAAAGCGTGTTTTTTCAACTAATTATGATCATGGCATGATCGTTTTGCAGGAAATGATGATTTCTATAATCAAATGAATGAATTGTCCTTGGAGATCTTCAGGCCCACCATTCGAACAAGGTGGGATAGACAACCGAAAATTTTAAAAGATGAACTCACTAATCGGTTGGTTGGCCTGTTCGGCGACAAGACCTTCAATCAAGCCAAGGTCCTGACAAAGGATGGACAACATATGAAGGTTGTCCGAGACCAATATAGGACCCACCTGGAAAAAAACCATAAGTATGATCACCCTCCAATGATTCCAGCAATGGAGTGGAAAGCTTTAGTGGAAGATGGAAAGGAGAGGGCTCAGAGAAGAGAAGGAAAGATAACACCAGGCACAGGGAGGTATGCAATACTTTCTGCAATGTAATTCTAAACCTATTATTATTGATTTCTATATCAAACTTGGAACATCTAACATATTTCAACACTTGCATAGGCTATCAGACACATCAAAGGCCACAAAGGAAAGACTAGAAAAAATAGGTAAGCACAAGCTTGGGCCTGGTGGTAATTTGAATTTGGCGGCACAGATTGTAAGTTTTGAGAAACCAATAATGCATACAAATAATAAATTGCAAATTATTTTTCGTTTTATTGCACCGCAAAATGTTAATTAACGACGTTATGCAAATATGCAGGCCGACCGATTCAATGAAGTGGCCACCGAGGAAGACATGAAGCTTGGATTCCACCAAGGCTTTGGAGCTATTGTTGAACACTGAAAAAGCTTCTCTAGGAAAACACAGTGTTCTGGTACCAATCCATCCGGTGCACAGGTATATATAATCTATATAGTTAATGAAGATTTATTGCTTGTGCAATCTTTTTGTTATAAATACTTGACATAAAATATTGACTCTTTTTTTAACAGGAAAGCAATGATCCCCTTAATGTCGAGGAGGGACAACAACAAATCAAAGATCAAGCTTCGAATCCTGGTAATGAATTTATTCGTATGCTACAATTTTATGTATATCATTGCAAATGGTGAAAATTAATTGTAGTTAAACATATTTCAACTGCAGAGCATGTAGAGGGTGAAACTGTATAGGTTGAGCCTGGACAAGAACATGAACAACATGATGTGGCCACAACAGGTAAAAAACACCTTTGTAATGTTTTTTTAAATGAAGTACTTGTCATTACAATAGCAAAATATAACAATGTAACATTTTCACATTGTTGCAGCAAATCTGAACCCCTTGCCGCAAAATCCACGTCTAGATGAAGAACCAAGAACTGGAGGAGAAAGTCCAGATGTAGATGCTCTTCTTAGAGATTATGTACCACTAAAGAGAAGAAAAACTAAAAAGAAGTGACTGGAAAAACGTCGTCTAATTTTTTTGGATAATAATATGTCGTCCATGATTTTTGTCCTAATGAATGAATGAATGGTTTAATGGTTTAATGATTCAGTGTAGTAAACTGTTACCTTTATTGAATGTCAACTTTTATTGAATGAATGTGTTGACTGAATGAATGAATGGTTTATTGAATGAATGTGTTTATTGAATGAAACAATGGTTTAATGAATGTTAGCCTTTATTGAATGAATGGTAGATGAAAGTTCATGGTGAAATATGGATGAATTTGCATGTATTTGTTTTTTTCAAGTACATGCATTAGGTATGGGGAATTGAGAGTGATGTGAGGGGGGGGGGGGAGGGGCCATAAGAGCTTCCACCTTCACATGGTTGGCCCTATTCAATAGAGAATATTAAATTATTCTCGAAATAGAGAGGAGCTCAATGAATGGCTACGATGTTGGCTTTCTACAACCCACTCGCGTGTCATCTAAATTTTGACAATTTCTTGGAGCTTGTTGTGATGTTTGGTTGCTCCTCATAACCAATTTCAGGTTTCTAGATGATGAAAGAACACTTGAGTAACTATTTGTGGAGTAGAGTGAGATTTTTTTGTAATGGGTTTGTTGATTCGACAAGAAACTCTTAATGAAGATGAAGTGGGTAGTACTGGAATAATATCAGTGATAATTGATGTCCTTCGAGATAAGCAGGAAAAAGTGAGAATGTTTTTCATGACAACACTAAGTGCTTTTAACTACAATGTATACCATGTCCTATTAATTGTACACTTGCATGATCCACATTATTCTATTTCTTATCTTATTTCGAATCACTACAAGGATTCGAAATCAGAATTTGTGCAAGTCACCTATGTCCATGATTGTTTGCATTACCTCATCCAAATTTCCATTATCATTTTGTGATTGACGTAACAAATATCTCAAGCTTTGGCTTCACAACATGAATAATATAATGGATAGAAACTTAAATAATGCACTCAATGCTTCAAGGTTATATTAAATAGCCAAGGTAGCATTATTTCATTTGATCCTAGAGAAGAATCCTCTTTGCATGAGGACATGAAAAACTTTAGACTTGGGGGAGTGTTGGGTCTGAGTTTTGGATTCTTTTCATTCATTCTATTGGTTTTTTTATCACTCCTATGTTTTTGTATATTTGCATCCCCACACCCTTTGAAACCCTAGATGGGCATAATGAGCCCTAATTGCTTATTTATATTTATTCCTCTGTTTTAATAAGTTTTAAGGGTTTTGAATGATCAATTTAGCTAATAGTGAATGTTGAGTCTTCATGATTGTTTCCGGTACCAATTTTTGCAACAAATAATTAAATCCAATACTTGTGGCATACAAATGGGAGATTGAGCATATGGTTTTTCTTCAACATGGTTTGATGTTTTGTACACAATATCCAAGCTGATTACATGCAACTCCAGCCTTCAATCAACTTGTGGTTAATGCCTTCAGAAAGATGGTCAATACAAGTTAGATTTACATAAAGGATGAAAATGTTGAAATTTATGTGTGCATGGGGAAGAGATCCAATATCATTCTTTGATCTACCTTAACTTGGCATACAAATTATGAATTCCAAAGAAGGATGGCACATTGTCACAACCTGATTTTAGCATGCAATTCTAAAATGGGAAGGAATGCACTATACACCAGCTCCAATACATTCGGGAAGGATATCAAGACACATGTAGCACATAGATTCTCCAATCATCTTCAACTAAATCGATATCATAGAAGAATGGTGCATTTAAATAAATTATACTTTGTTTTTAGCAATTCCCATCAAGAATTATAAATTATAAACTATACTTTCAGTAGTATGAGACTTCTTTCAAGCAAGTGTGACCTCCCTTTTCGCAGTGTGATATTTCATTTCAAGCATTTGTGATTTTATTTCAGCAGTATAATTTTTTTTTGAAGAGGGTGTGTTGATTTAGCTTTACATTTGTGTGATTTTAGTGGTGTGAATTTTCCAGATTTAGGACAAGGATTTTTCAATTGGTGTGATTTGCAAAGTTTTCAATATAGTACAACCCCTATCATCCATATTCTATTGGTTTTTTTTATCACTCCTATGTGTTTGTATATTTGCATCCCCATACCCTTTGAATCTTTGGATGGGCATAATGAGACCTAACTCTGTTGAGTGGAAAGCAAACATGGCTCTCTTCGTGAGATCCAAGAATAATAGTATATCTATTGATTTCCAAACAATAGTGTATTTTTTTTGTAAAATACCATAAGGTCGTCAGATAACCGATGACTACGCGAAGGTAACCAATGTTCTATCCATACCTGCGATGGCAAGGAACGTCGGATTCCAGGTATTTTCTCATGGAAGGGTTGTGAGATATCCAATGCCCATGCGAAGGTATCCGATGTTCTTGCCATACCTTCGATGGCAAGGAACATCGAATTCCAGCCCTTTCCATGTGTAATTGTCGTCGGATATCCGACGCCCACACTGAAGGTATCTGACATTCTCGCCATACCTCTGACGGCAAGGAACGTTGGATTCTAGCCCTTTCCATGTGTAATGGTCGTCGGCTATCCGACGCTCACACCGAAGGTATCCGACGTTCTTGCCATACCTCTGACGATAAGGAACGTCGGATTCTAGCCCTTTAAATGTGTAATGGTCATCGGATATCTGAATCCCACACCGATTATATATGAATTCCTATGAAGTCCCCAAATTCGGATATCCGACTTCCTCCTGGTCGGATATTCGACGCAAACATGTGGTTGAATAACCAACGACTTTCCAGCCGTCGGATTTTAGCTGACTTTGGATCGACGTTAATAAAATATAGAGGTTGTCAAATGATCAACCACAAGATGTAGAAAATCTAACTTTTTGGCCGTTGGATTTTGGGTCCAAAAAACCTAGTGTGGCCAAACGGTGAGTATATAACCCAAGCTATTGCAGCCAACTGATGGGTGTGGCAGCTAGCGCCATCAGCAAATCCTATAAAGTGTTCAGTCGACATCTGAAACACAAAGAAATATACACATAAGATGTAATGTAACCACAAGTAGAGCTAACTCTACAAAATGTATAGCTATAATACATGAAAAAGCACAGAGGCCTAAGCGTAGTACTTCTTCAAGTAGAGCCCATTTCTAGGCTCCGACAAGTTATTACCTTCATAGACCATTACTCATAAGCACCCTTCTTTAGAACCTTGGAGACTATGTAAGGACCGAGCCACATTGACTTAAACTTGCCAGTTCCTAAGGGTTCCTTGTCCCGGTTGTAGAGTAAAACAAGGTCTCCTTTGAGAAAAACCCTAGGTTTGATTGAATTATCATATTGACATTTAACTCGATTCTTATGTGCTTCATTTGTTGTGAGCGCATCACGGTGCTTCTCATCAAGATGTTCTAGGTGCCACAAACATTCTTCTAAGACTGAAGTGTCAGGGAGTAGTTGGACAACCAACTTTAATGAAGGAATCTCGCATTCAATCGAGATGACGGCTTCTATCCCATGAACAAGTTGAAAGGGAGAGAACCTGGTGGAAGTATTGACATTATATCAGTATGTCCAAAGAGCTGTATACAACATGATGTTCCAGTTAGTTTGACTGGAATTAACGATCCTTTGTAAGATGGTCTTCAAATTTTTGTTAACTGCTTCGACTCGACCATTCGCTTGTGGATAAAACAAAGAAGAATGTTCCTGCCGAAAACCTAACATCGTGTATAAATCGGTCATCATGCTATTATGAAAGTGCTGACTGTGGTCAATAACAATCTTTTTGGGTACACCAAACCTAGCAGTGATCTGGTTGAATACGAAATAAGTAGCCGTTTCCCCATCTTCTTTGACAGTAGGCATTTCCTCGACCCACTTGGTGAAGTAGTCGACGGCAACAATGATGTGATGATGACCTCCATCCGAAATTGGATTGCAATTCATAAAATCAATCCCCCACTTGTTAATTACAAGATGGAGAGGAGCTGGGTGTGCTCTCATATTTTCGGTGAAAAACTGACATCGCTAACAACATTTCATAGCTTCCACACAATCTTTGAAGATCATGGGCCAAAAATGATCAGCACATAATATTTTCTGGGCTATTGCCAACCCAGAAAGATGACCCCCACAGGATCCACTGTGAGCATCATTCAATACTGTTTCAGCTTCTTCTAAAGTCAAACAATGACACAAAATGGAATCTATCCCACGTCTATATAGAGTGTCATAAATGATGAGAGAATTCTTTACATGACTCTTAAGTTTCCATCGTTCATCCCGAGAAAAAGCAGGCGAACACCTCAAAGTCTGGAGATATTACAAAATATCCCCATACCATGGATCAGAAGATGCAACAAGGAAGATGTTTTCATCTGGGAATGATGACTCTTCTTCATTGTGTACTATGTCACTAGGAAATTCAGAAATCAGTTCGGCGAAAACCAATGACTTCTTTGACTTAGCGGACTTAAAAACCAAGTTAAATTCCTGCAGGATTACAATCCATTTATTGAATTTCCCACCGATGATACGTCGAGTGAGAACATATTGAAACGGGTTGACCTCCGCAATCACTGTGGTAGTTCGCAATAAGATATAGTGATGTAGCCTCTGAACAACATAGACAACAACTAATGCCAAATTATCCATGTAAGAATACTTAGCCTCAGGAGCTATTAAGGCACGCGACAAATAGTAAATGACATGCTCTTGGAGCTTGTCATCCTCCTGAATAAGTACTATGCTGATTGTGTATACGGATGCAGCCAAATATAAGAGGAAATCCTTCGTATAGTCTAGCAGGCTCAATAAGGGGGATGATAGTAATGCCTTTTTCAAGGCCTCAAATGATGTTTGAGCAGCCTCATCCCACAGAAAGTAGGTGTCTTGTTTGAGCAGTCTCACGAAACTTTTTTATTTTGGCATAGTTAATGATGAAACATTGTAAGAAGTTGGACATACCCTGTAGATTCTAAAGTTGTCTTAGGGTTCAAGGAGGAGGCAAATTTACAATAACCTCAACTTTAAGTGGATCAACCATGATACCACCACTAGATACAATAAAACCCAGTAAACGTCCAGACTCGACACAGAATACACAATTATTAGGATTCAGTCGAATCTTGTAATATTTGCACCATTCAAACACAAGTCTCAAATGATCAAGATGATCCCATCTCTTGCGAGATCACACTGGGAGATCATCAAGGTAAGGTTCGACTATGTGCTTGATATCATGAAAAGCGAAGTTCATTCCACGATGAAAGGTAGCTCCAACATTCTTCAAGACAAATGGAATCTTTCGATAAGCGAAGGTCCCCCAAGGACAAATAAAAGTTGTCTTGTGCTGGTCTTCAGGTTTAATCTGAATCTGGTTATATCTTGAAAAATCGTCCATGAAAGAAATCATTTCATGGCCCGCACACGCATTGATAATATGATCTATGAACGATGTGGGGTAGTTGTCCTTAGGAAAAGCTTTATTTAGATCCCGGAAGTCCGTGTAGACTTGAATGGTTCCTTGTTTTCTATCTACCGGAATAGGGTTTGAGACCCATTGCGTTAGAACAATTGGATAGATGAATCCGACCCTGAGCAACTTCTCAACTTCTGCCTTAATGACTGCTACTTTTCTAGGATTGACTGGACGGAGCTTCTGTCTCACAGGATTAGCATTTGGATAAGTTGTGATGACATGCTCTATGATGGCGGGGTCGATGCCTGGCATCTCCTCATAAGACCAGGTGAAAACATCACGGAATTCCTTAAACAGATTGGTATACAAAGTGATCTCCTCAGGAGAACAATCTGCCCCAATGAAAAGGTTTTCCACAACTCCAGGTTTGATGGAAATGTTGATCGGAATAGTTCTTGATATGTTTTCCATATTCCCTTCGGCATAAACAGATTTTGAAGTAGAAGGGATAGCGGACAAATCAACACTACCACCGGGTCTCATGGAAAACTCTCCTCTCTCTATCCTGTCCAGGTCGGGAAGAAAATATGACCTGTGGTGCATGTGTTCCCAAGGATGGTCCATGCCTATCATTGCTTCCAAAATAGGCTCATTAGAGGGAAAAACAGTATCTAGATAGTCAAAAGAGTGGATAGATTCCACTGACCATGCCTATGCATATTCGATATCTGAATCTGCAGATACCAATGGAGTCACGATATGTTTTGTTGTAGCATGTTGTGAATCTAAGTAGGCCACCTCTGCAACAGATAGGGCCACAACTGGTTCTGATTCGGTGGGAAGAATCCATGGAGCCATTGTTGGACAGATCATGAAAATATCAGACGATGAACAATCCTCAAAACCAATAAAATAAACAGGAGAAGGTAGGTCAAAAGTGCCCATTAATGACCCATAGAGCCCTGCTCCTAAAATCTCAGTAGCTGGGTGAGACTGATCAACCAATGTAATTGTTGAATCTGATGAAGTTTGGTTGTTTTTCCGAGCAAACAAAATTTGATCAACTGTGATGATCTTGCCTTTGTGAGGGAACATTAAGACTCAGAAAATGGCCGATGGCACTACTTGCATTGCATACGTCCAGCTCCTACCTAATAACAAATTGTAATCAAGTGGAGCATCCAGCACTTCAACCTCCATAGACACTAACTTACCAGCGAGTTCAACATCAAATGATGGTAAGATTCCATGTGGAAGGAAAGATCTTCCATCAAAGGCAGTAAGCAAGGTGTTCGAGGGGGCTAATTTGGGCGAGCCCAAAGCCTTCCAGCAAGAAATGGACATTATGCATGTAAATGCACCCTCATCTACAACAAATCGTCCAATGGTCTTGGTACCATGAAATACCTTTATTTGGAGAGCAACGTGGTATGGAAACCGGGGTTTGATGTTGGTCATATCAAACTGAGCAAGCATATTGGATGAATATACGTTCCCGATCACTGCGAGAAGTGAAATGCATTGTAATGGAAAACTCTGCAGTACTTCCAAAGTGGACATGGCACAGGGAGTTTGGGATAAATATTCCACAACATTGTAGTTGGGAGCAGCCTGCGCGTTAGGATTGTGCACAGCCCATTTGAAGACACCTTTCGGAATCTTCAACAACAAATTTACTTGTCTGTCGATGTGGTGAGGGGTAGATGATTCAGGAACATCCTTATCTCTTTGCTGCGAGTCCACAGTATAGTTTCTAGCTCGAGTTTGTAAAAGCGCATCTGAATTAACCATATTAATAAACGATTGATCAGCGAATGAGGTATGGGGTGTTCCCCCAACACTAGAGTTGCCAGAAGCTGAACCTTGTCCCTAAGGGAACAGATCTTTTAAGACTGTTGGTTTCTTCTCACATAGTAGCTTCTAGGATTCCTCCATCAAAGGGCATTGATGGGTGACGTGGTACTCTTTGCATAAATTGCAAGGGAACTTCACTTTCTTTTTATCCTTTTTTCCTTCCTCGACATTTTCTGTGTTCTTGGGATTTTGGTGGTTCCCCTCCCCTTTCTTTCCCTTATTTTTGTTGTTGTTGGGCTACTGAGGGCCCTTTTGATTTGTCTGCACTTGTTGTACAGATTCCGTTTGCGAAGGGGGGGTTGAAATTGAATTTGCTTCCGCAATAGACTGTTTGATAGATAAGGCGTGAACCTACTTAGTTAAAGCTTCAAACGCTGCAGAATATACTGAACCCACGATGTCATCAGCATGTGGTCCAGGCTTGAGTTTACCTAGATCTATATCAGATCTCGACGCATCAGGAATAATCTCATATAAGAGCCCAGATTGAGCATATACTAGGTCAAGCTGCTGGGTTCTTAGGATAGCTTCCTCTTTGGAGGACACCCCAAAAGTTGCTACTTCCTTAGAGATGTAAGGAAGGAGTGATTTGAGACACCACTCTAATAATAACTTTGGAGGAATGTCGGATTTAATGATCCTCTTTCTCCTTCGCCACTCCTGAATATGGTCAGATAAGTGATTAGCTTTGTTTTGTCTAAAAGTTGACAGAAGGTCTGTGCCGACATCGTACCGGACAAGAAGTTGAAAGTGGTTCAGAAAAACTATAGCCAGATCCCAAAAGTTATCATAAGCAACTGCAAGTAGTTCAATATACCATTTAGCTGCAACACTATTCAAGGTTCTTTGAAAGAGCCTCAATCTGATGGAATCATCGTTCAACGAATTAGAAGAGCACCAGAGATTCAATGTAGTGACATGGTCACTAGGATCTTCACCAGTCTTACCTTCAAACTTTGGAATGTTAGAAGGTAGCTTGGTTGGGACAGGTGGCCATGCAGGGTGATGCCACACTGGATCATTAGTGAGTTTTGAAAGGTCTGGAAAATTCAGAGTTCCCATTAAAAGGTAAATGAGGTCTTTCCGATGGCACTTGGTTAGTAGGATTTTGGTAGGCAAAACCACCTAAATCCTGACTCGTGTACTGCTGGTTGGGGTTGCCCCCAACCATCGGTTGTGAAATAAACACGTTGCTAAAATTGCTCCAACCAAAAGAGAGAGGGTTACTTCCTTGAGTGTGTGTCCATTGCGGCTGGGTGTTAGCCCCTCTGTAATGTGGGTTAAACGCGTTACCACCTCCTCCACTAAATAGTGAAAATGGGATACTCCCTACAGGTATATGAGATGTATATACATTGGAATGATGTACATTTTGACCTGTGTAGGGGTTAAATCTAGCTGTAGATGTAATGGACAACACAGGCATCGAGCCTACTATAGCTGTGGATAGAGTGGGCATTGAGCCTACACAGAGCATGGAGGGAGCTATGTGCCGTCCAAACCAAGGAAAACATTGACCGAAAGGAGCAGTTTGTGGAATTCCCTGGGATTGTTGCATGAAAGGAGATGAAGTAGACGGTATCGAGGATATCCAAGTGATAGGGATCTGAAAAGGTCCAGCAGTGGCACCAAAAGGGGTAGCTGTTATCGAAGGTTGAGAACTAGACATCCCTATGGTACTAGTGATGAAACTAAAAGAAGGAGTTGAGGTAGATGTAGCTTGAAACGAGGTAGATACCGGCGTGCTTGTGAAAGAATGAGAGAGAGCTCTCGTAACCATGGTTGCAGAAGGAGTTTGGGGAACTCCAGTTTCATCTCCAAAACTAGCCATGTGATAACCAGTGGTAAACCGGTACGCACTATACTCGGGTTGTCCTAGAGAGTCTACAGTTATAAGTAACATATCATTTTGTCCAGTCAGGGGAGGGTTAAAAGGAGTGATAAACTCTCGAGAAGTTAAGTCCTCAACCTCAATAGTATCAAAGACCTGTTGATCCTGAAATATTACCTGTGGTTCTCTAGGTAGTTCAGTTTCGCCCATAAGTTTGTATGAACCACGGGAATCCGTCCTCCGACGTTGCGGTGGCGGTGGATGCTCCAAAATGAGTGGGGGAAGGTTTTTCAACCTCTGAGACCTACGAAGAGGTTGGTCCTCCACAACTATATAAAAATCAAACTAAGTATAAAACCTAGTGGCCAATAAACGACTAGGGAGCAAACGACATACCACTAAAAAATTGTCCTAAGTGATCAAAACTAGGAAAACAAAGCTAATACTCTCAGAAGAAAGTCTGGGATGATGAGGGCCCAGAACAAACTAATAGAGTATTGATGGTCTGTTACACGGCGTCCAATGGATGTCCTCTGGGTGCAAGCGTTTGAATCACAAAACTGCCCTCCAAGGATTATTGCAAAGGGTTACCTTCCGTGTCTGTCCGAGGTGAAGTGGAAATAACCTTCCACTCTACCTATGTAGAGTCCCAGGGTTAAGATACTAAGGGTACCACAAATACGAAAAATACTTGGGGGAACAGTCATTAGCCTAGCCAAGACACATGGGCAGGGTAGCAAAGCCCAAAATCCAAAAGCACTTAAAAGTACTAGTGGACCCCCATACGTAAATCAAATCTGGTTTATTTTTGAAATGAAAGTGAGGGGGTATCCTCAGCAGTTCTAGTCGCACAGGGTCTCGTTCTTAACTCTGGTTTGAGTAGAGCATTCCCAGGATATTTTGATATAGGTGGGTTTACTTAAGAGATTGTCTTACTATGATTATTGAGTAATGAAACCGATTTCGGGTAGTTTAAGGTGATTTACCCCGAAACCCTAGCCTAGGCTAGTTGATGTTGTGTCATACCTAAAAAGAAAAATTTGCTAATTAATTTTATTAAATTTTCTTTATAGAGGCTACTTTTTACTCAAGAAGGGTAGTGAAGTGTGTGGAATGGTTTCGACAGAAAGCAAAGTGTGTACAAATGATGCTTTTAAAACTTCACAAAGACTCTTTTTTCTTTTTGGTTTATGTTTTTCAAAACAATAAATAGGCAATCCTAAGCATAAGCATTTTTTTCAATTTTCAGAGCAAATAGCAAAAATAATCTATCCTACTTTGAAACAGAAAAGGAAAATATTACTACTAAGCTACCAATTTTCAATTTTTGATATTTTCTTCTATTTTGCAAAAGAAAACGAATCTGAAAAAAGGAAACAAGCAAGATCTAAAAGGAGTGTGGGTAAAGATGAAGAACTTAAAGGCTTAAACCAAACAAATCAACAGACTTGACAAAGACTTGACCTACATAGTTGTTCGAATGAATCACTCTAGACTTGGAACGAGATGTAAAAGAAAAGGGGAAAAAGATGCATGCAACAGGAAAAACAAACCAAAAGGCTGCTCCTTAGCATCAAAACCCAAGAAAAACATATGCCAAACAAATAGGGTAGGAAAGCAAACCGAGGTAACTTTACCGCCACACAAACTCAAAGAAAAGCTAATCAGAAGGCTTCAACCAGATCAGACTGACTTGAATAGGAGTCCAGAATGTATCCATACCAACAAACTTTTTAAAAACCACCCTAAAAACTCAAATTGGATTCAAACCTAAAGAAAAGAATCAGTAAAAGTGCGCAGGTATTGCAACAGATAACAAGCATTGAGTGCGCAGGTCTGTATTAATGCAACATGCATCAAGGGAAAAAAGTGCGCTACTGTATCTACCAGATAGTTGCGCACAACTTAAAAAAGGCTTAAAAAAAGAAATAAAGAAAATACACCTAAAACAAGTGCTGAAGCAATTAAAGAAATCTAAAGGGACTTTCAAGAGGTTAAATAAGACTCAAACAAGACAAAAATGTCTCAGCAACAGTCAGAGAAGCAAGGAAAATGCCAAAAGTAGACCCAACAACATGGAAACCAAACCCTAGTGGAAGGCTTAGACCTATAGGAAATATGCGCCACTGTTTGGTATAAATACTGGCGCGTGCAACCGAAAGTGCGCGGCTATGTTTCAAAGAAACTAGTGCACAAGGCAGAAAATGCGCTTCTTTATTCACAGAAAACCAGCACACAAGGACTTAAAGCAATACAAATAGATTTTCTCAGGAAGAATGAAATGAATCAAGAAACAAAAGGAAAACCAAAGTAACCTATAAGAACCTTTCAGAAACCAACAGACTGAAAAACAGAAAGAAAAACTAGACAAGGTCCCCAGAGCAGAAACAACCGGTGCTTCCCAGCAGAGTCACCAGTTCTGTTCTGCAGGAATATACCCTATAGTGGGGGAGATGACACTACCAACTTACATGGGGTTATAGGTAAATACATTCTTCTTTGCACTAATTACTATGAATGAAACAAGATTAGGATTCCAAAAATAGTACCTTTTTAACGATGTCTGGTCCTAACTTTCGCCCAATCTTCCACAGTAATGAACCTGCAAAACAAATCAACCTTCCTCAATGTATCTTGACTGTAATATATATAATGAAATTGAAAGAAATTTAACATAAATCACAATCAGACATTCAATAAAATATACATTTCATTGGGACGAGAAGGGTATTTCCACCTTTTATTGTCAAAGAAATGTAGTTAAGTACAGATACACTTGATCTGTCCAGACACTTCTGTAACCAAGTCATGGGATTCTGCTCCTCATAATGACTTAGAAAATCCTCTAGCGTAACAATAGCTTCCTTGGCCTCTTCCTCATGGCTTCTCCTTATATTTATAGGACAAGGCTAGAAGTTAGATTCATGAGGCAGTTGAATTGGGAGGTTGGAGGAGTTACAGAACCAACCTCAACTAATCCCAATTTGTAACCTTAATATATTTTTTCCATTCATCTTAACATGTGCGCAGGTATCATAACAATAAACCAACGCTTAGTATGCAACTAGTACTCTTTACAACCAGTGCACACATCTTTTGAGGTAAGTGCGCAGGTTCTCTTAAGCAAAACCAACGTTTAGAACGCTAGATGTCAGTGGCAATAGTAGTGCACACATAGTGAAAACTGTAGAAAAAATATGTTTTTTCAGCTGAAGATGTTTGATCTCAGCAATAACTCATCAAGGTCAATCTAGCTCTTCCATCCATAGTGTCCTTTTGTGTGATCAACAGGGTAATGTGATCATGGACGGAGAAGTGCAGATTTGACCTTTAACAATTGGCATTCGCCGAACTAATGTCTGAGTTACCATATGAGAAGGAGGATACTACATCTGTTGAAACTTGGGAAGATGAACATGTATTCCTCATTGCAACTTCATATCCTTGGTATGGAACATTTATCATATATCTCCAAACCCAAAGGATTGACACTCATTTTTCTAGCATTGAACGACGTCGCATAAGGAACCAATCACGAAGATACCTCATCATAGGGGATACTTTGTACCATCGAGGAATAGACATGATCTTAAGACATTGTTTAGTACACGAGGAATCTGAATAAGTTCTGAATGATTGCCACACTGGGGCATGTGGTGGTCACCTTTCTATGTTGGAAACTGCCCAGGAAATCTTGTGTGCAAGATACTTTTGGCCTACAATATTCAAAGATTGCGTTAATTCGGTTAAAAAGTGTCACCCTTTCCAAATCTACACAAGAAAAATGTGCGCACATCCTGCTCCCTTACACCCTGTAGTAACCATGGCTCCTTTTTCCAAATTAACGGGCGATTGATTTTATGACAATCAACCCGCCTTCAACTGATGGCCACCACTATATCATCGTAGTAGTGGACTACTTCACCAAGTAGGCTGAGGCGATTCCTACATTCAATTGCACGGGTAAAACTGCAGCATATTTTCTTTTCAATCACGTGATAGCAAGGTTTGGTGTACCCAAAGAGATCATTACTGATAACGGAAGTCATTTTTGGAATTCCTTCATGGATGAACTTACCAACCAGTTAGGATTGTAGCAGGACTTTTCCTCGCCATATTACCCTCAAGCTAATGGACAGGTCGAATCCATCAACAAGGTTTTGAAAACTATGTTGTAGAGGACAATTGATAAGAACAAAACTAAATGGCACTTAATTTTGTGCTTACCGTACCGGTGCTAAAACTGCAACTGGATTCACTCCTTTCCAACTAGTTTATGGAGAGGAAGTTGTGTTGTCGATTGAATGTGAAATCCCATCATTAAAAATAACCATCGAACTCCTACCTAACACTTCTGTAGAAGAAGAAAGGCTTCTCCATCTTCATTCTCTTGATGAAAATAGAAGAGAATCCTCTCTAAATGTAGAAACACACAAGAAAAGGGTTAAAACACAATATGACAAGTCTACCGATCCCCGAGTCTTTTCTGAAGGAGATCTGGTTTTAGTTTATGACCAAAACCAAGAAAAAATCGGAGAAGGGAAGTTTGTACCAAAATGGTTTGGCCCACTTATAGTCAAAACTGTATTACCCAGAGGAGATTCCAAATTGATCAATTATGATGGGCAACCTATGTCGGAGATCAGAAATGGTCTCTATCTGAAGAAATACTCTGCGTAGGCATTGATGCCTTGCAACCTTTGTTGTATTATGTTGTATTTTTGTATAAACTTTTGTACATTAGTTATTTCGGGTACACACTTATCTTGCTTGATATTGTCACTTTGGAAGATGGCACAAGAAACCTTCACATATTTGGGATATGCGGATGGCACCAACCAAAGTTCTCGGAACATTGCTTCCGCCGCATGGGTGATTTTCACACATTAATGACAAAGTTTTGAGTTCAGGAGGTATTTTTCTCGGATCTACAACCAACAATGTTGCAGAATATAATGCAGTCATTGAGCTTCTTGTCGAGGCTATCACCCTTGGCATCTGATGAATAATAGTAAAACTGGACTCAGAGTTAGTTGTATCTCAGTTAAATGGTCAGTGCCATATTCAAAATCCTACACTATTTAGAAAGTTTCTATGAGTACATCTTTTAGAACGTCAATTTGAGTACATTGAATATGTCCACGTTCTTAGAAGTATGAATAGTCTAGCTGATTCCTTAGCCAACTACGTACTTGACGGGCATCTAAGTCATTAACATCACAAACAAACAAGCAAGCATGTACATTATTCATGGCATTTTAATTGATATATCATTTCAAGACATAAGTAAAAGACGAAATAATCTAGCTTACATCATAACCCAAAAAGTGTGTAACTTTGCGGACACCAAAAGAATAGTGTTAATACTTTTCTCTTTTTGTTTATTTTCTTCAAGATAAAACCCAAAAAATTTCACAAAAACAATGAAAATATTTGGAAAATTCAAAAACATGTGAAATTGTTTCAAAATTTCTTGGTTTGGCATCAAAACTCACCTACAACTGGCAGATCATTGAGTAAAGGTTCACAGCTTCTAGAAATTCATGCTGAACGGTGATGCTTCCTCTCATCCATCGGCTGCACCTACCACGAATATGGTAAAAAATGAGTAGTTTTACTTATGATGCATCGTTCCTCATTTTTTTTAGATATTAAATGCACATTTTGAACTAGTTTCTGACTAAACAGTTGGGTAGTGAAACGTTTTTTGATTACAGGACTTGGAGACTTTGACAGTTCGAACTATTTGATTCAGGTAGTTGGAGATAGACCATGATTCATGGTTATTTATGATTTTGGCATTTTTAACAAGACTCATTATGAAGTACACCGTATTACCCCATTCCTACTTGGCCATTCTACCAAATTGTATAACCTTAGTCACAGGGTATTACTTCACCACTCGTCAACACATAATCCTGCTTCAGATAGCCTACCCATGGAGGGAACATCCATAAGAGTGTGCACAACTAGCTCAACCCTTGTTTGCAATATGATTATTTGCCTTGGCCTGACCCGTGCCCTTGAAGAATAGGTGTACGCCCATGCAACACTCGTTCCCTACCATGTATTATAGCATTCTTTATTCTTTTTCAATATGATAAAATGAAAAAGCATAAAAAAAACACAAAAATCCAAAAAGGGAGAGACTTGAATCATTTCATATTATAATATTGAAGAAAACAACAATAGTAAGACCCTGTCACCCTTGAACATGGAACATAATTTGGTCTCCGCTGTTAGTACACCAAATACATTTTTCCTTAGGAAACTGTACCGGTATTTTGAGCAATTCTCCACTGATTGGTTATCCTTCCCATCACCTATGGAGCTTTCATTAATGCATCTGGCATTGGCAGATTTAATTAAGGGCGGTTACTCAAAGTCCTATGTTTCCAAGTGTCCATTCTGAGTCGTGTTATGTGTTCAAGGGAATTTCAAACTAAGTTGTCCATTCCTCAAATATTCCTGACCAATCATGTCGGCCTTCCTTGTGTCAGTATATAGTGTTGGATCTCGCAGTTCTACCAAATTATATCAGACAATTGATCTTTTTTTTGTATCGGTTGATGTGGGATGCATTAATGCCCTCCTTCTGATGGATCTATTCCTATCGACACCAAATCATCATCTAGTAAATGGATCTAGAAATTCAGGAGTACCTTGGATCTTGCAGTCATTAGTGGTAGGTTTCCTCACAAATGACAGTGGGTATACATCAATGACCCCTGATTGTTTGATTCTACAAGTGTTCGACTTCAGAACATCTATTCACACTTGCTAGTTTGTACTCAGTACCTTAGAGTCCATCATCAGTATCGGTGGGTCTCTTCGCATCTGTTAATGGTATACATCAATGACCGGTAATCAGATGGTGTTTTATTATGCTCGACATCAGCTCATTTATTCGCATGATATAAACTCATACTATCGTCGGTTTGTATTGAATACCTTGGAAAAAACCAGTTGTATCACTCATCGATGCACTGCCCGAGCTGCGCAAGATTAAACTACCATGTCAAAAGTCCGATGAAGACCTTGATCTCGCACTCACTAAAGTGCATGTTTACACTTCTGAAAAATTTACTTTTGACATGGATCCACTATGTATTCTTAGTGGCCATGCTTGTTTATTGTTGAGCATGGGTATGCCCACCTCAGGATGATATTATATATATTTGAGAAATTGCTATGTTTGACTTCTAGGTGTGATCCTAAATCCTACGTCCATGAGCTTATCCTTTCCTCATCCTTCCTTTGGTCGATAAAGAGTATCAGTATAAAACTAATGTAATGTATTTCGGCCCTTAGTTCTGCTTTGGACCTCACACATTAGGGGGGATATATTAACAATCAAATTAACACCCTTAAACAGGTGAGGGTGGAAGCATACTTTTACCATTCGCCCACAACATGAAGACAAAAACAAGTACTAGAGAGAACAATCCTCTATGATATGATCACTACTTCCATAACTGGAAATATTGAGTAAAGAATGAAGGAGCTTAATAGAGACAAAGTTCTGTGATTGACCTGCTCAACAAAATCTCAAATCAAAGCTCTAATAGTTAGATAGTGAGAATAAATGCACAAAAATGCATTAACAGGTACTTAAATATGCTAAGTTGTGAAAAAAGCCTAATAAACTATCGAAAGTGGGTTTTTTAAGAGAAAATAATAAAAAATTATTATCCCACATGGAAAAGAGTAACTTGAAATCCCATTTCCCAATGCTATAAAAGAAAGGAATTTGGGGCATGGTAGGAGGAGGAAAAAGAGGAGCAAAGGCACATTGGAGAGATTATGAAGAAAGGAGAGCTCATCTTCATCAAAGGCAAGGGTGGAGAAAGGATAGTTCATGGCAATGGAGGAGGGATGCACACCAAGATCCATGGTAAATATGTATCTTCTTCCTTGTTTTAATATGAAATGATTCAAGTTTTTTCCATTCAAGGGTTTGAATTTTGCTTATTATGTTTGAGTTGAATCCTCAAATGGCTTTAGATATTAAGAAATTTGTATTAATCATTGCATGTCTGACATAGAAAATCACCACTTCTTAGTAAGATAGCATATTTAGAGTAGACATGTCCCTACTCTATTTCCTATTATCCAAGATCCTATCACAAGTGGAGGTGTTGGAAATCACAATGAAGCTTGAAGCTTCGCCGATCAGCGAAACAGGGGTTGGTATGAGCCAGATCCAGCCATCGATAGCAAGTTTGACTATCCAACTGCAGGATATTAAGAAAGGAAAGGAAGTTCACGAAGATGTATGGTGCAGTCGATGCAAGTCTGAAGGACATCACAAAGATCAGTGTCTTGAATTCCGTGAATATTTACAGTCTAGTGCACCAAATCCGCTCAGTCAAGGAGGAATGCCCTGGTGTCGAATTTTTCAAACAAGGGGACATCGCTCGGAGGAATGTGTGTACTTACAGAAGGTTGTGTCGAAATCGACTAATTTGTTCTATAACTTTTGTCGATCTTTCAATCATGAGGAGAAAGACTATAGAGCATATGATTTGCTCCAAGAAAGGACTGTAGATACTTATTTCATGAAGGGAGACGAGGAACCTCCTGCACAACCGTAGTCGCAGTATAATCCACCGTAGCCATAGTATAATCGACTTCAGTATAACCAGCCACAATTCAATCAACCACAGCCGCAGTATAACCAACCGCAGTATAATTTGCCACAATATAATCAGCCATGAGGTGGATTCAGAGGAGGATATCGCGGGGGTCATGGTAGAGGTTTTGGTTGTGGAGGAACCTTTGGTTGAGGTCGAGAACCGATTACTTGCTATAATTGTGGCCAGATCAAACATTATCAGAGAGATTTCCTGTTTCTGACCTAGCAGTGTACCTATTGTAGCGCAGCTGATCACAAGGTCGAATATTTTCCTCAATTTATCGTGAAGTGGTAGACTAACAATGCACCACAACCACAACCAAATCCAACCCTAAATCAGAACTAGAACCCTAATCCAAATGTGCAGAAGATACGAGCTGAGATAAGAAGTCGACCAGTAAATGTTGCAGTGGTAACTAGAGGAGCAGTGACATGAGAAGATATACTACTACCAAATGTCTGACCTACAACCTGGAATCAAGTTAGATTTGATGTTGAAGTAGAAAAGGAAACCTTTTTGGAAGCATGAGATGCACTGAGAAAGAGTAATACTAAGTTTCCACCTACGGTCCAAAAAGAACATGTCTATGATATGTCGCCGATTTATTATACAACAAATTTGTAGAGATCACCAGGGAAGGTTAGTACCTTGAAATTTTTTCTAGAAAGTTTCTTGACATTAGCAAAGGATCAAGATGCACTGACAGAGATAACTAGCTTCTTGTATCGACAGGAGGAAGGGCGACACGATCATAGAGTAAACCGGTTGCACAGAAAGAAAACCGGAAGAGAAATGAGGATGAATGCCTAGATTGGCGCATATGATGTATATTATATCATATTAGATCTAGGATCAGATGTAAACATACTAACTAAGAAAACATGGGAAATGATGGGGAAACCACAGTTGGTATGGTCCCCTGTACAACTTTGATTGGAAAATCAGAGCAAGGTTACACCAATCGGTTGATTGCCTCATCTATCTGTCGAAATAGAAGGACTGAAGACATACGTAGATTTCGAAGTCATAGAGATAGTCGACAATACAAGCCCATATCATGTGATGTTGGGAATAGACCGGGCAATGGAAAATTAGGCGGTTATCAACTTCAAGAAAATGATGATGTCTTTTGAGAACTGCGACATGAGGGTCATCCCCCTACTTGATCCACTTGAAGGGAAAAGATATGTCGAACCAATGAGAGATGATTTCACAAAAGGATGGGATGAAATCTACAATGTTTCAGAAGATTACATCAATCCCACCGCCGATGGAGAATTTGGGTGGTGAAGTATCCATTTGGCGTCGTTAGACTCTGACGAGGCACTAGAAAATTGGCAGAATCGATTACATGAGGTATCATTCAGAAAGAGTGCACGAATCACCCAGTCGTTGAGATGGGTAACGAGAGAAGTATGTAATCTACCAACATACGAAGGATTACCTAATCTGGAAATATTCATCCATGACTTCGAAGACAAGGTATCAGAACCACAGTGACTGCTGGCGCTAGAAGAAGCATTGAAGGCTACTCCAACAAGATGGTGGGCTACGCACACGTCATCGATAACGAGTTGGAAACTATGTCGACAATTGCTGGAAGTCAGATTTGGGGAGAATGAATGCTACAAAGGGAATAAATATAATGGAAGGGGTGATCCAAGGGATCATCTGGGAATGTGTCAAATCACATGGGGAATGAGGCCGAAGCAGGAGTGGATTCATGCGTTCATCCATACACTAGATGAGGTACTGCAGAGCTGGTACATCACAATAGAACTGTGACGAGAAATGACTATGTGGGAAGAGTTGACCACTAGTTTCAGTCACACATTCAACTTTGCTTATGAGAATCCTTTCATCCACAGTGCACTATAGGAAGTATGCGAAAATGTACTTGAGACAGTTCTGAATGAAATACCAATGGGACTATAGTGGACTGTGACACTAGAAAGGATGATGGAATGTTATAATGTGTTGGGAGGACTTGATGAGGAGGAATATCCTAGAGCCGTCTATGTCCCAGAGTTAGAGGGAAGCCGGGATGTTGAAGCACCAGACATGTCATTCGACAAATTCCAATAGCCATTGAAAATTAAGAAGGTCAATATTGGGTCAGTGGAAAATCCCAAGTTTGCTAGTATTGGAGACTATTGGGATGATTCAACAATTGGAAAGGTCACTAACCTACTGCATGAATTTCAATATTTGTTCCCAACGACGTTTTCTGAAATGAAGGGTATTTCCGGGGACCTGGGAGAGATGAAGATCCCTCTTAAACCTAATGCTAATCCAGTGAAGCAGTAACCGTATAAACTGAATCCCAGATACACGGATTAGGTGAAGGCTGAAATAAACTAGATTTTGGATGCATGGATCATTGAGCCTGTCGAAGAGTTGGAATGGATCATCCCAATGGTCATCCAAGATAAAAAGACCGATGAAATTTGAATTTGTGTCAATATAAGGAAGCTAAACGATGCATGAATTCATTATCCATTCCCAATGCCCTTCATCGATGAAGTACTTGAAGGTGTCAATGCGGCTTCTTTCAGTAACAGTGATGCCGTTTGGTCTCAAGAACGCCCCTGCAATATTTTCAAGGCTAGTCGTCGCTGCGTTCAGATATTTCATTCACACGTTTTTGGCAGTGTATATGGATGACTAGACCATATATGGGCTGGTTAAGGACCACGTTGCGAACCTCAGGATGATGCTGGAAAGGTGTCCACAACATCATATTTCGCTGAAGCTAAAGAAATGCATCTTCTGTGCACCATTTGGTATCCTATTGCGACATATTGTATGTAAGGAAGGTATGTTGGTTGACCCAACAAATATTGCAATCATTGTCGACTTACCAGCATCGACGATAGTAAAGCATTTGAAGGCGACGTTGGGACATATAGGATATTACAGGAAGTTCATAAGGAGATACGCAGCGATTACTGCACCTATAGAGAAGCTGTTGAAGAAGGATGCAAAGTTCGAGTGGAATGACGAGTTCCAAAAGAGCCTCGACATACTGAAGGAAAAGATGGTCGCAACACCAATATTAGTCTTCCCCAACTGGAAGAAATAATTCCATGTCCATGTAGATGCTTCATCAGTAGCGCTGGGGGTGATATTGGCCTAGTCAGGAGAAGGATCTATTGACCATCCGATCGCGTTTGCAAGCTAGAAGTTTTCCACCGCAAAGAAGAATTATACAATGACATAGAGAGAAGGCCTGGAGATGGTATACACACTACAAAAATTCCAACACTATCTGCTTGGAGGACACTTCAAGATGTTTATAGACGAATCAACATTAAAGTACTTAGTCAGCAAGCCTGTGTCGGGGGGAAATATCTGTCGATGGTTACTCCTATTCCAGGAATTTGATTTTGAAATAATTATGAAGCCTGGATGACTGAATGCAGGACCCGATGATCTGTCGAGAATTGAATCAGGAGAAAATCCAAGGAGCATCGATTGAGGCTTGCTTGATGCGTACCTATTTAGGATTGAAATGGTCGATGACCATTATGGACAGATTATTTAGTTCTTGGCTACGGGAAGAGCACCCGAGGAGTTCACTAACAATCATAAGAAGCGGTTAGTTGTCAGGGCCACTGATTTTAACCTAATCACAAGACCCCTATACAAGATGGGTCCAGATGAAGTTCTTCGTTGATGTGTCCTTCCGCATGAACAAGAAAGAGTGTTGGCAGAAGCTCATGATGGGATTGAAGGAGGACATTATGGAGGGCTTGCAACCGCTAGGAATACAATTAGAGATGGTTTCTGGTGGCCCACATTGCATGGTGATGCAATAGATTATGCTAAGAGATGCGACGTATGTCAAAGGACAAGGAACTGGTCGTGAAGGGATGATATGCCACTAGTGCCTCAGTTGACATTACAACCCTTCGAAAAATGGGTAGTATATTTTGTGGGACCCATCAACCCACCAGGAAGAAGAATAGGTACAAGGTACATCATTACTGTGACCGATTACTTAATGAGATAGGCTGAAGCAGCACCGGTGAAGGATTGCATAGCTGCGACAGTAGCAAGGTTTCTCTTCGACAATGTGGTCACCATATTTGGGTGTCCAAAGATATTGATGAGCGATCAAGGCACACATTTCGTCAATCAAACCATCAAATCCATAACTGAGGAATTTCAAATTCAACGTTGAAGGAGTACCCCATATCACCCATAGGAGAATGGCGCATTTGAAGATTTAAACAAGATATTGGAGCATGTGCTCACGAAGGTGTGTAATACAAACCGTGACGACTTAGATTTGAAGATTGCAATGGTGTTATTGGCCTATAGAAAGGAATGAAAAAGGTTGACATGCCATACCCCTTTCAAGTTGGTATACGCACAAGAGGCGATGATGCCGATGGAGTACATTGTCCCTAGTTTGCGCATTGCAACAAAGACCAGAATGGGTGACGAAGGAGCCATTGAAGAGAGATTGGAGAAACTACTACAACTTGAAGAAGATTGATTCATTGTAGGATTTCATCAGTAGGTATAAAAATATCGACAGAAGGCATGGCATGATCGCCACGTAAAGGAAAAGCAATTTCAGCATGGAGACATGGTTCTCCTATATGACAGTAAGTTCGCGAAGCACCCAGGTAAGCTCCATATGAATTGACTTGGTCCATACATAATAAATTTCATTATTGATGGAGGTGTAGTTCAACTGCAAAAGTTATATGGAACACTGTTGATAAATTTAGTGAATGGGAGCCGACTAAATCCCTATCAATATAGCCTGGCGCACATCGACTGAGAAAGCGAACAAGTCGACAAAAAAAAAATAGAACGAAGTTCTGGAGTCCGTCGACAACACTATGACAAGGATCAAATTCATAGGTGTGTCGATGGAATATTGACGAATTTTGAAACGACGATGAGGTTTGGGGCCTGTCGACATCCGGAGAAGTGCGAACTGGTCAAATCGGGAAATAAATGCAGCAGTTCAGATGTGGTGGACGACGATGCAAGTGGATGAAGGCACATTTAATGGACAATGAGTGCTCAGGATTTGGTAAATCGACGGAGGATTTGGAAATAATTGTCCAAGATCGAATTGATGGATGGGAAGCGGGAAATCAAAGCTATAAATGCATGCACAGATGGACAGTTCGATTCATTGTACATTATGAGAGTTGGTGAATAAATTGCAGAACAAAGTTGAGTGAAGAGTGAGTTCATAGAATTACAATGGTGCAACTAATCTCTAGCAATAGCATGTAGGAACAACTTGGGCCAACGACAATTGTCCATGAGCAACTGAAAATTGCATCAGCATGGATAATCAGAAAGAAGAGAAGCGACAGCTGACCGATGGATACTAGAAGAAGACTGAAGACTACCCGCAGCTCGACACGGGCTGCCGCTACAGGAGGAGAAGAGGGCACATTAGGCGCTACAGAGGAAGAAGGGACAACATAAAGAGGAGAGAAACAAGGTCCGATGGTAGAAGACATACCGGGGTATGCGCTGTCGTGGAAGGAAGGGTATCCAGTGATAAGAATCGACAAGAATACAAAATACACTATCTATAAACCAGTGACACCGAAGGGTGTCCACACAATCTTGTGGCTCGCCCTTGAGCCATGTCAGCTGGACATGTTGTATGTGTTCTCGTTTGTCGCTGGACTATTCCTCTGTCACTGTTCTTGCTGTCTGGAGCACACTGTTGTGTACTACTCAAACTGCTATGGTGATCTCTGGCTCGCTGTCATGTACTTCTCAAACTAATACGGTGATCTCTTGCTCATTGTCATGTACTTCTCAAACTGATACGGTGATCTCTAGCTCGCTGTCACGTACTTCTCTAACTGATACGGTGATCTTTCGGCTTTCTATCATGTACTTCTGAAACTCATCCTCCAGTCTCTGGAAACCTGGTACAGACTGAGGAAAATTTGATGAACAACACCGAGGTGCAAAACAGGCCAATTGCTCTGGCACATCTGTTTCTCACTGGGGATCACCCACTATCGGGACCAGGGGGCTGCTGCCCCTATCGTTCTGGTGGTCACAGGGACCACGAAGCTTCGAACTACCACCACATACCTAGACATATTGGATGTGACTTCGTCTCTGCTACACCTGAGTGTCTGCACCACTTCCTTCTCTAGGTGCTCATGCACACTCGTCGTTCGGGCACTCAACGCACCTAGTGTGCTGCCACATGAAATAAAATGGATCATTTCCACAACTTTCTTGGAATTCCTAACTTATCTAGCTTCCCGATGCACTCACAGCATGAATTCCTCTCGTCTGATTGATACCTCATTGCTCCGCTAGCCTCTAGTGCTTGTATTTATGCATTTTCATCATCCAGGACACCTTCCTCATAAATAATTTGCAAATCTATTCACATAAGGCTTCGATCCTGTCATCATGCCATTCTGCCGTCTCCTGGTGAGGTGGATCCACAGCATGCATGTTTAGACTAGACTTCTTATGTGCATAGTAGCGACCATGATTCCACTGGTTGTCATTCATGCCAAAACATGCAAGGCATTAACCTTGGTGCCGTCGGCCATGCTGCCACCTTATGTTACACGTGCTTGACTCCGGTGCCAATCTGGGCCATCTAACGATCATATCTGCTAACGATATGCAATGATTTCTAATTTGACTACGTCGCGACCCTGCAATTGTTGTGGCAAGGCTCCCAAACTGCGATACAAGTGTTCCAACTTGCGCATTCTGTCCCTGCTGGTGCGCCATTCTGTCCCTGCTGGTGCCCTGGGAGATTTGTAGATAGTCTTTCAAGGTTTTGCCTACGACATGTAATTTGTACCCTGGGATATCTGGCAAATGCTCTTTCGAGGTTTTGCTTGGGAGGACATATAATTTGTGCCCTGGGAGATCTGCAGATATTCTTTCGAGGTTTTGCCTATGGCATGTAATTTGTGCCCTGGGATATCTGGCAGATGCTCTTTCGAGGTTTTGTCCTATGGCATGTAATTTGTGCCCTGGGAGATCCGATAGGTTGAGCTGTGTGCTTGTAATCAGTCCTGGGATGCTCTTTCAAGGTTTTTCCATGACCACATGTAATTTGTGCCCTGGGAGATCCGATAGGTTGAGCCTTGTGCTCGTAATCAGTCCTGGGATGCTCTTTCGAGGTTTTGTGGTGACCACATGTAATTTGTGCCATGGGAGATCTGATAGGTTGAGCCTTGTGCTCGTAATCAGTCCTAGGATTCTCTTTCGAGGTTTTGTGGTTGGGTCACATGTAATAAGTCCTGGAGATCTGGACAGGATGAAAAAGGCCTCAGATGCTCTTTAGGGTTCTTGCTAGTCAAGAGACTCTTTTAAGGTTTTGTGACGCACGTAATAAGTCCTGAGATTTCCACAGTATGGCCAGTGATGATGAAGACCTGCAGGTGGTGGGCCTACATCCAGTATGAAAAAGGACTGGCTCTGTAGAACTTCCTATGACGAGTAGAGTCATAGATTGGTTGAGATAGAAGTAGCAGTGACGATGATGATGACGATGCATCGATGACGATGATCCTGAGAAGAAGACTTGTCTAGCAGATTTGTGTCGAGAAATACCTTCCTAGTTAAGAGGGAGTGTTGATGTATATGTAACTTCGGAATGTATTTCATATATATTTATTGTACCCTTATTAGAGATGTGTTATTCCTCTATAAGGAAGTGTCGTCATGTGGATTGACAAGTGTCGCAAGTGTGTGTACTTGCCGATGGGTTATTAGACTACCATGTGTGAGGTCAGCCCTGAAATATATATTATATTGTGGATGTACCTAGCTAGACAAGTCGGCCCCATAAGGTCACTGGGGAAACAGGTTAGTATAAATAGAGATCAAGAGATCTCTATTTAGATCATTCGGAAAGTCATCTCTCTCTCACTCAAGAAAGTGGCGCACTAGTGAGGAGGAGGATCATTTGCTTCTAGGAGACTATCTCAAGTGTATTTTGGTTGTACTTTGGTTGAGCCATTGCTCTCTCTATCTCTGAGGAAGTTGTGGGGTTTTTCACCTTAGGGTTTTCCCCACTGAAACTTTGTGTCTCTTGTCTCTCATGCTTTTGATTCTTGTGATGCTTGTCATGCTTATTGTGATTGTTATGCATTGATATATTGTATATGTTATTCTCTCAGTGAAGATCCTAGAGTATTGTGAATTAATGCTCAAAATTTAACAAAAAGCAGTCATAGGGTGACCTTTGGCCCTCCCTTTGCCCCAAAACGCCTCGATGTGTCCTTTCACTTACCTTTGAGAGGACTATATATTGAGCACATATGGCATATGGACAGGAGGAGAAAGGGGAGCAAGATCACTCTAGTGTATTTTTGCCCTATCTTGAGTCTACACTCATTGATCCTTGTAGTTGTGAACCCTCTATGTTCACCTTCCAAACTCCTATCATAGTTTGAGTTTGCCATTCCATGGAGGATTGAAGTGGTGAAGGCACAAGTGGATTGACCCAGATCTTGGTTCAGATTGGTTGTCGGCAAGAGGTCGTATCACATTGTACTTCTTGTTATTTATTAATAGAAATACTCATATTCTCGTCCATTAATATTTTGAATGTTGTTTATATTACATTGGGTTGCATTTACTTATAATATCATGGACCATTGCTATTGATGATGTTAATGTCGTTTATATATTATATGCACTTGTTGTATATTGGCTGTCAAGACTAATTTGTAGGTTCAAGTGCGCGAGTTGAAAGCTCCAACGGGGATCTACATCAAACGTTTGGATCGAGGTTGGTTATATTCTTCATTATCTTAGCATTGTCATTTATATAGCATAGCACTGAGAATTGAGTTAATTTCTCGTAGTCAGCTGTCTGTTGTGGTCCACCCCAAGCCATAGGAAGTTTTCTCCAACACAGCAGTCGGATGGATGTAGTTTTCTGAAATGTTATATGCATGATCCCATCCTCTTACAACCTCATCCTTGATAGGTTAAACATATCGTCGCCCTTCAGCCAGATCCAATGAAGTGATGATGTGGAGATCCTGATTTTCAAAGGTCATCACCCGCTTCTTGAAATTGATCACTGTCATACTGTTATTAGCCCATCCAATCCCAAACAATGCGGGATAAGAGATTCCACCTTCGACAACCTCAATGACATCAAAATCCGCATAGGTTTTCATTCCCTCAATACCCACAACAAGGCGCGGAACTCTCCCAATTGGTGTGACATTGGATTGATTAGCCAATCAAAACTGTACAGGAGACCAACTTAGCATTGGGCTCCCCATATTTTTCCATGCTTCCTTTGTCAATATGTTAACATCAGATCCTAGATCGAGAATAACTTAATCGACCTCGTAGTCCCCAATCTGGACATTCATGCGCATTTCCTTGCCTGTCTTCTTCCTTTGCAAGGATATCACCGTGGACTCCCTCTGTCCCTGAGTCAATCGACGCAACAGACTCTCGATCTTGGCCAGAGCATCATGATCTCTTGCCAGCGATAAACAACTTTCCAAGAAGTGCTGCAAGGTACAATACTGACGCGATGGTCCTGTTATCACACCATAGTAGCAGGGTTACTATTCTTGTTTAGCAGATATCTGCACATTCCAAATCTTCCATTATTCAGAGCTTGGCTATGATGATTGTATATTTTGAGATCACTCATGATCAGAGCAGTGTATTATTCAGACTTATGTTAGACTGTGTGTCAAGGCTGAGCCTTGAGAGTTCAGATTTGATGACCGATGTGACCCTTTATCCCATACAGTTTTAGTTCAGTGCTTAGAGATGTATTGCAGCAGTGTTTTAGATGATATATGATGATTTCTCTTGTGCTGATGTTGTATGACCTATGGATGTTTTATCATTGACTGTGGATTACTATCTTGTTGATTTAGTCATGCTCACAGCATCTGCTTGGTATATTATTCCTGATGTGGCAAACTGTTTAAAATAAACTATAAAATGGACATTTACTTGCATGTTTAGGTTGTTTGACAAAACTCACTGGTTCACCACCTTACATAGATATGGTCTTTCCTGACATCAGTTGTCTGCTAGTTTAGGCTCCAAATTCACTTGACTCCATCCATACATGACTTTCCTTATTTGACCTTAAACCTTGACCTGTCTTATTTGACTTTCTAGTACTAAGGACTTCCCCATTTTCTACCTCTATGTTTGGACCGCATCCCTGTATGTTTAGTGTCTCGACTCTGAGTTGGTGACAAAAATTACCTTTGGTGAGTTGGATTGTAGGCCTAAATCATTCTGGTCGGTTGTCCCAATGTTTGGCATTGGCTCGAACTCCCCCTAGTCACTTGAGATGTTGTTGGCTAAAATTGAAAGCTCATGTACTATTTATGGAAACTTATAAATTTGCCCATGGAAACTAAAAAGGGTAAGAGCGATGAACTGCTAAAAATACTCCTCAAAGAGTATAAGAAAGGTCCAAAAAGAAATGGTTCTTAAAAGCTATATCTAAACAATTGCTGACCTTATATGTATATGAAAACATGCCCTGGATGCAAGCTGCAACTAGTTGTGCTTATCAGCACACCTGAGATCCGAAGGGTTATGTAGGCCAAAAGGCCATGAAATGAAATTGAATGATCCTAATGAACCTGAATCAACTTGATGTAGACATGATGCCTAAGTTGAATAAGCACTCTCTAAACAACCTATCCATTTGTGAGGCACAACCATTCCCCATGTTATTTTGTCCAGCACAGAGTTTGTAGTTTTCCCCTTCTCCCAATCCAAAGTACTTTTAAGTTGAGTTAGACAAGTCAACCCTTTGACCATGTCCAATGGGTGAATTTGTCATTTAAACTATTGTGCAAGTAATTTCATATAACAAAGGAATATGCTAACTTGATTGATGCCACTGAATGGATGTTATACTTTGAGCTAAGCTGTGAGAATGATTAGAGGAACATGTCTTAGTCTACTGATATGATTTTTCCTTGGTCATATATGGACCTAGTCAAACCTAGTTTGACTATGGTCATTTCTTAGGATCCGTGATGATGTAGGCCACATATGCTTATAGATGATGATCGATGGACCCACATACTCTTAATGATGATGCCATATGATGGATATATGATGCAGATGATGATTGATGCAGTTCAACAATTTTATTTATTACTTCAGATCATCAAATTATACACTGTCCATAAATGGTGGACCCTACCTGGCCCATTAGGGAAAACCATGGTGTATGAGTACACATTCCTAGTGGATTTGGGTCTTCTTGATCCAATGAGACACTTATCTTTCAGTTCCAGGCACTTCTGACAGTGATTGATGCATTTTTACACTTGTTGACTAGATTTGGGGATGATTTCCCAACCTGAGCAGCAGGGGCCATGAGAGGCCAGTTCACCTAGGGCACTGTATGAGGAGGGGTTGGTCCAGCCACTTGTTATTACCATTTACCCCCGCTTCTAGAGAGCGTGGTGGGCTCAGTTGGACAGCGCAGGTGCCATAGGAGGCAGTTTTGGCACTTTCACCGTTACCGAGGCAGTTAAAAAATGGGATAAAGTGGTCATTGAGGAATTCGATTTGGGAAATTGAGGAAAGGTTTTGGCACTTGGTCTTCACAGAGGTCTTCCAGGGTGATCCCACTATCTTCCATCCATTTTTCACCATGTGGGTAGGCACACAGAGATCACAGGAGGTCTTTTATTGCTTGTCTATCACAGATTTTGAGGACAGATTGGGTCATTTATATTATCTTGGACATATTTTATTATTTTATTGTGCCTTGGGGATGAGCTAGTAAGGATTGATGCCTCCTAGCCCCACCATGTGCTCCATATGTCATGTCCTAGTCATTATGAGGTGGGCTTTGGTACTTTTACCCCCTCTAGTGGATGACGTCACCCTCCATGATTATTTTTAGACTATGACGTCATCACTTTATGAGTGATCCATGTGTTATGTTATTATGGTTCATCTTAGCCATTGATTGTATGTTGAGATCTTTTAATCTCAACCACTCATTTGATATAGTAATGTAAAGTGGTATAGGGTTTTGGTCTTTATTATCCTATATAAGGAGGAGACCCCCTATTGTATAACTCACCTTTGGAGCTCTGGAATATTGGAATAGAACACTTCTTTGTGGAGCATATCTCTCTTGTCTTGTGGATTCTCTTGCATCTTGAGTATACAGTATCTCTTCTATGTATCATTGTGGATTTCGGTGCTACAACTAGTTTTCTTGCAGGAAAGTTGAATTGGTGGAGAGGAGGGCCATTTCTTGAGGGTTATTGTTGGAGGGATCCACATAGTCTCTCTTGGGTTGATCTTGGTGAAAGGGAGTATCATTATTGTATCTTTGTGACATAGTTGATGCTTTCTATTACATCTTTTCATCATTTTCATAATCATCTTACTTGGCTTGTTTCACTTGATCTTGTCTTGTAGGAGGATGACGATTTGGCTATCTTGGAGGAGGACGTTTTGGTTGGAGCTCTTGGATCTCACTCTTGAATATACACATAGGAGAATGCTATCAATTTGCAAGGTGGCCATAAGCAATTGAGGTAAGATCTACAAGGTATGTGCCTATTTCCATCCATTCTTCTTCATTGGTCACAAACCCTAATTCATTGAAACCCTCATTTTGGTTTTTCTTAGCTCTACTTAGATCTAGCCTTGCTTTTGAAAAGATATTAAAAACCCACCTCTATAGCATCCACGCCTATTCGGATCTATAGTTTGGTGGTGATTGGGTTAAAATTGACACACTTTTCAAGGCAAAGTAGCCCTCTTGAGGCAAATCACACCCCTTGGGAGAAGCTTGTTTGGTTAGATCTAGCATATGGGTAGGTGAGATCTCACTTGATATGTAATCTACACACTTGATAACCTACCCCTAGTGTGTCACTTCTTTGATTTCTGCCTTGGGGGTATCATTCCTCATTTTGGGGGTTATGCCCACTTGGATCAATTTGGTGATGCACTTAAATGTTAGATCTATGGAGATCTAGCCATTGGATCCCCTTGATTTTCAAGATCCACATAGATCATTGCCTAAACCACTTGGATCTACAATTTGGTGGCCATTGGATTTGTTTTGACACACTTTTCCCACCTTTTATCCCTCCTTGAGCACGGTCGCACTTCCTTGGGTGATTGAGTTTTCCCACTTCAAGGATCTGGGTAGTTGAGATTTCAGTGGATTTGGAAAGAGCATACCTTGAAAACTACGTCTAGAGTATCATTTTGTGATGATCTGCCTTGGGGGTAGCATTCCTTGTTTTAAGGGATTGTGGTCCACTTGGGTCATATCATGAAACCCTAGATCTAGCAAAATCTAACTATCACATCTCAATTAGCCCACTTGATTTGCCTACTAGGTGTCCCAATCTACACTTTGACATATCTTTTGACTCCATTAACCCATCCAACAAGGCACTAGTCCTCCTTAGGTAAGTCACACTCCTTGGGAATTGTGTCAAACCTTAGATCCCATATGTGGGTATTCCTAATTTTAACTTAGATCCATAGATCTACTCACTATATACCCCTTAGTACCAATTTCATCCCTTAAAGTCCACCTTGTGGGTCCCATTTGAGCTATTCACATATCCCAAGGAAGTGGGTCCCACTTGTGTAATACATGGTACTAGATCTTGTCATTTTAGCTTATCATGTGGCCTAAATCATATATTGGTTGAAACACTAATCATCTCTCAAACCACCTTCAACCATACTTTAATTTCTAGGTCCACTCTACCTTGCATTGGTTTCCATAACTTACCATTTACTCATCCCTAGGAACCTTTGCTTGGGTCCAATCATCTTTGATGGGTTATAGGGTCTCCCCCCAGGTCTTGATTTATCTAGATCTAAAGCGAAGAGTGCCTCGACTGACGTGACTCCCACCTTGCATTGGGAACCGTGGCACCTCTTGGGTCACCTCTTTAGTTGTCCATCTCCTCTACCCTCCTGGATGGGATACCACTAGGGACAACTACAAGTTGTGTGATAACAGGTCCTACTTCATAAGTTGAGTCAAAAGCTGGGGGCATGTCATAAACAATTGACTTACCGCGATATTTTTCCATCGCATTATGCGCTTGAAAGAATGCATCACGCTCGACATCAATATCAAACTGTGCCTTCTTCTTCCCAGCCAGCTGGATCAGAGGATGCGAACCATCTTCGCTTGTCGTTGCACCTCCGTGAGTGATAACAACAACAGTAGCATCTTGCGTCCTTGGCTCTACTGAGATCGTTGCTACAGTGGGTCCTTGATTCTGGTTCGGCGGTGGGTTCACAGGTTGATTCACATTCTGGTTGGCGTTCAAATTCAGATGACGGTTCTGGTTCTGCGGCTGATTTTGATTTGGAAACTGGTTCTAATTCTGTAACTGCGGTATATTTCATGCCTGTCATCGCGCAATCCACTGCGGATAGTTTTCAACAGTGTGATCAGTAACAAAACAAAACGTACACTGTGTCGGCAATTGTGGGAAATCTCTTTGGTAGTGTCCCAACACTCCGCAATTATAACATTGGACAGGTCCGCGACCTCGTTCTCCTTCGCGACCAAAGCCTCCACCGCGTCCTCCCTGGAATCCTTCGCCGAATCCCCCTTGCTGCTGATATTTTGCTTGATTGAACTGTTTTTGCATGGGATTCAGTTGCAGCTGAACACACTACCCTGGCTGAACGCATGGTGCTGGCTGAACATACTGTATCTGCTGAACGTACTGTGGCTGTTGTGGAGCCATGTGCATCTGAGTATACTGTGGCATAACCTGTTGTTGTGGTTGTGGCTTCGGTACAAACAACATCTGCGGTTGGGCCACCTATTGGTGCGGTTGCGGTTGTTGTACTGCACGCTGGTTGTCCTTCACATAGAATGCGTCATACGTTCTTTCCTGAAGTAAGCCATATGCGCAGCAATACTTATCTTCATGTCCCACGGACTTGCAGAATGTACAATACAAATTCATCGGCTTTGTGACCATCTTCTGCATATATTGACACTCCTGATGTTGATGCCCATATACTTGACAAATGCGGCACCATGGCATACCTCCGCCACTCTGGTTTCGGCACTCCGAATACCAAATAGTTGCAGAAATCTGGGCAACTATGCTTAGTATGCCCCTCTGCACAACATTGCGTACACCAAGCCTCTTCACGATGTTCTTTACCCTTCTTAAGGTCTTACAACTGTATTTTCAAGTTGGCCATCTGTGTCTGAATATGCGACATGCCAGCTGCGTTCTCACCAATCGACGAAGCTTCTAACCGCATCACAATCTCTAGAGCTTCACTCGCTGTTGTAATGTTTTGTTGCATCAACGGGTCTTAATGTTGTTGTAAGAGCTTCAAAGCTTCATTATTGTCTTAAATATTGTCTTTAAGCGAGTGTCTTAAACTATTGTCTTAAATTATTGTGTTAAATTTAAGACAATAGTTTAAGACAATAATTTAAGACAATAGTTTAAGACACTCACTTAAAGACAATAATTTAAGACAATACACAATTTTTTTTGTCTTAAGTTGAGACAATTTACACAAATATTGTCTTAATACCTATTCTATGTAGCAGTGATAGAATGCAAATATTTATGATAGGGCATGGTGGAATCGAACCACCAACATTCTGCATTATAATACAAATGCTCTACCATTGAGCTAGTACCTTGCAACTCCATGTACAAGAAAAATATTTGTATTTTTTTTAGTTTGTTTAAAACAATGAGCACAATAAGTATGAAATACTCACTATATTTCACTAATTCATATGTAGATATCATAGAGATTGCAATTATTATTTGTGTTCCAATAATTCTTTATCTCATTATATATTTGTCCTAGCAAGCAAAGACCACAACATACATAAATAAATCAATATTTGTGCATGTATGAGTGGCCGAAATGTGATTGTAATGATTGTAATCAAATCCATTTTTATTCTTGTTACCCAGCATAGAATGAAGATTGATAATGATCTCGAACTAACAACGCTGCCTACTAGAACTTATAGATGATAATGGCGAGAAGATGTTAGCTTTGCTAAATACAAAATACAAATTTACAGAAGAGTTTATTACACAAAGCTAATTCATAAATAAATCAATATTTGTGCATGTATGCGTGGCCGAAATGTGATTGTAATCAAATCCATTTTTGTTTTTGTTACCCAGCATAGAATGAATATTGATAATGATCTCGAACTAACAAGGCTGCCTACTAGAACTTACAGATGATAATGGCGAGAAGATGTTAGCTTTGCTAAATACAAAATACAAATTTACAGGGGAGTTTATTACACAAAGCTAATTTTGTGGGCTGGATATCTTGGAAAGGGGGATAGACAAAACCACTGGAGATGCTTCTATGGAATTGACGGATTGAAGCCCACGCAAAGGTGGAAGTAGTTGGATATCCAGATACAGTAGATCCATTTTCCTTTTACCTAGTGCCAGGCACATATTCAATTCCAAATCAAGTTGCTGGCAATCAAAATTGCCTCTCCTTCCATTTTGATTGCCAGCATCAGCAACGAGAGAAGGGGAGGCCATTGATCGAGCAAAAGGAGTAGTTTTTCCGATTGGCATTGATCTAGCAGAGACAAAAGCAGAGTAATATACAGAGTAAAAAAATTTCCCCGGTTCGATCTATCTTGTCCTCTTATTTGTCAGGCTGCATTGTTATACGACTTATTCTATCTCATCCTTGTCAGTTTTCATTGAGCATACCTGCAGTGATTTGGTAAGGCTTATTCTATTTTGTCTCGTCTCTGCAGAAGATAGGTTGGAATTTCTTGATGTCTCATTCTATCAGTTCTTGTTATTTCTCATTATTGCATTAGTATCTTGTCTCTGCATAAGATTTGTTGGCCTTTGTTTTGTTTTTCAAAGCTTATTTATTGGCTGATTGGAATGCATAAAATGGTTTCTGGGCAGGATGTAATCGATAAGAAGGTAGATACAGTCATGCTTGGCCTCTTTTTACTGAACGCCTTGTCAGATCTCTAGAAACCCTCATGTCTGGCTGGTCTATATTTAGCTTGTTGAATGAGCATTGTCTTTCACATAAACAAAATACATCCATGAATGCAAACAGTTGGAAGTGGTGCCTCCCCTTCACAGGACAACAGATTGGATTTCTTTAAGAAGACTACTCTCGCTGATATAGAATTGCACGGAACAACTATGAAATGTGGCACATACTTGCTTGCTTCACAAACGAGAAATGAGCTAACCACTTTTCTGGTTTTCTGGGATTAACTATTGATAACTTGCTCAACTCATCTTCTAGGTTCCTTACTTGCTTCTCAAAGGAGAAATGAGGTAACCGCTTTTCTGGGATTAACTATTGATAACTTGTTCAACTCATCTTCTAAGTACCACCAATCAGTAGCACAGTGACTATTGATTTTCATAATAAGGGAATCTGAACATGCAGAAAAGGGAGAGTTTTTTCCTTTGTGTTGATTTCAATTTAATGAGGGGCCTGTTACTTGTACATGATTCAAATTGAAAGTATGCTTTGGAATTTATAACATGTTGTTCTTGAAGAACCAACATCAATCATTGTACATAAACAAAAGTGATTAATAACAAAAGTAGAAGCTATAGTCCATAAGAAGTTTGAACTGCTTATATAAAACCCTTTGTCTATTCTTTCGTCTTAAAGGGCATTGCACCGAGGTCAGTAAAACAAGGGGTTAATTGGTTTTTTCCTATGCCAAAAAGCTACTATGCCCCTTCGCATATCTATATGCTCTGCTAAAAAAGAAATTCATACCAACCAACTTGCAGAAATGCAGTAATATGAAATGCCAGAAACGTGCAGAACGGTTTGCCTGACATGTGTTAAATTCTTCTTTTTTATGAACAGAGTTTGCAGGACATGTATTAAGTCCCTTTGATGACTTAAAAACTATTTGAACTTTTAAAACTATGTGAAGTTTGCATGACTGTCCCATACCAACCAGTAACCGTACTTCACCATCTCCAGTACTGATCCGTCCACCTTCCTAGATCTCTTTCTTTGCTTCCCCATGGCTGAAGACCCAATTTTCCCCATGGATGAAAACCCAATGACCAGCAAAGCCCAAATCACCACGCTTATTATATCCAGGATCCCCCATCTTTACCTCTGTCAAAATCAGATCCTATATAAGTTTCAACTCAAGGGCAAATCAGACTTATTAACGGCTATCAACAACTGGCAGCATCGGTCACTTTTTGAAGAATCAAATTTTAGTGAGACTGTAACATTAAACAGGTTAATTTAGACCAAGATCAATATTTTTAAGGGTGATTTAGTTGGGAAGAGCATTAAAAAAATCTAATCATGTCAAATATTGGTGTAGTCTAGGCGAGGTGCCATTCCTAGAAATGACTTAAATACCTTTAAATTATGGTTTTTAGTTATTCTCACAAACAAATAAAAAATCCAAGGATGATATAGTTAAGAGGAGCAATAAAAAAATCTAATCATGTTAAATATTGATGTAATCTAAACCAGGTACGATCCCCAAAAATAACTTAAATACCTCTAAATTATGGTTTTTAGTTATTCTCACAAACAAACAAAAAATCCAAATTTCACCTCCTGAATTTACCTTAATTCAATCCAATATAAATATCTAATCCTTGTAACATTGTTTTTCTTTTTCTACATAAACCAACCACGTTCATTACAACGTGCAGAATCCCATCCTTATGTCGTAGTCAAAACCAGACAATAGCCCAGTTCAATGCAATATAAGTTTCAACCGAAAATATAACAAAGTTATGACAGTTTAACTGCTGGAAACAAAGGCATGGGGCAGCTATTTTAAGAATCAAACGCCATTGCAATTAAAGCAACAATACACCTGTATCTTTCACCAACTTAATTTACTTTCTGTCTCTAATACAATCACCCAAACCAACCAATATTTTTTTTCTTATTCACCCAAACCAACTAATATTTTTTTTCTTATTCCTCTTGAATCACATTGGAGATTCCAGCTATTTTTAAAAGAAACAAATCAGAGTGGGACTACAACGCACAGCATTCACAGCTCCAATTTTATTGAATATAAACCAACAAATTTTTTGACAGCCCTAACTTTCATACACTTAATTTGAAAACTCCACATAAAATGTAAATATAAACCAACAAATTTTTTGACAGCCCTAACTTTCATACACTTAATTTGAAAACTCCACATAAAATGCATACAAGAATGACTGAGAACCAAACCTGACTGGAGGCAGTTGCTGTAAAATTCTCTCCGATTTCCTTTGGGGTAAGCCTGCAATTTTTTTATCAATTAATGCCCAGTCTTCTTTCATGCCTGCAATTTTTTAATCAATTGATGCCCAGTCTCCCTCCGATCTGTGGAGACCTCCATTTTTTTTATCTCCTGGCCAAGTGGCCACCAGAAGTTTGAGAAAATTAAAAGCATATATTAAAGACTGAACTAAATTAGTTGATATGTGAACACATGTAATTACGCCGGCGTTAATATCTTAGATTTTTTGTGAAATGGACTAAGATCTATAGATTCTCTAGATTCAAGGTAACACAGGACACATGTGCGATCAAGATCGCTTCAATGGTAGTTTTTTTAGTTAACCATAATAAACTGTTTAAGGATAATGAATGGTCGTAGTTAGCTAGCTAATCAACAAGTCCTTCAAAGGATATGTGATACGTTAAGTTCATGCGGAAATTTCTCATGAAAGTTTGGTATAAGGATTGTATAGTTTAAATGTTCCTGAAAACTGCTCCGTAATCTTCAAATTCCCATTGAAGATGATAGTTAAATACATATATCTATATTTACTCATAGAATTGTAAATTGCATTAAAGTAGAATTGTTTAATATATTTACACTCTGTAAATTATATAGAATTAAGGAATTGGAGACGCGTCCATATGTTTATTCACATAACCCTAAATTGTATAAACTTGGAATTGTACTCATATGTATACACTTTTTAATTTATATGGTTGGAAAACACCTTTATTGTAATTGTATATATACACTTTTTAATTTATATGGTTGAAAACACCTTCATTGCAATTGTATATATACACTTTTTAATTTATTTGGTTGGAAAATACCTTCATTGTAGTTGTATATAGCATGATGAAAGTGAACGAATTTTTATGCATTATATATTAAATTGTAATATAAATTTACACATCTAATAACTAATTATATTAAAGTTAATTGAATATTTTAATTTGCTTAATTATATTTTAAATAGTAAAATATAATTAGTCAAATTTTAATTTGGAAATTGAAATCATTATTCATATTTTTTATTTAAATATTTAAACCATTATTTATTTTTATTTAAATATTAAAATATAGTTAAATTAATATTGAGATACAATTTCATAAAGTTTAAAGTTAATTGAATATTTTAATTTTTTTAATTATATTTAAAATATTAAAATATAATTAGATAAATTTTAATTTGGAAATTGAAATCATTATTCATATTTTTTATTTAAATATTAAAATATAATTAAACTAATATTAAAATACAATTTCATAAAGTTTAAAGTTAATTGAATATTTTATAGAATTTTGTTATTTAAATATTAAATATAATTAGACACAATTTCATAAAGTTTGAAGTTAAGTGAATATTTTATAGAATTGGAAAAATTACAATATAAAAATATATACTTTAAATTCAAAATAAAAATAAAATAAAATTTGAAGTTAATTGAATATTTTATAGAATTGGAAAAATAAAAAGCAATACTTTAAATTCAAAGTAATAAAAAATAAAAATATCTTTTATTTTGTCATATATATATATATATATATATAAAATAATGATGAAGAAGAATATATAGATTAGTAATTAACATAGTATAATTTGAGTAAGTTTGAATAGATATAATAGTTAATAACATGATAACTTATAAAATTTATAATTTTTTAATTTTTATGTTATTTGAATTTAAAGAAAATAAACATGAGTATGATTATATACTCATTATACATGTTTCTTTGATTAATTCTAACATTTTAATCTTAAATACATTATGTTTGGTTAGTAAATATAAATTCTACAAAATAATTTTGCAATGATTTATAACTAAAATAGCTTATAATTAATAGATGATATTAAAGTAATATTAATATATAATTTTAATATTGTTATAAATGTGAATATGGATATGATTTGGTGAAAGTTTTGAAAGTTAATTTTATACACTAGAATATATTATATTGATATGTCACATATAACATAAATAATAATGATAATCAAGCCAGTAGGACCAACACCCATAATCCCTCCCAAATCAACACCCATAATCCCTCCCAAATCATCTGGCAGAACAATTCAACTCAACTCTATCAGGTAAAGGGAAAAATCCTCCTCTCGGGACCATCATCCTCGCAGGAGCATGCTACTACAAGTTACCATCCATATGGTGTTGCTTCTAAGAGAAGGTGTAAGTAACAAACATTCGGGTTGCATTGTGGCATTCATCAAGGGTTATGTTGCAATGCGACAATTCCCAATATGTAACACATATACCGACACAACCCAAGATGCGACATATTCACAATGTGGAATTCGACGTTCATTAAGGTTTATGTTGCATTGTGGCATTCATCAAGGGTTATGTCCCATTGCGACGATGCCCAAGATGTGAAATTTGACATTCATGAGGGTTTATGTTGCATTGTGATGTTTATCCAAGGTTGTGTATTCTATCATTTATAGTATTCTATCATTGAATAGTATTTCATAGTGTGTTTGTTTTTACATTTGTTAAGAAATAAAAGTATTAATTTCAAAAAATTTCATCCTTTTTATCAAATGGATGTCGTCCAAATTATATTTTACACCTTATAAAAAACTCTTTTATGATTAAAAATAATAATTCATCAAAGGAGTGATTTACAAAATGTGATATTATGTGTTGCGTTGCATAGTATTGATATTTATAATATGTATACACTTTTACCAATTCATATATGTGTTGCGTTGCATAATATTTATATCCATAATATGTTTATACACTTTTATATGTATACACTTTTACCAATTCAATTATGTATACACTTTTACCAATTCAAGCATAATATTGATATTCATAATATGTTTATACACTTTTACCAATTCAATTATGTGTTGCGTCGCATAGTATTGATATTCATAATATGTTTATACACTTTTACCAATTCAAGCATAATATTGATATTCATAATATGTATACACTTTTACCAATTCAATTATGTGTTGCATCGCATAATATTGATATTCATAATATGTTTATACACTTTTACCAATTCAATTAAGTGTTGCGTCGCATAATATTGATAAATTCATAATATGTTTATACACTTTTACCAATTCAATTATGTGTTGCGTTGCATAATATTGATATTCATAATATGTTGAAAAAATGAAAGTTCTAATGCATTGATCAAAATAAAAGTTTAATTAGTTAATAATATATAAACTAATAATAAAAAAGTCCATTTTTATAATTAATTAAAAAAAGTCCATTTTTATAATTAATTTAAATATCATTATAGATGCAATGTGAAATTTGACCTTCATCAAGGGTTACATTGCATTGTGGCCTTTATAAGGGGTTATGTCGCATTGCGACAATGCTCATGATGTGAAATTTGATGCCAACAATGACACATTAATGATGTGACATTCAAAATTCATCGAGCGCTATCTCACATTGTGATGTATATCAAGTGTTGTGTTGCATTGTGGCATTCAACAAGGGTTATGTTGCATTGTGACATTGAACAAGGGTTAGATGTGACATATTCACAATGTGAAATTTGGTGTTCATCAAGGTCTATGTTGTATTGTGATGTTTATCAAGGCTTACATTGCATTGTGGTGTTCATCAAGGGTTATGTCGCATTGCGACAATGCTTAATATGTGACACATATGGCAACACAACCCAAGATGGGACATATTCACAATGTGAATTTGGTGTTCATCAAGGTTTATGTCACATTGTGATATTTATCAAGGGTTACGTTGCATTGTGGCATTCATCACGGGTTACGTCGCATTATGAGAATGCTCGATATGTGACACATATGTCGACACAACCCAAGATGCGACATATTCACAATGTGAAATTTGACGTTCATTAAGGTTTGTGTCGCATTGTGATGCTTATCAAGGCTTATGTTGCATTGTGGCATTCATCAAGGGTTATGTCGCATTGCGACAATGCCCAAGATGTGAAATTTGACTTTCATGAAGGTTTATGTCGCATTGTGATATTTATCAAGGGTTGCGTTGCATTGTGACATTCATCAAGGGTTATGTCGCATTACGAAAATGCTCAATATGTGACGCATATGGCGACACAACCCAAGATGTGACATATTCAATATGTGAAATTTGGTGTTCATTAATGTTTTTGTCGTATTGTGATGCTTACCAATGCTTATGTTCCATTGTGGCATTCATCAAGGGTTATGTCGCATTGCGACAATGCCCAAAATGTGAAATTTGACGTTCATCAAGGTTTATGTCTTATTGTGGTGTTTATCAAGGGTTATGTTGCATTGTGGCGTTCATCAAGGGTTATGTTGCATTGTGACAATGCCCAATATGTGACACATATGCCGACACAACCCAAGATGCCACATATTCCCAATGTGAAATTTGACAGTCATTAAGGTTTGCATTGTGGCGTTCATCAAGAGTTATGTCGCATTGCAACAATGCCCAAGATGTGAAATTTGACGTTCATCAAGATTTGTGTCGCATTGTGATGTTTATCAAGGCTTACGTTGCATTGTGGCATTCATCAAGGGTTAGATGCGACATATTCACAATATGAAATTTGATGTTCATCAAGGCCCGTGTTGGATTGCAACATTCCTTCATGGTCATGTTTCATTATGGTTATGTTACGTAATATCATATTGTGACATTCATCAAAGTATTATCATTATATTTAAAAATGATATTATTATTTAATTAATTATTGAATTACAATTAATTAAGTAATTCTTATATTTTTTTTTATGTTTTTATCATTTATTAATAATATTTATTAAAATATAATTAAATAATATCTTTTATAATATATTATTATATTACAAATAATTAAATTATTTTATTTTATTAAAAATTATTAACGTGTCCAATATATCATAATGTTAATAAATATCTCCAAAATATATCGGAATATTACACATATCTCCAATATTAATAAATTGATAATGTTAATTAATTATAATATAATAATTAATTATTTAAATAACAAATAATTATATAATATATTATTAATTATATAATTATTTAATATTATTATTAAATAAATAACAATATTTATTAACTAACTAAATAAATAATATTATCATTCACTAAATTATTTTGTTAAATTACTTATTATAAAACAGTAGTAGTGTTTAATTAAACAGTATTATTAATCAAACAATTAAAATATGGATTTCATTAAAATCATTAAATAATAATTAATTAACTAATTAACTAATATTATTATTAACTAAATAATTATAATATGAATTAAATTATTTTATAATTATTATGTTTAATTAATTATTATAAAATAATAATATTGTTTAATTAAACAATGTTATTAATCAAACAATTAAATTATGTATTTCATTAATATTATTAAACAATATTATGCTATTAATATTTAGGAGATATGTGTATGCGCACAATCATTACTAGCAACAATTAATGTGTTCGAATACGCATAGACATAAATGAGACACATACTATTAATTTACTAGTTTACTAGGGTATAATATCTTGAGAGAGGGATCGAGCAGAATATTCTCCAGTTTAATTTAATTGGAGATTCCATGGTTCAAACTTCAAACAACTTGTTATTTGAAATAAACCCATCTATGCTTGGACAATATAGAACAAGAAATGGAAGAGTTTAATTTAACAGACAAAAATGGTGATTCCATGATCCAAACAAATTGGTCTTTGGAATAAATCCCATCTATGCTTGGAATTAATGTTATGTCCAATCCATCTGCTGCAGACATCAACTAATAAAAAATTACAATTGTAAGAACAGAAATACTATGCGGAAAAAGAAGCAACGATGGAAAGTGTATCAGGTCCACGCCAATGGAGGCCTATAAACTCAAATTCCATGAAACCATAGTGGCAGCATTTAGGCTTAATGGAAGTCCTCATTCTCTGAAATTGGTTCTAAGGGAAAACAAAACCAACCTTGTGAAATCAGATCTGAAGGCCACAGAAGAGATTTGCTTATAGATTCATTGATAATTTTAAGCAGAATATGCAGAGGAGACCCCAGACGAGAGAATGGGAATCCTTCATAAAGATCATGTCTGAGAATCCTGGTACAGTTGCAGACTGACAATCCAGAACTTCAGCTTGGCACTGAAGAGAAAGCAATGGATGCCATAGTTAAAACTTAAGATGAACTCTGATTTATGGAATGAACTAACAGTCCACCGCAGCACATATGGCACCATTCTTAACAAGAGGAAAATCAGGTCCTCTAGCCCATTCATGCAACTTAGTATCATATACATAGGATTTATACCTATACATGCATGCTTGAGGTAACAATTTTCGTTTTCCCTGGACATGTCGACGCTACTTGAATTCAAGATTATGGCTCTCTAATTATGCATGCTCACGGTTCGTGGTGCCGAGAGGGCTCACGTTAGAAGATAGGTCCTATATGTGTAACTTTCTTGGATGGTCGAACGACTAAGTAAATTATCCCCGCTACATATAGAGCCATGACCGGGAATAGCAGTATTGCTATAAATACTGAAGCTATCTTAGGAAGAGTGCTATGGACCAACCATTTTCCAAATCTTGTGTTCATGTAGTAGAGGTTGATCATTATCATAGAGCATCCAATCAACCGGGCATCAATTGTCATCTACAACAAGATAAAAGGCCATAGACGTTTATGATAAATAATTGAAGCTGTCAAAGTAAAATTAAGAAAAACAAAAACTTTCTTCTCTGAACTGGAAGCCGTTGCTTACTCCAATTGAGTTCTTGTGAGGGCCCATCTTTATCTTACTATTCGTACACTTCAACAGCGGAATTAAAGCAAAGGGCAATTGAAATGCTAATATCATCTGCAAGAAAATAATGCGATAAGCAAAGGAATTTAGATAGGAGATTGTAGAGACGCCACCTTCGAAATATTTTATATAAATCAACACCAACCCTTCTTTCAAGCCTCTAGCACACCTCTCGCTTCTTTTTAGCAAATCATCGATGCAACCTCCAACTTGCAAAATATAAACACAGGTACCCATTGTAACACAAGAGAATTTCAACACATTGTCCATCCTTAAATGAGATGGAATAGGGGGAGGCTTAATCCTGCTCTACGAATCATTCCTGGTATCATATCTCCAGAAAGACAACTCAACTGCATGGCTGGATAGCATATAAATATATGATCCCATCACTGCACAAGCAATCACACTACCCCGGTATAGTTGGATCCGCACTAAACCAAATCCATTTCCAACGCAAGCAACCCTTCTTGTCCCAGTGAATCCAATCTCAATCCAGAAGCCCGGCAGCGCCCCCTCGTTCGGGTCCATACGCATATTTGGTAGGATAAATTGCAAATGCATATCGAAGAACCATCAAACTTATAAGGGGCATAAGCATTTGAAGCTCCACTTCCAATAGCTGATCATTAAATTGCAGATAAAGATCCAGAGCTAGATAAGGCCATTTACTTACTGAGACTCGTCTATTGATCGAATTGGTTGTGGAACCAACTGATACCGATCCATTGAAGTTTTAATGTTTCCCATGTTAATCACCACCACCTAGGCAATCTCACTCACAACCTCTGCGCTAAGAAAAAGCTTCATGCAAAACCTCAAATCGCTTTACCTCCAAATTTTTTTTTGGAACTTTCAAAAACTAAATAAATAAAAGCAATTTTGACACTAATTTTGTCTTAACAACAATCCTAAAAGATTTAAAAGCAATTCAAAATAGATATTTAAGACAATAAGTTAATTTTGTCTTCGAAAATTGTCTTAAACCAACCAACCATGTAGTAGTGAGAATTTGAATGGGTTGTTTGGAGCCCTGCGTGCCAAGATTGCTTCATCTAGTTTTGCAACCGACCAAAAAGGCTTAATCGACACAGACCCAAATTATGGCCTGGCGCAGTGCAGAATTGATAAAACTCCCTCCGGTTGCCTCAAATGTATAACAGTAGCAGAGAAGCAAATTCGCAACTGCTCCTCCGTAATATGTGGCAGTGATATTTATAATGGATGTTTCTTGCGATAAGAGAGTAACAATTTCTATGTCAAAGTCATATTGGCTAGGGTAAGAGACAGTATTACAATGAATATAGATAGGTTACAAATTAGGTATTATGAACAAGTTAAGTGTAATTTGGACAATATACTTGTCTAATCCTTTTTCAATTTAAAAAAAGTATAAATAGTAATCCACTCCAAATTCTAAAATATAAACACCTATCAATATAAATATCACTTAACTTACCTTAATAAATTAGTAAAATAAGTCTCCTATTGAAACTAAAATAAGTAGCAACTACCAACCTGAATGAATACCTATACCTGTACTGTACCACTCGCTTCCTTAATCGCTTAGGGGTGAAACAGCTAATCAATTTACTTATATTCGCTGCCCAACTGAGCTTATATTTTCGCTTCCCATTTACTTATACATATTAATTTCCATAAAAGCATAAGTTAGATCAGCAAGAAAATCCGCATGGGAAGGGTATCACCCTGTAAACATGGCAAGCAAGCAAGGGAGGCATGAAATCTGGACACATATCAGGAGGGAGCTAGATTCCTGAGCCTGCTGGGGGAGGCAATGCCCAAGATGTAATTACATATATAATGCTATCTATGACCTGTTTCCTTTGCGTAGGGATTTTTAACGCCTTTAGGGTAGAAATTGTCTGTCTGCACTTTGATTCACGTCCTTCTTCCCCGATCAATCCATGAATATTCTGATGTTGAGTCATTCATGCATTTTCTATTTTCTGCTATATAAAGCTTAAGGCTATTTATAGTTTTAAATTCCACTTCAGGTTGAAGAAGGTGGAATTGATAGCGCTTGCTGACAGTGCAACATAAACCAAGAATAGATTTACCAAAATATTAATGTGTTTCCATTAATAACCTCATACTAATACATTGAGGATGTGAGATTGAATTTCCACTAATATGAATATCAATAATCCAAAATGGACATGTAATCTTGGCCACAATACAGACCCTGCAACTCTTTGATTTATAAATAGTGGACCGCAATCGTCTGCGTCAAAACAAACTAAACCATTTTGTGGACTCGCCATCAAAACAGATTCTTTTCATTCTTGTCGCCTTTCCAACGTTTTCTCTCTCACACATATATATATATGTATGTCAGATCAAAACTTGGACATAGATATTCAAAGCGTTTGTGTGAAACTCTTTGAATTAGTTCTTCCTGATAAGGCAGAGAATCCATCTTTTGATTTATCAATGAGGAATTTTTGTTCTAGATAACGATGTGCCATTACAGTTAACATAGTACAGTATCTTCCCTCTTAGTAGCCATAGAATGATGATCGTGACTGGGATCGACGAACCGTAGACTCTGCTGGATTCAGGATAGTGCTATTCAAGCGTTTGTGTAAAAACTCTTTGAATTAGTTCTTCCCGAGAGAAGGCAGACAAACCATGGCAAATAGAAAAATTCTTTTATACTTCTGGTATTGCTATTATCAATCATGGGTTCAGCTCTGGGCGCTGAAAGGAAAGAAGATAGAGCTTGCGTTTCTATGTGCAGAGTGCTGTTGATAGATAATAGTTTATGTAACTTTGAATATAATCCTATTCAGAGCTTCATAATCACTCGGATTCAGACATTTATTAAATTATAATTGGGTTGATCAAGCTTAGGAATGATCTAGCTTTTAACTGTTCGAAGTATGATGATAAACGTATGTTACTAGAAACGAGAACGGTATGAGAAACACAATTTAGAGGTTCCTCATATAATAAATTAGGAGAGAGAAAAAATCTCTTAAAGATCTAAAAGATTATCAAGTACATTTAACTCTTAACATATTTTTCATAGAAAATTCTAGAGACATGAAAAACTCCCTAAAATTTCAAGGAAATCTTTTCCTTTCTTATCATAACATTGCTCAATAAAAATGAATAATTGGTCTCAAGTCAAAATTATACCTAAGAATATTTAAACAACTATTTAAATTGTTAAATACATTTACAAGCCTTAAAAACATCTAAACAAAGAAGCATTTGAATTGTTAACATATTTTTCATAAGAAAATATTTAGAGACTTGGAAAAATCCGTAAAATCTCATTGAAAACTTTTCCTTTCTTATCATAATATCACTCAATAAAAATCAAGAACTAGACTTGGAAAAATCCCTAAAATCCCATTGGAAACTTTTCCTTTCTTATAATAATAAGACTCAATAAAAATAAAAAATTGTTCTTAAACCAAACTTATACCTAGAAACATATAAATGAAGACTCCTTAAATGGTTAAAATTGCAAAAAAAAACATGTAATAATACCACTCAATAAAAATAAAAAAAATGTTTTTAAACCAAACTTACACCTAGAAACATGTAAGTGAGGACTCCATAAATTGTTAAAATTGTAACTAAAAAATGTGTAAAGGAGAAGCATTTGAATTGTTAAATTTGCAATGGCCTTGTTTAAATCAAAATCATGCCTCAAAATTCCAGAAACAATGAAAGAAACTCTTGATTTTATATTACATATGGGTTGGTGCAAGGTAATGATACCCACTTATTACACGTTAGTTGCAATGGCATGCTAGAAAAACAAAAATCTTATCATTAAAATGAATTATTAGAGGTACCTACCAAAGTTTTCATAAATAGGTGTAAAAAGATGAAACTTAGAAAAACGGATCACCTTCCGGAATATATAACTTTTATTTATGGAAAAGTGGTATAACCACACCAAAATGTCATTATTTTAAGATTGGTGTTAGCACCCAAAATGTACCTCAGGTTATAAAAAGGACATTTCAAGGTAACCACAAAACCAACTTTAGGAAAGAGAGATGGCTTCTTTCTTTTTAGAGAGGGATCTCTCACTGATTGTTTAACGAGGCCAGATATATGAATGAAAATTAAGATCAGAGTGTTGTTTGGTTGAAACAATGTATGCATTCATTGGGAAATGGAGTCAAAATAACAAATATATCAAATTGCAGTGCTATGGCATGGAGATTTATAACAAAGGCAAGGTAGTTATTCATTTACAGTCAAAATGAAGTTTTCTGGTGATAAAGAAGAAATGAAGAACAGTCCACTAACATGGGTATCTAACAAGGATGAATCCAATGCTAACTTTAGTAGAAAATATTTTGTGAATATCTGAAACCAATAGACAGAGCATACATGTATGAATTCTGCACTATCAAAAACTTATTTCAGACATGAAAAAGATAACAAAATGGAATAGATAAAAAGGAACACATTTACATGAGGAAATAAGATACAGACCGTAAAGTAAATAATACAGGAATCTCTGCAAAATGCCAGCCTCGAATCTGTAATTTTTTATTAAAGATAGATCTCAAATACAAAACTCAAGTTCTCACGGGTTCCAACCATTTTTCCTCTCTATTACTTATGAATATATAGGAGATGATAACCTCAACCTTTCAGCTTGAAATATTCTAACCTAACCTCCAAAACAAAAAGTTGTTACACAAGTGATGACACCTATACAGAGAGGTCCATCATCCTTGAGAATCAGTTACAACAGAAACAACAAGAGCTGACAAGTAGGCTTAACTTCCTTTTACATGTGTTAATGAATATTTACTGACTAGTAACAGACCCTAGTAAAAAAACAAAAACCTAAGTAACTAATTCTTCATACTGCAAATCTCCATGATCTTCAAAATATTTATGCATGCAACGTCAGCTTGGCTTTTACATATTTTTCCACAATCTTCCATTGGTCGGTAGCTGAAAAATATGTAGTGGCTGCCTCCTTTAGCAATACCCTTAGCTCCACATGATCTATCTATGAATAGTTTTGTAGGTGTGCACATGCCTCTTTGAAAATCAAAACCAACTCAAACTCCTTTTCCAGCTTGTCCACAACTGTTTTACCTGTTAGTGAATGGCTCATGTTAGCAAAGTTTGCTTGATCCAACCTACATCCCATCAACCTATCTTGATACTCCTTTTTTGTCAGCATGGTACCATCTTCTTCCCAAAAGAGTGGGAGCCCTTTCTTGAACAAAGGATCAAACATATCTCTAAAGAGTTTAACTTGGTGTGCCATAATATCTATCCTGGCCTGGATTGTATCTAGTTGCTGATGTTTATTTACCCCCTTCCTAGCCCAAATAATGGTAAATAATATGTCTTTTATGCATGCTGCTTTCAATTCATCCTCAATTAATCCATTTAAAAACTCTATGGCATTTTCAGCACATTTAATGGGCTTCTTATTCAACTTTTCTTTCATTGTTGTTACACTTTGTTTGTCCAATTTGATTACAACCTCTTTGTGCAAAACAAAGTCAAGATAGGGTCTGAATTTGTCTGCTTGTGTAATGATATAATCCCAAATTACCTGCTTTGCTTCCTGCAATGATGTTTGACCTGTATCCTGCTTCAACAATTCTTCATTCTTAACCTGTATCTCTTGGTATTTGGCTTCCCAAGCCTTTTTCTCTTGTTATTCCTTTGAAACCATGCTTTCCATATTTGTGTTGTGTTTTTGCAACTTTTCCAGTTCTAAGTCCTTCAGACTTACCTGTGCCATAGCTTGAACAATGGGAAATCTCCAGATTCAATGGAGGAAGAGGTGACCATACTCTCCAACTCTTTACCCTTCTCTTGTAATTTATTTTCCAAATCTTTAGATTTAGACTTCATATTCTTCTTGCTCTCCACTATAAGAGACATTTCCTTTTGCCATTGTTTTTATTTCTCTTCAAATTTCAATAATTTTTCTTTGCAATCTGTTAATTGATTTTTTAGCTCCTCTTTCTTCTTCTCAAGATCTGTCAACTCAGATGCTTCTATTAATTGGGTGGAGAGAATATCCAGTTTCTTCTTTAGTGTCTGAATGGTATTTTCCTTCTCATACAGTAAGCTTTGTATGCTAGCCCTTTTATCTTCTTGGCTCTCAGTAGCCAGCAGACCTGTCTACAGTTTTTTATCTGTGCCTTGTGAGCTTTATTATCCACCTTTTCCTGCATGAGCTGATTCTTAATCTTGCTCTTCCTGGACTGTAATTTGGACAGTTCTAATGCAGCTTTTAACAATTTGGCATAATTTAAATCTCCAATTTCCTTATGTAGATGGATCATGTCAGGAATGGGAATGTCCTCCAGGTTCATTTTCACCTTAGTGGCCTTATCTTTGGTTGATATGACCAAATTCAGAGTGTTCTGAGCATGGCTCCTGGAAGTGACTAAAGATACATTCTTGTTAGAGATCTGACTAACCTCTGCATACAACTTTGATTCTTCCGAAGCTGCATCTTTATTCCCTTTATATTCATCCAACAGTTTTGATCTACTTTTTCCTTGTGCAGCAGGCTCAGTAGCTGCTTTACCAAATACATACTCCTTGATTTCGAAGGCAGGTACTTTGGCTTTTACCTGCTTCTTCTTACATTTATCACTTGTCACCAGTACCAGCTATTTTTCCTCTTCTACCTTTTGTTTCTTTGGGCTTCTTGCCACATCTTCATCTTCTATATCCTAACCTCAGTGAAGTCTCTTTTACTGCTCTTCTTAGAGGAGCTAGCTAAGGGTGCAACTTAATCCAATGCTGGGATCAAGCTGTAAATATCAATCTGTGCTGAAGTGACTCCTTCTACTGAGGTAGTGGAATCCCCCTGTATATTAACATCTTCTTGCATCTTAAGGGGATATTCCAACCAGGTTGCAGTCTTTGCTAGACCTGCAAGCTCAAAGTGTTCAAAGGCTTTTCTTTTGCTATCCAGCCTTCTATTAGAAATAATGTGATGGGGATCGTAGTTGATGGTGGCCTTTGTTTGAAATCCCATCTCTCTTATCACACACTCAATGGATGAAAGGGAAGCTTTATTCTTAATGATAAATGGGCCTACAACCCATGGAAATGTAATGTCTGAAGCTTTCTTATGATCTAGGAAATGTTCAATTTTTTCCCTTAACTTTTTCCTGATCAATTCCAGAGCAAACACTCTAGGAGTTAAGAATGTTGGTAGTACATAAGGTGGATGAGTAAACCCATATAATCTTATTATTGTGTTGTGTTCCAGGAGAAACCAGTCACCTATTTTCTTTTCAGGATAAGGTTTCAACATCTCCTTCATCTCTGTTAACACCCTGGGCAATCTTTTTTGATAAAAAACATTGTAAACCTATGACATGAGGTTATTCATGAACTTGCTGTAATATGTGTGTATTTCCTTTATGAGCATCATCTATGGAAGCTACAAATTTTCTTCATTAAATGACAAGAAAATCCTTAGCAAATATGCTTGAAACCTGAAACTTCTGGTCTTGTGGAAGTCCACTAGTTGAGAATGAATATTCTCAGCTAGGGACTCATCAAACTTAAGGAAAGCACACTGGACTGACTGGTCAGACTCTTCAGACTCTAACGATGAGGTGCTAAGGACGAACAACAGACTTATCAAGGGCTCAGTGACATACATATCTATGTCTAATCCTAAGAAATGGCTTATCATGGTTATGACACACTTAGAATCTTTAGTAAAGAGACTGATTTCGACTAGGAAAGGCTGGTCCTGCAATGAGACACTAGGTTTTAGGAAAACCATGAAGAAAATTTTCTTTAACTCAACTGTAGACTGTCTAAAATACTGAATGAGGGATTCTTCCTTGTAATCTTTGGACTTCAGACTGGATTCATCAGGAATTGAAAAGGTTTTTCTTAAGCTGTTCATGATCACACATTGAATGATCAAAGTTTTTCTTAAGGTTTTTCTTATAACAACAGGGCTGATAGGACACAAGATATTCCAACTGGATGCATCCATAATTACCCTCTCAAAGGAGGAGTAATTAATAGCGCACGAGTCGACAAATTTAGGGTAGTTTAGGGTTTGGTCGACTGAGAAAAACTGGAAAAATGACCTGTATACCTTATGCACATCTATACCCTGGTTCTTAATCAGTTTCAGTCTATCTTTTACTGCTTCAATAGGTCCATTAGTCAATACAGTACCATATACCTCAGCATCCTTGTCTTCTAACAACTCCTCTATTTTCTAGTGCTCAAAACTCGAGGGTTCTACTTCTCCAAGATCAACCATTTAAATAGTTTATATGAGGACAAGAGGCCTACCTGGTTTATTGACACCTGGTCCAAGATTCGTGACTAAGGTGGCTTCTTTTTGCACAGTCATCGACTTTCTCTTTCCAATGTACAAGACAAACAAGAACCTGAAACTTTGTGCATTTCATTTTTATATTATTTATCCTTTCATATTAGTCTAGCACCTCTTGTGATAGAGGAATTCTTTGAGCCGTCCATTTGCACGATCGATCTTGTGCTGTTGATCTCTTTCCCTGTTTAACTTCTCAATCCTTCGCAGCCTTCAACCCTTCACATGTTGTCTTCCTCGCACCTTTATCTTGCGATGCCAATGGTGTTTACAGATATGAGTCTTGTCTGCATCATGACCGTCCAAAGGTGCAACCTTTACCGAGCTACGCGAATCCGAAAAGTTAGTTTATTCGTGCATGTTGAAATTGCAAAGTCCATAACCACCGTTGATGCTCATCTCCTTCGGATCTATGTCGTCAAAACCTGTGGAGCCTACCACCATTTCGCAGATTTGAAAAGTTCATTTCTCCACATACGTCTAATCAGTGGATTGTTTCATGACTGTAGATCTCCTTTCCCTCCCATTGATATGACCACCGATTTACTCATGGGTTAGCAACACTCCGCCCATACTCTACTATGCATCTTACCCCCGCGAACTTGCTTGTAGCTATCGATCTCCGCTGCCATAGATCTGCTCTATTCATTTGTGCCTCCATATAACTTTGGGTAGATTTTCACACTTTATCCCTCATTTGCAATGTTAAAACTTAAGATTTATTGATCGTTTCCATTCCGAACCTAGATAGAAACATTCAGACCTCTTATTTGCAACCTTCTAGGTCATACGACTCAGAAATCTAAGACCTTACTCATTATTTGCAGGGATCAGCCATTTCCACCTATTTAACCCAAAACTAGTGTTAACAATTGGTATGCTATTTTTTCTCTAAAACATAATGCATATGTTCGTGTTGGTCCACTGGTTTGTTATGTAAATTTTCAATTTATGAGGAAAAAAATATGTAGAGGCGTAGGCAATAGACGAATCTTGTGCATGGTTATTTTTCCAAAATTTTAAAAGTTAATTTCATATATATATTTTTAAATTACGAAAGTCAATGAAGCCTTATAACGACATGGTCGAGTGTTGGTCCACCATATCATGGTCTGAACATAATAACAAATTTTTTTTTTAGCTTGTAGGTATTCTTGTACTCTTGTGTGGGTTCTTTTCCATTCTCGAAATATGTAAGCCAATCAAAAGTTATAGGCCAAATAAACGACCTATGTTTTTTACAAATTTGACATGAGGGCAGTTAAAAATGAATTAAAAATAGAAAACAATAACAGATCTATTCAAAAAATTTATAGATAGAATCTGCACACAGATCTCGACAAGTGTGTGCAATTTCATTAGTAGTGCACAAGTGGAGCATATGCAGAACTAAGCGTGAAAAACATGAAGTCACAGAAATTGGTGTGTTCTGCCATAACTCAGATTGAGCCTCAAGGTTTGAAAATCCGAAGCTAATACAAAACCTACAAGGGCACCAATTTTTTTTTAATCCAAACACGAGTGCACGCAAATGCACGCAAGCGTAGAGGCGTACACACGTTTTTGTGCGCACACGCGTTGTAGTGTGCACACGTTCTTTGTCACACCTTGATTTTGATCTATCTCTCCCTAAACCACCCCTCCCTCTCTATAACCCCACCTCCCCTCTCTTCCTATCCACCCAATCCCCCCAACTCTCTTCCACTCTACCCAATCCCTCCTCCCTCCCTCACCCCTCTCTTCTCTCCTTTATCACAAGGGTTAGGAGATATATTATTACAAAAAATCACTAACTTGCATTATCCTCATGTACATATAAATATTCATCCTTGTAACTATGAATCCATGACCCCTATATCTCAATACCCAAACCCTTGACCATTAGTCCCTAGTACAACTAACCACCATAACTCTTGGCCCACTATAATCCTAAACTAGTATAGCCCCTAAAAATCCTAAATACTAACACATAATGCTATATATCCCTTAACCCATATAATCCTAACCATGTAATTATAACCTCTAAAGTGTCTAGTCAAATAAAAATTAACCCCTAACCCTTATAACCTCTAATTCTCATCAACCCTAAACTCTATCATCAAACAACCAACCCTTAAAACCTATAACCCATAGCCAGTGTAGAGAGATAGTCAGAGAGAGAGACCTAAACCTTGGGCTCTAAAGGAATATTATATCCAGAAAGAGCTATGATGATTTCCTCCACTAACCACACATGACCTCTTAATGGTATCATTGGCCTATGATTAAGGATGTCAATACCATGAAGTGGTTTTGAGCAATATGTATGTGCCTGCTCAAGGATTTTGGAATGATTTTTTATGGAATAATATCGTGCCTTTGGCCATAAAGAAACCATTTAGACATCCAAGGCCATGGACAATGTCTAAAAGCACTAAACAAGACTTTACAGGGGTATCCATTGTGTTATGTATACAAGTCTTGGGGACTTAGGGCATTGGACATGGTCAAGGGAGGAGACCTAAGACTTGGGCCTTGAAGGAATCTTATATCCATCTAGGGATAATAAGGTTACCTCCATCAACTACACATCGCCTATTGAGGTATCATTGTCCTATGATTGAGGATGGAAGTGCCATTATATGGTTTTGAACTTAGTATCTACATGTCTTAGGGCCTTGGAAATGGTTTTCCAGGGAAGAATACCATGCATTTGGCCCTAAATAAACCATTGAGGCATCCAAATCCATGTGAAATTCCTCGTGGAACCATGCATTACCTCATAGGTATATATGTGGAAATATGTATCTATGTCTTAGGGCCTTAGGACCTTGTACATAGTCAAGGGAGGATAATTGATACTATGGACCTAAATGAAACTAGCCATCCAAGGATAAGAATATTTCTTCCAACAACCACGCGTGACATCTTGAGGGTATCATTACTCTATGATCGAGGATATTAGTGCCATTCGATATTTTTAATTAGTATGTACATGTCTAGGGGCCTTTAGGATGATGCTCTAGGGAATAATACTTTGAGTTTATCCTTAAAGAAAGCATTGAGGCATCTAGATCCATGAAAAATGCTTCAAAGCACAACACATGACTTTGTCAATGGTATTCATGATGCTGTATATTTATGTCTTGGGGCCTTGGGGCCTTGGACATGCTTAGTGGAGGATACCAAAACCTTGGGCCTTGAAGAATTCTTCTAGCCATCAAAGACTAAGAAGGTTTCCTCAACCAACCACACATGGCTTCTTGAGTGTGCCAATGGATTATGATTAGGGATGTTGGTGAAATTAGGTGCTTTGGAGAAATATGTATGTGTATCAAGGCCTTGGGAATGACATTTGAGGGAAAAAGACCATGTATTTGGCCATAAAGAAATCATTGAGACATCCAAAGCCATGATAAATGTCTCAAAGCACCATGCATGACTTTGCAGGGATATCCATGATTCCATGACACTATGTATCCAAGTCTTTGGAATTGGGGGTTTGCACAATGTCATGGGAGGAGACTTGAAGCTCAAGCTGAAATGAATGTTACATCCATTTAGGGATAACAAGGTTTCCTCCACCAAGAACATATACCATTTTAAGGGTATCATTGGCCTATTGATGATGACTGTGTCATCATGGTATCATTAGCATATGATTGTTTCCTTGAACCAACATAGATCCATCCTAAACGCGTATCTATCAAGCACTGAGAGGCATCATATTTCCCAAGGTATTATTTTTTTAATGAGTTTTTATCTGGTTTTAAAATTTTGTTTTATGAGAGGATATGGATTTTTTAATTGGTTTTCACTTTTTGTTTTATGAGCAAACATAAATTTTTTTAATTAATTTTTCTTTTGGGTACATAACCTGACGTTGTTACGCTACATTACATTACATATCTCCCCCATACTAATTTGTTACCACCTTGCTACTCTCGGTTCAATAAACACATATGACATTGCAAGTAGATACTTCACCTTCAAATGCTCATATTTGCTTGAGAGCTATGTATAGGCCTTGAGCCATAAACCAATGTAAAGGAATGAGACATTGAAATTAGGCCTAAAATATAAATTTTGAAGCTCAAGGGAAACCAATAATCCCTTGAACTACCACACATGACCTCTATGTAGGAAATTTGGCCTATGAGTGGTGATATCTCACTATTAGAAGGTTATGAGCAGTAAGGATGGGTCATGGGGAACTTGATTTTTCTCAATGTGTATTATGTATTAGGCATGTAGATTATTCTACCCATGATAATTCAGACTATAAGGTGTTAACCCCATCTAGATGTGAACTTTAGGAAACATAAATGCTACTTAATTGACAAGGAGACCAACAAGACTATAGCTCTTGGTGTGGGAAATCATGGATTGTTTAGACTATTCAACATTGGACAGGTCACGAAACATGCAATGGTAAGCACAAGTACATCAAATATAAGTACTCTTTGACATCGATTATATGGGAACTTAATCTTAACCCCTTTCTCATATGGCTTGAGGTAATATGGTAGAAGGACTTCTTGATATCCAAGCACAAATATAGGGTGTTTTTGGATCTTGTTAGACAAGAAATCAACATAGAGCACCATTTGAGGAAGGAGAAGTCTGGGGAGAAAACATAGTCATTTATTTGGTTCATGTAAACATTTTTGGACCAATGAACATGGAATCCAATAGTAGTGTTCGGTATTTCTTTCTTTTTATTGACGACTATAGTAGGAAAATGTGCATGTATTTCCTTATTTTTGTTGAGGACTACAATAGGAAAATGTCGGTGTATTTTATGAAATTGAAAGATAAAGTGTTTAATGAATTTCAAAAGTTTGAAGAAAAAAGAGTTAGGATGTCACCTTAGCACTCATGTCTGATGATAACAAAGAATTTTGTTCCAAATAATTCAATAACATTTGCAATAAGCATCAAACAAAAATGCAGTTCACTACACCCTACACTCCATAGTAGAATGGTGTGGTTGAGAGGTGGAACCATGCTTTTAAAACTGATGACCATGTGTAAGATGGAGAACATGTATGTTCCAAATAGGTTTTGGGGTGAGGAATTGTTTACAATATTATATCTATTAAATAGATCTCTAATGATGGTGTTGAAGCAGAACATCGCAAAGGAAACATGGTCTAGGAGGAAGCCTAAAGTCATTCATCCTAGGGTATTTAGTTATATTTTCCATGCCTAGATTCTAGGTGAGAAAAGAGTCAAGTTAGAACCTAAGAGAGAGAAATTGATGATCATAGGGTACAAAGACATATATAAATCTTATAGGATGGTTTATGTTAACACCAATCAACTTATATTCAATAGATATGTCATAGTTGATGAATAAGTTCAACCTTTCAAAGCTTCTTTAGATTTCAAAATTACCATGGAGAAACCAGTTGTGGTGAAGGATACAAGTGTCAACATTCAAGAAGCTCTGCCCAAAATGGGGAAATATTTTGAGGATGTGAATTCTATGTTAATTTCTGATGCAAACAATGCAAATTATAATTCGTATGAAAGAGGTAGAGGTAATACAAGTCATGGTTACAATACTGACTTCAATGAGGAGGGCCCCAAGAAGAGGCCATAGTGGTGGCTCAACAAGTCATTACGGATATTCGAGTGTGAGAAATTATTAAGGGAATATCATCAAGGGGAAAATTAAAACATAAAACAAACATGGTAAAATTTGTTTTCATGGCCAATGTTCAGGGATTTAATGAGCCATAGGTGTTTGAGGAGGGAATAGGGAAAATTGAATGGAAGGCCATGGAAACCAAACATGAGATTCAAATGAAAAATCAAACTTGAAATCTCATAGAGCTTCCACTAGGGAAGAGACCCATTGGTTTGAAATGGGTGTAAAAAGTCAAGCAAAAAGAAAATGGCACACTTGACAAGCATAAGGCACAATTGGTTGCAAAAGGGTTCTCTAAGTGAGAGGGAATCGACTACGAAGAGACCTTTTCTCCTATGTAAAATATGAGCATAATTTGATTAATTATATCCACGGTAGCACAATTTAGTTGGAATGTCAATCAAATGGATATGGAAAATACCTTCCTCAATGTAGATTTGGAGGAACAAGTGTACACATATAAACCACAAGTTTTTCATGTTCCAAGTTAGGAGCATCTTGTTTTCACACTGAAGAAGGTTATATATGGCCTAAAGAAGGAACCCAAGGCATGGTACATTAGAATTAACAAGTAATTGGATGAATAGGGGTTTTGCAGTAGAAGCAAATACCCTAAGGTATGTGGGTATAAAGATTCATACTGGTCAGGTTGTGTGGTTGATAGAAAATAAACTTTTGAATATGTATTTCAAGTTATATTGGTTTCTTTATGTGTTCAATTTCCAGGATAATTTGTACATTCAATTTTGCATAGCTCGTATAATTTTAACCAATCATAATTCACATTTTAATACTGGTAGATTTTTATTTTTATATAACCTTTAACCCCATGACTTACCTACAATCCCTATAACCTTTAACTCTTAAACTACAATCCTTATAACCCTAACCCCAAAACCCCTAAACACCTAGAAGCACTTATGCACTTAAGGAATATGGTTTAGAAGAGGGCCTAAAGGCCTTTATGGGGGAGGGGATCTAGGAATAAACCGACATATAGAGATTTATTGGGAAATAAATGAACTAAACATTACCCACCAAACAAAGCAACGTTCAGTAGAGGCACGTACGCGCTGCTAGCATGTGCACACTCCTAGCGCGTGCGCGCCTTTGCTGAACATAAAATTTAGAAAATAACCCATGCTCTTCTCCCACATTTTTTCTCTCGTGTATCTCATATTTTTCGCTCTTTTCACGCACAGTTTGACAATCACTTGCATTTTGGATTGAAATCACATACCTTTTGGTGTTTCTTTGACAATTTGGATTGAATACATACCAGTTGGACTCTAGTTGGATATTTGGATTGAATACACACCAGTTGGACTCTATTTGGCTCCTTGGATTGAATACATAATAGTTGGACTCTATTTGGATCCTTGGATTAAATTCTCATGCTTCTTGGACACACTTGAACTCTTCTTACATATAGTGGATACACCAAAAGAGCATTTTACATTTCAAGCAAAGAGCAATCCTAATCCTTGAGGTATGGTGACAATGTTTTCTTGTGAAATGTATTTTAGCCTTCATTCACTTTTTCTGAATTGTATCTATTTAAGTTTTTCCTCATGAATTGTATGATAAATGTATTTTAGTCTTCTTAATATTCAACATAGACAATAAAAACATCTTACCACAAAAAAACTACAACATGCACCAAGCAATGCTTTCAACCTTTCATAAAGATTATAAAAAAAACTTACTTGCATCACCACCAATAAACTTTCATAATCACATAACTCCATCCAATACACAAACATTTGTTGAATTCCTCATGATTTCACTACAACAACTCACACAAACACCTAAAGAATCAAACTCTTAATCTTTTGTGGCTATTTTCCCTCATCCAAAACATGAAAATGAAGTGAGTAGGAGCTTCTCCTTTTGTAGGAAATGTGCTCCTACTAACATCCCATACCACCATCCAATACCATCTACTAGCACAAAATATTTTCAAAAACCCATGTGCCAAGTGCCAAGCTACCGAAAAGAGGCTCACTGTACATTGTTTCAAGATGACAAGAAAACATCTCAAATTGAGTTCCTAGAGGTGATGTTGTTGTTATATCTAGGGAATTCTCAATAGCTTTTAAGATTATATGAAAACATTCTCACTAGATGTTGTTGTACATAATCAATTTCTACATCGAGTTTTAATAATCATGCACATCGAGTTTCATCATTTCATAATTGAAAAATAATATCTTATTTGTTATTTATTCTTGCAGGGGTGATATTTTTATTTTGTTAAAAAACGTATTGAATATGGGATATAGACATAATAATAAAAGAAATTCTAGAAGGAAGGATCCACCCCCTAAAAAGGCCCATGATATATGAGAAAAGGCCAGGTTGTACATGGAAAACCATAGACATAAAAATGTTAGTGCCTTAGATCCATCAACAAGCAATGACAAAGTGGTTGAATTCAATCAAATCTTGGTTGATGCCGAGTGTGAAGGGATGGATGCTTAACAAGTTGTTAATTGGAAACCTCCCCAAGAAGAGCACACACATGTCAAACACACTCCTTTGCAGGACCAAATTGTGAACAAAGGGCCACAACAAATCGGTGACGCAAATCGTACTTCCTTTCCGAATCCCTTGCCTCAATTATCAAGTGGACGATGAAGAACTCCCATATGTATTCATGTGGAAGAAAGTTCCTTTTCAGGACTTGAAGGTAAGTTTCCCAAACGCACTATTTATTTCCATTGTAATAGGATAATCAAAGAATTTTTTTAATCCAAAATCGATGCAGCAAAATGTCAATTGTTTCTGGATTTGTTAAAATCACATTGTCTAGCTCATGTTAGGAGAATTTTAGGCATAAAGGAAGTTATAAGTTCAAATTCCAACAATCATGTTGTTAGAAATCTACAGTCTTCATTTAACTTGATTGGAAAAACTTCTTGTACAAAATATTTTAATGCGGCCCATCGTGTACTGTCAGAATCGATTGTAGACAAATCCACAAGGCAACATTGCCTGTTATCACACACATGTAAAATATTTAAAGTAGATAAAAAGACTCTTCAAAAGTATTCTACTATTAGAGAAAAACTTGAGACCCCGAGCCAAAAATATTGTTGGGCCTTTGTTGGTAGGTTACCTCATTCAAACATGAAGCTTATTGATGTTGTTAAAGAACTAGTACAAAATGTTTGGCATGATAACACTAGACCGTCATCGAATCAAAGAGATGTTTTAAAGTTGAGAAAATGTCTTAAGGGGTGTGAACCCCATGTCAAGCACTTCCTTGACACGACACAAATAGAAATCTATGAGAGGTTCAATAATGAGCACACACAATTGAACTTGGGCCAAAGGTCTTTTGAAAAATGCAAACCCTGGTATGTTAGAATTTGCATTGATTGCAACACATGTTGCTGTAGAATTTGCATGGCCACCGAAATACAAGCGTGGATCCATGTCAAAAGGATATTATAGCCATAAAAAAAAATTGGATCTATGTCTCATGATGAGCCAACATAAATAGAGCTCGGGCTTGCACAACTTGGGTGATAAGAAATGAACTGTATAATAAACCCAAGGTCTTCAAACCAACCATCGATAGTACAAACCCTAAACCATGCGAATAAAAGGAGTTGAAGTCGAACACGGAGGATTTCATTTGATTACCGGTCAATGATGAAAATCGTTATCAAACGCAAGTAGACCCACCAATAATGAAAATAGGCCCCAAGGTTCCTATTACATCCTTACAAGTGTGAATAAGAGGTCTTGGAGTCGAACACTTGAAGAACCTGTCGAGTAAGGAACATTGATGTATTCCCATAAATCAATAGCAATAGAATCTACCACTGATAACTGCAAATATCAAGGTACTAAACGAGAAAATCTAAGTCATCTTCCCAGAGAAAAATGTGCTGATGTCGTTAGGAAGAGACCAGTGAAAAGGAAGGATTTGATGTATCCTTCATCATCTCACACGAGGAACACTGAAAGATTGAGTTTGAAACAAAAATGATATAGGGGATGGCTGACATGAGGAGTCAAGATGAACTGCAGAAAGGCTGAGACAAGGATAATATTCGAACATAGGGCACCAAAAGGAAGTAAATTAGGAAGCTTTGGTCTGACACAACAAACATGATATAATTTTTCTATGTAGGAGACATAACAAACTATCCATATGATCGGAAGAGTAACCAATCGGTGGAGGACACAAATCTGGAATCAAGTTAAATCCTAAAGCCAAAAACTAAAACCCAATGACTTATAAAAGACTGTGTTGTGTTCAAGGACGGTTAAGACTGACTACCAAATAAAGAATGAATAACGGAAAATTCCCTTCCCTCTCTTTTATAAATGTATTTTCTTAGTTTAACGAGCATGAAAATGTTGAAAAGAAAGCTTGATACTATCTCTATTGTGAAATTTTAATGAGTCCAAGAAAGAAAACTCAATAATCCATCTTCATTTTTTTAAAACAAGCTCGAAGATGAGGAGAAGAATGCTTGATATGGGTCCAACCATGTATAATTTAATGAGTCCATGGGAGGGAAACTCATGACTTTCTTCATGTTTTAACGAGTTTGAAGAAAAGATAGATTAATACTTGATAAGGTACCGATCCATGGATTTTAATATCGAGTCGGGATATGTTCGTGCTCGCCAGTGTTTTCAATTTTAAGGAGTCTAAAAAACTTAAACAAAAACTCCATACGCATACTCGTGGATTTTAGTATCGAGCCCAAGTTGGTAAATGCTCGCCAGTATTTTCATATTTAAGGAGTCTGGGAAACTTAAACAAAAAACCATAGTTTACTTTTTCGTAAAGTTAGCCTCTTTGTCCAAAAAATTGTAAAAGTATGTGAGAGAGGACTCTTCTAGTCGAAAATACTAGAGTATACCTTTTTCGTAGTTAATCCACAAAGATACGGAAAAATGGGTAAACGTATACCTAAGTGGATATCTGTTCAATTCCTTCAAGGAGTCTGAATAAGACAAGTATGCTCGGTAATCTCGTTAATTTTGAAAAAGTCTAACAAAAACATGAAAAACTTCATAAGAATGAGGAACTCAATATTAGGTAAATAATAATGTACGATGTATAAGTTCCCTGATATATCAAGTGAGTGACAGATTTTAGATAGAATGAACGACAATGGATAGCAGAAAATGGTAGTCCAAAGTGAACAAAGGAGATGCAAAATGACATAAGATGACAGAATATATCCAATGTATTAAGCAAAACTGACATGTCAAAATAAAACAAACCTCTGTATTTAACACCTTTTGCAATTGATAGTGAGAAAAGTGCCTTTTAAATCTTTACCTAATCAAAATAACTCGAAAAAGGTCATTTAGGATTAAATAAAATTAAAAAAGAATTTGAAACTATATAAAGGGGGTAAAAATTTGAAAAGAATTTGTATAAATAGTGCCAAATTAGAAACATAACTCACAAAACCATTTTACCATTGGAGAAAGGGATAAAAACCCTCTTACTTCAAATGTCGATTGCGGTCAATCTAGGAAGTGAAATCAAACTCCGTCACTTGCAGGTAATCTATCTCTTCCTGCTCTAGAATTTTAATCCATTGCTTTAATTTTTAATGATGTTTTGAGGTTTTTAAGGAAGTTTTAAAACTAGGTCGATGTACCCGCGGGTCTGAATGAGTAAAATTCGCGGGAATGTGAAATGTGCGCGGGTTTACTGCAGGGAGACTCGCGAGTACCCGTCTCTGTTGAAAATGGGAACCCGCGGTAGCACAGTTCAAAAGTAAAAACTTCAACCTAATACATGGAATGGAAATTGGTGATGCAGGATTGTTTTAACTTGGAGAGAGAGGGAGCATGAAGCCATGGACAAGATTGCAATGGGAGATCCTCTTACTTTGAATGCACTAAGGAGGTGTAAGATCTTAAAATTTTTCCATACTACAAACATGCGTGCACAAATGCACCTCCTCCAAATGCTCGTGGGATATTGGGATGCTGATCATGGCATGTTTAATCTCCAAGGAGAGATGATGAATATCACAATTGATGATATATACTTCATAATCGGACTATCTCGACGAGGTGAGGTGTTGAACCTCAAAAGGACATATAGAGGAGTTGGTGCTCTATCCATTCAAGATTACATCAAAACTTACTGCGTAGACGACACTGAAAAAAGTGGGAGCCAAGTGCCAATTGGTCAAATTGCAAGTTTCCCATTAAAAGTTATCTTGAGTATAATAAAAAGGATCAGGGGAAGTGAGGCACAAAACCTGGCCTCATGGAACTACATGCAGATAGACGTAGAATTTCTGTACAATGTTATATTCGACTGGTGAACATGAAGCACCAACTTACAGAGTGCAAGATGGGGAAGAAAAAGAACTTCGATATGCACCTTTTTATTCGAGAGAGTCCCTGCTCTTAGTCCGGGGATGGACCTACCAGCTTTAAATCCCCGCGAGCCACTGATGACTCTCTGGGGAGACATCTTCCTACGTCAGGGTGGTGGAGAGACAAGTTTATCATACTCAGACGAGGATTATCTAGGGTGGTGGAGCCGCTAGGTACCAGCTCTAGAGAATTTTTCGTATGATGGCATTGATTTACGAGGTGATCTCGAGCTCATGTTGCCTCCAGGGACATCCTGGGAGAGATAGGTACCAACAATGTTTTTGTTTTGAAAATTTATTTTATTTTTTTAAGTTTTTTGTAGATATAATGTTTATGATGAGTGTGAGTACTAAAAATATATAACTTATTCAGATGTGGGGCCAACGAGACCTATTGGGAATCCTAGAGTATACACACGACCAACCGAGCCAGGTGGCGTAGATTCTATTATGAGGAGTATTGAGGGGAAGATGAGTCAGTTGACTCATGATATTCCTACATACAACATAGAGCGGATGTCGCTCGAGATGCAGGAACATGTAGTAGGAGTGCCCCTAGCATGGATCTGGTTACTTAGAAAAGTAGCCAGGCTAGTCATTTATTATAGAGAGGCCCTGACAGAGTTAGTTGAGGCTCTGCCCTCTCCATAGTGAGAGTGACATATTATTTTTTAGGCTGGTATGCCCATTTTTGTATATTGTGATAGATAGTGACTCAAACTCATATTATTTTTTGAACCTGATATATATATATAGTACTGGTTTATATACATGTTTTTTCTTATGTGTGTGAATGGTTAATGGTATTGTGTATGGTACAAATGCCAATCAAGTATGTAATTTGCATATGCATCAGCTAATGTATTGTGATTCCTTGATATGTGTTGGTATGAAATATAATTAAAATATCGCTCAAGTAATATAACTCGCAAAAAATGACGTAGAAAAGTAGGATCTCTAACAAGATACTCACTCGCTAACTGAAGCACAACTAACTGCGAATCAAGTATTACCTATAAAAAAAATACCATGATGAATAACATCTCAAAGAAGTTCAATGACTGCACTATACTCATCTATATTATTCGTCGTAGGGCCCAAACAGGCACCTCTCGAAGAAACCAGTTGGCTTGTGGGGGAATAGATTACCCAAGTAGTTGAAGTCAAGTTACAAGTGTGACGACTTGAGCCATCAACGAATCCTAGAAAACACTTGGTTGTCATTTGAAAACAAAATCCGAAGACACATAAGAAAAGATAATAAGAACTAACTCTACAAAAATGTACAGCTATAGTACAAGAAAAAGCATATAGGCCTAGGCATAATACTTCTGAAAGTAGAGCTCATTTCTAGGCTTAGGAAACTTAAAACCATCATAATCCATCAACTCATATGAAAATTTCCTTAAAAATTTAGAAACGATATAGGGTTCGAGCCACATAGATTTGAACTTGCCTTCCCCCAAGGGATCATTGTCCTGATCATAAACCAAAACAAGGTCTCCTTCAGAGAAAACCCTAGGTTTAACAGACTTGTCATATTGGTGTTTAACTCGGTTCTTGTGAGCTTCATTTGTAGTAAGCGCATCACGACGTTGTTCATCCAAATGTTCTAAGTGAAGCAACTGTTCTCCCAAAGCATAAGTTTAAGGTAATAATTGAATAACCAACTTCAAAGATGTAATATCACATTTAATCGGTGTAACTGACTGCACCCCATGAACGAGTTGGAATGGTGAAAAACCAGTAGCAGTCTTGATATAATTAGAACGATATGCCCAAAGAGCCGGATACAACATGATGTGCCAATTTGACCGACCGGCATTAACATTCCGTTGAAGAATAGTTTTCAAACTTTTATTGACCACTTCAACTTGTCCATTCGCCTGCAGATAAAACATAACCGAATGATCTCGTCAAAATCCTAGCATGGTGGTCAAGTCAGTCACCATGTAGTTCCAGAAATGTCGTCCATGATCAGTGATGATATCACTAGGTATGTCGAACCTGGCAATGATTTGATTGAAGATGAAATATTTTGCAGTTTCTCCATCTGCTTTCACAGTAGGCATTGCCTCATCCCACTTCATAAAGTAGTTGAATGCAACGATGATATGTTGATATCCTCCAATAGAAATTGGATTACAAGTCATGTAATAAATCCCCCATTCGGTGAAGTGACCCGTTGTGATAATAGGGTGAAGAGGAGCCGGATGTGCTTGCATTTTATTTTTGAAAAACTCACACGGATGACAGTGTTTCATGGCTTCCACGCAATATTTAAAGATGGTTGGCCAAAAATACCTAGCACGCAGTATCTTCTGAGTTGTTGCCAACCCGGAAAGATAACCCCCACATGATCCACTGTGTGCATCATTCAATACTGACTCAGCTTCATCTAAGGTCAAACAATGGCATAATATCAAGTCTACCCCATCTTTGTATAACGTATCAGAAATAATGAGGTAGTTCTTGGCATGATTCCTAAGCTTTCGTCATTCTTCCCTAGATAAATTTGGTGGACACTTCAAGTCTGGAGATACATTAAAATGTCTCCATACCATGGATCAGAGGCACTAATGAGGAATATGTGTTTATCAGGGAATGATGGATCTTCTTCATGACATGTTACATCACTAGGAAACTCAACAATAAGTTCCGCGAACACCAGATACTTCTTTGAATTAGCAGATTGGAAAGTAAGATCAAACTTGTTGACACAGTTCGGTCGACAGGGGTTCACTTCGCACTATCATCGACAAAGATCGACTAGACACCCTTAAGCATCGGCCCAAAAAGGTTTTACCCTTTCCAGCAACACCTGCAAGGTGAGTTAGGTCTCACCCGACATGTCTAAGGGGGGCTGCAGGAACCAAGTTTCCACAGTTGGAAGAAGACATGTGTTATTCCCCTCTTAATCGACAAAAGCCAGATATTTTCATTCGCATTAAAATATCACATTATCGCCCTAGTCATCCTTAATTGCACTATCATCTCATCCTTAACGAATTAAACAAATCAACAAATCATGTTTGAGGAATCTGCGATACATAACATATCTAGGAAAATATCTAATGCAATCTCAAGAGAACATCATATTGCGATAAACAAAAGATATATATGCATGTTACTCATAATACTGAACCAAACCCAGATAAATGCTCCATAGAATTATCCAAAAGACAGAAACACAACAGATGCAAAGATATCATCTCATATTTCACAACTCAGGAAAATACCCTTAGGCTTACAATTGCACAAAAGGTTCTTCTCCTCAGGTCTTTCCGTCGATTCTCCTAAAGCTTACAATATTATTTCTATTTATAGGCACACTCGGCCGTTACAAATGGTTCTAATGACCCATCGCTAACTAACTTAACTAATTACTTCCACATATCTCAGCTTTGTGACCAGCCCTTTGTTCTTGTCTTTGACCCTTTTGCTCCTTGGGGTTCCGCACTTGTGCGCTCCGACCCCGTGCCAACAGGACCCCAACACAAAATTGTGGCTCTCCCTCGACCCACTTCAACTGAAAACTATTGGTGCATCCACTTGTTCTTGAACTTGTCGTAAGCTCCTATGATTTGATTGGCAGTTTCCTTTGTTGTTTCCTTCAGAGTCGCACAATCTGCTACTTCCTAGTTTGTCAGATGCTCACCATTCATCTGTTGCACTTCCTGCAAGTCTTCGTTGATGTTGTGCATTCCATCCATTGCTTTAACTGCCAACTACTTGAATTTAGTCCGCAATTCATCTAATTGCACGGTTTTTCTTTGTTGTCTTGTGTGGGCTTTGTTTACCCGATGTTGTAGCTCCTTCAACTCAGTTGCTTTTGACATCTTTGCAAGTAGGGGAGTTTCCTGAAGTGATCCCCTTAATGTCTCCAGTTGCACTTCTGCTTCTTCAAGCTGCACGTTAAACTGCTACAACTGTTCATCCTGTATCAAATTTCCCCAAAATTGTGTGACATCTTCCGCTATTGTTTGTACCAGTTTTTCCAGTGCTATGATATCTGTTGCAGTTTCTTCAATCACGTTCTTTCTTTCTTCAATTTGTTCTAGCGGTGTGTCAGGCACTGTTCTAGCTTGTAAATCTTCATTTTATTTCCATAGGTCCGCAATGACCGTGCCTAACCTAATTGCTTTTGCCTCTGCTTCTATGTCCTTGTCAACTTTTGGTGCTTCTTTGCATGCAATAGAGATGGCATGCTCCAATCTCCTTTTGTCTTCAATGGCCGTCGTTGCATCCTTCATGCTTATTTATTTTCCTCCTTGGAGGTGTTGAATCTTTGCCTCGGTGCTCCGCACCTGTCGTTTATACTCAACCATTCGATCATGCAGTGTTGCTTCTTGTTCAATAATTTCTTCACTTGTTGCGTGATGTGTTCTATGCAACATTACCATTGGTAGGATGTTGAAATCTACAGTGATTAGGTCATGCTATCGCAATGTAGCATCCAGGTCCTCATCACTGGCAGTGATATCATTGGGTAATATCTGGACTATGTTCGGCCATGCAGCGATTTCCACCTCAACTCTATGTATTGAAGCACTTGGTCACACTTCACGTTGTGGAAGCTTTGTCTCAGTCACTGCATTTGCTAACGTCTATAATAGCTGTGATACCTGATGTAAAAACTCAATCGCATATCCTGAGTGACTTTCCCCCGGTTGTCTTCCACTACTGTTGTTATTTTCTCCATGTGTTTGTTAATTTTCTCATCGGGAAGGCTAGTGCTTGTGTTCCCTTTTCCCCGCTCCATCTTGTGCTTTGTTCTTGTCTCTTCTCATTGTTATTCTAATCCTAAATCCATGGGGGTTTCCGATGAGGCCCCATCGTGAATTAATGTATGCGACTATTCTTCCACAGGGTATCCTTCTCCTGGATCCTCTTGTCCACTTTATGAGTCCTTAACTTCATCTAGTGGATTTGGTCTAGTTGTTGACTACCCATTCTATGGATCTGATAGTTTATCCTTCGCTGCTGGAATTTTCCATTCCTCTGGACACCCTTCAATGATGGAATCTAGTTCTGCCTTGCTGAGTTTGTATTGTGTCGGAAACCACTGACTCTGTGGATCTGCCCGTGCCTAAATGTATATTGTTTAATACTCTACCAATAGCCTTGCAATCTGTCGATACTTATTTGATTCTTGTTCGGTTATCTGTGGTACCACTTGTGCATCTAGTCGCATCATATCTAGGAAAAGATAGAATTGAATAATGTTATGTTCTTGGCATTCTTTGTCATTTATCGCCTACAAGTTTTGGTATCGCGCTCCTTGACATATCTTGGCATCTTCTATTTCCATTCCTTGGTAGTGTGACGGTTCCCTTCATCGTACTAGTGCGATTAGAATCAAGATCCATGAATACATAAATGGATTCCCTTTATCCTGTACTGCGACGATGTCCTCCATCGATTCATTTAGCATGAAGAGTGAAAAATTCATTTGCACTCCTGCTGCACATTGTTCCGCAGATGCAATGATGCCAGACATGCATTATTTTGGTCGTTAATAGTATCATATAGGTATCCTCTTGATTTTTTATCCATGTCATACTTCATTTTCATCTTCACAACAAGATTTTTGTCGTTATCCTTCCCTTGAAATAATTGGGAAGGATCTACCCCAGCCTTGGGTAGTGTAGTGATTTTTGAAATCAAGTCGACTATGACTGGTATTATTTCATGTAGCCATAAATACCCTCCATGAAAACAAGCTAGTAACTTCTTTACGCACGCATTTACCTGTACAGATATCCCAAAGTGCGGCATGTGGGTGATGCCTAGTAGTCTTGATTGCTCCAATGCCAACACCCACATTATCAAAGAGAAATCTTGTTGTTGTCACAGTCGTGCAATCCTTTACTAGTGCAGCTTCATCCCATCACGTCAAATAATCTGTCACAGTGATTATATATCGCGACCCTGTTTTTTTTCCTAATGGGTTGATAGGTCCTACGAAGACAACTACCCATTTGTCGAAAGCTTGTAATTTTAGTTGAGGTATTAGTGGCATTTCATCCCTTCGCGATGGTTTCCCTGTTCTTTGGCATACATAGCATATCTTTGCATAATCCGCAGCATCTCCATGCACCTTCGGCCACCATAGCCCATCTCTAAGGATATTTCTAGCAGTGGCACGCCCTCCATAGTGTCCTCCCGCGATACCATTGTGAGCTCTGCTAATATTCTTTCGTGTTCGTGCGGAAGGATGTATCGATGAAGGATTTCATCTGGCCCCATTTTGTAGAGTTGACCTGCGATTAGCTGAAAGGTAACAACACTAACAACTAGCTTCTTTTTTTGACTAGTAGAGAATTCTTCTGGTGTATGTCCTGTAGTCAAGAATTGAATGATTTTCTCATAATGGTCATCAACCATTCCAATTCTAAATAATTGTGCATCTGGTAAGCCCTCATCAATGCTTCTTGGTTCTTCGCCTGACTCAATTTGGGATAGGTGGTTAGGTCCTACATTCAATCGCCTTGGTTTCACAATGATCTCAAATTCGAATTCTTGGAACAACAGGAACCAGCAACAGATATTTCCCCCCAACATATGCTTATTGACCAAGTATTTTAATGCGGAGTGGTTAGTAAACATTTTGAAATGTCCTCCAAGTAGGTAGTGCCGGAATTTTTGTAGTGCATAGACCATTTCTAGGCCTTCCCTTTCTGTCGTCATATAATTTTTCTCCACAGTGGACAACTTCCTGCTTGCGAATGTGATTGGATGATCGATCGATCCTTCTCGTGGCTGGTTCAATATCACTCCTAGTGAGACTGATGATGCATCCACATGAACATGGAACTATTTTTTCCAATCGGGAAACACTAATATTGGTGTTGCGACCATTTTCTTTCACTATATTGAGGCTCTTCTAGCACTCGCCATTCCACTCGAACTTAGCATCCTTTTTTAATAGTTTTTCCATTGGCACTGTGATCGTTGCATATCCCATGATAAATTTTCTATAATACCCAGTATGTCCCAACATCGCCCTTAGTTGCTTCACTTTCATTGGTGGAGGCAAGTGGACGATGATTGCAATATTCGTTGGGTCAACCAACATCCCTTCCCTGCATACAATGTGTCCTAACAGAATCTCAAATGGAGCGCAAAAGATGCACTTCTTCAAGTTCAGCAAAATTTAATGTTGTCGACATCTCTCCAGCATCAGCCTTAGATTCACAACATGGTCCTTAACCAGTCTATATACAGTCCAGTCGTCCATATATACAACGCGGAATTTATCAATGAAGTCTTTGAATGCGGCAACAACTAATCTTGAAAATATTGCTGGGGCATTTTTAAGACCAGATGACATTATTGTGTATTGAAAGTAGCCCCATTATGTTACAAAAGTTGTCTTATGTCAATCCTCCTTCGCGATCTTTATTTGGTGGTATCCTAAGAATCCGTCTGTAAATGAATATATCTCTTGACCTCCGACACCTTCTAGTATTTCGTCAGTGAATGGTGTAGCGAATGGATCATGAAGACATGCATCATTTAGTTTCCTTAGATCGGCACAAATCCTGATTTCGCCAGTCTTCTTATCTTGGACAACCATCAGGATGATCCATTCGGATTCCTCCACAGGCTCTATGATTCCTGCATCCAACATTCGCTCTATTTTGGATTTCACTCACTCCTTCTACCTGGGATTCAATCTATAGGGTCGCCGCTTTACGACCTTTGCATCAGGTTTCAGTGGAATCTTCATTTCTCCTCGGTCCCCAGAAATGCCTTTCATTTCCAAAAATTTTGTTGGGAACAAATCTTGAAACTCATGTAGCAGATCAGTAATATTTGAAATGGTCGAATCATTCCATTAATATCCAATACTTGCGAACTTGGGGGTTTCCTCTAAACCAATATTAACCTTCTTGATTTGCAGTGGATGTTGGAATTTGTCGAAGGGAATATCTGGGGCTTCGACATCCTGGATTCCTTCCGAATCTGGTACAAAAACAACTCCTGGATCATCCTCTTGATCAGGTTCTCCCGTCATGTTGTAGCACTCCATAAAAATTTATGGTGTTGCATTCCACTGTAATCCCATTGGTTTTTCCATCGGGACTTCTTCAAGTACCTTCTCACGAATCTCCTGTAGTGCGCTATGGATGAAGGGGTTCTCATCCAAGAAGCTGAAATATTGGCTAAAGCTAATAGTTAACTCTTCCCATGTAGTTGCTCTGCGTCGCAGTTCTGCTGCGATATACCAACTTCGTGGTACCTCATCCAATGTATGGATGAATGCATGGATCCATTCGTATTTTGGTCGCATTCCCCATTTGCTTTCACACTCTTCCAGGTGATCCCTTGGGTCACCTCTTCCATTTTATTTTCTTCCTCAGTACCCTTCAGTTTCGCTGAATTTGACTTCCATTACTTGTCGACATAGTGGCCAGTTTTTTATCATCAACTTGTGTGCTTCCCACCACCATGCTGGTGTATCCTTCAGTGCTTCCTCCAATGCCAACAGTCTCTATGGTTTTGATACTCTTTCTTAAAATTCGGTGATAAATACACTTAGATTATGTAATCCTTCGTATGGTGGAAGTTCGCATATTTCTGTTACTACCCATCTCAATGACTGAGTGATTCATGAGCACCTCCTGAATGATACTTCTTGTAATCGATTCTTCCAATTCTCTAGCACCTCATCAGAATCCGACGATGCCGAACTAACAATTCGCCATCCCAATTCTCCATTAGCGGTGGGATTGATATACTCCTCTGAGATGTTGTAGACGTTGTCCCATCCTTTTTTTAATTCATCCTGCATTGGCTCGACATACCTTTTCCCTTCTGATGGATCAAGTGGGGTAACGACTCCCATGTCGCGGTTCTCAAATAAAATTGTTCTTTTCTTACAGTTGATCGTGGCTTGATTCTCCATTTCCCAGTCTATCCATAACAACACTGGACAGGGGCTTGTGTTATCAACCATATCTATAACATCAAAGTCTACGTACGTCTTTAATCCTTCTATTTCGACTGGAAGGTGACATAATCGACCAATGGGTGTGACCTTCCTCTTATTTTCTAGTCGAAGATGTACAGGGGACCATGCCAGCTGTGGTTTCCCTATTGTCTCCCATGTCTGTTTAGTAAAGATATTCACATCGGATCCCAAGTCCAGAATGATAGAGTCGATATCAAATGCACCAATCTACGTAGTCATCCTCATTTCTCTCCCTGTCTTCTTTCTGTGTAATCGGTTTACTGTCTGATCTTGTCATCCATCCTCCTATCGGTGTAATAGGATGTCTATCTCTTCCAGCACATCCTGATATTTCTCTAGTGCCAAATGTCTTTCTAGGAAATCTCTCAAAGTGTTGATCCTTCCCAGTGGCCTTTATGAGTTCATCGTATCGAATATCTACGGCATCTCGTAGATGGGTTCTTTTTGGCCAATAGGTGGCAGCTTAGTCCTTCTCATTGCATCTCACGCTTCTAGAAAGGTCTCCCTTTCTGCTTCTACGTCGAATTGAACTTGTTTCCTTTCTATAGGCCAAATACTAGGCAGTGGCATGTCTTCCCCTGTCGCAACCCCCCCTCTGGTCACTACTGCAACATTCACTGGTCGACTTCTTATTTCTGTTGAGATATGCTGTACATTCGAAGGTGGATTTTGATTTTGATTCGAATTCGGTTGAGGTTGGGGTGGATTTTTAGTTTTCCATTTTTCAATCAACTGGGGACATTCCTCAACACTGTGATCTGCTATGCTGCAATAAGTACATTGCGAAGTCAGGTTTGGACAATACCTTTGAGACCTGACCGCAATTATAGCATATAATTGGTCTTTGACCTCATCCAAAATCTCCTCCACGACCAACGCCTCCACCTTGACCTCCACAGAATTCTCCTCTGAAACCTCCTCACTGATGACCGTATGGCGATTGGTTATATTGCAGTGGATGATACTGCGGTTGGTCGTACTACGACGGTGGTTGTTTGTACAATGCCTGTGGTTGACTATAGTGGAGCTGCGGTTGGTTATACTGTGGTAGTGGTTGATTATAGTGCGACTTCTATTGATTATACTGTTGTTTCTATTGTATAGGGGGTAACTCCTCCCACTTCATAAAAAATGTATCCGCGGTCCTTTCTTGGAGTAAGTCATACACTCTACAATCCTTTCTTCATGACCAACCGATCGACAAAAATTGTAGAAAAGGTTGGCTGAAATTGACACCATTTTCTGTAAGTGTACACATTCTTCTGATTGATGTCCCCTCGTCTGACAAATTCGACACCATGGAATTCCTCTCTGACTGAGTGGATTTGGTGCGCCCAACTGTAAGTATTCATGGAATTCTGGGCACTAATCCTTATGATGTCCTTATGATTTACATCGGCTGCACCATATTTCCTTGTGAACTTATTTCCCCTTCTTGATGTCTTGTAGTTGGATTGTCAGGTTCGTTAACTGCACTTGGATTTGGTTCATACCTAACCCTATTTCACCAACTGGTGAAGCCTCCAGCTTCATCGCGATTTACAGTGCCTCTACCTGGGATGCAATCTTCTGTTGCATTAGTGGTATACGAATGTGTGGTACTAATCCTGCGATGAACCATTCCTTGTGATGTATATCACTCATTCCAAAACTTACTTTATCCATCAGAGTTTTATATATTTGGTCGAACTCCCATATTAATTCATCAGGAAATTGTTTGATCTCTTTTAGTTCTGTGATATATTGCGACTATGATTTTGGTTTCCTAAACTCATCAATCAATCCTAACCTGATCTGCGGTAGTGTTGTTGAGTTCAGAATTGGCCCCTTCTAATCATCCTTGATCACCTTTCCTTTCCCTGTCCTACACCATTTATCATGATAATCAAACATATTATCCTCACTTTATTCCCCCAAACTGCCAAGGTATGACTGATCATTGCTTTATCTTATTAATGCTTATGATTGTGATAATTAAAGCTGTGTATCTCTCAATTGTGCTAACATGTTATGATTTATGAAGGTAGTTTGAGAGAAGTGGACTGCAGGAAGGTGGGGCTGAACAAGTCTTGAAAGAAGGGATGTTCATTGCTTAAAAGGGATCCCCGAGGCTCGGATCATCAATTAAGGCACATGGTTCCAATACAACATCCTAGGTGGAGCTGTGACAGGGCAGCTGTAACAGAATGCGCCATCTTTAGTATGTCGCTACTTGAGTCTAGTTATGATCTGGAAGGATCACCACTCCTGGGCCAATCGACAGCTTTCTCATATTTTATGTCTCTACTTTTCCATGTATTGTAACAGCTAGTTATTTAGGGCGCCTGAAGATTAGAGATCTTCATGGCTGACCATTATTAGGATTGGATGTTATGATTTGTATGTATAAATATGGGGAGTTGCCTCGACCCTGGGGGTTCAACGATAGATAATTAATTCATTGTATTAGCAGCAAATGCAACTGTGTAATCATTTTTCTGTTAATATAAGGAGTTAGCTTTGATTTAAAGGAACTTGCGTTGTTCTGCCAGCGTCTCTGTGTGAAGGCTGGGCTCGTCTTCCACAGGGATTGCTGAGTTAAATTAGAACTCTTTAATTTATTGCTATGTGATAGTTTGTTTATGATATTTCTTTTGTACGCAGCAGTAGTAATTTGGGTGTGGATTTTCAGTATAATTAAAATTATGTTTCTTTGAAACTGGCAAGTAATACAGAGTGATAGTCGACTGAGTAGAACTTTATGCAATTCGTGTGACAATTGTACACAGCCTTGTTCATCTCGCAGTTAAGTTGTGATCCCATGAGCCTCTGCAATTTATCTTTCTGTTATGACTGTTGATTTTCATTCCTGTAATTCAATCTCTTAGAACAGCTGAACTCAATCCTTTGCAATTGAATTTCTAGATTAATATTCAGTTTCTGCTTATGGTTTTCAAGAGTGATCAGATTGAAGAAGTGAGTTACTTGTCCTAGGATGTGAATAGGATTTCTTTTTATCTGCAATTGTCTTTGAACCTTATTTTATTTCTTGTTGATGCATGGTAGGAAGGAATTGAAGTTATGGTATTTAGACAGCAACTGGGATTACACAGCTCCTTGGGATGAACATAGCTGCTAGCAGATAAAAGTATGCAATTATAGTGATTTGGTGTTTAAGCATAGATTGTGCATTTATCCTTTGAAATAAAAAGACTTTCTCGGGTTGAAAATAAATCTCGTATGCTCTGTGTGTTGGTAATAATCTATCTGCATATAAGGTGCTCGACATTTTGGCGCCATTGCCGGGGAAGGATAAAAATTAAACACTAATCATTAGTTGCATCTGGCAATTGTTTCTAGTCAGTCTTTTCTTTGCTGAAATGATTTGGTTCGCATGAATACGAGGAGGATAAAACGCGATCACCTCCCAACTCCCAAAACCCCACAAAATACTAACAGCGCAGGTGGTTCGGGTCTTGGTCGAGGACCACCATTGGGCAGAAGGACATTCATCGACAATCTTGTTGACAGAACTGATTCATCCACCAGGTCTCGTCATCAAGAAACTCCTATTAGAAGAAACCCTGCTAAACCTGGGGCGCCAGCGTCCACGGTGGAGAATACACGAGCATCCGTGACTCCCTTGTATATCCCTGCCGAGGAAGATGCGGCTGTTACAACTGAGGAAGACGCAGCTATTACAACTGAGGAAGATGCAGCTGTTACAACTGAGGAAGACACAACTGTTACAAACAATGAATAACAGACACGAGACCGATGAGGAAGAGGTAATGGTGGAAAACTATCATCATGAAAATTACTCCCTGCCAGAAGGAACGACAGCTACATTACAATTTCCAATTCAGCAGCTAGAAGGGACAGCTCTTATGAAGAACATCTCACCATCGGTGTTGCCTCGCTTCCATGACAGGGCGGCAGAAGATCCAGACGAATTCCTTTTTGAATTTGATATCCTCTGTCGTAGCTATGATTATGTCATCGATGCCCAAAAGCTGAAACTTTTTCCCGCCACCCTGAAGGACAATGCGTTACGATGGTTCGTGAGCCTTGGGGGAGGAACTGTTACTAATTGGAATAAGATGAAACAAGTATTCTTGGAGAAATATCAAGAATATTGCAACATCAAGGACAAAAGAGAGGAATTATTTAAGATGGTGCAGAAGGAGGATGAAAGTCTGGAGGACTTTGTAGAAAGGCTGCTGTACAATGTGCAAAGAGCCGGGCAGACGAACATGGGGCTGGATGTGCTCAAGATAATCTTGCTTCGAGGGATCAGGGATGATTGTTTAGACATTTTAAATCTGTTAGGAAAGGGAGATATCTCCAAAGAACCTTTTGAGATGATTGTGGAATTATGTAAGAGATACTCCAGGGGATCTTCCAGGAACAATAAGCGGGACAAACAGAATAAGTTGGAACGTGATGTCTTCGACAGAACTCAGAAGTCATCCAACGGAGGAGCTACCCGTGCAGAGATAGGAAATCTCCTTGAAAATTTTAAAACAGAAATGATGAGCTCCATCTCTTCGGAGATTGATGTCCTGAAGGCGAAACAAAAACAGGAAGTGGAGGATCTCACACTAGGTGTGTTCTGTCCCCGATGTAGAAAGAATCATCCGCTGAAAGAATGCGCACTTGACAAGGTAGAAGTATGTTAGCTGTGTGAGCTGAACCATGACATGAAAGAATGCCCCTCACTCCCCCAATTGAAGGTTGTTCTGCAGGCATCAACTCTAGAAGTGGAATCAGCCTATTTCATTGCACAGAAGAAACCTTGGCAGCCTCGAAATCAAGGTATGCCTCTGGACTCGTTTCCATTTTTGAATAATATGAGCAATTGGAATAACAACATGCAAAATGTGAATACACAATTCCCTTCAAATTATGCTCAGTGGAATCCTTCCCAATCTGCAATGCAAAATCTTAATTCATGGGGTCCTTGGACACAACCACCACATCAACCTACGTCGTGGTCTTTTGGATGGAGGAACTTCCCTCTTGGGAACCAGTTTCCTCAACCACCTCCACCTTAGCAGTTACCATATTCTCCTCCATACCCTCAATTTCCTCAATACCTTCCATATCCACCTCAGCAGCTGCAGCTGCAGAATAATCCTGTCCCTAATATACCAATACGGCCTCAGCTGCCTTCCCAACCTAATCCTAACCCGAATAATAAAATGGTCCATCAATTGGAAACTATTAATATGTCGGCCTACTCTCTTTCCCCTGTACCTTGTAATGACATTTATCTACGATCTGGAAAGATAATAGAACCTGTAATTACAGAAGATGCTCCACCTTCTGTGCGTGAAGAAGGGGAGAGTTCACAGCATCCATCCGATACAGTTGTTATCACTAAAGGTGCTGAGCATCCCTTGGATGGGACGGCTGAAACATCAAACAATAAATTGGAAAATACACAGCCTACCTAGATGATAAGGCAACCGCCATACCCCGAGAGACTAATGCTACCAAAAATAGGGGGGAAACCTCAGTTTAACCTCCTAGGAGAGTTAAAGAATCTTTATGTCAAAATCCCCCTTCTGCAAGCTCTTCAAGACGTGCCTATTTATGCTAAAACCATTCGGGATATATGCACCAAGAAACTAGGGAGGAAACTTAGAGATCCTCCCACTGTTCATGTCATAGGGAATTTATCCGCTTTGATAACAGGAAAAACCCCTGTGACCAAGTATGACGACCCTGGCAATCCTACTGTCACTGTACATGTAGGACAGACGCAGATACCCAACGTGCTAGTTGATTTAGGAGCAGCGATCAATGTCATAACAATTGAGACTGTCAAGAAGCTTGGGCTCACTAATTTTAGACCGAACCCTACCATTTTAGAATTGGCAGACAGATCCACCATTAGACCTGAAGGGATTCTGGACGACCTTGTCATCTCAGTAGATTCATGGGAGTACCCTGCTGACTTTTTGATATTACAACCAAAATCACAGCTGGGGGGACACCCATTGATCCTGGGAAGGCCATGGTTGGCCACAGCTGACGCTTGCATCAGCTTTCGATCAGGGTCCATGACTATATCGGATGGTACTGAGACTAAAAACCTCACCCTGTATCCTCCAGCTCGACCGAGTCTAGAAGCTAAGACTTCCCTTTGGATAGAGCAGGAGGAGGAGGAGGATGTTCAGCCACTATTAACTATAGGGAAGGCCTTGACTTTTAAAAATGAAACAGAAGACGATGCTATTAGTAATTTTATTAGTGAACCCTCTTCAGTGGATAAAGAGGTCTATCGAGTCCTGAACATTACCCTTGGTAAGGAAGAACAAGAAAATATTACGGAAGAAGCACTAGTCGGTGACACAAACATAATCCCAGTTTTGAAAAATTCAAAAAGTATTCCTATTGAGGTAGAACCTGGAAAGACTTTGAATATCAACCTTGGTCTCTCCTTAGAGGAACAGAAGTGCCTAATCAGTCTCTTGAAAGAACATAAGGGGGAATTCGCCTAGGAGTATACAGACATGAGGGGTATCCCCTCTAATCTGTGCACCCACCATATTTACATTAAAAATGACTCCCGGCCTGTGTGTCAACCTCAACGATGCATGAACCCCAATCCGAGGGATATAGTGAAGGAGGAAATCCAGAAAATTTTGGAAGCAGGATTTATATACCCTATTTCAGATAGTGAGTGGGTTTCCCCACTCGTAATTGTGCCCAAGAAAAATGGTAAATGGAGAGTCTGTGTTGATTATAGGGAACTGAATAAAGCTACGCAAAAGGATCATTTCCCTCTGCCCTTTATTGACCAGGTACTTGATACCCTATCAGGGAAGAAGTTCTTCTCCTTCTTAGATGGGTTCAGCGGGTACAACCAAATTCAGATTGCTCCTGAGGACCAGGATAAGACCACCTTCACTTGTCCCTAGGGAACGTTTTCCTACAGAGTGCTTCCCTTTGGTTTATGTAATGCACCAGCAACGTTCCAAAGAGCTGTAATTGGCATATTCTCTAAATTAGTTAATGATAGTATGGAAGTCTTTATGGACGATTTTACTCCCTATGGCAAGGACTTTGAGGAAGCACTGGAAAATTTAAAGAAGGTTTTAATTCGCTGTGAATAGGCTCGCCTCTCATTAAGCACTGAAAAATGCCATATGATGATGAGTGAGGGAGTGGTATTAGGACATTTCATCTCTACCGATGGAATTCAGGTGGATCCTTCAAAAATTAAGGTGATAAAAAATATACGGACTCCTTCAACTCAGAAAGAGGTGCGAAGTTTTCTGGGACATGCTGGATATTATCGGAGGTTTATAGAAAAATTCTCCAAACTTGCTTCTCCTTTGCTTTCTTTGTTAATGAAGGATGCACAGTTTGTGTGGAATGAAGCATGCCAGACAGTGTTTGATAAGCTTAAAGAGAAGCTATCCACAGCTCCTATCCTAAGGGGACCTAATTGGACCATACCCTTCCACATTTCTTCAGATGCTTCTGATACCGCCATTGGAGCAGTACTAGGACAGCATGATGGTCAAGTACCTTATGCCATCTATTATGTTAGTAAAAACTTAGCCCCTATTGAACTTAATTATACTGTTACTGAAAAAGAATTCCTTTCTATTGTTTACTCTATTAATAAATTTTGGCATTACATTACTGGGTATCCTACGTTTGTGCACACTGATCACTCTTCCATTAAATATTTAATGAACAAACCTGTCACCAATGCCAGAGTGACCAGGTGGCTCTTATTATTGCAGGAATTTGATATTACCATTATAGATAAACCTGGAAAAGAAAATGTTGTTGCTGATTTTTTATCTCGTTTTACTAACAGTGATGACAGTTCGCCTGTTGAGGATTCTTTTCCAGATGAACATCTATTTGCACTTTCATCTCATTCCCCCTGGTATGCAGTCGTTACTAATTATTTGGTTGCAGGAAAGCTCCCGTCACACATGTCTAAACGAGAGAAGAGAAAAATTATCCAGCAAAGTGCCAGGTATTGTTGGCTCAATGGTCATCTCTTCTACACAGGGCCCGATCTTGAGATTAGGAGATGTGTAAGGGAAGATGAGATCTTTCACATACTGAAAGCCTGTCATGATGGACCTTGTGGGGGACACTTTGCAGACAAAAGAACAGGGCATAAAGCGCTGCGGATGGGATACTATTGGCCGACTTTGTTCAGGGACGCTAAAAGGTATATTCAGTCCTGTGACAGCTGCCAAAGGATGGGACAGCCTAATAAAACAGATCATATGCCTCTACATCCCCAAGTAGTAGTTGAACCATTTGATCGATGTGCATTGGATTTTGTTGGCCCTATCAACCCTCCTTCCAGACAGAAAGTTTACATTCTGGTTTGTATTGATTACATGACCAAGTGGGTAGAGGATGTAGCTTTGGCTAAGGCTAACGACCAGGCGGTGATTGATTTTCTGTACAGTGAAATCTTTACCCTCTTTGGGGTACCAAAGGAAGTAGTTATTGATGGGGGACCGAATTCATCTCACACCAATTTGAATCCTTGCTCCGGAAGTATCATGTGCAGCGTAGGGTGGCTTCACCTTACCACCCTCAGGCCAATGGTCAGGTGGAAAGTACTAATAAAGTTATTGAAACAATCCTTACTAAAACAGTTAAGAGCCATCGAAAGGATTGGGCTAACAGGCTTCCAGAAGCGTTGTGGGAATATCGCACAACTTGGCATAACACCACAGGATTCTCTCCCTATGATCTAGTGTATGGGAAGAGTGCCATCTTTCCAATTGAGTTTGAGATCAAAACCATGAAAATAGCCACTCAAATGAATCTGGATGTAATAGAAGCCCAGAAGAGAAGATTGAATCAACTAAATGAATTGGATGAGAAACAGTTAGCTGTAGTAGACCAAACTGTGTTGCTTCAGCAACAGAGATCTAACTGGCATGACCAATTCATTAAAAAGAAAATCTTCCGTGAGGGAGACTGGGCGCTATTATATGACTCCAGGTTCAAAAGGGATTTTAAAGGTAAATTACGTACAAGATGGCTGGGTCCATATTTGGTCGACAGGGTATTTGACAACGGCACTGTCCGTCTAGTGACCATCGATGAAAACCACATGCCATTACTTGCTAATGGCCACAGACTGCGACTGTATCGTAAGCCTATTTCGAAAGATACATTCATTTCGCAAATTGCCGCCGATCCGGTTTATCAGTTGGCACCAGAGCAGGAATTTCTCTCTGCTTTTGCCAATCTTTAAATTGAAAATCACATTTTGAATTACTGTACATAAATAATTTTCTTTCTTTTCTACTGTAGCGTTTAATTCTTTTCCCTTTGCATTTGATCTTTTCGTTTGCTATTGTTTTTTTCAAAAGTTTCCAGGGAAGCGCCAGGAGAACGACCAGATTGGGCCTGTCAAAATAGAGTCGCCCTGTGTTGTATTTCCCTTTTTCCCTTGGAAAAAAAAAAAAAATCCGGCAGCTGTGACATATTTTCCGGCAGCTGCAACATCTTTTCCGGCAGCTGCAACATCTTTTCCGGCAACTGCGATAGATTTCCCGGTAGACGTCAAAATCCTTTCTCCCAGTACCCGTGAACAACTTTTTTGGCAGCTGCAACAACTTTTCCCAGCAGCTGCAACATCATGTCCCAGCGGCTGCAACATCATTTTCCAGCGGCTGCAATATCATTTCCCGTCGACCCTAAAATCGCTTTCCCGGCAGCCGTAAACCCTTTTTCCCGGCAGCTACAACATCATGTCACAGCAGCTGCAACATCATTTCCCAACGGCTGCAATATCATTTCCCGTCGACCCTAAAATCGCTTTCCCAGCAGCCGTAAACCCTTTTTCCCAGTAGCTGCAACATCATGTCACAGTGGCTGCAACATCATTTCCCAGCGGCTGCAATATCATTTCCCGTCGACCCTAAAATCGCTTTCCCAGCAGCCGTAAACCCTTTTTCTCGGCAGCTGCAACATCATGTCACAGCGACTGCAACATCATTTTCCAGCGGCAGCATTATCGTTTCCCGTCAACCGTAAAATCGTTTTCCCGGCAGTTGTAAACCCTTTTTCCCGGCAGCTGTGAACCATTCCCAGCGGCTGCAACATCATGTCTCAGCGGCTGCAACATCATGTCCCAGCGGCTGCAACATCTTTTCCCGACAGCAGTGAACCATTTCCCAGTGGCTGCAATATCATTTTTCCGACAGTCGTAAAACCTCTTTCTCGGTTGCTGTGAACCATTTTCCGGTGGCTGCAACATCTTTCCCTTTTCCGGTGGCTGCAACATCTTTGCCGACGGCTGCAACATACTTCCTGGTGACTACGACATATTTTCCGCCGCCGTAAAACTTTTCCCTGACAGCCGTAATTTCTCCCGATCCTGTAAATCTTTTTCCCGGTGGCTGTGAATCTTTCCTGGCAGCTGCAACATCTTTTTCATCGGCTGTGATAGCATTTCTGGCAACTTGTAGTGGTAACTCCTGTGTTAATGGAAGAATTGCTCCAAACCTGCTAAAACTATGGCTCTGGTTCATCCCAGTCCTGCCGGTGAATTCATCATTCCGACCCCGAGGACGCTATGGTGCGTCTTTCATTGGTGGAAGGAATTATTGCATTATTTATGATTGTGCACGAGTCTGGTTCCACAACGTCACCAACTGCACGCTCCACCATTCTCTGCAGGTTATCCGACGCACAATCTCATGAGGTATGGATTTCATTTATCACTTGATTAAGTGTTGATATCATTTAAACAATATCAGTCATATCTTTACTCGTATTACCATTATACCTGATTGAACCTTTCCCTCGTATGACGTAAACACTAATAACTGCCACCTTCCCCAATTCGACATGGAAATTTTGAACGTTTTTCTGTGCTCAACTTTCCAAATTTGCCTATTCTCTCAACGTCTTTGCTCAGCGATTCGTGCATCCTCTGTGCTGCAACTTCCATTCTCAGATTCTACCATCTGTGGGATAGCAAATTCAGCCTGCAGCCAAGACCATGGGGATTCCAGTTCGTCATGAACCTGTGAATACATAGGAACTCAGAAAAAATCTTCAAGTTCTTGCCATTTTTCAAGCTGCCGGCTGGCTCGAGTTCTTTGAGCAACTAGATGGATTCAATCGGGAAGCAGCCTTGCAGTTTGCTCTAAACCTCACCAAAAATCACTCTACGGTGTGGGGACTGCTTATAGAGGTCTCTGAGGCCATTATATCCGAGGTTACGGCCATCTCGCTGGTGGGAAAGCCATGGTTTAACCGACGAGTCCCTGAAACGACTGCACGGGAAGCATTTTTAATGGAGGGGGAGGAAGTAGAAGCGTCAAGAAGAGGGATTGCATTGCATGCATTGCTGGGGCCATGGGACCAGGTTGATTTCTTCCTCAAGAAGTACATCACTTGTGAAGGTAGATATCAAACTGTGTATCATTCTGAACTCCCTTTACTTTCTCATCTCCACCATGGCATTTTATTAAACATTCCATATTATCTACTGCATGACTTGCGTCATATGGCGGCATTTGTCCAGTCTGCTAAGCATCCACTTTCCTCCCTCACCCACCATGGCCTTATCAAATTAATAATTGTAAGAACCCTTTCCCAGCATCATATAACCTGGGAACAATTCACAGCTCGAGCTCAGCAACCCGTTCCCTTGCGGGTTGTCCCATTACAACAGATATGAGTCCCACCACAACAGGAGGACCAGAGTCCCTCCACTGAAGTTGGGGGGGGAGATGAAATTGCAGAAGAACAGCAATTGAGGGCACAAGCAGGACCATCCGGGGTGGAGGAAACTACAGTAGAAGAACAGCAACTAGGGGCACAAGCAGGACCATCCGAGGTGGATGAAACTATATTAGAAGAAGAGCAACCGGGGGCACAAGCAGAGCCATTTGGGGGGGATGAAACTCCATTAGAAGAAGAACAATTGGGGGATGAAACTCCATTACAAGCAGAGCCATCAGGGGAGGGTGTAGATAAAAATCTTGTTGAAAACCCCGATAACAAGGCAGCTCCGACAACAGAAGGTGAAATTGGAGCAGCATCAAATGCTGCGACAATTGAACTTGAAGATGACAGAGCCAGGGCAATAGAAGAAAACATTGAGCTGGTAACTATTGAATCCTCACCTGAGTGGGAAGGAGGAGCTTTAATTGAAGAAGAACATCATGAGAGGCAAGAAAACATTCCTTTGACCTTAGCTGTGAATCCCTATATACCAGCTCCACAAAAGAAAACACCACAAAGGAAGAGAAAGGGGTTAATCAATGAATTTAGCATAACTGCACCAATCATAAAGAAAAGAACTCGATCAGCTACAGCAGCAGAGGTAGCCAGAAAAAGATGGGAAACCCTAGAGGCATAGGTTGAGGCCCCGGTCCTTGTACCAAGACCAATGGATGCTCCACAAAGGCCAGTGGAGGAAGAACCCAGAATTGAAGGACTTCTGGCTGAGAATGCACTATTAAAAGAAGACCTCCAAGTACTTTGAAGGGAGTTGGAAACATGGAAGGAAACCTGCAGAAAACAAGGAGAAAGAAAAATGTTTACATTGGTAGAGGCTGCAGACCAACTGGAGGGATCAGATTCTGCTGAGCCTGGCAAGGAGGATGAATGAGTACTCTGTCCCACCTGTGGAGAAATATTCAAGGAGGCATGCCACAAGATTATACTTCGTACCTGCTCAACACAACAGCCTGCAGCCACAATAGAGGAAGCTGCAGAAAAAGAAGATGCTGCCACACAAGAACCAACATCTTTACACATCCTTACTGCAGCTCCCACCAATCCTGTGACAGAGGAGCTAAGGGATGAAATCATGTATGATGATGGGGATAAAGAATTGACTGTAACCCCATAATGCTCCCATGACACAAAGATTATAGAGCAGATGGGAGAAGAACCGGGGATGGGGGACACTCTGGAGTCTAACGAGGAATTCTATACTGTAACCCCAGAATGTTCCCATGAGACAGAAATTTTAGAAGATGAGCCACAAGGGCAAGACATTGATAAACTTGAACAGGGTGTTGTAACACAAGAACCAACAAACCTAATTGCACTTGTCCAACCGGCCAAGCAGATGGAAGAAGAACTTGGAATAGAGGACACTCTGGAATTTAATGATGAACTCTGGGTTGTAACCCCAGAGGGTTCCCATGACACAGAGCTCATAGGAGAAGAGTTGCAACAACAGGAGGATGAAGAGGCAAGCCAGGATGTTGTTACAAAAGAACCAACATCCTTGGAGGCTACAGCAGGAACTCCTGAATTTCATTTGAAAGATAACCCTGGAATGGATATCATTCCCGATACACAGTGGAGTGAAGATGAACAGGTACAGACACCATGCTCAGGTGACACCGAAATCTTGGAGGAGGAACTGCACAATGAGAAGGATATCCAATCTCAGTAGCAGAAGGACAAAGAAGACACTGTTACACAAGAACCAGTGTCTCTAAAAGCAATAAAGGTAGCTGCTGAAGAGAGTCTAAAGGATGTTGCTGTTACACAAGAACCAGCAACTCTCTTATTAGACTTAGATGTGCTGGAAGACACTGCCCCACAAGAACCAGTGCTTCTACCTCCTAGAAATTTCATTGATTTGGATTCAGATTAAATATTTATTTTCAAGTCCTCCCTAGGCACAGCATATAATGAGACTGCAGGAAGAAGTGATTTCCACTTGTATCAATTACATTTTCAGACACCAGCAGGTAGCATTGGAAGGACAGATGGGGTGCCTGAGTTTCCTTATAATTTTTTCTCTCTCCATGGATAGAGTTCAGTACAGGATTCAGATTCCAAATGATGCAGGTTGTTGCATGAGGACATGCAACAGGGTAGTTGGGGGGAGATGTTGAGTTTAGAATTGGCCCCTTATAATCATCCTTGATCACCTTTCCTTCCCCTGTCCTACACCATTTATCATGATAATCAGACCTGTTATCCTCACTTTATTCCCCCAAACTGCCAAGGTATGACTGATCATTGCTTTATCTTATTAATGCTTATGATTGTGATAATTAAAGTTGTGTATCTCTCAATTGTGCTAACATGTTATGATTTATGAAGGTAGTTTGAGATAAGTGGACTGCAGGAAGGTGGGGCTGAACAAGTCTTGAAAGAAGGGATGTTCATTGCTTAAAAGGGATCCCCGGGGCTCGGATCATCAATTAAGGCACATGGTTCCAATACAACATCTTAGGTGGAGCTGTGACAGGGTAGCTGTAACAGAATGCGCCATCTTTAGTATGTCGCTGCTCGAGTCTAGTTATGATCTGGAAGGATCGCCACTCTTGGGCCAATCGACAGCTTTCTCATATTTTATGTCTCTACTTTTCCACGTATTGTAACAGCTAGTTATTTAGGGCGCCTGAAGATCAGATATCTTCATGGCTGCCCGTTATTAGGATTGGATGTTATGATTTGTATGTATAAATATGGGGAGTTGCCTCGACCCTGGGGGTTGAACGACAGATAATTAATTCATTGTATTAGTAGCAAATGCAACTGTGTAATCATTTTTCTGTTAATATAAGGAGTTACCTCTGAGTTAAAGGAACTTGCGTTGTTCAGCCAGCGTCTCTTTGTGAAGGCTGGGCCCGTCTTCCACAGGGATTGCTGAGTTAAATTAGGAATCTTTAATTTATTGCTGTGTGATAGTTTGTTTATGTTATTTCTTTTGTACGCAGCAGTAGTAATTTGGGTGTGGATTTTCAGTATAATTAAAATTATGTTTCTTTGAAACTGGCAAGTAATACAGAGTGACAGTCGACTGAGTAGAACTTTATGCAATTCGTGTGACAATTGTACACAGCCTTGTTCATCTCGCAGTTAAGTTGTGATCCCATGAGCCTCTGCAATTTATCTTTCTGTTATGACTGTTGATTTTCATTCCTGTAATTCAATCTCTTAGAACAGCTGAACTCAATCCTTTGCAATTGAATTTCTAGATTAATATTCAGTTTCTGCTTATGGTTTTCAAGAGTGATCAGATTGAAGAAGTGAGTTACTTGTCCTAGGATGTGAATAGGATTTCTTTTTATCTGCAATTGTCTTTGAACCTTATTTTATTTCTTGTTGATGCATGGTAGGAAGGAATTGAAGTTATGGTATTTAGACAACAACTGAGATTACACAGCTCCTTGGGATGAACATAGCTGTTAGTAGATAAAAGTATTCAATTATAGTGATTTGGTGTTTAAGCATAGATTGTGCATTTATCCTTTGAAATAAAAAGACTTTCTCGGGTTGACAATAAATCTCGTATGCTTTGTGTGTTGGTAATAATCTATCTGCATATAGGGTGCTCGACAAGTGTTTTCTCAGAACTCCCTGTAGGTACCTGTATGAGTTTCATAAACCAATACAGCGCATGGCCCCTGAAGGTCATCGCTAGTTGTCCCTTCTTGATATCATCATCTTGGACCTGCTTCACTGTCCATACTACTTCGCATAATAACCAATATTGTTCGGGATCCTCGGTCCCATTACCTTGAAATATCGGCATCTTCACATCGTCGCCTGCCATCCTTGGTCTCCTATTGGTATTTGCAGACCCACTACTCCTACTGCTATGCTGACACGTTGGACAACCTTGCGAAGAGATTATATTTCTTCCTCCAAAATTTGGCGTAGTGCACAGAGTTGTGGGTCCGTTGTCGCTTTGGGTTTGTCCTTCTTCAACTTCCGGGGTAGCCTAGTTTCTTTCTTTGTCACAGTAAGGTTTCTTAGTCCCTTGTGGTCCCGTTTCACAGTTATCTGCTCCAGTTGTCGTAGCATAATCTCTCTCAATCTCAATCCTCCTCTTCTTCTCTATCCCGAACCTCACCCCACTTTGCAGCGTACCACAAAATTCCATAGCCTCCCTTATAATTTTGTCATAGCTCATATCTGTAATGTCCCCTTCTCCATAGAACAACAGGGAAGGAAACATTAACAACATAACGGGCTTTTGGTAAACTTAGCCCCAATATTTTTGCTCATAAAAACTTCATAACAATTAAAAACTTATGTATGCAGATTCGACTTCAATAAAACATAGTGGAAATTAAACGTAATAACACACATGAGAACAAACCGAAGATGATTCCATATGCAGGGGTTCAATCCCATTCATATGCTATGCACAGACTTCATTTCAATTTCATTAACATGAAGAATAATCATTCAAATAACACATTGCAGAACCCAGATATATATATACAAATTAAAGTCACGGAGAGCACTTATCTTGCAACGCAATATCCAACGACTGGCTACGTGAGAGCAACGTTCCACCCAACCATAGATCTCTGTCCAGCCTGTATTCTTTCAGCTGAGAGATCACCCCCGAGCTGGGCTGTGTATCCACAAAGGCGGAACTAGATGGCTCCCTCACAGTCAGGATTTCACTCAGACAACCATGCTAAGCCAACACACAGTTGGGTTTTTCAAGCATGCAATGGGAAATGGAGAGGGATGCTAGTCCACTAAGCTCAATCCCAGAGCTAGTACACATCAATCTAGACCCCAACGATCCCAGCCTCCATTCGAACGTCCACACTTGGATTTCTCACAGCTTTGTTCAGCAAATAACCCAAATCCGTCACTGATTTTCTGGGCAGTTAAAACTGGGTTTTCCCATGGATTTTGGGGTAGCTATTGCTCCCAAATTCACCCCAAGGTTCCTACCAATGGATCCCCCATTGGATTTCTCTATCCAATACCAAATCGGGACGTTTTTGGCTTCCCAAAACGTGGGTTCTCTCACAGTCGCGATTTCTGGATTTCTCACCCTTGGGAACTCGTTTTTGGATGGAGAAATATGTCCCATACTTCCACAATGGAATGGGGATAAGGATGGAGCAACCCCCAAGATGTAGAGTGACTTGTGGGACAAGTCAAAAGAGCCCATACCTTCCCATACGAATTTCAGGGCTGCCCATGCTCCATCAAAGTCATTGACTTAATTCTTCAACCACTTCTTACAACAAGAATAAATCATTAGAGAGATTTTGAGGTCAAAAAAGGGCCTCCTAAGAGATGTACTACAAAAATATGAGATATATTAAAATATTATGAATTGAGGGTTTTATGGGGTAGGTATATATGACAAGTCACCTCCCACACTATTTTCTATGCACAATATAAATAACCATGGTTGAGTTACTTTTCAAAATTCACTAGAAATAAAATTAATAAAATAAGTCTACATTGATGTGACTAAAATTCATTGTAAATTCCCAAAAATGTATTGTCCTTTAACATTTATTTGTCTTGAACTTACAAATGAAATTAAATAATAAAAAATATTTTTAAGAGTTTTTTTTAAATTTTATGTTGACTTTTTATATTTAATATTTTTCTCATGAATTTAATAATGTAATTTAATTGAGAATTTATTTACATGTAAAATGTCAATAATATTATTATAATCCACATTGCATTATTATTATTATTATTATTATTATTTATTAAATCTATTATTATTCTTTATTAATTTGACATTATGTTATTAAATAGAATGGAGTGAATATATAATTTAAAATTAAAAACATAAAAATGATAATATATTATTTTATAAAAAAAAGTGAAAGGACTTTCTTTATGAATTAAGAGTACTTCACTTGAAAATGACAATAATATTATTTTATGTGAAAGTGTGAAAAGACATTCATTATGAGTACTTTACTTGAAAATGACAATAATATTATTTTATGAAAAGACTATCATTATGAGTACTTTACTTTATGACTTAAAAGTACTTACACCACTACCTTGGTTAACTATGTGTTTTCATCCACCATAGAAAATTTGACAAATAAGCATTCTTAACTCATGCAATGCCACCTCACCAAGGGGGATGATATCATCTACTAGAATGTGATTGGTTGGATTTTATAGTACATTTTCTTTGTTTTGAGGCCCTTTTTTGACCTCAAAATTTCTCTAATGTGTCATCTAGAAAGGTCAAATGGGTTCTCATAAGGACATATGGCAACCTATGGTTCACTCCCATAGCCCCCTCACCACTCCCTAGTGGATACACGTGGCCCCTTCTCATTCGTTGCCTCCATAGCCAGTCTTGGAATTTTATATTGCCTGATGTTTATTTACATCCTATTACAATTTCCATGGCTTAAGAGCACATGGTATCAAAATATCAAATACTTTCCCTTTAAATAAAATTCGGCTTTCACTAGCGGGGCCTTGGCCTTGAGCTCCACGCTAGGAAAACATACATCACATCTACACATTATTCACATTAAAGGCTAATATATCCTAAGGGTCGAATTGGGGGTATTACAATATCCAACTACCTAGCATCAATCTATCATACCCACATTCGCGCGGTACCCACAACCTTCGCACACCTGGGATTTACTCGTCAGAATTCATCTTTAGTATGCCTTTTTCGCAAATGACAATTTTAATCCACAATTTCAGCGACAGTAGAAACCTTCCTCTGGGTCCTTTGAAAAAATTCATTTCCGTGTCGATGTATGAATTAATTGTGTCAACAACGAATTAAGTGATGTATCCTTCCAGAATACTATCTACCCAAACCTCAACAACTCTAGAGACTCTGTTATCTACTCGCTTCAATTGCTGGATCAATTCAGGCGTCCAATGTTTAGGATCACCGCCTTCAAAATTCTTCTTTTGGAACGTCAATTGTGCCAACCATTCATGTAATAGTATCAAGAATTCGCAGAAGAATATATCGTGAATGTCAAAGTAGATATACTTCTGTAGCCATGCAGTCGTTGACCATTCAGGGTTTTTATTTTCCTCCTCAGAAAATTCTCACGCCTTCTTGTGGAACCATTCCTCGATCTCTAGCTTTGTCAGATGCCACAACATGTCCTCTCTTCTTTCGCACTAAGGTCCCAACAACGGAACCATTTGTTGACACAGTTCTGTCGACAGGGGTTCACTTCGCACTATCGTCAACAAATATCCAGCAGACAACCTTAAACATCGTCCCAAAAAGGTTTTACCCTTTCCAACAACACCTGCAAAGCGAGTGAGTTCTCGGCTGAGATGTCTAAGGGGGGCTGCAGGAACCAAGTTTCCGCAGTTGGGAGAAGACATGCGTTGTTCCCCTCTCAATCGACAAAAGCCAGATATTTGCATTCGCATTAAAATATAAGATTATTTCCCTACTAATCCTTAATTTCATTATCATCTCATCCTTAACGAATTAAACAAATCAACAAAGTGTGTTTGATGAATCTGCGATACATAACATATCTGCGAAAATATTTAATGGGATCTCAAGAAAACATCATATTGAGATAAACATAAGATAGATATGCATGTTACTCATAATACAGAACCAAACCCAGATAAATTCTCCATGGAATGATCCAAAAGACAGAAGCACAACATATGTGAAGATATCATCTCATATTTCACAACTCGAGAAAATACCCTTAGGCTTACAATCGCACAAAAGGTTCTTCTCCTCAGATATTCCCTTCGATTCTCCTAAAGCTTACAATCTTATTTCTATTTATAGGCACACTTGGCCGTTACAAATGGTCCTAATGACCAATTGCTAACTAACTTAACTAATTATTCTGCATTATCGGCTTTGCGACCGGTCCTTTGTTCCTGCCTTTGAACCTTTCATCGCTTGGGGTTCCGCACTTGTGCGCTCCGACCCATTGCCAACAAAACTCTTGCAAGATGACAATCCATTTGTTAAATTTTCCCTTGATTATGCATCGGGTTAATACATATTGAAAAGGATTGACCTCCGCGATGACTGTGGTAGTTCGTAATAGGATATAGTGACGTAGCCTATAACCAACATACACGACAGCTAATTCCAACTTCTCGGAATGGGAATACTTGAGTTCAGGAGTTACGAGTGTGTGAGAAAGGTAATGAATGACATGCTATTGGAGTTTTCCATCTTCCTGAACCAAGACTATGCCAATCGTATTAATAGATGTGGCCAGATAAAGAATAAAATATTACGTATAATTCGGCGTGCTCAATAAGGGGGATGGCAAGAGTGCCTTTTTCAAAGCATCAAATGAGTTTTTTGCAGCCTCATCCCAGAAAAAATGGGTATCCTGTTTAAGCAGTCGTGTGAAACCTTTACTAATCTTAGCATAGTTGATAATAAAACATCTAAGAAAGTTTGATCTACCTTGTAAACTCTGAATTTGTCAGATAGCACGAGGAGGAGGCAATTTTACAATAGCCTCAACTTTAAGGGATCGACCATAGTCCCATGATTAGACACAATGAAACCTAGTAAACATACAGACTCGGCGCAAAATACACATTTGTTAGGATTTAACTGAATATTGTAGTATCTACATCGCTCAAACACAAGCCGTAAGTGTGCAGAATGATATCTTATCACTAGTACAAAATGAGAGATAAATGACCAGGCGACCAAAAAATTTGGTCACCACAATTTGTTCAATGGATAAATGACCAAAATTGAGAAATTTTAAGTGAGCTAACTAGAAATGACCAATCTGGTCACTGGATAAGCACTAAACTAAAAATGACCAAGATAAATGACCAATTTGGTCATGGGATAAGAACTAAGCTAAAAATGACCACATAACAATTGGTCATTTATTTGGTCATTTTTAGCTGTCTCACTCCAACAATGGATCAAAATTACAATTTTGACAATGAATTTGTACAATTTACTATAGGGGGTCTTTGAATCCATCTAGAGTGTTAAAATTTAGTAAATTGTAACATTGTAGATCATGGATTCAGAGACACGAGTGATCATGTAAATTGTGTCACTTAACGCAGACAATGCATGTAAGAAATTGTAATTCGAGCTGTGACATAATTTACATGATCATATAATGACATATAGTGACGAATTAAACACCAAAATGATCATTTGCATGATATGCTAACTTGCAACGTCATTATTATACCCATCATTAACATACGTGTTCATATGCATAATTTTGTAATGGCCATGTATATCAATTAGGGTCATACCGACCAGCTAGCAACCCCCACAACGTCACCTATTGTCAATTTACTTGGTCAACTGCCTTTCAAATTAATGATTTTTTGAACAAGGAGATGAGTTGATGCAAAATATATGAATATGTCGTAGCTTCTTGGTCAATTAATTGCTAATTCATGAGGTAAGAAATATTGATTTGTTGGACTTATCCCTTGGATGTGCTTTGTTTCTCGTTGAGTTGTGCATGCTATCTGTTATGGCTTGAAACCCTTCTTTGTGTCATTTGCGTTAAGCTTTTCAATTTGCTCATGGCTCTTGTGGTTCGATATGAGCCTGATGGAACTAGAGTTGTCCAAGCCTATCATGGTTCTATCTCCCTTATACAGAAGGTTGGATGGTGGGATTTCCTTCAAACATCACATGACCATAATTAGTCATGTAATGCATGATAATTATCTGCTCGAAGCTGAGGACACCACACAAGCTAGCATTCCATGCCATCTGAATCTGTCTGCAACGTTACAATTAGTGAAATTAAATTTTTCTTACAATTTCATAATTTTTTGCGTTACAGATGGATTCAAAGACCCCCTTTCAAGAGGGACTCTAAAAAGAATCTTTTTTTTACAATTCCGTTAATTCCAAAATTTACGAAATTTTAAAATTTTGGATAGATAATCAAATAACTTACCAAAAGTGATGAATGCTCCATGATATTTAGCTTGCTCCATTTACTTGACTATAGATCATTCTCATGGATTTTTCAAAATGTAAAACCTCAATTTAATAATATATAGTTATTATACGTTAATATAATATATAGTTAATTTGTAATATTAATATAATATAATTATTATATGTAATAATTTATTATTTAAGAAATAAAAAAATGAGAACATAAATAATGAAATTAATATATGAGAAGGAAAATAAATAAATAAATAATAAAATAGGGAAAAAATAATGACAAAAAAAATTAGGAGGGAAAAGAAGTTAAATGAAAATGAAAATTCAAAAAAACATTTAAATCCCAATGTGACTAAGACTTCAGAGTCTTTTATCCTATTGCAAATTCGCTGGGCTAATTGTTTGCCATTATTAAAGACTTCGGAGTCTTTTATCTTTAATTCCATTTTGCATTAGAATTTGGGGCTAATTCTCTATCATTATTTTTATTACAAAACCCTCGCTTCAAAGCTAACAAAACTTTTTTACATTGATGCAGGGTTGTTTCAGATGGATGCCCCAGGATCGATCCTATGTTGTGGTCGCTACAGTCAAATTCAGTGTCGTTGTTGTTACAGTAAGATATACTTATATTTCTTAATATTATTAAAGGATTGAAATTGTAAAATATTATTGCTCTTCTCTAATTTGAGCTCTCTTCTTCCAGCTTCGCTATGGATTACTCCATCTTATGTTTCTAATGAACACCACAACGCTTGAAAATCTTATGTAACTGCTCAACCTCTATACAATCAACCTCTGTACAATCAGGCATTATCAATTTCCTTGCAAGCAATAGTTTGGCCCATTTGGTGCTCTCCGTCTTCATTCTTTTATGATAAAAAATAAAATCTAGTTCAACAATCAATATTATGATGATGAGAATCTTTTAAACAATAAGCTTATGATGACTTCTTGAATAACATGATTTACTGCCATAATTTGGACATTGCATATTTGGCACCCAAAGCTCTAGCATTTGCAAGGAAAATCGATAAAGGAAGCCATTTTGTGTATAATTCTCTTTGGAATTTAAATGTTTCTTTGCTTGTTTCAGATGGATGTACCAGGATCGATCTGTACTGCGGTCGCTACAGTCAGATCCAGTGCCATTGTTGTTACAGTAAGATATACTTCTATTTCTTAATATTATTAAAGGATTGAATTTGTAAAATATTATTGCTCTTCTGTAATTTGAGCTCTCTTCTTCGAGCTTAGCTATGGATTCCTCCATCTTATGTTTCTAATGAACACCACAACGCTTGAAAATCTTATGTAACTGCTCAACCTCTGTACAATCAGGGGTTATCAGTTTTATTGCAAGCAGTAGTTTGGCCCATTGGGTGCTCTCCATCTTCATCCTTTTATGATAAAAAATAAAATCTAGTTCAACAATATTATGATGATGAGAATGTTTTAAACAATAAGCTTCCGATGACTTCTTGAATAACATGATTTACTGCCATAATTTGAACATTCCATATTTGGCACCCAAAGCTCTAGCATTTGCAAGGAAAATCGATAAAGGCAACCATTTTGTGTATAATTGTCTCTGTAATTTAAATGTTTCTTTGCTTGTTTTTTTTCTCCTGCTAGGAAATATTTTCAACAGCAAAAGGTCATAGTCTCACAGTATATAAAGAAATCCTCTTGCTTGAATAACATTACTGTATCACAATAGGGAAACCATGTTTTGAGGAGTGTTTTTTTCTCCCTATTATATGTCAAAATTCTTCAAAGATATCTAAAAATCCTTAAACAACCTTGCCCAAACCATTCATCTTGTGTTAACGCAATAGGTAAATGTTCCATAGACATTGACAATTCTTGATGTTCTTTCTCATAATCTCTTTTTGAACAGTATCAACCTCCAGAGCATACATTAAATGGGCTGCAGATTTCAACATCCTTAATTCTTTTGACTAAAACGACTTAAGCGACCAGTAGTATGAATGAAAAGTTCACAGCAGTAAGGAGGATCATATCAAAGATGAACTTTAATTACGAGCAATGACATATGTCAATAGACAAAAAATTCATATTCAAATGACAAAACGTTGTGACAGCTACATTGATGCAGGGTTGTTTCAGATGGATGCCCCAGGATCGATCCTGTGTTGCGGTCGCTACAGTCAGATCTAGTGTTGTTGTTGTTACTGTAATATATACTTCTATTTCTTAATATTATTAAAGGATTGAATTTGTAAAATATTATTGCTCCAAATATCCGTAAAATATTACTCCAAATCTCAGTAAATCTGTAAAGTTGTAATTGGTTAGCTTTACATATTATGCCTCTGCTTTCTTTTCCATTGCTGGTGGATTTGCTATTGGGTATTCAACTACAATCAAGTGCTAATAACTCATTAAAACCTGAATATGACTCTCCCAACTTGCAGCCATGACGAAGGAAATGAGGTCAAGTTATTCAACCTGACTTTAGCTACACTGCCTTCTTTTCCCAATTGGACTGTTTTGGAATGTTTTTTGCTACAATTGAATACCCTAATCTAGTACACACAGTCTAGGAATCCACTAAAACAACCATGAAGAGGAAATTAATACTCAAGTTGTCTTTGTATCGAAAAGAGACGTGGCAGCTTGCATGTCTAACTCTGGTAAAGCAACTTCACAACGTGATTCTTAGAAATCTTAAAATGTTGTTTTCTTTCCCTTTCTGTTTTCTTCCTTTTCTAATTCTGATTCCTCTTTTCTTCTTGCAAATACTCTATCAAAGATTCGATGACTATCCCACAATTACAGAACCGGGACTCCTTCTATTTATACGGACACACCAGGTTATCCAATGCAAACTGCTTCCCTCAATCTATGCTGGAACATCACTTGGGCCAATGCCTCTCTGAGCCCGCCCTGTATCAAATCGTCCCAAATCCTTGTATCTCTCAGCATTTTTTTGTCTTGCTTATAGTTTGATATGTTTGGGTTTTTTTTAGTTACAATTTGTATCGAATTTTCCCATTGGATTCCTCTCTTTTAGTAGAATTATACTGACTTCCCAATCTCTATATGTGATCTTGTAATATTCCAAAATAATTGGGTTCTTGCACTGTTTTTGAAATTCTATTCAGTCATAATTTGGCACTGGTGTTTAGCTATGATTATATCGAGTTCAATACCATCTATCTTTTGTCTGCATCAGTTGATAAGTTAATCTTGTTTTGGGAGGTCACAAAGCTTAATCCGGTTCTTTGTTTTCCGTTTTGTTACATGTTAATATTGCTGAAATTTTAGTAGAGCATACCCATGTGCAGCATTTTTCTCCATTTGTAAACAGGAGACATGGCATTCAACAAGTATCCAATATAGTGAACTTCTTCAAGGACTTCTTTGACAGGAGTGGTTGTTAAGCTTAACTTCTTAAGGACGTGCTTACATTTGTTATTGTTACATAACACCGCAAGAAATTAAGATTTCTGTCCTCTGTTTCCTGTGCTTGCATGGGGTCGGTATTATATAGTGACTATAAGATTATGATATCATGATATTGGATTTAATATTTTTTCTCCACTGCAATACCATGAGATAATAATGGTTAAATTTTAGTTTTTGGTGCACAAATTGAGTCACTTACATTGTCTATGTCTTATAAAATTTGTTATCAGATTAGTAAATCACCAGATATTAAGATCCATTTGTTTTTCATTCTCATTAATACTATTTTCAAACAGAGCAGTGGTTGTGGTGGAGGATGTGCTAAACCCCCACCATCCACCAACATAGAAATATCTTCAAGAAGGCATCTATCGAGAAGGGGAGTGAGAGGACTGTTTCTGCTGAAAAAGGACTAGTGGTCTTCTAGCCCAGAGGATATGGATAAAAACGTGAGAAATTCCCATTCAATGCGAAGGAATCCATTGGTTGGTAGTACGAACCAAGCTGAAGAAACACAGTTGGCAAATGACAGCACAAACAATACTACTTTTGTAAATCACGGTATGCATGTATTTCAGCTTGCATATATGTTATAAAGGTTATATAATAGAGTGCCATCCTTGTTGATATTTCTTTTGTAGTTAAATAGTTCTTAATTAATTGATCTTAGAAAAAGAAACTCATGCAAAATGTTACATAAATAATTCCTCTTAGCATGTGTCCAAGTAAGAAAATCATGAATTGTTTAAGCATATGTATTTTGTGTTTGTTTTTAATATGCATAACTAAAATCGCCATTACCTCTAGCTCCACAGGAACTACTCCTGGGAGTGTTCCCTTTGTTTTCTAAGTTCCAGGAGCATTAGTACTTGTAGGAAATATTCCAAAAGCATTGGGAGTGGTTCTGGGAGTTTGGCAAGGGAGAGTTTGGGTGAAAGGGGCAGGATGCTCTTGATATTGTTCCCACAATGTTCCACATGCCCAACTTGTCTGTAGGTCCATGGGACTCAAAATTACATCCAGTGTAAATACATTATGGGAGTGCAAAAGCGGTTCCTAGTGCTACTCTTTCAACATCAGAAACAAAGAACTAAGTACATAGCTAGAAGAAGTACACAATAAGTGCAGAAACAAAGTCACGATAGATATAAACGATGTCAAGGTGTGAGAAAACAGATGAAAATTATAAGTAGTTCATATACTATATAGAAATGTTTTGGAGTCCTGATCATTTGCCTTTGTGCAGTTAGTTTAATGCTGTAAAAAGTATCTAGCCTCTTCAGACATATGCAGGCCATTAATAATAACTTGGATGAGGGAATTTTGAATCTGAAATTTGACGCTTGAAGTAGGCAACTAGTTCTTTGCTACATTGATTTTTATTGTAACTGTACAATGGTGTTTATATATTGGAATTATTAAAAGTGGACCTGAAACGATGATTGTCTAAATTGTGGTTCTCTTTTAGGTCTTTTCCTTGTAGGTTTTTCCGATTTTCCAAATGTGACAATCACAACCTTTTGTATTTCAACAATGCCAAGAATTTCAGGGAGGGGAGCTATTTTTCCTGTTTAAGGTCTATGTTTGTTTGCTATTACCATGAAGGATAAGAACTATACTTATCAACAATTCAAAGGATCATAGTTTTGAAGGCATTGCTAATTCCAAATCCTGTAAGTTGCTTGTATTTGTGACAAGAGAACATGTGTTATGAATAGTTAGAGTAGCAATATCTCTCTCGACTGTTTTCATGTGTGAAATTATTTTAGTTTGAAATGATGAATGATGATGCAATCCTATTTATTGAACCCATTCCATGTTTAATCTCACTTTTTTATTCCGTATGTTCTTTTAATAAGACAGATTCTCTCTAAGAGTCTAACATGCATCCAACAAAACCATGTATTTTGATGTTTTACTTTGAACTGTATAGACTGAAGTTGGAGCAAAGCATATAGAATATAATATATATGGATGGGAAAATCCAAGTTTGAAAGAAGATACTTGGATGGAGCATCCATGATGCCCATGTTCACATTGTCTAATGTTTCTAAATGTTTCTTGGATGGAGTATCGATGATGTTCGTTCATGCTCACATTGTGTAATGCTTCTGGAAGTTTTGTCTCTGCCATTACACATTTGTACATGGTGTTATAAATTAGAGTTAGTGGAAACCAATTTGAAGCATGCATTTAAATTTATGAAGCATGTATTCCATTCAATATGAATAATATTACATCTCTTGGCTCTCATTTTCATTGCATATAATAAAACAAAAGGGATATTGCACAATTCTTTAAATTTAGGTTTACTGCAGAAACTTGATCAAGTCCCATATTACTAGAATATTTTAGTTTACCTGTGTAGCTTGGACATGTCCCAGATTGAGCAGTCCTTACAACAAAGTTCCATACAGCAGCAGTGTGCATTCCTTCAACAGCCATACAACATTTATGCTTTTGGCATGCATGCACCATCTTCAGTCTTATCTATTTTAGATGCTTTTCTATTTTCAGCAGTTCTATTCTAAATCACTATTTTGATTTAATTAGTTTTGCATGCATAAGAAGAGTGTGCAGTAACCAGTTACCTAAGATAGAAGGGGCACTTATGTTTGAGGTTTCCCAGCTTAGTGAATGGTGCAGATCTCTGGGAGATCACACTTCTCTTTTGTCTTGGTTATCCATGCAGCCAAGCACACTAGGGTTGGGAGTTCCTATTGTGAGACTAGGTGTTGTTGTGCATGTGTCCAGATTCATTGTACCTCTCTTCCTAGTTTATAAAGGAGAAGTAGGGTGCACCATTTTGTGGTTCGAGAATTCAAGTTTGGAGCTTGTAGATTTCGATTTTTGTTTTTAGATTTAATAAAAAGTTACAATGTTGTTTTGAGTGTTTAGAAATCCTTGTTGGTGTTTAATTTTATCGGCAATTTGTGTTTGTAGGTTAAAGTACTCCTAGCAGAAATTTTGATCAACGTTTTTTAGCTTTAATGATCTATAGTTGTTAGGTTAGTTTTAGAGTACATAATTTGCTCACCATGGTCTTATTTTTCACAATGTATGTGAGCATATTCGTTGAAACCTTCGAGGAATCCATGTATGGATAGTAGGGCTGCTACCTGTGAGAGGGGGAGCTTGGGAGGTTTAAGAGGTGATTCCCAAGATCTGTGCTTGAGAATAGTATTGTGGACATGTGATAAGTTGCTAATATGTTTTGTCTTGTAGGGTGTTCTAACTTCTAGGAGCAGCACCATGACTACATTCACCGTCAGATACTAAAGACAGATTGGAAGGTCCCTCTAACTTTATCCCATGGAAGAGTACAGATCTTGTTGGAGGAGTATGATTTGTGGGATTTTGTTGAGAACAAGGTTGTAGAGCTGACCAATCTCGTATTGTTGGCAGAACACAAAAAGAAAATGGCCACTATGTTGGCTTTTGATAAAATTCAACCCCTTATCCAAACCATCACAATCAATAGGTTCAATGTTCATGAACTTTTTACATCGTCTTGTTTGGAAGAATAGAGGAGAAAATTGTAACATGCCTCCACCTGGTCCTTCAAATAACTCTATTCTTGTTTATGCATACACAATACTACTATTTTTTTTGTTTGAGGGTTTTGGTATGGATGATACATGTGAATTAATGAAGGGGCCAAGACAGAAAGTAGACAATGGGATAGGATTTCTTCATCGGGGGGAAGCAAAGTTTTCCTGTAGGCTTATTTCTAAAAGCAGATTCACATCCTATTGACTTTTCTAGATTGGGTGGGGATTTTACTCATCTTCTTAAAACTCATCCTATTGGCATTGAAGATTTTGAGGAAATCCAATGGGATAAAGGTGAATTGGATGTTGAGGAGAGCAGTGTTACAAATTCTACAAGGCAAAAACCTTGTTGTTGTTCAGGTGCTGGTGCAACTTCTTTGAGCAGTGAGAAGAATCTTGTGAAATTTGTCAACAAGTGTTCTAGTAGTCATGGCAATGCTATTCTAAGAAGGCCAACAAATTTTAGCACAGAATGTACTTCAATTTGCTACAATAATGAGATACTAGATAAACCTAGTTCAAGTGAGCAGTCATATTCCGATCTTAGATATCAACCTATTCAACACCAGAAAAATGTTGGATCAAGTTCAACTCAAGTGTTATCTGGTGCCTTAAGGGAAGAAGAATTGTTTGATACCATGGTGTTGCTCTATCATTTGTGCTTGGCCTCAAATTTTAAGTAGGCATGAAGATAGTAATAACTTGAAATTTCTTTTCTATCTATAAGGTTGTCTTGGATTCTCGGCCAATTCTTATGATGATGTCATGAGGTTCATGGTTCAGTTCCCTGATTTATTAGGTTCCTCTTTTCTTTTTAATATTTATTAAATCATTTTAGCAAGTGGATTCCTTACTGATAACTATTGATATGTTTACATATGCATCTTACCTTTATTGTTGGGTGATAGCCTTTATGAACTTGAGTTGCACACATGCGTTTTACTCTGAAAGTTCTATTCCTATTCTTGTTAGTTTCCCATTATTATCTGCAATAGAGGCTCCACAAAGTTGATTGTCCATTTGTTATTAATGCTCAAGGAAAAATATAGAATGAAAAAGCAATCCTCAGGGAAACTTTTCCTCTCCAAAAGTTGACTATTTGATTTATTTAAATCCTTTTAACACTAAATGGAAGTGGGCCATACTAAACACTTTTTTGCTAAGAAAATGAGAACTGCTTATATTAAAGGGTTCCAAATTGGATGGGAAGGTACATATATACAAAATATGTTGGGGGTAATATGGATAAGGTTCTGTTAAATTTTCAGAATTTACTTCAATCTGATCTAGGATCTTAACTGAGAGAACAACATGTACAGCATATCTACAGCATATCAATCATGGAGACAATAATGCAAGCACACAAGAGACACAAAGATTTACTTGGGGAAAACCATAAAGGTGAAAAACCCCAATAACTTCCTCAGAGATAGATAGAGCAATGATACAACCAACCAAGAGAGATAGACATAGCCTAGCAACAGATCCTCCTCCTCCATAAGTGCGTCACTCCTCCTTGAGTGCATGAGTGAGAAGTGAGTGAGTAAATAGAGTGCCTCCCGCACTCTATTTATACTTGACTTGACTTTCCTTTTTACCTAACTCATGTAGGCTCAAACTTAACCACATAACATAATGCTGATTGGGCCGACCCCCAATAGGGTGGTCTAATAACCCTTCGACCCACATGGCCAACCCCCAATAGGGTGGTCTAATAACCCTTTGACCCACAAGACTTATACAGGGACGACCCCAACAAGGTGGTCTAATAACCCATCAAGTATAAGTTACGACACTTACAATATAAATGACGACACTTCCATATAGAGGAATAATAACATCTCTATAGGAATACAATATACATATATGTGAAATACATTCCGAAGTTACATATACATCAACACTCCCTCTTAACTAGGAAGGTATTTCTCAGCACAATTCTTCTAGCACAAGTCATCTTCTCTGGATCATCGTCACTGGATAATCGTCATCGATTCATCATCATCGTCACTGCTGCTGCTATCTCAATCAATCTATGAATCTACTTGTCATAGGAAGTTCTACAGAGCCAGTCCTTTTTCATACTGGATGTAGGCCCACCACCTGCAGGTCTTCGTCATCACTGGCCATACTGTGGAATCCTCGGGACTTATTACGTGCGTCACAAAACCTCGAAAGAGCATCCCAGGCTGTTACGAGCACACAACTCTACCTATAGGATCTCCCAGGGCGCTATTACATGTGACCCCACCACAAAAACCTTGAAAGAGCATCCCCGGATATTACGGGTACACAACTCCGACCTGTAGGATCTCCCAGGGCGCTATTATATGTGGTCATGGAAAAACCTCGCAAGAGCATCCTAGGACTGATTACAGGCACACAGCCCAACCTATTGGATCTCCCAGGGTGCTATTACATGCCATAGGAAAAAACCTCACAAGAGCATCTGCCAGATATCCTAGGGTGCTATTACATGCCATAGGAAAATCCTCGAAAGACTATCTGCAGATCTCCCAGGGCACCGAATTACATGTCCTCCCAGAGCAAAACCTCGAAAGAGCATTTGCCAGATGTCCCAGGGCACCGATATTACATGCCATAGGCAAAACCTCAAAAGACCATCTGCAAATCTCCCAGGGCACCGGATTACATGCTCATCTGCACAACCTGATCCACGGCCATAGAGTATCAACCTGATACTCACCATACATCATCCTGATGTATCCATGATCATCCTGATCATCATCACTGCAACGTCCTGCTGCATGTCATCTAGAGAAACATCTTGAAGCTCGTCATCCATGATCATCCTGATCATCACTGCAATGTCCTGCTGCATGTCATCGCGAGCAACATCCTGAAGCTCGTCATCCATGATCATCCTGATCATCACTGCAACGTCCTGCTGCAGGTCATCTAGGGCAACATCCTGAAGCTTGTCATCCATGATCATCCTGATCATCAATGCATCTACCTGATGCATACCAAGTATTTACCTGATACATATCATCATACATGATCCTCCTGATCATACAATGTATCCACCTGATACAAATACAAATACATGATACATATCACCATACATGATCCACCTGATCATACAATGTATCCACCTGACACATATACAGATACATGATCCAAGCATCCAACATGATGCATATACAAAATGCATACACATGATCCAACTGATCATATCCAACATCAACATGATGCATACATACATACATAAAAATGATCTATCTGATCATATCCAGCATCCAACATGATGCGTACATAAAAAAAAATGATCCATCTGATCATATCCAGCATCCAGCATGATGCGTACATACATACATAAAATGATCCAACTGATCATATCCAAGCAGAAACCAGAACATCATCCTGATGCTCATCATCCAGTGCTTACATCCACAGCCATGTGAAGGACCCCCCTTCCAACATGCTTGGAATGGCTTCAGCAAATGTGTCCATCACTTCTTCCTCGAAGTGTCCTCGATCTGAAGAACGCCAAGCCTCTCTCTGAAGTACTCGAACTTCACCCTGGCTAGTGGCTTCGTCAGCACATCTGCAATCTGCTCGTCCGTCACAACATACAAGAGCTTCACAGCTCCTCTCTGCACCATATCCCTGATATAGTAATATTTGATCTCTATGTGTTTCGACCTGTCATGAAACATTGGGTTCTCGGACAGCTTCACACAACTCTGGTTCTCACAGAAGATACCAGTAGCCTCCAACGGGAGATCAAATAACTCAGACAGTAGCTTCCGTAGCCATACTGCCTCACAACTAGTTGAACAGGCTGCAACATACTCTGCCTCAGCTGTACTCAATGCTACATAGGACTGCTTCCTGCTAAACCAAGAGATCACACCTGATCCCATACTGAAGCAACACCCAAATGTGCTCTTCCTGTCTGCAGCACTGCCAGCCCAATCTGAATCGACATAACCCTGCAGGTTAAACTTTTGATTCATTTCATACTTGAGCCCATAATCCACTGTACCCTTCAGGTACCTCAGAACATGCTTTACAACAACCAGGTGAACACTCATCGGATCCGTCAGGAACTGGCTCAATGTGTTCACAGCAAAGCAAATGTCTGGTCTCGTGTTCGTCAAGTACATCAAGGACCCAATCATCTGACGATACATAAAGACATCAACTGGCTTAGATGAAGCATCACATAGAAGCTTCAGATTCGATGCCATAGGTGTGGCCATGGCCTTGCAATCCATCATCCCAAATCTCTTCAGGATATCTACTGTGTACTTCCCTTGACCAAGGAAGATCCCACCTGCATTCTGCCACACCTCCATACCTAGGAAATAGTGCATCATTCCCAAATCTTTCTTCCGCTGCATGTCGACAATCAATCTATCTTCACCTGTAACAAACAGGTTATCCGCATACAAAAGTAGTATCACTGGATTGCCTTCCTCAACCTTGTAGTAAAGGTTGGAATCCTCTTTACTCTTTGTAGCTAGGGTTTTACCCCTAGCTTGTGCCAATGAGCACCTACTAAGGAGAATGGACTCCTTAGTAGCAGTTCAATAATGATTAAATGATTAAGTTAAAACAACAATTAACAAACTACTTTAAACATTGCATGAGACATAAATAAAAGATGTAAAAAATGGTTTTATATTAATGTTACCTTGAGTGTCAAGGTTGGTGAAGCCCTTTGCAGTGTCCAAGAGGATGCTCCAAGCTTCAGAATGCTCCTTTCTCCTTCTCCAATGTTGGGGATGGGCCAAAGGTGGCTCTCAAGGTGAAAATAGTTCAAAGGTGAACTAGGGTTTCGAGAGAGATTTTGGCAGAGTAAGGGTGCTTGTGATTGTGGATATGGAATAAGGGATCTCCATCACCTATTTATAGTTTTTTGGTGGTGGAGTGCTGACCCATGGTTTTAGGAAACACATAGTTTTGGGCAGCTGTATAGGGTTTTTTTTCTCCTTTTCCTCATTATTTTATATTTTTTATTCCTTTTTAGGGGATTTTTGCTATTTTTGGAGGAAAAGGGGGTTTTTTAGCCTTTTTTAGGCTATTTTGATGGTTTTGTGGCCTTTTGGAGGCATTTTAATGGGATTTTTTGGGATTCTAAGGGAAAAATGGTAGGAAAATGGACAAATGAGCCATGTAATGTGGTAAATGAGCTAGTGAGCACTTTTTGGGTGTTAACAGATTGCCCCCTGATGTGCGAGGTCAGGAGCTCATCGTATGGCCGATGGACATCATAAGTCATAAATGGTTTTCCTGGGATGTGGAGAGGAGAGAAGAAACAAACTGAAGCCCGGAACAACGATCCCGAACAACTGCAAGAACTAAAAGTACATAACCTCAATAAGGGAGGAGGAATCATCTGATCATATGGACGAGGCGGGCATTCCCATGCTCGTATCAGGATATAACATAACAATAACAATGGGGTCCAAAAAATGGGGACCTGAAATATACATGACCTCAAATACTGACTGAGGAATAATCTCAATATATGGACGAGGCGGGCATACCCATGCTCGTATCAAGATACATGAACAGAACTGTGAGGCCCGAAAAAGGGGACCTGAAAGATACATAGCCACTGTGTACATCATAAGGGTCCAGAGGGGACACAAAATCTGGGACATACTGCTGAGCTGACCATGTCTGTGCTGAAAAACTGATACACTGGAATAATCAACAGTGCTACTGAATGTGGTACCACAGGAACTGATGAGCTGCTGGATCATAGTGACTGGGATCATACTCTCCATGGTACACTGAACTGGAACTGAAATGGGTACTCAAGGAAGCATATAGCTGGATGGCTTCCGAATACAATCGCCAACGCAGCCCGGACATCCACAGGAACATAGAACTGGGCGTTCCGAAGTGACTCACCAATGTGCTAGAGTCGGGGGAAATCCGGGGTCTTCAACTAAAAACTGATGGGATATAATCCTACGCGATCCTCAACGATGCGATCAAGGTGCTGAAGTCGAGCATGTGAGGAACAACCACTCGGAGAGGCAATGATGACTCCTCTCAGAATGATCCGTAGGCACTTACCACAGATGGTGATAAGTCCAAGGCGTAGGGACCTCTGGGCCTATCTTCTGGAATAGAGGAGCTGTCGTCGACAGAGGGAGACCTGCCCCTATCAAGGCAATGATGTTTCCTTGACAGGAGCGCGAGGTAGAGAACCGAAATGTGGTAGTACTGATGGCAGGACTGATCAAACTGTGGGTGAATAACTGGGCAAGTAGAGCGGGTGGACTCAAACTTCCTTTGTTCAGAGTATGATAATGGGAATGATCTGGCAGCATATGAAACTGACTGAGGGGAAAGGGATCATAGCTGTAATGGCTTAGGGAGGGTGATGGGTCGGAGGGAGACTCAAGCTGGTATAAAATGGCAGGAGACTGCAGAATACTCTGAACAAAGGCGACCTGATTGGGGGTGCTGCCGAGATGATCGATCGTAGTGCCAGGAGGCACGGGGGAAAACTTCTTCATGGGTTAAGGAACTAGAAGAAGTGTGTGTAAAATGGTACTGTCGTGTGGATTTTACGAGCCCAGGACAGTTCATGCTCGTGGTTGCTTTCAATTTTAAGGAGTCTGAAAGCGATAAGAAGACTCTGAAGTAAAGGAATGGTACTGTCGTGTGGATTTAACGAGCCCAGGACAGCGCATGCTCGTGGTTGCTTTCAATTTTAGAGAGTCTGAAAGCAAGTAAGAAGACTCCAGGGGGTTGCTTTTTCGTATATTTAGTCTCCAAGGCCCAAAGAAGCATAAAAGGATGCAATGAAGAACTCTTCTAGCCGGTGTGACTAGAGTATTCCTTTTTTGTAATTAGTCTACCAGGTCCGGAAAAGGGTTAAACTTATACCAGATAGACGCCCTTTCAGGTGCTTTAACGAGCATGAAAGGAAGCAAGATTGCTCGGCGATCTTTTCATTCTTTTAGGAGTCAGAAAAGGGCTTAACGGAAACTCCCTAAGTGCCTTTTTCGTAAAGGAGTTGTCCGGCCCGAAAAAGGGATAAAATTATACCGAACAAAAGGAATGGCCAGGCAAGGAGGAAATGTTCAATCAAGGTTGAGTAATGATGACCAAGAACGAGGGTAGGTGGGAACACTGATGGACCTCCTTGCGGGGTAGATGAGATGGTGGCAAAATAACGAGACATTTGCAGTATGACAGGAGTGAATGGCTCATGTAAAAATGTGGAACAATCCGATAGCGACTGATGTGGTACGCGAACCGAGGCAGCAAGGTGTTGGGACACAATGTTGAAATTGTACAAAGTGAGAGCGAGAAATGATCTCAAGCATCATCACGAGCTCGGAAAAATGAATCCGGTGATATAAAGGATGTCAAAAACGGGTGACGGCCGATGTGGCACGCAAACCGAGGTGACGGGGGCATTTTGAAAAATGCCCGGAAAATCTGGAGGTGAGAGCGAGAAATGATCTCAAGCATCATCACCAGCTCGGAAAACTGAATCCGATGATATAAAACATGTGAAAATCAGAGAACGGCCGATGTGGCACACCAACCAGAGCGACAAGGTGTCGGGACACAATGTTGATATTGGTCCTGGTGAGAGCGAGAAATGATCTCAAGCATCATCACGGGCACGGAAAAATGAATCCGGCAGTGCAAATGGTGCGAACAACGGAGGTCATAAAGACTCCGAAATGGTCAAAGGAAAGAACTATGCATATCAAATCAAATCTACAAGTGATATGTGACCTCAAAAATGGTTGAGATCACAAGTGTGAAAAAGTGAGCAGGGTTAATGACTTGCCCCCATGCTATGTGCATGGGGTTTGTGATTATGGATCACATATGTGTGGGTTTGAACAATGGGTTCATTGACGTGCTGAGATAGATGTGATGGGGAAGGTTCAAAATGGTTGATCGTGCCCCCTATCCCAGGGTTGAGGGAATCTATGATGCCCCTTGACTCAGAGGTGTCAAGGTGGTGTTGTTTCTGACGAACGGGGGGTACATCAGGCCATGTGTCAATGTGGTGCTCTATAATGGCGGGGGTCAAGACCAGGCATTTCGGTATAGGACCAGGCAAAGACATCACGGAATTCTTGGAAGAGTTGATGGTAGGTCTCGATCTCATGCTGACTGCAGGAGGCTCCTAAAGTGATGAGTTCAGGGGCATGTCCTGGAGCAGCAATATCAACTTGGATGACAGGTGAGATGTTGGCCATGTTACCTTCCTCGAAGGCATCAGGAGCAGGAATAGGGTCCTTGAACCAGTCGACCTTGGTGGGGAGGAAGTCTTTGGATTCGACCGCGTATTGGGTAGCGGTGCTAGAGGAAGACGCTTCTAGGATGAAATAGGAACGGTGGTGCATGTCATCCCAGGGATAATCCGGGACAGTAAGGGCCTCAAGAATCTCCTCATCAGTACGGAAAGTTTGCGTCGTCAAATCGGTTGACGAGGGAGTAGTGGTGGAAGAGATCATATAGATGGTATTAACCTCTCCGGAAGGTGAAGAGTCTGGGGGGTAGATCTCCTCAATGGTAGGTGGTGCCGTCTCAAGATCCAGATTGTTCATCTCATAGAGAGCCGCTCTGTAATCCGGGAGATCGGGACAATGATGTGAATAGTGCCCGTAAATACCGCAGATGGCGCAGGAGTGGTTGGTACGTAGGGACTTATCTTTAGGCTTAGGAGTAGGGTTTAGTTCGACAGTTGGAATGTTAGGATCGTCGTCGAGCATTTGCATGTGCTTCTGCAATGCGGGTAACTGTGGGCATTGGTGGGTCGCATGGCCCAACTCGTCACACAGCGAGCATTTGGGAGGAGCACGAAACACTGGAGGGTTCTTGACTGTCTTTGGAGGTGGTACAACAGTGTAAGGTTGAGGACCTCTGCCCCCAGTGGATTGAGGAGGAGGAGGAGGTGTCGTGGAGGACGAAGGGGTAGAGACCCCGGGAGGTGGGTGGGTGGTAGTAGCCATGGGTTGCACCGGCTGGAGGACGACATCTGGTGTCGGCGGGCGAACGGGAGGCGAAAGGTACCATACAGGTAATCCCAAGGTTAACTCAGGGAGGCTAAGGGTAGCCATGACTGGGGCGCTTACTACTCCTGCTGGAGGAACTAGGAAGGGGATCGTATGGATCGGTGTAACACCAATGTGACTAGGTACCAATGGTGGTTTAGGCAACAAGGATGGTTGATTGTTAGGTGGTAGGATGTCGTGGGACAAAGTACATAAGTCAGACATTTCGGGCGTAGATGACGGCGGAGGAATGGAGTGAAAGGTAGAGGTCATCGGCGCGTCTGAGTAGACTCCAGGCCCCGTAGAGGATACAAACGAGGTGTTGGCAGGAGAAACAGGTTGTTAACCCATGGGGAGAACATTTTCCGGTGCCGCCGGAGCACTGGGATCATAGTAGGTGAGCTGGTCAATCTTAACCACGCGTCCTTCATGAGGGAACATCATGGTGCGAAAGACAGAAGAGGCAACCGCCCGCATGGCATACATGTAGCTGCGGCCAAGTAGAAGGTTGTAATCCAATTGGGCATTGATTACCTCTATGTCAATAAGGACTGTTTTACCACCTAACTGGACTGGAACGTTGGGCAGGAGGCCTTGGGGCTGGGCCGAACGACCGTCGTAGGCACGTAACGCAGTGGTGGACTGCTGGAGAGGAGGGGATCCTAGCTTCTGCCATACAAATGTAGACATAACGCATGTGGAGGCACCCTCATCGATGATGCACCGATGGATAACAAGGTTCCTAACGGAGACAGTAACTTGGAAGGCTAAACTGGAAGGTAGGCGTGGTTCAGACTGTTCTAAATCAAACGCCATCAAATGCGAATCAGTTGGGTCAATCCCCCCAATGGCGGAGAGTAAAGTCTTGCGTTGGGAAGGGCAGTTCTTCAAGACTTCTAACGCAGACATGGCTGCGGGAGATTGGGCTAGGTCGTCTACGATGTTGTAGTTTGACGCAGCGCGCGCGTTAGGGTTATTGTTGATTCGGCGAAGTGGGAAACGAGGTGCTTTCGCAGCGCCGTCTATGGGAGGCGGAGGTATACGTAATGCCTGATCGGTGGGATGGGCGTTAGCAGGTTTATCCGTGGGAGTGGCTTCAGAGGTGGAGCCATATTGGTTCCGACGGGTCTGGAGGTTGACGTCAGCGGATGACATCATCAGTAAGTGGTGGGTACCTGAGTCGAACATGGGTTGATCAGGAGCAGCATAGGTGATCTGTTGTTGTTGGGGTTGCACGTTAGCTTGAGGGGCCAACGGCTGAGTGTTCACCACGCCTTGGGTCGGTAAGGGGTTTTACAGCACCAAAGGGGGTTGCTGAGGTTGGGGGGGGTTGGGCGGTGCTTGGGGAGCCGCATGCCCTTGGCGATGGGCCTCGTCAACCCAAAGCTGCCGAGCTCGCTCCAAGTGTGGGCAAGCATGTGTATAATGTCCATAGACCCCGCAAATAGAACAAGGGTGATTTGTTCGGAGATTGGGGTTTTTAGCCTGCTTGGGCGGGCGATCAGGGTTTTGATTAGCGGGGGCCGCATTGTTATTGTCAGGGGGATTAGCCGGTTGACCAGCTTGGTCTACAGGTTGGTTGTTTCCCCGATTACGGCCCTTGCCGCGGTTCTGTTGGCCCTGGTTACGTTGGTTGTTCAGGTTTTGCTGCGGGTTCTGTTGGGTGTAAACTTGCCCTTGGGCAGCAGGTGGATTCTGAGGTTGCGCAGGTGCTGGAGCAGGCTGCGGAGGATGATATGTAGGTTGAGGCTGAGCAGGTGCAGCAACTTGAGGGGGTTGCTGATAGGTCTGCGGAGCAGGTTGTGGATGTGCCGCAGGGGCTTCCTGTGGCGGATAATAAGCTGGTGGGGCTTGTGAAGGCGCAGGAGCCGGGGCAGTCTGCTGATGGTAATAAGGCTGAGGGGCGACTGGAGGAGCATAAGCAGGAGTCGCATACCCAAAGCACTGAGGTGGACACGAAGGTCCATGGGAATGGTGATGTGTCATGGGAGCATATGAGTTGGTTGCTCCAGACTGGGAGGTAGCCCTCGATAGGTCGGGGCCAGGGGTAGGTCGTGCTATAGAAAATGGTTGGGGATGCGAAGAAACACGGCCAATGATACCATCAGCAGCGTGGGATGCCCCCGGCGCATCATGATGGGAGGACTCACCGCGAGGGGCGTCAGGTATAATGGTATAAAGGTAACCCGACTGGGCGTAAATGAGGTCGAACTCCTGTGCCTTAAGGATGGCCTCTTCTTCAGACTGGGGTCTTTCTGAAGCTACATCCTTAGCAATAACAGGAAGCAGGGACTTGAGGAACCAATCGAGGAAGATACGGTCGTCTAGTTTGATCTTGCATAAGCTACGGCGTCTACGCCACTCATGGATGTGGTCCGTGATATGGGTAGCCGTGTTTTGTCTATAAGATAGAAGGATCTCAACGCACGCGTCATAGCGGACTGGTAATTGGAAGAACTGCAGGAAGGTCGAGGCCAGGGAAGAAAAGGTGGCGTGGGTCCCATGAGGCTGCTCAATATACCACTTGGCTGCAGAGCCAGTGAAGGTGCGCTGTAAGAGACGGAGGCGAACAGAGTCATCCACGATGGAGTTAGAGGAACACCATAGGTGGAAAGACATGATATGGTTTTGTGGGTCCTCACCGGCCTTACCCTCGAACTTAGGGATGTCAGAGGGTAGTTTGGTAGGCATATGAGGCCACATAGGGTCGTGTCGAATAGGATCGTTGGTCAATCTGGCCAGGTCAGGTAGGTTGAGGCTAGCCATGAATGGCAAACTGGAAGAAGGCTGTGACACAGGAGTGCTGTGGACCAAGTTGGGGCCAGTGCCCCCAAGTGGAGGGACAAGATGTGAGGTGGTGCCCCCAAGTGGGGGAACTGAGGTAGTGAAGGATGGTCCAGCACCACCATTGGTAGTGTGAGCCACTGATGTAGTGGGGATAGGTATTCCCGCTGTGGGAATAGGTACCGTGAGGGGAACGGTAGATGGTTGCCCCATGGAGGGCATACCCAAAATAGGTGTAGTAACTGGTGTAGTGGTGGATGTGCCACCAATGGTCCCTATGACAAATGGAGTGGAAGTCGTGCCAGCCATGGGGCTAGTAGGGGCAGTATAAATAGGGTTCTCAGACTCTTCGTTAGAATCAGAGGTAAAGTAAGGTGCGTCACTATCTGGTGACGGAGACCTACGTCGCTGACGAGTGGAGTCAAGTGACAAGGCTCTAGATCTGTGATGAGTGGTATCAACGGACAATGATCGGAATCTATGACGAGTGGTGTCAAGAGAACCGTGCTGTGGGGGCTCGCCCCTGAGGCGCCGAGAATGTCTCGGGGACTCAATGGTGACAGATGGTGTCTAGTCTCTGTGGGTTGAGGTGAGTATAAAAACAGCTCAAAAATCCTAATGCAACCGAGTGTGCAGAAGGAGAGCTAAAAAGCAAGGCACTCAGGCCAACAACCAACTCAAAACACCCACTGCAGCAGCTGTGCTACAATAGGTGGAGTAACAACAAAGATGGTCAGAATACCAACAAGCAGTAAGTTTCCTAAAAAGAAAAAATGGTGGACTCACTAGACCCAAGGGAGGTAAAGGAGCATGCAAACACCTAGCTAAAAGTATTCTGACTCAACTAAACATATCCTCTGCAAGGTGATGAAATCCAAGTCAGACAATATGAGTAGGAAAGCCAAGTGGCTATGATATCCCCCTACCGGGAGGGACACCGGGTAGTCAATCCTAGAAGAATGGCAACTAAGATACCCTGTTCATGACACGTCCAGAAAGGTGAATCTGCCGTTTAGTTCGTTGACCGCAATACCCCTATACAGGGATATCCCGCGAACCGTGAAAGGTAGCCCTTCGGTTACTGAATGGAGTGCGGTATTCCACTCAGGCCTCCGGAACCAGTCTCCCGACTTCAACCCTCCTAAGGGAGAGGCCCTCTGATAAACTGGTCGTGACCGTGCCAAAAAGTACTAGGGGATTTTGGTTCCCTATTTGGACAACAACTATGTCTCAAGTGAAATAACCAAGGGGTGTTATTGGAAGCCTATCCCCCTGATCCTACCTAACTACAATGATTCTTTTGTGTTCCCCAAGTGGGGTTAGAATGTTGGTTTAGTTAGGTACTTTTTAAGGCTCACTTGATTTTATGTGACAGAGTGTGTGCTCGTGAGGTGTTGAACCCAAAAATAGAAGTGCCACAAGGGAGGGCAACTTCCAATCTATCAATAATGCTGAAATTGATTCTTGCAAAATTTTCTGAAATAAAAATACTGAAATTTTTAAAAAGATTCTGTAAAAGGAACAGAAATTATGTTGCAGAAAGGCTGTAAGGAAGTGGGCTGCAGGTGGGACAGAGGGCTGTTCAAATGCAGAAAATATTGCAGCAAGAGGGGCTGGGCTCAAAACAGGAAAAGAGCAGAAATCAGACCGCGGGTCTGAGGCGAATCAGAACAGGCCGACCGCGGGTTTGATGGAAACAGCGGCGGTCAGGTCGCGGCTATCGAGCCAACAGAGGCAGTCGGGACGCAGGAAACAGGGGAAAAGACACAGTCGGGTCGCGGCTATCGGGCCAACAGTGGCAGTCGGGACGCAGGAAAAATGCAAAAAGACACAGTCGGGTCGCGGCAAAAAGGCTAACAAGCGCAGTCGGGACGCCCGAAAGAGGCAGAAAGCCGCAGTCGGGACGCGTGAAAAAGGCCGACAGGCGCAGTCAGATCGCGGAAAACAGCCTGATTAGCCACGGTCGGATCGCAGGTAACAGACTTGAATCCACCGGCAGAGCGTCGGAAGCAGTCTGAGAGCCACGGTCGGATCGCGGGTAAAGGCCTGAAAGGCGCGGTCGGGACGCGACTGTAGAGGTAAAAAGACGCGGTATGCGGCGGCCGAAAGGGACAACCGAAAGGAAAAAATTTAAAAACGGAAACCAGAAATTCGAAAACTAGGGGAGTCGCCAAAACTGTAGCTAGGGTTTTACCCCTAGCTTGTGCCAATGAGCACCTACTAAGGAGAATGGACTCCTTAGTAGCAGTTCAATAATGATTAAATGATTAAGCTAAAACAACAATTAACAAACTACTTTAAACATTGCATGAGACATAAATAAAAGATGTAAAAAATGGTTTTATATTAATGTTACCTTGAGTGTCAAGGTTGGTGAAGCCCTTTGCAGTGTCCAAGAGGATGATCCAAGCTTCAGAATGCTCCTTTCTCCTTCTCCAATGTTGGGGATGGGCCAAAGGTGGCTCTCAAGGTGAAAATAGTTCAAAGGTGAACTAGGGTTTCGAGAGAGATTTTGGCAGAGTAAGGGTGCTTGTGATTGTGGATATGGAATAAGGGATCTCCATCACCTATTTATAGTTTTTTGGTGGTGGAGTGCTGACCCATGGTTTTAGGAAACACATAGTTTTGGGCAGCTGTATAGGGTTTTTTTTCTCCTTTTCCTCATTATTTTATATTTTTTATTCCTTTTTAGGGGATTTTTGCTATTTTTGGAGGAAAAGGGGGTTTTTTAGCATTTTTTAGGCTATTTTGATGGTTTTGTGGCCTTTTGGAGGCATTTTAATGGGATTTTTTGGGATTCTAAGGGAAAAATGGTAGGAAAATGGACAAATGAGCCATGTAATGTGGTAAATGAGCTAGTGAGCACTTTTTGGGTGTTAACACTCTTGGTAACGCCCAAACTAGATAGAAAGCTGTCTATCCTACCATACCAAGTTCTGCACACATATCTGACTACACCATGCTGTCTTGAAATCCATCTGGTGCATCTTCTATTTCATCACGTTTATATTTCTCAATGCTGCCATCTGCAATATTTGGAATTCATAACAAACTTCCCTTCACGTCTTGGGACTGCAACCCAAACATCATTCTTCATGATCGACGGATCATGGCATTCCATTTCTTCATCCCAGACACTGGGAACTTCAATATCTTCAATAGATATCTTTATTGCTGAACAAATGTTGTAGTTCTTCTTTTGTAGGAGATGGCATAAGATCTTTCCTACACAACAAGTTAAATTGCATGATTAGAAAACATCTCATAGTTTTCAGAACAAATTCTTACACATAAAGAAATATGTCATACAGTCATGCAATTATCTTAGCCAATGCTTTAATACAACATTTATCCATATCCCATAACTTTCTAGATGCCTTCCAATATCTACCAGAACATTGTTAAGAGTGTGCACAACTCCCAACATGTCAGCAAAGAGGTTTCATTCTAGATAAGTAGCAATGGAATGTTGTACAGTGCCATAGGCCACTTACCCATGTATATTAGTAGTATACTGTTCATCAATGCAACTATTCTAATATGCATAATACACAACCTAATTCTAGGAACATCAGTATATACATTATTGAACAGTATTATTTAAACAAATATGCAAGAAATGATGATTAAAATACTTATCTTTCTTTGTTCGTTGGGTGGACTCCCTCTGAGTCTTTGCTTCCTTGCAAGAGCTGTTGGAGTCCTAATCTGAAGTAGCTTCTTCTACACTTTTCTGTTGTGGAATGTAGAAAGATGGTCAACTCCCTCTGAATATCTGCATCCTTGCAGAAACTACTGAAGTGTGCTCTTTTTCTTTCTTGCAGGAACAACTGGAGTGTGCTCCTTTGCTTTCTTGCAGGAACAACTGGAGTGTGCTCCTTTGCTTTCTTGCAGGAGCAACTGGAGTTTGCTCCCTCTTGATCTTTGCTTCTTGAATTACCCGTTCTTGAACTCATATTCATCCTTGGTCCCTATGCATGCTTATTAGTATCATGATTGTGTTATCCTTGTGATTTCATATAAAATCATACATTCATTAGTATACTATTAAAACACAATAATTTCAAGCATGTATAGTCATGATCATTTCAAACAGAATAATAAGCATTAGCATTCAAGGTTTATGTGGGATTCTTATGGTTAGTCAAATCATAAGAAGCATAACATGTCTAAACCTGTAATTACTCAAACCTATGACTCTTCAGGTTAGTTGAATCATCAATCAAGATAAGAGATATAATATTCATAAAACCTGTGATTATTCAAACCTATACCTTCATGATTCTTCTGGTTAGTCATATCATCAATTATGGTAAGAAACATAATATCCATACAACCATGATTATTCAAACCTATGAATTCATGAATAATCATTATCAACAACACAACAGTATAAGATCCTAAACCAAGGTAGGATTCTAGCTTGATATAGGAAAAACATACCTGGATTAGCATGCTAGCTAGTTTATGTCTAACATACCCGCATAATGTCTTTTGGTTCTCTTCAGTGACTTGTGCTAGTAACCTACATGTCTCATATGTTAACCATTACAAAACCAAGCTATACATACCTCGTAAATGGATCTTCTATGAGATCCATGACAATGGATGAATCTTTGTCCTCATGTTATCATGACCATATGTTCTTGGACCAGAACATGATTTGTCTTTCTTGGTGTACCTTTCATGTTAGTAGACAATATAAACCTCATACAACACCATAATGCATTAGTACACTCATAAGTGTCAACACCCTAATCAATGAATATTTTCTATTGTGCATTCATAGTTTTATTAAGGTGATATGACAAGTCTAAAATCAAGATTGTACTAACCGTAATAACATGAAGACAAACATACCATAAACTTAATCATGAACAAATCTCAAAACATACCTCGATGAGTCATACCTGTCAAGATCGCTTGTATTCTTCTTATGTAAGGCCTTAGCCTCATCTCCCTCTGAAACAAGAACTTCTTCACTTATGCAGGTGACCAATCCATCTTCTTCTAGGATTAACCCAATCCACTTGATTTGCAAGAACTGGACTTGGAGCTGGATATGGGTTTGTCAAAGAAACCCCAAAAATTCAAACTTTGAATTTCAAACTTCTGAAAGGATAGAAATATGCGCCTTGATGAGCTGATCAAGCTGGTATATTCAGAATTTGAAAACTGCAAAGTTTCACTCCTCAATTTTTCCTTTGAGACTTCTGGATTCACTAGACGTGACCCTGAACTGGGGTTTGATGAAGCCCACTCTTCTGCCCAATCAAAAGGTTTGATCCAAATCTCTAAGCTTCTATTTTTCTGAGGAGCTTCCAGCCGTGGTCACAGATTTCAAAAATTCCCATTTTTACAGAAGTCCTAATTTTCCACTTTTCTGATCAAAGTCCCGAACTAGGGTTTGATCAAGCCCGGCCTTCTTCCCAACCAAAAATTTTGATATTGGTCTCTAAATTTCTATTTTGATGAGTAGCATCCAGTTGTGGTCTCCGATTACAAAAATTCCAACTTTCTTCAAAGCCCTAAATTCCGGAAGCCATGAATGAAGGTACTCAAAAATAATTCTGTTTTGACAGAAATATGTACCTGATTGTTTCTGGTGTAACTCCGAACTTTTTGATCCACAGGGTCTGAAATTTTTTTTTGAGATAGCCTGACCTGTTGTCTTTCCATCCTGACAGGCCTGACCTCAATTGGATTCTCTGAGAGAGAGTTATGCCAAATGTCGCAACGTGACCTATTTTGGGATAAAACAGGAGAGTGAACTTGTACGGCGTGCCACGTGTCACTGTTTGAACTTCGGCCTCTGAAAACGTTTCCTGAGATATCTCGGCCTATTATCTTTCCATCCTGATAGGTTTGACCTCAATTGGACTTTCTGAGAGAGATTTATGCCAAATGTCGCAACGTGACCTATTTTGGGATCAAACAGGAGAGCGAACTTGTACGGCGTGCCACGTGTCACTGTTTGAACTTCAGCCTCTAAACACGTTTCCTGAGATATCTCGGCCTGTTATCTTTCCATCCTGACAGGTCTGACCTCAATTGGACTTTCTGAGAGAGATTTATGCCAAGTGTCGCAACGTGACCTATTTTGGGATAAAACAGGAGAGCGAACTTGTACGGCATGCCACGTGTCACTGGTAAAACTTCGGCCTCTGAAAACGTTTTCTGAGGTAGTACAGTCTGTGTACTACCTGTCACTTTTTACAAAATTTCATTTGGAGCTACCTAGCCCAAGTTATGACCTTTTTCCCAAGGTCACCTGATTTTGACTCAGATCTGGAAGAGGCAGAAACCCTATATTGTACAGATCATAAATCACAAAGTACAACGAATTAGAGGTTTTCCTTTGGACACAAGGTACATGGGGATCTTATCTTCGTCCTGTAACAATTTAAGATCCAAAAACTTCGTCAAAATGGATTTATAGTGAAAGTTCTACGATGACTGGTTTTTGCTATATCAAGCCCTAGCATCGTAAGTGCAACAATTGTCATACATGCCATATCATGCCTTCTTTCAGGCTAGCTCTGATACCATGTTAAATTTTCAGAATTTACTTCAATATGATCTAGGATCTTAACTGAGAGAACAACATGTACAGCATATCTACAGCATATCAATCATGGAGACAATAGTGCAAGCACACAAGAGACACAAAGATTTACTTGGGGAAAACCATAAAGGTGAAAAACCCCAATAACTTCCTCAGAGATAGATAGAGCAATGATACAACCAACCAAGAGAGATAGACATAGACTAGCAGCAGATCCTCCCCCTCCATAAGTGTGCCACTCCTCCTTGAGTGCATGAGTGAGAAGTGAGTGAGTAAATAGAGTGCCTCCCGCACTCTATTTATACTTGACTTGACTTGCCTTTTTACCTAACTCATGTAGGCTCGAACTTAACCACATAACATAATGTTGACTGGGCCGACCCCCAATAGGGTGGTCTAATAACCCTTCGACCCACATGGCCGACCCCCAATAGGGTGGTCTAATAACCCTTTGACCCACAAGACTTATACAAGGCCGACCCCAACAAGGTGGTCTAATAACCCATCAAGTATAAGTTACGACACTTACAATATAAATGACGACACTTCCGTATAGAGGAATAATAACATCTCTATAGGAATACAATATACATATATGTGAAATACATTCCGAAGTTACATATACATCAACAGGTTCTGACCATTATTTCCCCATAATCTCCTTTGGGCCTCCTAAGATCGGCCAATCCACTAACTCTTAGAAAGTTACAAAAAATGAACTATACTTACTATTAAAACAGATAAGCAGTGGTATTATTGTTGGTTGTGAAACTTGAAAACTTATAATAACAGAAAAATACCAAATAGACCTTGATATTAACTGAGCCACTAGAAGTATATATTCAATTATTAATCTAGATTTCTTCATGTTTGAATATGAGCAATGCTACAATTTAGATATGTAATTCCAAGCCTTCACTTGTAAGAATGCTTTATTTATCTTCAATCAAAATAGGTCTAATGCCTCTTTTTCATTGCAAATTTCACATTATTATTGGGTTGATGTGGCTATTTATTGGGATGTTATAGTACTTATGGTGAGATGTTTCCTTTGTCTAACTGGTGTCGCTATTGGTAATTTTTTCAGTTCCAACCTGCATCATATGCACATCTCCATTCTCGGGGCAGGGTATTGGTTTCCAGGAGGGACATGGGCCAGGTCTAAGGTTGCTTTATGATACTCTGCATCAATCTTCACTAAAGTCTAACCTGGGTCTAGCTAGCATCTGTTTGATCCCCGGATTGTGGCTGGTTGTTGGTTTGGCGAGTCTGGTTGTTAGTTTCCCCTTCTAAATGCAATTTAAAAGGCATTGTGACAGGTTATATATTGCGTCATGACGTGCGAAGAAATTGATGGACTACAAAAATGACATGCAATGCATAAATCCACTACAAACTAAAAGGGCTTTCACTGCCGAAATTTTCCACAGTAAACACTTTTGAATATTTTGCTGCCAAAAGCTAAAAGTTTTGATAAGGTAGTTTCTTGTACCAACATGAGCAATGTAAGAGAAAGTTTCAGTTTGTGTGAATTATGTGAAAGTTTTGATGTATTTTGTACAATTTCTCACTTCAATTTTTACCTCTACAATATTGCAGGATGGGGTGCTTATACTTTCTTAATAAATATGAGCAAATGCAGATGCCCAAGATCACGAAAAGACAATTGTGATTCTTGATTTGGTACCACTTGGAGAAAAATTTGACACAAAAAGACAATTGTGATTCTTGATTTGGTACCACTTGGAGAAAAATTTGACAATACAACTGTAGTCTTGATTTTTGAGAGATTTTGGCAAAAAAAGGTTATCATTAACATTACCCTTTTTGGTGACTATTGGGTAGTATTTGTTTCTTACCTAGGTATGTGACCATTTTCCATAATTTGACAAGATGGTGTTAACTGTTGAAAATTTTATTCTCATATCAATCCATAAGAAAATCTATTTAAGGGTGCTAGCTCAATGGTAGGGCACCTGCCTTATAGACAGGAGGTTGGTGGTTCAATTCCACCATGCCCTATTTATATTCTGAAACCACTAAAAAGAGATAAATGACTAATAAAATGACCAAAATTTGCATATAAACGACCACCAATACAACATGAGAGATAAGTGACCAAAAAGTGACCAAAATATGCATATAAATGACCAGTTTTGAGTTGGCGATGATCGCTAGTAGGAAATTAGCGGTCATTTATCACGTGACAAAAAATGTAGTCATTAATTGTGACAATTAATGACCAAATATATTACCAAATTAATTGTTAAATTTTGAGCATTAATTCATTATACTCTAGGATCTTTGCTGAGAGAATAACATATACAGTATATCAATGCATGACAATCACAATATGACAAGCATCACAAGAATCAAAAGCATAAGAGACAAGAGACACAAAGTTTCCGTGGGGAAAACCCTAAGGTGAAAAACCCCACAACTTCCTCAGAGATAGAGAGAGCAATGGCTCAACCAAAATACAACCAAATAACACTGAGATAGTCTCCTAGCAGATGATCCTCCTCTTCCTCACTAGTGCGCCACTTCTGAGAGTGAGAGTGAGTTACTTTTTTTAGTGTGTAAAATAGAGATCTCCTATCTCTATTTATACTCACCTTTTTTCCCAGTGACCTTATGGGGCTGACTTGTCTAGTTAGATACATCCACATTATATTATATATAATTCCAGGCCGACCCCACATGGTGGTCTAATAACCCATCGGCAAGTACACACACTTGCGACACTTGTCAATCCACATGACGACACTTCTTTATAGAGGAATAACACATCTCTTATAAGGGTACAATAAATATATATAAAATACACAGATGAAATACATTCCAAAGTTACATATACATCAACACTCCCTCTTAACTAGGAAGGTATTTCTCGACACAGATCTGCTAGACAAGTCTTCTTCTCTGGATCATCGTCATCGATGCATCGTCATCATCATCGTCACTGTTGCTGCTATCTCAACCAATCTCTGACTCTACTTGTCATAGGAAGTTCTACAGAGGCAATCCTTTTTCATACTGGATGTAGGCCCACCACCTGCAGGTCTTCATCATCACTGGCCATACTATGGAATCCTCAGGACTTATTACGTGTGTCACAAAACCTCGAAAGAGCATCCCAGGATGTTACGAGGACACAGCTCTACCTATAGGATCTCCCAGGGAAACGAATTATATGTGACCTCACCACAAAACCTCGCAAGAGCATCCCAGGCTGTTACAAGCACACAACTCTACCTATAGGATCTCCCAGGGAAACGAATTACATGTGGTCATGGTAAAACCTCGCAAGAGCATCCCAGGACTTATTACGGGCACACAGCCCAACCTATCGGATCTCCTAGGGAACCGAATTATATGCCATAGGACAAAACCTCGAAAGAGCATCTGCCAGATATCCCAGGGCACCGAATTACATGCCATAGGAAAAACCTTGAAAGACTATCTGCAGATCTCCCAGGGCACCGAATTATATGTCCTTCCAGAGCAAAACCTCGAAAGAGCATTTGCTAGATATCCCAGGGGACCGAATTACATGCCATAGGAAAAACCTTGAAAGCCTATCTGCAAATCTGCCAGGGCACCGGATTACATGCTCATCTGCACAACCTGATCCACGGCCATAGATTATCAACCTGATACTCATCATACATCATCCTGATGTACCCATGATCATCTTGATCATCATCACTGCAACATCCTACTGCATGTCATCTGGAGCATCATCCTGAAGCTCGTCATCCATGATCATCCTGATCATCATCACTGCAACATCCTGCTGCATGTCATCTGGAGCAACATCCTGAAGCTCATCATCCATGATCATCCTGATCATACAATGCATCTATCTGATACATATCATCATACATGATCGTCCTGATCATACAATGTATCCACCTGATACAAATACAAATACATGATACATATCACCATACATGATCCACCTGATCATACAATGTATCCACCTGATACATATACAGATACATGGTCCAAGCATCCAACATGATGCATATACAAAAATACATACTCATGATCCAACTCATCATATCCAGCATCCAACATGATGCGTACATATAAATGATCCAACTGATCATATCCAGCATCCAACATGATGCGTACATACATACATAAAAATTATCCAACTGATCATATCTAGCATCCAACATGATGCATACATACATACATAAAAATTATCCAACTGATCATATCCAAGCAGAAACCAGAACATCATCCTGATGTTCATTATCCAGCACTTACATCCACAGCCATGTGAAGGATCCTCCTTCCAACATGCTTGAAATAGCTTCAACAAATGTGTCCATCACTTCTTCCTCGAAGTGTCCTCGATATGAAGAACGCCAAGTCTCTCTCTTAAGTATTCGAACTTCACCCTGGATAGTGGCTTTGTCAGCACATCTACAATCTACTCGTCCGTCGCAACATACAGGAGCTTCACAACTCCTCTTTGCACCATATCCCTGATATAGTGATATTTGATATCTATGTGCTTCGACCTATCAAGAAACACTGGGTTATCGGACAGCTTCACACAACTCTAGTTATCACAGAAGATACCAGTAGCCTCCAACGGGAGATCAAATAACTCAGACAGTAGCTTCCTCAACCATATTGCCTCACAACTAGCTGAACAGGCTGCAACATACTCAGCCTCAGCTATACTCAATGCTACGCAGGACTGCTTCTTGCTGAACCAAGAGATCACACCTGATCCCATACTGAAGCAGCACCCAGATGTGCTCTTCCTATCTCCAGCACTACCATCCCAATCTGAATCAACATAACCAGGTGAACACTCCTCAGATCCGTTAGGAACTGGCTCAATGTGTTCATAGCAAAGAAAATTTTTGGTCCCGTGTTCGTCAGGTACATCAAGGACCCAATCATCTGACGATACATAGAGACATCAACTAGCTCAGATGAAGCATCACATAGAAACTTCAGATTCGATGCCATAGGTGTGGCCATGGCTTTGCAATCCATCATCCCAAATCTCTTCAGGATATCTACTGTGTACTTTCCTTGACCAAGGAAGATCCCACCTGTACTCTGCCACACCTCCATACCTAGGAAATAGTGCATCATTCCCAAATCTTTCATATCGAATTCAGCATCAAGCTTCCTCTTGGTATCTGCAATCAGTCTGTCATCTTCTGTTACAAATAAGTCATCCACATACAGGAGTAGAATCACAGGATTCCCTTCCTCAACCTTGTAGTAAAGGTTAGAATCCGCTTTACTCTTGGTAAAGCCCAAACTAGATAGGAAACTTTCCATCCTACCATACCAAGTTCTGGGAGCTTGTTTCAAGCCATACAAAGCTTTCTTTAATTTGCACACATATGAATCCCTGTCATGTATTTCAAAACCGAGTGGTTTTTCTACATATACTTCCTCTTCAACTACACCATTCAAGAAGGCAGTCTTGACATCCATCTGGTGTATTTTCCATTTCATAGTAGCATCCAGGGCAAGTACTGTTCTGATGGAAGTATACCTGGCTACAGGTGCAAAATTTTCTTCATAATCTATTCCCTCTTTCTGAGAGAAGCCACGAGCTACGAATCTTGCTTTGTATTTTTCGATACTGCCATCTGCAGCATGCTTGATTTTGTAGATCCACTTGGAAGTCACAACAGACTTCTCTTTAGGTCTTCGGACAACATTCCAAACATCATTCTTCATTATTGATTGGTATTCCTCAACCATAGCATCCTTCCATTCTTTCTTTTCTGCTGCCTCTTCATAACTGGAAGGCTCTTTGTTCATAATGTCACAGAGTAAAGCAACATAACTGGTATGTGATCTGGTTCTCTTCTTTGCTCTATGTTCTTCTTCTGGAATGCCAAATCTTTCTGCATCTTGAATGAGCCCTCTAGCCCATGCAGGTTTCCTCTTGTGAGAGTTATCCTCACGGGGTGGATCTACAGGTTCTTGTGGATCTTCAAACTCACGAACAACTTCTAGAACTGCTTCATTCATGGTAGTGTCTTGAAATCTAGTTTCCTTAGGTTCTTCATAAAGTTCGATAGGTGCCTTCCTTGATTTGATAAATGATGAGTTTTCATCAAATGTTACATCCCTGCTGACATCAATCTTCTTGAACCCTGGAAAGTATATTCTGTAGGCCTTCGAGCTTTCACTGTAACCCACAAAGATACCCTTCTTTCCTGAAGGATCTAGTTTAGTCCTCTTTTCCTTTGGGACATGAGTGTATACTGGACAACCAAATATTCTGAGATGGCTGACTTCAGGTTTCTTACCAGAAAAGACCTCTTCTAGTGTCTTGTTGTCCAATATATTGTGGGGTGTTCTGTTCTGCATATATACAGCTGTTCTAGCTGCTTCTGCCCATAGAGGCATAGGTAGATCCTGGTCATGCAGCATTGCCCTTGCAGCTTCTATGATAGTTCTGTTCTTCCTTTCTGCAACTCCATTCTGTTGAGGATTATAAGGAGCAGTCAACTCCCTCTTAATCCCTGAATCACTGCAAAGCTTCATGAAGTCACCTGAGATGAATTCTCCACCATTGTCAGATCTGAATGTTTTGATCTTCTTGTCAGTTTGATTCTCCATCAAGGTTTTGAATTCCTTGAACTTATCAAACACCTCATCTTAGTTCTTCAAGAATTATACCCAAGTCTTCCTGGAGAAGTCATCAATAAATGAGACATAGTAAACATACCCACTCAGGGAACTGGATGACATAGGGCCACATACATCTGAGTGGATGATTTCCAGGATGTCTTTTGCCTTGCTTTCACTTCTTGGGAAATCCTTCTTAGTGTTCTTACCTTTTGCACATCCTTTGCAAACACCTTCATGTTTGGTCTTGATTTCAGGAAGACGTTCTACTGCCTTGCTTGCAATTGGAAGTGCTCTATAGTGCATATGAGCAAGTCTGCTATGCCAAAGTTCACTTGGCTCCATGGATTCATGCACCATGGCATGTTCAGGTTGTCCCTTCAATTTATACAATCCTCCCTCTTGCTCTCCAATCACTACTGCATCATCTATGTTCTTTCCCTTTGGCCACATTAGGACTTGGCCATCCACAAATGCAACCCTCATACCTTTTGCATCCAATGCAGAGATGGAGAGTAAGTTCTTCTTGAGCCCAGGTACATAAATGACTTCTTTCATCTTCAAAGATTTTCCAGAATCTAGGTTGTAGGAGGCTTCACCACTTCCTTTGATTGGGTATTGATAATCATCCCCAAGTTTCACCTTATGGGGTGATTCGTGTTCAAATAGGTTCACAAAAGATTTCTTAAACCCAGTCATGTGTTTGGAAGCCCCACTATCAATCAACCAATCATTACAACCATGGGAGATAGTACCTGTGAGAGCAGAGATTAGAACATACTCTTCTTCACTTGATGAGTCATCATCACTATCACTTTCTGCCCCAGCCTTCTTCTTTGGGGGTTCATCATCTTCGGCAGCATGAGCATGAAACCTTCTTTTTCTGCCCTTCTTCTTCTTACTGGAGTTGTTGTTATTATCCCTTTTGTTATTGGGACAATCAAAAGCAAAGTGACCCTTCTCATTTCATGTGAAGCATCTTAGGTCCTTCTTACTTTTTTGATAGGATCTATTGTGGCGAGAGTGCTCCTTCTTGGTTTTGCTTCTTTTGGTGTGAGCTGCAAGTGCTTGATCTTCACCTCCCATCTTTTCCTCACGAGCTATAAGTCTAGCTTCTTCTTGAGAACATTCTTCCCGCAATCTGTTGAAGGAGATCAACTTCTTCCTTGCACAAATTCCTTGAATGAAGGAATCCCATGACCTGGATAGGCCATTTAGAGTGGTCATCACTACTTCACCATTCTCCACCATTTCATCTACTGCTTCTAGTTGTTCCTTGATCTGGGAGACCCTTGAAAAATAAGATTGAATGGTTTCTTCATTCTGAAACTTCACTCCTTTCAATTGGTTCCACAGGGTCATCTTCCGATTTATGTTCTTTCCTTCAAATAGCTTGGTCAAAGATTCAAACATCTCCTTGGGTGTCTTAAGAGAAGACACATGGGGAATGAGATGGTCTTTGATAGAATCAGCAATGATTCTCTTTGCCTTGGCCAAGTTCTTCTTATGAAATACCTTGGCCTCTTCATCATCTGGGATAGGGATGTCTTCTTTCACATAAGAGTCCAACTCATTTTCTTCCAAGATTAATCCAATCCTATACTTCCAGGCTCGGAAGTTATCAGCCCCTTCAAGCTTATCCTCAAGCTTGGTGTGGAGAGACATCTTAAAGAGTACTTCAAATGGAAATAGAAAAGATTTAGCTCTTACCACTTGAAATGTTAAAAACTGGATCTGGTCCCGGATTAGGGTTTGTCAGAGAAACCCTAAAAATTCAAAATGTGAATTTCAAATTTCTAAATGGATAGAAAGATGTGCTTTGATGAGCTGATCATCCCGGTGCATTCAGAATTTGAGATCAGCAAAGTCTTGCCCTTCAAAATTGCCTTTTTGTCCTCTCTGGTTCACTGGAGAGAGCCCTGAATTAGGGTTTGAGTTTCCCGGAGATCTACCCAGCCAAAAATCTCGATCCAAAGCTCTAACCTTCGATTTTTGCAAGGCGCTTCCAGCTGTGTCTTCAGATTCCAGAAATTCCTATTTTTTTGGAAACCCTAATTTTTAGGGCCAAATCTGAAAATGCTCGAAACTGAATTCTGATTGGACAGATAGATGTGCCCTGATGAGTAGAGTCAATCTACTATACTAATTTTCAAAAATCTATGGAGAGAAACCCAATAAACAAGGATCTCAAGCTTCCGTCACTGCAAAAATGTCTTCTTCTCAGGTTAGCTCTGATACCATGTTAAATTTTGAGCATTAATTCATTATACTCTAGGATCTTTGCTGAGAGAATAACATATACAGTATATCAATGCATGACAATCACAATATGACAAGCATCACAAGAATCAAAAGCATAAGAGACAAGAGACACAGAGTTTCCGTGGGGAAAACCCTAAGGTGAAAAACCCCACAACTTCCTCAGAGATAGAGAGAGCAATGGCTCAACCAAAATACAACCAAATAACACTGAGATAGTCTCCTAGCAGATTATCCTCCTCTTCCTCACTAGTGCGCCACTTCTGAGAGTGAGAGTGAGTTACTTTTTCGAGTGTGTAAAATAGAGATCTCCTATCTCTATTTATACTCACCTTTTTTCCCAGTGACCTTATGGTACCGACTTGTCTAGTTAGATACATCCACATTATATTATATATAATTCCGGGTCGACCCCACATGGTGGTCTAATAACCCATCGGCAAGTACACACACTTGCGAGACTTGTCAATCCACATGACGACACTTCCTTATAGAGGAATAACACATCTCTTATAAGGGTACAATAAATATATATAAAATACACAGATGAAATACATTCCGAAGTTACATATACATCAACATTAATGACCAAATATATGACCACAAGATAAGCTATAAATGACCACATTTTTGGTCGCGTGATATATGTTCACTAATTTGCTACTAGTGGTCACCAACTCAAAAGTGGTAATTTATATGTGGAGTTTGGTCGTTTTTTTGGTCACTTATCTCTCATTTTGTACTAGTGTATCTTCCGAGATCATGCAGGTAGATCATCCAAATAAGGTTCAACTACATGTTTGATATCATGGAAATTGAAGTTCATGGATCGGTGGAAATTAGCCCCAACATTCTTCAATCCGAATGGCATTTTCATATAGGAAAAAGTACCCTAGGGACATATAAAATCCGTTTTATGCAGGTCTTCAGGTTTGATCTGAATTTGATTATATCTTGAAAAAACATCCATGAAAGAAAACATTTCATGGCCTACACATGCATCGATAATTTGATCAATAAACGTCGTGGGATAGTTTTCTTTTGGACAGGATTTGTTGAGGTCCCTAAAATCTATGCATACGTGTATGGTACCCTGCTTTTTATCAACTAGAATTGGATTGGACACCCATTCCGTCATGTCGATAGGATAAATGAAGCCGACATTGAGGATCTTTTCAACCTCAGCCTTAATGGCCACAACCTTCCTAGGATTGACTGGACGAAGATTTCGCCGAACTGGTTTCGCATATTTAGGGTATGTCTGATGGGCGTGGCCCAAGTTGGCATAGTTTTTGGCGATGCGAAGTCAAGGTAAGTGCAGTTGGAAATGCGAAGTCCAAGTAACAGAATTTGGCGATGCTAAGTCTAAGCATGGCACAGTTTTGCTAATGGGTAGCGCCAGTGCAATAGGTATTTTTGGTAAACATGTACAAGTAAAGCAAGGTACAGTAGCGACCTATTTTGGGTAAGAGACTCCATGATCCTCAAGATTTGGGTAAGGAGTAGCGTGGAATTGGATGAAAGCGACCTGTCATCTTAGTACAGGGTACTAAGATCGTTAGAAGCAGAACGATGGACTGACAGTGACAAAATAAGTGGAGCGAAATAAAGGGACGTGCCAGTATGCAGTTAGAGCCGCGCATTCAGAACTACAGCTATCAGAAGAGGCATTAGATCTAGAAGTGGCGTAGAAAGGCGGCCGAAGGAAAGTGAAGTAGTTGTTGACTACGACAGGTCGGGTTAGCGGGGTAATTGTGCCAGTTTTGGGGGATTTTTGGGTAGCATGGGTTTTTGGCCCACAATCATTTGTAAAGACGTGACCTTTGGGAACCATCTATAAAAGGGGCAATTTTGTAAGGGAATGATTTATTTTTGTTGATCTTTGAGAGGAATTATTGATCAAATAGAATATCTTACATTGATCCAAGAGAGGAAAAAGGCTTTGTAGCTGTGTGCGCAAAGACCTATTGTAGAGAGAAGACTCTACACCTGAGGGCACAGACTGGAATTGTTGAACCCTTCCCATTAATATAAACAACAGTTCCCGTGGATGTAGCTCCTATTTGGGGGGTGAACCAGGAAAATAACCGTGTTATGTGATTGAATGAGTGTGATTGTGTATACTTATGTTTATGTTTACATTCATGCTTATGCTTATGTATGTTCATGATTTTATATGTATTTTCACGTATTTGATGGATGAGAATAATATGTTAAGTATGGAATATGTATGACTGAATTCACAAGTATCTCGGAATATGTTGAATGCATAAGCAATAGGAATAACAATAATTCATCGAAGTCTATAAAGTGTATGACTGTTAAGAAGTAGCGCAGTTTGGCATTGCGTTGTTGTATTGTGGCCGTTGCGAGGTGTGCAGTCCCAGTGTGTGCTGTAGCAAAAGAAGTAAACACAAAGTGTGTGTGACTTCATGCATCTCATCAATCTCATAATCGTGCATCACCCGATTACAAAAACCTGCTTTTGTAATCCCCCCATAACTTTGCCTCGGGTGAGACCTCAGTCTGTTCACAGACTGTTTCTGAAAGGGCTGGTGAAGAAGGGTTTTCTTGGACCAAAATTGCGCAGAACCTGGGTTAGTAAGAGAAAGTTAAGGAACTAGGTTAATAGATGACAAATGCTTCCGTTTCCACGATTGAACTGGTGATGTGCTCCGAATATTGGAATCCCGAGAGAACATAAATTCAGAACTAGGTGGATAATACAGAAAGAGAGTTTGCAAAGAAAGAGAACAAACATGTGCGTTTCTCTGACGGAGAACGGTTGGAGAAATACTTACGATCTGACATTTATGAAATTTTATTCACATTCTTCAGCAACGATCTATATGAGTGGTTATCAAGACTAGCAGGAAAAAAAAGAATTGTTATCAGGGTGGAGAATCTACGGTGTGGACTCCAGAACTGATTCAGAGACTTAAAGTGGTGGATATCCCAGTATCAAGAGCAGTAGACTTCTATCTAGACAGTGTACTAGAAGGCTACGTTACAGAATTTGCTGTGGACAATCTGAAGTCTTATAGCGCAGCAGAGGATGACTTTTTCAAAGAATTCAGAGGTAAGTACGTAAAAAATATTAGTCTATACATTAAAATGCTATTAGCAGAGAAAGGTGTCTTAAGAATGCAATAATATTTGTAGAAATTTAAATTTGTAATGTTTAGTAACATAGACAATGACACCGAGGAAAACATATATACATTACGAAGTGGTAAAAGATACAAGTTGTTATCTTTTGAGCATTAATTCACAATACTCTAGGATATTTACTGAGAGAATAACATGTACAGTATATCAATGCATATCAATCATAACAAGCATGCCAATCATCACAAGAATCAAAAGCATGAGAGACAAGAGACACAGAGTTTCCGTGGGGAAAACCCTAAGGTGAAAAACCCCACAAATTCCTCAAAGATAGAGAGAGCAATGGCTCAACCAAAGTACAACCAAAATACACTTGAGATAGTCTCCTAGTAGTAGATGATCCTCCTCCTCACTAGTGCGCCACTTTTTGAGTGAGAGAAGTATAACTTTTAGAATTATCCAAATAGAGATCTCCTGATCTCTATTTATACTTAACCTATTTGCCCAGTTACACTATGGTGCTGACTTGTCTATCTAGATACATCCATAATATAATATATATTTCAGGGCCGACCCCACACATGGTGGTCTAATAACCCATCGGCAAGTACACACACTTGCGACACTTGTCAATCCACATGACGACACTTCCTTATAGAGGAATAACACATCTCTAATAAGGGTACAATAAATATATATGAAATACATAGATGAAATACATTCCGAAGTTACATATACATCAACACTCCCTCTTAACTAGGAAGGTATTTCTCAACACAGATATGCTAGACAAGTCTTCTTCTTGGGATCATTATCATCGATGCATCGTCATAGTCATCGTCATTGCTGTTGCTATCTCAACCAATCTCTGACTCTACTCATCATAGGAAGTTCTAAAGAGCTAGTCCTTTTTCATACTGGATGTAAGCCCACCACCTACAGGTCTTTGTCATCACCAGCCATACTGTGGAATCCTCAGGACTTATTACGTGCATCACAAAACCTCGAAAGAGCATCCCAGGCTATTATAAGCACACGGCTCTACCTATAGGATCTCCCAGGGCCATATTATATGTGACCTCACCACAAAACCTCGCAAGAGCATCCCAGGCTGTTACGAGCACACAGCTCTACCTATAGGATCTCCCAGGGACAGATTATATGTGGTCACCACAAAACCTCGCAAGAGCATCCCAGGCTGTTACGAGCACACAACTCTACCTATAGGATCTCCCAAGGACAGATTATATGTGGTCATGGTAAAACCTCGCAAGAGCATCCTAGGACTTATTACGGGCACACAGCCCAACCTATCGGATCTCCCAGGGACATATTATATGCCATAGGACAAAACCTCGAAAGAGCATCTGCCAGATATCCCAGGGCCAGATTATATGCCATAGGAAAAACCTCGAAAGACTATCTGCAGATCTCCTGGGACCAAATTATATGTCCTCCCAGAGAAAAACCTCGAAAGAGCATTTGCCAGATATCCCAGGGCCAAATTATATGCATTAGGAAAAACCTTGAAAGACTATCTACAAATTTCCTAGGGCCAAATTATATGCTCATCTGCACAACCTGATACTCACCATACATCATCCTGATGTACACATGATCATCCTGATCATCATCACTGCAACATCCTGCTGCATGTCATCTGGAGCAACATCCTGAAGCTCGTCATCCATGATCATCCTGATCATACAATGCATCTACCTGATGCATACCAAGTATATACTTGATACATATCATCATACATGATCCACTTGATCATATAGTGTATCCACCAGATACAAATACAAATACATGATACATATCACCATACATGATCCACCTGATCATACAATGTATCCACCTGATACATGTACAGATACATGGTCCAAGCATCCAACATGATGCATATAAAAAATACATACAAATGATCCTACTGATCATATCCAGCATCCAACATGATGCGTACATACATATACATATAAATGATCCAACTGATCATATCCAGCATCCAACATGATGCATACATACATATACATATAAATGATCCAACTGATCATATCCAGCATCCAACATGATGCATACATACATATACATATAAATGATCCAACTGATCATATCCAGCATAAACTAGAACATCATCTTGATGCTCATCATCCAGCGCTTACATCCACAGCCATGTGAAGGATCCTCCTTCCAACATGCTTGGAATGGCTTCAGCAAATGTGTCCATCACTTCTTCCTCGAAGTGTCATCAATCCGAAGAACACCAAGCCTCTCTCTGAAGTACTCGAACTTCACCCTGGCTGGTGGCTTTGTCAGTACATCTGCAATTTGCTCATCCATCGCAACATACAGGAGCTTCACAGCTCCTCTCTGCACCATATCCCTGATATAGTGATATTTGATCTCTATGTGTTTCGACGTGTCATGAAACACTGGGTTCTCAGACAGCTTCACACAACTCTGGTTATCACAGAAGATACCAGTACCATCCAACGGGAGATCAAATAACGCAGACAGTAGCTTCCGTAGCCATACTAACTCACAACTAGCTGAACAGGCTACAACATACTCTGCCTCAGTTGTACTCAGTGCTACGTAGGACTGCTTCCTACTAAACCAAGAGATCACACCTGATCCCATACTGAAGCACCACCTAGATGTGCTCTTCCTATCTACAGCACTACCAGCCCAATCTGAATCAACATAACCCTGCAGGTTAAACTTTTGATTCGCTTCATACTTGAGCCCATAATCCACTGTACCCTTCAAGTACCTCAGAACATGCTTTACAACAACCAGGTGAACACTCCTCGGATCCGTCAGGAACTGGCTCAATGTGTTCACAGCAAAGCAAATATCTAGTCTCGTGTTCGTCAAGTACATCAAGGACCCAATCATCTGACGATACATAGAGACATCAACCGGCTCAAATGAAGCATCACATAGAAGCTTCAGATTCGATGCCATAGGTGTGGCCATGGCCTTGCAATCCATCATCCCGAATCTCTTCAGGATATCTACTGTGTACTTCCCTTGACCAAGGAAGATCGCACCTGCATTCTGCCACACCTCCATACCTAGGAAATAATGCATCATTCCCAATTCTTTCATATCGAACTCAGTAGCAAGCTTCCTCTTAGTATCTGCAATCAGTCTGTCATCTCCTGTTACAAATAAGTCATCCACATACAGGAGTAGAATCACAGGATTCCCTTCCTCAACCATGTAGTAGAGGTTGGAATCCGCTTTACTCTTGGTAAAGCCCAAACTAGATAGGAAACTGTCCATCCTACCATACCAGGTTCTGGGAGCTTATTTCAAGCCATACAAGGATTTCTTCAATCTGCACACATATGACTCCCTGTCATGTATTTCAAAACCTAGTGGCTTCTCCACATATACTTCCTCTTCAACTACACAATTCAAGAAAGCAGTCTTGACATCCATCTGGTGTATTTTCCATTTCATTGTTGCAGCCAGGGAAAGTACTGTTCTGATGGAAGTATACCTGGCTACAGGTGCAAAATTTTCTTCATAATCTATTCCCTCTTTCTGAGAGAAGCCACGAGCTTTGAATCTTTACTTGTATTTCTCTACACTGCCATCTGCAGCATGCTTGATTTTGTAGATCCATTTGGAAGTCACAACAAACTTATCTTTAGGTCTTGGGACAACATCCCAAACATCATTCTTCATTATTGATTGGTATTCCTCAACCATGGCATCCTTCCATTCTTTCTTTTCCACTACTTCTTCATAACTAGAAGGTTCCTTGTTCATGATGTCATAGAGTAAAGCAACATAGCTGGTATGTGATCTGGTTCTCTTCTTTGCTCTGTGTTCTTCTTCTGGAATGCCAAATCTTTCTACATCTTGAATGAGCTCTCTAGCCCATGCAGGTTTCCTTTTATGAGAGTTATCCTCACGGAGTGGATCTACAGGTTCTTGCATATCTTCAAACTCACGAACAACTTTTGGAACTGCTTCAGTCATGGTAGTGTCTTGAAATCTAGCTTCCTTAGGTTCTTCATAAACTTCGATAGGTGCCTTCCTTGATTTGACGAATGCTGAGTTTTCATCAAATGTTACATCCCTACTGACATCAATCTTCTTGAACCCTGGAAAGTATATTCTGTAAGCCTTTGAGCTTTCACTGTAACCCACAAAGATACCCTTCTTTCCTGAAGGATCTAGTTTAGTCCTCCTTTCCTTTGGGACATGAGTGTAAACTGGACAACCAAATATTCTGAGATGGCTGAATTCAAGCTTCTTACCAGAAAAGACCTCTTATGGTGTCTTGTTGTCCAATATCTTGTGGGGTGTTCTCTTTTGCACATATACAACTGTTCTAGCTGCTTCTGCCCATAGATGCATAGGTAGATCCTGGTCATGCAACATTTCCCTTGCTGCTTCCATGATAGTTCTGTTCTTCCTTTCTGCAACTCCCTTTTGTTAAGGATTATAAGGAGCAGTCAAATCCCTCTTAATCCCTGAATCACTGCAAAGCTTCTTGAAGTCACCTAAGGTGAATTCTCCACCATTGTCGGATCTGAATGTTTTGATCTTCTTGTTAGTTTGATTCTCCATCAAGGTTTTGAATTCCTTGAACGTATCAAGCACCTCATCTTTATTCTTCAGGAAGTATACCCAAGTCTTCCTGGAGAAGTCATCAATAAATGAGACATAGTAAACATACCCACTAAGAGAACTGGATGACATAGGACCACATACATTTGAGTGGATGATTTCCAGGATATCTTTGGCCTTGCTTTCACTGCTTGGGAAAGCCTTCTTAATGTTCTTACCTTTTGCACATCCTTTGCAAACACCTTCATGTTTGGTCTTAATTTTAGGAAGACCTTCTACAGCCTTGCTTGCAATTGGAAGTGCCCTATAGTACATATGATCAAGTCTTCTATGCCAAAGTTCACTTGGCTCCATGGATTCATGTATCATGGCATGTTCAGGTTGACCCTTCAATTTATACAAACCTCCCTCTTGCTCTCCAATCACTATTGCATCATCGATTGCTTTACCCTTTGGCCACATTAGGACTTGGCCATCCACAAATGCAACCCTCACACCTTTTGTATCCAAAGAAGAGATGGAGAGTAAGTTCTTCTTGAGCCCAGGTACATAAAGGACTTCTTTCATCTTCAAAGATTTTCCAGAATCTAGGTTGTAGGAGGCTTCACCACTTCCTTTGATTGGGTATTGATAATCATCCCCAAGTTTCACCTTATGGGGTGATTCATGTTCAGATAGATTCACAAAACATTCCTTAAACCCAGTCATGTGTTTGGAAGCCCCATTATCAATCAACCAATCATTACAACCATGGGAGATAGTACCTATGAGAGCAGAGATTAGAACATACTCTTCTTCACTTGATGAGTCATCGTCACTATCATCACGTTCTACCCTATCCTTCTTCTTTGGAGGTTCATCATCCTCGGCAGCATGAGCATGGAACTTTCTTTTGCTGCCCTTCTTCTTCTTGCTGGAGTTGTTGTTATTATCCTTTTTGTTCTTGGGACAATCTTAAGAAAAGTGACCCTTCTCATTGCATGTGAAGCATCTTAGATCTTTCTTATTCTTTTGATAGGATCTCTTTTAGCGAGAGTGCTCCTTCTTGGGCTTGCTTCTTTTGGTGTGAGCTGCAAGAGCTTGATCTTCACCTCCCATCTTTTCCTCATGGGCTACAAGTCTAGCTTCTTCTTGAGAGCATTCTTCCCGCAATCTGTTGAAGGATACCAACTTCTTTCTTGCACAGATTCCTTGAATGAAGGAGTCCCATGACCTAGGTAGGCCATTCAGAGTGGTCATGACAACTTCAACATTCTCCACCATTTCATCTACTGCTTCCAGTTGTTCCTTAATTTGGGAGACCCTATAAAAATAAGATTGAATGGTTTCTCCATTCTGAAACTTTACTCCTTTCAATTGGTTCCGCAGGGTCATCTTCTGATTTATGTTCTTCCCTTCAAATAGCTTGGTCAAAGAGTCAAACATCTCCTTGGGTGTCTTTAGAGAAGACACATGGGGTATGAGATGGTATTCAATAGAATCAACAATGATTCTCTTTTCCTTGACCAAGTTCTTCTTATGCAATACCTTGGCATCTTCATCCTCTGGGATAGGGATGTCTTCTTTTATATATGAGTCCAACTCATTCTCTTCCAGGATTAACCCAATCCTATAATTCCAAGCTCGAAAGTTATCAGCCCCTTCAAGCTTATCCTTAAGCTTGGTGTGGTGAGACATCTTAAAGAGTACTTCAAATGGAAATAGAAAATATTTAGGTCTTACCACTTGAAATGCTGAAAACTAGATCTGGTCTCGGATTAGGGTTTGTCAAAAAAACCCTAAAAATTCAAAAGATGAATTTCAACTTTCTGAAAGGATAGAAAGATGCACCTTGATGAGCTGATCATCCTAGTGCATTTAGAATTTGAGATCAGCAAAGTTTTACCCTTCAAATTTGCCTTTTTGTCCTCCCGGGTTCACTAGGAGAGCCCTGAATTAGGGTTTGAGTTTCCCAGAGATCTACCTAGCCAAAAATCTCGATCCAAAGCTCTAAACTTCGATTTTTACAAGGAGCTTCTAGCTATGTCTTCAGATTCCAGAAATTCCTATTTTTGTGAAAACCCTAATTTTTAGGGCCAAATCTGAAAGAGGTTTAATGAACATAAACCTCGCACCTCTAGAGAGACTGAGTTAGGAAGTAATAGGGACTCATATCAGGTTGAGACTGATAGAGAAGAATAACCTAGAGTAACTACCTATCAGCCTATTACTCCGCAAAAACCTCCAATTGATGACATAAATACTACTAACCCATAGAACAATAGTAGTAGTAACACCGTAGGAGCAAGTACTCAGAACGTTCCAAGTAGTAATATACCTAACACATCACATAACACTACGTCTCCTCCAAGAAGAATGAAAGACAACATCAAACTACCTATATTCAAAGGAACGGGTCTAGAAGACCCTGAGCAACATTGGTTTATTTGTGAAGCCATGTGGAATGTTAAACAAGTACATGATGATGTTATTAAACAAGCACAACTAGTCACCACATTTAGGGATAGAGCCTTAACATGGTTTATGAAGTACTATGTTGGACAGAATAGGACCCTAGTGGATATCAAGACTGAGAATTAAAAACCTAAGTCAGAATCAAAGTGTATCACAGATCTCAAAGAAATTAAATAGAAAGCGAGTGAGTTAGTGTGGGAATTTGATCAAAAGTTCAAAGCGCTGTTAGATAAAATGAGCTTTGACATAGCACCACAACAACACCAGGAATGGTTCATAGACGCGTTGTTTCCACATACCAGGTTACCATTGATACAACAAAAGGTTACTTCGCAGATAGAGGCCCTAGAGATTGCGATGAAACTAGAGGCCTCGCCTATAGGAGAGACTAGCGTAGGTCTGGTTCAGATACAAACCCAACTACTAAATTTGACATTACAACTGCAAGATATGAAGAAAGGAAAAGAAACCCGAGAAGAGGTTTGGTGTACAAAGTGCAAGGGAGAAGGTCACTCCAAAGAACATTGTACGGTATTTAAAAATTGCATTGCTAGTGGAGCTCCAAACCCATTGAATCAATAGCAAGGACCATGGTGTGAGATTTGTCAATGTAGAGGACATCGCCCAAAAGACTTTTATTTAATTCAGAAGTATGTGCAAACACCTAAGAACCTATATTGCACATTTTCTAAGTCATTTGGTCATGATGATAGCAACTGTAGAGCATATGAACTCATGATAGAAAGAAAACATGATGTCTACAGAGTTTAAGAAGAAACACCACATAACAATGAAACTACCTAGTATGATCAAGGCAAGTACAGAGGACGTGGTGGATTCAAAGGAAGAGGAAGAAACAATGGCCAATGAAGAGGCATAGGTTAGATAGTATGTTATAACTGCGCTCAACTTGGACATCTATCCAGAGATTGTACGAATGCTTGTACTACCTGCAAGTACTGTAAATATTTTGATCATGTCATTGAGGCATGCCCTATTTTGCAAGCAAAAATGCAAGAAAGAAGACCAGAAGCACAAAATCAGAATATACAGATGATCGCAATTGAAAAACATAATACAGATTGCAGCATTCATGCTATGACACGAAGTGGAGCTACGACAAGAGAAGATCAAAGAGCGGAAGCTTCGACATCTGACAATAACCAAGATAAACAAAAGCCTACTAAAGGGACGCAGATAAGAAAAGCGACTGGAAAAGAACTTGCTTTCGATATGAACAAAGAAAAAGAAGTCTTCATGGAAGCCAAAGAAACCTTGAAAGATCCAGAACCTATCACTCCATGAATCAATTTGCGAAGTGAGACTTCGCCTGTGAAGGATATGCCAGCTTCGTATGATCAATCACATACTGCGACAGACACAATGAGTCATGTTGCATAGCTATTGTAGAGATGCATGAAGCCAATGAAGCATGAAAATGCCTTAGCAGAACTACAGAACCTACTGAGTCATTACGAGTAGCGTAATGTAGTGACTGAAACACATAGGGTGGTTCATCATATTAAGAACCATAAAAGAACTGAAAGGGAAATGAGACTGAATGCATAGATCAGAGATTTTGAAATGCACGAGATTATCCTTGACTTAAACTCAGAAGTAAATGTCTTAACCAAGAAGACATGAGAAAAAATGGGAAATCCAAAGTTAACATGGTCACCAATACAGTTGAGGCTAGCCAATCAACAAAAGGTTCTACCCTTTGGGAGGTTAGCAAGTGTCCTTGTCGGCATCGATGGAGTGCGAAATAGAGCAGACTTCGAAGTGATTGAGATTGTAGATGATAGTCAACCCTATCCTACACTATTGGCGATAGATTGGGAAATGAATAACCTCGCAATTATAATCTTGAAAAAGAAGCAAATGATATTTGAAGGAGCAGATATCAAGGTCATCGCACCCTTGGATCCTTCCCAAGGACCTCGATATAATGAACAAATACGAGAAGAATTCAGAACTCAAGATCTAGATCAAATCTGCAATATGACGATGAATCAAGAAGATTGCGTCAACCCAACTGATGATGGAACACTGAGTTGGCGATGTGATAGTTCTTGCATATCCGACTCAGATGTAGGATTAGAGAATCGGCAGAGTATAATGCACGAAGTGTCTGCAAGAAGATGCGCGCAGCTCACGAGATCGATGCACTGGATTGGAACAGAGGTAATTCCAATCCCTACTTATGATGGCTTGACTAATATTCATATATTTTTTCAAGAATATCTTATATCAGTTTCAGATGAACATAAGATAGTAGCATTGGATACAACACGACGCGCTACACTTACTAGATGGTGGGTTGCGCATAAGCAGAATATGACCATGTGGGAGGAATGTAGGCATATGATGGAAATCAGATTTTTGGAAGAAAATGAGTTTGTACAAGTGAAATATAACGGACAAACTGATCCTAGAGATCACATAAGACATTTTTTGAAAGCATGGACACACAGACCATAAACAGAATGGGTTCATCTGTTTGTACACACATTAGAGCAGATTCCGAAGAACTGGTACACAGAAACAGAACTTCGCAGAGGAACAATATAATGGTTTGTTATGATTAAGAACTTTCAAGCAACTTTCAACTTTGAGGATGAATTTCCAAGTATAAATGAGGCATTACAAATCATCAAAAATAAGATATTCAACGACAAATCATAACCTATGTATCACCAACCAAAATGGGAAAGACATCTAGAACATGCCCTGGAATGTTATAACTTCACTTTAGATGAAAAAGAAGAGGGAAGTGATGATGATGATCCGTGCAATGTAAACATAACTGATTCGGAAGGAAAGCGTGAAGTCGAAGGACCTCCATAGGAAATTCTGGATCTAAGCAATCCTATAAAAACTTGAAAAGTGAACATTGGAACTACTGAAGAATCGAATTTCACTTCGATAGTAGATTATTTGGATGAAGAGACGGTTGTGCAAATAGTAGATTTACTCTGCGAATACAAAGACTTATTTCCTATGAAGTTTTCCGAAATGAAAGGCATTTTGGGCGACTTGGGGGTTATGAAAATACCTCTTAATCCGGATGCGAATCCCATTAAGCAGAGACCTTATCGACTCAAGGGTATTTTTTAAGGATTCTAATATTATACTTAAGTATAGTATTCTAGGCGATTATTTTGGATTTAAAAAAACATGTATATAGATAGGTAGGAGAATATTAAATATGAAACATACAATTTACTACTGAAATGTGTAAATTTTGGCAAATATTATGATAAAAAAACATATTTTATGTAAATATAGGCGATATTAGAGACTAAAAATGACCAAATAGCGAATTTATTTTTTGAAAAAAAGCCCGAAAAATAGCCAATTGCCAAAATTTCGCCCTTAAAAATTACCTTGATCGACTCAATCCAAGACACAAAGAAAGGGTAAAAACATAATTGGATAAGATGCTCAATGCAGGAATCATTGAACCTGTATAAGAGTCAGAATGGATAAGTCCCGCAGCTATCCAGGAAAATAAAACTAAACGCGAAATTAGGATTTGTGTAGATCTCAAAAAGCTAAATGATGCATCACTGCATGACCCATTTCCTACTCCATTCATAGATGAGGTGTTATATAATGTTGGAGGGAATGAAGCATACTCTTTCACTGATGGATTTTCTGGATACCGTCAGATCAGAATTGATACAACAGATAGGCACAAGACCACATTTGCCACAGAATGGGGCTTGTTTCCGTACATAGTTATGCCCTTTGGTATGAAGAACACGCCTGCTATTTTTTCAAGAGTGGTTGTTGCTGCATTCAAGGATTTCATCCATAAATTTTTAGAATTATATTTTGATGATTGGACAGTATTTGGGTTATTAAAGAACCATTATGCCAGCTTAAGACTGATGTTAGTGAAGTGTAGACAACATCAGATCTCCCTGAACTTGAAGAAGAGAATCTTCTGTGTTCCCTGTGGAATTCTACTGGGATACATTGTTTGCAAACAGGGGCTGATGGTTGATCCAAATAAAATCGCCGTTATTGTGAACTTTCCAAGTGTTGTGCAGGATAATACCTTATAGTGAGGGAGATGACACTACCAACTTACATGGGGTGACAGGTACATACATTCATGTTTTGCATTAATTACTACGAATGGAAAGAGATTAGGACTCTGAAAGTTGTACCTTTTTAATGATGGCTGGTCCTAGCTTTTGTCCAATCTTCCACAGAGATGAACCTGCAAAACAAGTTAACCTTCCTCAACGTATCTTGACTGTAATAAATATAATGAAATTTAAAGCAATTTGACATTAACTACAATCATATATCCAACAAAAGAGACATTTCATTGGGAGGGGAAGGGTATTTCAACCTTTTATTGTCAAAGAAATGTAGATAAGTACATATATACTTGATCTGTCCAGACACTTCTGCAACTGAGTCCTGGGATCTTGCTCCTCACAATGAATTAAGAAATCCTCCAGTGTAACAACAGCTTATCATTCCTTGGTTCCCTCTCCCATGGATTCCCCTCGTATTTATGGCACAAGGTTGGAAGTTGGATTCGAGAGGTAGTTGAATTGGGAGGTTGGGGGAGTTACTGAACCAACCTCAACTAATCCTAATTTGTAATATTAATATATTTTTTTCAATTTCATCTTAAGATATGTGCGGGTATCATACAATTAGACCAACTCACAGTATGCAACTCTTGTTCTTTACAACTAGCGCACACATCTTTTGGGGTAAGTGCGTGGGTTCTCTTCAAAAGAATCGGTATTTAGAACGCTAGATGATTGTAGCAAAAGTAGCTCACTTTTCATGAAAACTGTAGAAAAAATAAGATTTTTAGTTGAAGAGTGTAATCTTAGCAATAACTCATCCAAGGTCAATCCATCTCTTCCATCCATAGTGTCATTTTGTGTGATCGACAGAGCAATGTGATCACGAACGGAGAAGTACAGATTTAACCTATAACACCAGTGCCTAATTCAGTAAAACAACTACGCACTACATTGGGGCACACAAGATATTACAGGAAGTTCATCAAAGGATATGCGCAGATAACTACACCTATGGAAAAATTGTTGAAGAAAGAAGTGAAGTTCATATGGACTGAAGACTGCCAGAAAGGACTTGACACACTGAAAGAAAGGATGGTAACTGTGCCTATCTTATTTTCCAGACTGGAGCAAACATTTCCACATACATGTAGATGCTTCATCCATTGCAATTGGTTTTTTTCCAGCTCAGCCAGGCGAGGGAGGCATTGACCATCCTATTGCATTCTCTAGTAGGAAGTTGTCCTCAGCAGAGAAGAATTACACTACAACAGAAAGAGAAGGTTTAGCCATGGTGTACGCATTGCAAAAATTCATACATTATTTGCTAGGTGCGCACTTTTGTATGTTTACTGACCATTTAGCTTTGAAATACCTGGTCAATAAACTAGTGTTAGGGGGGAGAATCTATAGATGGTTTCTACTCTTTCAGGAGTATGAAATCGAAATTGTTGTTAAGCTAGGAAGGATGAACTTAGGACTTGACCATCTATCCAAAATTGTGTCAGGAGAAGAACCTACCAACCTAGAAGACAGTCTACTAGATGCATAGTTGTTTTCTATTAATATAGAATATGACTATTATAAGGACATTATCGAATTTCTAACCACAGGTCTGGAACCTATAGATTTTACTATGTAGCAGAAGAAACAACTGGTAGTAAAAGCAGTTGACTTCACCATAATTGCAGGACAATTATACAAGCTAGGACCAAATAAAGTACTCCTCAGATGTGTACTAGAACATGAGAAACCATTGATACTGGTTGAAGCACATTCAGGGGTGTCCGAAGGTCACTATGTAGGAAGAGCCACTGCACAAAAAATATTAAGAGCAGGACTATGGTGGCCTACACTCCATAAGGATTCAAAGGAACATTGACTTAGTTGCAATGTTTTCTAGAGAATAGGGAAGCCATCTCATAGAGATGAGATGCCATTGATGCCATAGTTGACATTGCAAGCCTTTGATAAATGGGCTATTGATTTTGTGGGACGTATTAACCCACTAGGAAAGTGAACTGGTTCGAGATACATTATTACAACTACAGACTATCTAACCAGATGGGCAGAGGAAAAACCAGTAAAGAACTATAGCGCAGTTACTAACGCACAATTCATTTTTGAAAACATCATCACAAGGTTTGGATGTCTAAAGATCCTAATGAGTGATCAGGGAACACACTTCTTGAATAGAACTATTGAAGCCATGACTGAAGAATTCCAGATTTACCATCAGAAGAGAACACCATATCATCCACAAGCTAATGGAATTGTTGAGGATTTAAAAAAGGTATTGGAAAATGTGTTGACTAAGGTATGTAATATAAACAGGTATTATTGGTATCTGCGAATACCAGTTGTGTTATGGGCATACAGGACAACTTGCAAAAAGTTGACGAGCCATACACCTTTCAGGTTAACATATGGACAGGAAGTTGTGATGCCAATGGAATACATAGTACCCAGTTTGAGAATTGCAGCTTTCACAGGCATGGCAAATAATGAGACAATGGAAGAAAGGATACTACAATTGGTTGGCTTAGAAGAAGATATCTTCATTGCAGGATTTCACCAACAAGTGCAGGAAGATAGAGAAAAAGCAAGGCATGATAGCCACATCAAGTACAAATATTTTCAGGTAGGAGATCTTGTCCTCCTCTATGATAGCAAATTCATGAAATTTCCTGGCAAATTTAAGATGCATTGGCTAGGGCCATATGTTGTCAAGCATGTTACTAATGGTGGCGCAGTTCAGCTATCCACATTAGCGGGAGAAAACCTACCAAGTCTTATTAATGGAATGAGACTAAAACCCTACCGGGATAGTCCTACTTCACCAAGCCTCAGTTGATCAGCAACGAATAAAATTCTAAGTGTCATGTGCAGTTAAAACTGGACAATAAGAATGGAAGAATAAAAATCATGCATGCAGTTTTGGTGAAACGCGAAGTTCTATGAAATATCAGATGTGAAGTGCACATTAGAAGCTGCGATGCGAAGTGCAAAGAGGAAGTGCAACTGCGAAGTTAAATATCAAGGAAAGTAAGTGCGCAGAGGAACTCCACAAAAAAAAATTGTGTGAGCCATAAGCACAGTTCGAAGAAACTAGCTGTTAAAATTTCGGTCGGAAAAATAACCATTATACAGTGTTTTTGCCAATGGCCGCTTGTGCATTTAACGCAAATTTAGCCATTTCGGATGCATTCAATGAAGGAAAGGACTGAGATACTCGGCAGATTTGGAAAATGGTCACAATAGTTAATGTCTATCTAGCCATTTGTTGCACGCCTCAAGGTTAACTGCGCCTATAAATACTGCTAAGCCTAGACTCATGGGCTTTACCAAAATTTTTTCCACAAGAACAGTTTCAGTTTACCAGTGAGTGTCGAGCAATCTCGAGAGAATACAACCCAATTTCCAAGTGAATTTATGAATAATCGATAGTGGAATAGACTGTGAGGGATTTTAAATGCTCTGGGCTTGTAGGGGTAATGAGAACACCCGACAAAATATTTCTTCCAGGAAGAGGTTCGGGGTCAAGAAGCTTGCCGCGTCACACAACAAATATGCAGCGAAAGGATAAGTAACCCATTAAGGAGCTTGAGAAGCGGAAGGTAGGAGGAATACCGAATCCTATACCGCCACTACCACCAGGGGACAGGCCCAACTATCTCACGCATGAGTACATTCCTCCAAGAAGGCTTTACACGCCAGCGGTTACTCTGTACAAGAATGCACAGTATGACATTTCATTACCGCTGATTTCTAGCCATGTGGAAATCCAAGAGAACTTACTTGTAAAAATAGAGGGATGCAAGTTCTCAGACCACGATCTCTTAGAGGGGAAGGACCCTAAAGAGCCGAAATATCCTTAATTCCAAGCTAACTGGAGTATGTGTTGAAGGGAGGATGAGAAATCAAGAAAACCAATCATCGGCACGCAGGATTGGGTCAAGCCATTGGTGCCATCTAGATTGCTGAATCTCCTACGTATACCCCATTTTGACCGAAGTCTCGAGTGTACTGTGGTGGTGGACACTTTGCTGTCATGCACTCACCAGGGTTATCTGTGACTCAACTACAATATTGATATTACTGTCGACCTAATCGACAACATCACTCATCTCCGCAAGTGAGGTGATGATCCCACAACAGAGTTCGTGGGAAAAACGAAGGATATAGAACTCGCAAAGCAAATGAAGGAAGAATATAAAATAGTGAAGGGGAAATGGGGTTTTTTCATAGAAGGCATTCTAGACCTAGCTACGTAGTTCACGGTTCAACTGCTAGCAAGAAAATTTTTAGGAAGTGCATACCGGTGGAGGTGTCAGCCGCAACAATTCTCCTCGTTGTGAAGACTAAGGATGGGAAGCCATACAATTGGGCAAATTATCTACTGAATGAGTTCTTGGAGGATGTCCGAGAAACTCAAGAGACTGGCAGCGCATTTCATTACACTTGGTTGGTTATATTGATTTATTTTATAGGCTGGAAGGAGCCACTGTATCAGAACAACCTTCCAATGATAACGGGATATTTCTAAGCGGCGAAGTATGCAAACATGTGGTCAAATGTGCTTCCTGACAGACATCGCGTCAACAATGAATAGATGCACACTTACTATGGCCAATTGTGCGATGTGATATGGCGCACCCTGCGTATCTCGAAGGACATGACCAACATGTATCTCCAAAATTTGTTATTTAAGGCTGACTTGCACTCTATCTACATTCAGCCTAGGGCAGAGAAGTAGAACCCACAATGGTTCTCAATGGATTACCAGGTGGATGCATAGAGGATCGAGCTCGCCTTGGAAGACTGGCCAACATAGTGGAAGGTCGATGTACCTTTGGAAATACATACTACATCAAAGGAAAGTAAGGAAAAAGATCCACCAAATGAATATGAGACAACTAAAGCATAGACACAAGCAGGAGAAAAAATAAAGGACCCTGAAGGGTTGGCTAAAGAGAAGGTCCTAGGAAGAAACGCAAAGCGAGAAAGATTTCACCAGAGGTGAAGTTACACGATGATGATTACGACTGCATTGCACTGCACGTCACCAAGCAATTAGAGGATGTGCTCATGATAAAATATAGCAAAAGCGAAGAGACTCAGGCACAGATAAACAAGAATCTTGCATAGCTCAAGAGCATGGTTGCAAGGATAGAACAAGTCCAAAAGGACTTGGTGCGCAATTCTGATTCAGAGGGAAATTTAGTTGAATCAAGACAGAAGAAGAGAAGGCCACTATCCTTAACAACGAAACCTCACTTGGTTCGAATGGAGTTGCTAAGCATCATATTCCCAAGAAATGAGCTAGCCGAAGGTGCGAAGAAGTTAGAGCACCTAGATATCAATGTTGGAATGCTACCTATTGAGGGGTTGCACAATATGCATCTACATGTTGTAGAAGAAATCAGGGATAGAGACATAGTCTCTTACAGCCAAAACCTACATCTTGAGGAGAATTACAAAGAACCATCAGAGGAAAGTGCGCATAAAATAAGGGAACTAGCTAAAGTGCAGGAGAAGTGAAGAAGGTTGGAAGAGACAATTGCTACAGTATGCACGCAGATACCGGAATGCGAAGTCTAGTCGGAGTTAGAAGATACAATAGTTTAGATTGGCAAGGTGGTCAGCAACCTTAAAGCAGAGATGGCAGACATGGAGATCTCCCACAAGGAAGAGGTTTCTGACCTCGCAGCTCAGAAGCCACCTAGTACTCCACCGAAGATCATACAAGTTAGAGTTGTTGCACTAAGGGATTCAACAGAGATTATCTCTAGTGAAATAGAAAGATGCCAAGACTTACTGGAAGAAGCCACTAAGGTATGATCTATGCTATAGGAGGATCCTTCCCTACATCAAATTTAGGATGACTTGCAGCAACGACAGACAAAGCTAGACTCTGTTAGCATAGCTATGAAAACCTTGACACCTAGAGAGAAAATTCCGAAGTTCGCAGAAGTCAAGGACTTGAAGCTAGAACTGCAATTTCTGAGGGAGAAGTTGGCTGATACTACAACAAGGTTACAGCCAATGCAGGAAGAGGCACTTGACCTCACTGGATAAATCGAAGAAGAACTACAAGAATTCTGCACCACAGACAAGACAGTTAAGGAGTATGCTCATGAAGACGTCTCAGAGGAGATGGTGGAAACTGTTAAGGAATTCGAGCAGGAAACAAAGGAAGTAGCTGCGAAGCTGAGTGCAACTCTTCAGGACTTCGATGGAAAATGGAGTCCTCCAAAGGATGCGGAGCCATATCCAAGTGGATCAGAGACGATCCACGAGTAAGTGTTAGGGGCCTGTTGGGCGTGGCCGAAGTTAGCACAGTTTTTGGCGATGCGAAGTCAAGGTAAGTGCAGTTGGAAATGCGAACTCCAAGTAAGTGCAGTTGGCGATGCGAAGTCTAAGCATAGCACAGTTTTGCTAATGCGTAGGGCCAGCGCAACATGTATTTTTGGTAAATAGGTACAAGTAAAGAGAGGTCCAGCAGTGACCTATTTTGGGTAAGTGACTCCATGATCCCCGAGAGTTGGGTAAGGAGCAGCGTGGAATTGGATGAAAGTGACCTATCGTCTTAGTACATGGTACTAATACCGTTAGAGGCAGAACGACGGACTGACAATGATAGAAGAAGTGGAGTGGCGGAAAGGGACGTGCCAGTATGCAGTCAGAGTTGCGCAGCTATAACTACGGCTGTCAAAAGAGGCATCAGAGCCAAAAGCGGTGCAGAAAGGCGACCAAAGGAATTTGAAGCAGCTGTCGACTACGATAGGCCGGGTTAACAGGGTAACCATGCCAGTTTTGGGGGATTTTTGGGTAGCATGGGTTTTTGGAACAAAATCATTTATAAAGACGTGACCTTCAGGCACAAATAAAAGGGGCAATTTTGTAAGGGAAGGATTGATTTTTGTTGATCTTTGAGAGGAATTATTGATCAGATGGAAGATCTTACATTGATCCAAGAGAGGAAAAAGGCTCTATAGCTGTGTGCACATAGACCTATTGTAGAGAGAAGAGTCTTGAGCTGAGTGCATAGACTCAAACTGTTGAATCCTTCCCATTAATATAAATAATAGTTCTCATGGACGTAGCTCGCATCCAGAGGTGAACCACGTAAATAAGTGTGTTATGTGATTGAATGAGTGTGATTGTGTATACTTATGTTTATGTTTACATTCATACTTATGCTTATGTATGTTCGTGCTTTTATATGTATTTTCACGTATATGATGGATGAGAATAATATGTTAAGTATGGAATATGTATCACTGAATGCACAAGTATCTAGGAATATGTTGAATGCATAAGGAATAGGAATAACACTAAGTCAACGAAGTTTGTAATTGTGTGACTGTTAACAAGTAGTGCAGTCTGGAGTTGCACTGTTGTATTGTGGTTGTTGCAAGCTGCGCAGTCCCAATGTGCACTGTAGAAAAAGAAGTAAACACGAAGTGGGTGTGAATTCACGCATTTCATCAGTCTCATAACCGCGCATCACGCGATTACATAAACATGCTTCTGTAATCCCCCCATAAATTCACCTCGGATGAGACCTGACTCTGTTGGCAAACTATTGCCGAAAGGTCCGGCAAAGAAGGGTTTTGTTGGACCACAACTGCGCAAAACCTGGGTCAGTAAGAGAAATTTAAGGAACGAGGTTAATATCCAACAATGTCGTAATAACGTGTTCAACAATGGATGGGTCGATGCCTGAAATATCCTCATATGACCAGGAAAAAACATTGCGAAATTCTTTAAATAAGTTGGTATACAAACTGATCTCTTGTGGAGAACAATTCATGCCAATTGAAATATTTTCCACGGCATTAGGTTTAATGGAAATATTGATTGGGATAGTTGTTGAAATATTTTTCATATTACCCTCAGCAAAAATATCCTATTTCATTGAAGGGTTAATGGACCAATCAACTTTTCCACTAGGTCTCATTAAAAACTCTCCATTATCGACTTTGTTCAGATCTGGAAGGAAATAGGTTCGATGATGCATATGTTCCCAAGGATGATCCATACCTACCATGGATTACAGAATAGCCTCATCTAGTGGGAAAACAATGTCTAAACAATCAAATGAATGGGTGGATTCAATTTCCCATGCAGGTGCATAATCAATATCTGACTCCATAGAGACCAAAGGAGTCGAGATATAATCCATCACAGTATTTTGTGATGCTTGGTAAGTCACTTCTGCAACATATAGGGGCACAATTGGTTCATCTGGAGTAGGAAGGATCCAAGGATCAATTGTTTGAGAAACAATGAAGATCTCATTGGATAACACATTAGCGTTGCTCGTGGAACCAATATAATTCATAGGAGCGAGTAAATCAAAGGTGCCCATCAAATATGAGTACTTACCTACCCCTAAAATCTCTCTGGGTGGACGGGCTTGATCAATCCAAAGGAGTTGTATTGTTTTTCCGGGAATAAGCTAATTGATCAATGGTGACAATCTTTCCATCATGGGGGAACATAAGAACCTGAATAACGGACAAATGATTAGCTTTCATTGCATACGTCCATCTCCTTCCCAACAACAAATTGTAGTCGAGAGAAACATCTATAACTTCTACCTCTACTAACACTACCTTACCTGCAAGCTGGATCTCAAATGAGGCTAAGATTCCATGTGGACGGAAGGACCTCCCATCAAAAGCAATAAGTAATGTAGTTGAAGGGACTAACTCCAGAGAGCCTAGGGATTTCCAACAAGAGATATACAATACGCACGTTGACGCGCCTTCATCCACTACTATTCATACAATGGTTTTAACACCATGGACTACTTCGATTTGGAAGGCCCCATGATAGGGAAACTGGGGTTTGATATTTGACATATCAAATCTAGCTAGCATACTTGAAGAATCCATACTGCCTATTGCTGCTAGAAGTGCATTCCGCTGTGATGGGAAACTTTGCAGAACTTCTACAGTAGACATAATACACGGCGTTTGGGATAGGTCCTCTACAACTAAGTAGTTTGGAGAAGCTCGTGCATTAGGGTTTTGTGTTTCCCATTTGTAGACACCTTTTGGTATCTTCAGCATAGGATATGTACGTCTCTCTATATGAAAAGGAATAGATGACTCGGGGATCTCTTTGTCTTTCTACTACGTATCCATGGTATAATTATGGGCTCTCATTTGTAACAAAGCATGGTATTTAATCATATTAATATAAGACTGATCATCCTGTGTGGTATGAGGAGTGCCCTCAGTATTAGAGTTGCTATAATCTAAACCTTTTCCTTTGGGAAAAGGATCCTTCAGAACAATAGGTTTCTTCTCACTTAACATCTTTTTGGCTTCATCTATGAGAGGACATTGGTGAGTGAGGTGATCGTCCTTATAAATTTTACAACGAAACTTAACCTTCTTCTTTTCTCACTTTCCCTCCTCAGCATTTTCAGTAGTTTTGGGAATTTTTTGGTTTCCATCCCCTCTTTCCTTTTTTCTTATTTTTGGGTTGCCGAGAACCCTTTTGATTTGAATGCACATTCTGTACAATTTTAGTTTGTATAGGGGAAGATGAAATAGTAGTTGCATCCGCATCATAATACTTTATAGAGAGTGCATGAACTTGTTTATGCAAAGCTTCTAACGTGGATGAGTCAGTTGAAGACACAATGCCATCAGCATGTGGTCCAAGTTTTGGATTTCCAAGATCAATGTTTGACCTAGGTGCATTAGGTATGATTTCATAAAGGATCCCAGACTAAGCATAAAATAAGACAAGCTACTTGGTCCTTAGAATGGCTTATTCCTTAGAAGTAACCCTAGAAGTTGACACATCCTTATAGATGTAAGGTAACAGTGATTTCAAGAACCACTCCAATAGGAATTCCGGGGGAATTTCAGCCTTAATGACTCGTTTACGTCTTCTCCACTCCTGAATATGATCAGATAAATGAGTGTCCTTATTTTGTCTAAAAGTAGAGACAATATCCATACCGGCATCATACCGAATGGGAAGTTGGAAATGGTTCAAGAAGAATGTCGCCAAATCACAGAAATTGTTATAACCTGCAGCCGATAACTCGATATACCGCTTGGCTACAACACTAGTCAAGGTCCTTTGAAAGAGCCTCAAACAAATTGATTCGTCATTTAACGAGTTCGAGGAGCTCCAAAGATGAAATGTCGTGACATGGTTCCCTGGGTCTTCAGCAGTCTTGCCTTCAAACTTTGGAATATCTGAAGGGAGTTTGGTAGGGACTAGAGGCCAAGCAGGATTATGTTGCACAGGGTCATTCTTCAATTTTGAAAGATATGGCAAGTTCAAAGTTTCCAGGAAAGGTAAACGAGGCCTAGTCAATGAAATTTGTTTTTTTGGAATCTGGTAAGGAGAACTTACAAAGCCATAACTCCCATAAGGTTGATTGGGGTTTCCCCAGTCGTCGGTTGTGGTGAAAAAGTATTTTGAAAATTGGTCCAGCCATAAGATAGAGGATTACTTCCTTGAGTCCTAGTGTATTGTGGATGATTATAAGTACTTCCAAATAGAGTATAAGTGTTGCTACCTCCTCCACCAAAAAGTGAAAAAGGAGCACTCCCTACAGGCACATTCGAGGTTTGAACATTTGTAGAATGTACATTAAATCCTGTAAATGGGTTGAAAGTCTTTGTTGGTACAATGGAAGGTGTAGGAATTAATCCCACAAATGGTGCATAAGGAGAAAGATTCCCTCCATGCCAAGGAAAACCTTGATTAAAAGGAGCTAAGATGGGATTGACCTGAAACTGTTGAATAAAAGGAGAGGCCCCCAATATTGACATTCTTTGTATTCAAGAAATGTAATAATTGATCATACTTGATATGAGGTCCCTACAGATCTTGGCTTCCTTTTGTTTCTGGGATATGAACATTCCTCGGATCATCATCTGGGTCAACAATAATATTGTGACATTCCATTGCTTGCTCGAGTGTCACAATCTACTGTGGAAGATTAGATAGTTGCATGGGTATTTCTTCATAAATTTTGGCCTTAATTATCTGTAAAGTTGCATCTATTGACAGGTTCTCATCTTCATAACTGAATGTCTTCCTGAAATCGATAGCTATGTTATCCCAATTTTTTGTACCTTGTCATAGTTCCAAAGTTGTGTACCATCTTTGCGGTATAGAATCCAAGGTATGAATGAACATGTGGACCCACTCGTGTTTAGGTACATGTTTCCATTATCTTATACATAATTCAAAATGATCTATTGGACAAGTTAACCCATTATACTTTTCTTGCTTGTAGTATATTCCTTCTCCAAATCGGACTTCTAGCATCTTTTTGCACTGCGACCAACCCTATATATTTTCCTTCTATGTAGCCCAGCATCTTTCCAGAGTAGCTTTCAATGCTACATCTAAAGCTAATATTCTTTGTTGTTAAGGTACCTTTACTTCAAAGTCAGAAATGAAAACATCTAAATTAGGAATCCCCTTGTAAATAGATAGATCGCATACCTCTTTACCAACCCAACAAAGTGATCTGGTAACACGAGCACACCTACTTGTAGATACTCCATGTAGTTTGTTCTGTCGATTCTTCAGTGCTTCCCCCAAGTCCAAGGAACAAAAGCTAACACTTCACCAACTCAGGGTACCATTTGTTGTTGTATTAACATAATTATCCATTCTTGAAGTGACCTTATAGATATTATCTAAGTCTTCATCATTGTATTCCTCTCGAACATGTTCAACATACCTTGGACCCTCCAATGGACCGAAAGGTGCAACAACTCTGATATCCCCTCCTTCAAATATCATCAACCTTTTATTCAGATTTATGATTGTATGGTTTTCAATGTCCTAATCAATAATAAGAAATGATGGGTAGGATTTGATGTCATCTACGATTTCTATAACTTTAAAATCAACATAGTTGCACAGCCTATCTATGTCAACAAGGACACCCACCATTCTTCCAAACAATACTACTTTTTTTTATTAGATAATATTAACTGGACAGGTGGCCATACCAACTTAGTTTTTCCCATAGATTCCCATGTTTTTTTAGTAATGACAATCACATATGACCCTAGATCCAAAATAATAAAATCCATGTTGAAGTCCCCAATCTGCACACTAAGTTGTAGTTCCCTCCTTGTTCTTATCATATTTTGCAAATTATTTAAATATTTTTCTTGAGGAATTTATTTTTATGACTCATTAATTAAACAATGTAATTCCATTAAATAAATTTCATCTTTTACTAAGTCTAGATAGCTTCTTGGAAATTTCTTCAATGTACTTACCTTTCCTGAGCTTCGCTTTGGAGCTGATCAGTCAAATCAAACTAGCATATCATATATAGGAACTTCGTCAAACACTAGGGCTGTAGATGTTGACGGTCCCCTCTGAGTTATAGTAAATTCCTTCCATGCATCTACAAATGTCTATTTTTCCTTTTGAACATCAAATGGAACTATTCACTATGTGGCTGGTTTGATTCTAGGAGCATGTGGATCAATACATATCCATCTATCATCTCCTGTCATAGCCACTCTTATTGTAACAACAACGATAGTTTGTTTCTCTTGCTCGGTTCGGCTAAGATCTTTTGGACATTCTAGTTCTGGTTCTAATTTCGATTATGATTTCCCTTAGCTTTCCATTTTTCTATAAGTTGCGGGAAATCCTTGATAGTGTGTTCCAATGCTATACAGTATGTGCACGTTGAACATGGATTTGGATAGTCCCTGGAAAATCTCTTGGTTGTCCACAGTTATAACAGATTATCTTACCTCTACCTAAATCGATTCCTCCTCGTCCTCATCCTCGAAATCTACCCCTTGGTTGATTAAATTGCGCTTTACTCCCTTCACATTACTCCTCACCTTTCATTCTATAAGCATATGCTATCGGTTCTGTCAGTAACTGATATGCTCGACAGTCCTTCTCATCATGGCCAACTGATTAACAAAATTTATAGAACATGTTTTGTGGATTACTTACAATTTTCTACAATAGGTAACATTATTTTGGTCTATGTCACCTGTGTTAATTTTTTGATAATTTCATTCCATTATCATTAGGATCTCTAAGAGAATAACATGTACAGCATATCAATCATAAACACAATCATGCAAGCACACAAGAGACACAAAGTTTCACCGGGGAAAACCAAGAAGGTGTGTTGGGCCTTACCCAGATGGGGCATTTTTGAACAGGAAGAATTTTGAAAACTGCGAAGCAAAGTGCAGTTAAGATTGAACAATTTTGGGATAAGTTTTGGTATGCTGCAAAGTTGCGCGCAGCATAGTGTCGAAGGAGTTGCGAGGTCGGTGCTGCGAGGAGTACAACGTCGCGTTGTGCCACGTCAATAGAGATACAGATAAGCAGAGCATCGACGTATGAAGGCAGTTATTTTGGTTAGGACACAGAAGACCTATTTTTGGCAAAGATCGTTGATAACTACCAAGCAGTGGGTAGGTGTAGATCGGAGGTAGGTGACTGATCACAACAGGCAGAATTATACTACTACTCGAACCAGTCATATAAGGCTGAAAAAGAAGGAACAACTCGGCGGAAGAAACTTCTTGGTGCGCATATAACAGAGGATCCACTGCCAGATATCAGTAGTCCAGTTTTGGGAAAATAGTGACAGTTTTGTAAACCTAAGGGTTCTGCCTTCAAGATGTAAAAGATATGACCTACAAGTCTTGATCTATAAATAAGGCAATTTTGTAAAGGAAAGGGGTTAATTCTTCATTTGGTCAATTAGTATTGAATATTGTGAGATCTGTTAGAGTAAAGCATTGTAGAGGCTTTGCAGCTGAGTGCACAGAGACCTAATTTTGAGAGAGAAAGAGAAGAGTGTCTGCAGCTGAGTGTGCAGACGAAGAACTGTTGTACCCTTTCCAAGATAAATAAACAACAGTTCTTGTGGATGTAGCTTCCCATCCAGGGGGGTGAACCACGTTAAACCATTGTGTTATGTGATTGTTGTGTATGATTGCCATTAATTCGTGATCTAATTTACTTATAGTGCATGCATGAAGTTACTATTGTCTGTTATATGTTTACTGTTATCTGTATTTTCCATGGAAAGGATGGAATAAGATGCTAAGTAGTTCATGTATGGAGGAATATCAATAGTAAAGCACCTATAAGTCTCGAAGGAATGGGTCAATGAGATAACCACACAGTTAATTGTTAAGGATGGGATCGCAATATCAAAGTACACAGCACTGTGCATCTAACATATTTGCATAAGTTATGATGTTTATCAAGCTAAGTATTGATGAATGATTAAGGATTATCGAGTAAGAATTGAATAGAAGTGATCAGATCTCATAAACCCGCTGCATGGCTTAGGGATGCACTGAAGGTGCAAATATATTTATTCTTGAAAATACTTGACGCGGAGTAGAAGACTCTGCGTAGTCATTGACCATAGTGCGCAACTCGTACCACACTGTACATAAGTAATTTGAAAACACTTGCATCACAAGGTTGTGGAAACCTGCTTCTGCAACCACCCCCTCAACTTCGCCTCGGGTGAGACCTCAGGCTGCTTGCAGACTGTTGCCGAAAGGGTCAGTGAATAGGGGTTTTGTTGGTATCTCATACCGCGAAGTACCTAGGTCTAAATTGGAAAACCTCTAGAACAGTGCTGCGACCAACAAATGGTTCTGTTGTCGTGCTAAGACTAGTGATGCAATAGTGTATTCAGAAAAGTAATGTTCGACAGTTGGCATCCAGAATAGAAAGAAATCTGGGCTTGGTGCGATAAGATCAAAAGAGACTTCGCAAAGAAAGAAAACATACATCCGCGACTATCTGACGTACAGTGGTTAAACAGATACTTGTGGAGGGACATCCACGAAATTTTTTGGGTGTCGTTTCCAAATGAGCTACACGAGTGGATATCGCGCCTAGCAGAAAGAAAGAATTGCTCCCAAGGTGGAGTACCTACAGAGTGGAGTATGGAGCTTACTGAATAGCTCAAAGCAATTGACATCCCACTGTCACAAGCAGTTGACTTCTGGGTTGATAGCATATTAGAAGGATTTGTGACCGAATTTGTTGTAGACACGCTGAAGTCCTACAACCAAGATGAAGCATACTTTTTCGAAGGATTAAGAGGTAAGTTCCTAAAAAACCTTAGTCTATACATTAAAATGCTTTTAGCTGAGAAAGGTGTTTTAAGAATGTAGCAATAGTTCTAAATATGTCATGGTAGAGAACACACACATTGATTCTAATGAAGAAAACCATACTTTGAGAAGTGGAAAGAGATACAAGCCTACTAACGAAAAGAAACCCACACCATCTAGAAACCGAATAGATACCGAAATTCCATGTGATCTCAATAATACAAACACTCAGTTATCAGCCACAATCCACCGTATTATACCTCAGAATCAATCAGTCCAAAATCCATCCACTGCGAGTGTCGTGCAGCCCATCCCACAACTCAGTAATACTACTAACACCGCAGGACCGAGTGCTCACAGCACTACGACTCAGACTATTCCGTAGCATACTGTCCCTAGCACAATCCAGCAACCTGTATCTACTTTTGTTATAGGGAATCCATTCCAGAACAGTACACAATCCGGAAGAAGAATGACAGATAACGATATAAAAATATCGATATTCAAAGGAACGGGTCAGGAAGATCCTGATCAACACTGGTTTCTATGCGAGGCCGTGTGGAGTGTTAAGCAAGTGACAGATGATGCTATAAAGAGAGCGCAGCTCATAACTACTTTTAGAGATAGAGTGTTGCACTAGTTTATGAAGTATTCTCAAGCACAGCCGAGAACCCTAGCAGAGTTAAAAACTGTGATTGCAGCAGAGTTTAAGAAACCCAAATCAGAATCACATTGCATAACAAAGTTGAAAGAAATCAAGCAGAAACCTACTGAATTGGTCTGGGAATTCGACCAAAAATTCAAAACATTGTTGGACCAAGTGAGCTTTGTTATATCTCCATAACAGCATCAAGAATGGTTCATTGTTGCGTTGTTTCCCCACATCAGACAATCACTAATGCAACAAAAGATTGTATCTCAAGCTGAGGCCTTGGAGATCGCAATGAAGTTGGAAGCTTCACCAATTGGAGAAAGTAGTTCTGGGATGATACAGATCCAGAACCAATTGGCTACCTTGACATTAGAATTACAAGGTATGAAGAATGGAAAAGAGCAGATACATGAACAACGAAATGAAGTTTGGTGCATAAGATGCAAAGGAGAGGGCCACACCAGAGAACATTGCCCCTTATTTCAAGAATACCTTAATAGTGGCGCACCAAACCCAATAAATATGAATCAAAACCAGGCACCGTGGTGTGAAATTTGTAGAAGCAGCGGACACAAACCTGAGGATTGCTACTTGATACAAAAATATGTAAAGACACCTAAAAACTTATAGTGCAATTTCTGTAAGTCAGTTGGACATGATGAGTCCAACTGTTGTGCTTATGAACTAATGAATGGAAGGAAGCAACATGTGGAAGCAATGCGAGGTGCTATAATGTACCGCGTTCAAGAGGAAAATCATCCAAAGCAAGAGAACACCCACCATGATCAAAGAGGATATAGAGGCCGCGGTGGTGGATATCGCGGGAGAGGAATAAATACTAGGAAAAATCAAGGAAGAGGACAAGGCCAGATCATATGCTATAACTGTGGTCAGCCAGGTCATCTATCAATAGAATGTACTAATCCATGCACCACATGCAACTACTGTAAATCATTTGATCATGTGATTGAAGATTTCCCTGTGCTTGAGGTAGAAATATAGAAGAGGAGAAGAACAGAAACATCGAACCCTAACATCCAGTTGATCGCACCAGAGAATAGACCTATAGGTCAGAGTGTCAATGCAGTAACGCGAAGTGGCGCTGACATAAGAAAAGACAACAACACAGAAGCCTTGACTTCTGGAACGACTGATCCTAAGAAGAACCCTGGAGAAACAGTAGGGATTAGAAAAGCTCCTGGGAAGGCACCTCCATTAAACTTACAAAAAAATAAGGAAATATTTAAAGAAACGCGGGACATGTTTAAACAACAACCACCTACTTCACCAAGGATCCCACTGCGAAGTCAAGAACCACAAATAGAAGACATGCCACTGGCATATGATCAGACGCGCACTACACCAGATGCCTCTAATTTTGTTGTGCAGTTTCTACACAGCTGCATCAAGTTATTAAAAAACAAGGACACCCTTATGGAATTTGAAAAACTGATAAATCAATGCGAATCATGCAGTAAGAAAGGAATAGCACATGGCACAGTACATAACATTAGAAGTCCCAAAAGAACCAGCAGGGAAATGCGGTTCACTGCACAGATAGGAGACTATGAGATGGATGAGATCATTCTTGAACTTGGATCTGAAGTGAATGTCTTAACCAAGCAAACATGGTAGGCGATGGGAAAACCAAAGTTACAGTGGTCACCTATAATGTTAAGAATGGCTAATCAAGGCATAGTTATACCGCTGGGAAGGTTAACCAATACCATTGTTGATATTGATGGAGTGCGAAGTTATGCAGACTTCGAAGTAATTGAAATTGTGGATGATAGCAATCCTTATCTAGCATTGTTGGGCATCGATTGGGCAATGACGAACTCTACCGTCATCAACCTGAAGACAATGAAAATGATATTTGAAGGCAACGACATAAGGTTCATCGCACCATTGGATCCTTCGCAGGGGGAGCGATATGTTGAACCTATTCAAGGAGAGTACAGAGCTCAAGACCTTGACCGTATCTATCAAATGACAACAAATGTTGTGGATTATATTGATCCTACTACGGATGGAACGCTCAGCTGGCGCTGTGATAGTTCTTGCATCTCAGAATCAGATGCAGGATTAAAAAACTAGCAACACATAATGCATGAAGTATCTTCCAGGAGATGCACGACAATTCCAAAGTCACTCCGCTGGATTGGAAAGCAGGTAAGTCCAATCCCCACTTATGATGGTATAGCTAACGTTTATTCATTTATCAAAGAATACACTGCAGCAGTGGCAGATGAACATTGCATCTCAGCATTAGACATGGCACTTAGAGAAACACCTGCCAGATGGTGGGCTACACACAAAAAGACAATGACAACTTGGGACCAGTGCAGAATAAAACTACAAATTAGATTTGCTGATAAGGTCACACTACCATTTGAGAAATATAATGGTCGGAGGGATCCAAGAGATCATATCGCAGCATGTCTACAATCTTGGAAGGAAAGACCGCAGACAGAATGGGTACATCTCTTTGTGCATGTGTTGCAGGAGCCTATTCCAAAAAAATGGTTCCTACAGGAGGATATGCGCACAGGAACCATGGATTGGTCTGTCCTTACTGTGACCTTCCAGAAGGATTTTAGTTTTCAAGATGACCAGCCGACTATACATGACGCGCTGCAACAGATCAAGCGAAAGATATTTAGCCCACATCGCAAGGAGTAAAATATAACACTAGAAGAGTTTTTTGACACAAACAATGTACTTGCGAGTCTACAACCAAATTGGTCAGAACAGATAGAGCAGGCTTTAGATTGCTACAACATAGCTGAAGAAGTTGAAGATAGCGATGCGGAGGACCCGCGCAACATAGAAATCCCAGAATCAAAAGGAGTACGCGAGGTAGAAGGGCCTCCATTAGAGATTCCTGATATGAGTGGACCATTCAAAACAAAGAAAGTGAACATCGGTACTAGTGAAGAGCCGAAGTTCACAGCAATAGGAGACTACTAGGATGATGACACAGCTGCAGAGATTGCAGCTATATTACAGGAATATCAGGAAGTATTCCCAACGAAGTTCACAGAGATGAAAGGTATCCTAGGAGACTTAGGAGTGATGAGAATTCCTCTTAAGCCAAGAGCGAAACCGATTAAACAAAGGCCATATAGACTGAATCGATGCTACAAAGAACGAGTTAAGGCAGAAATCGATAAGATGCTCGATGCAGAAATTATTGAGCCAGTTGAAGAATCTAAATGGATAAGCCCAATGGTCATCGAAGACAAGAAAACAAAGGGTGAGATTAGGATCTGTGTTGATCTCAGAAAGTTGAATGATGCCTCTATGCATGATCCATTTCCTACACCTTTTACCAATGAAGTACTTGATAACGTTGGAGGGAATGAAGCATACTCTTTTACTGATGGATTTTCTGGATACCATCAAATAAAAATTGATCCAGCCGATAGGCACAAAACCACTTTTGCAACAGAATGGGGGTTGTTCTAGTATACAGTGATGTCGGTTGGCTTGAAGAATGCATCAGCCATATTTTCAAGAGTTGTGATCGCAACATTCAAAGAATTCATCCACATGTTTCTAGAAGTTTACTTTGATGATTGGACCATTTTTGGGTTATTGAAGAACCATGCCGCGAACCTCAGAATGATGCTGGAAAAATGTAGATAGCATTAGATTTCATTGAATTTAAAGAAATGTGTTTTCTGTGTTCCTTATGGGATTCTACTAGGACATATCGTGTGTAAGCAAGGGTTGATGGTTGATCCAATGAAGATCGCAGTTATTGTAAACTTGCCTATACCAAATTAAGTTAAACAATTGCGCACTACACTAGGGAATACCGGATACTATAGGAAATTCATAAAGGGGTATGCACAGATAACCGCAACAATGGAGAAGCTTTTAAAAAAGGATGCAACATTCATTTGGAATGAGGACTGCAAGAAAGGATTCGACACATTGAAAGAAAAAATGGTCACCTTGCCGATCCTAGTTTTTCCAAACTGGGAAAAGCCATTTCACGTACATGTTGATGCTTCATGTATAGCATGGGGTATCGTTCTTGCCCAGTAAGGAGAAGGAGGAATTGATCATCCCATTGGATTTTTCAGCAAAAAGCTGTCATCTGCTGAGAAAAACTATACCACTACTAAAAGGGAAGGACTTGCAATGATATATGCGCTACAGAAATTCAGACACTATTTGCTTGGTGCGCACTTCTCAATGTTTACTGACCATTCTGCATTAAAATACCTGGTCAATAAGCCAGTGCTAGGGGGCGAATTTGCAAATGGCTCTTACTCTTCCAAGAGTACGATTTTGAAATAATAGTTAAACTAGGCAGATTAAATTTAGGCCCTGATTGTCTATCAAGGATCGAGTCAAGAGAAGAACCAACGAATCTAGAAGACAATCTGCCCGATGCACAATTATTTGCTATACAGATTTTTGATTATTACTATCAGTATATCATTGACCTTCTAACTACCGGGTTCGCACCTACTGAATTCACTACATAGCAAAAGAAGCAACTGATAGTGCGAGCTGCAGACTTCACCATTATCGCAGGACAGCTCTACAAGCTAGGACCTGATGAAGTGCTGCGGAGATGTGTATTAGAACATGAGAAGCCATTTATATTAGTTGATGCACATTCAGGAGTCGCAAGAGGTCATTATGTAAGAAGGGCTACTGCGCAGAAGATATTGCGCGCAGGGGTATGGTGGCCTACGATTCATAAGGAATCCAAAGAACATTGCCAGAACTGTGATGTATGTCAGAGGACAGGGAAACCATCAAGAAGAGATGAAATGTCATTGAACCCTCAACTGACCTTACAAGCATTCGATAAATGGGAAATTGATTTCGTGGGACCTATTAACCCACCGGGAAAAAGAACTGGTGCAAGGTACATTATTACAGCAACTGATTACCTCACCAGATGGGCAGAAGCAAAACCAGTCAAAGACTATAGCGCAGCTACAATCGCACAATTTATTTTTGAGAACATCCTTACACGATTTGGATGCCCAAAAATTTTGATGAGAGAAAAAGGCACCCATTTTCTAAACATAACTATTGAAGCTTTAACTGAAGAGTTCTACATCCATCATCAGTGTAGTACGCCTTATCACCCACAAGCGAATGGAACTGTTGAAGCATTTAATAAAGTACTTGAGAATGCGCTAACCAAGGTATGCAATGTAAACTGCAATGACTGGGACCTGCGCATTCCATCTGTACTATGGGCGTACAGAACGACATGCAAGAAACTAATTGGACATACACCTTTCAGATTGGCCTACGGACAAGAAGCAATAATGCCAATGGAGTATATTATACCCAGCTTGAGAATAGCTGCATTTACAAGGATGGCAGATCACGCAGCACTGGAAGAAAGGATGTCACACTTGGTTAGGTTGGAAGAGGAGCGCTTCATCGCGGGATTCCACCAACAAGTGCAGAAAGAACAAGAAAAAGCATGGCACGATCGCCACATCAAGAATAAGTCTTTTCAGGTAGGTGATCTAGTCCTACTGTATGATAGTAAATTCATGAAGTTTCCTGGAAAATTTAAAATGCATTGGCATGGACCATATACTATAATAGATGTTACTAACGGTAGCGCAGTCCAGTTAGCTACTTTAGCCAGTGATACACTACCCAATTTGATAAATGGAAGCAGACTAAAGCTTTACCGTGATAGTTCTGCTCCGCGGCATCTGGTATAACCGTAAAGAAGGAAAAGTTTCTAGGTGCCAAATATAGTCGGAATTCGGCACTAGAAACTGTGGAAAAGTATGTACATAGACTGATAGAGATAGATCTATACAGCGCACCGCATTGAAAAAAAAAGGGAAAGAAAATAAATATATGTCGTGAAATCACTGCGCAGAACCAAAGATTGCCTACCGTGCAGATCGACGCAAAAATCCAGAAAATAGTCGTTACAGTGTCAATTGGAAATATAGTCGTTATACAATAATTCCCTACCAACCGATTGGACATTTAAAGCACAGATAATTGTTCTAATCACAATTTTGAAAGACAAGACAACAAAAGCAACCGAATTTGGCTAACGAATACCACCATTAAATGCATATCTAGTCGTTCAAGGGCACGGAGGAGGGTCCGCCGCGCCTATAAATAACACTGCATATCATCTCACGGACATATCAAACACTTACTATTTTATGCAAATACTTCTTTCTGAGTTAGTTTTCGTAACCATCTACAACCGTTGAAAGTGTTTGCATGCCTAAGATATTTTTATTTGAAGAAGAGTTCACAGTTGAAGAGACTGTGAGGTTGTTCCAACACGGAGGAATTGACGAATTAATGAGAACCCCAAAAAAGAAAATCATTAAAGAATCAGAACAAAATCTAAGGATATCCCCAAGAAACGGCCCATGCAAGACAAAGGGAAAAATCCAACAGTGCCCAGATCAAAACTACCGCAGACAAGTTTGGTAGGGCCAAAAAAGACCCTTGCCGATAAAGAGATACTGTTAAATATGACTCCAAACTACATCTCGCCACGTGCAGTGGATGCGCCGACCATTAGACTGCTGAAGAGCCCAAAGTATGAGATACCACTCTCACCAATATCGAAGCATGTTGAGGTGGACAAAAATATGTTAGGAAAGATTCCAGATTGCAAATGGGAGGACTATGATCTGCTAGCAATGCAGAAGGAGAAGCCAACTGAACCAAAGTTCCCACAGTTCCATCCAGACAAATACATGTGCTGGAAGAAGAATGCGAAGGGTGACCTCATCTTGGTCGTCGAGAGCTGGTTGTCAGGAGTAGCCAAGTCGGGGCTTCTCAACCTGCGAAGGCTTCCAGATTTCGACAGATCACCGGAGCTCAACGCGATGGTGCGAACTCTTATGGCTCACATCCACCAGGGATATTTATGGCTAGACCAGAATATAGACCTAACAATTGACTTAATCCACCGTATAACTGGATTAAGCAAAAGGGGAGAAGACCCAAGGAAGTTCTTCCAGGGAAAGACAAAGGATAAAGAGGTAGCAGCATTGATGAAGCAAACACAGTCTGTGCTCAAAGGGAAGTGAGGCTTCCAAATGGAGGACATAAAGGATGAGGCAATACAGTTTGTCACGCAGCTATTAGCAGGCAAAATCTTAAGAAAGTGCAAACCGTTAGAAGTAAACGCAGGCCCAGTACTACTTGGCGCTGCAGCCGTCGAGGGACAAGAATTCAATTGGTCCCAATTTCTATTAAATGAATTCCTCGAAGAACTAAATTTTACACAAATCAATGGTGGATATTTCCATTTCACCTGGCTAATCATATTGATCGGCTTGCTGGTGTGGAGGGAACCAAAGCACTATGTCGGAGTGGTCACAAACACTTCGGACCGCAGAGGTGCTCGATTTCAGAATCTATGGGTGAACCTAAATCTAGAAAGACAGCACGAGACAACGCTGGTCTTTTACACATATTACGACCAGCTGCGCGGGGCCATCATGCTTACACCTCGCATACCAAAGCAAGTGATAAGCAAATATATCTGCATTATGAATTTTTATGCTGGGATGAAATGCATCTCCGTTTCACCCAAAGCGCAGAAGAAGAATACTGATTGGTACCCAGGAAACTACCATATGTATGAGGAATATATTGAGAACTTAATGAAGGAATGGCCAGCTGAATTCCGAGTTGAGGTCATGGATATCGAAAGTGATTCTGGCGAGGATAACCCTATCTCATGTCCCATTGGAGAAGATAAAGAGTCAGGAATTCAAGATAGCTTAAACCAGAACCTCACTACACTGCAAGAGTTATCCCAAAAATTTGATGAAGTTAGCAGAAGATTACCCTTGCTCCATGAGTCAATAGCTGAAAAAGGGTCCGCAGGGACTCCGTGGAAGCAAATAACAGTTCCCATGAGGTCCTGTATTGTCCATTTGCAGCCACTATATATCAAGTTTCTATTACAAGATCAAGCAATGCTAGATACAAAGAATGTAGAGTGCGTGGAGCTTAATCTTGCAACCATACCATTGCCAGGACTCCATTACTTACAGACGCAACTCGGTGAAGAAATGCATGACAGAACCATAGAAGCACTGAAAGGACAGGCAAAGTTACAAAGGCAACTCGAGGAAGAGAGCTCACGGAGTACTATGCAATTACAAGATGAAAGAGATTGTTGACTAAGATTGGAGAACACGATCACTACCGTTGCAGATAATATAGATGAATTTGAAATACAAACAGAACCAGCAAATACCATCGTCAAGATTGGTGATTTGGTCAATAGCCTAAAGACTGAGAAGGAAGACATGGATATTCTCCATGAATCTAAAATTGCTTCCCTAAAAGCGCAGATCAATCCACAGACTCCACCAGATGAACAATAGTTAAGACAACGAGTAGTGAAGACCGCAGCACAAAATATTGCTATCGAAGTCACTAAGTGCCAGAGTCTACTGGAAGCAGCATTGAAGGCATTTAGTGCCCTTGAAGAAGATCAACAATTACAGGAAGTAAAGAAGGAAGTGAAGGAAAAACAAGAAGTACTAGAAAAGATGAGTAAGGAGGTTAAGGTGCTACCAACAGGGGAGAAACTCCTAAGATACAGGGAAATCAACAACCTAAAGAAGGAAGTTAAAGCGTTGTGGGAGAAGGAGACAGAAATGGGCGATAAGTCGCAACCATTATTAGAGGACGTCGGCACAATCTCACAGGAGATAGAAGAAAAATTGAAGGAGATGAACTAGAATCAAGAGTAGGTGGAAGGCCAGATCGGCTAGGAGATAACATTAGAGATGGTGGAAACAGTTGGGCAAATTGAACAAGATACGAAGGCCACAGTAGAAAAGCTGACTCACACATTCAAGGAGTTCGCTGCAAAGATCAGCCCACAATCAGCGGAACACCTTCAAGGAGTTCCAGGTGGCTCAGGGGTGAGCCACATGTAAGTGTTAGGGGCCTGTTGGGCCTAGCCCATATGAGGGATTTTTTAACAGGAAGAATTTTGAGAACTGCGGAGCTAAGCGCAGTTAATTTTGAACAATTTTGGGATAAGTTTTGGAATGCAGTGAAGTTACGCGTAGCATAGTGTCAAAGGAGCTGCGAGGTCGGTGCTTCGAGGAGTACAACACCGCGATGTGCCACGTCAATAGAGATCCATCTAAGAAGATCATCAATGGATGAAGGCATTTATTTTGGTTAGGTCACAGAAGACCTATTTTTGGCAAAGATCGTCGATAACTACCAAGCAGTGGGTAGGTGCAGATCGGAGGTAGGGGACTTATCACAGCAGGCAGAAGACTACTACTACTCGAACCAGTCATCTAAGGACAGAAAAGAAGGAACAACTCGGTGGAAGCAACCTGTTGGCGTGCATATAATAGAAGATCTACTGCCATATATCATTATTTTGGTTTTGGGAAAACCGTGACAGTTTTGTAAACCTAAGGGTTTTCCCTTCAAGATGTAAAAGACATGACCTACCGGTCTTGATCTATAAATAAGGCAATTTTGTAAAGGAAAGGGGTTAATTATTCATTTGGTTGATTAGTATTGAATATTGTGAGATATGTTAGAGTAAAGCATTGTAGAGGCTCTACAGCTGAGTGCGCAGAGACCTAATTTTGAAAGAGAAAGAGAAGAGCGTCTGCAGCTGAGTGCGCAAACGAAGAACTATTGTACCCTTTCTAAGATAAATAAACAACAATTCTTGTGGACGTAGCTTCCCATCCGGGGGGGCTGAACCACGTTAAACCATTGTGTTATGTGATTGTTGTGTATGATTGCCATTAATTCGTGATCTAATTTACTTATAGTGCATGCATGAAGTTACTATTGTCTGTTATATGTTTACTGTTATTTGTATTCGCCATGGAAAGGATGGAATAAGATGCTAAGTAGTTCATGTATGGAGGAATATCAACAGTAAAGCACCTATAAGTCTCGAATGAATGGCTCGATGAGATAACCATATAGTTGATTGTTAAGGATGGGATTGCAATATCAAAGTACACAGCACTGCACATCTCACATATTTGCATAAGTTATGATGTTTATCAAGCTAAGTATTGATGAATGATTAAGGATTATCGAGTAAGAATTGAATAGAAGTGATCAGATCTCATAAACCCACTGCATGGCTTGGGAACTCATTGAAGGTGCAAATATCTTTGTTCCTAAAAATACTCGACACGGAGTAGAAGACTCCGCCCTGTCATTGACCGCAGTGCGCAACTCATATCGCGTTGTACATAAGTCATTTGAAAACACTCGCATCACAATGTTGTGGAAACCTGCTTCTGCAACCACCCCCTCAACTTCTCCTCGGGTGAGACCTCAGGCTGCTTGCAGTCTGTTGCCGAAAGGGCCAGTGAATAGGGGTTTTGTTGGTATCTCGTACCGCGAAGTACTTGGGTGTACATTGGAAAACCTCTAAAACAGTGTTGCAACCAACAAGGTGAAAAATCCCACAACTTCCTCAGAGATAGAATAAACCCCAATACAAGATCACAAGGATCAAACCCAATAAGATGTCTCTAGTAGATGCTCCTCCTCCTCCACATGTGCGCCACTTTCTCTCTTAGCTATGCGAGCTTGAGAAGTGAGTGAATGAATCAAATGAAAGAGACAACCTCTCTATTTATACACTGACTTGACTTGCCAATAAATCACTGGGGCTGACTTCTCAATGAAGCCTAATAACCCAACCACATGACCTAACTAGGGACAACCCCACACTAGTGGTCTAATAACCCATTAATACAAATGACGACACTTACAATGTAACTTGAGACACTTGCAAATACAAATGACGACACTTCCAATTAGAGGAATAATACATCTTTGTTGGATATACAATAAAGTACAAATGTAATGTACAAGTGAATATCTTTCGAAGTTACAAATACATCAACACCCTGGTTTGACAAATCCTACACCAGAATCCCACTCGAGGGTTCAATGGATTAGTAGCTCTGATAGCTATATAATCCTGGAATGTTTTGCATTAGTATTTAAAATGACCCTCATATTTACACCTGGCACACCAGACATCTTCTCTTGTGTCCTTTCCTTTCTTGATGTCTTGAATTTGTAATGATAGGTTCGTCGGTTGTGACTGGATTTGAGCCATACCTGCTCTGCTATGTCCAACGGGTGATGCTTCCAATTTCACAGCCACCCCAAGGGCCTCAGTCTGTGACACAATATTTTGTTGCATCAGAGGAACTCTGTGCATTAGTAAAGCATCTATAAACCATTCTTTCTGTTGAACATTATTCATCTAGAAGCTTACACGGGCCATCGATTTCTTGAATCTCTGGTCAAAGTCCCAAACAGATTCATTTGTTGACTTCTTGATCTCTTTGAGTTCAGTAATACACTACGATTTAGATTTTGGCTTCTTAAATTCATCTTTTAAGGAATCTCTAATCTCTACCAGATTCTTCAATGGTTTTCCAGTAGGTACCTTTGAAAACTTCATGAACCAATCCAAAGCGCGACCTCTAACGATTGTAATCAGTTGTGCTCTTTTTACATTGTCATCCTGCACTTGCTTAACAGTCCAAACTACATCACATAAAAACCAATGTTGTTCTAGGTCCTCTGACCTATTCCCATGAAAGATTGACAGTTTCGTATCATCCCGAGTCATTATTCTTCTTAGGGGTATTGGAATATTTTTTATTACAGGACCAGCACTTATAGAAAGGTCCTTCATTGAAGTGCTGTTCTGACTACCGCTAATATTATTTGCTTGAACCAACTGTGATGGGCTAGTATTTATTACCTTTTTTTGGAGATGCATGTGGGATCACAAGTGTGTCGGAGTGTCTAGCCTAATCTGGTTCAAGGATCATCCTTGAAAGCAAGTTGGTATACTTCTTCTTCATCCTCTTCTCTATCATAAGATTCTTCTTCAAGATGTGGTACAGGTTCGTAGTCCCTTTCTTATAACACACTGCAACCCTTTCCTTTTGTCGCAGTTCTCCTTCTCTTTCTTGACCGAAATATTCTTCCAATCTACAGCCAACACACTCTTCATCTGTTTCACTGTCTCCTTCCCTTTTCATGTCATCTAAAATTCTTACAACATGCTCTCAGACCATCCCCCACCGACATCCCGAACCACCGTGCACAAATGGCTTACTCGTCGGATTCCATCCTCGTAACCCTTTTTTCACAAATCAACATTTTAATCCACAGTTGCAAATATTTGAGGTACTTACCTTGCGGTCCTTGGAAGAAATCCCTTTCAACAATGCTATAGGATTTTCTGGTGCCTACAACAAAATCCATAATATACCCTTCTAATATGCTCTCTAACCAGTAATCAACAACACAAGATATTTTATTATCAACACCTTTGAGGGTTCAGATTATCTCAGGTGTCCAAACTGTGGGATCACCCCCTTGAAAGCACCTCTTTTGAAATGTTAACCTCGCCAACCATTCAATCAATATAACAAGAAACTCTCCAAAGAACACTTCATGGATATGTATAAAAATATACTTATCTAACCGTTTTTCTACATCAATGCGTGGATCTTTGTTCTGGCTTTCAACATACTCTCTCAGCCTCTTATAGATCCAATCCTTGATTTCGGGCTTATTAGGATGACACATACCCCTTTGACACATATCCCTGTCCCAACAACAAAACCATTTGTTGGAGTAGATCTACTTGACCAGGGTTCAATCAATTAAACACAAACAAACCCCAAGAGAATGGCCCTTTCGGCATCACTTTCGAAGCAGGCGAAGTCTCACCCGAGGTATCTATGGAAACTACACGAAACATATTTCTACAGTAGAAAAGGGGTGCGACAGAAAACTAACTACCATGACATTCTAGAATTCAGCAGAGCACATTACTTAAAAGTTCAAAGGATCACATGTATATCATTTAACGAACTATGGCATAGGTTTACCTAACAAATCATTCATACATCCACATTGATCCACAATTATTCAGTAATATTCAACATGTAACAAATACACAACACATTAACAAATTATTCATACACATTGAACACCATATGTAACATGGAAACCCAAACGGGAGAAAACCACAGAAGCTCTTTATTTATTAATGAGTCGTAGTCAAAATAAGCACTTCATGTTTTACAATGACTTACAGACTTCTTCTTATTTTACAGTGGATCTGCACACCCAACCTGCAGATCATGTGACTCTCTACTCATAACATACAATATCTTCAACATAAATACCAAAATAGGGCTACCAAATACTGAGTATCAACTTGCCAATGAACTAAGAACTGACTAACAGCCTCAAAAATCCCAACCCATTACATATTTATAGGGTGCAGACAACTTGCCCCACTCTCACTACTCCACTACTCAACTACTCCACTACTCAACTACTCCACTCATAAATGTATGTGGACAAAAAATCCTAGCTAACTTACTCAACTCCACCCTTGACATAGTCAAAATTCCCTTAATCTTCCAGGATTATTGGTCGCTACTTCTGAGTTGACCCATCTTTGTCGGACCAATTTTCCTTCCATAGGATAGAAAATCATTTTCTTTTATAGGGATGGCTTGATTGTTTGGTTTTTTTTTTTTCTTCAGTTGCACACATTAAACTCATTTATGCTCTTTTACTATTAACCAAATTTATCCCTTCAAATTAGATACATATTTTACACTTTTTCCCCTCTCTAAAGGGATTATTAGACTAGTCAAGATTGCACCACCATATGCATTCTTACCATTTATTGTTGATGTTCAATTAATTTTAGTTGGAGTGCTTCAATCAATTTATCCTTCATATTCATTTCTTTATGAAGATCAACAACCTAGTTATCTAATGCATGTAATGAGTCCCATAATTATTTAATTTCTTGGTTAGCATTTTGCAAATGCTTTCCACCTTTACCCATTTTAGATTTTGCAATTTTATTATGTTCACTTGCACTTGTTTGTTTTTATGCTTTCTTTCTCTTATGTTATGCTCACTTTCTTTTATGTTATGCTCGCTTGCATCTATGTTAAATTTAGGGTGTTGGGTACAACTAATCGTGCACCCAAAATTTGTGATTACACTGATATTAATTGACTTGAAGACTGCAATAGCGACCTCCCTATTCAAATTTCAGGCAAGTCTCTATAAAAATTTGCACAAGTGATTTTTGAAATGAAAAAAACCCTAATGTTTCATGCAATTTCTTCTTCAAACAAGTCAATGGCTTATTTTTCAATTTTATAATTCAATGATTCAATCAACCCTTGATATAAATAAATAAAAATATTGATGCCTTTAGGGTGTTCCCATGAAGATGGGTAACACTTTTTGGCAAGAGGAGCACATGAACATAAGAAAAATAGAGCTCGATCGAGCTTTGGTTAATCCCTCGATCGAGCATCCAAAATATAGATTGAGGGCTTAATCAAGTGATCAATTGATCTTTTTTTAAGACCTTGATCAAGGGTTCAAATAATCATCAATCGATATCAAGAGCTTAATCGAGGGTTTTCTAAACCCTCGATCGATTTAGTTGAGATCGATCAAGCTGTAAACCTCGATCAAGATAATAGTCGATCGATCTATTGTAATTTTTATATAAAAAAGTCAGTTCACAGCTTATTCCACATGTGTGATTGTTACAAGAGCTCGACCGAGAATTTGCAGTGACCACCATGATAAGTTTAAACCAAATAGACTAGCAAGATCACTGAAAGAAGCATAATCACAAGATAGACACAGTATTTACCCTGGGAAACCCTCATGGGGTAGAAAACCCAGCAAAGCTTTCCTCAATAAGATGATAAACCAAAATACAAGATGTGCTCCCTCCTTCTAATCCTCCTTAGCAAATCTCCCAGACAAGTGCGCCTCTTTTCATAAGTGAGTGAGTGTATCAAATGAGGAACATACCTCCTCTATTTATACACTACTCTGACATATATTTTACACAAGTACATGTAGGCTCGTATTTAACCATTAGGTTAAATACCCTATTATAACTGACTGGGCCGACCCCCACATGGTGGGTCTAATAACCCTAGTTACCACAACTTCTCGGAGGAATAAACATCTCCGGATACATAATAAAATCACCTCGGAGGGATGGAACATCTCCGGAATAAATAATGTATAAATATAATATTCTTAGAAGTTACAATATTCAACACTCCCCCTTAACGAGAAGGATATTATAACAACATCTGCAGGAGCAAAGAGTAATTCATTACATCATCTATATATCATCGGAAGCTTTCTTCAATTCATCATCATCAGTAACTTGACTAGTTACTGGAACATCAACATCATCAGAGTTGATAGTACTCAATCATCAGCATCATCATCACACGATCAACAGCATCGTCATCATACGATCATCAGCATCATCATCACATGATCATCAGCATCGTCATCATATGATCATCAGCATCATCATCACACGATCATCAGCATCGTCATCAGCATCGTCATCATACGATCAGCAACATCGTCATCACACGTCATCAGCATCGTCATCATACGATCAGCAGCATCGTTATCACACGATCAGCAGCATCGTCATCACACTATCAATCTAGTTCTCTTTAGGACCTATGTCCAAGGATGATGCAATCTAGTCATGTACCTTTTGAACCGAAGTCTAGGGACGATCCAATCCTATCATGTACCTTTTGAACCAAAGTCCAGGGACGATCCAGTCCTATCATGTACCTTTTGAACCGAAGTCCAGGGACGATCCAGTCCTAACATGTACCTTTTGAACCGAAGTCCAGGGACGATCCAGTCCTAACATGTACCTTTTGAACCGAAGTCCACGGACGATCCAGTCCTATCAATTCTCAGAGACCTCATGTCTATGGCTCAGTTCACAGGACCAAAGTCCAAGGATGATCCAATCCTTACCGTACATTTAGGACCGCGTCCAAGGATGACTTAATCCTCAACCGTACATTTAGGACCATGTCCAAGGATGACTTAATCCTCAACCGTACATTTAGGACCACGTCCAAGTATGACTTAATCCTCCACCGTACATTTAGGACCACGTCCAAGGATGACTTAATCCTCCACCGTACATTTAGGACCACGTCCAAGGATGACTTAATCCTCCATCGTACATTTAGGACCACGTCCAAGGATGACTTAATCCTCCACCGTACATTTAGGACCACGTCCAAGGATGACTTAATCCTCCACCGTACATTTAGGACCACGTCCAAGGATGACTTAATCCTCCACCGTACATTTAGGACCACGTCCAAGGATGACTTAATCCTCCACCGTACATTTAGGACCACGTCCAAGGATGACTTAATCCTCAATCGTCCACCATGGACTTCATTCTCGAAGACATATGTCTACGGCTCTTCTTTAGGACTGAAGTCCAGGGATGATCCAATCCCCTCACATGTTCACCAAGAACTTCATTCTCGAAGACATACGTCTACGGCTCTTCTTTAGGACTGAAGTCCAGGGATGATCCAATCCCCTCACATGTTCACCAAGAACTTCATTCTCGAAGACATACGTCTACGACACTTCTTTAGGACTGAAGTCCAGGGATGATCCAATCCCCTCACATGTTCACCAAGAACTTCATTCTCGAAGACATACGTCTACGGCTCTTCTTTAGGACTGAAGTCCAGGGATGATCCAATCCCCTCACAAAATGTATAACAAAACATGTATCCTCATCATCAAAACATGTATAACCAAAACATGTATCATCATCATCAAAACATGTATAACCAAAACATGTATCATCATCATCAAAACATGTATAACCAAAACATGTATCATCATCATCAAAACATATATACATCTATCATCAAAAGCATGTATATCTAACATCAAAAGCATGTATATCTAGTATCAAAAGCAAAATATAAGAGTCCTAAATCTAAATAATTCTAGGTAACTAAATGCAGTAAATAGGTAACCTCATCATTGATGAGATGGACTTGTTATCAGATACTGTGCTACTCCCCCTTTTGAGGAGGGTACTTTTGAACTACACCAAGCTTGTCTCGGAAGTGTTCAAACTTTACTCGAGATAGAGGTTTGGTCAAGATATCAGCAATTTGATCCTCAGTGCTTATATACTCGAGCTTGATAGCTCCTCTCTGCACCATATCTCGTATATAAAAGTATCGGATATCTATGTGTTTTGACTTATCGTGAAACACAGGATTTTCAGTCATCTTGATGCAGCTTTGATTATCACACATAATCACAATGGGATCCATTTCTAAGTCAAACACTCCAGGTAAAAGTTTCTGAAGCCATACTGCTTCACAACTGGCAGAGCAGGTAGCTATATATTCTGCTTCAGCAGTACTGAGGGCCACACTAGATTGTTTCTTGCTGAACCATGGGATCATGGCAGATCCAAGACCATAACATCCACCTGAAGTACTTTTTCTATCTGAGACACTACCTGCCCAGTCGGAATCTGAGTAACCATGTAATCTGAGTTCATGACCTCCGAGATAATATAGGCCAAAATCTAATGTACCTTTTAGGTACCTCATTACATGCTTTGCAGCTATTAAGTGAACCTTTCTAGGTTCTACTAGATACTGACTTAGGGTATTTACAGCAAAGCATATATCAGGCCTAGTGTTTGTTAAATACATCAATGATCCAATGATTTGTCTATATAGAGTTATGTCCACTAATTCTGATGAATCATTAACTAATAACTTCAAGTTGGAGTCCATGGGAGTGGCCATGGCTTTACACTCCAACATATCAAATCTTTTGAGAATCTCCACAGTATACTTACCTTGATTTAGAAAGATTCCTTTTGGTTCTTGCCATACTTCTAAGCCTAGGAAGTAGTGCATTAATCCGAGATCTTTCATCTCGAATTCTGAAGAAAGCTTCTTCTTGCTTTCAATAATTTGTTTCTCATTTCCAGTTAGGAATAGGTCATCTACATATAACAACAAAATAACTGGTTCATCATCCATCACTTTGAGATAAAGATTGGGATTAGCTTTACTTTTGGTAAAGCCCATGCTTGTTAAGAAATTGTCAATCCTTCCGTACCAAGCCCTGGGGGCTTGCTTCAATCCATATAATGCCCTTTTCAGTTTGCATACATGGGTCCTTCCGTCCTTGATCTCAAATCCTTGTGGTTGTTCTATGTATACTTCTTCTTCAATTACACCATTTAGAAAAGCTGTCTTAACATCCATTTGGTGTAATTTCCACTTCATCATGGATGCAAGTGCCATGATAGTTCTAATTGAAGTATACCTAGCAACTGGTGCAAATGTTTCTTCATAGTCAATTCCCTCTTTCTGAGAGAATCCTCTGGCTACAAATCTTGCCTTGTATTTTTCAATGCTTCCATCCGCAGCATGTTTTATTTTGAAGATCCATTTAGAAGAAACCACACTTTTATCTTTTGGTTTGGGAACTATATCCCAAACATCATTTTTCATTATAGACTGATATTCTTCTGTCATTGCTTCTACCCATTCTTTCTTCTGGGCTACTTCTTCATAGCTAGTAGGTAGTTGATCCACAAGATCACACATCAAGGCCATATAGTTGGACACTAGTTTTGGTTTCTTTCTTTCTCTAGTGGAGCCTTCAGGAGCTCCATATCTCTCAGCCCCTTGAATAATATATCTAGCCCATGCTGGCCTTCTTTTCTTAGATAAGTCTGAAATAGGAGGCTCTTGTGGTTCCAACATGTCATGATCCTCTGGAGAATCATTTTCAGGAATGGGCATAGCCTCTGTGATTTTGGGAGAAGTATCTTCTTCATAGAATTCTTCAAGTTGGCACTTTCTGGATTTCTTGAGTGCTGCTTCTTCATCAAATGTTACATCTCTACTTATTTCTATGTGATGAAAACCTAGAATGTAAATTCTGAAGGCTTTGGATGATTCACAATAACCAACAAATATCCCCTTCTTACCAGAAGGGTCCAACTTGGTTCTCTTTTCTTTTGGAATATGGATGTACACAGGACACCCAAATATTTTAAGATGACTTACCTCAGGCTTCTTTCCTGTAAACATTTCTTCTGGAGTTTTGAAATCAAGAGCACTATGGGATAATCTGTTTTGCACATATACTGTTGTCTTGGCTGCTTCAGCCCATAGATACATGGGGATATCTTGGTCATGTATCATAGTCTTTACAGCTTCCATGATTGTTCTATTTTTCCTTTCAGCCACCCCATTTTGTTGGGGATTATAGGGAGTAGTTAGTTCCCTTCTAATTCCAGCTTCTTTACAGAAGTCCTCAAATTCCTTTGAGGTAAATTCTCCTCCATTATCTGTTCTGAGAATTTTGATTCTCTTTTCTAATAGATTTTCTATTAGAGCCTTGAACTCTTTGAATTTTCCAAAAACTTCATTCTTACCTTTCAGGAAGTATATCCAAGTTTTCCTTGAGTGGTCATCAATGAATGAAAGATAGTATTCAAATCCACTTAGAGAAGTGGTGGGCATTGGTCCACATACATATGAGTGTATTAGCTCCAAAATGTTCTTAGTCTTTGTTTCACTCTTTGGAAAGGGGTTCTTGATATTTTCCCTTTCTTACATCCTTTACATGATCCATCATGATCAGCTTTCAAATCTGGTAGTCCTATGACTACCTTGCTTACATAGGGTAAGGCTTTATAGTTGATATGAGCTAATATTCTATGCCATAGCTCACTGGGGCTAGAGATCTCATGAGCAAGGGCAGATTCTGGATGACCCTTGAGCTTATAGAGACCTCCTTCTTCTTCACCAATGACAACTGCATCTTTAATTGTCTTTCCTTTGGACCACATGAGTACTTGTCCATCTATGAAAGCCACTCTAAAACCTTTCTTATCTAGTACTGAGATAGAGAGAAGGTTCTTCTTTAAACCTAGTACATATAAGATGTCTTTCATCTTCAAAGGTGTTCCAGAATCTAGCTTGTAGCTAGCTTCACCAATTCCTTTGATGGGGTACTGGTAGTCATCTCCTAGAGATACCTTTTGTGAGGAAGACTTTTCTTCAAGATTTGAGAAAGTATTTCTTTGACCTGTCATGTGCTTAGAAGCACCACTGTCAATGAGCCATGTATCTTCTCCAGGAGATACGGATCCAGAGAGTGCAGAGAATAGAACATATTCTTCTGGATCTTCTTTCTTTACATTAGATCTTTTCTTTCTAGGTCTTACCTCTACCTCTTCTTCTTCTTCGTCTTCTTCTTCTTCTTCTTCACTGTCATTTTTTGCCATATGTGCATGATGTCTTTTGTGGAAAAACTTCTTCTTTTGAGAAGGACAAAATCTGGAGATGTGTCCTAATTTATGACAATTGTAGCATTCGACTGTGGAGAGATCTCTTGCTGGATTGGGTCATTTTCTCTTGTTAGATCTAGAGAAGTGTTGAGATCCTTTGTGGTCAACTTTCTTGAAATGACTCATTCTTTTTATTTTGGTATGGGTGGCCAAAGCTTGGTCATCCTCTTTGAGAAGAGCTTCTCTATTGGCTACCCTAGCTTCTTCTTGAACATAATCCTCCCATACTATATCAAACTTCATACTCTCTTTCCTGGCACACATGGTTTGTATGAATGATTCCCAAGGTCTAGTGAGACCATTGAGGGCAGTCATTACAAGTTCATCCTCATTGAGAGTATCACCAATTGCATCTAGTTGTTCCTTGATTTGTGAAACCCTTGAGAAGTAGTCTTGACTGGATTATCCTTTGTGCATCTTGGTACTCTTCAATTGAGTCCTTAGGTTCATCGTCCTATTGATGTTCTTTCCTTCATACATTCTTCCTAGGGCATCATACATTTCCTTTGGAGTCTTCTTGGAGGCCACTTGGAGAATCAAGTGGTCTTTAATAGAATTAGCTATGATTCTCTTTTCCCTAATCAAATCCTTTCTGTGTTTTTCTTTGGCTTCATCTCCTTCTGGTTCTGCAACTTCTTCTTTGATATAATGAGCAAGATCATTCTCTTCAAGAATGAGACCAATTCTGTATTTTTATGCCCAAAAATTCTCTATACCTTCTAGCTTGTCTTCAAGCTTAGTGTTTGGAGCCATCTTCTCTTGGGGGAGTCCAAGAGACAGAGTAGTACTTACCTGAAAAGTTACCTTTTACTTTTCCAGAACCTGAGACAGAAATTTATCGCACTTTTGGTAGAATTAGGGTTTGACTTTCCCGGAGTTCTACCCAACCAAAAAGATCGATCTAGGGTTCAAAAGAAAGGTCTTGAGAAGGGCTATCCAGCCATGCAATCAGATTTCAATAATACCAAATTTCTGCTGAAACCAATTTCTCACTTATTGCACTTTTGGTAGAATTAGGGTTTGACTTTCCCGGAGTTCTACCCAACCAAAACGTTTGATCTAGGGTTCAAAAGAAAGGTCTTGAGAAGGGATATCCAGCCATGCAATCAGATTTCAATAATATCAACCTTCTGCTGAAACCCTAATCTTCACCGGAAAGAGAGAGAGAGATTCTTACCTTGTGAAAGATGTCCTATTCAGTCTAGCTCTGATACCATGATAAGTTTAAACCAAATAGACTAGCAATATCACTGAAAGAAGCATAATCACAAGATAGACATAGTATTTACCCTGGGAAACCCTCATGGGGTAGAAAACCCAGCAAAGCTTTCCTCAATAAGATGATAAACCAAAATACAAGATGTGCTCCCTCCTTCTAATCCTCCTTAGCAAATCTCCCAGACAAGTGCGCCTCTTTTCATAAGTGAGTGAGTGTATCAAATGAGGAACATACCTCCTCTATTTATACACTAATCTGACATATATTTTACACAAGTACATGTAGGCTCGTATTTAACCATTAGGTTAAATACCCTATTATAACTGACTGGGCCGACCCCCACATGGTGGGTCTAAAAACCCTAGTTACCACAACTTCTCAGAGGAATAAACATCTCCGGATACATAATAAAATCACCTCGGAGGGATGGAACATCTCCGGAATAAATAATGTATAAATATAATATTCTTAGAAGTTACAATATTCAACACACCAAACTGAGCATTTGTAGTGACCACCTGTAACGACCCCATCCCTCAATTCGACCAGCAAAAGGGAACATTAACTAATTATGGGCTTCTAAATTTCACCCCATGGTCGTGTTGTGAATTCATAACGATTAAGATATGTGTGCATATGTGTAATACAAATAATACACAGTAGAAATAAAGTCTATCCACACACATAACACATGAAATTACAAGCATAATTATCACAAGCATGTAAATAAAATCATTGTACATCATATTCAAACAAAATACTTATCTTTAACAAACAATATCCAAGCAATTGGTTGTGTAAGAGCGATTTTCCACCCAACCATAGGCACTTTGTCCAGCATATATTTGTTTTGCTAAGAATCCACCCCCAAGCTGAGCTATGAGGTCACCGGGGTGAAGGAAACACCTATGCGATTCTCTCTCTCAACCCACAACTCATTATGCTTTATATGATTATCCAAAATCTCATCCAGAGCTCTACAGGGATCTCACTAAGCCATCAAAACCATGCCACTCCTTCCAACTACCCCAAATGACACAAGGAAGGAATTTCCCTTCATTGATCCACAGTAACCTTAGGAAATCTAACCCTTACAATGATTATTGGTGTGTGTATTAAGATTCCAACCTGTTGTATGCTATTGGAGAACCCCCTGCAACGCTAATTCATGGCTTCTCAAGCATCCAAAAGTAACAGAACTCAATGGTTAAGAGTTCCAATATTTCCCAACCTCTATGCTCACCTACATCCATCTATTTTTCCTTCAAATATGTAGTTATGGTTCCAAATTTGAATTTATGGGTTATACATAGTATGGTAATGGTCATGAACAACAATAGGACGTTGTACCTAGTGTAAAAATCTACATGAGATAATGATCGAATGAGTGTTGACTCCAAGGGATATGAGATGATGGTGAAAATACAACTGACATAGATTCTGGCCATAGAAGAAAAGGGCTATTGACATTTGTAGAACTAACTTTTGGAAACTAACAATACTGTCACAAAAATGCATTCACCCACATGCTTCAATAACTACATGAAGTGACTTTTCCCACTAAACTCACACATGCATTCAATTATTGGGTTTGTTAGTCAAGATGAAGTAATTGCCTCATTTAAAGCACATGGAAGAATTTGGATGAGTTCTAAGGTTGACACTTGGCAACACATGATTTAGTTTTCCATAGCCCCCCCTTTACTCTTCCCCTCTGGTAGAATCATAACCCCTCTAGTGCTCTTTACAAAACCATCTTGGACCATTTTATTATTTTCCAACATATTATTTACATGTATATTTTGAATTGGCATGATAATCCAACTATATAGTCCAAATAAAAAAGATATACATCATACATGCCTAGACATTCACTAGTCGAGCCTTGGCCGCCTTGGCCTTGAGCTTCGCACTAGGAATCCATAATAGCATATTTACATCATTTACATAATTTTGATTAAATACATTCCAAGTCAAAACTGGGGGTATTACACCACCGATGACCAAACTACCCACTTCCTACTACCAATCAACCAACAAATTCCATCCAAAGTAAGAGGTTAGTAACTTAAATACAAAAAAAAAAAATATACATCTATTTCAAAAAAATATATTCTTTTAGTAATTTCAATACATTTTTTGTCAATTTCAATATTTTTGTTATTTATAGTAATTTCAATTTAGTTTTCTTTTCAATGCATGAAAACCAAAATTAAAAAAAAATAGAATTAGTTTAGTTCAATGAATTTCGTCAACCAGAAACCTTAAATTGACAACCATAAACCCTTTAACCAGTAACCATAAACCCTAAGCCGACAAACACCCCAAACCGATAGCATTTATGCTGCCATGTTTATTTTCAAGTGTGTATCAACAAGCGGAAATGCTACTGGATTTTTTTCAATCCTTCTATAATTCATGGAGGATTGAAAAAATCCATAACCTACACTTGTACTAAAAATAAAACCAATAGCAAAGACTTGGATAATTCAAATGTATTCATATATATTTTGACCTTTTAGTGACTTACTGGAAAAATTATACTTTTGGAAGATGATGAACAATTTATATTTCTAATAATCAAAATTTATTTGATAAATACATAATCTTCAACAAATTACATATTAAATTATATACATTTCTAGAGTTGAAATTGAAATCATCTTCTTCAAAAATTTATTACAAATTATGATCCCACCTATAGCTCTTAACACCAACACTTCCTATAGATCTCTACTTAAAATAGCATGCCATTATTTAACTAGCCATGCTCATAACATCGTCAATTGTGAAGGAAATGAAATAAAAGGACATAGATGAATAAATAGAATTCCACATGCCCATGCTTCCAATGTAATGTGGCATTTGATGCACACTAGAAATACTAGGATATACATACTCATAGCCTCTAGCATCAATAATATACTACCTTGAAAATTTCCCATAATATCAATAGTTGTAGTGCAATCCTATTCATAGATAAGGTATGTAATATATCCATACCACCAATTACTTCTTCAAAACTTTATTACAAATTATGATCCCACCTATAGCTCTTAACACCAACACTTCCTATAGATCTCTACTTAAAATAGCATGCCATTATTTAACTAGCCATGCTCATAACATCGTCAATTGTGAAGGAAATGAAATAAAAGGACATAGATGAATAAATAGAATTCCACATGCCCATGCTTCCAATGTAATGTGGCATTTGATGCACACTAGAAATACTAGGATATACATACTCATAGCCTCTAGCATCAATAATATACTACCTTGAAAATTTCCCATAATATCAATAGTTGTAGTGCAATCCTATTCATAGATAAGGTATGTAATATATCCATACCACCACTTTTATGCATACCCAATGAATTTTATTTATCTAACATCCCTTAATAATATAACTTTGATCCATTGGACACACACTAAACACATGTCTCTAACATTGTATGTGACCTTTATGTCTCAATTCACAATCTCACCACCAACTAATGATGATAGAAGGAGAACACTTCCTCTAGTCTTAATCATGGAGGATAGAAACTTTGTTTGGGGCGTAACTTCCTTATTTTCCTCCCTTGAAAATGATATAGGCCCTAGGGATTATTCTTATGGTGAAAAAAATACTTATAGCATACATATTCCCAATTTATAGTGCATGCTCATAGTTATTTATATCAAAACCATTTTTTTAAAGTTTAATACCATTAATTTCCTCCTCCATCCATGGAATAATCCCTAAGCCTAAAATGTGATTCAAAAAACTCCTAATAGATCCCATATTCCACCAAGAGGTCTAAGAACCATTGAAGAGTAAATGGGTGGTTGTTTGATATATTCCTATTTAGAAGGATTGTTCATGGTTATTGGTAAAGGCCTCAAGAGTTAATCCTAGTGTGCAAAATTCTAGTACTTATGTGAAAAACCTAGTAATAGTAATGGTCACAAGAATCATTTCTCCCTTGGACATGGTGAAATTCCCAAAACCCATTCCTCCCTTGGCCATGGTGTGGGCCCTAAGATACATTCCTAGTGTATGATACCTAGTAATAGTGCACACATTCCCAATCGAAGGACACAAATCCTTGTTTTCCTCCACTATTCTAAAGATGTAATAACTTCCCCTTATTTTACTTATTGGTCATTTTCATTGATACTATTATGTTGGTAGTTGACGATTAACTATGATATTACAACTATGTTCCCTAGAATTCTAGGGAACATCTCCATATTCTTGGAGGGTGATTATATTTGTTGCTAACAATTATACCCACTTTTGATTGAATTTTTTCCTTGCATGTCTTGTGATATTAGGCATGGTATTTGACCCCAAAACCTATTTATAAGTTACCCTTTTAACTATCTCAAATTTTGGGGCTTAAGAAAAAAATATAGTTGGTTTGAAGAATCAAATGAGAATTCATATTTTTACTACTTTTTAACTTTGAGTTGAAAGGTTGATTCATATGTGTCATTTTTATATATGTACACTTGTAAATCAACTATGATACTTGCTTGCACAAAATTTGAATGTCAAGCTATTAAATGGACCTTGGGATGACTCGTTAAGAACCATGTGATCTATGAATCATTAAGAATGTTCCTTCCCTTTTATCTCATTCTTCATTACCCTAACCTTCGTGATGGATTGATCAATGATCAACGATGTGGAGATTGAGATATTATTTTAAGTCATAATTAGTCTATCTTCTACGATGACTTGATCGAGGATCAAACATCAAGAGATTGAGGTCCTCTAAATAAATAATAATTAGTAAAAACTTGTTGATAATTTAATGAGATAAATGAAATAACATATATCAATTGCTCTTGACTTTAAGTTTATAGCTTGGTTGGCATTTCACATTTATTAATAAATATACTTTAAAACCTAACTATCTCACTTACTTGTATGGATTCCTAGTCTCATCCACATAGACCTCAAATTTTTTTGTCAAGGGCCATGCATATTGTCAGTTGTTGGGATGAACTAAGTTCCTTGTCCCTTATTCTATTATGTTGATGATGGATTAATCATGGATCACTCATTGAGATTGAGATACTCTTATAGGTATCAATCAGCTTACTACTTGTAAATTCTTAATCAGGAATTGACCATTTTATTATTAAGTTATTTTTATATGTTATTTATAATACTCGATTGTCAAAGAATTAATCAAAGTAAAGATCTAATCATGTAATAAGGAAATCATGCAGTTCCCTTTGTCTTGAGAATTACTCCTTAGACAAAATCAATTTGAGTTGATCACATTAACCTATTCAAGGCTGGGTGTTAGTGTATGGATTACAAAATATTATTTAGGTGACATAGCCATTGATAATGTCATGCAATGAGAGTATCTTCTTAAAATTGATATATTTAACCCAATTGCATTAACCTAATCAAGCCAACCACTAAAAGTGAGGACCACATTCACTTAGTCATGCATTATATCTATTATATCTAATTATATCTATTATATGCATTCATTTAACCCAATTATATCTATTCTACATTAAATAATAACTAAAATGATACATTTTTTTTTAAACAATGCAAAAGAGTGACTAAGCATATTTCTACTCATGTGATAGAAAGTATATTTACAAAGTTTGGAAAAAAAACTTTGATATCCAAGCATCACTCATGACTTCATTATATCAAGCATTATAAAGTCATGCCACCTCACTTGTAACTATCATAACATAATTCAAGGTTAATTAATTTATTTAATACATGTGCATTTTCAATAAAATTGTGCAATAACATAAGGGGACTTTTAATCTAGTAAATGCATGTATTATATAAAAAAAAAAATGAATATTAAAATTTTGATAAAATATTTGTTTTCTCCCTTTTCTAGTCCACAACTACCATGTTGTTTGAATATCCCAAACAATATAAAAATGACAAGATGACTCTTTTGGAAGTGAGTATTTGATAAGATGACTCTTGTGAAAGTGAGTATTTGATGATCATTTTCGATGATACCAAATGTTATGATCTCAATAGTTTAAATAACATAATGTATTGGAACACACACAATATACACCAAATATGAGTATGAAACACAACTCTAAAATTTACAATAGAAATTATTTACAAAATAACTTTTTTTACAATAAGACAGCCTCCTCCCTCTAATTCCAGCATAGATCCATCTTAAACCTTGATCTATTAAGCACCAAGAGGGATCCAATTTCATGAGGTGTAATTTTTTTTCACACATTAAGAAAATGTTTACACCTCAAGGAATTGGATCCCTTTCGCTGCTTAATAGATCTGGGTTTAAGATGGATCTATGGTGGTTTTAATTTTTTTTATTGTATGAACAGACATGAATTTTTTAATTAATTTTTTTATTTTTTATAAGTTTTTTTTCCCTTGGAAAAATTCGTAATTTTATTTCAAAAGAACAAAATTACATTCAGCACATGTAATAAGATCACTACGATCCCTACATTGTCACAAATTACTTTCCATATTCATAATTACAAAAATATGCAGTGTCTTGATCATCTCTGATCGAACGTTGTCCTTACTTCCCGCATCAATATTTCATATGAATTCAATATAAGGCTGTCCCAGCCTGTATCTATAAATGCTCCTTATGTGCCTGATAACCGGTTAATGCTGTTCACAGCACTCTTTGTTATCATTTTTTTTTACTCTGGTTCCAATACTGTGCGATATACCCTGTGGACTCGATCCTTGACAGACCGGTCCTCAAAATCATTTAAATCGTCTCCCATCTGGATAATAATCACATGCTCTCCCCCATCAAATCTTAGTAGAGCAGAGCCGAGTCTCCTGATCCTCAAATTTGACTGTGTGGTTAGCTGAAAGAGTGCTGTTTCTCAACGCCCCCAACAAATATATGCTTAGTAGTGCAGAGCCGAGCCTCCAGAACCTCATATAAATGGACTGTGTGGATAGCTGAAAGTGCCAGCCGGTGAGTGAATGGTGATCTTCCATGTACCCATCGCGAAGTCCGTTGCCTCTTTGGATAGCTGGTCTGCCAATACATTCCGCTCTCTGTAAATATGTGTAAATGTGATGTGGTTGAAATTTAATTTTATCCGGTTCACCTCTTCCAGGATAGGTAAAAGCTCCATCACATGACACAAAGTAATCTCCTTAGCCCAGTTGATGATTATCAAGGAGTCACCAAAGATCTGTAGGGACAAGCAACCTTGTTCCAGTGCAAATAACATCAGCAATTTTAGTGACATGAGTTCTGCGTAGTTATTTGTTCCACTTCCCAATCCCGCCACCAGATGGAAATAATGTGCCTCAGATTTGTAAAGGATTCCCCCCCCTCCACAAACCGATTGTTGGTTTGAATTATTTTTTATAAGTTATGATCTGTCATGGGAACATTACGTTACGCAGCATGACAAATGTGACAATATCTCCACCATACTGGGTTGTAAGCACCTCGCTACTCTCAATGCAACAAGTAGATACATATATAACATATGTTGTTTTTATTTCATATGGTGGAAAGGTATTTGTAATGGGTGGGTGTGCAAGTGATATATTAATATATTTGGGACTTAATGCTCGAAAAATATAAATAAGTAAATATAAAACAAAGAAATGAATAGTCCAAGATGTTATGTGAATTTTCATTGTAAGTTTGATTATGTGACAGAGTTATAATTAAAAGCATATGTATAGATATAAATATAAAGATTAAGGTTAATTATGTATTATAGTGTGCAAGAGGCATCTCATAGTTGGGTACATGCCAAATGAGTAAGGTTAAAAAATATAATGAAGAATAAATAAATTTATTTTTATTTAAATTTCTTGATAATATCATTTTTATATTTGAGCATAGAAAAAATGAAATTACCAAATTTATTATGATTTTCTTATGCTAAGAGGTACTAAATCTAAGGTATTTCAAAAGGAAGTGTTTGTCATTCTCAACCCCCTTTTTAATCACAATTTGTATAAGTAGGACATTAACAATTACCTTAATCTTGACAATTTTCAATAATAATAAAAATCATAATCGTGGAAAAGCAATTTTCATCTCTGAGATTAGGATTGATCAAGTCTCTGTAGTATTTGAATTTGCGTTTATTAATGATTTCATTGTCATTAGATTTCTTAATTTGAAACTTTAAATTGTATAACTATACCAAATTTGATATTATCCATATTACTAAATCATTTGTTTTATTTTAATTTCAATAGTTTATTCTAAACATATGCAAATATCCACAATAATAACTATAACTATAAAAATTATAAAACAATTTATAGGGTGATTTAAGAAGAGTGAATTATGGTATATAAATATAGATATTTAAATTTTCAAATTTACATATATTTAATAATTACAATTTCTAGTGTACATGGAGTAAATTACACATCCAAAATTCAAGTGAACTTTGTGAAGGTTGTATTATGGAAAGCAAGGATATTTTCAAGGTTTACAAATGGGCTCACAAACCTAAATTTGTTAGTTGGATAATTAACTAATTATTAGTTCTAGCTTTACAATCATTTCACTTGAAATTTATTAATTAATTGGTTCACTAAAATTTAAGTATATTCTCACATTTTGTTCCAACATCCATCCCAAGGAAGTAATTTACAATACCTCATTATCTATCATTTTATGTGTGAAATTTCATGCCCATTACCTCTTGTAAGGATGAATCATGGACATAAATAAACATGGACAACCAATTCTAACCTATTTTGTTTTCACATACATATTTGAATTTGAGTTGTTCTATAGTGTTGATTGCTATGAATATTTGACTATCAATTCCACCATGATACTTGACTATCAAACCTAACCTTGAGGAACAAATTTTAACACCACATGGAAATTTTGAGCACACACAAATTTCTGCTATATAGATTGATACTAGTTACACTAGCATGCACTAATATTCTCTAATAAATATGAATGCATGCATGGACATTTCACTACAATATTTAATAGATGAAAATTACATGTCAATATGCAATGAAGTAAACCATATATATATATATCATAAAATATCTTGAAAATCCAATGACTAGTAACTAATCAACGGGTTAATTGTAAGAATGTGGTAAGAGGTAAAATAATTAATTAGCATTTGAAGAATGAGGTAAGAATTACCAATATCGCCTTCAACTGGAGCTAGACGCATTTAAGGTTGACATGCATCTTCTTCTTGTTTTTCTCTCAATGCTACTCATCATCACCTCGTCCTTTCTTTGGTCCTTTCTTGTATTTCATCTTTGTTAATTTGATCACGATTATGTTTCATGCTTCAACGTTTTTTGTTTCCCGTGTTGATTAGTGAATAACAAATGAAATGTCCAACTTCCTTTGAAACAATATATATTTCTATGTGGAAAATCTTAAAAACGATGTACATCATTCAACACTTAAGATGCTTATAGTGGTATTAAAATGAATTTTTATTTATGTTTTTGTGTTTTATACAATTGGTTTGGTTATTGGGTTTATTAAATGCAAAGTTGTTGGTAGGAAATTCGTGCTTTTTGCAAAAGGCAAGAAAATGTAGTGAATTAAATGTAAAAAGTTGATAGACGATAGCTTAAACACACTTAAACCATTGAGAGAGGTATTTAAAAAAGTGCTTCAAACCTTGATCAAGGGTTTTTAAGACCTCGATCGAGCTAATAGCTCGATCAAAGGATTTAAAAATAAGCCCTTAGCCCCCTTTTCTATAGATTTAATATTATTAGCCTCTTTGCTACACATAAACCCTATCATAGGATGCACCTTAGGTGGCGAACCTCATGCCGGTGGATTCATCAACAAATCGTCTATACACATATTTGAGTTCGTATGATATTTTTTTAATTTTCTTTTAAACTTACACTTAAAAACAATGTCCACAACTTCGCAGCAGCTCAAAAAAAATCAACAACATAAAAAGTACACAACCAAAAAATTATAAAAAATATATATGTGCCCCACATCGACACGTCCTCTTCAAAAGGGTATTTTTGGTTTTTTATTTTTTGTAAAGCAATAAAAAAAAAGTTTACATGCATGCACGTGTACAAAGTGCGATTGCAATTTTCAATGGCCAGTTTCAAAAATTATTAAAAAAATCTAATTTTCCAAAATAATTATAAAATAAAAAGTGTGCCCCGGTGCATTATGTGTAGATTATGCTCATATAATTTTTTTTCGAAACTTATACATTTATCATTAAATTATTTTAAGCGCAAACAAGCCACTTGTTAACTTTTCCTAAAATTTACAAGAACAAACCTTTCATTAAATGCAATTTTGACACATTAAATGATATTGTTATTTTTAAACTAGCACAACCACATAACGTTTGGTCGGTGAACATTGATAGATAACACGTTAAGTGTCACTTACAACTTAAGTGCCACTAAAAAGTTATTTGTTATTTTTTCTCCATGCGTAGTTGTAGTTACCCATTATGTGCCATGAACTGCCCACTATCCATGCATCGGCTACCAATTATTTTATATATATTTTTTAATAATTGTTTATTTCAAATTTGGAACGACTGCCATAAAATCAATTTAGACAATACACTTGTCTCATCCTTGTGCAATCTAGGAAAATCATAGGCCCTAGTCTAGGCCAAATTCTAATATATAAACACCTATCGGTGTAAAAATATATAATTAGAAAGACAACATAATTCCTGACAAATTAATTTTTTGTTGCATGTTGAAATTCGCAAGGCATATATGAGCTTTGAGGGCTTTGATTTAATAAATGAGTAAAATATCAAGTTTTCATCGTCACTTTGGGCCAAAAAGTGTTACCCATCTTCATGGATTCACCATTTACAATTTTCCAATTTGTGTTTTCTTACTCATTTTCCAAATTAAATATGTGCCACAATACATCATAAGCATAAAAAAGTCATCCACCAAGAGTGAACACAAGAACCAAGTGTACCTATAATCCCTTTATTCAAATTTCAAGTGGAACTAGGACACAATCACCATTGCAATTTTTTTTATGATTCTTGATACAATTAGTTATTATCACTTAAGAGCGCAACAAGTGATTCTCTTTACAATGAGAGTTCAATTTTTTTTTCTTCAAAACTCATTACATATTCTTTGACAAAGATTACAAATATTTTCTTCAAAGGCACAACATTTTACTTTACAAGACTTTTACAAAGTTATGCTCAAGCTCCAAGCTACTTTTACAAAAATATGTCTACAAGAAATCCCCAAACTCCAAATCTTCATCATAAACTCCACTAAGTATTGATAAAAAAAAAGTCCATACATATTTTTTCAAGCCACGGTGTCGTGGGAAATAGAATTTTACAAAATGAGCATTATATAGCCCATGTGGATAATGAGTGAGTAGTGAAATACCAGTTACCTCCTTCTTTAATGGTGAATGGGTTTAAAGAATAGAGCTCAGATTGTTACAAAAATTCAAAAGTACACTAGGAGCTTGAGGATCCAACATGGTTTTAGTGATTTTGTGGAATAGTAGCTCAAAATCCTTACAGTGCTAAAATCTATAGCTACTCAAACCTAAAATCGAATCAAATATGACCAAAACTACAAGAAAACTAGTGACAATGAGCCTATATAAACTGTGGTATACCTGGGTGGACTTCTTACCAAGTTTGTGGGGTCTCTTCCTTATTTTCTTATCATATTAGATTGTAGTGGTGCTAAAATTTGATCATATCACCCCACATTTTGTTCATGTGTTCATTCTACTACAAGAGGTTCATGTCACAACTTGCGAGTGGGATCCCCACAGTTGTTGGAGGCGTCTCTTTCTCAACATTGATGAGTAAATCATTGACTGTAGTATAGGTGGAATTCTCTTTCTATCCAATGTGTGGGATATCGGCAATGCGAAGTAGATTAATGGATATCGCAGCTTGCTAGTCCAACCAATTAAACACATTTGTTTCTTTGATGGATCATGGCCTTGATGCACATGTGGATCCCTTCTTGTGGGCATGGGCTATCTCATGACCAAATATTAGTGTTCTAGACTTGAGTGATCCAATTTTTTTTGCATTATAGAGGCAGATATATGAAGAAAAAAGATAATTTATGGGGAACCAAAGAGGGGTGCTTGTAGTTGCGTTGGTGATCAGTATGGTGTTGTTCCTCAAATCTATTGTGTGGATTATTGGATGTCCTCTTTCAGATCACGACCTATCTAGAGATCAATGTGATTTGTTGGATCTATACATGGATATTATTCTATGAATGTAGTGGCATTTAATTTTTGATGCCCTTCACCTCCTTCTTCCACAAACCTAAAGTGGTCAAAATATTATAGAACCAATAGAGAAAAACAATGTTTACCCTTCAGGGAACCTCTCTAGCAATCGATTATAATCCCAAATAAAAAGAGGAAAACTAATCCAAGAATTTTATCTGAAATGATTATTAGATATTCAACCTAAAAACACAAAGATAACCTTATCGAAAGGCCCCAATGCCCTCTCTTATAACCATTTTGATCCAACAAAGATAACCACTTAATTCCCCTTACTCATGGTACAAATATTGAAATAAATTAAGGCTCATCGTTAACATAATAGATCTACATCCATAGTGCAAGAATAAAATTCACAATAATTTAAAATTTGCACTCTAAATGAAAAGAGGTAGAAGCATGATAATTTAATTAACCTTTCATTTGCTTGGATATCAAACCTCCCCTGACCAAGAAAACTAAACTTGGATCTAGCAATCTTGTTGCAATGACAATGTAGCTTTCTCAATGCATTTCTCATGTATATGCTCCATTGATGGATGGATTTCATAGCACACCATCCTTGACTCTTCAATAGCCTCTCGTGGAACACTCCCATAGTTTCACATTCAAAATTCCATAGATAACTACCATGGGATATCAATCCCTTAAGAGTCAAGGAGCTCTAATACCATGTTAAACTATAAGGAAATAAAACAAGAGACACTTAGTGGTGGAAAAGGATTGAGCCATTCTCTAGCGTTGACCTTCATACCATGATGGTATTATATAGTGCAATGATTATAGTCACCTCTAGATCTAGATCTCACTAACAACTCATAAGTGGATTAGTATGACAACTCATAAAGTGATAAGAATAACAACTCACCTCTTAGATAACAACTCACATGAGAGGTGATATTCTAAGATTTTGTGATTGCATAGGGACTCATAGTTTAACACCCAGAGAAGGCCACTTTTCCCCTTTTTAATTTCATATTAAGGTAATTAACTAATGATTAATCAAAACACCCCCCATAGAATGGTTTAGGGACCTTGGGTTAATTTCCTAAGAATGGTTAACAAGTATGGCTAACAACTTGGGTTAATACCAACTAGGGTCATCTCCCCTTAGCCCTATCTTTTACTTTCCCCACTTACGGAGTCATAGGCCCCCATCTCTTCTTCGTCCCTCTTCACTTGCAAATGTCATATTTTTTTTATATTATCGGTAATGTACATCATTTGCCATATTCATGGTCTCTTGGACCATATATATTTGACATCTGCCCATTGCATCATTACATACCTAATTACAACATGGGGACAAAATGGGGTGTTACACACTTTATCCTATGATTTTCAATGGGGCATTTAAAAAAAATATCCAAGTTGTTACAAGTCGCAAGATGTGCATTTCTTATGAAGATGTAAAACATGCTACAATGTTACAAGTTATCATGTTTTTAAAAGGCGTTGAAGAATGTTCATAAAAATGAACAACTATGATTCGTTTTTTGTATTTATTAGTGCCCATTGTTCATCCAAGCATAACTTTGAGACTTCATCCAATTCTTTGTTTGGGTATGGCTTCTTTTTCTTGGAAACTTGATACTTTAAAAACATTATCCATGAAGAAGCTTGCAATCTTGCTTCATTCGTATTTTCAGTTAACATTGACCATGTTCAACCTCTATGTTGTGCTTTTTTTTTAAGTTGCCAAAAGAAATAGTTCATATCACAATAGTAGTTGATATTCTTACAACCTCCTGAGGTTGGCTCTTCCATGTGTATCAACAAACTTGTTTGGTTAACTCAAATTTAACCTCCTACCTTGACAACATACATCCCCTTTCCAGTGTTGAAGTTGCAAGATCTTATAGAGGATTTTGTTAGTTTGTAAATGTTTGTACTTATTTTCACACAATGATTAAATCTATAGGGTTGTGGAGAATAACTAATTAGTGGGGCCTTTCCTTTCAATGTTGTCTCGATTCCAAATTTAAAGATGTTACTAAAATAATAACTAGTTTGTGGGGCCTTTCCTTTCAATGTTGTCTCGATTCCAAACTTAAAATGTTACCAAAATGCGCGCACGAGTGAAGAGCACCCATTTTTAATTCAAATTTCCTGTAAAGTATGGAATGAAATGTGATACCTGCCTATACCCTATCAGGTTGTACGTGTAATTGAAAATTGAAATGTAGGGTTTGCTCTTGGGTGGACTCGAGTCAGCCATATCTGTTTGCAAAGATTTTAACGCGTCAATATTTGGACATGTACTACTACTTTATATTGTTTGTGACATAATGACTCGGTGTTGATAGCACAACCGTTGCTGCTGCTACTATTTTCGGTGGAATCAAGACGTGGAGAAAGAGGTTTGCTTTTATGTTTTTCCTTTTTAATTTAATAAGACTAAAAATAATACTGGGAGATTTAACAACATTTTTTCTTTATGTCTTGGATGGCATTTTTAGTAAATCAGATACTCAACTACATCTCATCAATGGTTAAACTAATCTCTTGAAATATAAACATCATGTTACTTGATTTGTTTCTTTAAATTATTTTATGTATTAGCCTATATAGGTAATATTGTGTTTGATGTACTAAGTAGAGTTGAGGGGTTTTACATATTTTACCAAGGATTTTTTCTAAGTTTCTCAAATCCTTAATGGAAACTTTGTTTGACTATGGAGAGGATGAACCTAGCCCTCAACCCATTTTTTTAAGTTGTAGAAAGAACTCTTTTAGATTTGGCACAGTGCTAAAGTTTTCAAGGTTGAATCAATCTAGCATCATTTGTACTCATGCATTGAGTTTAGCTCACCAGATGGCATTCATAGAGAACATGTAAATGTAAAGCACATGTTCAATGCATGATAGTAGGTATCTTAATTCTAATAGGCCCACTGATCTTTACTCAAACATATTCGAGTTGAAGAGTCAAGAAAAAGTGTGCCCTTGGGCACTTATGAGAATCTAAGAAATTTGCTAAGTGTTTCAGTGAGTTGAGCTTCCATGGTAATGGTCTAGTTAATCGATCTCCTTAGGTTGTGCCTCCTTTGTGGGCCATCCTTAACTCGATTGTACGATTGAGTGATCAGAGGAACCAAGTGCAAAGTCAACAATTGACTTTGCACATGGTTCCTCTGATCACTTCAATCATACAATCAAGTTAAGTTTGGGTCCTTCATGTAGTCCATCCCTTTTTAGATCAAAGGGAAGATCTCTTGAGAAGACTAGTGGTTTCATGCACCCGCACAAGCATAGGAAACAAAGGTGCATTTGTGTGAATCCTGATAGAGTTACAATGGTGGTAGGGAAGGATGTGGGTCTAGAAGAGGTCGAAGGTTTGATGAAAACTACCCTGGTCTATTACTTCATGGGAAAATAAGTTAAAGGAGATTACCTTAAATTTTGGTTGGACATGGGTTGGAAGATTTTCCTTGGATATATCATAGCCTTTCATCTATTGGTTTGTAGTTGGATATGTTTTGACTTTAAGGGCTTAAGCTTTGCATGTTTTGGTAAGTCTTAATTATCTTCTTCTCCTTCTTTGTGATTTGAGAATTCTTGAACATTTCAATGTCTTCATAGTTGGGCAATAGAGTTGGAAACTACCTGGTGGGGGGTTGTGTTGATGCCTCGAAAAGCGTAGCATCAATCAGCAAGGGACTCTCCCCGGTGAGCAAGCCCAATTAGATCGCTCATCGTTTGGTGCGGGGAATCCGTCCGGTTAATGGTTCCGGCTACCAAGTAAGATTGTAAAGATTTGCTTTACTTTCACCGGTTGCGGCCCGATCCACCATTTATGTATTTTATATTAAAGAATGATATGCAAGTGCTCTAAACTAAATGCATGCAATAAAACAAATCTGATCTAAACTATTTAAGCTAATTTAACCTATCCTTGCAAGGAGCAAATCGAAGGTGTGAGTAATAGACTGAAAGAAACATCTAAAGATTTAACAGATAGCCATTTAATTAGATAAATGCATTTCCAACGGAATATGAATGATATCAAAGATAACTCTGATTTAGTTAAAACATTCCATTACTCATAAAGCACAGAAATTTTGCAAAAGAAATAAGATCATTCATAGCAGAGAAGTAGTTCACAAAAAGCTAGGAAAGATCTCAATGAATGTATATGAAAAATGTAGAAATAGTTTGGCAATAATTTATCACAGTTCCAAGCAAAATGTTGCACATGCTTTCACAGGCCAAAATGGTCTTCTAATTCATGTAACAGAAGTAGTTCTCGTACACAAGAAAAAGTTTCCCTTCACCTGCCAAAAGTCCCTTCTATTTTTCTCTAATCAGCTATATATAGCTTTACAAAATGCTCCAAGAGCTGCCACCTATACCCTAACTCTCCAAATTCTTTTCATTTGTCTTGTAGTGCCCGATTTACAAAAGGAATAAAAACCCCAGAAATATTACAAAAGGAACGGGAAAGAGATCCCAAATGTCACTTTAATATTTAAAATATACAAAGGCCGAAAGAGAGCGTGCTGGCTTTTAATTAATAGATAAAACAAAAGATCGATTATTCTTGAGCTGGCACCTTTGCTATCTCGAGCGCTTCTGCTATAGCCGGTACTCCTGTTGGAACTTGTGTCGGTGGTGTTGCTAGTAACTCCTCTGAAGTTGATGCCCCTGCTTCTACTACTGATACTTGATGTGCTTCTGCTGTTAGTGCCCTATCTGCTTCTGCTATATATCTCACCCAGAGACTAGTTTCTCTTATGACATTGTTTGTATCAAGGGGGAGCATAGTTTTCAAAGAAACTTCATGCTTAGCAAGCTCTTCTTCAAGATCAACGACTTCTGCTATTGTAACCTGGAGGCTTTCTTCCAGAAGATGTGCGTGAATAATAACCTGGCCAATCCAATGGTGAAGGTCTTCAGCGGTCAAAGCATCCACTCTCTTTACGTAATCTATTTCAGCAGTTAGCCCAACCCTTAGCTCAGACAAACGTTGGGATTTGTCTGGAAACTCTTCTATAGTTAGGGGCATTATCATCTGTCAATTCTCTTGGGTGGTTTGCATCTTAAGATACAAAATTCCACACTGTTCAAGAGTGACCATGGCCACTTCGTTTAGCTTCACTCCAAAATATTTGCAAAAACCCAAGAGGCGGGCATCTGCTTTGAAATCAAAGACTGATTTAAAAGGGAGGCATTCTGGGAACCCCGACTTTCCTTCTCTCCATTTAATGTGTCTCTTAATGTCTTCACTAATGCGTATATATTTCCTTCTGCACCTAGTGGCTTTAGCATTTATCTCTTTGATTATGACCACTACTCCCTTTAGCTTGCAGATTTCCTCCGTTATGAGTTATTGAATCCCGTGTATCCTCTTAAGTATTTCGCAAGCCTACTCAAAAAAGGGAGCCAAGTCACCAATCTTGCTAGTTGCGAGTTCTAATTGTTGTTCTAGCAATTACCCGCCATCTTCCAACTTCTCTATTTTCTCCTTTAAGTCATCGATCTGTTGAGCAGTATCAAATTTCTCATACTCCAGTTGTAGGTTGCTACTTTCAAGATCCCGCTTCTCTGCTTCCAGGGTCCTTATTTGTATAACCAAGGCTCTCTTTTCAGCTTCTAGGTGTTGAAATATTCTATTTAGTTCTCCCTTTTCCAACACAAGGGTGTCACATTTCTCAACCATCAAATTTGTATAATTTTGTTCCTTGACCAAAGTTTCCTGCAACTGGCGAGCTTTCTTCTTTTCTAATTCTAACTCGGCCCCCGGTATGTGGACATTATCTATTGTTGCTTGAACAGTGGCTATAGAGATAGATGCTATGAGGTCAGGAGCCTTCTGAGTACCTTGCATTTCTATGGTTACATGCTTGGTAATGACATCTAGTTGAAAAGGTCTCTTCATTCTGGTCACTGTCTCCTTAACAATGGATTTTCTCTTCTTGTTGTAAGCGAACCTTTCCCATTGGGACACTGTACTACTCTTAGATGGCGTAAAAGGGACAAGTGGGAGGTCTCTTACGGGGAGGTTTATGTCCAAGTCTTGCGTGTTAGGGCTCATTGGGTCAACATCTTCTTTGGATTTCTTTTCATCTTCCACTTTTCTTCGCGCTTCTTCTTCCCCAGTCTTTCTCAGTGTCTCATCTTCTTCCTGTTTGGCAATTCCTTCCAATCTAATTCTCTCTTCCTCTTGAACTCTTCCAGCTTCATCTTCTGTTGCTTGGACTCTTAGAGCTTCTTCTTCTCGAAGTTTATCTTCTTTTGCTTTATTGGTTCTTTCCTCGGCTTCCTTTTGGATTTTATTTGCTTGTTTCTTGAGCCTTTTCTCTTCTCTAGAGAGAGCTTCATGAGCTCCTGAGGTGTTATTTTCTTGTTTTTGTTCTTCTTCCTTGACAATAGTAGAGCTATAAATGGCTCCACCCTTACCGAGTTGGAAAATCCGTAGCTCGATCATATTACTAACTCCTCTATACACTTCTTCATCTTCATCATAATAGTGAGTGTAATCAAAGTGGGCATGAATATCCTTGCAATGTTGTGCAGCTTTGTCTCATCTATCATTCCTCTGAAAGATCCTTTCCCCAAAGTGAAAGTCCCTCAGTTCTGCGATAAATTCTTCTACTGTTGCAATCTTTGAAAACTTATAAGCCCCATCATAAAAAGGTAAAGGCGGGAGAGAGGCCTTCTTTGCCTTGTACAAGGTACTACCAACTCCATCAAGGAAAACCTGCCTCACTGCCTCCTTGTGGACTACGTATTCAGTAGCATACCTGGGTGGGATATATGGGGGTTTAGAACCTCCATACATTCTTATGTAGGTGCCTTCTGGTGAAAAATAGAAATCACCATAGTTCTCCAGGACTTCCATGGCGTTCTCAGACAAGCAGTTAGGTTTTTCATTGAACATTAACTCATATAAAGGTATGATAAACTCCTCACAAATGAGTTGGTAGTGCCTTTTGTAGTTCTGAGCCCAAAAGAGCTTGTAAGTGGTCTATACCGGGGTGTCAACCTGGTTCCAGTTACATCCTAGCTTTGGAAAGGGATGCTTTGCCACATACAGTCTATCAAGTAGGATGGCATGTAAAATTCTGCCTTCTTTGCCACTAACCCATCTTGTGCAACAATTATGGCTGATGATAGGCTGTCTGAGAGAATATCTGGCCAATTAAAAATTGTTCCTCTAAACGTTACATTGTGGATGATGGGGACCCATTGGAGCATATAAAGAGTACCATCGGGCCTACCAAAGATTCTTCTCAGCATGAGGGAAATCATTCTGAAAGGAGGCCTTAGATTCTGAACCTCGTACTCATCACTCTCCTTCTTTCTGATATGTTTGCCTGAGATTAGCAGCTTTCTGGCCATCTCTAGATCATCCATCTTGATCTGTCCTAGCCATTCATCATCAAGTCCCTGCTGAGTCTGGGGCAGCTTATAAGCCGTTGCAATATAGGATGGATGAAAGGATGCAAAAGCTTCCCCCTTACTGTCCAAAAGAAGTCGTCTTAGCATTCGTGTGCTGTAGGATCCATCCAATTACTTTCGAGCATGGGAAAAGATCTAGGCATGTGGGTTCTTTGGATATGCAGGAGGTTCTGATGTTCTGGTATAGGTATTCTTCCTCGAGAATTGCCTCAGGGATGTTCTGGTCTCTTATCATATGATATACATATCCCCATTTGACTTATGGGAGCATGTCTGTAGTGGACTTGGTATCTTGGAATATAGTTTCCACCCTCATGTTAACGTCAGTTGATTCAGGCTCAGTCACCTTTAAATTTCTTTTGCTACCTTTTGGCATTTTTACTTAAACCTGTCCAATGGCCATGCAGAGGTAGATATAAGAAAAATCATAACGCAACATCAACAATTTAGACTAGCATTCTGCACATAATTCCAATCTGATATGATTTTTTTTTACTTTCAATTCCATATTAAAAACATTTATTTCCGTATATTATTGGATAATCCTACATATTCCAATCTGGCTTTTCTCCCATATTATTATATCCAAAAATAGCATAGTGATTATGATCCATATTGCAACTATGAAACATAATAATAATGCGCTCCTATGATAACAAAATGTTTCATAAAAAAAAAGTCATAAAAGAGAATCGTAGCGGATAGGAACACCAACGAACTTCTCGTACGGGTAGATGGGATCGGCTTTAATTCCATAATGCTAGTGACTTCCAAAATGGGACAGAGGCATGCAGTGGACAACTATGTGACAAGTGATTATGGCCCAGGAAGCTTTGAACTTCTATGTTCCTGCAAAAATGAAACTAGGCTCAGCTGTGTTTAGCTGGACAGGGGCGTGAGCCGGCCTCGGCTTGAACATCACTGCAAAGTCTAAAAAGGGCTTGGATAAAACCAATAGAACCACGACTATGGATTTTACCTCAAAAGACAAAGGACTAACCATCACAATTCAAGATACAAGGTTTGAATGGTACCAACCTGATAGATTTCGCTTGGATTGAGGATGGCAACGTCGTTGCAAGGCTGGCGAACATGGAGCAGGTGCACTCGGTCTCGAACGGGATCGAAAAATAGGTCTCCAATCAATTGAAACAATGAAGAATAAACGGGGTTTAAACCCTACTTATAACATTTAGACACGTACGAATCATTAATAGGGTGATTGAACAATTAAAACAGGGTTACTACCACATACGGACGGGGTCAAATCGGTGCATTTGGTATTTAAGTGCGACCGTCAAAACCGGGACAACTCGACTAACTTCCCCAGCAGTTGCGGCAAGAACTCGCGAGTTTGGGCCGTCGTTGCGGGAAAGTTAATTGGGTTCTTCCGCAAATGAAGCTACGCACTTCGCCACAATAAGGTATTAAGTCACGAATCAGACGACTTAGCTGACTCCATTTGCCGTTGTGGAAAAGTTGGATGAGTTCTTTCGTCGTTGTGGAACAGTTGGTGGAAAAGGTTTCGCAAGGACTCACGCAACTTTTCCGCAGTTGAATGTAAAGTCTTAATCATACCTTTCGCCCGTTGCAACGAAACTAAGTTAGTTTTTCCGAAAGATAGGGAAGCTTCAAAACTAAGCAAGGTGATCAGCCATTTCGGAAGGACTTAGCGAGATTCTCCGCCGTTGCAGGAGACATGCGCGAGTTTCTTCCGCACAAGTTTGACTCATTCATTTTTCCCTTCGTTGCGGCAGAGTTGTTTGGGTTCTTCCGCTATTGATTAACTTATCAATTTATTTCCTCCGTTTCGGCAGAACTCTGCGAGTTCTTCTGCCTTTGTGGCTTAAAAGTGTGAGTTTACTTAGGCAAAACAACAAAATCAAATTCAAAGGAAGCAAGCAAAAGGCTTTTCTCTAAAAAATCTAAGTAAGGGAAAGGTTCTGATATTTTTTACTACTAGGCAAACTTTGCTTCTCTTAAAAAATAAAGGACGGGACCGAAATTTGCAAAACTTGGGGGGGGATGTTGCAACAACAACAAATGGTGATTCGCTGGCGAACACAGATCTCTGAAACAAACTCATCTCATGGTCAGAAAACTTACAGAGTGTTGGTTACATTTGCAACAAAATGACTTCAAAGTTCAGCTTCTGAGAATGTAGTGATCACTCTTATTGTAATGGTGATGAGGGGAAAAGGAAACTTTGACTCAGCCTTCCTTATCACTCTCTAAGGGCCAAAATGTGAGGTTTATTTTAAAAATCTGCCTCTCAAAAACTTATTGTTATAAGACTCCACAGTACCGTAACAATATCTCATAGACACATTCGTTTGTTCCTCATTACCATGCTATTTTGCATCATTTTGGATGTTTCTTTAATTTACAACTTTTGTCGTTTGAGCCTTCCAGAAATGGATTTCCTCTACTTTCAGCAATTGATGTGGGTTCTTCAATCCATAATGTCCTTTTGTGTGAGCGAAGGATTCATTTTATTTTCATGCTTCACGGACGGAGAATAACCTTTGCTGGGATGGTTTATTTGAGCATCTTCTCTTACTTGAATGTTTCTTTGCTTTTCTTGGCCATGCTTTAATTGAGGCGAGAATTTCTGGAAACCAGACTCTTTGATATAAGACTTTTGGCTTTTACTTACAGCATGGGATCATTTTAAATACCATACATTTGTGAGACATGCTTCATCTCCATGGGTCCATCATAGTGAACTTCCTGAGACAGTCACTAGTGTTAGAGTAAATGGGGCCCTAATATAGTTAGAAGGAAATGTTGAATCTTAGTTATTTGACAGGGGTTATATTGACCAAACATAAAAAGGATCTTTGCATTCCGGGAAACCACTCAGTGAAAACAAAGTCACACATATATATTCCCTTTATCAGTGAGCTTCTTCATGACCATCATTTTGAGTTTGCCTGGAGTCTCATCTCTCAGCTACACCAAAATTGAGCTTAGCTTTATTAAAAAAATAGGACTCAAACAAAAGTGAAAAATCAAACAAAAGAAAACAAATCAAGCTAACTAGTAGACTAAAAGGTGATCAAAAGCAATTAAAAAAAATGAAACAAAAGAAGACAAACCAGAAAAGAAAAGACAGTGTTTTATTTATGTACAAGAGTCCACCTAGGACTCATGCGAAGTATTGTTTCAAGGCGAGGCCGTTGAGAAAGAAATTTACTTCCTCCCCTTGCAAGTCTTTCAATTTATAGGTTGACGGGCCAAACTTTTTAGAAATTTGGTAAGGGCCAACCCATAAATGTTGAAATTTTGTGTGCATTCCCTTACCTTCATGCTGGTGGTCCCATTTCAGAACTAAGTCACCTACTTCAAAATTTCTTTTACCATATTTCTTCTTATCAAACCATCTTTTGACTATGTCTTGGTGGTGATGGAATTGGTCTTTGGCTTTCTGTCGTGACTCTTCAAGTTTTAGCAGGGTATCAATTATGGATTGTAGGGCTTGACTGCTAGAACCTCGAGAGGCTTGGGCCAATTGCAAGGATGGGAGTAAAATATTCGGAGGAAGGATGGCTTCCTTGCCATAGACTAAGGTGAACAGGGAAATCCCTAAGGCATTCTTGGGAGTGACTCTGTCTGCCCATAAGGCATTTGGGAGGGCTATGTGCCAGCTTCTCTGATTTTCAATCACAGTTTTCTTAAGGATTTGGATGAGATTTTTATTGGTAGACTCAGCTAATCCATTTCCTTGGGGATAGTAATTAGCTGAATAATGCAGTTTAATTCCTTTCTCATACATGAATTCATTAACCTTCATTGACGAAAAATAAGGTGCATTATCAAAGACTAGGGAAATTGGAACCCCAAACCTGGTTATGATGTTTTCCTCCAGGAAGATGATGACTGCATCTTCATTGACTTTACACAGTGGAACGGCCTCAGCCCATCTTGTAAAATAATCTATAGCTATTAGAATATACCGGTGTTGCAGTGAGGAGTTTGGATTTATTTCGCCAATAATATTCATGCCCCATTGCTCGAATGGTTCAGAGATGATAACTGGCTGCAAAGGTCCTACTGCTTTTGGTCATTTTCCTGCACTTCTTTGGCATAGGCGTGAGCATCCTTGAAAAGAGTGGGTCAATAGTACCCAGCGCTGAGAATCTTGTGAGTTGTAGTTTCTCCAGAGTAATGTCCCCCAGCAGGGCCATCATGTAATTCTCTGACCACGTTACTTGCATCTTCTTTCTCCAAACATCTGATAAAAATACCATCATTCTTCCTAAAGAGTACCCCTTCAATGATTTGGTATGTTGCTGATTTGAGACGAAGTGCTCTTCTTTGCTTCGAACTCCAGTGCTCCGGCAAATAACCTGACTGTAGACAATGCACTAGGTCCCTGTACCAAGACTCAAGAGCTGTAAAAATTGGACATACATCGATCATGTTCAGCTTGGATTCATTCCTCCAATCTAGATCTTCATCAGCTGGATTTTCAGTAAGCAGCTTGCATAAGCCTTGACCTTTGATAATAGTGGCAAGTTTGAATTCCAAGTCATACTCCTGAAGAGTAGTGACCCAGTTTCCTCTCATTTCTCCTAATTCTTTATGAACGAAAAGAGATCTGACAGCGGGATGAGGAACTATGACTTTAGTTCTATTTTTTAGAATATATGGCTTGAACTAGTTTACTGCTTTGAAAACTGCATATGCTTGCTTATCTACCATGGGGTAATTGATTTCAGCGCCCTGCAGACCAATGCTCATAAAATAAATTGGGTATTCATCTCCTGATTCCTGCTTTTGAGTGAGCACAGCTACGAGAGAGTTATCAGAATCAAAGATGTACATGATAAAATCCTTTTCAAAATTTGGACTTCTTAAAGAAGGTGCATTAGCTATGGCATCCTTGATTTCTTTAAATGCAACTTTCTCCAAGTCTGTCTATTTGAATTGAACACTCTTCTTTACCATTTGTTGCAAAGGTTTAACGATTTGAGCGAAATCTGGCACGAACTTTCGAACAAAATTAATGGTGCCCATGAATGATTGCATAGATTTTCTACTATGGGGCATGGGAATCTTGCTGATAGCTTGCACTCTCTCTTGATCTATCAAGATTCCCTCCTTTGAAATGATATGACCCAAGAGCTTTCCCTCAAGAATAGCGAAAACACTTTTCTTAGGGTTTAAAGAGATACCATACTTCTTGCAGTGATCAAAGATTTGCTTCAGGTGGAAAACATGGTCTTCCCTTTTCTTTGAGAAAACTATCACATCATCTAGGTAAACTACTACACATTGACCGCCCAATCCTCTAAAAGCATTGTCCATGGCTCGCTGAAAAGTATCTCTTGCGTTTATCAAGCCAAAAGGAATTATTCGATATGCAAAGGTTCCCCACTTTGTACGAAAAGTGGCTTTGAGCCGGTCCTCTTCCACTACTAGCACTTGGTTATAACCAGAGAAACCATCTAGTAGGGAGAATAGTTCTGATCCTGACACCATCTACAAAATTTGCTCCATTGGGGGCACAGGATAGTTGTCTTTATTGGAAACTTTATTTAAGTTCTGGAAATCTACACACAGTCTGATTTCTCCCGATTTCTTTCGTACGGGAACCAAATTAGCTACCCATTCGGAATGCCGGACTTTAAAGATAATCTTTGCATCCAGCAATTTTTTTAACTCTTTCTGAATTAGAGGTTCAAGTGTCAGATGCATCCTTCTTAATTGTTGCTGAAATGGTTTAACGCATGCTTTCATCGGTATTATGTGTTGAATAATGCGAGTATCATATGTTTTCAGTTCGTCGTAGGTCCATGCAAACACATCTTTATACTGCTGGAAGAGTTTGATGAACTTACTTCTCTCGCCTGGCATACAACATTTACCAAGATTAATATATTTCGGTTCAACCTTTATGCCCAAATTTATTAATTCATGTTGCGTGGATGAGCTGTGAGTTTTAGCATTCACAGGTTTTCTGAACTTGCTCTGTAAGTCAAACAACGCTTCAATAGTTCTCACCCCTTTGGGCATGAAGTTTCCTTTAACAACACCCTTATTCTACAAATCTGAATCGTGTTGTTCTTCATCTATTACGGCTTCCTGGAATACATCTTCATTTGTTAAAAAACTAATACTCTGATCATCATCATTGAATACCCTAAGATTTGTAATGTTATCTGGAATAGAGGGCCTGAAAATTAATTTAATAGAGCATTTGTTATTAGTAGGCACTAATCTAGAAGCATAGGTTGCTAACAAATCAGCTGCAACATTCTTCAACCTAGGAACATAATTAATATTGAAAGCATCAAAACATGAAATCAAATCCCAAACCTCAGCTTGATAACCCTTTAAGTGCGGTGAAATGCAATGAATTGTATTCCTTATTTTCCTAACAACTATTTATGAATCACCAAAGACTTTCAAATGTTTGACATTCAAACCAATGGCTTTCTTTAATCCATGGATCAAAGCTTCATACTCAGCATTATTATTTGTACATTCGAATTCTAATCTACAATATAAAAAATGTTTACTTCTATTGGGGTCAATCAAAACACAACCGGCTCCATATCCTTCTTGAGTTTTGGAGCCATCGAAGTAGAGAGTCCAAAACGTACTTTCTTCTTTAACTAAGTTAGTGTCATTACTATCTAAGTTAGTAACTAAATTTACTATGTTACAATCGATATCATCAGTCCGTGAAAAATGAAGGAGATCAGACTGTTTGTCTGAATCATGGCTAACATCTTCTAATTGAGAATTTCCGGGTTCAATTTCTAGGAAATCATTTCCCAAAACTGAAGATGAAAAGGTTAGAGCTTCATTCTCTTCTTCCAACTGAGTGACATTTTGTTTCATGTGGGGTTCTCTTAGTATTTTGATTTGGTTTTTCCTATTCTGATAAGGCAACCACAGGTGAGACCAATCTATGGAAAAGTAACCATTTAGTTTCGTAGACCAGTCCCTACTCAAGATTAAACGGTAAGCCTCAAGAATATTGACCACCATTATATCAATGAACTGGCATACCCTCGGATCAGCTGACAAACTAATAAGTACGTCTTTCAATTCACCAATGACTTTGACAACGGTTTTGTCTAACTGTATGATTTGAGATGAGGACGGGATAGGCTGTCCATTAATCTTTTTGCAAATAGACAAAGGCATGACATTCGAACTGGCAATAGAGTCTACCAGACAATTATGCACATTATGATTAAAGATCTCAAAAGTTAAGAGAAAAGGCAGAGTGTGAGACTTTGACTTTCTGCCACTGCTAGCTTCATTAATTTTTGGGTTTTCATCAGTGTTTTCTAATGAAGTGCTTGTTTGTGGATCAAAGGCGTCCATCAATCTCTTCCTCTGCTGAGGCAAACTACACATGTCAAAGATAGAAACATTCGCTTTTACTTTCTTAATATCTTCGATTTTTTTATAACCCATGTCACATTCTTTCGAAACTTTTGGTTGGTTTTCCATTTTGTTCGAAGAAGCTTTAGGCTGTTCGGATATTCCGGCGTTTGGTTCTTTTGTCACTGCAGCAGTCACTGCTGAGATTGTCTTAGGTTGGGGAGGAATGACAGTTATATGCAGTTTTGGTATAGATTTAGTTTTAGGCACATCTACTGTTTGATCAAGCACTGGGTCTTTACTTCTAGTAGTGACATTAATAGATGATGCTTGGACTTCATCAACATGATTTCCAGAGGATGATTCTTGGAAAAGGGTCCAATCCCAAAGGATCATGGTGGTATCGGGAGCGGGTTTCTCCTTTTCAGAAATTTGCTCTTGCTGAGAGTCTATCTGCTCAGGAATTTGTGCATATAACATTTGATTCATTACCAAACTCATTGAATTAATCCACTGTGGACACCTCTTTTCTGAGTGTTGTTCTTGATGAAAGCTACAGAAGTGGTCCATGCTGATTTCATTTAAATTTAGAACAACAGGATTATCTACCGGTGGAGTTGGTTGTTTGCCTTCTTCTCTCTTCTTATAGAATGGCTTGAAAGGTGGTCTAGAAGAGCTAGCTGCCTTATCTTTCTCTAAATCTACAATTTTATTAGAAAGTTTCTGCATTATTTTTATCACACTTTCTAAATCAGTTGTTGGTTCTTCTTTATCCCTAGTTAACAAAAAAGGCTTCTTAGCAAAGGCTATATTTTCTTCTATATAAAGAGAATATTTAGAAATATTGTCGTCTTCTTCTTCTACCTTTTTGGCTTCTTTAAAGTTTTATGTCAAGGTATTCTTCTTCGTTCTTTTGACAAACATTACCAAAGGAGATTTAAGAGTTGTTGTATAATATTCCACTAAACATTCTTTAGCAGGCTTTGTTGCATCACTAAAATTATTCAACAATGTGGTAAATCTTTAGTTAAACTCTTGAACTTTCTCTTTCTTTTCCATTCTCATAGATAACAATTCTTTCATGAGAGTAGCTACAGTTTTCTGATTTCCATACTTTTTTAATAAACATTTTTCAAAATCATCCCAACTTGTTATTGAGTTAGCTTGGAGACTAAAGTACCAGGAAGAAACTTTGGGTTCAAAAGTGTAAGGAAAAAGGTAGCAAACTACATCTTCATGTTCTGCATTAAGAAGATTCAAAGCTAAATAAAAAATTTGAAGGTGATCTTCAGCAGAAATCCCTTTTCCAGGATCATATTTAGGTAAAACCTTCTCTGGGTTTTTTGGCAAATCATGGAAAGGTCCAACTACATTTAATGCTCCTCTTGCTCTCCATGTAGGCACGGCCATGACTCTTGGTGGAGAACGTGGTGGTGTGTGCGGTGGTGAATTATGAGGAGTATGCTTCGGAGTATGCGGTTTTTCTTGATTCATAGGAGTTTCGGGTCTGACTTCGTTAAAATGATCAGTGATTTCTTCTAAAGATAAATCCAATAATTCTTCTAGACTCTGAACTAGAATGGAATCTCTTGTGTATTGAGTACCTTCCCTAGGAGCTCTTATTCTCGGAAACAAAGTAACAGTGGTTAACCCTCCAAGATTTCTAATGTAGGAACGGGTATGTCTTCTGAGGTGGTCTACTTCTTCAAAAGGGACAGCATACAATGTCTCTTCCTGTTCCGTCTCAGAATTAGGATTTTCTTGATTTCTCGATTTTAGATCTGAAATGTCTGGGATAGCTGTCACGGATGGGTCTTCATTGGAAAATTTTCTAACAAAAGGATCTCTCCTGCTAGCCATGCACTGGTGGCCCTCCTTCTAGCTCCAAAAACTATTGATGCCTCGAAAATCATAGCATCAATTACCAAGGGATTCTCCCCGGTGAGCAAGCCCAATTAGATCGCTCACCATCTGGTGTGGGGAATCCGTTCAGTTAACAGTTCCGGCTACCATGTAAGATTGTAAAGATTTGCTTTGCTTTCAACGGTTGCGGCTCGATCCACCGTTTATGTATTTTAGATTTGTAGCTAGGGTTTTACCCCTAGCTTGTGCAAATGAGCACCTACTAAGGAGAAGGGACTCCTTAGTAGCAGTTCAGTAAATGTAAATTAAAATGCTAAAATAGAAATATAAATTACTCTAAACATGTGCATGAAATAGAAAAAACAAGATGTAAAGAATGGCTTTTGTATTAATTTTACCTCCAATGTGAAGGTTGGTGAAGCTCTTGCAATGCTCCAAGAGGGTTGTTCCAAGCTCCAACTTGCTCCTTCTCTTTCTCCAATGGTGGAAATGGGCCAAAAGGGGCTCTCAAGGTGAAAGTAGCTCAAGGGTGAGCTAGGGTTTCAAGAGCTATTTTGGCAGAGTAAGGGTGCTTATGATTGTGGATGTGAAATAAGGGGTCTCCATCACCTATTTATAGTTTTTTGGTGGTGGAGTGCTGGCCCATGGTTTTAGGAACCATATGGTTTAGGTCAGCTGTATAGGGCTTTTCCCTCCTTTTCCTCATTATTTTATATTTTTTATTCCCTTTTTAGAGGGTTTTTGCTATTTTTAGAGGAATTTTGGATATTTTTGGAGGAAAAGGGGGTTTTTTAGCCTTTTTGAGGCTTTTTTGATGGTTTTGTGGCCTTTTGGAGGCATTTTAGGCCTTTTGGAGGCTTTTTAGTGGGATTTTCAGGGTTTTTAAGAGAAATATGGTAGGAAAATGGACAAATGAGCCATGTAATGGGGTAGATGAGGTAGTGAACACTTTTTGGGTGTTAACAAGATTAAAGAATGATATGCGTGCAATAAAACAAATCTGATCTAAACTATTTAAGCTAATTTAACCTATCCTTGCAAGGAGCAAATCGAAGGTGTGAGCAATAGACTGAAAGAAACATCTAAATATTTAACAGATAGCCATTTAATCAAATAAATGCATTTCCAGCGTAATATGAATGATATCAAAGATGATTTAGTTAAAACATTCCATTACTCATAAAGCATAGAAATTTTGCAAAAGAAATAAGATCATTCATAGCAAAGAAGTAGTTCACAAAAAGCTAGGAAAGATATCACTGAATGTATATGAAAAATGCAAAAATAGTTCAGCAATCATTTATCACAGTTCCAAGCAAAATGCTGCACACGCTTTCACAGGCCAAAATGGTCTTCTAATTCATGTAACAGAAGTAGTTCTCATACACAAGAAAAAGTTTCCCTTCACCTGCCAAAAGTCCCTTCTATTTTTCTCTAATCAGTTATATATAGCTTTACAAAATGCTCCAAGAGCTACCACCTATACCCTAACTCTCCAAATTCTTTTAATTTGTCTTGTAGTGCCCGATTTATATAAAGAATACAAACCCTAGAAATATTACAAAAGGAACGGGAAAGAGATCCCAAATGTCACTTTAATATTCAAAATATACAAAGGCCGAAAGAGAGTGTGTTGGATTTTAATTAACAGATAAAACAAAAGACAGATTATTCCTAAGATGGCGCCTTTGCTATCTCAGGCACTTCTGCTACAGCCGGTACTCCTGTTGGAACTTATGCCGCTGGTGCTGCTGGTAATTCCTCTGAAGCTGATGCCCTTGCTTCTGCTACTGATACTTGATGTGCTTCTACTGTCAGTGCCCTATTTGCTTCTACTATATATCTCACCCAGAGACTAGTTTCTCTTATGACATTATTTGTATCAAGGGGTAGCATAGTTTTCAGAGAAACTTCATGATTGGAAAGCTCTTCTTCGAGATCAAAGACTTCTGCTTTTGTAACCTGGAGGATTTCTTCCAGAAGATGTGTGTGAATAGTAGCCTGGCCAATCCAATGCTGAAGGTTTTCAGCGGTCAAAGAATCCACTCTCTTTACGTAATCTATTTTAGGAGTTAGCCCAACCCTTAGCTCAGACAAACGTCGTGCTTTGTCTAGAAACTCTTCTATAGTCCGGGGCATTATCATCTGACAATTCTCTTAGGTAGTTCATATCTTAAGATACAAACTTCCACACTGTTCAAGAGTGACCATGGCCACTTCATTTATCTTCACTCCAGAATATTTACAAAAACCCAAGAGGTGGGCATCTGCTTTGAAATCAGAGATGGATTTAAGAGGGAGGCATTCTGGGAACCCCGGATTTCCTTCTCTCCTTTCAATGTGTCTCTTAATGTCTTCACTAATGCGTATATATTTCCTTCTGCGCCTAGTGGCTTCAACATTTACCTCTTTGATTCTGACCACCACTTCCTTTAGCTTGCAGATTTCCTCCGTTATGAGTTCTTGAATCCTGTGTATCCTCTTCAGTATTTCACAAGCCTACTCATAAAAGGGAACCAGGTTGCCAATATTGCTAGTTGCGAGTTCTAATTGTTGTTCTAGAAATTCCCCGCCTTATTCCAACTTCTCTATGTTCTCCTTTAAGTCATCGATCTGCTGAGCATTATCAAATTTCTCGGACTCCAGTTTTAGGATCCTACTTTCAAGATCCTGCTTCTCTGCTTCCAAGGTCCTTATTTGTATAACCAAGGCTCTCTTTTCAGCTTCTAGGTGCTGAAATATTCTGTTTAGTTCTCCCTTTTCTGACACAAGGGTGTCACATTTCTCAACCATCAAATTTGTATAATTTTGTTCCTTGACCAAATTTTCCTGCAACTGGCGAGCTTTCTTCTTTTCTAATTCTAACTCGGCCCCTAGTATATGGACATTATCTGTTGTTACTTGAACAGTGGCTACAGAGATAGATGTTATGAGTTCAGGAGCCTTCTGAGTACCTTACATGACTATGGTTACATGCTTGGTTACGACATCTGGTCGAAAAGGTCTCTTCATTCTAGTCACTGTCTCCTTAACAATGGATTTTCTCTTCTTGTTGTAAGCGAACCTTTCCCATTGGTACACTGTACTACTCTTAGACGGCGTAAAAGGGACAAGTGGGAGGTCTCTTACGGGGAGGTTTATGTCCAAGTCTTGTGTGTTAGGGCTCATTGCGTCAGCATATTCTTTGGATTTCTTTTCCTCTTCTGCTTTTCTTCGCGCTTCTTCTTCCCCAGCCTTTCTCAATGTCTCATCTTCTTCCTATTTGGAAATTCCTTCCAATCTAATTCTCTCTTCCTCTTGAACTCTTCGAGCTTCATCTTTTGCTGCTTGGACTCTTAAAGCTTCTTCTTCTCGAAGTTTATCCTCTTTTGCTTTATTGGTTCTTTCCTTAGCTCCCTTTTGGATTTTCTTGGCTTGTTTCTTGAGCCTTTTGCTCTTCTCTAGAGAGAGCTTCAGTAGCTCCTGAGGTGTCCTTTTCTTGTTGTTGTTCTGCTTCCTTGACAATAGTAGAGATAGAACTGGCTCCACCCTTACCGAGTTGGAAAATCCGTAGCTCGGTCATATTACTAACTCCTCTGTACACTTCTTCATCTTCATCATAATAGTGAGCGTAATCAAAGTGGGCATGAATCTCCCTGCAATGTTCTGTAGCTTTGCCTCGTCTACCATTCCCCTGAAAGATCCTTTCCCAAAAGTGAAAGTCCCTCAGTTCTATGATAAATTATTCTATTGTTGCAATCTTTGAAAACTTATAAGCCCCAACATAAAAAGGTAAAGGCAGGAAAGAGGCCTTCTTTGCCTTGTACAAGGTACTACCAACTCCATCAAGGAAAACCTGTCTCGCTGCCTCCTTGTGGACTACGTAGTCAGTAGCATACCTGGGTAGGATATATGGGGGTTTAGAGCCTCCACACATTCTTATGTAGGTGCCTTCTGGTGAAAAATAGAAATCACCATAGTTCTCTAGGACTTCCATGGCATTCTCAGACAAGCAGTTAGGTTCTTCATTGAACATTAACTCATATAAAGGTATGATAAACTCCTCACAAATGAGTTGGTAGTGCCTTTTGTAGTTCTGAGCCCAAAAGATCTTGTAAGCGGTGTATACCGGGGTGTCGCCTGGTTCTAGTTACATCCCAACTCTGGAAAAGGACGCTTCGCCACAATACAGTCTATCAAGTAGGATGGCATGTAAAATTCTGCCTTCTTTGCCACTAACCCTTCTTGTGCAGCAATTATGGCTGATGATAGGCTATCTGAGAGAATATCTGGCCAATTAAAAATTGTTCCTCTGAATGCTACATAGTGGATGATAGGGACCCATTGGAGCATATAAAGAGTACCATCAGGCTTACCAAAGATTCTGTTCAGCATGAGGGCAATCATCTAAAAGGAGGCCTTAGATTCTGAACCTCGTACTCATTACTCTCCTTCTTTCTATTATGTTTTCCTGAGATTAGCAGCTTTCTGGCCATCTCTAGATTATCCATCTTGATCTGTCCTAGCCATTCATCATCAAGTCGCTGCTGAGCCCGGGGAAGCTTATAAGCCACTACAATATAGGATGGATGAAAGGATGCAAAAGCTTCCCCCTTACTGTCCGAAAGAACTCTTGTCTCAGCATTCGCGTGCTGCAGGATCCATCCAATTACTTCCGAGCATGGGAAAAGCTCTGGGCGTGTGGATGCTTTGGATATGCAAGAGGTTCTGAGTTTCTGGTATAGGTATTCTTCCTCGAGAAGTGCCTCAGGGATGTCCTGATCTCTTATCATACAATATACATCTCCCCATTTGACTTCCGGGAGCACGCCTATAGTGGACTTGGTATCTTGGAATATAGTTTCCACCCTCATGTTAACGTCAACTGATTCAAGCTCAGTCGCCTTTGACTTTCTTTTGCCACCTTTTGGCATTTTGACTTAAACCTGTCAAATGGCCATGCAGAGGTAGATATAAAAAAAATCATAATGCAACATCGGCAATCTAGACTAGCATTCTGCACATAATTCCAATCCGATATGATTTTTTTTACTTTCAGTTCCAGATTAAAAACATTTATTTCCGTATATTATTGGATAATCCTACATATTCCACTCCGACTTTTCTCCCATATTATTATTTCCGGAAACAACATAGTGATTATGAGCCATATTGCAACTACGAAACATAATAATAATGCGCTCCTATGATAACAAAATGTTTCATAAAAAAAAAGTCATAAAAGAAAATCATAGCGGATAGGAACACCAACGAACTTCTCGTAAGGGTATACGGGATCGGCTTTAATTCCATAATGCTAGTGACTTCCAAAAACGGACAAAGGCATGCTGTGGACAACTATGTGACAAGTGATTATGGCCCAGGTAGCTTTGAACTTCTATGTTCGTACGAAAATGAAACTAGGCTCAGCTATGTTTAGCTGGATAGGGGCGTGAGCCGGCCTCGGCTTGAACATCACCGCAAAGTCTAAAAAGGGCTTGGATAAAAAAAAGAACCATGACTACGGCTTTTACCTCAAAAGACAAAGGACTAACCATTACTATTCATGATACAAGGTTTGAATGGTACCAGCCTGATAGATTTCGCTTAGATTGAGGATGGCAGCATCACTGCAATGCTGGCGAACATGGAGCAGGTGCACCCAGTCTCGAACGGGATCGAAAAATAGGTCTCCAATCAATTGAAACAATGAAGAATAAACGGGGTTTAAACCCTACTTATAGTGTTTATACACGTATGAGTCATTAATAGGGTGGTTGAACAATTAAAACAGGGTTACTACCGCATACGGACGGGGTCAAATCAGCGCATTTGGTATTTAAGAGCGACCGTCAAAACTGGGAGAACTCAACTAAATTCCCCAGCAGTTGCAGCGAGAACTCGCGAGTTTGGGCCACTGTTGCGGGAAAGTTAATTGGGTTCTTCCGCAAATGAAGCTAGGCACTTCGCCACAACAAGGTATTAAGTCATGAATCGGACGACTTAGCTGACTCCATCCGCCGTTGCGGAAAAGTTGGTTGAGTTCTTCCATCATTGCGGAACAGTTGGTGGAAAATGTTCCAGAAGAACTCACGCAACTTTTCCGCAGTTGAAGTTAAAGTCTTAATCAGACCTTCCGCCCGTTGCGACGAAACTAAGTGATTTTATCCGAAAGATAGGGAAGCTTCAAAACTTAGCAAGGTGATTCGCCATTTCGGAAGGACTTAGCGAGATTCTCCGCAGTTGTGGGAGAGATGCGCGAGTTTCTTCCGCACAAGTTTGACTCATTCATTTTTCCCTTCATTGCGGTAGAGTTGTCTGAGTTCTTCCGCTATTGATTAACTTATCAATTTATTTCCACCGTTTCGGCAGAACTCTACGATTTATTCCGCCTTTGCGGCTTAAAAGTGTGAGTTTACTTAGGCAAAACAACAAAATCAAATTCAAAGGAAGCAAGCAAAAGGCTTTTCTCTAAAAAAACTAAGTAAGGGAAAGGTTCTGATATTTTTTACTTCTAGGAAAACTTTCCTTCTCTTAAAAAATAAAGGAGGGGCCCCAATATTTGCAAAACTTGGGGTGGGATGTTGCAGCAACAACAGGTTGATATCTCTTCCATTCCCAAAACCTCGCCTTCTCTTCTGGCTCGACCCATCTCCTCTTATGGATTTTTGGACCCAAGTATAGCTTTGAATTTGGATTCTTGTTCAAAGGAAAGACCTAAGAGAGCTAGGGTCTAGACTCAAATTCCTCGGATAGGGTCTAACTACAAGATAAGACCTACAAAGGATCGATCTTTGGAAGATCGAGGTGAAATAGCAAGAGGTTTATCTTCAGACGTAACTCAGACTTTGAGGGTTGGAAGAAAGTCTCATATGTCTATATAGCAAAATTAAAATCTTCTAGAGAAATAAAAGAAGGAATGCATATGGATATTGTTGGGGTCCTTAGAGTAGGGAAGGCCCATAAAAAGATGAAATAATGCTCATACCCTAAAATAATTATCCCTGAAGCAATGTTTCTTCTTGTAAGCCTGATTGCTTTCTTCTTCAAGAGTACATGTGTTCAAGATGTAAACTTGTAAAAATATTGTCCCTAATATTGAAGGGATGATGCTGTTGTACCATTCATGTTGAAGGTTTGTTGAGGGTTGGTTATGACTTGGAATTCAAGAATTGAATCCCTATCCATAAATTTTATGTTTATAAGTATTATGTTTCATTATAGATCAAAGGAACTTGGAAAGGAGTTCAAAGTTATTAATTTATATCATTTAGATGGAGATAGAAAAAATTTTGGGGAAGGCCTAAAGGATTAAGGTTCTTTAGAAGGAGATAATGTAATCATAGGTGGTGACCTTTAAATCTAATTGTATATTCTAGGGAAATTTTGGGGTATGTAATTAGGACTAACCCTTTAAGGGAATACTTTTCTCACTTTTTGAGGGTGCAAAGTTAGTGGATGTAGAACCTATCAAATTGTTCCTACGTGGAAAAATTTTAGAAGAGGGATCATTTTTTAGTAGCATAAGGTGCATTACATTTGAATTATATATATATTAGTTGCATAAAGTGCATTACATTTGAATTATATATATATATATATATATATAGATATATAGATATATATAGATATATATAGATATATATATCTTAGTAGCATAAAGTGCATTACATCTGAATTATATATATATATATATATATATTGTTGGTTGTGGAGGCTGATCTTCCTTATTCGGAGGTCATGTTTCAGCTGTGTCTGGATCCCGTCCCATGACGGAGGGGTTGGGGGGGGGGATTTCCCCCAAAAAATACTCGCCATGGGGGGTCCAAGGGGGGCGACAACTAGTTTGGAAACCCCCCCTGGCAGGGCTTCGGGGGCAACACCCCCCTAGTGAAAATTTTTGAAAAACAAATGCCTTGTAAAATGTTGTAATTTCATAGTCATGACTTTGTCAATAATGGGTGATTTATGTGACCATGGTATTGAGTGTTCCATAGTATTTTCCCATGCTAATCGCTCTTTAGAAGGAAGGCATTGCAAAAGGCATTGCAATACGGCTACATATTGTAGCATTGTAAAGATATTTGATTGTGTGAGAGAGAATGTGAGAGAGTGAAGAGGAAGTTGCAATGGATGTGTTGTAGGTTGTATCTCTTCATTTTGTTGGATGGTATAATGATAAGGACTGTCAATTTCTGTGTGGACGTAGCCCATCTTGGGTGAACCACGTTATATTGGTGTCTCTCTTGTAATGTGTTTTATGTGATTTATATTTGCATCGTGTTTATTGTTATTGCTCTACGATCCTGTTTTTATAACAATTGGTATCAGAGCCATAACGATCCTGTCATGTTCCTATTTTGTCAGCACCATGAATCACATCAAAACCCATGGATCCAAATGATAGATTGGAATTAAATAATTAATGAGGGGTTAATTTTGAATTCCATGCATTTAATTAATTAGGAGTGTGGATTAATTTTTATCCAAATTTTATTATGCACTTGGAATATTTAATTTTCATGCATTTAATAATTTTATCTTAAATAAATGAGGATAATGATCCACTAGGGTGCATTAGTGGATGGGGTTGACTTGGAGATGGCTTGAAGAAGAAGTTAAAGAGAAAGCACCTAAATCTAGAAAATCAGGAAAAGGGAAAGAAAGATGGAGCAAATCAGAAAAGCAGCAAAATTCAGGAAAAGCAGCATAAAGCAGAAAGCAACATAAAAGTAGAAAGAAGGATAAATCAAAAAAGAAGGAAATTTCATAAAAGCATGATAAATCAGAAAAGCTAGAAAAAGAAGAAAAAACTAAAGCAGAAAGTGGAAAAGCAAACAGAAAGGGAAAAAGAAGGAAAGCAAAGCAAAAAGGAAAAAGGAAGGAAAGCTAGCTTTCCTTATCCACTCATGGAGGGCGCATTAGCTAAGGAGACTTTCTCCACAAGTCATCCTCTCTCTATAAATGAACCAGTGCACACCACATTCACATGTTTTTTCAGTTTGATGTTTTGCTTGAGAGCAATTGTGCCTCAGAGACTTGGGAGATGTGCCCCTAGTCCAAGCTGGGAGATGTGCCCCTGCTTCCTGTGAGAGGAATAAGGTATTAATCCATTATCACTGAGTTTATTTTCAGGTCTTGTAGCTGATCAAGTTGAATTTGAATTTCATAAGAAGCATCATTCAGCTCATGGTTTGAATCTCCAAGCTTCCTATGGATTTCTAGAGCTAGATTCTTGGGTAGAAGAAGAGAGGTGTTTCTATAATGTTTTGAGAGGACTATTGGCCCATATATAATGTAATGAAAGTAAACGTAAACCTATGATATCATTCATGTCAATTAAAATTACATAAGTCTGAATTATTCTCATATTTCTCCACCCTCTCTAGATTTGCATAGAAATCAACTAGTGTTCAGACTATGTTGAATAAATGAATGAGTAGAGGTACAAATGAGTTTGTTTATATTCCTAATGTTAATTAACATGGTATTTGACCCAATCTATGTCTTATTTTAATATTTTTTGAGCCTTCTCTACCTGTTTGGGAGCTCCTGAATTTTACTAGTTGTGTAATCCTGAAATGCAATTTTGCTTGTAGCTTTGTCAAACTTTCTCAGAAATTCCTCAAAATTTCTAGAGTGACCTATGATTGTGTATTGATCTATAATTAATTTTATTTAACCTCTCTGGTTCAAAAACACCCATCCATAGCTTCCATACAAATTTTAGATCCATACTAGTCTGCATATGTTGAGGGGCCCAGGAGCGTTGGAGTAGATGTCATCCTTGTTGATCTTGAAACATCAATGGTATCAGTACTTTGTGCATAGGTATAAACATATATCATAGCCTACCTTCCATCCATAGCTTTTTATCTTACCCACCCTTAGTCAAACTAGCTTCCATAAACATTATTTTAATTGATTATGTGAAGTAAAGAGTTTTTGTATCACTAATTCTAGTGTGTACATTTAAGTGGTATCATATCACTTTCCTTGGCTCGTCCTATGTAAAGTAAATCTCAGATGAAGAAATATCTCAAAACTATTTTCATGTTGCAGCTACAAAACTAGATATAGTCATGGAAGATGAAGGTTTTGAGTTATACGAGGAAGAAGAAATCATTTACATTGATGGAGACCTAACAAGAGATGATTATGGTTACATTTGTGACAATATGTACATAGACCAATGGGATGAAACACCGATGGCTAATCCTAAGAAGGAGTTAGCAAAGAGGATATCTATAGGTAAAAATTTTCCCTGCCACTACCAGGAGTATCTGGCTTTGAGAGAAGAGATTCGTAAATCCATTTCCTTCAAAGATTATTTTTATTGCAGATTTGGATTTTAGATCAAGGATGGATCTTGGATTTAATGGAGAGCATAAAACCACCCATAGAAGAAACAAGTTGTTCCACCTCTGTGAGCAAAGAAGAAGAAAGAGGAATCGAAAGTGAAGCCTCATTAGATGCCATTGTTTCTAGCATGAAGAGAATTTTCAGATTCTCTTCAATCAAAGTCTCCAATAATACTACTTCTAAGGCTACCAAGGAGAAAGATGCATCATCTAGCTTGAAGGAGCAACAATAGAGTAGCAATCAACCATCAAAGGAGAGGAGCAACAATCTTCCAAGGGAAGAGCCATGTGTTTCCTCTAACAAATGCATTGAGAAAGAACAAGAGGACTTCAAGCTAAGGAAGGAAGGTAAATATGATCTTGGTAGCATCAATTCTTTGTTTTTATCAATCTGAAGAATATCCCACTAATTTAATCACAAAAGAGAAAGGATCATCCCTTCAAGCATTCTTGGAACATCCTTATGGAGAAAAATACAACCACACTCTAGTTGAGAGTGAACCTGGAGATTTGGAGGGGGAGCATGCCATCACCACTCCACATCATGAATAGATAGAAGTGTCACAAAGATATTACAACCATTCTTATTTTTGCATTCACAAAATCCCTTTGTTCCATCTTGATATGGGAGCCATTTCCGGTGATAAGGTTGGCAGAAGATATCCTTCTAGTACTGAGATCCAAAATTTTGAGAAGGCTGAATTTTTAAAAGAGAGTTTGAATGATTCTCAAGATAGGCATGAACACACATGTGATCATATGCATGTGTCTAATAGTACACATGACATTATGGAGAAGCATCATTTCCAAGGTAAACATAAGGAGTCCTCATATTTACAAGTGCTTCAAGAAAGCATTGACTTGAAGGATGATTAACATGCACCTGTTTCACTCCAGAGAGATTATGAGACTCTTTCATGTAAGGAAGGCTTATTCTTGATGAATATGGATGATTACATTCCATTTGGATCAACAAGCAAAGAATCATATTCATCATTGAATTGGATGGATAGCTACATCACTGAGATGGAGACTCAAGATTGTGCAAGACTAGCTCACATGGGTAAGAGTTATTTTTGCATCAGTAATGGATCTATTGTTGCATTCAAATCTGTTATAATCAATGATCAACATGCAAGGCATATATGAATTCAATACGATGCTTACCATACATTTCCATTCATACCTAGGAGGAAAAATTACATAGCAGATGAAGATCTATCCCATGGCATGATATTCATAGTAAAGCATGGTGACATTGTGGGGGCTACTGAGGGCCTCACCACCATTCAAGGCACAAGTATGGACGACTTACATCAGATTGAGGTCATATTGAAGTCACTACAACAAAATGAGAATTTTCTTGAATACCACCCACCGCGTAGACCACCTGACAAGGTGAAGAAGCATAAGGTTGAATTGATGATGGATGTGCAATCCATCAACATCTTTCATTACAAGCAATTGAAAAAGTTCAAGGAATAAAATGAAAGGGACCTCAAGAGTTTCTTTGACTGGAGACACATAAAACCAAGTCCTCTTGAATTTCTTATGGGCCTAGTGAAGATGAATATCATAATAGAGTACATGTGCATAAGGAACAAATTCCTTAACATGGAGAAGATTTAGAAAGCAAAGACTACAAACCAAGGTAAATTTTCACATATGCTTTCTGACAGAGATTATTTGCATGATCTTCTTCATATGTTGCAGGAAGCATACTTGAAGGATGATGAAGATATTTTCAAGCTCAATGATGAGTTGATGGCCACCCAAGATTCTTTGAAAAGCACTCAAAGTGCCCTCTTGGAATCCAAGATGGAGATAGAACAATTTCACCAAGAATTGCAGAAATCACATACTCCCTCCTACATTCACATCAACCATCCTCTTTCAGTTGATGACATTAAGAGTTCTATGGAGGAACCTCATGATATGGTGGTTCATGAGATTCATGATGACATGCATATGCTTGAGGATTTTAGAGATGCATATGATGAGTTCCAAGCACATACTGCCTTCCAGAGCCAAACTGAGCTTCTTCCTGGAGTGAGTCATTCCTCCAATGGGGAGTCAAAAGAGCTCATGCTTGATGGACCAGCCTTTGATGGATTTGATGCATCCACATATTTGGTGGATACTTGTTGCAGAAATTTGGTTCATCTTTGGACCAATGGCAGAGAGTTGAGCCATTGGGAGCACTCACATAAGGAAGCATCTTGCTTCCTAGTCGGAGCATTGGGTTGGAGTGTCTCTTCTTTCCCTATTTGGGAGAAAAGACACATGAGTGATATTACTGATTGCATCTATGGAGACTTATTGGATACATTTTACACTTTTTGTGAGCAGAAAGGACCTCCATGGACTTGTGATGATGCCTATCCTCTTTGTGCTTGGACATGGGACTTTCACCCTTGTCATTGGAACACCAATGTCTTAATTTTTGGTACTTGTGTGCATTGGGAATATGAAGTACAATATTATTTGCATGTGCTTGGGGAGTTTGAGGTCAAGGAGGCACATGATATCCCTTCAGTTGAAACTACCATGATGGATGACTATCATAGAGATTTGATTCACCATTCTCCATACAGATCACTAAGTTGGAGTATGCATTCATCCACTGATTGGGTGGATAGTTACATAAGGGAGTTGAGTACCCCAAGAGGTAAGTTTGTTGCTTGCATTAGTGGAAAGCTTATGGACACATCATCCATCTTTTGTGATCAGTTGTATAGGCATTTATGGTTGCTATGTGATGTCTTCAGTATACTTGAATGGACATGGGATTGTCATCTATGTTTTAAGAATGGGAATTGCAGTGCTAGTTTGCACATGGCTTATGAGGAGATTCAATATTCCTTTAGGAGTGATGAACTTCCAGTTTGGTGGAGTATTCTAGACATCCCCCATAATTATATATTATTTTTGTTGGTGGATTTTGAATTCCAGGCATTTAATTAATTATGAGTGTGGATTATTTTTTATCCAAAGTTTATTATGCACTTGGAATATTTAATCTTCATGCATTTAATAATTTATCTTAAATAAATGAGGATAATTCTCCACTAGAGTGCATTAGTGGATGAGGTTGACTTGGAGATGGCTTGAAGAATAAATTAACGAGAAAGCACCTAAATCTAGAAAATCAAGAAAAATGAAAGAAAGATGGAGCAAATCAGAAAAGCAGCATAAAGCAGAAAGAAACATAAAAGTACAAAGTAGGATAAATCAGAAAAGAAGGAAAGTTCATAAAATCATGATAAATCATAAAATCCCAAAAAAACTAAAGCAGAAATTGGAAAAGAAAACATAAAAAGAAAAAGAAGGAAAGCAAAGCAAAAAGGGAAAAGGAAGGAAAGCTAGCTTTCCTTATCCACTCATGGAGGGATCATTAGCTAAGGATACTTGATCCACAAGTCATCCTCTCTCTATAAATGAACCAGTGCACACCACATTCACATCTTTTGTCAGTTTGATGTTTTGCTTGAGAGCAATTGTGCCTCAGAGACTTGGGAGATGTGCCCCTAGTCTAAGCTGGGAGATGTGCCCCTGCTTCATGTGAGAGGATGATGGTATTCATCCATTATCACTGATTTTATTTGCAAGTTCTGTATTTGATCAAGTTGAATTTGAATTTCAGAAGAAGCATCATCTAGTTCATGGTTCGAATCTCCAAGCTTCCTATGGATTTCTAGAGCTAGATTCTTGTGTAGAAGAAGAGACGTGTTTGTATAGTTTTTTTAGAGGACTATTGGCCCATATATGATGTAATGAAAGTAAATTTAAACCTATGATATCATTCATGTCAATTAAAATTACATAAGTCTGAATTATTCTCATATTTCTCCACCCTCTCTAGATTTGCATAGAAATCGACTAGTTTTCAAACTATGTTGAATAAATTAATGAGTAGAGGTACAAATGAGTTTATTTATGTTCTTGATGTTAATTAACATGTTATTTTACCCAATCCATGTCTAATTTGAATATTTCGTGAGCCTTCTCGACATGTTTGGGAGCTCCTGAATTTTACTAGTTGTGCAATCCTGAAATGCAATTTTGCTTTTATCTTTGTCAAACTTTCTTAGAAATTCCTCAAACTTGCTGGATAAACCTATGAATATGTATTGAATTATAATTAATTTTATTTAACCTATCTGATTCAGAAACACCCATCCATAGCTTCCAGTCAAATTTTAGATCCATACTAGTCTGCATATGTTGAGGGGCCCAAGAGCATTGGACTATATTTAAGCCTTGATGATATTGAAACATCAATGGTATCAGTAATTTTTTCATAGGTATCAACATATATTAGATCCTACATTCCATCCATATATTTTGATCTTACCCACCCCCAGTCAAACTATATTCCATAAACATTGTTTTAATTGATTCTGTGAAGTAGAGAGTTTTTGTATCACTAATCCTAGTTGGTACATTACATGTTTATAAACCAACATCTCCCAAATGCCCTATTTATATCATATTTCTTTTCATAGCAGGAATACGCCTTACATCTTTCAGCAGCCATTCACCATTCTTTAACTTTATCCGTACCTTACCCATTCCAACAATTTTACATGGTTCATCATCACCCAATAAAACATGTCCAAAATCACCTGAAACATAATCATGAAATAATTTCCTATGAGGTCTAGCATGACATGAAGCCCCTAAATATACTACCCAGTAATCACTCTTATTATCTAATGCAAGAATCAAAGCATCTTGTAACACATCAACTGTTACATTTGCTTCCTGAGTAGTCTCTTGTTGTCCATCTCCTTTATTCTTTAGAGATCTGCAGTCTTTCTTCAAATGTCATTTCTTTCCATAGTTCCAACACTCTATATTTTCCAATATGGACTTGGATCTTCCCTTCCTGGACTTGCTACGATTAACTTGGCTCTTTCCTCTCTCCCTTTGTCTTCCCCTGCTCTCCATGGTCAATGCATTACCTAATGTCTCACCTATGCTCTTCCTTTGCATTTCCCTGCTAAGAATAACATTAACATCATCACCAAATTTCAAAGTGTTTGAAATAGAGACATAGACATGGTGCAACATCACTAAAGGATTAATGGTGATAGAAAAAGTAAACAGGATAGGTATGTTGTATTTATGTCCTCATAATATTGATTGTTCTATCTCTTTAGCTTCCACATGAACAGATACATCATTGTGGCATCATAGGCTTGGCCACATGAGTGAGAATGAGATGCAAATTCTCCACTCAAGGAAGTTGTTGCCGGATTTGAAGCAGGTAAGTTTGGAATTCTATGAGAACTGTGTTTATGGAAAACATAAGAGAATCATATTTCTTAGGGTTGGGAAATAAAATAAGAGTGAAAAGTTAGAGCTTGTGCATACAGATGTATGAAGACCGGCTCAGATACAACATCTTGGTGGCTCTCGTTACTATGTTACTTTTATTGATGATGCAACTAGAAATACTTGGGTTAATTGCATTAGACAGAAATCTGATGTGTTTGCTACTCTTAAGAAGTGGAAAGATTTGGTTGAGAATGAGCCATGAAAAAGGTTGAAGTGTCTCAGATATGATAATGGAGGAGAATACTGCGGCAAGGAGTTTGATAGTTATTTTTCATACCATGGGATTCGTAGAGAGAAGACAGTCCCAGGAACACCACAAGAAAATGGTGTGTCGGAAAGGATGAACAAAACAATTATGGAGCGTGCAAGGTGTATGAGATTGCATGCAGGGTTGCCCTTACAGTTTTTGGAAGATGTTGTAGATATTGATGTTTACTTAATAAAGAGAGGGCCTTCAAATGATTTGGATGGTGGTATTCCAAAGGAGGCATGGACAAGTAAAAAGGTAAATTTCTCTTTTCTAATAATTTTTTGTTGTGAAGCAATTTTCCATATTGATAAAGAAAATAAAACAAATATTGAGGCTAAATCCAAGAAGTGTACCTTAATTGGATATAGGGTTGATGATTTTGGTTATTGCTTATGGGATTATGAAAATAAAAAAATCATTAGGTGTAGAGATGTGGTATTCAATGAAAAGGTCATGTATAAAGATCATTTGCAGGGAAAGAAACATGAAAAGGAAAACACATAGTACATAGTGCTTGATGAAATCAAAGAAAATGAATTTCCAAAGGTGCTGGAAAATCAAGAACAGCAACAGGTACCTCAAACTCCTGCAAGTGTTAGAAGATCTACTAGGTTAAGTAGACCCCCTGAACGATTATCTCATTCACTGTATTATTTATTGATGATTGATTCTGGTGAACCAAAATGTTATGAAGAAGCGATGCAAGTGGAAACTAGAAAGAAGTGGGAACAATGCATGAATGAGGAGATGGACTCATTGGTAAGAAACCAGACTTGGGATTTGGTTATGTTTCCTGCAGGTAAAGAGCATTGCAGAATAAATGGGTTTACAGGTTGAAGGAAGAAGATGGAGGAAAGAAGCAGTACAAGGCCAGACTTGTTGTAAAGGGGTTTGCACAGAAGAAAGGTATTGATTTTGATGAAATATTTTCTCTTGGTTTTAAAATGACTTCAATTAGAACTATTTTAAGTCTAGTGGAGGTAGAATATTTGCATCTTCAACAGTTATATGTAAAAACAACCTTTCTCCATGGGGATCTGGAGGAAGATATTTATATGCAGTAGCCACAGGGGTATGAGGTAAAAGGGAAGGATAATTTAGTATGCAAGTTGAAGAAGAAATTGTATGGCCTGAACCAATCTCCAAAGCAGTGGTATTTCAAATTTAACAGGTTTATGAAAGAACAACGTTATAATATATGTCATTCTAACCACTATGTTTATTTCAAGAAGCTAGATAATGGAAGATATATTATCTTCTTATTGTATGTGGATGACATGCTTGTTGCAGGGTCTAACATGCAGGATATAAATATGCTCAAAAGAAAGTTAGCTAATTCATTTGCGATGAAGGATTTGGGTGCTGCAAAGCAAATACTTGGTATGAGAATAACAAGAGATAGGAAAAATCACAAATTGACATTGTCTCAAGGTGAGTACATACAAAAGGTATTTGAGAGGTTTAGAATTTAGAATGAAAAACCAATTAGTACACCTTTGGAAATCCATTTCAAACTAAGTAAGGAGATGTGTCTCAAGACACAGGAAGAGATAGATTACATGTCCAGGATTCCCTATTCATCAGCAGTTGGCAGCTTGATGTATGCCAAGGCTTGCACAAGACCATATATTGCACACGCAGTGGGATTTGTGAGCATGTATATGAACAATCCAGGTAAAGAACATTGTAAGGATGTACAATGGATTCTCAGGTATTTGAGAGGTACTACCACTCATGCATTATGTTTTGGAGGTTCAGACATTGTTCTATAGGGATATGTTGATGCAGATATGAAAGGTGATAAAGATAGTAGGAGGAGCACCACAGGGTATGTCTTTACTGTAGGTGGAGCAACAATAAGTTGTATTTCGAAACTACAAAAGGTTGTTGCACTTTCAACAACGAAAGTAGAGTATGTTGCTGCTACAGAGGCTAGTAAAGAGATGATTTGATTACAGAGGTTCATGGAGAAATTGTGTAAGAAGCAGGAGAATAGAATGTTGTACAGTGACAACCAGAGTGCCATTCATCTTGCAAAGAAATCAACCTTCCATTCTAAGACTAAACATATACATCTCAAGTACCATTTCATATATTCTATTCTGGAAGATGGACTATTGAAGCTGGAAAATATACACACTAGCCAGAATTCTATAGACATGTTAACAAAGGTAGTAACCAGAGAGAAACTAATTCTGGCTCGGTTTCAGTTGGCCTTCAAGCATGAAGGTGAAGATGAGAAATTTTCCAGGTCCAAGGTTTAGAGCATAGTCCAGCAAGTGCACCAGCAGTGGAGTTGTTGTGATTAGTCTCCAATTGGGAGATTTTTGGTTGTGGAGACTGATCTTCCTTATTCAGAGGTTGTGTTTCAGCCGTGTCTATATCCCATCCCATGAAGTGGGGGATAGGGGGGGATTTCCCCCCTGAAATAGTTACCATGGGGGGTTCAAGGGGGGGAAACGACTAGTTTGGGATGCCCCCCTGGAGGGGGTTTGGGGGAAGCACCCTCGTAGCAAAAATTTGAGAAAAAATGCCTTGTAAAGTGTTGTAATTTCATAGTCATGAATTGGCCAATAATGGGTGATTTATGGGCCCATGGTATTGGGTGTTCCATAGTATTTTCCCATGGTAATCACTCTTTAAAAGGAAGGCATTGTAATAGGATTGTGTATTGTAGCATTGTAAAGATCTCTGATTGTGTGAGAGAGATTGTGAGAGAGTGAAGATGAAGTTGGAGTGGATGTGCTTCAGGTTGTATCCCTTCATTTTGATGGATAGTATAATAATAAGGACTAGCAATTTCTGTATGGACGTATCCCATCTTGGGTGAACCACGTTATATTGGTGTCTCTCTTGTAATGTGTTTTATGCGATTTATATTTGCATCGTGTTTATTGTTATTGCTTTATGATCCTATTTTTCGAACATATATATATATATATAGTTGTGTAGAGAGGATCCTCAAATCATCTATTGATCCTATTCCAAAAAAAAATTGAGAATTAAAAGTCTCAAGCACCCTTTAAATTCAATAATATTTGGTTATATGAAGAAGTGTTTAGATCCCTAATTACTAGCAAATAGAGAAAATTTGATGAGTTTTCCATAACTCAAAAATTTGTTCAAAATTTAAAGTAGGTAAAAAGAGTGGTATTCAAAAGGTAAGGCAAATGAGGAAAAAAAAAGAGTTAAAGGAATTAGAGGAGGAATAGTGGGTATGGTTTTATCAAAATATAAATCATGTAAGGAGGAACTTAAGTCATTGAAATTATTGTAAGGGAGAAAACAAACTTTATTGGAAAAAGAGGAAAATGATTGGAGGTTAAAATGTGGAGCTATTTGGTTAGGAGACAACAAAACAAAAAATTTCAAGGATTACACAAATTTCAAGAAAAGTGTAATCATTGTTTGGGAAATTGAGCATCCAAAGGGTGGGAAGGAAAAGTTTTTTAAGGATATTGGAGAAGTTGGTAAGATACAGTTTCAATGTCTTTTCAAAGAATCAACAAATACAAACATGAAGACTTAATGAAAGGATCGAGCTCTTCCTCGAGGGTGATTGATGATAGTTTGAATGAGCACATGTCATCAAAAATCACAAAGGGGGAGTTGAAAATAGTGCTAAACTCTTTCAAAAAGGAAAAAATACTTGGTCCTAATGGGTGATATATCAAGTTTAATTTGGTTTCTTATGATTTGTTTGAAGAGGCACCTACAAGAGTTATAAAAAAATCCAAATTGTTCCAGAAAGTATTGTGGGGCCTGAACTCCACTTTCATTTCACTAATCCCAAAGAAGAATGATATTTTTTTTTGGAAAACTTCAACTTATTTTCCTTTCAATCTAATATACAAGATAATATTGAAGATAGTTGCAAACAAGGTAAAGTGTGATCCTATCAAAGGTTGTTTCAAAAGAGTAATTTGGGTTCCTCTATAATACGTAGATTCATGATGCAGTTGGAACTACTCAAGAAGGGATCCATTCCATAAAATATGTTAGATCCCTAATAGTTGTAATTAAAATAGACTTAACCAAATCCTATGATAAAGTGAATTGGTTTTATTGTAAACCTATTCTCTTCAAAATTGGGATGGATTTACAAACTCTAAATTGGATTATGGGATAATTCTCTTCTACATCCTTCTCTATAATGATTAATGAATCACCATCAAGATTCTTTCATGTATATTAGAATATTAGGAAAGGGTTCTCATCGTCTCCCTTCTTATTTATGTTTGTTGAAAAAGGCCACAATAGGTTAATTTGATGGACAAAATGGAAGGAAATTTTCGAGGCATCAAAATGTCCAAGTTGTTAGGAGTTACGCATTTGTTGTTTGTTGATGATATTTTTTATTTTATAATTGTTCCTTAAAAGAACTAACCAACTTCAAAAGATCCTTTAAATCTAATGTAATGCTATAGGGAAGGAAATAAATATGCATAAGTCCACTATGTTGTTTAGACTGGATAATGAGGTGGAAGAATAGATTGTCTAGGTATTCCCTATGTGTTATGGACTAAACAATGGAGTTAAGTATTTGGATTTCATGCTAAAACCCAATGATTATAACGTTGTTGATTCATTATGGCTATACAAAAGGATCGAAGCAAGGGTGTCAATTTGGTGTTATAGATGGTTGTCTTTGAGAGGTAGATTGGTGCTGGTGAAGTCAGTATTGGAGAATATCCCAATTTACTAAATGTCCATAGTCTACATTACAAAAGGAATTATAAATAAAATTAGGAAAAATGGTTTAGTTTCCTATGGATTGGAGGCAAAGAAACAAAGGAATTCCCTTGGTTAAATGGTCCAAGATTGCTAAACACAAAGAAGGTGGAGGGTGGGCGATAAAGAATATTTTTTCCTTTAGTCAATATTTGGTAGAAAAAAATATATAGAGACTCTTTTTAAACAAGATATGGGGGGAAGTGATGAAATTGAAATATTTGAGTGGAAGTTCAATTGAGGATTGGATAAGGTTTGAGAGAAAAGAGGTAAAAGGGACCTCAATTTTACAGACAATAGTACTCAAATCTTTTCCTTTAGTTAAGAAATGGACTACTTCCAACATATTGGTAATGGTAACAAACTCTCATGAGTGGGGGAGGAATCATGGATAGGATGTTGGAGAAGCAACAAATTATCAACTCCATTACTTTCTAAGCTACATAATGTGGGCATCTTTAAGTTCGAATATGTTGCTAGTTTTAGGATTTTGGATGTTTGGATTTATTATTAGAAATTTGGAAAGGTTTTAGGCCTAGAGTGTGGTATGGAAATAGAATGGTATCAATATGTTATGCTCTTAAACCATAGTTCCATTAGGATTTTATCTCATGATGATGAGCTCAAATGGTCAAAGAAAAATTATAGAGGGGCCCTGACTGCAAAAACCAAGTACATGGACAAAATGGAAGATGACTTGATAGTGGGGAAACTCCAGTGGTGAAAGGTTGTTTGGAAACTTGATAGCCCTTTACAAACTGAATCTTTCTTTTGTTAGATTTCACCACCAATATCCAATATTTTGACTTGGGATAATGGAAACAAAAAAAATGTTGGATTGGTCTTAGTTAACGTGTGTTTTATATGAAGAATAGTAAATTTGTTGAACTTCTTTATTCTCTATTATTTTTCAAAATTAGTCTGACGTGAAGTTTTGTAGATTTCAAATGGAAAGAGTAAGTTGGATGATTCCTTTCTAATAACATGTTTTGAGAAAGAAGTTTTTTTACATGCCAATGCTTAGTCACGGGGCTCTGTGTTGTTTTGTTATTTGAGAGTTATGGTTATCTAGAAACAAAATTATTTTTGAAGAAGAAACATTGGTTCCTAGTCAAGTGTCCCATTATATTTTAGTCACTTATGAAGGTAGTCGAAAACCTCAAACTTTAAAATCTCTAAGGATTCTAAAAAATAATGCCATAAACTATGATTTAGCTCGTATGTTTTTTTCTTTACAGAGCAAGTCAAGGAACTTTTGGTATTTATGGGGATAGGGGATCTTCTCTTTCTAAATAAGAAAGATTATCCTTTTTTAAATATATTGTTATTCAAGGATGAATAATAGAGATGAAATTTTCACTTTGTGGATTTTCTTAAAAGGTGTTGCATAGAAAGGTATAAAAAAGCTTCAAATTCATGGTGGACTCAAAGTTACTAATGGACTCACAATTGAGAAATGTAGGATTGTAAATCTCGTTTTAATCCCACTAGGGAGGTAAAAGGGAGGTTTGAAGGTGGTTTGAAACTTTATCTCTTTCATGCTTAGAGAATAAAATAGTCAAGAAAATCACTTATCTAAGGATGCTTTATCTTTGAAGGTGAGTCATTTTATAGAGCTATATTTTAATAATGAGGTTCAAATTTCAATGAGTACAAAGTTTCTTTTCTAATTAATACTAAAGAAGTTTTTTTTCTATTAGTTTGTATCAACTACTTCTTTCTTGTATATGGAAAAAATGCACAATCAAGTTAAGGATCACTTTCAACATGGTCAACCATTATCAACCATGGGTAACCATGATCACCATGATAAACCATATTCATCCACAATTAGAAAATGATCAACCATAATCAACCATGGTCGATTTAATAAGCTTCCATGGCCAACCAAAGTCAAGCAAACACATTGTGACATAACCCTTAATGGACATCGTAATGCAACATAACCATTCAGGACACATTCATGATTGTATCAATTTGACATAAGTAATCCAAGATGAATGTTCTAATGTGACATAACCATTGAGGAATGTCACAATACAAAATAACCCTCGATGCACAATCAATTTAAGGATCATTGTCAAACATGGTCAACCATAGTCAATCATCGTCATCATGGGAAACCACAACTATTCATAATAAAAAAAATGTCCAACCATAGTCAAACTACCATGGGCAACCAAATTCAACCAAACTCAATGTAACATAACCCTTAACTAATGTTGCAATGTAGCATAACTATTTAGGAATGTATCGATTTGACATAAGTAATCCAAAATGAATGTCTCAATGTGACATAACACTTGAGGAACATCAAAGTGCAACATAACCCTTGATGAATATCGCAATGCAACTTAATCGTTGTTGAACATTGCAATGCAACACAAGGGCCTTAATGAATGACATAATGTGAAAAAAACATTAATCCATATTCAACCATGCCAAATATACTTAATAAAATCCAACAATGTCCAACCATAATTAATTGGTCATCCATAGTCAACTATGGTCAATCTTGGTCATCATGACTGACCACATTCAAACATGATGAATGATATAGTCAACCATATTCAAACATGGCCAACCATTATTGTGAGTTTAAAAATAACTCAACATTATCAAGTGTCATAATGCACAATTAATGCATACTTTTACTATGTATCAATTGTAGGAATTGTATTTAACCTTTGAGGAATAACATAATCCAACATAACACTTGACAAATGTCATAATGCAATATAGCCATTAATGAATGCCATAATGAAACATGACCCTTGAGGAACATAGCACTTAGACATAAATCAACCAAGATGAATGTCACAATGAGACATAACCATGGAGGAATGTTGCAATCCAACATAACCCTTCAGTATCATGGCCAACTAAAGTCAATCTTGGTCAACCACATTCAACCATGGTTCACTATCTTCATCCATGGTCAACCATACAAACCAAAGTCAACCAAAATCAATGGAACATAACCTCGATTGAACATCATAATGCAACATAACCATTAAGGAATGTAGCAATTAAGTACTAGTAAGCCAAGATTAATGTCACAATGTGACATAACCATTCAAAAATATTACAATGCAACATAACTCTTTATGAACATTGCAATGTGACATAATTTCCTTAAATATTATTTAGCAATTTCATTAATATATCATGACAAATATTCCATACATCACTTGATTAATTAATTCATAATTCATCTATACATAACATTAATAAAATTTATTTATAAAAAAATTAATATGCCTTTATCAAAATCTCATTACATATTTTAATTTAATAAAGTTATACAACGCTTAATCTTATTAACTGAAAGTTAAAATTTCACATTAATTTTTTAATTTTCTAAATATTATTTATCCAACCTATCTGTGTTTTTTATTGTATATATTAGAATATTGTTAATATTTTATATATTAATATATTGTTTTGATCCTATGTTATAATTAACAATGTGGTGTTGATAAATGGAACCCCAACCAGTTTCTTCAGCTGCTCAAGAGGGATTTGGCAGGGTTGTTCTTTATCACCTTTATTGTTTTTGTTGGTGATCAAAGGGTTAAGCAGATTAATCAAACAAGCCATATTGGATGGGGAAATTAAAGGTTTGAAAATTACCAAAGATCTATGCCTTTCCATATCTTATTTGTAGATGACGTTCTACTTGCATGCATTGATTTGATTGCTGAATGGAAGCATTTTCAAGAACTTATCTCACTCTTTTGTAAGGCCTCAAGTATGTTAGTTAGCATAAGAAAATCCTTCTTCTATGAAAGTCATGTTGATAAGGACAGGATGGATACTATCCTCTCTATGTTACCATACAATTGTTGTCCATTAATTGAAGGGTTTACTTATCTTGGTTTTTTTCTCAAACCAAGCAGATATCTTGTTAAAGACTGGAAATGGTTGGTGAAGAAGATTGAAGCTAGAATAACACAAAGGACATTCTGTTTGTTGTCTATTGGAGGAAAACTTACTTTGGTCAAGGCGGTTCTGACTGGTATCCCGGTCTATTGGTTTTCATTGTTTCCAGTTACCGTTATTAACTCTTTAAGAAAATTATTTTATTATTTTCTCTGAACAAGTAGCCTTGGAAATTCTTTCTTAGTAATGGTGGGATGGGAAAAATTATCACTCCCGATCTGTTTTGGAGGTTGGGGAATCAAAGATTTATATGCCTTCAGTGAGGCTTTACGCCTAAAAAGTTTCTAGTGAGCACTATTTGGTACTATCATGTGGTCGAAGGTTATTCAATTGAAATATATGAAAATGAAGGTCTGTATGAATGGTACAATTGCAGATGAATGGGATACATATATTATGTCCTTAAATTTGGCAGGATGTAGACTTACCACAGAAGATGATACTATTATTTGGGCTGCAATTGCTAGTCATGGGATTGTTACTGTCAATACTGCCTACAGATCAATTATAAAGAAGAAATGTATTTTTCCTGGACACTGGTGGTACAATGAAATCTGGCATTGGAAAATACCTTTAAAATATAAATGTTTTATGTGGTTCACCTTGATGGACAGGTTGAAGACGTGGGACAACCTCTTATTGAAAGGATGAAGCGGCCCAAATCAATGTGTGCTTTGCAAAAACTGTGCAGAATCTTCTCAGCATCTATTTTTGGATTGTGGTTTTACTAAACAGGTTTGGGATAAATTTTATTTGGCTTATAATTTGGAGATAAGTTGGGGTGCTGAAAACTTTGAATCTAGTTTATCCCTATGGATCAGATCACACAAATCCTTTTATCTACTACCGGTTTTTATGTCTTGGTCAATCTGGCGGTTAAGGAATCATATTCCTTTTTAGAATATTCAGCCATGTATTGAGACTACATATAACTTTGCTTTGAACCTTTTTTTGACCTATCAAGATACTGTTAAGAATACTAAAATAAAGAAAGTTAGCATGTTTAACTTGATCATTGATGATCCAATTTTATTCTTCGATGGGGCTGCTACAAATGGACACTGTTCGGCTGGAGGTGTTGTTATTCTAAACCTGGATCATTATTATACTTTGAGGCTTAAATGTGGCAGGGGTTCAAACATGAAGGCTGAGTTACTAGCTTTGTGGTGTGTCACTTGAGTTGCCAATCTATTTTGGTTATCAAAGGTTAAAATATTTGGAGATTCAAGAGTCACAATAAAATGGGCAAGAGGGGAATATAACCTAAATGTGACCTTATTATCACACTGGTGCGGCAAGATAAGATCGGAGTTGAACCTATTCAATAGTTGTTCTTTGGAGCATATATATCGGGAAAATAACTTATTGGAAGAAAAGATGTCAAAGCTAGCAATGGAAGGAGAAGAAGGATTCCTGATATGGGAAGAATATCATGCTAACAGGACTCTGGATCGTGGCTCTTTTTATTTTCTGGATTAGATGCTCGAAACAAATTTCATTTTTTTTTATGAAAGATGTAATTATGTTGATGATGGTTTATGACCCTTATTGGAGTAGAAAACTTAGTTATTTTGAGCCGTGTTGGCTATGAACTCTGAAACATTGACAGTTTGCTTGTTTTGAACTATTTCTATCATTGTACCGTTTGATTCAAAATTTTGAATAGCAATGGTATGCTTTTTTCCACTGAAAAAAAGCAATAATCATGTTAATGATATTAATAATATACATCAAACATTAATATTATTAATATAGTTGTTGTTAACCACAAACATCTACACAAAGGAAAGAAAGAAGCAACTTTACTTGAATGGCTCTAGGCATTTTAAGGGGATAACATTTTAACAAATTCTTCCGGAATAATTTAGGCAACATTGTTTCCTCCGATCATCTGGCTACCCATTTCTCATTTTTCCTTCACATGGTCGTTGAAATATTATACATACATTCGTAAGGCGTTGTGCCCCAACACTATTCATGCAAAAATATTATAATATAATTAATACACTTATGATTTCCTACATCATTAAACTAATGGAAATTGTCTACGCTATTCATTATGATATTAAATTCTACTTTGCAATAACATTCCAATATTCAGTGTTTGTGTTATTAAATGATGGAAGGAAATGCAAATCAATTAAAATCCAATTTTAAGATACCTTGAGATGTTACCCACGGTAAAGGCAGGACTCAACTTTCCTGTAGTCCATTCGTTTTCAATTGTTGCAAGTTCCATGCATGAAAACATTAAAAGAATGCAAAACCTATTGAAATTCACTTTAAAACTTCATACTCAAACCCATAGAAGCGATGTGCAATACAACCTTGCGTTGGAATAGTCTTATGTTTTTTTTTTAACTCCTAAGCAGAGAAAACCATTGGAATCCTAGCTTACCCAACAAGTACTTCTTTAAAGACAATGATAAAAGAGGTTTTTTGGAATTTATGGAAAACCTATTCAATGTTTATCACTACGGCGTCTGTCATGTTCTTTAGCAATTCCTCCTCACTCAAGTTGTAGTCATGAAAGGAATTAAATATCCATAGAGATGTTGTGTTGAGGAGTTTAGCAATCACCTTCACGACTTGCACACATCTTTGGAGGTCAGAGGTCCAGAAACTGAGAATAGTAGTTGTATTTAACAGACAAATTGTCTTGAGGATCTTTATTGCCTAACTGAAGCTCTCCCTTTAACAATGGAAATGCCAAATTCTCAACAATGACTTCATTATAAATGTTCTTCTTGTTGGGGCCATATGGGGATGTGCTTCCATTTACAAAGATGCACATACTCAATGTAATTTTAATAGTCTTTAAGAATACCTACTACATATACAGTGTAGAATTGGTGAGATGGCCAATTTATGGATACATGGGGTTGTCTTGAATCCTTTGGCCTAGGAAGGGCAAATGTAGTAGTATAGGAATATTGAATTCCTTGATATGTTTATATGGGTCGATTCCTCTCAAGAGGGGCAACTGGGGGCTTTCCTAGGGCTCTTGTAGTAAGGATTACCTCGCTGGAACTTGATGATCCATTCAGAAAAGCTTGATAAGACTGACAATGGATGTCCATGAATTCAACACCATTTTCTATTGGCTTCCGAGAGGATCCATCCTTTGTTTCTGCATGATCCAACTCATACATATCTAAGTATAAATCTATTGGCCCATTCTTGATTATAAATGATTTGAAAAATACACAAACAATATTAGGAAGGAATGTTGTGAAATGACCATCATGTGTAGGAAAAATATTAAATGTAGAAGGGAATCAACAAAAAGACGGAAACTATGATTGGAAAGGAATCAACAAAAAGGCAGAAGGAAATCAACAAAAAAATAGAAATTGTGTCCAACTTTCCTCCTTATCTTTTAGGAAGTTTCCATGCATGGGTGTTAGGAATATATTTTTTATTTTTTTGTCAATTTATTTAATCTTTATTTCAATGGTATGGGACCAATCACGATTGGAAAAAATTCCTCTAGAAATTAAAATAAATAATTGTCAATTTATTTAATCTTCATTTCAATGGTATGGGACCAATCACGTTTGGAAAAACATCCTCTAGAAATTAAAATAAATAAATAAACTAAAACTAAAACTTTAGTTACCACTTTAGACATTTTGAAATATTAAATGTAATTACTTCAAACTAATGAAAAGAAGTGAAAACAATAGTCTCTACCTACGGTAAGGGCTAATAACCTTCACTTAAAATTTGAAGTAACTTCAGATTTAAGTACATGTATTTCAACAAATATAGTATTAATTGTTTTGAACACCAATTGGTCTCTAAATTAATCTTGGAATGGGCAAGTGGAACCAAAATCTTTGTAGGAAAGGCTAGAAACACACAAAATGCACATCGCTGAGAAATTAAAAAATGAAAGGCAAATTCAATATGTATTTGGATTTTGTTAAGGTTCTATTTTTTTAAGGAGTGGGTTAAGTGTTTTACGTTTTGGACTTCTTGTTCATTTTCCCAAATCCGACAATGAAATCTTTGATGAAATCACATTTTATTTATTTTTCAAATTGCATAAATGGATTCAATGCTCTCGAATACCCTTGGGTACCCAAATTATGCAGTTCCAACAACATATATCTACAATTCCAAAACGTAAAACGTTTAGCCTACACCATTTTTTAATAATGAATTAGGGAAGTGCATTCATCATTTAGTTGACATTTAATAAAAGAATGGCATGTGCTCATATGCATCAACATCAAATAGATTGAAGACATAATTACCTTGAAAACAAATTATCAAAATAACAAAACAACAAAATGCTCCATTTCAATCAATATAAAATGGTTTACTAGCAAAATTGACTTCATATTTGTATCTATGAGCTTCCATAATTAATAAACAATAGAATGCTCCATTTCAAAAAAAATATTACCAGGATATTTTTATTCGTGAGCTTCCCTCCTCCGCCATCGGCATCATTTATTAGATCCAAGAGTACACTCATAAAATATTTCTTCCCTCCATTTTGTTTGCATGCCTTGCAAGTCCATCCAAGTCAAAGATGGCACATGATTTCTGATATTTATGTTGACCTATCGGTGTTATTTTCTCCACTTTTAACCCAGGATGGAGGTTTATTTCCACAAATCCTAGATTCATGAAGATTGTTCATTGTCATTTTTACTGCAAGTTTCTACATTTTAGTGTAGTTTTATTGCCTTTTTTTACGGGTTTTACTGCCCATTTTTTGCAAAATGGTCTAAACTCGCATGGAAACTGGTGACAGTGTTTTTGTGAATCGTTGAGTGAATGTTGGCATTTGAACAAAGAGTCAGGTGGAGATTGGACAAGTGGACCATTGAGCGGAGAGGGATGGGGAAGTGGGGGGAATTAAGGAGAGGAAGGAGATGGGAAATTTTTAATGGTAAGCAGCAAAGATTAAAAAAACAAGGCATATTTTGTCAATATGAGGTTTCCAGAATTTGTTGGAAAGTCCTAGCAAGCTACCATTCTCCATGCACATATTTGGCAATTCAAATGGAGAGTAATGAAGTAAAAGGAATAAATCTTGTCTTATGACATATTTTACAATGTTCATGTAAGCCCAATGCCCAGTTCCTAACATCATGTCATCAATTGGGACTAATCAAATATCAAATAAAAATTAATTAATAAAAAATTACCATAAATCTTGAATTTAGTAATGGTGTTTATGCACCTCTTTTATGGACAAAGTATTGCCACTACGTAATCACTATATATATATCCTATAGTGACATAAAAAATTACAATAGTAGGACACATGTTATCTGATTATTGGTGGATTTTGATCATGTTTCTTCTATAATTGTTAAAAAGAACTCTTACATTATACTCAATTGCAAACATTAAGAGATGATGTAGACAATTCTTAATATTACATGAGATTTAGAAACATTCAATTTTAGTTTAAAAAACGTTATGTAACAAGCGTCCATCCCGACATCCATATCAACGTTAACCTAGGCGTTCTGATGAAGGAATCACAACCTTCTAAGTTTGTCAAAAAGCTATACGATATCCCATAGGTGGATATCCCACACTCCTCCTCAAGATCAATGATAGTTGTGCTCACAAACATAGATCTAATCAAACAATTTACCAGTTATTGGTTGTCATCGAGGAACATGGAAAATGGATTCAAAAAATAGGTTGTTATGATCCAAGGGAAGTTATCACACTTCTTCTGTGGAATAGGATTTTACGCCTTCTTATTCAAGTTGTAATAGGATAAAGATTTAATTTTTAGAAATGGACCAAATTTCTATGAAAATCATGGAATGTATCTTAATAGATGGACACCATATTTCGATCTAGAACCTAATGTGCCCTCATATGTTCTGGTATGGGTTAGGATTCCACACTTTCCTCTTCATTGGTAGGGAGATGAAACTTTGAGACAAATTGGGAACAAGTTTAGTATGTACATTGAAAAATACAATCCTAAAGAAGGAACGTTCTCATGTACCAGGATCTGTGTAAAAGTAGATCTGAAAAGGGGTTATCAGAAGCAGTCCTTCTATCATTGCACAACTAAAAGCATCTTCAAAATTTGAACTACGAACAACTTCTCTTCAAATGCAAAACTTGTCACGAATATGGACATTTAGAAAAAATTGCAAACAAAATCAAAATCCTCTCGTTGCAAAAACCAATAAAGAATAACCCTAGAAAAGAGTGAAGAAAAACATAATTTCAAGAAACAAGCAATGGCCCCTGGGCTCCCTTCATCTGACTTAGGATACTCCCTAATCCTCCTTGAACCCTATTTAGATCCCCTCCCAATATTCTCTACGTCCCTCCAACTATGCAACAACAATGCAAGGTCCCCCCCCATAGTATCACTCTATTTAGTCCAAATAAATTTGCATCACTTTATTAAGAAGATACCCCCATAGAAAAAATCATGAACTATGAAAAGGGTCTCCCCCATTCCCCTCACATTTCATATATATCTCATCCCTTCAACTATTTCCTCCAAGATGATAAGAAGGATCTAGAAAATCTTCCAAATATCCCCATTCAAACCATAAGAATTCTCACAAGGTCGCAAGTCTGTCAAAATATTGAAGTAGAAGAAAGTGAAGAATTTCCTGAAGAAGAACAAGCGCATAGGAAACTATGAAAAAGGACATCCAAGGAAAAAAGAGAAGAAGAGGTAAATAATAAAGAATCTATGGGGACCCAATCCACAATAGATAAATGTTCTGAAAGCAACTTAGTTTGGATTCAAGGAAACAAGATCCCCCAACATGGGCCTGTTATAGCTTGACCTGCCATATTTCCAACCCCATGGATCTGACCTCAATTCTATTCTCTGAGGGATATTTATGCCAAGTGTCGCAACGTGACATGTTTATGGGATAAAACAGGAGAGCGAACTTGTACGAAGTGTCACGTGTCATTGGTTTGACTTCAGCCTCTGAAAAGTGGACCTGTGAAAGTGTAGTCCGTTCCCTACCTATTGCTTTTTATGAAATTTCATTTGGAGCTTCCTAGCCCAAGTTGTGACATTTTTTCCTAGGTCACCTGTTTATGACTGCGATTTGGAAGAGGCTGAAACCCTAGATTGTACAGATCATAAATCACAAAGTACAATGAATCAAATGTTTTTCTTTGGACACAAGGTACATGGGGATGTTATCTATGACCTATAGAAGTTTCAAACCCTAAAACTTCTCCAAAATGGATTTATAGCGAAAGTTCCATGATGACTGGTTTTTTCTATATCAAGCCCTAGCTTCCAATTTGTCGCAAGTGCAACAAGTCTCATAAATGCCATACCATGCCTTCCTTCATGCTAGCTCTGATACCATGTTATATTTTCATCATTTAATTCAATAGATATAGGATCTTAACTGAAAGAACAACATGTACAGCATATCAAGCATAAGAGACAAGAGACACAAAACATTTCACCATGGAAAACCAAGAAGGTGAAAAACCCCGCAACTTCCTCAGAGATAGAATAAGCATCAATACAAGGATCACAATGATAAAACCCAAGAGATAGATATCTTCAGCAGCATGCTCCTCCTCCACTTGTGCGTACTCCTCCTCTTCTCTCACTAATGTGAAGTGAGTGAATAATAGAATGTGTCAAATGAGAGAGTCACACTCTGTATTTATACTCTTTCTTTCACTTGACCTTTACTCAACTAGGTCGGCCCCAACTTAACCACTTAACATAATACTAACTGGGTTGACCCCACTAGGGTGGTCTAATAACCATTTAACCCACATGACTCATACAAGGCCGAGCCCATCAAGGTGGTCTAATAACCCATCAAGTATAAGTTACGACACTTACAATATAACTTGCGACACTTGCAAGTACAACTGACGACACTTCCAATCAGAGGAATAATGCATCTCCGTTGGGGATACAATAAAGTACAAACATAATACATACAATACACAAGTGAATATCTTCCGAAGTTACAAATACATCAACACATGCAATAAGAGATAAAGAAATAACAGATAAAGCATAGAGATCAAGAGAATTTGAAATTGCCCATGCAGATACTTCAGCTAATTAAAGAGAACTCGAATTGTTAAAGTTTCAGTTATAAATATTCTGTTAAGTATCAATGTATGCCTCAATCAATGCTTCAGTTAAAGCATCAGTTAACGATATGCCTCAGTTAACTAAAGAACTCATAGTGGTCACTTCAATTAAATCAATTGGCATGATTTCAGTTAACTAAGTGTTAAATAAGAGGGACTAGTTAACTAAAGTGTTTTCACTTTTGTTAAACTAAAAGACGACACTTCGGTAAATCAAGGAGAATCAGTTAAAGAGATTTAACTAAGTGACAACAAAGAAGATCTAGTTAACTAAGTGGCAATACTTAAGTTAGCCACCTAACTAAGTGGGCAAGCTTTCAATTAAGAGGCGAGTTCATCCTAAGTGACAACTCAATGAGATAAAGCACTACATGAGAAGTGGGGTGCACTTCTGCATCCAAGATTGATACATCCAATTTGAGGTTGAGTTCATCATGAAGTTAGAAGATAAAAATAGAAGAGAATAATCTATAAATATGTGATACAGGATTGATGAATTCAATGTGAAGTGAATTCTCTTCTCCATTGAAGGCAAGGTGCTTCCCTTTGTGCAAGTTATTGTTCTTGCTTGTTATTGATGTGTTGTGCACATTGGAAAACACATCTAATTTCTCTCTCTTCTCCATTGCTTTTGTATCTTCACCAAGTGTGTTTTGGTGATCTCTTGTATTCGAAAAACAATCTACTATGTTGTAAAAGAAAGCATTCTCTATTATCCATTATATTATACTGAGAAGAATTGTTGGGGTTTTTGTTCTCACAGTTTTGAGGATTTTCCCCAAGGTATATCTTGTGTTATGGTTGTATGAATTTCATGTGATTGAATTGTCTCAGTGCTTCAAGTTTCGACATCTAAAAAAATTAAAGATCAAAGCTCAACCAAATATTAACAAGATTCAACCGTAGGTTTCCAGGCATGCTACTCAAACCCTATTCGCAAGATTAATTTGCAAGTATTGTGGGCTTGCATTAGGTCTTCTAGATCCCACTGGGTTTCAATATTTAGGGTTCGTGGTTCCAATTTAAGGTCAGACTATTAAGCAAGTGATAATAGGCCAATTATTTTGAATATTTCTCAAGTATGCAAGAGGATTATTAGGTATGTAATTGTGTTCAAACTCTTTTGTGGAGATTGCAAGCTTAGCCATGTTCTTCACAAAGCGTCTCGGTCTGTTGTAATGAGCATTGGAGTTCTTCACCTCTCTAACACCCAGTTCCTCTCCAATGTTGGGAAGTTCAAGGAAAGAGACAATGAAGAATTAAAAATAGCATGTCAGGATGCCAAACAAGTGGTAATATGCCAATTGTATTGATGATTTCTCAGTGTAGGAGGACTCTCAAGTTTGCAATTGTGTTCAAATTATTTTTTGGAGTAGGCACACTCAACTACATTTTTCATGTCTCAGTCTGCTATAATTCACATTGGGCCTCTTGGCCTCTCTAATGTCCAGGTCCTCTACGGTGTTGGGAGGTGCAAAGTCAAGCATAAGAAAGATTTGAAAAGGGTTTTGGAAAGCAACAATCGGGCCTAGAAATTGGAATGCCCAAACTGCATCAAGAATATACATGAGAATGTGGATTTGAAGAAGACTCTCAAACACCATGAAAACGAATTAAAAATCAATATCTTAATCATTCAATCACTCTCATCATAAATTCAAATTTTGGGAATGCAAAGTGCCTCAAATGCTGAAGTTTTGGATTCTCATCATCAACATCTAATAGTTTTGGAAGAAGAAGTGGATACTCTTCATAACACTATCAACAATGGGAGTCACAACTCCACAACTCCTATCTTGGATCAGTGAATCACAATGGAAGGAGCTCACAACCTACCTAGGGAGGAGGAAACAATGCAACAATCTCAAGAAAATGTGGAAATAATCAAAATCTCTTAATCTTCTAGAGCTAGCCAACACTCAAATTAACAAGTAAATTTTCAAGTTTTATAAATGCATTTTGATTTTAGGACTTTTTTATTATTCATACATCATTATAATTTGTTGTTTCTACACAACTATAAAAAACTGTAATAACTTTTATGGATCCCTTTTAATTTTATGCCTAAAATAACATACTATTGATATGCAAAAACTTCTATACTCTACCATACAACATATTTGTTAATACAAAACTATCTATTTGTAAAAAAAAAAACATTCAATTTTAATAAAATATGTTGAAGTATCTATATATACATTTAGTAAATTTTAATTATATATAAATAAATATGTTGAAGTATCTATATATACATTTAATAAATTTTAATTATATATAAATAAATAAAATTAAAAGGTTAGCTAGGAATTTTAGGTAGGAAGTTTAAAAATTAATCTGTATATCCATATTAACTTTAAAATTAATAAGTTCTGAATTAAAAAATATATTTTACAATTCATAATAATTAATATGGTTAAACATAATTGCTTTATACTCTTATTTTTTAATACTTCATATAATTTAGTTTTTATAAAGTTATTTTGATGTAAATAAAAAATTGTGAATGAATGTAATTTACTCTATGTTTGTCTATCTATATTATGTAAATGAAGGATTTTGAATAATGAAAATATCATTTATAAATAATCATAATAATAATAATAATAATAATATATTTTTAAAGTCACGGCCAAGTTAGACATTGATTTGGTGTATGAGACTCCCTTGTTTGTGGAACAAACGACCCCTCTGCACAATGTTATAATTGTTAAATTCTACAAAAGTGTACATACCCTATTCTCCTTTGGATTTGAACCCATAACCTCTTAAAAAAAACACATATTCGTAATCATTAAATCCACTCAAACAATAAATAAAACATCATTTCAAAGCACCTAATACCATAAACAATAATTAAAAATAATTTAATTTATCTTATATATATATAATAAACGTCATTTGTCCCAAAATATCAATTATTATTCATCTATTTCAAAATGATATATCTCCCTATACATATAACAGTTATAATAGTTGTTGTATACATGCAAAAATAATAAAATATATTTATATTGTAAATATAAAATTATTTGTCAGTGAAAAAGTAATAACCAAACCATAAGGACCATAAAGCCGAGAGGGTGAGATTATGTATAATATTTTAATTCATAAAGATTTCATAGTGAAATGGAAAAAGAAAATTACAATCATTTTTGGTGGAACTGAGTTGAAGTGGAAGCACGGATGGATTTTAATGGATAAATTGTTCATTACGAGGTAATTTGTCTTTAAATAAAGTCAAAAATTTTGAATGCATGTTATCAATCTTTACCAAAATAGTCAAAATGGGTTTATATAATTGTCAAAACCCTTAAATTTGATGGGTTGTTCCATTTTCAAATTCTTACCCTAGATGAGAGCATGCGATCAAATTTTGTATGGCTCATATAGTGAAACAATGGGTGGATAAGAAAGCTACTTTTTGCACTACAATGCAAGCTTGTTTTACAGGATTCTTGGAATTTTAACTCTCTTGAAAAATATGGCACATTTTTCAAATTTAGTGTAATGTCCCCAGCTTGACCCTATTGCATTAATATTGTAAATGATGTAAATATTGTTATTTAGTCATGGTGAGGAGCTCAAGGCCAAGGCCCCGCCACTGATTTGTCGTTTTATGTATCGACAATTAAAATAGATGCATATGGTTATTGTGCTAGCGGAGCACAATGTAAAATCGGACATCCTGTAAACAGACAATTTTAATGAAAAACCCACAACCGGCTACGCAATGCAACAAAGAGATGGGGGCATGATCTTTACAAGGAATAGGGGGGGGGGGGGGATTATTCAAACCCTTGAGCCAATGGTGTTAATCCATGTGTCAATGGGGAAACCCATAAACCACCAACTACCCATTTTGTCTCATGCACCCAATCATTTAATTCTTCCAAAGATTGGTTGGGGCAGTTATTGCCTTTGAAATGAAGAAGTATGGCAGCCAATTTCGTGCAGGGGCAAGCCATCAACCTGGAAATTCGTGTTTTTGCTTGTGGGGCAAGAAAACACCCACGAAATGGTGCCCAAAGCATTCTGAACAGTCAGTCTTCTCTCACTCACGCAGTTGGAGTTAGTTGGGCCTTTCCCTGCACGTTTTTCATCCAACTCCTGCATTTTTCCATGCCGGGGAGTTCGTTTTTGCATATACAGTAGCTTGGGAGAGGAGGGCCACAATTTGGGGACTGTATGGAGGTCGTTTTTGCCCCCGAATGTCCAAGGACGTTTTTCTAAAAATGGATTGGCTTCCCAGGGTTGTTTTCCATCTTCCCATTTCGTTTTTGTGTGTTCCCACGTTTTTCTGAGTGAGTTGAAACCCCATCTCATGCATCCCACTGTGGAAAGCATTTTCCTCATGCACAGTAATTGTGGTTTTGTTGTTAAGTGCATCCTGTTTTGGATTTGAACCTGTGAGCAGGAGCTTCAAGAGTGGAAGAGGACAGATTTGGCTTGATGAGCCCAATGAAGTACCCATAGCTCCATGGCTGAGCCACTAGCCTAGTAATTCACCTCTGCCCATCTCTTAGCAGCCGGAGAAACCCAACTGCTGGTTGGCTTGGCTGATTCTGGCATATATTTGGCTATGTGAGAGCCTGTTTCCCTTTTCCTTGTGGAGATCGTGCCCAGCTCGGGGGTGGCAGTGGTGCTGAGAGATTAAGGAGCACACTGGCCTACGGTTGGGTGGAACGTTGCAGAAGCGTAGCTAGTTGTTTGGGACTACTTCATTAAGATAAGTATTCTCTTGTGATGTCTTTCAATTGTTTAATTGATGAATATCTTGAATGTGTGATGATTGTGTATTTCATAATTTAATTCCGTTGTGTTTTCTGATAATTATGCATCCTTATATCTCTGTTATGTTATGGGAATGCTTAGTGGTTTAAAATTTATGGGGCTAGATGCCCGGTTTTAGCACAATGATCCTCTCTATCATGGTATGATAGGAGGGGACATTACATTTAGACATAGATGTAAATAAATATTTTTTGAAAATCCAACAATCTTGTTTATGTTAAAATGGGCCAAAACTTTTAGGGCAAAGTTTTATGAGTAAAGCTCTAAACAATGGGGTGGAACTATGTCTTTCTGTCATAATTTCTACTAAATTTAGAGATAATTTTGGTCAGAAATTTGGGGGGCTATGAATGTCCTTTATCCCACACCTACTAGTGGGTGTATGATATGGGTCGTTTAAATGACTCTATTTTTTAAAAGGCATAGTTCCACCTCTTTCATACATTTTTTCGAAAATCTGATGATCTAGGTCGTCTTAAAATGGGCCAAAACCCCTAGGGGCAAAGTTCCATGGGACAATGATTTGAATTTTTCAGGCCCCCTTCCCCTCCCTTGAATTTTCGTAATCAAACCTCCAACTACTCCATTCCTCTGCACGACATCAAACCTGACGTCGTCTCTGTTATCACCCTTCTTGGTTAGGAATAGAAGTTTGTCCTGCCTTTTCCATCTCCCTAGGAAGTTGCTTCGAGTGATTCTAATTTCTTATACACCTAGGGATGGGGAAAGCATGGATATATGTTAAAGAAGGATACATGATATAACTACATAATCTTCCCCTCCCATCGGTCTCTAGGATGTGGAAGCAAATATGGAATCCGTATGGTATTTCTAAAGTCAATACTTTCAGTTGGATGCTTGTGCAAAATAGAATTTTAACTGTCGACAATCTTCAAAAGAGAGGAATTCAGGGTCCTTCCAGATGCGCGTTATTTAAAGTTGTTGAGGAAACATGTTAACATGTATTCATAGAATGCCCCTATAATCTCAAGATGTTTCAAGGTGGACAATGCCAACAAATTAAAAGGATATGTTCACCTCTTGGCACAATGATAATTAGAAGGGGAATCTTCAAAATAATCCTATCCTTAAAAGGGTGTGGAATGTAACCCCCAAGCACCTATGCCAGAAGGTTTGGATAACAACAAATGCTTCCATTTTCCAAGGACAGTGTGGACCCCCTGAAAGAATAGACATAAAATCCTGTGGACAGTTGAAAGATTGTCTTTTGAATAAGAGAAGTTCAAATCAAAATGCTCAGGGGTTAGACCAAAATTAAAAGGAATGGATAAGGTATTTGTTGGACCTACCTCCTGCACAAAATAAAGTTGCAAAATTTCAATTAGATAAAAGATGGAAATTGAAATTCACAACTGAAGAATTTAAGAATTGGAAAAATTCCCAAAGAATGAACATTCTATTCTTTGACGGATCCTTGAAGGGAGACCTAGGGGTGGCAGGAGTGGGGGGGTCATCCTTGATCTTGATGGACGTGAATAATTGTATTATGAATGGGGATTAGGCAATACCACTAACAACCATGTGGAAGTTACAACCCTTTACCAAGGACTTCTTCAATCTCGTTTGCTTAGTCTATACCACCTCATGGTGATTGGAGACTTTGATATTATGATCAAGTTGGTACTAAGGGCTGCCCCTCCCAAGGATATTGTTCTTTCTAGATATATAATTAGGATTGAAAATGAGATCAAGAAATCCAACAACATTTGACTCTTCCATGTTCTTCATCATCAACATCAAAAGGTGGATGCAAGAGCAAATAATGATATGGGGAGTATAGAAGAAACTATTAAAAAAATTGGGTCATTTCTTTGAAACACATCCCCTAATGTATCCATGCATGAAATGTCCAAGTTCCATTATTTAATTCTCATCACTCCTCTTTGTACCATCTAGACTACACGCATGGATCTCAACCCTACTTACACAAGTGGGAGCTTGGAAGAATTAAACATCGATTTGATGGATATTATGTTCCTCCAGAACATTTGTAGTGCATATGGGATTCAATCCACTCTCATAGGAAAATATTTATTAAATATACAACATCATGAGACATTCTCCAAACTAATCTTGTGTATCCAATATTGATCCTCCCATATAGAGGTGAGCACTTTGATTGCCTTCCGTGTAAAGGTTATTCCTCCCGTATAGAGGTAATTGATCAAAGTAATGATGTTGTGAAGTCTTGTTAGACAAGGCTCCGGACTTGTGTGTCAAGTCATGATTCTCATGTGAACCTTCCGTATAAAGGTATCGATGAGATGGACCTTCCTTATAAAGGTGAACCTTCTGTATAAAGGTATCCATGAGATGGACCTCCCGTATAGAGGTGTGCCTTCCATATAAAGGTCATGCTTTACTTGTTAAAAGCATTTAATGTTGTGTGATGTATTATTAACCATGATCACCAGTTGCTATTAAGTCTCCTTTATAGATTTATCACCTCTAAAGTGAATTACTTTAGCATATGATCATTTGGTCTAGAATAATATAATATGATCACAGCATCCGATAATTCTTCTTAGTATAATGTAATGTGATGGATAATTAAAGGTAGCACATAGTGACCATGCTATTAGATTTTCATCATTTAATTCAATAGATATAGGATCTTAACTGAAAGAACAACATGTACAGCATATCAAGCATAAGAGACAAGAGACAAGAGACACAAAACATTTCACCGGGGAAAACCAAGAAGGTAAAAAACCCCGCAACTTCCTCGGATATAGAATACGCATCAATACAAGGATCACAATGATCAAACCCAAGAGATAGATATCTTCAGCGGCATGCTCCTCCTCCACTTGTGCGCACTCCTCCTCTTCTCTCACTAATGCGAAGTGAGTGAATAATAGAATGTGTCAAATGAGAGAGTCACACTCTCTATTTATACTCTTTCTTTCACTTGACCTTTACTCAACTAGGTCGCCCCAACTTAACCACTTAACATAATACTAACTGGTCCGACCCCACTAGGGTGGTCTAATAACCCTTTAACCCACATGACTCATACAGGTCCGACCCCATCAAGGTGGTCTAATAACCCATCAAGTATAAGTTACGACACTTACAATATAACTTGCAACACTTGCAAGTACAACTGACGACACTTCCAATCAGAGGAATAATACATCTCCATTGGGGATACAATAAAGTACAAATGTAATACATACAATACACAAGTGAATATCTTCCAAAGTTACAAATACTTCAACACTCCCTCTTAACTAGGAAGGTATTCTCTTGACACAAGTCATCAATACATATAGGCACAAGTCTTCAATTCTGGAGTTGGATCATTGTCACTGGATCACGAAGCATCATCATCATCACTGCTGTTGTACTCATCATCTTGATCACTGGGCTATCTCTCAATTATTCTCGTCATAGGAAGTTCTACAGAGCCAGCCCTTTTTCATGCTAGATGTAGGCCCACCTCCTACAAGTATTCATAAACATTGTCCATACTATGGAATCCTCAGGACTTATTACATGCGTCACAAAACCTCGAAAGAGTATCCCAAGATCCTTTATGTGCATAAGCATGACTGGTAAGATCTCCTAGGGAAATATTATGTGTGACCCCACCACAAAACCTTAAAAGAGTGTCCCAAGAACGTTTATGTGCATAGCACGACCGGCAAGAACTCTAAAGAGCATCCCATAAACATTTATGTGCCTAAGCGCAACCGGCAAGATCTCCAAGACTGATTATATGTGGTCACCACAAAACCTCGAAAGAGCATCCTAGGACTGATTACGAGCACACAGCTCAACCTATCGGATCTCCCAGCACAAGATTACATGTGGTCATGGAAAAACCTCGAAAGAGCATCCCAGGACTGATTACGAGCACACAACTCAACCTATCGAATCTACCAGGGTGCTATTATATGCCATAGGACAAAACCTTGAAAGAGTATCCCAGGATCCTTTATGTGCCTAAGCACAACTGACAAGATCTCCCAGGGCAATATTACATGTCCTCCCAGAGACAAACCTCGAAAGAGTATCCCAAGAACATTTATGTGCCTAAGCACGACCGGCAAGATATCCCAGGGAAATATTACATGCTCATCTGCACAACCTGTCCATGGCCACGGAGTATCATCCTGATACTCATGATCATACTGATCATATCATCTCATCGTCCACGGAGCACAACCCAAATGCACATCATACAACACTTACATCACCGACATGGGAGAACACATCTACCACCATTCGGGGAAGGCTCCAACCCTTACTTTTTCACCATGGGAGAACACATCTACACTGTGTGAAAAATGGCTTCAACCCTTACATCTACACCATGGGAGAACACATCTACACCATGGGAGAACACATCTACACCATGTGAGAATGGCTCCAACCCTTACATCTACACCATGGGAGAACACATCTGCACCATGTGAGAATGGCTCAGCAATTACATCACGACCATGGGAGAACACATCTACACCGTGCCGGAAAAGCTTCAGCAATTACATCTCGACCATGGGAGAACACATCTACAACCATGTTGGAAAATCCCATGTGCATCTGTGTCTTCTGGACTCATCACACATGATCCAACTGATCATGCAATGCATCTACCTGGTGCATATCATCACATATGATCATCCTAATCATCATCATAGCATCCACCTAATGCATATCATCACATATGATCATCTTGATCATCGTCATAGCATCCACCTGATGCATATTAGCTAGAGTATCATCCTGATACTCATCTCACATGATCATCCTGATCATCGTCATAACATCATCCTGATGTATATCATCTAAAGCATCATCCTGATGCTCATCACATAGCACTTACATCCACAGCCATGGGAGGATCCTCCTACCACCATGCTTGGAATGGATCCTACAATTGTGTCCCATCACTTCTTCCTCGAAGTGTCTTCAATCTGAAGAACACCAAGCCTCTCTCTGAAGTACTCAAACTTCACTCTGGCTAGTGGTTTCATCAACACATCTGCAACCTGCTCATCTATCACAACATATAGGAGCTTCACAGCTCCTCTCTGCACCATATCCCTGATATAGTGATATTTGATCTCAATGTGTTTCGACCTATCATGGAACACCAAGTTCTCTGACAACTTCACACAACTCTGGTTGTCACAATAGATATAGGTAGCATCCAACGGGAGATCAAATAACTCAGACAGTAGCTTCCTCGGCCATACTGCCTCACAACTAACCGAACAAGCTGCGACATACTCTGCTTTGGTTGTACTCAGTGCTACGCAGGACTGCTTCCTGCTAAACCAAGAGATCACACCTAATCCCATATTGAAGCAGCACCTCGAAGTGCTCTTCCTATCTGCAACACTGCTTGCCCTTCCTATCTGCAACACTGCTTGCCCAATCTGAATCAACATAACCCTCCAGGTTAAACTTTTGATTTGCATCATACTTGAGCCCATAATCAACCGTACCCTTTAGGTACCTCAAAATATGCTTTAAAACAATCAGGTGAACATGTCTAGGATCTGTCAGGAACTGGCTCAAAGTGTTCACCTCAAAGCAAATATTTGGTCTTGTGTTCGTCAGGTACATCAAGGACCCAATCATTTTACAATACACCATGACATCAACCGTCTCTGATGAAGCATCACTCAATAGCTTCAGGTTCGATGCCATAGGTGTGGCCATGGCCTTCCAGTCCATCATCCCGAACTGCTTCAAGATGTCTACTGCATACTTCCCTTGTCCAAGGAAGATTCCATCTACACTCTGCCACACCTCCATCCCTAGAAAGTAATGCATCATGCCCAAGTCCTTCATCTCGAACTCAGAAGCAAGCTTCCTCTTCATGTCGACAATCAATCTATCCCTTCTTTCTGGGAGAAGCCACGAGCCACAAACCTTGCCTTGTATTTCTTTATGCTACCATTTGCAGCATGCTTGATCTTGTAGATCCACTTGGAAGTCACAACAGGCTTCCCTTCTAGTCTTGGGACCACATCCCAAACATCATTATTCATGATCGACTGGTGTTCCTCCACCATGGCATCCTTCCATTACTGCATCCTGGATCCTAGGAACTTTAGATTCTTCAATATCTTCAATAGATAATTTTCTTTGAACTTCGTTGCTGGAACAAATGTTGTAGTCCTTCTTTTGTAGGTGATGGTACATGGTCTTTCCTACAAGACAAGTTCAATTGCATGATTAGAAACATCTTATATATTTCAGAACAAATTCTTACTCATATAGACATATGTCATACAGTCATGCAATTATCTTAGCCAATGCTTCAATGCAACATTTATCCATATCCCGTATTCACACGGTAACTTTCTAGATGCCTTCCATCTCTACCAGAACATTTGTTAAGAGTGTGCACAACTCCCAACATGTTAGCAAAGAGGTTTCATTCTAGATAAGTAGCAATGGAATGTTGTACAGTACCATAGGCCACTTACCCATTACTTGCATATTAGTAGTATCTTGTTCATTAATGCAACTTTATGCAAAATGTACATCTTAAATCTAGGAACATAAGTATGTACATGAATTAACAACATCATTTAAGTAATCATATAATAAATGACAATTCAAATACTTATCTTTGTTTAGTTGTAGGGTGGACTCCCTCTCAATCTTTGCTTCCTTGCAGGAACTACTGGAGTGTTCTCCCTCTTGATCTTTGCTTCCTGGATTACCTGTCCTTGAATTTATATTCATCCTGGGCCACTATGCATGCTTAAGTGTGCACTAATGTCATCCTCAAGATCTCATAAATGATCATACATCCATTAGTATAATCTCAATACTATTAAAACATTCTGATCCTAAATAAACTTAACATGTATGGTCATGATTATTTCACACACAGGTAATTTATCACAAGCATTAGTATTCAAGGTTTCATGGAAGACTTCTTTTATTCATGCATAATCTTATTTGACCATAGGACTCTTCTAGTTAGTCATATCATCAATCAAAGTAAGAAACATAATATGCATAAACCCTTGATTACTTAAACTTCTAACTTTCATTATCATTCATACAAAAGTATAATATCCTAACACGAGGTAGGATTCTAACTTGATATAGGAAAAACATACCTGGAATATCATGTTAGCTAGTTATGTCTAACATACCCAAACAATGTCTTCTTGTTCTCTTCAATGACTTGTGCTTAGTAACCTGCATAACTCATAAGTTAATCATTGTAGAACCAAAATTATACATACCTCGTAAGTAGAGCTCCTATGTGATCCATGACTATGGATGAATCTTTGTATTCATGTCACCATGGTCATATGTTCTTGATCTAGAACTTGATCTGTCTTTCTTGATGTACCTTTCATGTTAGCAGACAACATCAACCTCATACAACATCATGGTGCATTAGTACAATCATAAGTGTCATAACCCTAATCAATGAATGTCTACAATCATTCATACTTTTAATAAGGTGATAAGACAATTCTAAGATTAATCAAGATTGTACTAATAATATGAAGACAAACATATCATAAACTTAATCATGAACCAATTTCACAAACATACCTGTATCTCTTCAAGTCATACCTGTCGGGATTGCTTGTAGTCTTCTTATGTAAGGCCTTAGCCTTATCTCCCTCTGGAACTGGAACTTCTTCACTTATGCAGGTGTCCAATTCATTCTCTTCTAGGATCAACCCAATCCACTTTGATTTGCTGAGACTAGATCTGGAGCTAGATTAGGGTTTGTCAGAGAAACCCTAAAAAATCAAATTTTGAATTTCAAACTTCTGAATGGATGGAAAGATGTGTCTTGTTGAGCTAATCAAGCTGGTATACTTCAATTTTTAAAACTACAAAATTTGACCCCTCAAAATTGCCTTTGAAACTTCTGGATCTTCTAGACAGGATCCCAAACTAGGGTTTAATAAAGCCCGATCTTCTTCCCATCCAAAAGGTTCGATCTTGTGTTCTAAACTTTGATTTTTCTAAGGAGCTTCCAGCCGTGGTCACAGATTTCAAAAATTCCAACTTTTGCAAAAGCCCTAATTTTCCACCTTTTCGATCAAAATCCCGAACTAGGGTTTGATCAAGCCCGGCCTTCTACACAACCAAAAAATTTGATCTTGGTCTCTAAATTTCTATTTTGATGAGGAGCATTCATCTGTGGACTCCGATTCCAAAAATTTCAACTTTCTCTGAAGCACTAAATTCTCGCAGTAGTGACAAGCCAAGAATGAAGGTGCTCAGAATCCAATTCTGTTTTAACATAAATATGTGCCTTATTGTTTCTGGTACATCTCTGAAATTATGAATCCAAAAGGGTCTGAAAACTAGGCCTGTTATAGCTTGACCTGCCATCTTTCCAACCCCATGGATCTGACCTCAATTCTATTCTCTGAGGGATATTTATGCCAAGTGTCGCAACGTGACATGTTTATGGGATAAAACAGGAGAGCAAACTTGTACGGAGTGTCACGTGTCATTGGTTCGACTTCAACCTTTGAAAAGTGGACCTGTGAAAGTGTAGTCCGTTCCCTACCTATTGCTTTTTATGAAATTTCATTTGGAGCTTCCTATCCCAAGTTGTGACATTTTTTCCTAGGTCACCTGTTTATGACTGCGATTTGGAAGAGGCTGAAACCCTAGATTGTACAGATCATAAATCACAAAGTACAATGAATCAAATGTTTTTCTTTGGACACAAGGTACATGGGGATGTTATCTATGACCTATAGAAGTTTCAAACCTTGAAACTTCTCCAAAATGGATTTATAGCGAAAGTTCCATGATGACTGGTTTTTTCTATATCAAACCCTAGCTTCCAATTTGTCGCAAGTGCAACAAGTCTCATAAATGCCATACCATGCCTTCCTTCATGCTAGCTCTGATACCATGTTATATTTTCATCATTTAATTCAATAGATATAGGATCTTAACTGAAAGAACAACATGTACAGCATATCATGCATAAGAGACAAGAGACACAAAACATTTCACCATGGAAAACCAAGAAGGTGAAAAACCCCGCAACTTCCTCAGAGATAGAATAAGCATCAATACAAGGATCACAATGATAAAACCCAAGAGATATATATCTTTAGCAGCATGCTCCTCCTCCACTTGTGCGTACTCCTCCTCTTCTCTCACTAATGCGAAGTGAGTGAATAATAGAATGTGTCAAATGAGAGAGTCACACTCTGTATTTATACTCTTTCTTTCACTTGACCTTTACTCAACTAGGTCGGCCCCAACTTAACCACTTAACATAATACTAACTGGGTTGACCCCACTAGGGTGGTCTAATAACCATTTAACCCACATGACTCATACAAGGCCGACCCCATCAAGGTGGTCTAATAACCCATCAAGTATAAGTGATATTTAGGGTTCGTGGTTCCAATTTAAGGTCAGACTATTAAGCAAGTGATAATAGGCCAATTATTTTGAAGATTTCTCAAGTATGCAAGAGGATTATTAGGTATGTAATTGTGTTCAAACTCTTTTGTGGAGATTGCAAGCTTAGCCATGTTCTTCACAAAGCGTCTCGGTCTGTTGTAATGAGCATTGGAGTTATTCGCCTCTCTAACACCCAGTTCCTCTCCAATGTTGGGAAGTGCAAGGAAAGAGACAATGAAGAATTAAAAATAGCATGTCAGGATGCCAAACAAGTGGTAATATGCCAATTGTATTGATGATTTCTCAGTGTAGGAGGACTCTCAAGTTTGCAATTGTGTTCAAATTATTTTTTGGAGTAGGCACACTCAACTACGTTTTTCGTGTCTCAGTCTGCTGTAATTCACATTGGGCCTCTTGGCCTCTCTAATGTCCAGGTCCTCTACGGTGTTGGGAGGTGCAAAGTCAAGCATAAGAAAGATTTGAAAAGGGTTTTGGAAAGCAACAATCGGGCCTAGAAATTGGAATGCCCAAACTGCATCAAGAATATACATGAGAATGTGGATTTGAAGAAGACTCTCAGACACCATGAAAACCAATTAAAAATCAATATCTTAATCATTCAATCACTCTCATCATAAATTCAAATTTTGGGAATGCAAAGTGCCTCAAATGCTGAAGTTTTGGATTCTCATCGTCAACATCTAATAGTTTTGGAAGAAGAAGTGGATACTCTTCATAACACTATCAACAATGGGAGTCACAACTCCACAACTCCTATCTTGGATCAGTGAATCACAATGGAAGGAGCTCACAACCTACCTAGGGAGGAGGAAACAATGCAACAGTCTCAAAAAAATGTGGAAATAATCAAAATCTCTCAGTCTTCTAGAGCTAACCAACACTCAAATTAACAAGTAAATTTTCAAGTTTTATAAATGCATTTTGATTCTAAGACTTTTTTATCATTCATACACCATTATAATTTGTTGTTTCTGCACATCTATAAAAAAGCTGTAATAACTTTTATGAATCCCTTTTAATTTTATGCCTAGAATGACACATACAATTGATATGCAAAAACTTCGAGACTCTACCATACAACATATTTGTTAATACAAAACTATCTATTTGTCAAAAAAAACATTCAATTTTAATAAAATATGTTGAAGTATCTATATATACATTTAGTAAATTTTAATTATATATAAATAAATAAAATTAAAAGGTTAGCTGGGAATTTTAGGTAGGAAGTTTAAAAATGAATTTGTATATCCATATTAACTTTAAAATTATTAAGTTCTGAATTAAAAAATATATTTTACAATCCATAATAATTAATATGGTTAAACATAATTGCTTTATACTCTTATTTTTTAATACTTCATATAATTTAGTTTTTATAAAGTTATTTTGATGTAAATAAAAATTTGTGAATGAATGTAATTTAGTTTATGTTTGTCTATCTATATTATGTAAATGAAGGATTCTGAATAATGAAAACATCATTTATAAATAATCATAATAATAATAATATATTTTTAAAGTCACGGCCAAGCTAGGTACTGATTTGGTGTATGAGACTCCTTTATTTGTGGAACAAACCACCCCTCTGCACAATGTTATAATTGTTAAATTCTACAAAAGTGTACATACCCTACTCTCCTCTGGATTTGAACCCATGATCTCCTAAGAAAAAACACATGTTCGTAATCATTAAATCCACTCAAACAATAAATAAAACATCATTTCAAAGCACCTAATACCATAAACAATAATTAAAAGTAATTTAATTTATCTTATCTTATATATATATATAATAAACGTCATTTATCCCAAAATATCAATTATTATTCATCTATTTCAAAATGATATATCTCCCTATACATATAATAGTTATAATAGTTGTTGTATACATGCAAAAATAATAAAATATATTTATATTGTAAATATAAAATTATTTGTCAGTGAAAAAGTAATAACCAGACCATAAGGACCATAAAGCCGAGAGGGTGAGATTATATATAATATTTTAATTCATAAAGATTTCATAGTGAAATGGAAAAAGAAAATTACAATCATTTTTGGTGGGACTGAGTTGAGGTGGAGCACGGATGGATTTTAATGGATAAATTGTTCATTACGAGGTAATTTGTCTATAAATAAAATAAAATTTTTTAAATGCATGTTATCAATCTTTACCAAAATAGTCAAAATGGGTTTATATAATTGTCAAAACCCTTAAATTTGATGGGTTGTTTCATTTTCAAATTCTTACCATAGATGAGGACATGCGATCAAATTTTGTATGGCTCATATAGTGAAACAATGGGTGGATAAGAAAGCTACTTTTTCATTACAATGCAAGCTTGTTTTACAGGATTCTTGGAATTTTAACTCTCTTGAAAAATATGGCACACTGTTCAAATTTGGACATAGATGTAAATAAATATTTTTTTAAAATCCAACAATCTTGTTTATGTTAAAATGGGCCAAAATCCTTAGGGCAAAGTTTTATGAGTAAAGTTCCAAACAATGGGGTGGAACTATGTTTTTCTGTCATAATTTCTACTAAATTTAGAGATAATTTTGGTCAGAAATTTGGGGGGCTATGAATGTCCCTTATCCCACACCTACTAGTGGGTGTATGATATGGGTCATTTAAATGACTCTATTTTTTAGAAGGCATAGTTCCACCTCTTTCATACATTTTTTCGAAAATATGATGATCTAGGTCGTCTTAAAATAGGCCAAAACCCCTAGGGGCAAAGTTCCATGGGACAATGATTTGAATTTTTTAGGCCCCCTTCCCCTCCCTTGAATTTTCGTAATCAAACCTCCAACTACTCCATTCCTCTGCACGACATCAAACTTGACGTCATCTCTGTTATCACCCTTCTTGGTTAGGAATAGAAGTTTGTCCTGCCTTTTCCATCTCCCTAGGAAGTTGCTTTGAGTGATTCTAATTTCTTATAGGTTGATATGATTGACATACCTATTGCTACAATGTTTAACGTAGCCTCCCCACATCCATTTTTAAAATATTTATTTATTTATTTATTTTTTATTTTTTCTTCTGATTGGCTCTACTACTACAAATTGATCTTGGATTCCTTCTATTCATCTTCTGTCAACTATTTGTTCACAATATCATTTATCAAACTTAGTTTCGAAGAGCAATTTGTTTTTGTTTTTATATAGAATACACCTAAAATATGTACATCTTGGAATTGTGTCTATCACATAAATACTTCTCTATACCTATATTGTTGGTGAAAAAACACCATTCTTAACGAAATACTAACTTTAGAAACTCATTTGTAAAGGATAGTATCTTAGATTTCCTAGAATCGCTTCCCAAAGTCACTTCGATTTTCCTTTAAATCTAGGGAAGTGTAGTCAACATTGCCTCCTTACTCATTCAAATTTTTGGTAATCTCTTAGAATGTTGATCATTTTTATTTTTATTTAGGCATCACCCTCTCTCTCTTTCTCTCTGATTTGTCTGTAATGAGTAGCACCACCCCATGGGCCAAATCTCTAGCATTAGTAGTTTTGTTTGCCAACTTGTAAATACAGAACCTTTATGTCCCAAGCTTGTATGGTATAGACCTCTCACTAATTCATTCCCAAATGTTGTTAAGCACTTGTAAACATAATTTTTATAATAAAAAATCAAGGGCAATTAAGATAACTTTGATTCGGTAAATGTCGAAAATTCTAGAGTAATTAATATAACCTTGATTTGGTGAACAATGGGTGTATTTACCGATGGTTTTATCACAAATGCTCTTAAAAACTTGTAACCAACTTTGTCATAATAAAAATTGAAAACTCTAGAGTAATTAAGATAACCTTGAGTCGATGAATGATGGCTTCACCGTTGGTGGTTTACTAGCCCATGGTATTAGATAATCCATGGTATTTTCATATGATTTTATCATGCAATGAAGCCTATTTAAAGACTTGAAGAACTCCATTGTATGATGCCTCTAGTGGAAAATGTTGGCCACTCTCTAAATGACCATGGTTCTAAGACCAAAGAAACTTCTGAAATAGCGACGAAGATGGAATCAATATGTTAATGTGTGGAGATGAAAAATCTTATGGCGATAGGAATGCTTGGATTTACGACATATGTTGGTGAATTAACAGAGCTATTATATCTGATTGTATTTATCAGATATATTGCTTGATCCACTTAGATATACTAGTTGGTTAAAACTAAGGTTATTGCAGTATGTAACCAAGGAGAAGGGATGCTTATGAGCCCATGGATTGTCATAAGGAAATCCTATTGATTACCGTAGTTGAAAATCTAATCTAAGAGGACATGAAATCATGGTGCAGTTTTTGTGATGTACAACCATAAAAGGAAGGGTGGGAGCATTGCCATTGATGTTGTACCAATCAAGATTAAGTGATGAAGCATGCCAAAAGGCCAGAAAATGGGCAGTTGTAGTCTTCTTTTGGTCCTCATGGATAATGGTTTGAGTGCATCAATTTGTCAAATCAAGCTAGAAATTGGAGGTTTCATATTGTGTATGATTTAACAGAAGACCTCGCCTCGAGAACCCATGTGGCCAATGGACAATGTTTGTGAGTTCCTTTGATCACGGCAGGTTGGGAAAATCATGGTAGAGGGATATGCTATGCTATCGAGGCCACGTGAATACCCATCACATTGTGGTGGACGGATAGCATGGGTTCTAGCTCAAGAGGACACATCGCGATGATAGAAAGTGGAGCAATGATGAAAGCTATGGCTAGATTGCCTTGGGGTAATGAAAAATATCTTTTGTTCGTACTATTTAACCATTATGGTATTCCAAGTTTCTGCATAAATTTGTTTGTATTGAAAGGTAGAAACATAACATAACAAAAAAGTTTCTGCATAAATTTGTTTGTATTGAAAGGTAGAAACATAACATAACAAAAGCCTATTCATATAATTCAATGGTTATTTATGTTGTTATTCCATATAAGTTTACAAAACCTGAATTTTGTTGCTGAAAATGTTGACACATTAGAGGTTAGCAAATCTTTTCGGGTTTATTGTAGATAAGGAGACACGTTGTTTTCAAAATAATTGTAATGAAGTATGTTGATTGGATGTTATATCAAATGCATTAGAAATTCTAGATGTTAATAGAAGTTTAGTTTGATTGAGTGTAATGTTTGATTACTCAAATTCTACTCCTTTATTATGTAATGTTTGATTACTCCAATTCCACTCCTTTATTATGTAATGTTTGATTACTCAAATTCCACACTTTTATTATATAATGTTTGATTTTATAATGCATTTCTTTTTTTATTGTGAAAACTCGAGTGTAATGTTTCAATCTTGTTGAAATTGCAATGTCTACCAATGTATTTCATTGAGTGTGAGATTTTATTTTTCAAATTCCATTATCTTATTATGTAATGTTTGATTTTAATAATTTGCATTGCCTTCTTTGATTTGTGAAAACTCAAGTGTAATGTTTTTTTCTCGTTGGTATTACAATTTCTATCGATATATTTAATTAAATGTAATTTTTGATTGCTCAATTTCCACATGTTTGATTTTTTAATTTTCATTGCCTTTTTTTTATTGTGAAAATTCAAGTGTAATGTTTGATTGTCTTACTCTATTGTGAAAATTCAAGTGTAATGTTTGATTGCCTTCCTTGAGTTGCAATACTTTCCATTAAGTCAACTTTGATTGAGTGTAATGTTTGATTACTCAAATTCCACTATTTTATTATGTAATGTTTGATTTTTTAATGTGCATTGCCTTCTTTGATTGTGAAAACTCAAGTGAAACATTTTTTTTCTTTTTGGCATTGCAATGTCTACGATGCATTTGATTGAATGTAATGTTTTGATTGCTCAAACTCCACTACATTATTATGTAATGTTTGATTTTTTAATTTGCATTATCTTCTTTGATGGTGAAAATTCAAGTGTAATGATATTTTTTATTGACATTGCAATGTTTACTAGTGCATCAATATTGTTATAATTGACGAATCATTGCACCGAGAGGCCCCTTCTACAGCCCAAATTGGATGAGATGTGTCACATCTACCACACTCGCATGGCTCCAAAAACTAAATATCTAAGAAAATTATATAACCAAGCACATGTGGACTCAAATTTAAATTAGTTAGGTTGTAAAATACATTTATATAAATATACATCAAATTCCAATCCCAATTTCTATTGAGACATCCTTGGGTTTTAAATAAATCTTTAAGAATAACTATTTTACTTCATAATCAATGAATTAATGCAATTTTTGCCTATTTATAGGACTTATGTGTATGTGGATGATTGTGATGGAAAATATATTGGATTGTATAGATTGGATTATGTATTGTTAAGTTAATAATAAAACAAATATTAATTTTGTGATTATTGGAAATTAATCAATATTTGGGTAAATTGCAAGTATTTTACTTCATATTTAATTAATAAATGCAACATTTGCTTATTTGCAAGATTTATGTGTTATACTTTACAACATGAAATTGTTGGCACTTGATGATTAAATTTGGGTAAATAACTATTTTACTTCATAGTCAATGAATGGTTACAACTTTTGCCTATTTGTAGGATTTATGTGTTATCTTTTACGATTCAAATTGGAATTGTTGGCACTTGTGATGGAAAATATATTAGATTATGTATTATTAAGTTAATAATAGAACACTAAGTTAGATATTAGTTTTTTCCATAATTATAAATTAATAATGATTTGGTAAATTGCAAGTATTTTACTTCATAATTAATTAATGCATGCAACTTTTTCCTATTTGTCTATTTGTAGTATTTATGGGTTACATTTTATAACATTAAAATGTTGGCACTTCCACCATTAAATTTAGGTAAATAACTATTTTACTTCATAATTAATTAATTAATGCAATTTTTGTCTATTTACGAGATTAATGTGTTAGCATTTACAACATGATTCCGAATTGGAATAGATAACTATTTCATTATTACATTTTAACTATTTAATGGGTGGATTTGATCCTCCTAGGCTCTTGATAGAGCAAGAGTTAAGACCCAAGACCCATCATATTATTCCTTATGTATTATAAATCAACCTTATGTATTATAAATCAAGGTGAAAAATGATATAATCCAAAGGGGATTTATATGAGAGGACCACAAATTACAATTACGCATATTATATTTTCCATATTTAGCTAAAAGATGTTTAAAAAATATTGTGAATGATCTTACCATCTTTATCAATTCTTTAATGATATGCAATTATATGAAATGATAAATGTAGTTAATGTAGTTTGAAATCTTAATGAGCTAGTTAGATTAGTTGAGTGTTTTGAGCTTCATGCAAAAGTTTTCAAGGTATATTCCTAAGCTAGTTATTTATGTTGTATGTTTCATTTGATGTCTTTACTGGGTCAAGTGTCATAATCAACATGGACTAGTATACATAAAGTACGACCTATAAAATGTGAAGAAGTACTCGATGATTTCTCCTAAAAAATTTCCTTAGAAAAAAAAGTATATAATTAGAAAATACAAATCATCATATAAATAAAAAAGGAGTTGTCTAAAAATTTGACGATTTGGTTCGGATGGGGGCTTTTCACCGGAATTTGCCTTTTTTAATTTTGCAAAAAGTAAATTTAACAATGTTTTAATGGCAATTTTGATGGTAGAAATGGATTTAACACCATCAAAAACCTCTAGAACGCACCCAAAATTTCAGAGTTTAACAATTGTAACCAGGATTTTAAAAAATTTACGCCAGTAAAATCGTACCGAAAAAATCAATATTTTTCCTTCAAAATCATAAAAGCTTTAAACTACACAAATAAGAAATAACATTGCTAATCAATTTAATTCATTATGGTTTATAGTAGGCAAAGAACACATAACACTTTCAAAGGATGCATAAAAATCTGATGTTGGGTTAAACACCTATTGCATCAAGATTGGGGTAATCTATATTGATATAAACCTTTTATATGTCAATGTTCGTTGTGGCATTTTTAATGATATCGTTGGTTTTATTAGTCCTTGCAACAAAACATTTGGATTTTATGATTAACTATTAAGTATTTGGAAATATGTTTTGATTTTATATTCTTGGTATTTTATTAAAAAAATATTAAGGTTATACTTTCACATTAATTATGAAAATATGACTTTAATATGTTTTGATTTTGCATTGTTGGTATTTTATTAGAGGAAATGAAGTTTGTACTCTCACATTATCAATTAATTATGAAAGTATGACTTTATAATTAAGTTTGTAAGTTTTTGGCATCCTTTGATAATGTATAACTAAATGTAAATTACGGGAAGGTACTTTGGTTGATGAATGATTTACGAGACCTAATATGTATAGGCATATTCGATATGGTTTATGTGAATTTGTGTTTGACACATTTCCTAGAGATGGGTATGTGATTTAGTGATGAATGGATATGATTTATTGTATTGTGAAATTAATATGTTTTTTCAAGGTTTTAGGATTTTTATAATGGGTTAAAATTTATGTAATGGATATAATTATTAGTATTTGTTTTTTGAGGGGTAAAAATGAATGTCGGTAGGAAAAGAGGAAAGTTAGAAGGAATAAAAACATAGGTATAGGCAGCGAAGGATACTAATAGGAAAAGAGCAAAGTTTGTAACAATCTCATATTACAAAGACATAGGCACTCAACCCATAACAAAAAATAATGTTAAGTTCATCAACACAATGAGCCAACTACAATAGTTTTTCTCACAATCTCTGTAGTAGTAATCTCAACACTATAAATTACTACTATATCTGGAATATATAAGCAATTTGAAAAATATTTCTGCAATAATATCAATGAAAACAATGATTATAATAGCTCCTAAACTGCACAAACTACTTGTGAATAAAAGTTTGCTTTCATGCCATGTGTTGTAGCAATAAATTTAGGAATCTCCATATACAAGTATAGGTATAGAACCCTTTCATGGACCAGCTCTTGATAGTGCCACAATCTAAGTTGTAAATGAATCTTCGTTATGCTTGCTTCAAGAATAGAAGATACAGTGGGAAACCTAGATATGTTTCTTTCTTCTCATCGAGGATTTCAAGTCCACAATAAAAAATTTACATGCTTCTCAACCATGTAAAGGCAAACAAACCTGACACTAGATTAATTAATATTCTGAAAATCACTAATAAACCAAGGAAAGTATCTGGTTATCAATGACTCTCACCGCATCAAGGATTCACACGTCTTCTAACAATATAGATAGTTCACAACAAAGCACAATAAAATACAGACTTACAACACAATAGGAGTGGTCGTAGCTCTCAATATAAAGGTTGTATTTATTCAACATGGAGGTAGATGAGGAGAGGTCGCTTTGCTTGGCTGCTTTGTTTTTATGAATGTAAAAGAGAGTACACAGTTTACAAATCAGCTGAGATAATATTTATATCACTACTGCTTGGGATAATCCATTATGAGCTTAGCTTGAAAATACATTGCCAACAAGTTAATTGAACAGCATTGAACTAAAAAAGTAGTAAAATATAGCACTGTTACAAAAATATGAACAAGCATTTAGGTTTTTTAGAGAAAAGGAATCCCAATAATATCCATTGAAAAGTACACATTACATATAAAAATTTCTGCAATAGTTTCTCAAGAAGGGAAATTTGTTTTCATTGACAAAGAAGAATAGATGAACAACAAAAAGGGTTGGTTCACGACTATATAGCCTTGGAAGAGTTTGTTATCTGGTGAAATTTCAAAAATGAGAATAGTAGGCAAAGTTTTCATTTGAGTGTTGTACATATGAGAAGATACAAATGATATTTACAATTAAAATTAGTTGGACGCTTCTAAATTGGAAATATGGTCTACCCATGCAGTAGCTTCTTCAGTTATGATATTATATTCGTCAGGCTTTAATAGTTTTAGAGACACTTCATAATAAGACAATTATGTTTCTATATTTGCAACTTCTGTTGGTGCATCCTTGTAGGTATCCTCAAGGAAAATGAGATGTGTAGATGTTTTCCTCACATAGAAGTTGATGTCTTCTTCTGTCGGAGCATCAATTTTATTGATGTAGTCCAAGTTTGATTGCAACACTTGCTAGAGTTCTTCCATCTGTTGATCCTTGGGGGGGAGCTCATCGATATTGGCTGCCATAGGGAGCTGACATTTACGGTGAACCTAATGGATTTCCTCATAGAAGTTTGTGCAATTTTCAAGAGTTTTATCAATCTCAGCATTTAGTCGATTAGTGGCTTTCCTGCAAAATTCAAGGAGTGCAATATCCAGCTTCAAGGTTGCTAGTGTTTTTTGAGGGAGGTGAGGAGGAAATGATGGGTTATTTTCTCTCCAAGTTAACTGTTTGTTAAGCTTGTTTCCAGTAGTAATCAAATGTTGATGCATTGCTATTGAGCTTGCAACAATTTCCTGCATCCTTGCCATGAATTGTTTGATATTGTAGATTTGTTGAAAGAGTGTTTTTTGACAGTTTGAGACTTGCTCTTGAATCTTGCATGCTTGTGCCTAGAACGGTTCCATGAGTGATTCCTTATCTCTCAACAACTTATCTACTTGAGTATTCAATTCATTGGTCTTGTTGTTCGCCATTGATCTACGTGTTTCAAAGTCTGTAAGCTTTTCTTGAAAATCATTTGTCTCCCCTTCCATTATCATTAACTGAACAGTCAATGCTTCCTTTTCTATGTTAAGGTTGTTGTACGCAGCTAATAAATTGTCTTTCTCAAATAATGTGGCCTATAATTTTGTGTTTAACTCAATGATTTCTCGATGTTCCATTACCAAGGTGGCCTTGAGTTTCAACATTTTTTCTTTGTTTCGCTCAATAGTGGTAAGCAACTTGTCGACATTGTCAGCACTTGCATGTGCAGCTGCGACATTCACGGAGGCTGTGAATTTGGGTTCCATTCTTTTTTTTGACCGTCGTGTTATGGTCTTTCTCTTTGAATAAAAAAAAATCGTGTCCAATCGAGCCACTATATGTTCTTTGGATGGGGTAAATGGCATAAGCTCAAGCTCTAGAAATGGTAAGTGGCCTCCAGTTAGTGGGTTTAGCACATTTGTGTCCATGGGTTCTGGACTATTGACTTGTGGACTTGTTGGCTCCTTATGCATAGTTGGTTGGATCTTTTCTTGCGCTTCTTTGTTGATATGTTCTTCCAGAGCTTCATTGTCTTTAGTTTCTCTTGCATGACGAGCTTCTTCATTTTGCAATTTTTCCATTTCCTCTCTTTGATGTTGTTCGATTGCTAATCTTTCTACTTCCTCTTTAACTTGTTTTTCTTGTACCCTTTTGGCCTATTCACTTTAGCTATGTATTTATGCTTCCTCTTTCTTTTGTTGCTCTATTGATTCTTCCCTTTGTATATGTATTTATGCTTCCTTTTCTTGGATTGTAATTTTGATATAAGTAGGTGCATGGTTGCCCTTTATTTTTTTGTACAGCTCTTTCGCATTGTTGACCCTTTTATATATTTCCTCATCTGCCAAGAAGTGATATGAGTATTCAAAAGTGATTTTGCAAGAAGCACAATGTTTAGCCACTTTACCTTTGTTGGCGTTTCTTACAAAAAGTATAGTCCCAAAGTGAAAAGCTTCCAAGTCAGAAACGAAGGCTTCAACAACTCTAATTTTTTGGAACTTGTATGCACCAATGTTGAATGCTAGAGGTGGGTAAGATGCTTTTTTTTTAGATGGAGAAAGTCACCAATTCCATTGATGAAGACGTGTCTTATGGATTCTTTATGCACAATGAAATCTGTAGCATACTTGGGAAGTATATAAGGAGGTTTAGTGTCCCCATAGATCCTTATGTATGTGCCTTCTAATGAGAAGTAGTAGTCGCCATACTCACCTATTACAGCCAAGGCATTGTCTGACAAATAATTTGGTTCTTTATTGAAGAGAAACCCATAAAGGGGCATGATTAGTTCTTCGCATAGTAGTTTGTAATACCCTTGATATCGATGAGCCCAAGTTATTTGGTATGCTACATGAAAGCAAGTCTCAGTCCATTGCCAAGTACATCCCAACTTAGGGAAAGGATTCTTGACTAATATACAATCAATGAGATAAGAAGACATGAAAAATTCTGCTTTCTATTGTGAAAGGCCGGTTTGAGCTGTAGCAATGTTGGACGCAATACTATTTGATATTATATATGCCCAATTGAAGATTGTACCATGTGTGGCAATGTGGTAGATCAATGGAACCCAACTGAGTTTATAGTTGTTTCCGTTTGGTAGGCCAAAGATTCTGTTCAACATTAGAACTATGATTTGATAGGGGGTCCTTAAGTGTTGGATGTCATATTCCCTGCTACCTTTGGATCTTAGTTGCTTGTCTGGTACCATCATCTTCTTTGCACATTCAAAATTATCTATATTGGCATGCCTTACCCAATCATTAGTAAGCATAACTTTGGAGGAAGGCGGCTTGTATGCAACTAAAAGGTGTCCTGGTTGAAAGGAGGTGAGTCCTTATCCATCAGCGTTTGAAATGATCCTGGTGGTTGTATCTACATGGGGAAGAATCCATCCAATCACCTCTGAGCAAGGAAACAATTCTAGTCGGGTTTCTGCCTTGTGAAGGGCAGACGTCTTGATGTTTTGGTAAACCATTGATTCCTTGAGGTTTGCATTTGGTATTTTTCCATCTCTAATAGTTGTGTATAGGTCACCCCATTTGAATTATTGAGTGGCCCTTGTGATGGGTTTGGTGTCTTCAAACATTGTTTCAATTGGTATAATTGGAGTTGTTTCTATGTTAGGCTCAATCTGCTTGCCCTTCTTCTTGTTGGATTTTTTAATCATACCTGATGTGAAAACATAAAGGGTGAATAGTGAGGAACTTGACATGTGTGTAAGGGATATAATATTGAAGATTGAGCAATTAAGAAGTGGTTAAACAACAATTTAAAGTTGATGTTCTTCGGCATAGGTATGGCGTGCAAGGCAAGGCACATGGCCCTTGGTAGGTTCTATTAGTGTTATATAAATTTCTATGCTAGAATCTTCTTTACATAACATAGAAAAAGCAAGTTGAGAATATTGAATGCCAAATACAATTTGGCCTACGCTTAAGTGTTTGCATTGCTAAATTGCCTAAACTTTTGTTGTTGTTCTAACTATTTTTTGCTTGTGCACTCTTATTTAGTCAATGTCTATTAATTCAGGTTGTATTGGAGAGAAATGCAATGGCACAACAATTTGCTTGGAAGACATGTATAAAGTGTGTGTTATGTTAAGCAATTTAAAGTTGAATTTATGTGTGTTATGTTACAGCTTATAGAAAAACTGTGTGTTATGCTTCTAGAACTAAAATGCATCTCTACCAATATTAAGTATATGAAAGTGGAGAATTTGAAAACTGCTGCATGTTTTTGGCGAGTTGCAAAATGAGCATGCGGTAAGCATGCTTGATATATGTCGCATATTTTTGGCAAGAATGTGATATGTCTCCAATATTAAATCCAACTCGTGAATATTAAATATATGTGTGTGTTTTGTTGCATGCTAACATTATTTTCTTCACTTGAGATGAGAATCTCATGTGCAGTTAGTTAACTTAGGCTGATGGTGAAGTTACTTAACTTACCCTCTGGTTTAAATAAGTGAACAACTTGCACCATTGACTGAAGAATGTTTATAGAAATCCCTGTCCATGAAATGATCTGGAAATACATTCATTGACTCCTTCTTTGAAATCATTTGTGTGGATTGAGAAGAGCCCCACTCCCATTACAGAGGTGATCCATGATGTGTTTTATGAGGAAAAGTTTGCTCTGTTCTCTGTCAAGCATCAGAATTTCTACATCCATAGACATGAACAATACAGATCTGTAACCACTCAATTTGGTCCTCTTCTCGGCAGCCCGATTGTCGACCTCATCAACTCTTGCTGGAATAAATAGGATGAATTGGTGAATTAGTCAAAAGAATTGTTCTAGCTTAGAAGAAGTGTAAGGTTCCAAGTTAAGGTTAAAGTGAGATTCTACTGGGTAATGCGTGGGGTTAAGTCCATGGATAGATAATGAATTAAATCCAAAACCCTATGAAACCGAAACTCTATGAAATATTTAAAACCTTGAATTGTGATATTGTTCATTTTTCACTTACCCCACTCTGCTCTCCTTGGGGCTCGTATCTGGATACAACTTTGTTCAAGAATTGGATCTTAACATAGTGCGGGGCGGCCAAGATCGGAGAAGGAATAAAATGCTCCAAAGCAGTGAAGAGAGCTGGATAGTAATCACACTTAACATCTTCATAGTAGTATGATCTGTGATCCAAATTGGGGTCCTTGCGCAGCATTTTCATGGAATTATTACTGCCCCTCTCTCCCTTGAAACACTCCTCCTGCTACTTCCACGTAGGAGCTTTATCAGAAGAACCATTGGACCTCGATGCAGACATTTTTTTTCCTTCTGGTCCTCTTAGCATCTGGTTCCATTTCAATCGCTCGGATATAAATCAAATACTGTGACTGCAACAATGAATTTAATTTCAAATTCTGTAAGGAAATGCCACCCATTTGGAAGGAAAAACAAGGACTTCAAGAAACCCTAAAAACAATGCTATGGGGCCGTTGTACCAAGCAATAAGGATGGAAGCCCCATTACCTTTGGTACATGTAGAAATTGTAGAAATTATACGACAAGCAATAAGGATGGAATCCCCATTACCTTTGGTACATGTAGAAATTATATTTCTGCTCACAGATTACCAAAATTGGTTAACGTAACGGCAAAAGAACAACCGCCATAAAATATGAAATCATTTGTCAAACCTCACAGCATCGCTACCTCAAATGGAAGTACCAAAAAAACTACATGTGATTGCTTAGCTTTACCTGCAATTCTCTATGATATTCGGCTCTATTCAAGCTGTTGCTTGACATCTCTATTCTCCGCATTTGCCCATGCCTTCCAATACACCTGCAGATTGAAAACAACAATATAAATTACAACACCAATTGTGGGTCTCGGTAGTCAAGCCTAAGCTAAAAGCTAAGCATCCAACATGATTCATATTGCAATCTCTTGATAAATATGGGTGATGCCCTTTATTTCACAGACCTCTCTCATATCTAGATCTCCTTCGCGGTTTGCCTGCACTGATCATCTCTCTCACAAAATTATATTCAAAATCCCTAACCATTGATTGCTATTCTTTTGTTTCTAGATCTCTTTAACTGGGTTTCCATTTTCTCCATTTGGGTTCAAGCATATCAGGATTTTTTTAGCATCTAGATAAATACCCATTAGGCAGAAGTGCGTATAAGATGAGATACAAAGATGGTGAAAAATTTGACAGCGTATAAGGTGAGTGAGATACAAAGACGGTGAAAAATATGATAGGGAGATCGAACGATCTGCCGATAAGAGTGAGCTCAATTCTGAACAAGTGCTACATGGAAGCAAATACCTGCCGAGATTTGGTTAGATTGTTATGTCAAAGCATTAGCATTGAATTGTTAAATGCAAAGATTAATTGATGTCGTTATTTGAGATGTGAGGTTTTTGATATTTTAATGTTTAAAAGATATATTGATTTGTTAAATGCAAAGATTAATTAATGTAGTTATTTGAGATGTGAGGTTTTTGATATTTTAATGTTTAAAAGATATATTGATTTGTTAAATGCAAAGATTAATTGATGTAGTTATTTGAGATGTGAAGTTTTTGATATTTTAATGTTTAAAAGATATAAAGTTGAGTTTCCCAGCTGAATGTGGATGGCATATGATACAATTTACATATTATTCTAATATTGTTAGAAATTACATTAGCGAAATCATGGTACTGACACCCCAACACAGATCCTAATTGTTTGTTTGTCCTAATTGTTTGTTTGTAGGAAAATGATCTGTTATTTATCCTACCCAAACCTACTACTCCCTATCAAGCTACTAAAAAAGTAGCAGAATTGCATTATATAAGAGATATTGTAAATAGCAAATAGGTTGTACGAAGGAATCAAAGGACATTGATGAGATATAGTATTAACTTGATGTGCATCATATCTACTTTGCATATGCATATGAGTTTTGTTTTCGAATTTCCAATGTGGATTTTGAAGTAGTTATTTGTGGATTTTGAAGTAGTTATTCACTACATAAGTGTTTTGTTTTTGAATTTGCAATATGGATTTTGAAGTAGTTATTCACTGAATAAGACAACTTCATGCCCAATTTTTCATTTTTCATTTTACATCAAAATGAAAACAAAAGTCAAAGTTATCGTCGTGAATATTTCATAATGTCTATTTATTTGTTATTATTATAAAATGTGCCTAGGAGATGACTTAAATAATGAGTCATTCTCTTTTCACCTCCAATGCCAACTTCTCGTGCTTTTGCTCGAGGTTCTCTCAATGATCCTGATCAAACTCAGCACAACTTCAATTTTGAGTCTGCTCGAGGTTCTCTGCACATGTAGACAGATATAGTGGATTCGTGAAATCCATAATTGATCCAACATTGTAATCAATTATAAATTATAATAATAGTAATAATTATTAATATTAGAAGGAAAATGCATTTCGTTTATATCTAACAAAACATACACCACAAAATTAATTTAATTTCCTTTAGCACAATAGAATAGTTATCGGACTCTAGTCACAGAAGCATCACTTCACCAATGCATCTTAGAAAAAGTAAACTCCGCATACAACATCTTATTAAAAACAAATAATTTGATGCCCGGATCATATGCAATTTGCTTCTTTAGACATGAATTGTAAATGTAGATCCCTTTCTCAGATAATAAATATAAAGACTGAATAATTACTTTCTAATATCACAAATCGAATTGCATATATACCTCCATGTATAATGGAGCTAAATAGGAGGCTTTTCATCAAGCTATAACAAATAAATTACACTAATATCATAAATAAACATTGAAGGCCATTGAATAAAGGTTATATTAAAATCTTTTTAAACCTCATATGTGGGCACTATTGAGTTCATATACTCTCGATCAATGATCTCATATTTGATCATGTATCAAATACTGCACTACCATCTATGCTCTGGTGTGATCTAAGAATGCATTAATATAGAATCACTTCCTAATTCCATTTGTATGTATCATCCACCACGTTATTGCATGCAAGGGAGGACCTAATTATTGCTGTCAAGTTCCAACTCCACATAAAATCTATTGGAAGGCTTAATGAAAAATAACACGGATCCGTCAGATGTAAACCACGTATTTAATGATCGGAATGCCACTTGCAATGTCCTTTATTATTGGCATGGTAAATATTTTCCAAATGTCATTTGTATTAAACTATGTGTTAATACCATGACACAGAAATGCCCCAACTAAGAAAACAACTATGTCAAAGCCTGCAAGACCAGAATCTGCCATTCCTGCTCAAATCCTGCACGACCAAAATCCGACATTCCAGCTGAAAGCCTACAGCAATAGAATTTGCTAATATTTCACAATAAGTTTAGTTATGTTTGTTTATATTGTTGTCATTTTGGTAATTGAGAAGATGGATTTCAAAGATCTCATACCACAATCATCACAATTGCTTTCAGTGCTCCAGGAAACCAAGCTTGACACTGCTCTTCCGTGGAAAAAAATTATAGACTACTGCGTGATGCTATCAGAGCGTCTGAAATCCTTGAAATATCGCAGCACTATGATTGCATTTGTACTTCAATTTAAGTGAAATATTAGGCCTCAAATTCTATGGATGAATTGGAGAAATAGTTTTTTTTGTTCAAGGTAAGAATCAACTTTCGATTATGTGTTACAGACTAATTTTTTATTTCTCCAATACCTATAATATTGTCCTACCTATATTAGTTGACATTATACCAATCTAACCTTAATCCCTGGCAATCTTAGTGCCTAGGCACGAAACGACCTACTCAAGACCTCTTCCATCCAGATTCACGATTGTTGTGGATAAAATAGTAGACCTGTAGCAAATCACACTATAGCTTATAGTATTTACCAAAAAGGCAAATCATGCATTGTGGTCATGAATTAGATAAGTTTTGTACTTCTGTTAAGAGGCAGAGTAAATTTGGGGATTTTCTGGTAGAAGGATAGATTAGTAAAGCTCGGTTGCTCAACAGTATATCGTCTACAAGCTTGTGTATATCGGTAAATCCAATTCTAAATCAAATTCTAAGAAAATTTTGCTCTCCAAATTCTGTATAATGTTTAATAGTATATCATATCATCTGCAAGCCTGTTTATATCGATTAATCCAATTCTAATAAAATTTTGCTCTCCAAATTATGTATAATGTTTAAGAAATAGAAATGCTTCTTTTAGTTTATAAACTAATGCTTACCAGTAGTTTTCAATGTAATGAAACAATAAAAGACTATGTTTTAGTTGCAGTATGCAGGGAATGCAAGTACAAAATATGTAATTAAGTTTGGTAATATTGATGGGCATGCCAAAGCTTTAGTTGGACAACCCCTTGATTTTGTTATATTTTGGGCATTAATTCACAATACTCTAGGATCTTTACTGAGAAAATAACATGTACAGTATATCAATGCATATCAATCATAACAAGCATGTCAATCATCACAAGAAGCAAAAGCATGAGAGACAATAGACACACAGAGTTTTCGTGGGGAAAACCCTAAGGTGAAAAACCCCACAACTTCCTCAGAGATAGATAGAGCAATAACTCAACCAAAGTACAACCAAATACACAGAGATAGTCTTCTACTAGCAGATGATCCTCCTCCTCACATGTGCGCCACTTTCCGAGTAAAGGAAGAATGAGTTCTGAGTGATCCAAATAGAGATCTCCCGATCTCTATTTATACTTGTCCTGTTTTCCCAATAACCTTATGGGGCCGACTTGTCTATCTAGGTACAATAACTTCATATCACATTATATTGGGCCGACCCATTACAAGGTGGTCTAATAACCCATCGGCAAGTTAACACACTTGCGACACTTGTCAATACAAATGACGACACTTCCGTATAGAGGAATAATACATCTCTATAGGAGTACAATAAATATATAAATGAAATACATTCCGAAGTTACATATACATCAATACTCCCTCTTAACTAGGAAGGTATTTCTCGACACAGATCTGCTAGCACAAATCTTCTTCTCTGGATCATCGTCATTGATGCATGAATCATCGTCATCGTCACTGCTGCTACTATCTCAACCAATCTCTAAATCTACTCATCATAGGAAGTTCTACAGAGCCAATCCTTTTTCATACTGGATGTAGGCCCACCACCTACAGGTCTTCATCATCAATGGCCATACTGTGGATCCCAGGACTGATTACGTGCATCAACAAAACCTAGCGCAGACTATGGATTCTTTTACATGTTGACCTTCACAAAACCTACTCAGAGCATCCCAGGATGTTACGAGCACACAACTCTACCTGTCTGGATCTCGATAGAGCATCCTAGGATGTTATGAGCACACCGCTCTACCTATCCGGATTTTAAAGGATCTTTTCTATGTGAACTTTCGCAAAACCTACTCAAAGCATCCTAGCGCAAACTATAGGATCTCAATAGAGAAACCAAGGATGTTATGAGCACACTACTCTACCTGTCTGGTTTTTAAAGGATCTTTTCTATGCGAAACTGTAGCAAAACCTACTCAGAGCATCCTAGCGTAGACTATGGGATCTCGATAGAGCAACCCAGGATGTTACGAGCACACTGCTCTACCTGTCCAATTTTTAAAGGATCTTTTCTATGCTACCTGTAGAAAAACCTCGAAAGAGCATCCTAGCACAAACTATAGGATCTCCCAGGATCTTTTCTATGCTACATGCACAACCTTTCCACGGCCACAGAGTATCAAACCGATACTCACCATACACCATCCTAATGCACATCATCACATGATCAACCTGATCATCATCATAGCATCAACCTGATGCGTATCATCTGGAGCGACATCCTGAAGCTCGTCATCTGTGATCACCCTGATCAAACAATATATCCATCTGATGCATACGCAGTATCTACCTGATACATATCATACATGATCTACATGGTCATACAATGCATCCATCTGATATACATAATGCATCCACCTGATACATACATAAGTACATGATCACACTAATCATACAAGTATCCACCTGATACATACATAAGTACATGATCACACTGATCATACAAGTATCCACCTGATACATACATAAGTACATGATCACACTGATCATACAAGTATCCACCTGATACATATACAAATACATGATCTACCTTATCATATCTAGCATCAACATGATGCATACATACATACATATAAATGATCCAACTGATCATATCCAGCATCAACATGATGCGTACATGCATACATATAAATGATCCAACTGGTCATATCCAGCATCCAACAAGATGCATACAGAGCAGTAACTGGAGCATCATCCTGATGCTCATCATCCAGTGCTTACATCCACAACCATGTGAAGGATCCTCCTTCCAACATGCTTGGAATGGCTTCAGCAAATGTCTCCATCACTTCTTCCTTGAAGTGTCATCGATCTGAAGAACACCAAGCCTCTCCCTGAAGTATTCGAACTTCATTCTGGCTAATGGCTTCGTCAGTACATCTGCAATATGCTCATATGTCGCAACATACAGAAGCTTCACTGCTCCTCTCTGCACCATATCCCTGATATAGTGATATTTGATCTCTATGTGTTTTGACCTGTCATGGAACACTGAGTTCTCAGACAGCTTCACACAAATCTAGTTGTCACAAAAGATACCAATAGCCTCTAGCAGGAGATCAAATAACTCATACAGTAGCTTCCGAAGCCATACTGCCTCACAACTAGCCGAACATGCTGCAACATACTCTACATCGGCTGTACTCAGTGCTACGTAGGACTGCTTCCTGCTAAACCAAGAGATCACACCTGATCCCATACTAAAGCAGCACCCAGATGTGCTCTTCCTATCTGCAGCACTGCCTGCCCAATCTGAATCAACATAACCCTACAGGTTAAACTTTTGATTCGCTTCATACTTGAGACCATAATCAACTGTACCCTTCAGGTACCTCAGAATATGCTTTACATCAATCAGGTGAACACTCCTCGGATCCATCAGGAACTGGCTCAATGTGTTCACCTCAAAGCAAATATCTGGTCTCGTGTTCGTCAGGTACATCAAGGACCCAATCATCTGACGATACATAGTGTCACATACCCCAATTTTGTAAAAATTATGTAATTATTTTATTATATTCCTGAGACATTATGTTAAATTTAATGCTAAGTAGGAATTGATGACTCAGCAGAGTCACTAGAAATGGAATGTAATTCAGAATATTTTATTATTAATAAATAAATTATGGAGACAACAGCATGGGAGAGCTGTTAAAAAGAGGTTACTGGTCAAATTGGTGGATGGAACTAGGTGGAAAGGCAAAAGACAAGTGGCAGCATCCTCAAACATTTCCTAAGTTGCAAGTGGCAAATTCCCTATATTTGGGGTCATGATTCCCCAAGAAAGTGGAATCTGAGCAGGTGGCTCATTAATGACAGTTAACCCAACAAAGACCTAGGTAATCTTTTAAATAGTACTCAGTGAACTGAGCTGAGGGTTCGAATTTGTTCTAGAGGGAGAATGCATTCAGGTGAATGTTATTTAGGAATCCCATTGAGGAAGAGGGAATTACAGTAAGGAAGTTGTTTGAGAGGAATGTTGCAGAAACTTGGTTCCATTATAGCTGTTTGGGCTGAGTGAATTATTTTGTTGCACCTAGTTCCAGCCAGGGAGACCAGAGCAAGCTCGGGGGTCCTGAGAAGTGCTGTCTGGGCACTCTCTAGGAGTTGGTAGGGAGGAACAGCCTCCCATTGTTGTTGTTGTCCACAGATCAAGACATGTTCTGCCATTTATTCCTTTATGTTTATTAAGGATGAATGAATGCATGTTGTATTTATTGTTAATATGTCTGAGTAGTAATTAATTAGTTTAGTAAATTGAATATCCCAGAATATCAGTAGTAAGATTGTTAAAAGTTACTGTGATTTTCTGTATCGTTAGTATGATGTAATATCCCGGTTTTATTACTATTAATGTATTTATAGTTTATGCAAAAAACTATTAATACTTTATGTAATCATTTATAAGTTATAATTATAAACCTAGTTTATTTATATTTGTTGAATAGATAAGCAGGGTTTGCATGTAAAGTAATTGTACTTTGTATAATATAAAATTAAATAAATAATAATAGGGACAATAGTAAACTTTGAACAATCAAAATTACAGTATTTACACTCTGATAACTAATATTGCAGGAGAATGTCAGCTACGGTCATGTTATCTATAACAGGATACAAACCCTAAGACAGAAATTTAACTAGTATTGTTCTATTAAAGAAATTAATACACAAACCCTAACAAAAAATTTAACCAGTCATCTCTTGACAACTAAAATCATTTGTAGAACCCTAATAGAGAATTTCACCAAGAATTTAACTTGGTTAAATAACTTAGTTATTGTCTTAGAAACAAAAGAATTTGCAGAACCCCATTTGACTAAGATTCGAGCTTAAGCAGAACCCTTTATTTCAATAGATTTATAATCATAACAAAAAGATTAAGCAACTAAACAAAATCATGACAGTGGTGTTTGAATCAAACCTTATCACTTCAGTTTTTACAACGAAAGAAACAAACTAAACAATTGTGTAGAAACCCTAACAGAAAAGCCATCACACAGAATTTATTAACAGTAAATAAACCAGTTATTGTTTTAAAAACAAAAGAAGTAACAGAACAATGTCTAGCTCGGTGTCGAGCTTAAGGAAAACAATATTACCTTTCCTTAAACCTTTTTTTTTTACCACGGAATCATAATCGTATCGACAGAACCAACATATAAACAAAATCACTACTGTACTTTCGGATTAAACCCTATTATTCCAGACTTTACAGGTATTTAAACATTGAGAAGTATTACAGCGATTTCACCCACGGCCGTAGTTCATTTTCACTACATAAGAGATTGTAAAACATAGAATCTATCTATGTATGTATTACAACAACCCAAAGGAACAAGAATATGATTTCATAAGTTATATTACCAAAACCTGGGTGAAAACCCTGTACATTCTAAAGAGAACAGTAAACAAAACAAAATTTAAGAGGCCGTAACCTCACCTTCAGGTAGGATCACGCCTCTTACATCTATCCATTTAAATACACAGTATGTCAACTACGGAAATCCCTCATTACGAAGGTAAGATTTTAAATTATATTCTCGATCAAAACCGTAACACCCAAATACCACACAGGGTTAAACCCATACTATTTCATTCAAATATATAGTTAAAAGATGTAGCAAGGTTGCCGTAATCACTGTGGCTTTTCAGTCAAACCAAAACCCTAACCCTATAGACAACCAACAAGGAGGATATGCCATGGTGAGAACCAGGCTTACCCGGTAGAGCCAGTCGCTGAAGCTCGTGCCATCCATACTAGTAAATAGAAGCAAGAACCTGCAACGACAATTTTTGTGTCAGTTACAAACGCATCTATTTCAAAATCATTTCTTAAACTAGAAAAATGAAGGAGCCAGTTCTGTATCTTACCAGTGTTTAGAAGAGAGCTTTTAATACTATAATTATCCTAATAACCGCAAGCAAGGTAAGTGTAAACCCCTTCTTCGTCAAAAAATACCCCAAGATGGCAGAAACAAAGGTAACTTCCACAATGGAAGTTTCGACAGAACCCAATTGGAAGGATGTAGAGACGCCAGGACAGGGTCAGGTTCTTTAGCGAAGGAGAAACCCTAGGTTTTAGCAACCTGATGGCCGTGATAACAACTCGTATTGACTCCTACACAGTGCAACAGACATGCACAGAGAACTGAAGCAGCATAGTAGCTGCCATCAACACTGTAACAGGAAGGTTCGGACAGGAGGGTTTCGCAGAACGACCAAGCCCTAAGGCAAAGGGAAATGACAGAGTAGGGTTATTCAGCTGTTATATATCACCAAATGCATGGCTCAAGACCAACCACGTAGCACTTTAAATATTTTCCATACAGTGGGTCGATGATCTAATGTTCCTTGATGAGTTTCAAATTGTTTGTGAACCAAATTAAAATCATAGAGTGGGTACACCGAATCAAGGGATAATCATAGCTTGGATATTCTAATATGGTCTAGACACCATAATTTAAACCTACCATATAATCCATGTTAAACAATGCTTTCGAGTTTGCCTAATTGACGTGAATACATTGCCCTATAAACAACAAGGTTATGCATTATCAATAATGTTCAAAATTACGATGATGATTCATCATTGTTTTAGAAATAAAAATCTTAGCATGAGTAATAGAATTATTTGCATAGGTTATCTATAAAGGTTGAGAGAGCATAGTTCATATATCATCCCTTTAACAATCAAAACATTAGGATAATACCTATAAATCTTGCATTATATAGATTAAACCTTGACTTACTAATTCATGCGATATAAACATCGTTCAAAACTCAGTCTTGGTGTATTCTAGACATGGAGAAAATGTATTTGCATTAGAAAAGTTATAAAGATAAGGGTGCGATGCAAGCTCTTTTTGGTTCATAAAAACCTATCATGACAATTGCCAATCACCATAAACTCATGTGCCAGATATAGATCTTTTCCTTAAGTCTATGAGTAATGAAATGAGAGTGTATTTAGTGGTTACAATTATGCTACCATAATGCTAATTACGATAGATGTACATAGATGGTTTAGGACTAGCTAGTCCTTCTTTAGGCGACTTCCACTTGTAGGATTCCGGTTACATAGTTCTTAATCTTGGATCAGGGTTACTCTAGACTATTTCACTTATCTTTACGATACAATAACAATCATTTAATTGATTCAAATTCCTTATAACGAGTAGATAAGTTTACTCAAGATAGCTTATAATTCCTGAACCATTGACATAAGAATAATTTATCAACCCATACAAATTATGAGATGTTAAGAGGAGACTTGTAACTGATAGAATATCTTGCAAATGCTAAAAACAAGCAAGTTATATTTTTGATCGATCCAGATCCTGTATTATTGCAGTTGCAAATCAAAACATTTTTCTAACTTAAAAACTCGATGAAATGCGATAACTGAGCGAGTAAATACTGGTCTGAGTATGGTCACCCAGTTGTATTTCACTGTGCTAATTATGAAGCATAATTGAAATTCAGTAATATCATCAAAGAACAATTATTCCACAGAATTGTTTAATTCATGGATACTCCAGAAACATAACTATCATATTAATTAGTCATTTCTAACTCTCTATAAGTATGATTATAAGAAGATCACAGGAAAGGTTCTACCTTTAAACACTTGATAATCTGGATAACATGCTTAGACCTTTTTCGGAATGAATTGGTACAACTAATTGTTTATAATAATTTAAAGATAAAGATGTAGCGACCCGAACGTTACCTGTATATCTGTAAGAGAAAGACATTTTGATGCATTAGCTCGGAAGCTAAGTAAGCCCGGTCTGCTATGGCAATTCCCCCTTGAGGTTGCAGAATAGAAAACAATCAGTAACTGTAAATAAAACTCATATTAAAATTAAGTACAATAAACAGATACTTCAGACACATTTATGTTCATTTAATCTAATAAAAACAGTTAAATGACTGCATTTAATCATTTTACATGCTATATTTAAAAATTTTAAATTTTTCAAAATTTTTGGGTTTTGACACATAGAGACATCAACCGACTCATATGAAGCATCAAACAGAAGCTTTAGGTTCGATGCCATAGGTGTGGCCATGGCCTTGCAATCCATCATCCCGAACCTCTTCAGGATATCTATTGTGTACTTCCCTTGTCCAAGGAAGATCCCATCTGCACTCTGCCACACCTCCATACCTAGAAAATAGTGCATCATCCCCAAGTCCTTCATATCGAACTCGGTAGCAAGCTTCCTCTTTGTATCGGCAATCAATCTGTCATCTCCTGTTCCAAATAGGTCATCCACATATAGGAGTAGAATCATAGGATTCCCTTCCTCAACCTTGTAGTAAAGGTTGGAATCCGCTTTACTCTTGGTAAAGCCCAAACTAGATAGGAAACTGTCCATCCTACCATACCAAGTCCTCTGAGCTTGTTTTAAGCCATACAAGGCTTTCTTCAATCTACATACATATGATTCCCTGTCATGTGTTTCAAATTTGAGTGGCTGCTCCACATATACTTCCTCTTCAACTACACCATTCAAGAAAGCAGTCTTGACATCCATCTGGTGTATCTTCCATTTCATCGCTGCAACCAAAGCAAGTACTGATATGATGGAAGTGTACCTGGCTACAGGAGAAAAAATTTCTTCATAATCTATTCCCTCTTTTTGAGAGAAGCCACGAGCTACAAATCTTGCCTTGTATTTCTCTATGCTGCCATCTGCAGCATGCTTGATCTTGTAGATCCACTTGGAAGTCACAATAGACTTTCCTTCAGGTCTTGGGACAACATCCCAAACATCATTCTTCATTATTGATTGGTATTCTTTGACCATGGCATCCTTCCATTCTTTCTTTTTCGCTGCTTCTTCATAACTGGAAGGTTCTTTGTTTATGATGTCACAGAGTAAAGCAACATAGCTGGTATGAGATCTAGTTCTCTTCTTTGCTCTGTGTTCTTCTTCTGGAATGCCATATCTTTCTGCATCTTGAATGAGCTCTCTAGCCCATCCAGGTTTCCTCCTGTGAGAGTTATTCTCACGGGGTGGATCTACAGGTTCTTGCGGATCTTCAATTTCACGAATTACATCTGGAATTGCTTTAGTCATGGTAGTGTCTTGAAATCTAGTTTCCTTAGGTTCTTTATAATCTTCAACAGGTGTCTTCCTTGATTTGATGAATGCTGAGTTTTCATCAAATGTCACATCCCTGCTGACATCAATCTTCTTGAACCCTGGAAAGTATATCCTGTAAGCCTTCGAGCTTTCACTGTAACCCACAAAGACACCCTTCTTTCCTGAAGGATCTAGCTTGGTCCTCTTTTCCTTTGGGACATGAGTGTATACTGGACAACCAAATATTATGAGATGGCTGACTTCAAGTTTCTTACCGGAGAAGACCTCTTTTGGTGTCTTGTTGTCCAATATCTTGTGGGGTGTTCTGTTCTGCACATATACAGCAATCCTAGTTGCTTCTTCCCATAGATGCATAGGTAGATCCTGGTCATGCAGCAATTCCCTTGCTACTTCCATGATTGTTCTATTCTTTCTTTCTGCAACTCCATTCTGTTGTGGATTGTAAGGAGCATTAAACTCCCTCTTAATGCCTGAATCACTGCATAGCTACTTGAAGTCACCTGAAGTGAATTCTCCACCATTGTCGGATCTGAATATTTTGATTTTCTTATCAGTTTGGTTCTCCATCAAGGTTTTGAATTCCTTGAACTTATCCAACACTTCATCTTTGTTCTTCAAGAAGTAAACCCAAGTCTTTCTAGAGAAGTCATTAATGAAAGAGACATAGTAAACATACCCACTCAAAGAACTGGATGACATCGGACCACATACATCGTAGTGGATAATTTCCAAGATTTCTTTTTCCTTGCTTTCACTGCTTGGAAATGCCTTCTTGATGTTCTTTCCTTTTGCACATCCTTTGCAAACACCTTCATGCTTGGTCTTGATTTCAGGAAGACCTTCTACAGCTTTACTTGCAATTGGTAATGCTCTGTAGTGCATGTGTGCAAGTCTTCTATGCCAAAGTTCACTTGGCTCCATGGAATCATGCACCATGGCATGTTCAGGTTGTCCTTTCAATTTATACAATCCTCCCTCTTGCTCTCCAATCCCCAATACATCATCAATAGTTTTACCCTTTGGCCACATTAGGACTTGACCATCTACAAATGCAACCCTCATACCTTTTGCATCTAATGCAGAAATGGAGAGTAGATTCTTCTTGAGCCCAGGTACATAGAGAACTTCTTTCATCTTCAAGTATTTTCTAGAATCTAGATTGTAGGAGGCTTCACCACTTCCTTTGATAGGGTATTGATAGTCATCCCCAAGTTTTACTTTATGGGGTGATTCATGTTCAGATAGATTTATAAAAGATTCTTTAAACCTAGTCATGTGTTTGGAATCCCCACTGTCAATTAACCAATCATTACAACCATGAGAGATAGCACCCGTGAGAACAGAGATTAAAACATACTCTTCTTCACTTGATGAGTCATCATCATCACTTTCTTCTCTAGCTTTCTTCCTGGGAGGTTCATCATCCTCAGCAGCATGAGCATGATATCTTCTTTTGCAATTCTTCTTCTTATTATTGAAGTTGTTGTTGTTGTCTTTCTTCTTCTTGGGACAGTCTAAAGCAAATTGTCCCTTCTCATTGCATTCAAAACATCGAACATGAGATATGTATTTCTTCTTGTGATGAGGGTGAGAATGTTTCTTGCTATGAGATCTCTCCCTCTTAAACTTGCTTCCCTTGGTGTGAGTTGTGAGAGCTTGATCTTCATTCCCCATCTTTTCTTCTCAGGCCACAAGCCTTGCTTCTTCTTGAGAGCATTCCTCCCACAATCTACTGAAAGAGACCAACTTCTTTCTTGCACAAATTCCTTGGATAAAGGAATCCCATGACCTGGGTAGGCCATTTAGTGTGGTCATAACAACTTCACCATTGTCCACTACTTCATCCACAACTTCAAGTTGCTCCTTGATCTGAGAGACCTTGGAGAAGTAAGATTGAATGGTCTCTCCATTCAACATCTTGACCCCTTTCAATTGATTCCGTAGAGTCATCTTCTGATTTATGTTCTTCCCTTCAAATAACTTGGTCAGGGAGTCAAACATCTCCTTGGGTTTCTTTAGAGATGACACATGTGGTATGAGATGGTCTTTGATATAATCAGCAATGATTCTCTTCGCCTTAACCAAGTTCTTCTTGTGCAATACCTTAGCCTTTTCATCCTCTGGGATAGGGACCTCAGAGCTGATGTAGGAGTCCAATTCATTTTCTTCCAGGATTAACCCAATCCTATAATTCCAAGCTCGGAAGTTATCAGCCCCTTCAAGCTTATCCTCAAGCTTGGTGTGGTGAGGCATTTTAAAGAGTACTTCAAATGGAAATAGAAGAGATTTAGGTCTTACCACTTGTTTTGCTGAAAACTGGATCTGGTCCCGGATTAGGGTTTGTTGGAAAAACCCTAAAAATTAAAAATGTGAATTTCAACTTTCTAAAAGGATAGAAAGATGCGCCTTGATGATCTGATCAACTTGGTGTATTCAGAATTTGAGATCTGCAAAGCTTCACCCTTTAGAAATGCCTTTTAGTCTTCCCGGGTTCACTAAGGAGGACCCTAAATTAGGGTTTGAGATTCCCGAAGATTTACCCAGCCAAAAATCTCGATCCAAATCTCTAAACTTCGATTTGTCCAAGGAGCTTCCAACTATGACTTCAGATTTCAGAAATTCCTATTTTTGTGGAAACCCTAATGTTTAGGGCCAAATCTGAAAATGCTCATAATTGAATTCTAATTAGACAGATAGATTCTCCTTGATGAGTAGAGTCAATCTACTATACTTCTTTTCCAAAATCTGTGGAGAGAAACCCTAGTTTATGTCACTACATAATGTCTTCTTCTCAGGTTAGGTCTGATACCATGTTATATTTTGAGCATTAATTCACAATACTCTAGGATCTTTACTGAGAGAATAACATGTACAGTATATCAATGCATATCAATCATAACAAGCATGTCAATCATCACAAGAAGCAAAAGCATGAGAGACAATAGACACACAAAGTTTCCATGGTGAAAACCCTAAGGTGAAAAACCCCACAACTTCCTCAGAAATAGATAGAGCAATAGCTCAACCAAAGTACAAGCAAATACACAGAGATAGTCTTCTACTAGCAGATGATCCTCCTCCTCACATGTGCACCACTTTCCGAGTAAAGGAAGAATGAGTTCTGAGTGATCCAAATAGAGATCTCCTGATCTCTATTTATACTTGTCATGTTTGCCCAATAACCTTATGGGGCAGACTTGTCTAGCTAGGTACAATAACTTCATATTACATTATATCGGGCCGACCCATTACAAGGTGGTCTAATAACCCATCGGCAAGTTAACACACTTGCGACACCTGTCAATACAAATGACGACACTTTCGTATAGAGGAATAATACATCTCTATAGGAGTACATTAAATATATAAATGAAATACATTCCGAAGTTACATATACATCAACATATTTAAATAGTTGATGCTGAAGAGACTTAGGGATCGTTGGATCAGATAACCAACAGTGGCGATTAATTCAACGATTGGGAAGATCGAAAAAATTGCAGGATAAAACCTTCATGACGGCACCATCCACGTGGTAGCATTCCATTCGCTCTATGAGCGAGGAATCTAACCGACGTGGATGGTTATGCTTCTCGTTGGTGAAACGCCTACGGTGTAATTAGATATTGTGAATGGGATATATAGTTTTTAGTTTTTATAATTTATTAATTTGTGTATTGATGATTCATTAAATAGTTAATTGATGAGTGTCAAGTGAATGGATAGCATTCATGTAATTACATTAATGTTAAATATTTGAAGTATTAGAAATAAATTATATTAATATTAAATTTATTATGAATAAAGATTTGATTTGTGATTGCACATTTTTCTTAAAATGTCACCTGAATATTTGTAGAAAATGATCATACATTTTATGGTGAAGAAAATAATGGTTTTTACTATTTCATATGGATTTAATTTTGATAGTTAGAGTCATACTCGAAGAAAAAAATATTTTAATATCGAAAGCCAATTAAAATTTCTGAAATTTCATTTTTATTTTTATTTTTTCACCCTAGGTACGTATTGCTTTGTTTCCTTCTTAGGGGTAATGTCGATTATTTGTTATCTTCGTGGTGCTTTTTTGATGGAGCAGCACAAGGTGATCCTCCTACTAGTGGAGCGGTTGGCGTTATCTTTACTTCCGCTCAATGATGGACTAAGTATGTAGTTTCCACATGTCCTAGGACCAACAATCGGCCAAAATTGATGGCCATAAAATATACATTACTATTCGCTCTCTCCATGGGAATTTGACGCATTTGGGTAATTGGTGTTTCCAATTTAGTTATTAATTGGATGAAACACAAATGGAGGCCCAAGAACATTCTCCTTGCTGCTATTTTTGAGGATGTTGATAGGATAGCGAAGCTCTTCCATTATATCACCTTTCAGCACACGTTCAAAGAAAGGAATCTATTGGTAGACCAATTATAAAAAAATGGGATACTATTTGGGAATGGCATTTGGCAGAAGTGGAAATGCAACAACGACACTTTAACTAAAGATGATCCAGTACTAATTCCTTTTTGATTGTAGGGCTACAATATGCATGTTTTTTTCTCCATATATTTCAATTATAGCATAAACATATTATTATGTGTGGGACTTAATGATCAATCTTTAATAGTTCTATTTTGATAAAGGATCAAAATGTAATGAAGGAAAATCTAAATATTTTGAGTTTATAATGGGATATTCCTGAAGACTAGAATCTATGATGAGGCCTAAATATGGGTCATGTAAAATGTGCTTTCTTAATACAAAGGAAACACGATCTTTTTTTCTGTGGGAAAAGAAAATGTGTAACGTCAATTAATACAGGTTACATGCGTATAATCAAATTTGACAATGTAAAAATTAATTATAGCAACCTTACATCAATTAATCAACTAATCAACACATATGGTAAAAAAACTTATCATGTGATGAAAGCTATGAGTATTTTATACTTTCAATATCTATAATATGTTTTTCTACATTTTAAAAAGTAGTCATGAGAAAGCAACCATATACTTTGTCTATAATATGTTTTTCTACATTTTAAAAAGTAGTCATGAGAAAGCAACCATATACTTTGTCTAAATAGTTGATAGTAAGTGATAAATAGTTGAGATTAAGTGACATATTAGAAGTAGTTATTTTTATTTTTTTTACTACATTTTTCAACTCATTATTATCCACATAGTAGATTTTTGGGGAGTAAAATTTACAAATACCATTTAAATTCTCTATATGTGAAATTCTTTGAATGCATGATTATTATACTAATAAGTGGGTTGAATATTATGGTGAAACAAAAGACAATGTCAAATAACACTAACTTGGGCTTTGTTGCATGCAACATTTAGGTGGTTTGGATGGAGGAATTAATCAAAGAATCCTTGGATCACACTATGGATGATGATATTGATGAATGTAGATACTATGTACATATAAGAAATCATAAAAAAACATATAGGAATGATTCTAAACTTCCTAAAATTGATGATAGGAAATGGCATTGCCTTTGCATGAGATGCAAGTGGTTATGAAGAAGAAGAGTTAATAGGTCAACTACTAGAAAATATTGCTTAGAAAATGAGCACCTTGAAGGGGGAATCGAATATCGCCCCTTGGTAAGATATGCAAAACATGTTTTCGAGTCTTTTTTTAAGATTTAATTTTGTTTATATTTTGATACTAATTCTTCTTCTTTGATTGTAATTACGAAGACAAAAACACCTTGGCTTGAAATTCCTAAGGCTGCAAATGGTAGTATCAATGGTGATGGTGATGGAATTGAAGTTGATCCCATGGAAGAAAATGAAGTTGATTATTGAGAATGAAGGGATTTAGTCTTATTTCGATTATTTTGTTGTTGGTCAACTTAAAATTATTGAATAGTTTTTCGAACATGTGTATGACATCAATCATAAGGTATGAAAGATAATTCTTTATATAAATATAATTTTTTTCTATTTTTTGAGTCTACATGTATAATAGTTGGGTCTGATCGTGATGTTGCTTTGAAAACAAAAGTTGTGTATATATCTTTGCCTCAGTTTTAGGTGGGTTTTCTCAATCAATTGTGCCTGCAGTGAGTGACATATATGTTTTCTCTACATAATAATCCCCTCGACTTACACTGTATCCGTTGGTCATTCTTGATATATTGAATGATGCTTGATTATATACGTAATCACACAATTGAAGAATTTATCTTGAATACTAATAGTATTGGTCATGTAATATGAGTAATCAACAATATTAGGTTATCATAATCATTAGATGCAATATCCAATATTTGGTATATTAAATTAATTACTTTTTCATGTATATTGTTAGGTGCTATTCCTCTACCACCTTCAAATATTTTATTGCACACGTACCAAGAATTGTGTACCCTTATGAAAGTTATAGAAATGGAGTATCAAACAATTGGCGCATGTCTTAATGATCATATTATATATTATGAACAATATGTAGCAAAGGTGATTTTTTTTAAATGTGGAATTAGTAGATATCAAATTGATCAAATAACAAATAAGGTGACTGCAAGGTTCTTCATCATATCTTCATATTTCCATATTTCCAATCATTGTTTGGGTGCAAAAACATAACACACTTTATGGATTATCATGCATGGAAGAGAAGTAAAAGTAGTGTTATGTGAATGTCAATAAATGGTTATGCACTTAAGGAGAGAGAGGAAAGATGAGCCATTTATAAAGAAGAACCTTGCAAAGTTATGATTGTATTGGTAGCATATGGTATCAATCCATTTGGAGAACTCAAATCCATTTAATTATCTTGTCAATACTTTTCTATAAATGATAATGTTCCAAGTATTTATTTTTTAGGAATGTTTACAACATACCAATTCATTTATATTTTTTTACATATTTTGTGTGTACAAGGAATTAATCATTTGTGTTTTCAAATAACTAGGTAAGTGCCAAGTTAGAGTTATAGATGTATATATTGAGACTCTTATTATCAAACTTTAAAATATATAGATTGAAATCACTATGTACAACATCTCTAAACCACGAGGAAAAAATTATTTCAATTCCATGGAATATTGATGTACAATCATCGTGCCCCTAAGTCGACATGTTTTTGTGGTATGTGAAGTGAAATTTATGTTAAAAATAGAGCACAAGATAAGAGACACAAGAAATTGGCGGAAAATGTTTCAAGTCATATTCAACACATCTCAAAATGAACGTCCCACGGATATTTCCCTAGTCTTATAATATCCTTAATTTTATGGATCTATTGGTCCGTTAAGACTAAAGATATTGGATAACATGTTAAGAAATAGAGCACAAGACAATAGACACAAGAACTTGGCTAAAACGGATTTAAGCCACTCTCAACAGTTATATTCATCAATGGTATCAAATTATATATAGTAGATGGATATGATCATATCTAGATATATATCTCACTGACAAGTCATCGATGGATAATGGCAACATCTCGTTAGTGGATAATGATCTAAGAACACATAACAAGGTTATCTTAGAATTTGTGCTTGTCTAGGGACTCATAACCTAACAATTTAACTATATTTATCATCTATTATTTCATGTATTTGTTTGAATATCTTGGTATTATGTTAACATTATGTTATATCTTGCATAGCTTCAAACAAAGGGTAAATATGCTTGTTCAGTATGGGGTCTTAAAACAACATCTAGATGTTCAATAAGTTTGGCAAAGAAGTTGCATGATGAGTACATGCATTTCCTCTCTAGGAACCATAAGTATCAAACTATTGAAAAGCATATTTTTAATGGATAGGAAGAGGTTGGAAAAAACCATGAAGAATGACACATCAACAACAACAAAAAGGCCTTTGATAAGAATCCTAGTAAGCAATTGGATTTAGTTACATATTTGCAACTTTTCTAAAAAAAATATTTATTTATGTTTAAACTATAACAAAAAAATATTTCCATTTATGTTTCCAAAGGTCAAAAAAATGCGCTTCCAGAATGTATGAAATGAAACTCTGTCCAATTTAGTCAATTTCCTACTATGAGCACCTACAAGTAGATCATTTGTTTGAAATGAATGCATATTAGGAAGAATGTCACTTAATGTTTATACAGAATTTTAGGTGGAAGGAATGCATAAATGCAACATATTGCAACACTTGTCTCATTCTTATAATTATGGAAAAATGGCTAATCATCCATGATTTTTAATATAGAAAGAGAGTGATGTTGTAAAATAGGTTAGATGGAAGATTAAATTTTGACTCATTTTTCTTCTAGCATAATTATCTATTAAAGAAGAAAGGTGATTTTGGTGCAGTGAAAACTTAGAATTAGAATATCTTTATTAATATTGGAATATTCTAATATTTAAGATCCCGTGCTATATACACTATTTTCTAGAAAAAATATTTGTTTCTAATCAATATTAAATGATATTGATTCCTTGGACTAGAAAATGAAAAAGTATTGACACGATGCAATTCTCGGATGTGGTGTTGGTGGCTAGGGTTTATGTAGTAAGTCTTAATTCTCTATCTTTTGGGTTCACGACGACCCCAAGAGGTGTGAAGGTTGACGGTGGCCAATGGTAGCGAATGTGGGGGGGGGGCAGCAGCCCCCTCCCCCTTGTCCCAGTCTGCAGGAGTTCAAGTGGGAAGCATACAAGTTCTGCTAAGTGAAATGGGAGGAGAGGGTTCAAACTCCTCAGGATTGAACCAACAATGTGGAAATGGGGGGAGGCCTCCTGGGAAACGCATGCCCAGTTCTGCCCAGCTTCCATCCATGAAGATTCAAGTCAGGAAAATTGATGGGTTGCATATAGTACATGAAGGATCACGCTCTGATTGATTCTTTTTTGGGGCTTTTACCATCAGAAAAAGATCCGATCTAGTGGATCAACTAGACTTGGAAACCATAGGGTCACTATGACCTTCATCTGGGATCCAAGGGCTTCTTTACAGTCATATTTGTTAGCTTGTAGGATCACAATTGAATAGTTGATGGAAGACCACACTTCTTCTATTTTGTAGGTCTTTTTCTTAAACCCTGGAAGGAGAGGTTCTGTCCAGATAAGGACGATCTATGTATAGCATTGGTCTAGATCCAGTTGTACTCCCTTCTGGGAGAATATTGGGATCCTAAGATCTTAGAATATATTGGAAACACATTTGGAACTTTCATCAAAATATATGAACAAGCAAAGGCACAACAAGATACATTGTATGCTCGAATTTGTGTTCATATGGATTTATCAAAGGAGTTTCTAGAAGCCATAAACCTTACATGGGATGATGAGGATTGGACACAACCACTAGATTATGAACATATCCCCTTATGGTGTAGGAGTTTCCATGAATATGGAAACTTATATAGGGTTTGTCTGTAGAATAAACCACCTCCCCAACCCAAGCAATCCTTGGAGGTAGATGAATATGGGTTCACTAGAGGCCCATATCGTAAAAGAACTAGATGGAAGCAAGGATCCCATGATCTCCATAAAAAAACGTGGTCTCTAATTCGTTCGAGCCTTTAAGTCCGATCGAGGAGGATCATCCAATGAAAGAACATCCATATGAAGAGAATACACCCCCACATCCTATCTTTAATCATAAGGACTTAGGGTTGGTTGACAATGGGGGGGGACCAGGTACCGTCTTAGCATGATTTGGAAATGGAAAAGGAGGAAGGGGATGACATGAATATAGTTCATCTCGATCTGGAAGTTATCGAACAATCATGTAGAGACAAGGAGAAGGGGTATGTACCCCAATATCAACTTTATCTTCTTTAGAATGCCATCATTAGGGATAGATATGTGTCCCTTATAGGGATCAAACCTGGCCCCCAAAAAGATAACAAGATAAAATTTGATGAAATGGGAAAGAAGCCTGGAAGGAAAACAAATCGGCAAAGGATCACTTAAGTTGGCCTCATGTTAGTGGAATCAGGTCAATACCCTACCATTAGGAAGGCCCTAGGCCTTTAATTTCCTGTCTTTCTGATGAAGATTATAACATGGAATATAAAGGGATCGAAAACCCCCAAAATTTTTTGAATCTTAAATAAAAATATTTAGAAAGAGAACCCAACAATTATGTTCCTCCAAGAAACTAAATTTTTTTAGGCCCAACTCGGAGAAATTGGTAGGAAGGCATGGAGAGGATGTGAAGTAACAAGGATCGATGCTGCAGTATCGATCGAAGCTTTGGGCATCCTGTGGAACCCTAGCAAGGTTAATTTAGGGAAATTTGTAGATACTCCAAGATCCATCTCAACAGAGTCTTAGGTGGTAGGATTCCCCATTAGTGGAGTGCTCACTAATGTCTATAGCCCCCATATTTCCCAGCAAAAGTTGGTTTTCTTGAACTCCTTACGAATGCTTAATCATTGGGTGTCTGAAAAGCACTGGATCATGGGGGGGAATTCAATATGATCACCTCCCTAGATGAAAATAAAGGGGGAAGAAGGAATATTGATATGGGAAGAAGAGTCTTTGGAGACACTGCAAAAGAGTTGAATCTGGTCGATATAGAGACTAGAAACAACATGTTCACATGGAGCAATAAGAGGGGGGGGGGACCAGTATGTTTCTTCTCATCTTGACATGTTCCTTGTCTCAGATTCCATCATGGATATCAGTAGTGAACTTTTGAACCTGGTCCTTCCCTCTTTTGGATTGGACCACTAGCATGTTAGCTTATTATGGACTGAGTTGGGATCTCAATATAAAAATCCTTTTCTCTTTGAACACTTTTGGCTTAGCCATTCCAATTTTAAATCCAAGGTGCAACAATGGTGGGAAGAGCTAGATCAAGGCAATGGTCATAGAATCTGCTAATTCTAACAAAATCTTAAAGCCCTCAAAGAGAATATTAAGAAATGGAACAAGGAATAATTTGGTAACATATTAACGGAAAAATGTTAGAACAAAGAATGGAAGAGATCCAACAATGAAGGGCATGAGGGATGGATTCTCTCCTGAGATAAAGGAAGAAGAGGCCTGCACGACACCTCAACTGCTGGAAAGGGAGCGACATGAAGAAACATTATAGAGGTAGAAATCCAAGGTGACTTGGCTTAAAGATCGTGAAAGAAATACATTTTTTTCTCATCGATCAACGATGCAGCACCACTAGCAGAATAAAATCCTTATGCTCAAGAATGTCATTGGGGCTTTATTGGAGACTAGGGAGGAGATTGAAGGGGAATTTATTCACTTTTTTTAGGATATCATGAAGGGGCCTCATCCAAAAAGAAGAAGAGACATAAACCATATTACTCAACACACCCCCCTTGGTCTCTAAGGCCCAAAATGAACTTCTAATGAGATTAGTGTCCATGGATGAAGTGGAAGAAGCGGTGCAACAGATGGAAGATGGAAAGGCTCCAGAGCTAGATGGGTCCATTGTTAGCTTATTTCACTTCTTCTTGGATTTGATCAAGAATGAGGTTTGGAGAATTAGGGAGGATTATACTAGCTCACAGGGCATCCTTTCAATGCCACCTTCTTATCTCTCATTCCCAAAATTGAAGGGGATGACTCTCCAGGTATGTTTATGCACATTTCCCTCTATAATGTTATATATAATATCATAACGAAGGTTATATCCAACAAGTTAAAACCTGCCCTTCCATCCCTGATCTCCCCTGAGCAGTCAGGCTTTGTTGAAGGGAGGAAAATTATGGTTCAGGAAGTCATAGACTCTTTAAAGTATTCCAAGATCCTAGGTATGATGTTGAAATTTGATATCACCAAGGCATATGATAAACTCAATTAGAACTACATGAGAGAAATGTTGAAGGCATTCGGTTTCAAGGATGAATGGATTTGATGGGTCATGAGTCTTACTTCCTTGGTCTTGTTCTCCATCCTTTTAAATGGATCTCCCTTGGGTACATTTAAACGCTCACAGGGTATAAGACAAGGAGATCCTTTATCCTCTTTCCTTTTTTTGCTAATGGTAGAAGGGCTAGGTCGATCAATCAAAGCTATGCGGTTAAGTCAAGATTTAAGAGGTCTAAATGTCCATTCCCAAGCTGATCGCAAAACCCACCAACAATTTTTGGATGATACTATGTTAATGGGGCATCCCTCGGTACAAGAATCACGCGATATCAAACAATGTCTCAAGCTTTTTGCAGCAGCCTCTAGTCTCGAGCTAAATGAGAGAAAATCCCATATTTTTTCTTCAACAATCTATTAGGAGGGCTTGTGATTTTGAAAATCCAACCTTCAGTGCATGGCATCTCTCATGACCATCATAATCACTTCCATAATCAGTCTCTCTTGCACCTTTTGGGAGGGAAATGTTGTGTTGTTCAAGAAGTTTGGTCATATGATCTATCTTCTTCTGCATTCAAGATCTCTCTGGGTGGTTTCCTTTCTTGCAACAAGAACACTTGGATTTCTCAAATCCCTTTTGTTTGTCCTTCTTGGAGTTGGAGGATCCTTCCGATGGACTTGACTTGGCATTTTGCTTGGGTTCAGATGGTCTCTTATCCTTTCCTTTGTGCTTCCCCTTCCCATTCACACTTTTTGGTTCTCCATCCAAAAGAGCTTGATTTTTGGAGGCCATCAAGGCGCCCATCTGGATCAACTTATCTTGTTCTTGGATGAGAGATTTAGTGAAGATATCAAAGGAGGGAATCTTCCAACTAAGGATTGACATTCGCCCAGAATGGAAGGTAGAGACAAATATGGAGAAATCAGGACGTAACTTGCTCATAATGGATAGCACCAACTGGTCATCCTTCTTCTCAATGCCACACTGCTTACATTGCATAACCAAATATTTGAATTTTGAAAAGACTTACTGGATGGTCTCGAAACTGCTAGGTTGAAGAGAAACAAACTCATTCTCCAGAATATGGCCTCTTAGCTCATATTGCTTGCCGAAGAGGATCTCTAAATTCAACCATAACTCTCTTGGATTCTTTAATCCTTCGATGTGGAAGAGTATATCTCTAGAAATATGAATACACATGAAACCAAATGCTTGATCCAATCTATTCAGATACTTGGTTTTATCCACAACTGATTGTGGTTCAGGATCCTTCCCCATTGTCACCCTGTATAGTGATTTGTTGTGCAATACCATCTACATATCAACCCTCCAATCAAGGTAATTGAAGGGTGTTAGGATCCTGGGAGAGAGAGGAGAGTTCGAATTGTCCATTACAACTGCTGGAGCGAATACAAGGTGAAACTGTTTCTATTGCAACAACACTGTTGCAAGTGCATACAACTGTTGTAACTGTTGCTCTAAAAAACTTTGAATAACCTACAAAAAACTCTCAATAATGGAGGTAGACTACTACTTAGCACTACTTTAGGATAGTAGGAACTTTTATCCGGATCCTTCACACTTGGCTATACCTCATTGGATTTCTCCAATAAATTCAATGTAATGGCACCAGGATTTGTTGTGGAAATCCAGAGGCTTCTGGTGCACTACCGAAGCAACTGCTCAACCTATTCGCTCAATGGCTCTGATACCATGTGAAATTTTATGTCACAGCAAATCTAAGAGCTGAGTATACCTCACAGAGAAAGAATGAGCATAAAAGTTGAATAAGAGTGAAAACTGCGGTAAAAAAGAGCAGAGAAATAATTATGCAGCAGAACTTAGATAGGAGCAGAATCATGTCATGTGATCCAATAATAAGTATAATCAACAATGTTGTTACAATGGAGATAATTCGAATCACATAGGATAATTCGAACCTCAGTTGGTCTAGCATAGGGATTATCACCATTGGAGTGCTCCGGAAGACTCAAACTCAACTGAACTAAACCTAAACTCAGCTAACTGAAGTCACAATCAGTTAACTAACTAAGGAGTGTGCAATAGTGATTTTTTCATGCATGTCAATCAGAAATGGGCGCATGAGGCCACAATCAGTGGCATTCGGAGCTCTAACCCCCCACAAGAGTTAGCTAACTCAGGTGGATTGCACTGGAACACTCAATTGGTTCCTATAAAATAGGGAACTGACTGAAGTCGTCCTAAAATGATGCATGCAGGGCTCAGAAGGTGGTAGATGGATCATGGATGACATCTGCACACCACTACGGGGAAAATGACATCATCAACAACTCGAAAAAATAAATAATGCTAAGTAGGACAAGGATGGAGTATTAAAATATCCTAACACATATTCCTTCATCATTAAAGAATATAACCATGAAAGATATGCATGGTATGATTTAGAAGACTTATGAGGATTGGTATATGGATAATTGTAATTTTTTGGAAGACAACTACTTCTATCTTCTTTTTGATGACTTTTCTCCACCATAGGAAAAGAAATTTGTGGAGGAAATACAACACTAGGTGGTGCCTACTGATTTCTAGTATACTTCTTCTATAGTAATAGAGTCCATCCTTTTACTGCTTTATGGAGAATTTGTTTCTTTGGATGGTTATGCTTATTAAAATCCACATGACCATGATGGGCATTTGAAGCATAATGCTCAATGATTCATGGAGATAAGGAGTCATTGATGGGGTGTTAGCTTGAGCACGTGGAAATTGAATCTATTTATGAATGATCCCCTTGGATTATTTCAACATTGCAATTAGTTTTTGCAAATGGGACATTGGCTACTTTAGCATGGCAGTTGTCACTCATACTTGGGACACAGGATTAAGGTGGAGGTTGTTGGACTGCTTCAACATGGTGGCTAACACTTGTACATGGGACCTTGGTTTGTTGGCCTACTTTAGCATTGAGGTCAACGCTCATCCATGTGACCTAGTTTATGGGCGTACCTCCTCACATCAAACATTGAAAGAAACACTTTTATAAGGGAGGTGGAGTGTTATCCTCCCTAGGGGTGTAATGGGGGACCAAAGGGCCCATTAGATTAATAATAGTGGAGGCCATTCAAAGTAAGGTGGACTAGGTCCAATATATTTGTTATTATTAAATAAGGCCCACTGTGGTTGTTATAAGCGAATAAATATAATGGGGTCTCATTAAGAAGATCCACTAGGTAGTTAGGAGTTTATTATAGTTAGAATTGTTTTGTTATCTATAAATAACGAAGGAATCTTCCTTATGAATCATGTGTGAAAGATTATTGTAATTGGAGTTTAACTCATAAAAAGTTACCCCCTCAAAAAAACAAGTGAACAAAAATATATTCCTTATATAAAATAATTAATTGTAAAATGTTACCTTACCTTAAAAGTTTTGATATTAATATAAGATATAGAACATTTATAATATTTCAAGTAAACTCATATTAACTTACCACTCAACCCTCACCCAACATGGAACATAATTGCTCTAATTTTAAAACTTAAATACTTATAGTTGTATCCACTACCACTAATAACATTATATCTAGTATCCATGAACTTTGTTTTATTTTTATTAATGTGTGATATTTAAATATATCCAGAATGTGGGCAAGGCCAACTTTAATGGTATCCTAAATATAAATATAAAATAAGGAAGGTATAATAAAGGCTTTAGTTCATATGAAAAATATCGTGTTACCTCTAACACAATGGTTATAAAATCTCTAATGATATAATTTCTCAACATTCCTTTCAATACTTTTTATCTAACGTTAAGACGATTAATATCAATAATCATTTTATACGTCGAGAGATTTGCATTATATTTTAAAAAACCTTCAAAGATTATAAATCAATGAACTTATTTAGTGTTCATGAGATGAAAGTTTGTTGCCTTCTTCACCCAGTTTTAATTTTGTAAGTGACATGATGCTCTTGTTGAGCCCATATTGTAATGATTGTATTTCAAACTTTCCTTGATTTCTTCGGAATAACAAGAAGGTGATTTTTCCGCTGAAAAAAAACAAAAAACAAAAGGTATGATAAAAATTTCCACATATTTTATTAAAAAATGCAATTTTTATTAGTCTTTGTATGAACTCTATGAAATAGTCTTTGCACGAACTCTATGAAATAGTTTGTCTATGTTCAATAAAATGGTTTGTATTTCAAAGCAATTTTGCATAAGTTTGAAATTGTTCTTATAAATTACATTTTTTTATTGACCAATCATACAATTTACACCGCCATGTTGACAACTTTAAGCTCTTAATTGACTTCTAAGCAGTTTTCGATTTCAAACTTATAATTTGTTCCTTTGTAACTTGAAATAATTTATCGCGCTTGTTAAATTATGCTTGTGTTTTAGAAAAATAATTACGATATAAATACATCTTTCTATAACAATGATTATACATATGATGTATTAAATAAAATCAAAGCATGATTGTGATCATACTCCTTATACATGTTCTTAAAAAAAAATTGGATCATAACAATGATTATGCATATGATGTATTAAATAAAATCAAAGCCTGGTTGTGACCATATTCCTTATACATGTTCTTAAAAAAATAAAAATTAAATAAAATCAAAGCCTGGTTGTGACCATATTCCTTATACATGTTCTTAAAAAAATAAAAATTGGATCATATTTTTACCTTAGTCTTAATTGATATCAAGGTTGGGTTGAGAAAAGAGTGACATATTTTTTCACATTTATAATAGATACTTTAGTGTTTGTAAACCGTTTCATGAACTGCTTGTAGAATATACAAGCAATATTAATCAATCAATCAAAAGTGTATCTTTAAATCTTATTTAGAATTTCTTGGGTGTATTGTATTGGAGAGTGAGGAACAAGATCACATTGATTTGTTTTTGTTTATTTCTCTTTTTAGAATCTCTTTTTGGATTTTTTTGCCTCTTGTATGTATTGGAGAGTTGTATGTTTCCTTACAATGCTAGCATATGTTTGAAGTCCAAAATTCACCTTTGCTTCCTCTTGTTTTTGTTAATTTCTAAATTACAGGAGAGTCCTCACTATTAGATCATTGCTCATGCTCATCTCATTCCCTCTCAAACTTTTTTGCTTCTCCATGCACATTATGGCCACTCTCCTCCTTTAGAATCCCCCCTTATTCATTTTCTCATTACTCCTCATTTGGGACATCAAAAAAATTTGTTGGAAGTGTTGTTGAGGCCTAGGCTTTGCGCTGGAGTTGGGGGGCATTTTCTGTTTTGCTTGATCATTGTTTGCATGGGAGATTCCTTTTTCAACTGATCTAGTGGAATAGGTTATTCCTATTTGCAGTCTTTAGTGAAATGACCATATTTGTGATATTTATTGTATTTGTTTAAATTCAATTATATTGTCTTGAGTAAGCTTTTCTTTAGATTCACTTATGCACATATTTATCTACATGCATTTTAGATTGCATCCCAGTAGATGAATAATAAATAAGAGAAAAAATCCATATTAATATTACTTTGGACATATCTTTAAACCTTAACTTCAAAGTTCACACTAATATGGTAAAATAACCCACTTTACCTTTAGATCACCTTAACTTCAAAGTTCACACTAATATGGTAAAATAACCCACTTTACCTTTAGATCAAAGTCATGGAGCTAATCCTACTCATAGCTAAACTATCTTCCACATGTATATACACAACCACGTTGTTTCATAGTGCATATTTTAAAATTATTTTGAAATTTCTTATCGAAAATGATCAATGGAGATAACAACAATAAGGAGTATAGATACTTTAATGTACAACGGTTAATATAAAACCCAAAGTGGCCACGCCATACATGTGATCCTACTCATAATTGTTCCCCGTTATTCAAATTACCTAAAAAAATCCAAAATAATTAACAATGCCAAAATTCAAGAGTGAAATCTTCTTTTTCCCCTCTAGTTTGATTCCTCAAAAAGCTAAATGAGAATGGAAACTTGCATAATTATAATTATTATTTAATGATTTATTGTAATTGAGAATGGAAACTTGCATAGTTATTATTATTATTTAATGAATTTTTTGCATAGTTATTATTATTATTTAATGAATTTTTTGTAATTTTTCTTTGCTTTATTCCAATGCCTTAATGTTAAGAAATAAGGCTAACAAAGTGTGATGCATGCAAAAGCTGAGTATGTACTAAGTTGTCATTCTTATTCACTATTGTCAGATACAACCATTTTCGTTTGTTGAGATACTGTGACTCCATGTGGACTTAACGTGCAACCAACTGAAGAAAGTCCTTCACCCACCACAAGGGACAACCTACTTTCCAACACTGTCAAAAACCAATAAATCTTCTGCACCTAATGCCACTTTATAAAGTGATATATCCATTTCTAAATCTATGTCCACAATTTAACTAATTACATATTCAGTTAGTGGGTACTAATCATTATAATTCCCAACTAATTTTGGATTGTGTAATACACCATCACCATGTTCAAATCCCTTCACAGCCACACCATTCTCATCATAATAAAAGTGGCCATCTACAAAGCAAAGTGCACAATTTACACGTCAGCACATTTGGATTGCAGACATTTGTTGCACATAGATTAAATAAAGTTCTTAAAGTTGCTCCAAAAAAGCCAAGCAACGCATATAGTATGCCATACAAATTAATTAAGTCATAGGAAAAAGTAACACGTATCAAATTATAATGTTTTTCCTAGATACTCTTCTTTAATATTTCACCTTATTATAGGATTAAATTTTAAATAAGAAACTCGATTTTCCTTTTTTCCTTTTTTTTATATATATATATAGAAACGAGTAATAAGTTTTTATATAAAAAGAAAAAAAAGAAACAGAGGTTACAAAATTCTTCGAGAAGATTGTTATCAAAGTAGTAGGGTTGCTAAGACTCCATACTTGTCTTTTACCAATCTGTATTGTTCATGAAAAATTCATAATCTGTGGAAACTATACCTCCTTACAAACTGTCCTAAATCAAAATACAGAAGCAGAACATTGCTGAGGAGTAGAATGTCTATCCTTAGAAAAGCTACCCTGCTGCTGCTACATGCAAAACCAAAATAGCTTCTAGACTATAATTCTGAAACAACATAAGATGATCAAAATTGTTCCTAGAGAGCTGGGAAAACCCATACTGATCGAATTACTGATGAAGAATGTCCACCTTGTTCCCTTCAGTTCCTCCCGTCGAGCCTCCAATGCCTCCTTGTAGTTCCATGGTGCTTTTTCTGATATCTGCTCTCATACAGTCAATCTTGGCTTCCATTGTCCTGACGCCGCTATGAACTGCCATAATTTTGGTATCTAAATTAACATAACAAGGACAACCCTTGTCGAGGGTTTCGACTAGGTTAGCAACCTGCTTTGTAAACTTATTGCCGATGCTTCAAACCTCTGAGTTCGTGGCTTGGACAAGAGTGTAGAGGTGAGAGATGGCCCGTTTGAGTTTGAAATTTTCCCCTCGAATCTTGCGAATTTGAATTTCCATTTCCTTCAGATAGGTTTGGACCTCATCCGGGAGGCTGTCGAACCCAAGCGCAAGCGCAGGACCTTTGTTTCCATCGATATCTCTGACATAGGGGGAGTTCCAATTCTTACCCATCCCCATCACCTCAGCCTTGCAATGATCATGCAGAGCTTGTTGCACCTTAACCGAGCCATCAAGTGCCATGTCCTAACAGTCTTCATTCACGAAGGGCATCTTCAGAGCGCCTGCGCCCACCCCTGATGGACATGATCTGCTTCCTACAACGCAGGCATTGCAGCGAAGAAAGACCCGAGACAAAAGAAGGGGTAGCTTCGCCCATCTTAGCACAAATGGCTTTCACTCTTCATTGTTTGCGTTTTTTGACCAAGTTCATACAGCAAGAGATGATGCACCCCCGTTCAATATTTAAGCTTGCTCTGCCTTGATCATCCACCACCATCAATTTTTGCATGTCGACCATGTGTCAAGCGTGCAAGAGACTCCAGGCCCGTTGAGGTGACTCGAGGAAGGTCCGAGAAAGTGAGGTGGCCACTTTGGGGATCAAAATTCTGATGCTAGAGTATCCCAAAGTTATGAAGATCAAATTATTGGCGGAATGTTCCCTCCATGCCAAGGAGATTTGCCACTTCCTAGTGCAATAGAGGATTTTTTGCTTATCCATCATAACAAGTGGAAAGCGAGATTTAAGGAACCCAGTTGTTACCATACACCTGTTGATTGCTAACCAATATTCCACAATCAAGACCAACTCAAACATTTGCCATTGCGTCCGCTTGCTGGTTATTAGACCTCATGAGATGAAGGAAATTGATGGCTTTAAATTCATTGGTGATGCATTTAAGGAAATGATGAGTCTTAGTGACAGGACTCTTACAGTTCTTCGTCAGGTTTCTAGCTTCCCTAATGACCAACATTGAGTCGCCAAAGACCACCAGGTCCTCAATTCCTTCCTTCCTTCCTTGCTAGTTCCAGACCTTTGATCAGGACTAGCCATTCTACACCATTGTTGGACCTCTTACCAATTCCCCATACAAAGTCTTTCAGCTTGTTTCCCTCAGAGTCTAAGAAGACTCCTCCCGCACCTACCAACCGAGAGTCTCAAAGGACTCCTCCCAGATTCATTCGTTCCTTTTATTAAAAAGATATAACACACAAATTAATACTTTGATATTCAAATTAAAATTTGAATTTCGATAAAATATTTAAGAAAAGGAAAAGAAAGGAATATCCGCTTGGGCGGCGGCTATGACGGGAATCAAGATTTGCCGAAAGATACTGGAACTGTAGCATTCAATGAGAGTACTAGACGAACAATGTAAAATAATTAGGAAAATATCATTGTTTTGTTTTTCGCTTAGTTTGCACGACTTTATTTTGTCGGCGTGGCGTTACAGTTGCCGTACCTGTACTCTGGAAGTGCGAACCACGTGTCAATAAATACACGTGTTGGAAAAATCGCTTATTGGTCGCTGAGCAAAAGCCTGAAAGATCTGACTATGGGGAAAGAGAAAATGCGGTCTTCGTCCTGGATAACTCCGTTCTACCATTCTATGGATCTCAGCATAATAAGTTAAACTCTATACCATTTTACTGAATACTAGTTTACTATAAAAAATTCTATAGAAAGGTTGAGGTAGTAGTTTTAAGGTGTTGGAATTGCATGAATAATAAAAACGTTAAGTTTATTTTTACCATCAAAATTGTTATTTAAACAATTCAATTTATGCAAAACTAAAAAATATGAAATCTATTTCTACAATCAAAATTACTATTCAAACAATCCAAATTTCCGCTGAACTAAAAAAATTACACATAATTTAATTAGCTTACTCCTTTTACCTACCCCCAAGTGGGGCGGTGCCGCAGTTAAAGCGATTTTGGATGAAAACGGAGCCAGTTACCACAGGATTAGTGCTTGGTAAACATCCGTGCGTTAGTTTTTAACTTTTTCAGTTTCTGGGCTCAACTGCAGTGACGGAGACGGCACTGAAGTTCCAAGTAATTAACGTGCATGACATTGACGGGACGATTGACGAAATGTTATTAAAAAACCTCTACGTATCCCGTTGACAGTGCTGAGGGCTGAGTGTGCTGGCTCGCTGAGGCGATATCCATGTCATATTTTCTGACAAAAGACGGATGGAATAACTTATATTTCATGACAAAGGACGGAAAAGGATAACTTCCGACATGACAGGAATCGAGCTCGCGATCACTGGACACAATGCGGGAAGGATAATTTAGCTTCCAATATACATAATTTGATATATATATTATACACAAGGGAGAAGAGAGGAATATATTATCAGAGCAGTAGCAGCAGAACAATAAGTGCCTGAGCTGGGTCCAGAAAGGACTGGAGGTTGGAGGAGCACATTACCAACCCACCAATTTTGCCATTGATCATATTGTTGCTGCAGTTGGTGGGGACGGAGGAGGGGCTAAGGATTGGAAATGGAAGGACCCAGATCGTTATTGGCCATCGTGCTCCTCCTCTTCTTCTTCTTACTCTCAGGTACAGGAATGATTTACTTCAATTTAATTCTGCTTTTAGTGTTACTAAGTTCCAAGCAATCCCATTGTTTTGTTTTCTATCACTCCTATAATCCTACTCAATTCACATTTATGTTTTGCATCTCTGGTCATGGGTTCGAATCTCCACTGATTAAAATTGAGCTAGAGCCGTCAATCAGATAAAACCTGACCTTGCACGCCGTTGCTTGTGAAGGTAGCGCAGGGACTGGCATTATCTTGTGTACGGCGAGCAACGCAACGATTGGTATCAACTACGGGCAAGTTGCGGACAACTTACCGTCTCCGCAGCGTGTAGCGGGGCTGCTGCGGTCGATCAACACTATCAAGAAAGTGAAGTTATACGACGCGAATCGAGAGGTTCTAGAGGCGTTTGCGAACACTGGAATCGAATTCGTAGTGGGGCTGAGCAACGAATACGTGGGCAACATGACGGATCAAGCAGAGGCAGTGGAATGGGTGAAGGAGAACGTACAGGGGTACTTACCGGGCACCAACATCACGTGCATTGCTGTGGGCAACGAAGTCTTCACGGGCAACGATACACTCCTGATGGCTAATCTGGTTCCGGCGATGCAGAACATACATTTGGCTCTGGTGAGTCTGGGGTTGGAGGGCTCCGTGAATGTGACCACAGCGCATTCCAGCGGTGTGCTGTTCACGTCCTACCCACCCTCCTCAGGCGCCTTTAAACCAGAGCTCACCGCCTTCCTGAGACCGCTTCTTGATTTTCTCTCCCAGACATCGTCGCCTTTCCTCATCAATTCCTACCCATATTTTGCCTACAAGGATGACCCCGATCAAATCCCGTTGGACTACGTTCTCTTCCAACCAAACGCAGGAATGGTTGACCCAGCCACAAATCTTCACTACAGCAACATGCTCTACGCCCAGATTGATTCCGTTTATTCTGCGCTATCGGCGCTCGGTTACTCCGCCCTGGAAGTCAAGGTGTCCGAGACCGGATGGCCCTCCAAGGGCGACTCGGACGAAGTCGGCGCTACGCCGGAAAATGCCCGGATTTATAACGGCAACCTCCTCCAGCTCCTGGCGCAGAACCAGGGGACTCCCATGCGACCGTCAATTAAACTGGAAACCTATGTCTTTGCCCTCTTCAACGAGGATAAAAAGCCCGGCCAGACCTCGGAAAGAAACTATGGGCTCTTTAAATCTGACGGCAGCCCGGTTTATGATGTCGGATTGCACGGATCCCTGTCAGGCGGCTCTGCTTATACAATTTCCTACAACAAGGTATTCCGTTTTTAATGCTATTTCAGCTTTCATTTCCAATTCATGAAGTTACTACTGTTTTCCTATTACCGTGTGTTTGTCCTCTGATCCATCTATCTCCAGGTCGTGGTTTCGAGCCTCTGCTCCTTGTTTTTTCTATTCTTTTTATTGCTCTAAGGCGGAGAAACCGAACCCAGACCCGAATTCGAACCCGAACCCCAAAGCTCGGAGCAGTAACAGCCTACACGGTCTAATTGCAGATGGAATCGGCCAATTTTACCCCAATTCCTTTCAAACAGGGGGTGCCGTGCCGGTGCTGGCCATATTCCAGGTTTCTCTCTGATGGCTAAACCTAAAAAAATAGCAATAGCTGCATCTTTGAATCCACAAAGATTGATTGTAGAACTGATTTCATTCTTTATGGGCAAATATCATCATTTTTTGGCCCGGAACTGTGTGTTGAAGGCTAAATTTAGCATCCTTATCTACTGAAAATATTGCTGAATAGTCTAGTTTTTTAGCTTTCCTGTCTGTGTCCAACATGATTGCCGACGATATAGCGAGAAGCAGTTGAATCAGTTTAAAATACAAATCAAACGTCGTCACCGTAGTTATCATAGGGCTGATTTGCTTATCTGCATCAAAAACTTTTTTTCGCTCCATTCAATTCCGCTGAAAGTCCAAAGTCCAGTCGCTTTTGCAGGTAGAACTATTGGTCTCTCGGGTTTCGTTAAAGTTAGTCTAAAATTATGATTTTTAATATAATTTTTTCGAATTCTGAAATCTGAATATTTTTATTTTCTTTTTGCAATTTCCACACTAATTCAATGTATTTTGGAAATTTTAAAAAGTTTCAATTGCAAATTTGGACCGAGGAAAAACAAATTTTAAACCTTAAAACAAGCCACTAATATTACTTATTTATAAATTCAAATCTGCAATGTATTTCGTCAATCAAATATTTGTTATATTCTATAACAAATTGTACCTCTTCGATCAAAAATTTTGTATATTTTATAACATTTTTTTAGAGTAACAAAGCTTTTAAAATATGAATAATTTTACATTATATTTTTATATTCTATTGTAATAATAATTGTCATTATACACGAAAAGACTGTAAATGAGTTATATCATTTGAGTGTCGGCCATATTTGTTCGTGATTCTTTCACCCATCTCTGCAGTGAGAGCGCAAAATTTTGGTATTATAAATTTAGGCAATATTGTTTGAGCAACTAGAGGACGAATACACTTGTTTTTAAAAAAATATTTTTGTTTTTAGATAATATATTAATAACTAATTTTGGTAATATATTTTTATAAAATATTTGAAATTTGTTTAATGAATTTAATTATGTGTTTCTTCTTATATAGATTCAAATCAAAATGTTTATATTGTAGATATTCTATTCACAATATATTTCTAATAAATATGTTTTATTATAACTATTTACAGTTTTAGTTTTATTAAATTAGTTATGTATTATTCTATATAAAAATCAAGATATACAAAACTAAGACTGTTATCATACAAAGTATATGAAACTGTTCACGTTAATAGAGATAGCTATATAAATGAAGGTTAAATATTTTGTGATTTTTTTTGTTTCTTTCTAATTTTTCATGTTTGAAATTTTTTAAATTTGGTGAAGCAATACCTTATTATAATAGAATTGAGTAGCTTTAATATCTCATGTTTGCCATTTTTAACGAAATGTTTAAAAAATATTGAGACAATATTTGTGAAGGTACACAATGCCATATTTGGTTTGCAAAAATCCTCAACTTTTATCAAAGGTTGATTTCATGTAAATATTTTTTTTTTCAAACTCAATTTTAATTTTTATAATTTTGTAATTGATATGAATAAATTTAGATAAAATAAACAAAGTATTAAATTTAATGACTAAATTTTGTAATTGATATAAATAAATTTTGATAAAATAAACAAAACATTAAATTTAATCACTAATAAAAATTGAATTGAAAATATATTATGATAATCCACATATAAAACCAAACTATAACAATATGTAAAATTGAATAAATTTTAATAAAATAAACAAAAACATTAAATTTAATCACTAATAAAAAAAAATGAATGAATTGAGAAAATATTATAATAATCCAAACACAAAAGCAAAGTCAAACTATACCAACATATAAAATTTTATTTACAACCTATCGGAAGAGGAACTCTGTTAATGATGCCGTGTCCAAATAAAGTATTATGATGTTTTATGGAGAAACGGTCATATCTCCAAATATGTTCATACTCCTTTCTCTAATATATGTTGCTCCTTCGACTTGGAAGATTGTTTTACTTTAGGAGCTTCAAATTATTTGTTTATATTTTGGAAGAGTACAATTAATGTTTTTAAGTTGATCATGTGTATTGGTTAGGAATCTTTATTTGAATTTTTATATATTTTTTTTAATAGAAATGAGTTTACTCTTTGCCTATTATTATATTATATTAATGAAAGTTGTTAAATAGTTTTGGTTACCAAACCATATCACTTTTGGTATCACTTCTTTTTCTTTTATAAGATCTGTACATTTTTCTACCAAATCTTGAAGATCTTCCACAACCATTATTAAAAACCAACAGTAATGGGACCGAAGGGACCGAAGATAAGGTACATTACTACCAAATCATACAATTTTGGTAGCACTCCCTTCTTAAGATTTGTACATTTTGCTACCAAATATTGAAGATCTTCGACAACAATCACTATACAGAAATTAATTGGAGAAGGTTCAAAATTTTTGATGTGGTAGATTCTAGTACTAACACTCCACTTTAGATTTATGAAAATTGTTAAATAGTTTTGGGTATATTTCTTTTGAAAGAATTTATATATAGTCAAAGAAGTTATACAAAATGCTTTCTATCATCTAACAAATGTAATTTTATATCATATTAATAATTTTTTTTATTTTTAAATTTAAGATAAAGTAAGAACATAACAAAATACAAAAGCAATTATATATACTTGAAGGTAATTTCTTGTATTGTTGGTCATCATTCATTAAGGTAACACTTTCATCTTTCTTGCATTCCTTGCCTCAAGGGGCTTGCGTGCTCTCTGGAAATCTCATGGTCTCTCCCACTTCCTCCAACATATCTTCTAAACTTCCTCATCCCTAGAATGCTTCACCATCCCTATTCTAGTGAGGGGGAATAAGGTTAGATGTTCATCAAGAATAGGGTGCCATGGGAGGTCAAAGGTTTATACTCTTGGGTGAGTGGAGGAGCTTGATCCTTGTGTTCTTTTGTCTATGGTCCTACTATTATCCATGGAGTTTAAGATTAAGTCATGATGTTGTTGTTACTCCCACATGTTTGTGGGAGGTGCTTACAACACTATTTCTAACGATTTACACCATGTTTTTCAAAACTTCTAGAGAGTCGTTCTTGATATGGTTATATATTTATTTGTGTACAAAGGTTTATGCATGTTTAAACCCTCACAAAAATTGAAAAATAACTATTAAACCTTATTTTATATATACAACATATAACTATGATTTATACGAATATGAACACATATGAGCCCTCTGTGTTTGAGGTTTAATCATTTTCAATTTTGTTTGTTAATGTCTCATCCATATATTCAATAATAAATTACATTATCTATTTGTATTGGTACTTTCAATGTCTTCATCAATAATTTATTTATTAAAAAATATTTATTAGCTCAACAATTTTTAAAACTAAATAAAACTTATCCATAATTTTTATAAATAAATTATATAAATGAAAATTTAGGTAATATAATTTCATTAGTGTTTTGGGATTTGTGCACAATTTTAATATTCATATATATATGTCAATTCTTGCTAGGTTAAGGTCAATTCTCCTTGGGGGTAAGCTAGTTGGGCGGAGACACCCAAAAATAGAGCCATCACAAGGGTTGGTGTGGCCCATGTCCGGTGGGATCTTCAGATAACTTTGCCAACTTAAATACCTATAAGTTACAATTCTTAATCAATAATTCAATGCTACAAACCCATATATATATATATATATATTCTGCTGGAAAATATATATATATATATATATATATATAAACAAAAGTTTTTTTTTTTAATATATATATATTCAAATTTGAATAAAAATCAAAACACAAAACACAAAACACAATTGGAATTTATTGGTATTGATTATATAAGTTTTTTGTTTTTTTTTTAAATTTAAATCTTTTAAATATAATATAATATTTTTTTTAATATTATTAATAAATATGAAAAAAAAACAAATCCATAAATCTCTTTCATTCTAAACAAAGCCACGTCTCTACATGCATCCATGCCAATCGGACAAACGGGCTTACCTTGCATAGGCCTATGCATATGATTTTTATAAGTAGATAATGAAGGAAAAATATATTATTGGTAAATAAGAACGACTTTTATTGCAATGATAACAAGTTAGAAGATACGTAGGGACTTCTGTAAATGATCTCTATCATCTCTTAGTCCATGGTCAGCATCAGAAAACAACCATTGGAGGAAAAACCCTTCTCTAAATAGTTTATTCATGTTGATGATATAATCCTATCTAATATTTGTGATTGGTTTGGGGATTATTGTCCTATCATGAAAATACTCTATGGAATGATATCCTATCCCCTTTTGTGGATGAGGTTTTATGCATAATAATAATTACTTTGCAAAGATGAAAAAGAAATTATTATATCTTTATCATTGTCATTATTTTCAATAAAGATAATATGAATTTTGGATTCTACAATTTAAACGATGACATTAGTAGTTTGATCATTAATATTTTATCTAATTAAGAATGGTTAATCATAGAGTTGTCATGTTACATAGTAAGGTGAACTTTAATGAAAATGTCACACATCCAAAAAGATTGTGATATGGTGAACATTAAGCTGAACACAAAATGCTACAAATCTAATAAAATTGTGGAAAATAACACAAAGTTACAAAATGATATAAATTAATAATTTAGAGTTGAGTTTTAATAACTTTGTAAAATTAATATTTCTTTTTTGTAAGCTGCAAAGTTCTATTAGAAATTGAAGATCAAAATTACAAAGGATGGAGCAGTCTAAGGTGGTCTAAGACTGTGGAACCACGAACCCAAAAAATAAAAAAATGTCTGAATGACTACAACCATAGTTACTAGACTTCTGCTCAGGGCAGGGGTGATTGGAATTCACAGTGTGCCCCAAAAAGACAAACACAAGGCTTCAAAGGACAACAAGAAATGCGGACGCAAGACAGATCTTCAAAGGTTTAGCATACTTGGAACCAGGCTTGTTGAGTCAAGGCAATATGCTTAGTTAACTGAATTGTTTCCCACCCTCTCCCCTGTTCCTCAATGAAGCTCATCTCCTGGAATGTACGAGGCCTAAACGGAACCTCAAAACATAGAATGTTGAAACGAAAAATCCTTCAGGATCTGCCTTTCGTCCTCTCTCTATAGGAGACCAAGTGCTCTAGATTTACTCTTCAAACCCTCATGAATAAAATTTGGAAAAGTTGCCACAGTTTGTCCATTGACGCCACTAGAGCCTTTGGTGGCATAACCATTTCCTGGAACCCCACCCTCATTTCATTAGGGTATTTCTCTTCAATCGCTCATTCCCTCTCAGCCTCTTTCCATCTCATTGGAACCAGTATTCATGGGCACTTGTTGAATGTCTACGGGCCTCAAAACCCTACCCTCAAATTCCAGTTGATTGACTATTTGTACTGGTTCACTTCCCAACATCAAGACTTCCCCCTTATCCTTGGAAGCGATTTCAACATGATGACCTCCCTTCAAGAGAAGAAAGGAGGCAAAAACATTCTTTCCAATGAGGACTCTGACTTCAAAACCCTCATCCATAGCTGCAACCTGGTGGATCTCCACACTTCTCAAGGATTTTTTACTTGGAACAATCGTCGGGGGGGGAGCGGATCGTTAAGCATTTGGATCGTTTCTTGGTCTTTGAAAGTGTCATTGATCTAGGCGGCCTCTTGATTACCTTCGTCCTTTTGGCAGCAGGATTGGATCATTAGCCCACATCACTCTCCTGGCAAGGTCTGGGAACCAAGCTCATCCATCCTTTCCGTTTTGAAATTTTTTGGCTCTCTCATCTTGAGTTCCAAAATACTATCTGCTCCTGGTGGCTAGGGATGCAGGTAGACGGGCGCTCTAAAATGGAAATAATGCAACAAAAGCTAAAAATCCTGAGAGCCAAACTCACGAATTGGAATCAACATACCTTTGGCAACATCTTTAAATCCAAGAGTGAGCTGGAAACAAAGCTGGAAAATATACAAGAAAGAAACATGACTCAGGAACTCACTGAAGCACTCAAAACCAAGGAGAAAGAGCTCTTGACAGAGTTGGAAAAGTGTTGTGAGGAGGAGGAGATCCCATGGAAACAAAAATTGAGAGTTCAATGGTTAAAAGAAGGTGAGCACAACATTTCCTTCTTTCATCGCTCTACCATCCAACATCGCATGAACAACCGTATCTCCACTCTCAAAGTTGAAGATGGAACACATCTAGAAGACCATGAGGATATTGAACAGGAGATAGTATGCTTCTACAAATATCTTCTTACGGAAACTGTCCCCTCAAGGACCTAACCTATTGACCAGGTTACAACCAAAATCCCAAAAATCCTTATTGATGAACACAACGCTACCCAAATGAAGACCATCTCTCTTCAAGAAGTGGAATTTGTTGTGAATCAAATGGAAGTAGGAAAAGATCTAGGACCTGACAGATTCACTATCAATTTCTTCCATCACTGCTGGGATATGCTAAAACAAGAAGTACTGGAGCTGGTGGAGGAATATAGGGAAAAAAAATGGGTCCTTCCATCCCTCAACACAACCTTCCTCACACTTATTCCAAAGGAAAAGGGAGCTGATCAACCGAGTAAGTTCAAACCTATATCCCTCCGTAATGTCATTTACAAAATCATCACAAAAGTGATCGCCAACAGGCTCAAGCCTCTTCTACAGATGCTCATCTCCCCTGAGCAAACCGGTTACGTTGAAGGACGTCAGATCCTGGATGGCATAATCCTTTCCCATGAAATCACTCATTCCTTGAAAGTCACTAAAACCCCTGGCATGCTCATCAAGCTGGATCTCTCTAAGTCCTTCGATAAACTTAGTTGGGAGTTTATCGAAAGGATGCTTCTTTCTTTTGGCTTCATTTGGAACTCGACTCACTGGATCCTCTCCCTCACCTCTTCTGCCTTCTTCTTAGACCTTATCAACGATTCCCTATCTGCTACATTTTCCCCCTCCAGAGGTATCCGTCAAGGGGATCCGATCTCACCCTTTCTCTTCATTCTCATGGATGAAGGTCTGGGTCGTTTGACAAATGAAAAAGTAGAAGCTGGATGCATCATAGGTCTCTCTCTTCATGGCAGTCCCCCCCTCGCTTATCAACAATTCGTCGACAAAAACCTCCTTTTCGGCCACCCCTCTGTCCAGGAAGCCCACAAGTTTAAAAAGCTCCTTCGCCTCTTCTCGGAAGCCTTTAGAACCTCCATCAATCTGACCAAATCCCAAATTTTCTTCTTCAACACGGATGCCATCTCTCAGCGCAATGTGACCCGCATTCTGGGTTTCTCTGCCTCCACTCTCCCCTCCAAATACCTGGGCATGCCACTCATTGACTCAGCCATTAAACACTCCTCCTAGAGGGAAATCCTGGACAAGCTTGAAAGAAAAATCTCTTCTTGGACCTTCATAACCCTCAACTTAGCTAGTCGTCTAACGCTACTCAAGTCTGTCCTCCAGTCTATGCCTCTCTATCTCTTTTCCATCCTCGCTGCCCCTAAATGGGTTCTCAAGTGCATCAAAAAGATTCAACGCTCTTTCCTTTGGGGAGGGGACAACAACCACCACAAATGAGCCCTAGTCAACTGGCAGATTGTCTGCCTACCAAATCGAGAAGGCATCCTAGGAATTCGGGATCCGAAAATCAACAATGAGATTCTCTCGGCTAAAATTTGGTGGAGCTGTATCTCCAAGAATGCCACCCCGTGGGCCAAACTATGGAATTTCAAATATGCTCCCAGTTGGCCCATCTTTCAACTCATTCACTTTGACCTGGATCCACTGGGTTCCCTTATCTGGAGAGAAGCTAATCGTCAAATAGCCTTAATCAAACAACATAGTTTTTGGGAACTCAGAGGAGGAGCCTATGTGAATTTCTAGTTTGACTCGTGGCAGCAAATGCCTAGCCTATGTAATCAAAATTATTCACTGGACCTTCAGACCTTCATGCAGAATAAATATAGCATAAAGGTCTGGGACTTTTGGACGCACTCTAACAACTCCCCCTTCAAAGAATGTAAGGCTCCCACACTCTAGGGCTTCACGGGGTAGGCTGATGATCTTTGGCAGGAGCTACAGAGGCGCAAAATTTGAAATAATCAGGGACCTAACATTAGAAGATGGGGTAATAGGCCAAAGGGAACCTTTACGGTCAAGGAATCCTACCACCTAAGAACTCAACAATAGGATGGAAACCCTGATTCACTCTAGGGAAGAATATGGAGTTCGGACCTCTGGCCAAAAGTACCAACCTTTCTATGGTTGCTCACTCATCGCAGAATCCTCACATGGGACAACTTGCTGAAAAAAGGCTTCCAAGGACCTTCTATCTATATAATGTGTGGTGCCGAAGCAGAAACCATTGACCACCTTCTCAACACTTGTGACATTGCTAATGAGCTCTGGGATTTGGCAACCACCCAATGCAGTTAATCAAACAGGGCTAGAGGGAACATTATCCTAACGCTGCAACAATGGGAGAAAAACCCTTTCAACAACAGCCTCCTAAATAGGCCATGGACACTCATACCAGGGTTCGTGGTTTGGAACATTTGGCTGGAAAAAAACAAAAGAATATCCATAAAATTAATATTTCTATCTACCAATAAAAACATTATCCATATACAAAATTATAAATAAACAATATAAAATTATAAATAATTTTTTTTTTTTTAATTTAATGGATATCACTTCTTTGATAACACTTTGTAAGACTAATCATAGTGACATCCCTAGTCAAAGTTCAGAATTACATGATATATACTTCCACAAAAATGAAACCCCCCATCACCAGTTAATCACAACATGGAATCTAATTATTCACACTTTTAACATGCTTATTCATTCACAGTTAAATATATGTTTGTGTATTACTTTAATGTTTCCCTTTCTCAAAGTCTAAGTTGTACAAATGAAAAGTAGTTATGATTGTGTCGACAAACATTTTTTACAACTCATAAAAAATTCAATATTCACTTTAAGTAAAATATTTCAATATCAATTATATAGTTGTGATTGTGTCAACAAGCATTTTTTACTACCAATAACAAAATTCAATACTCACCTTAAGTAAAATATTTCAGTATCATTCATATATATATATATATAAAATTTCTTAAAGCATTTGAAAGAAATCTTTTTACAATTAAAACATTTTTGTGATGTAATTTGAGGGAGATATGTAATTCCGTCCATGCTCAATATGTAGTTGACATGTGGCAGTTAACAAAATAATTAATATTTTCTGTTTTGTTGGTCTACCATGCTACAGGTAGGGTGAAGAATTAAATTACATATTGAGATCAAACAATATAGAATAAATTGCAAATAGATATATGAGAAACATAATGCTATATACATCTTAACTTTAGATCCAGGTTTACAATTTAAGAAATTAAAACTTGAAAAAAAAAATGCACCTTGAGGGATTTGATCCCTCTGGATACATGATAAATCTAAAATTATTGGTGTATAGAAAATATCACTCGCAACATCATATGTATTAATTTTTTTTTACTTATTTACATTGAAATATTGATTTTTTTGAAACAAATTTTTATACGTTATTTATAGCTTTGTGAGATGTAACAAACAAGCAAATCAAAATAGAAAAATAAACACATAAAAGTGGTTGTGATTGTATAGATAGACATTTTTATTCCTTCTTTAATCAATAGGAACATTTAAAAAAATATTAATAACAAAAAATATATTTGTTTAAATATTCCAACAACCATTAAAAAAATGTAATATTCACCTTAAGTAAAATATTTAAAGATAAACCTATATATAAAGTAATTGAAAAAAAAAATCTTATAGTTGAAAACAATTGTGATATAAATTGAGGGAAATAGTGATTCCTTCCATGCTAAAAAAAAAGTAGCTTCACTAATTTGATCTCTTTGAACTTATAATAAATTTCAAGTTAATATAAATCTACAATGATATGTAGAAAATACCACTCTCAACATCATATTTCAACATTATATATACTATTTTATTTTATTTATTTATTTATATTAAGAAAAATAGTTCAATTTCAAAAGCACATTCAAATAGGATCTAATTATGTCAATTGAGTGTAGATCGGGTGGTTGGGAGAAATGTTGTTGTCCAAATCCCCTTTGTGACACTTGCTCCTTGGAGAGACTTTGACGATGTAATGATTGTAATGCTAGCCAACTATCTCTAACATCTCAACTTCCGTGTCAAATAGAAAACATCTTTACCTTTATGAATAATAACAAATAAACAAAATAAAATAGAAAATAAAACATGCGAAAGTAATAATATAGTATAGTAGTAATATAATATAGGAAATACCATTCTCATCCTATATCAAATTTGTTGATTACTTATTTTCTTAAAATATAAAATAACATCTAAATAGAAAATGAAATGGATTCCGTAAAACAAATTTATTACTTACTTATTTTCATAAAATATAGAATAACTTCTAAATACAAAATGTAATGAATTCCCCGAAACAAATTTATAATTGTAATTTGTTCAACTCTAAAATACACAATAAAATAAATCACATTAAACAAATTTGGTGGAAGGTCCACTATAAAATAAATCACATTAAATAAATATGGTGGAAGGTCCAAAGGAATAATATGATCTCTTAACATAAAAGTTGAGGAACAAAATAAAGACCAACCAACAAAGTTAGGAGATACAAGGAAAGCCCATTGTTCTATTCTATAATTGGAGGAAAGGGGAATTTAATGAAGGCGAGACAAGCCGACCATGTGATTTCAAGATGGAATATGGTAATAGTGAAAAGAAGCCAAAGATGTGATTTCGACATCGATGCTTATCGTATTTTTTGGTGGCCTTAACACTTAAAGAATCTCTTTATCTTTTTATAAATGTCGTGCAATTATATAACGAATCTGTCTTTTCTCTTTTTTTTACAAAATTACTTCATTATCTCTTATCTTTATCAAGTTTTATTTTTCTTATTTTTATAATTTACATCTTATCTGATACCAAAAAAATATGTTTTAATTTATTTATATATTGTTTTCCAAAGGCATTAACTTTAAAAAACTTTGTTTACTAAATTAGAAATTAAGATGAAGTGGTGCTCTTTACTAAATTTTCCAAACAATATATAAAGTGATTATTCTTATAGAGTGTTGAATCTTTTTAGTGGAAAGAACACATGTAATCAACTATAAAAACCAATAAAAGACAAAAATAAAAAATAAAAAAATCCAATATTCTTGATAAACACAACAAGTGTAAAAGAAGGGACGAACAGCCACAAAAAAACATAAAAAAATCCAATGCTGAGAAGTACCATCAATGAAGCACGAACTTGGTTGCGCCCCTTAGAGGTTAGGTCCCCCACACAATTGTAAACAATGCAAATATAAACAGTTTGAACGAATGAAGTGCTATTTTTATCTTTTATCACTACTAAAAATTATTTATTTAAAACAAAAAACATAAACCAAAACGAAACTCTTTTAAATTTGATACTGCAATCGTGGATTTTAATAAAGGAGATATTTATTCATTTTTTATGGAAGGTGGATTTTAATAAAGGAGATATTTATTCATTTTTTATGGAAGATTTTTTTTCAAGAAAAAAAGTCATATTTATTGATCATAATGAGCTCTGAATACATTTTTCAAGGTACTTTATCAGTACGATTGAAAATATACTTATATTTGTTTTCAATATTTACTGCAGTATAAAAAGTAATACATTCCAGAAAGAAAATATTGAGATTAGTACAAAAATGAGTCCAAAAGGCACCAGTTGTGATCCTGAACTTCCTGATATATAGTTGTTATTTTGCACATGCCCTCATCCTCCAAAAGGCCATCTTTTGAAAGCCGATCTGCCCTATCATTTTGTTCTCTGTATATATGGACATACTCCACTTTTTTGAATTTTTGCGCCACTAGATCAATCCGAAGTCCTAGATTTTGCAGCGAATGATTTTGAAAAATTATTCCATTGTTCATTCTTTTGATCCATAGTTCTGAGTCCCCATAAATCCTTAAGACATCCACAGATATATTAACAGCCTGCTGAAGGAGGATTAATAGAGCAATCCCTTTTGCTCTTTTATTTGTCCCCTCACCTCCGTTAGCTTGAAAGAGTAATTCCTTTCCATGATGTATAATTAATCCTCCCATTCCACAGCCGTTGTTCGCACAAGCACCATCAAAGTATGCCATTGAACTTCCTTCTCCACGATCTAGTACTTTCATCACTCTCGTCTTAGGAGCCTGGTCTTGATGGAAGATATATTTTTATGTATATAAAGTGTTTTATTAATTATACAATAATAAATTTAATCAAGATGTTATCTATATATATATAATTTACTTATTAAAAGTAATTTTATATATTAAAATTATTAAATTCTTTTCAAATTTTTAATTGTCAAAATTCATATCACCTATTTTGAAAAAACATATATATTTAATTTAAAAAATATTATTCCAAATATAAAAAACATTATTCCATTATAAAAAATATTATTATAATACTTCATTCCAAATTAAGTATAAAAGTGAGACAAAGAAGTATATCTAATATGAGAGATGTTTTGAAGTATATTTTTTAATGGTGCCTTGAAAGGGTGAAGTTAAGAAGAGTAATTAGAGATAATCCCTTGTTTTAGGATGTAAACTTCATAGATGTTAATGCCCTATTTCTGATTTCCACTTGTAGGAATGGTAAAACAAGAGATCTAATTTACGGGAGGACATTCGTGAAGGTGAGTATGGCCAACTTTGGTGTTCTTGTTAATGGTTCACCTTTAGGATTCTTCAAGAGTTGTAGGGGACTCAGGAAGGGGTAACCATTATCTCCCCTTCTTTTTTTTGTTGATTGTGGAAGGGTTGAGTCGTTGATTGATAAAGCAAAAATGGAGGGAAGAATTAGGGGAGTAAAAATAATGTGAAGACACTCTATTTCCCATCTACTACTTGTAGATGATGTGTTGCTTTTTGGAAGTGGGACTGTTGAGGAGTGGTTGGTGTTTCGATAGATTATCAACTTGTTTTGTGATGCTTCTAATATGGAGGTGATTCCTTTGAAATCTAGCTTAATATGATATGGGGTCGAGGAGGGGGTTTTGGAGCAGGTTCAGGCCGGATTTATGGCCTTCCCTTTGGTTCACATTGAATCTAGGTTTAAATACCTAAGCTACTACCTGAATCCTAACAAATATTTGAAAGAAAACTAGTTGTGGATTGTTAAGAAAATCGAGAAGAAGGTTGATAACTATTGTTATAGGTGGTTATCCATAGGGGCCATTTAATTCTATTAAAATCAACCCTGCAGAATATTTCTATCTTTTGGCTCTCCTTATCCAAGTTTCCTAAATTTATTTTAAACAAAATTAGACAAAGTATGATGAGGTTCTTATGCACTTGAGGCAGAGCTAAAGAAGGGATGCATCTTGTCAGATGGGAAAATATCTCGGTCCCTGTTGGCTGCTTTTTGGACAGACCCGGGTTTTAATGAAGCGCAGCAACAAAACCCCTTGGCGCACTGGCCCTCTCGGCAACGAGCTGCGCAGCAGCTCGAGGTCTCACCCGAAGTGGCTATGGGGGGGCTAAGGAATCAGATTTCCTTATCCTAGGCGACGCGGAGACTGCTCTCTTTCTTCTCTTGCGACTCCTCAAAGTAGACTGTCGGTCTCTTCCGCAGACCCTCCTTCGCAACTGTGCGGAATTCTCACTTAGTAGCCTAGCTGCGCGGCCTCTCCTCTCCAGCGCACGGGGTGACTTATCCCCTGCGTCGGCGCTCTATATACCTCTTCTGCCCGTGTGCCCAGCGCAGTAATGCATTTCTCTATCGCTGCGGCGACAGCGTTCTACAGATTCTTCGACACTTAACGATTATAGCTATCAAGAAAGCTTCGAGAACGTACTCAACATATTCATAAAGATCATACAACATTCATATAAACGCAGATAACACTCAGACATGCATTCATGCGATTATTCCATAACAATAAGACGTAAAGAATTCACCTGCACGGGAAACCACATCCACGGGAGTGTTTCATATATTAACTCAAGGGAAACTTATACAATAATGCTGCGCACACAGCTGCAGCCTTAGATCTTTCCAGGAAACTCCACGCACATAGCTGGGAGCCCTTCTCTCGATCTAGTCTCTTTCTCTTCAGAGATTACAATAGTTCAGACATCGTCTTAGACGGTCTGCAACTTGGGGATTAACTTCACGGTTATCCCAGCCCTGACTCTTGTCTTCTAACAACACGGTAGAAAACAATCCTTATACAATATAACCAACCTTACCAACTAGCTAGCTTATCTCAACAGCTAACCTGCGTCTCAGCATCTAAAGGCTGGCTAACTGGCTAACATCTAACTTTTACAATTACACATATATATAGGTGGCCATGACGGTCGCACCTTTACAAAACTGTGGGCCTCTCCCAACAGTAATCCCCAAAAACCCTAACCACGCACATGGCTAGGTGTACTGTAGGCGCCGCTTGCAGTCACGTCGCCGCTTCCTGCAGGCTCCATGATTTCCGGCGCTGCTTGCGGGTATGGGCGCCTTGTCCTTCGCCTTCAATGCTCTGGTCCGTTGCTCCTCCTTGATCCGAGCAACCATAACTTCTGTACTTAGCCTTAATGAGGGTAGCTAAGCCCTCTACTTCGTCGCTTCATTTATTATGGTAGCTGAGCTTTCTATTCAGCCACATTCATTCCTCTATGATGTGTGCGCGCGAGCTCCGCGAGTTCCAGTCCATAATCTGCGTAAGCTCGTCCATCTAGCACCGTACTGCGCACCGTCTGCTTCTACCCAAAAATTGGTGCTTGTTCAAAATTAGCACTTTCCTTCCATACTTGTGCTTTTTCCTCAAAATTCGCAGCTTTTACCATAGCTGCGGCCTAGGCTCCAACAGTCCCCAAAACGTTTGGGGGTTGGGGTCTAAAAAACATATTCTGTTTCGGTCAGGCGTTAGCTATGAAGAGTCTATGGAGGGGATTGTTTGGTTCTAGGATGTGGAGTGATATTAGAAATGTAACATCCCTCTTTTGACCTATTCTTTTGTAACTGAAAATGTAACTATGTACTTGTTTCTAGTGAGGAGCTCAAGGCCAAGGCCCCACTAGTAAATCTTGTAAGTGTTGTTATTTATTTCCTAAGTTGTAATTTCTGGTTATAGACCTAGGAGATTGAAGGTTTTGACGCAACTAAATGATGGGGCAAAGAATCCACTAGGGGAGAGAGGTCGATCGGCTAGGAAGCCGTGTGAATCAAAGATATTTTATAGCAAATGTCATCTTAGTGCCGCAGGCACTTGACAAAAAGTAGCACCTTACTAAAAGTCTTAAATGCTGTTTAGGATTAGGTTAATCCTAATTTAATGATCTGTCTTAGTAGGAATTATGATTCGCCGCAAGCATCTAAGTAAGATTCTATGAACTAGCTATTAGTTAACTTTTATTGGCGATCCTAACTAAGACTAAGTATCCTAATTTTTATTATTACCTTAAGCTCGACAAAAAGGATGGCAGATAAATTTTAGTAGGCCCTAAATTAATGGAAGGTGAGGATCCTTTCTGAGAAGAATCTCTCTCTCTCTCTCTCTCTCTCTCTCTCTCTCTCTCTCTCTGGTCACTACCAAAGATCAAAGAGGGCTTACTTCCTTCTAGAATATGAAAACTAATCAAAAGATAAACAAATTAGTGTAATACAATAACTATTATCGAAAGGGAATGTGAATGAAAATAGATATGCATTTATGCAAGGAAAAAATATGTTTTATTAAATACAAAATTATATATATATATATATATATATATAACACCAAACTCAAGGGAGCACCCCCATTGTCAAAATAGTGGATTATAAACACAAAGTAATTAAATGAATTGTGGAGAATCAGGAGAAATCATCGTGAGTTTGTCTCCTTGAGGGAGTAACAAACCTTGTAAACTGAAATTTGTCACCTAGGATCTGATCTTAGGGCAGATTTCCCAAGGTAAGCAAGGAAGCCGAGTGTATTTAAGTATGTTGTCTTAGCGCAGGGAGGAGGAACACTCTGTTCTGCATCTAACTGGTTTTAAATTACATAGAAGATGGGAAGGGACAACCCCCAAACGCGAGAGATCGCTCCTATTTCACTGTTATTATATATTATATTGTGTGGAATAGATTAAGCAGATGGGAAGGGATGGACCCCAAATGGGAGAGCTCGATCCCATTTGACTATTATTATATGTTATATTGTGTGGATTTTGCATATGATGTTTGATTTCGTTTATGATGGTTGATAGAGATGCGAACTTTGCATCTTGTTGTTTAATAGTGTTGTTTTATTTTACCTCTGCAAGAATGCGTGACAAAGATTGTGAAGGCGATCTTTGCATCTTTTTTTATAGAAGTTTTTAATCCCTGCACCATGCGTGATAAAGATGTGATCTCTGCATCTCTTTATTTGATAGAAGATCTATTCGATCTATGCATAATGTGTGCTAGACAATATCTATAGCTTTGACAGAGATGTTCTATGCGATCTCTGCATAAATGCATGATATATGATCTATGTGTTCAATAAAAAGGATCGAGCTCCTCTCCTTTCCAAATTATTTGTTGCATATCAAGCTATGAAGAACCAATGGAAAACACTCTTTTGTTGTTGTACATTAAGGTTCCAAGTACAATTTATGTTATAATATGATTTTTGTTGGAATATATTCATTATATTCTTTGGAAGGTAATAATGTCTTTGTATTATGTCGGAATTTATCCACAATCTTATGTAAAAGAGTAATACATTATATCCCATATTCATTATGGTAAAGTATTATCTTATTATCTATTATTATATAAAGAGATGTTATTATGGAGAATTATATTATCCCACATGCAATATGTGAGAGTAATTCCTCTACATCTCTTGGTATATAATAGGGTCAAGGGAGTCACATAAAAAAACACGTGATACTCATTACAACACATTGTATTGTGCTCACAAGCTCTCTGCTATATTGTATTGGGGTTATTTGTAGTTGCTCTCTTGTAAGATTGAAGGGGATTTCTGGAGATAATAGAAGACAAACTTCTCATGGACGTAGCCAATTGGGTGAACCACGTATATTTGGTGTATTCTTTTCCTTGTTATCTTTCTGTTCTTATTTATGTTGATATGTTATTGATTGCTAAGATAGGTAAGCTAGTTTAGCTAGATCTATAGTTCTAACATGGTATCAGAGCTGGTTGCTATGATCTAGCACCTTCTATATATTTCAATCAATAAATATTATCATCTGGGCATTCTTTATTCTTGTAGATTTTCTTTCTATGTGGTAGCCATTAGGATTCTCTTAAGATCTAGGCATGTTTCTGCAGTTTTTTTATAACCCTAACTTTGTTGTGTAGGTTTTTGCAGAAATTGTTCAAGGTTTTTTTTTTTTTTTTTTTTTTTTTTTTTTTTTTTTTTTTTTTTTTTTTTTTTTTTTTTTTTTTTTTTTTTTTTTTTTTTTTTTTTTTTTTTTTTTCTGTAGATCTATATGATTTTTGGATTCTCCTCAACGATATCTATATTCCGGTTGTCAGATCTGTTGTTTTTCATCCAAGTTTGGTAGACTTTGTGTAGGTTTCGTCAGCGGCTTAATCGACACTGTTTTCGGCCTAAAACTAGACATTCATGACTTTTACTTCGCAGACAACGCTGTAACTGCGACTTGCCTTACTGCGAACCCATGAGTATACTGTAGACTTGCAACTTCCAGTGTACAGACCCACGTGTGCTATGGCATACTCGTGCCTACTCTATTGTATACTCGTGTTTACTTCAGTATACCCCCAACCCTCCTGTGCAAAGACCCACAAGTGCCTCGGCATAACCGCGACTTCACTGTATAGAGACCCGCGATTTTCAGATCTAATTGCGACCTTGTCATACAGAGACCCGCGAGTATTTGCGAGTTTACTGTGGCAGACCCTTGAGTGACTTTCCTTGGCATTTTTTAAGATTCCGTAAGTAAAGTTTCTTTGTTTTTTACTATGTTTCTTCAGATCTGCACGATAAAGTGTATCAGTTTTCAATTATTCACTTTTTTCTCTTGTCACTTCTAGCATTTGGGTTTCTTGTTAATATTTCTATCATTATGACTTTAGAAGTAGCTTATGTTCCTAAACTTGTTGGTCCTAAATATCTTGCATGGAAAAGAAAAATGATTGATGTTCTCAGGAGTAAGAATCTATAGAGGATTGTTAATGGTGAACACCACAAACCTGTTGATGCTAAATATGTGGCTATATGGGAAGATAAATGTGATCAAGCAAGAGGGCTCATTGGTCAAACTGTTTCGCATAGTCTTCAGGTAAGTATAGAGACATAAGACAACCCGATTGAGGTATGGAAAATTCTTTCTTATTTATTTGATAAATATGATGATGTTTCTGCTTATTACCTTGAAAATAATATTTTTGAGCTAGACACTACTAACTTTGAAAGAGTAAAATTATATCTTGCTGAAGTGAAAAATTTAAATGAAAAATTAAATAATTGTGTTAAAGATTACAAGAAGACAGACACTGCTCTTATAAGTCTTGTAGAACAAAAATTTCCATCTTGTTTTGACATGTTCATCCAAACTAGGAATAGGGCTCTTGAATTGTCTCAAAACACCACGAAACCTATTTTTGATGATTTTTGTAAAGGGTTGATAAATGAGCAAGAAAGGTTGATTGTTTCAGGAAAAGTCTCACCCAATAAGGATCTTATGGCACATAATAAGAATCCTAAGAAAAGTTTTAATAATGTTAAAGGTTCTAGTTCACACACTTCAAATCATACTATTAAATTTGGTCATGCTTCTAATGCACATCATGAAAATAGTAGGAAGAAGAATGTGTATGATCCTTGTAAGCATTGTGGTAAAACTAACCATCCTAAAAAGAATTGCTTTAAAGAGAAACGTTTAATGGCTAAGGATAAAAAAAAGGTTCTGATGAATCACAAGTAGCTTTATGTGCATCTATTGTTTCGTCTAGTAGTTCTTATTCTAATGTAGAATGGATAATGGATTTTGGTGATTCTAAACATATGAATGGTAATGCTTCTTTATTTACATCTTATGACAATAATAAACACACATCTCAAAAAGTATTTATAGGTGATGGTAAACAACTTTCTGTAATTGGTTTTGGTAATGTTAATGTTGCTAATGGTCAATTGGAAGATGTTCTTCATGTTGAACACATGCCCATCAACTTGCTTTCTATTTATCATGCATGTCAAAAAAGATATCAATTTGAAGCTTGGCCTGATAAATTTGTTCTCAAAGATATCAATCACAATTTTAAAGTAGTTTCTTTTCGTCCTATTGATCATATTGTTGGTTTATATAAATTTGTTGGTTTTAATTCAACTAAAAGGAAACCTTTATATTCCTATGTTGCTCATGTTGATGAACTAAGTAAATCATTGCATGAAAGATCGGGTCATTTGAATTATGGTAAAATGAAAATGTTAACTAAAATGGTACATGGCTTGCCTAACATTTCGTCTACTAACGGTGTTTGTGAAGGTTGTGTACTTGGAAAACATCATAGAGACATGTTTGATAAAGGTAAAGCTTAGCGTGCTAAAGAACCTTTGCAATTAATTCATAGTGACATTTGTGCTCCTCTTGAAGTTCTTTATACATCTCATGAAGTCTATTTTCTTACTTTTATTGATGATTTTAGTAGAAAATCGAGGGTTTATTTTTTGAAAAATAAAAGTGACACTTTTTCTAAATTTCAAGTATTTAAATCCTTGGTTGAGAATGAGTCTGGAAAAAGAATCAAGACTTTAAGAATTGATAATGGGGGGGAATTTGTTAAGAAATAATTTGAAGTATTTTTATCTAAACATGGAATTCAACATCAAAAGACTGTTCCTTACACACCTCAACAAAATGGTGTTGCTAAAAGGAAAAACATAACTTTAGTTGAAATGGCTAGATGTATGCTTTATTCTAAAGGATTACACAAGAAATTTTGGGCTAAAGCCATAAGTTTTGCTAACTTGATTTTAAATAGATTTCCTACAAACAAATTTAAGCGTGTTGTTGAGAAAATTATATGATAACTAATTCGACACCAAATTGTCAACCCGGGGCTCGTAGGATTTGAGGCTCCAGGAATGCATATGCAGGGTGAAGGATAACCTAGCTTAGTCTAATCTAACTGATCTAATGCTTACTAGAGAAAAGCTCCATTAATTACCCTTAAACTAGATTACATACAAGAAAACTACCCTCTATTGTCTAATCTAGAGAGTATGGATCTATAGATTAAAGTTCCGTAGTATGGCTATGAGAGAGGTTCATTGAGTTGAAATATTTTAATTAAGTTTAAGATATGGAATACAAGGTGTTTATATTGACCCAATGGTTTATCGTTGATGAAGGCTTGCTAAAGGAGAAAAATGTTCTATAACTACATTCCTTACAGGCTAAGCTCTAGAGTTGGTTTTATTCTAAATTTTATGCACAAATGAAATCTAAGTGTAGTACTTAAATTTGTTTCTAGATGAATTACTGGGTGCAATCTAAATTTGTTCAAAAAGATAAATGTACAAAGAACAAAAATGCAAACTATGACTATAAAATCTACGCTAGACTTATATGGATGTGCAAATGAACCTCAGACTTCAAAAAGAAACAAGCTAGAATAAACGGAAACTAAGTACCTAAATTCACACTCAAAAATACATAAATCCTACAACACAAAAGTATGTCAAAGACAGAGTTCTAATCCTATCTATTCAAAATCCGGAAATCTAATGGAGTCTACAACAGATTCAATTTTTAAACTAAAATATTCTATTAACAACTATCAAAATATTCTATCAAAACAGAAAAAATTTCAAAGGAAGACAATCACTACAAAAAATCAATGGAAGAAATCCTATAATTAGATATGCTACAGTCAAATCTACCAAAAATTGTATAGCAAATCAAGCTTGAAATGAGGAACCACTTATGCAAATTAAAAAGGAAGAACCTAAACTATACCAGCGATGGAAAATTAAAAGGAAGATTGATCTAAGAATTGGAAGAGACTCATTGTTATTTGCAGAAACAGAGCATGAGTGCACAAATTCACAAGAAACCACGGCTTATGCAAATTGAAATTACAAAAACGTTTTATATAATCTTACAATTCCCATGCTCAACAACCAATTTTGGAAATGATTTGACAACCAGAACTTCGATTGATAGACAATAGATTAATACAACTTCTGGAATTGATTTCTAAATTGAAATTGAGTACAAAATTGATAGCGGGTATGAATTTTATACACAAAATTCAAAAACGTTTTTTCCAAACTACTCACAGAAATTAATTCTATTATACAAATTGAAAATCAAAATAAATACTTGTACAAAATCTAAGATAAAATTTGCAAAAGAAAAAACACATTCGATCCATAGGGATGGCCAATCCTTGGGGATTTCACAAACTGTACATAGAATTTATTCCTGGGAATTCAATTCTCAGTGAAAGAGGTTGCATTTGCAGTGTTGATCTAATGCTAAGACTCTTCTCCCTCCTACCCAAAACAATACCATTCTTTGAATTTTATAGCATTTACAAAAGGCTGAGGAGACACATCGAATCTATGACTCGACCTCCCATCTAATCAATACAAAATTCCAATATTAGAAACAGTTAAAATTCCTTTGCAATGCCCTTCCGAGAAATGATGAAATTAATTAGATTGGAGGTTAATCAGATGCCAAAATCATTACACCAAATATTTTGTTGATCCTTCCCGTAACTACATACCCCAACAATCTGCTAGATTCCTGGGCTATCTTTAACACGTAACTGGTTTCTTTTATTGAGATTTAGGGATGATTTTCAACAACCTAGTAAGTTGACATGGACACCACACCATATGGATACATCAACCTTAAAAAACCATGTTGCGGATTTGGCAATGGAGGCCCGCATATATGTTAACCAATGATTCCTCTTTCATGGAGGTGCCAGAACATGTGTCGGATTGAGTGCCAGATCAAGAAATTTCATATCTTCCCAATGCAACAAGGTATAAACCAAGTAATTAGTCAGAGTATGATTTTGAATTCATAAAAGGGTTAAAAATAACTAAAATTAATGCAAAATTACTTTGATTAATCCTCCATAATATAATCTCCTCAAAATGTTAGATTGAGAGCCAAAATGAATGATTGATATGCACAAACCTAGTCAAATATGTAGTTCCCATACATAATTAGGCTTAAGATTCGATATACGATGGGAAAAATAGGGACCCATCACATGTTACCCCTGAGGAAAAATGGTATGGTAGAAAACCAGATATTAGTAACTTTAAGGTGTTTGGTTGTGAATGTTGGGCTCATATTCCTAATGAAAAACGGAAAAAGATAGAACCCAAGTCTCACAAGTGTATATTCATTGGTTATGTTGAGGATTCCAAGGCTTACAGGTTATTTGATCCTTCTAATCAGAGTGTCATAATCCAAAGAGATGTTCAATTTACTGAAGTCTCTCCACCACTTGAGTCAGTAGAACCTCATGTTACTCTGAATATTCCATTATCTCATGTTACTTCGATATCTATTGCTCCTTCTAGTACTGTGCATGTTGTTGATATTAGTTCACCCTCTTCTTCAAGTGTTCCACCTGAATGTCTCGAAGCTCTTGCAATGAATTATGTTCCTTCTAACCTTCCTGTTTGGGCCCGGAAAACTATTGAATCTGTAGGTAGTGAGATTGGTAACCCTTCTGATACTCAAAGAACTAGATCTAACTTTGCTCTTATGACCAAATTTTTGGCTACAGACGATCCTACTTCTTATGTTCAAGCTAAGGGTAAGCTTCATTGGGAAAAATCTATGTCTGCTGAGTATGATTCTCTTATGAAGAACACGACTTGGTCTCTTATTCCTCTTCCTTCAAGAAAGAATTTAGTTGGTTGTAAATGGATTTATAAAACTAAGTTTACTGCAGAAGGACAGATTGAAAAATATAAAGCTAGATTAGTTGCAAAAAGTTTTAATCAACTTGAAGGTATTGATTATAATGAAACTTCTGCTCCTGTTGCTAAAATGAATACAATAAGAACCATCTTATCTCTTGCTGCATCTTATAAGAGGGAAATACACCAAATGGATGTTAAAAGTGTTTTTTTAAATGGTAATCTTAATGAAGACATTTATATGCAACAACCTCCCGGTTTTAAGCATTGTATTAATGCCGAATCATCAAGTTTTGTATGCAAATTACACAAGTTTTTATATGGTATCAAACAAGCACCTAGGGCTTGGTATGAAAAAATTGATACATATTTATTGAATAATGGTTTTAAGCGTTGTATATATATGATCCAAATATGTATTTTAAGAAATTTGGTGATCATATCCTCATTATTGTGTTATATGTGGATGATCTTATTATCATTGGAAGCCAACTTGTTTTAATTCAAAGTATGAAAAGTGATCTTCAAAAGCAGTTTTAAATGAATGGTCTCAATATATTGCACTATTTCTTGGGTATTCAAATATGGCATATGCAAGATGGTATTTTTCTCTCTCAACCGAAGTATGCTACAGAATTATTGGCTCGTTTCCATATGAGTGATTGTAAACCTGCTCCTACGCCATTTCAGTTTGGTGTAAAGTTAATTGTTGAGTGTAATACTCCTCTTGTTGATGCTACTCTTTATCGTCATATTCTGGGTAGCTTGATATATTTAACTCACAACAGACCAAATCTCTCTTTTTTTCGTCAATATGGTTTCTCGGTTTATGCAACAACCTCATGAAAGTCATTGGCAAGCAGCTAAGAAAATTCTGATATATTTACAGGGGACATTTCACTATGGTGTCTACAGTTTCAATTTTTGGATATACATATTTTGACTGGGCATGTGATAGTTCTGATCGACGGTCAACTGTTGGTTATATATTTCAACTTGGTTCTGGTCCAATTTCTTGGTCTAGCAAGAAGGTGAAGACTCTTTCCTTATCGCCGTGTGAAGCAGAGTATAGAGCAGCCAAAGAAGCAGCTAAAGAAGCAGTTTGGTTACAGCATGTTCTCATTGAGCTTGGTCTAGTTCCAAAATCATCTACTATGTTGAAATGTGATAATCAGGGTGCAATTCAACTTGCTTATAATCAGGTATATCACTCCAAGACATAGTATGTCGACCTTGATGCTCATTACATTCGAGGTCTCGTTGCATATGGTATTCTTTCTCTTGAGTATTGTCCTACTGAGTAGCAGGCAACTGATATCTTCACCAAATCCTTAACAACAATGAAGTATGTGCATCTTTGTTCTTTACATGGGATGAGGGAAGTTGTCATCAAGGGGGAGCAGTAATGACTCCTTCCTTCCCTAGTGTTAGTGAGGGCTTTTTTCCCAACCATTATTAAGGGGAGTGTTGGAATATATTCATTATATTCCTTGGAAGGTAATAATGTCTTTGTATTATGTCAGAATTTATCCACAATCTTATGTAAAAGAGTAATACATTATATCCCATGTTCATTATGGTAAAGTATTCTCTTATTATCCATTATTATATAAACAAATGTTATTATGGAGAATTATATTATCCCACATGCAATATGTGAGAGTAATTCCTCCACATCTCTTGGTATATAATAGGGTCAATGGAGTCACATCAAAGCAACACGTGATACTATTACAACACATTGTATTGTGCTCACAATCTCTCTGCTATATTGTATTGGGGTTATTTGTAGTTTCTCTCTTGTAAGATTGAAGGAGATTTCTAGAGATAATAGAAGACAACCTTCCCGTGGACGTAGCCCAATTGGGTGAACCATGTATATCTGGTGTATTCTTTTCCTTGTTCTATTTCTGTTCTTATTTATGTTGATATGTTATTGATTGCTAATATAGGTAAGCTAGTTTAGATAGATCTATAGTTCTGACAATTTTCTTAGATGCACTTGCTTGATATAGGTTGATAATGGGCTATCTTCTTGTAAGATTTGACCCTATTGTTTTCTTATTTTATTGGAGCATAGGGATGATCTATATGTTGAGGTCCAGCCTTTGCACATGTTTTCATTACTGTTATATTTTTCATTTTGGAAGAATGTTGAGTGATCTTCCATTGAGGGAAGCGACCCATGCCTTTTTGTTATATGACTTCTATACTTAGTATTTTTTTTAGAGTTTGGTGTTCCATTAATAGAGTGATCCCATGCTATATGTTTAATGGTTATTGTAGAAGGAGACCTCCCTTAAAAGAGGCTCAATGCCATTTTTTTTCTTCTGGAAAGTAAGGAGGGGCACCCTGTAAAAAGGATGAAGTCTCAACCACATTTTCTTTACAATGGACCTTTATTGACTGGATAATCCCTCTTGTTGTTGGCGGATATTTCTACCCTATAGTCAGGAAACTAAACTATCAACTTGGTTGGGGTGACAGGTAAGTGCATTTATATCATTACAGAGGTGTTTACAAAAGAAACAGATTACAGATTTAGAGAACATACCTTGTACTAGAGTCTGATCCTAGCCTTGACCCAGTCTTGTGTCCAGCTCTCAAATCTACTTTCTTTCAGCAAACCTGAAACAACAATACCTTCCTCAAACACTTTGGGCAACATATAAATCATAAAATAAACAAAGATTATGTTTAATATCCAGTATTGACCAAAATGAATCCAACTCAAAATGCCATTTTATAACACCTTCAGGTTGGAACAAGGAAACACTTCAAACTTTATTTGTCAAAATAGTATGCAGTACAAATATACCTGATAATGAAACAGGCTCCTGCAACTAGATCCTGGGCTCTGGCTCTGCTCTGGTCTGAATGTCTTCTGCAACAGTTTCTCCATTAACTCATCCTCTCATTCTTTAGTAATCATTTGCATTCATAATTTCTTCTAACCTTGCTCCCTTAGCCTTCTAGGAATTTATAGGTTTAAGGAAGCAGTTCAAGTCGATGAGGAGGTTGGGGAAGTTAAGAAACTGACTTCAACTAATCCTCTTCGATGGATTAATATATTTTTTAATCATTTTTAAGATACACGCGACTATTACATAGTGGAGTAGCGTATAGGGCGCTACTCTATTGTTTGAGAAATAGCGCTCATTTAGTTTTAAATTCCGAGCGCTACTTTGATAATAAGGAGTAGCGTATATATTGATATGGGCGCTACTATTATGCACTGGAGTCGCGTATGGGCGCTAGTCTCTTTAAGTAGAGTAGCGCTCATACCTCAAAATGATATTTTTGTATGTTTTCAGTATTCTCAGGAAATGGGATGAGTTGTCATATCATCCAAGGTCAACATGCTCCTCCATCCAAGTTGTCCTTTTGTGTGATCAGCAGCTCAGGGTGATCACGGACGGAGAGGTGCAAGTTTGACCTATAACAGATGCCCCCTAATGTGTGAGATCAGAGGGTAACGATGGCCGAAATACATTATAATCCAAAACCAGAGAGAGAGCACAGAACCGTAGAAAAAAGTCGCAAGAAACCTGCAACAAAAATCAAGGTCAGCGAGCAATTACATTGTTGACATCTTATAGATGTGTAAGGTGATACAACATGATCTCCGATACATAACAAGGAGATGTATATAAAAGCATGGCCACTTGAAATACAAGCGTGGATCCATGTCAAACTAAGAGATCATAGCCATAACAACACACTGGATCTATGTCTCATGGAGAGCCGTATAGAAGTGAGGCTCAGTCTTGCGCAACTTGGGTGATAACAAAAATGAGGTTATGTCATCAAAATCCCAAGGTCTTCATCCCATAACGACCCTAGGTACAAACCCGAGCCATGTGAATAGATGAGTTGACAGTCGAACATGGAGGGCATCGTCTGATTACCGGTCATTGATGTATACCGTTAACAAATGCGAGGACTTCCATCGATAATGATGATGGAGTCCAAGGTACCAAGTACGATTCGCCAAATGTGAATAGATGGACTTGGAGTCGAACACTTGGGAATCCTGTCGAAGAAGAGACATTGATGTATTCTCATCATTCAACAGCGACGAAAATTGCCACTGGTGACTGCAATCTCCAAGGTACTAACCGAAACTCTAAACTTCAATCCCAGAATAATGATTTGATGTCAATGGGAGGAAGTCCGTTGGAAGGGAGGCCTTAAGGCATCCTCCATCATCCAACTCGAGGAACACTCAACTGGTAAGAGCTGATATGGAATGACATGTAACAAGACTGACACTAGGAAGGCCGACACATGAGGTCAAGGTAACTGCAGAATGGCCGACACAGGGTATATCCTTGAACATTGAGCACGACACAAAGTGACTCAGGCAGTTTCTGACATAATGGGGTAAATAAGTCTGAAATGTAAGAGACATTAGCAGACCCTCCATATGGTTGGGAGAATAACCAACCGGGGGAGTAAATAACTCGGAGGAAAGGTTCACCCTAAGGCCAAAAACTAAACCCAACCGACAAGATAGACTCAAGTAGGTGCTGTGTTCAAGGATAGGACTTGACTGATACTGCCTTTAATAATGAAGATATGATGTGTTTTCCCGTTCCTTATTCTTTTTAGATAAAAGAATACCCTTCTTGTGGATTTAATGAGTCCAAGAAAGAATGAAAACTCAATAGGTCCAACCATGTAAATAGTTTAATGAGCCCATGGGAGGAAGGCTCAGTACCTTCTTCATAATTTAAAGAGTTCGAAGAAGAGATAGAAGATTACTCTATATGTACTGATCTCTGGATTTTAGTATCGAGCCGAGATCTGTTCTTTCTCGCCGGTGTTTTCAATTTTAAGGAGTCTGAAAAACTTAAACAATAACTCCATATATCTGCTCGTGGATTTTAGTATCGAGCCCAAGCAGATTAATGCTCGCCGGTGTTTTCCTGTTTATAGAGTCTGAAAAACTTAAACAATCCTCTTCTTACCCTCTCGTGGATTTCACATCGAGCCCGAGTAGGTGAATGCTCGCTTGGTATTTTCATATTTAGAGAGTCTGAAAACCCTAAAGAAAGACTCTAGAAGGTCCTTTTTCGTGTAGTTAGTCTCCTCCCCCGAAAAAGTATAAAACAATGAAAGGAGAACTCTTCTAGCGCATACTGACGTATACCTAGAGTATACCTTTTCCGTAGTTAATCCACTGAGGCCCGGAAAAGGGGTAATTCTATACCTGAGTGGATGAGCCTTCGGATACTTTAACGAGCTCGAAGAGGACAAGTCTGCTCGGCAATCTTGTTTAGGTTTAAATAGTCCAAACAAGAGCTTAAAATGACTTAAAGGTCAGCTTCTGGGATCGTAACTTCATGTCCTGCCAAAAACTAGGTTTTCAACAAAATATTAGTCGATGACGCAAAAATCTTAAAGAATATATGGATTTGAAATGTTTAGCTAATTGACAAGATTTATCGTTAAGAAATTTGAGGTCAGGAGACGAATTCGACAACATTTGAGTGAAAATTGAACTTGGATCAATTTTATACCTTATTTTGTGTTTCAATTGATTAATTAGGGTTTTTGAAAATGTTTGAAACTATAGAAAATTAAAAATTATGGGTAAAAATTAAAATCCAATTATATATATAATTTTAATATTAACAAATAAATTTGCATTTTTGTGTTGTAGGGCAAACATTGGGCACATTTTCACGAATTTCAAATCTCCTTTGTGATCGAACGGAGCATCCAATCGCCAAACTGCTTCCACCAAGTAAGTAGAAATCAACCCAACTTGCATTTCAATGGTTTATTTTTAAAATTTTGAGGAAAAATGGCCCGAAACGTAATGTTCATAAAGTTTTATGCGCGGGCGCTACTGTATATACATAACAGTAGCGTACGACGGCAATGGGCGCTACTTTGCTCAAACAGAGTAGCGCCTACACGCTACTGTGTAGTATACACAGTAGCGTACATACTTGCAAAGCCAAATTAAAGCGCCGAGACTCAAAATTTTTGGGGTTTTTGTGCAGGATGGTCTTACAATGGAGGGAAAGGGAGCATGAAGACATGGATAGACTAGCTATGCAAGACCCTGCTACCCTTCATGCACTCCGTCGATGCGGTTTGTTGAAATTTTATCGAACCGTAAACATGCGGGCACTAAACAAGTTGTTTCGGAGATTGATTCAGTATTGGGATGTCGATACTAATACCTTCATCATCCGGGGGCAAACTCTTGAGCTTACCGTTGAGGATATATACTTTATAACCGGTCTCTCGAGGAGAGGAGACGTAATCAATCTAAAAAGTACATCTCGCTTGGGTGCACGATCAGTGCAAGAATATGTGAACACCTACTGTGTTGCCGGAGCAGAGAAATCAGGAAGCCAAATCCTGATTTCAACTATTGATGGTCTCCCGCTGAAAGTGATAGTGAGCACGATCAACCGGGTATCCGGTAGTGCATCACAACACTTGGCTTCTAGGAACTCGATGCATGTCGGTGTACAGTGCTTGCATGGGCATGTGTATGATTGGAGTACTAGCTTGTTGGCAAACATGAAGTATCAATTGACAAGTTGCAAATCTGGTACAATGAAGAATTTCGGGTACGGGAGTATCTTGTGTACTTTCTTCTTCGAGAGAATGCCTGCTATTAGTTTGGGAATGCCATTACCACAGGTTAACCCCCGTGAGCCCAGACTAGGCCGTTGGGGTGACATTTTTCTCCGCCAGGGTGGTGGGGAGAGTCACTATTGTTACCATACAGATGACTTCTGGGGGTGGTGGGAGAGGCAAGTTCCCGCTTTTGAGCAGTTTCCCTATGCTGGACTAGATTTTCGTCACGACCCAGAGCTGGTACTTCCGCCAGGTGGAGCCTGGGGAGATATTGGTATGTTTACTTTTTGAGAATTTATTTAATTTTTTCAAACTTTTCAAATATTTGATTTTTATGAAATGAGTTTTGGAGTTCTAATCAAGTGTTCAATGCAGATGTTGGGCCTGTTCGTCCCGAGGGCCATCCTACTATCTATGTGAGGCCGGCTGATATCACCGCAGCAGAAGCTATGCTGGGAACCCTGGAGAGGAAAATGAGTCGGCTGACTCATGAGATTCCTGCAAGCCGCATGGACCAGATACCTGTTGACATGCAGGAAGATGTTGTTGGGGTGCCCCCGGCATGGCTTAGATTACTGCGTAGGGTTGCTAGACTAGTGATATGCTACCGTAATGGGGTAGATGATGAGGAGGTTCCTCCTTCTCCATAGGAGAAGAAAAACATTATATGTATATATTTTTGAGGCTGCCATGCCCAACTTTTGTACTTTTATGACTTGACTTATGAGACTCATGACTCGAAACTCATATTTTTTGATACGGTATCAGTTATATATACAGTATCGGTTATTTACATGTGAATGTGTTTTTAAATTTTATGTGTGGAATGTTGTTTACAATGTATGATGCAAATGCCAGTCTAACACATAGTTTGCTAACGAATCAGCTAAATTGTTTAAATTTCTTGGAATGTGTTCATATCTGATAGAATGAAAATGTCTTTCCAATAATCTAACTCGTAGAAACTGTCGTAGCAATCCTGGATCTCTGATCCGATAGACACCTGTTAACTGAAATACAATTAGTTGTGAGTCAAGCCTTACCTCCAGGTATGAAATGCCATGACTGAGGGCATCTCGGAGAAGTTCTATAACTGCACTGTATTCAGCCACATTGTTCGTGGTCGATCCCAAACAAACCCCCCCCGAAGAGACAAGTTGGTCAGCGGGTGAATAAATGACCCAAGCTGCCGCAGCCAACTGACAGGTGTGGCGACTGGAGCCATCAGCAAATCCTAGGAAATGTGTGGTTGACATCTGGTACATGAAACGAGAAACACACATCAGATCACCTAACGAACATAACAAAACTAACTATACAAAAATATACAGCTATGTTACAAGAAAAAGTACTTCAACCTAGGCGTAGTACTTCTTCAGGTAGGGTCAATGCCTGGATCTTCCTCAGGAGGCCGGGCAAAGGTGTTATGGAACTCACGGAAAAGATTAGCATACGGGATTATTTCATCGAGATAACATCCCGTTTCAAAGAAAATGTTTCCGTTAACTCCAGTAAAAATGTTCACCAACGAGGTATGTGCTCTATTTGCTTCAACAATGGCAACTTGTGAAGGGGTGAGACCAGTATTCTCATCGGGTGGTGAACAAAATTCTCCTCTCTCTAATAAGTGAAGAAAAGGAAACAAGAAGGATACGCGATTTATATGTTCACGAGGATGGTTTGGGTCATTCAAAGCTTCTAACATTTCCTCATCAGAAGGTAACGTAATTCCTGAACTGTTGAGAGAATGAATTGGGTTAGGTATCTGAGTAGTGGCACCATCTATATTTGACTCGACAGACACCAATTGAGTCGACATATGTCCTGTTGTAGTTTGATGAGACTCCAAATGGGTACCTTCTTCAACAGGGGTAGGCACGGAGGGGTTTGTATTAGCTGAGAGAAACTCGGAATCAGTTGTTGAACTAATCATAGGAATTTCAGACGATGAACATCCTTCAGTACCAACAAATAAAGTAGGAGCGGGTAGATCAAAAGTGCCAATCAGTGATCCAAAAAGTCCTGCTCCTAAACTCTCGCTAACTGGGGTGGTTTGATCAATCATAGGAATCGTGGTTTCCGTAGAAGTCTGGTGTTTTCCTTGAGTGAAAGAAAGTTGATCGACTGTAACGATCTTACCTTCAAATGGGAACATGACCACTCGAAAAACTGCCGATGCTATAGCTTGCATGGCATAAGTCCAACTCCTACCCAATAACATATTGTAATCGAGCGGAGCGTCCAGAACTTCAATCTCAACGGCAACTGTCTTACCAGCCAAAGTGACATTAAATGATGGCAAAACTCCATGTGGACGGAAAGTTCTGCCATCAAATGCAGTAAGCATTGTGTTGGAAGGGACTAACTCAGGAGAACCTAGAGCTTTCCAGCAGGAAATAGACATTACGCAAGTCGACGCTCCCTCATCTACTACAACTCGTCTTATGGTCATTGGACCATGAACGACTTCAATCTGGAGGGCAACGTGATATGGCAACCGGTATTTGACATCAGTCATATCAAAACGCGCAGACATGTTGGAGGACTCCATACTCCCAATAGCTGCCAGAAGTGCATTTCGTTGCAAAGGACAACTCTGCAAGACTTCTAAGGTAGACATGGCACAAGGAGTTTGGGCTAGATCTTCAACTACATTGTAATTGGAAGCAGCCCGTGTGTTGGGATTGTGCGATGTCCTCTTTAAGACACCTTTCGGAATCTTAGGCATTGGGTCCACAGGTATGTGGAGTGGAGTGGAGGATTCAGCAATCTCCTTATCCTTTCTCTGCGTTTCCGGGGTATAGTTTTTAGCTCTGGTTTGCAAAAGTGCATCTGAGTTGACCATGTTTATGAATGTTTGATCAACCGAAGCGTGTGAAGTGCCCCCAGTTTTGGAGGTGCCAGAAGTGGAGCCTTTCCCTTTGGGAAATGGATCTTTCAAGACGGCAGGCTTCTTCTCTTTCAAAAGCTTCTGGGCTTCTTCTAGTAGAGGGCATTGGTGAGTAAGGTGGTTTTGTTTGCAAAGTTTACAAGGGAACCTAACCTTCTTCTCTTCTTTATTACCCTCTTCGGCGTTATCTTTTTTGGGCTTTTGTTGGTTCCCCTCTCCTTTCTTGCCCTTCTTTTTGTTGTTGGGCTGCCGAGGGCCCTTTTGATTGTTCTGAACCTGATTAACAGATTCAGAAGTAGAAGGAGAGGTTGTGACGGAAGCAATGTCTGCAGTCGAATGTTTGACAGTTAAGGCTTGGACCTGTTTGGTCAGTGCTTCGAAAGCTGCAGAGTTAACCGAACCCACTATGCCGTCAGCATGTGGTCCAGGTTTGGGTCTACTTAGATCAGTGTTTGATCTCGGTGCGTCCGGTATAATCTCATACAGTAAACCAGATTGTGCGTATACAAGGTCTAACTGTTGAGTCCTTAAAATGGCTTCTTCTTCATTGGAGACTCCAGATGTCGCTACTTCCTTAGAAATATAAGGAAGGAGTGATTTCAAGTACCACTCAAGCAGGAACTCTGGAGGGATATTGGCCTTTATGAGCCTCTTCCGTCTTCGCCACTCCTGAATGTGGTCAGATAGGTGAGTGGCTTTGTTTTGTCTAAAAGTAGACAAAAGTTCTGTTCCGGCATCATACCGAACAGGAAGTTGGAAATGGTTCAAAAAGACGGTGGCCAGATCCCCAAAACTAGAGAAAGTAGCCGCAGGTAACTCAATGTACCATTTGGCCGCGGGACCAGTTAAGTTCCTTTGAAACAATCTCAATCTGATGGAATATTCGTTCAATGAATTTGAAGAACACCACAAGTGAAAGGTAGTGACATGGTCACCAGGATCTTCACCAGCTTTGCCTTCGAATTTGGGAATATCTGACGGTAATTTGGTGGGAACTGATGGCCATGCTGAGTTATGACACACAGGATCATTTGTCAATTTCGAAAGGTCTGGCAAATTCAAAGTTGCCAGAAAAGGTAGACGAGGCCGGTAAGATGAAGCTTGATAAGGGAAAGCACCCATTGTTTGTCCCATACATTGTTGGTAGGGGTTGCCCCCAGCCATTTGGTGATTAGGGTTGCCCCCGGCCATGTGTTGGTAGGAGTTTCCACCTCCCAACTGTTGATAGGGGTTACCCCCAGTTAACTGTTGGTAGGGGTTACCCCCAGGTATTTGTTGGTAGGGGTTGCCCCCTGCCAGTTGTTGTTGTTGTGAGAAAGAATGATTAAAATTTCCCCACCCATACGAGAGCGGATTAGTGCTTTGTTGGTTCGTCCATTGTGGCTGGGTGTTAGCCCCGCCATATTGTTGGTTGAAAAAGTTGCCCCCTCCCCCTGAGAATAAGGAAAAAGGAACATTATTTGCAGGCATGCTACCCTGATTCAAGTTAGGGCCTACAAAGTTGTTGAAACCAGCCGAAGCTGATGTGGACGGTGCAGTCATGGTACCCATGACTGGCATGTTTGCTGAAACACTTGGTCCTACCACAGGTGTGGAAACCCAAGTACTAGGGATCTGATATAAAGGTTGTGAAGTAGAAGGTGTTGCACAGTTAGCCATACCGCTAGGTCTAACAGTAGACGTGGGAATAGATGCCATTGTTGTGAAACTAGGCATTCCTAAAGTACTAGTGTTAAAACTGAAAGATGGAGTAGGCACAGACGTAGTTTGTGCCTGACTAGATGTAGCAGTAAAAGAAGGGTTAACTGTGCTGGTATTCATACCTAAAGTGGGAGTTTGGGGACCCCCTTGTTCACCTCCTGTATTAGTCATCAGATAATCGGGAAGCAAAAGATCTGCACTGAAAAGAGGCTGTTGGAAACCAACAGGTGACAGCAACGGAATTCTAGTGTTAGTTAAGGGAGGATTGAAAGGAGTGCTATACTCCGCGGAAGTAAGATCTTCCACCTCAACAGTACTAAAAGGTTGTTGATCTGTGATACCTGGTGATGGTTCTACAGGAACCTCAGTTTCAAGGTTTTCTGTTATAAGTATTTCTTCAAGCAGTTCTATTTCAGAGGTAATTTCTGAAGAAATACTGGGGTTTACCCGCTGTCTTGTAGCTGGTTGAATAGGTTCTATTCTAATAGGAGGAAGGTTTTGAATCCTTCTCGATCTACGGAGTTGTTGATTCTCCGTGATTATAGATATCCAATAAACAGCCTATAACCTAGTGGCCACTAAGACTAGGGGGCAAACAGCACACCACCTAAAAATTCCTAAGTATTCAAACCAATCAAACAAAGGTGCCTTCCGGAGAAGAGTCTGGGATGATGAGGGCCCAGAACAGATCAACGAAGGATGAAGAACAGTTACCCGGGGTCCACAATACAATGACTAAGGGTGCAAGCGCTGGAATCACCCAACCGCCCTCCCAAAGACCTGCAAGGGATTTCCTCCCGCGTCTGTCCTAGGTACAGCAGATATACCCTCTGCTGTCACCTGTGTAAGAACCTAAAAGTATGATACTAGGGATACCAAAACACCGAAAAATCCTGGGGGAACAGTCACCGGTCGAATCAGAAAGCGTGGGCAGGGTAGCTAAGCCCGAAACTCGAAAGAGTCCCCAATACGCTATCCGATCCTGGCGTATGCTCAATCAGAAAGTAGGAGAGGTATTCCCACAAACCGATCTCACATTGACCTACTGCATATGCTCCCAGGAAATTTTTGAGTGTAGTGGATTTGCCTAAATGATAATCTCACTACGATTATTGCGCAATGTGTGATCTTGGGTGGTTTAAAGTGATTTAAACCCAAGACCCTAACCAAGACTAGTTGGTGTAGTGTGCCCTAAAACAAGAAAAGGTTTCTAGTTCGTTTTATTAATAAATTTTAAGGGCTTTTATTACGCAAAGGGGATAGTGAGTGTGTGAACGTGGTTATAACAAGAAAACTAAATGCAAATATATTCAAATTTTCTTACAACAAAACTCTTTTATTTTTTATTTTTTCATCTATCTTTTTCAAAAATGAAAATCTAAGCAAACTTTCCTACTAATTTTTTGTTTTCTTTTTGAATTAAACAAAATATACTAAGCTATTTTGCATTGACAAAAACAAGTTCTATTTAACTCAAAGTACCAAATTTTTTTGCTTTTTCAATGACCGAAAAAGAACTATGAAAAAAAATAAAATGGAAAGACAAATAAAAACTTCTTATGCAAAAAAGTGGAAATATGGCAAATGTTCTTGAGCCTACAGCTATCGAAACCTAACTCGAGAAAGGCTTAATCTACAGGTTTTTTACTCAGGAAAAAGCCTATAAACTTGGACACCAAGTGGGAGAAAACCAAGGAGAGAACACCCAAGGACTGACCTAAAGTGTTTTAACCCTAACAAGACCACGAAGCCAAGTACACGTAGACAAGCAGGCTGTTCTACTAACACGAAGAAAACTGAGAGGTGAAACTAGCTTAGAGCTGTTAAAAAAGGCATTTGTGACCATCAAAAGGCAAAAAGTCTCGGGAAAACATGAAACTAGACACAAAGAAGACACCCTAAAAGCTCTACCAAAGACCAAACCCTAAACAAAGGACATGGACAGTAGAGAACAGACAACTTCACCACAAACAACAGACACAGGAGTGTACAGGTTTGTAAATGGGCAAAAGCAGTCAGGGTCTGAAAACAAGTGAAAATGTTCGTCACCAAACACCACTAGGTCTTCCAAATAGGTCAAAAAGGTCTCAAAGAAATCCAAAGGTCAACAAATGGTTTAAAAAATGGAAAAACTTTAAGGAGCGGTTCTATGACTTGAATCAACGATTAAAAACCTTATGCAATCATCCCAAGAATCCTACAACAAAGTCAGAAAGTCTCCAAAGGGCCAAAAGCAAGAAAAATCAAAAAATGACTGCTTCAGGAAATATACTCTACTGTGCAGTAGAGCAACTCGCGCCCATGCCAAAACGGGCGCTACTGTATATACAGAACAGTAGCGTATGGGCGCTACTGTGTATATGTAAGAGTAGCGCTCATATTTCAAAGGCTAGGAAAATGACTTTGGAGGGTATGAAAATCGATGAAAGCAGGCAAGCCAAAACACAGGATACCTAAAAAAGTTCTTAACACATCGAAGGAATCAAAATAAACCGAGAAGACATCCAAAAACAATGGTTTCCTAAAGCCAAAACACTTGGTTCCCCAGCGGAGTCGCCAGTCTGTTGGCGGATATTTCTACCCTATAGTCAGGAAACTAAACTATCAACTTGGTTGGGGTGACAGGTAAGTGCATTTATGTCATTACAGAGGTGTTTACAAAAGAAACAGATTACAGATTTAGAGAACATACCTTGTACTAGAGTCTGATCCTATCCTTGACCCAGTCTTGTGTCCAGCTCTCAAATCTACTTTCTTTCAGCAAACCTGAAACAACAATACCTTCCTCAAACACTTTGGGCAACATATAAATCATAAAATAAACAAAGATTATGTTTAATATCCAGTATTGACCAAAATGAATCCAACTCAAAATGCCATTTTATAACACCTTCAGGTTGGAACAAGGAAACACTTCAACCTTTATTTGTCAAAATAGTATGCAGTACAAATATACCTGATAATGAAACAGGCTCCTGCAACTAGATCCTGGGCTCTGGCTCTGCTCTGGTCTGAATGTCTTCTGCAACAGTTTCTCCATTAACTCATCCTCTCATTCTTTAGTAATCATTTGCATTCATAATTTCTTCTAACCTTGCTCCCTTAGCCTTCTAGGAATTTATAGGTTTAAGGAAGCAGTTCCAGTCGATGAGGAGGTTGGGGAAGTTAAGAAACTGACTTCAACTAATCCTCTTCGATGGATTAATATATTTTTTAATCATTTTTAAGATACACGCGACTATTACACAGTGGAGTAGCGTTAGTATAGGGCGCTACTCTATTGTTTGAGAAATAGCGCTCATTTAGTTTTAAATTCCGAGCGCTACTTTGATAATAAGGAGTAGCGTATATATTGATATGGGCGCTACTATTATGCACTGGAGTCACGTATGGGCGCTAGTCTCTTTAAGTAGAGTAGCGCTCATACCTCAAAATGATATTTTTGTATGTTTTCAGTATTCTCAGGAAATGGGATGAGTTGTCATATCATCCAAGGTCAACATGCTCCTCCATCCAAGTTGTCCTTTTGTGTGATCAGCAGCTCAGGGTGATCACGGACGGAGAGGTGCAAGTTTGACCTATAACACTTGTGAAGTGGGTATTATTTTTCTAACATAATTCATACATCAGGATAAAAAATGTATTCCATACTTATCTTCTTTTATTTTAAGCTGCCACGATCAAGGGTATTCTCCGCAAAGAGAGAGATGATCTTGTTGTTTTTCTTATTGTTTTCCTTGTTACTACATATTGATTTATAATGTCAAGGGAAAGGGAGACCTTCTCATGAAGTATCGACCCATATCACAAACACTCATTTCTCTTAGTTTAGTTGCTGCGCAGCTATTTAAAATTCACTAGATATTATATTACCCTCAACGAGGTTACAAATATGCTCTACTCAAAGATTAGCAAGAACGTAGACCTGGACTTGAAAATCAGTAATGATAGATAATATAGATCATATGTGAAAGCCATTATATGATTAGGATATCGACATATTTTCAAAGAATCGAAGACATAATATTATAAGTATGTATATGTATAAAAATGAGTACTACCCTTAGTTCAGGTCTTAAACATATGTATGCCATGGATGGGAGAAGGGGATAGCCTAACATTTGTGAACAATATTAAGGAATTATTAAAATTAAGATTGGTCTTAATCTCTTAATATATACGAGAGTAAGAGAGTCCTTGATAAAATATCCCTCTACCCTAGTGGATTCATGGCCCATCTCGGGGGTGGCCTCTCGGTGGCAGAAATATACACTGGACAGAGAGCCAAAAGGTTGGGAGGAAAGTTGGAGTCCAACCTTCAGTCGCATGAGGCTATTTCGACAAGATAAGTACTTCTATTATTGTATTGCTTCCAAAGATGTAAATTTTACAAATATATATAATCATCATGAGTTGTCTTGTTAACTGGTTTCATTAATATGTATAAGCATTATATTGACATGAGAATACATGTTTATTTATATGGTTATGAGATTAGAATAATGGCAACGAGGGTGATTTACTTTATAAGGATGTAGATTTGTATTCAGTTGGTTAATGATAGCATGTGTGATATTCCTCGTAGAATAAATATATATGCTTAAAATGAGCAATGAATTGAAATGATTAATGTTGCAACTGAGCAGGAGTGAATGATATAGTCCATTGTTAGTGTAATATTATTATGTGATTAAATAATAGAGGTAGTTGATATTCTAAGACATCGATCATGCGAGATGACCAAAGGAATTTGTGTGTGTTGTTAAAGAGTCATGTTGTTCTTAACTAGTCCCACATGATATGAAAAGAGGGATACTTTAAGGATCATAGATTGTTAATAAGATCATTTTTGGACATGTTTCTTGTGAATGTTGTACTTATGTAGGTTCATGTAGTATTTTAACTTAATGGGATAAGTTGTTATGCTAACGTAATGATTTAGAATATTCTCATAGAGGTGATGTGAGTAGATGAATGTAGATTAGTATGTCGAAATGCATACCCTTATGGTGAGTGGTAGCAATATAAGGACCCTTGAGTAATGCATGGTTTATTATTGTAAAACATTACTATGTGGTGAAATAATGATGATGCATGCTTAATCTAGGACATTAAGTATGTTTAAAGGTAATGATGAGTCGCAAGTAAAATTGGTTTATATACAATTAACAAGTATGGTTAAAGATAATGTTTTGTATTATGAGACTAACATATCTGTTGTAGGACAAACAAAGAAAAACATTTATACCCATTTCCCAAAATTATTAAAGGGGAATTTGGGTATATTACAATAAATGCAAAATACTTAAAAATCCAGTCGTTGATTGACTAGATTAGAAAGGGACAATTGAAGGGATCTCAATTCTCAAATATTTGGAGTGGGTTGGTTGCTCCTTTCCCTACTGTGGGATCTTGTATTTCGTGGAAAGTGGGAAATGGATCCAAAATTAGATTGGGGGTGGACCCTTTTATAGGAGGTGATGGGAATTATAAGTTTTCGGAGGTCACAATTATTGCTTTGAATGACAAGGGTCTCTATTATTTAAACCAGGTCAAAAAGGTGTGACAGTGGCCTCTTCCTATAGACTATTGGTATCGTGCAGATGATTTGAGATTGGAGAGTGATACAACTGTAGAATGGGATGGATACATAAAGGCCTTAAGCCACAATGGGATCATGCTTATTGGATCCATTGATGAGATTGTATGGTCACAGAATACTCCCATGGGACAAGTCAGCACAAAATTAGCTTATGAGGCCATATCCTTCAGCCATATGCAAGAACAGGAAAAATGGTGGTTTCAACCATTATGGAAGTGGAAAGTGCCCATAAAACTTAAGTGTTTTTGTTGGTTAGCACTTGAAAATAAGATCATGACCTGGGAAAATTTCCTTAAGAGGGGAGGAAATGGCCTGAGTTGATGTCCTCTTTTCTATAGTAGCAAGGAAAAAGTGGATCACCATCTATTATTGACTGTACTTTTACTTAGAAGCTTTGGTTGGAAGTTGCATGGTGTTTTAATTCTTCTCTTAGCTAGGACTAGGGTTCATTAGCAAATAGTATTGAGTATTGCGTTCCCCTAGGTGATCTCATTGAATTACCCTTGTTCTTCATATGGTTGATCTGGAAGCAAAGGAACCTAGTACTTTCGAAGAGGCACGAGTTATCCCATACAAGGTGAGGGTTAGCATAGTTTTGATGTTTAGAGAATATTGCATACTCCCGGTGGAAAAAAATCTGAGGATCCATAGTGCTCCTCCCTTTCTAGATTTTGAACCAATGGATTATTTTGATGGTGATTCCCATCAGGGACATTATGGTTCATGTACGTTCCTTTGTTTCAATAATTTTCACAAGTACAAGCTTTGGATGGGATGTGGCGATGGTTCTAACACTCGAGCTGATTTATTGGCTCTTTGGGGGATTCTACACTTTGCTATCCATCTTAGTTGATTTTCTCTTAAGGTTGCAGGGGACTCTCAGGTGATCATTGATTAGGCTGATATGAAATACAGACTCCAAGTGTCTGTTTTGGACAAGTGGATGGGGAGGATTAGGGAGTTGCAAGGCAAGTTTAGCCGGCTCAATTACAAACATATATATAGGAAATTCAAATCAGAAGAAAACTCACTATCCAAAAGAGCGATTGGGAAATTAGAAGGGTTGTTATATGTAATGTCCCTTTTTAAATTTTTTATTAAAATGCCCAATTTTTCACTTTTTCCCCAATTTCGACCTTTGACTAGTTTTGATGCCCAGGTCCCAAATTTGCCCCAAAGGATCCAAAATATTCTGAGAAGGTATGTGAATGATATTAGGAATTGAATATGATTTCCAGGGATGAAATATGGCCACCAAAATACTTCTTCAAACTCTCTTAAGATTTTGGACCAAGTATGTAATTTTACTAGCAATTTGGGGTTCAAATCCCCCCGGGGTAAGTACTGAAAATGGCTTCCCAAATGCCTCCAAACCCACTCAAATTTATTAAAATAGGTAGGGGATGTCTCAAAAATGTTATTAAGGTAACAAATGCACCATTAATTAGTTATTAAGTTTGTTCCAACCCTCTCCCAAACAACCACAAAAACCACTAATTCGAGCATTGGGGAAATGGCACCAAATCTTCTCCAAATGCAAATAAACTGAGTATAATGACTTCAAATGCTCAAGTGATGAATATGAAACTTGTAGTACACATCAATGGAATTATATTCATCACAAATATATCATAGAAACATTCTTTTATTCGAAATCATCAGCATTATAATGGCATACATCAATGTAGTGGGGAAATGGTCATTGTTTGCTCATTAACCATCATTTTTACATACAACCACTTGGTATTTCGACCTAAGACTTTCTGAAGATGAATAAAAGAGTATATACATATTATTACAATCAGAAATACATCATGATAAGCTCTCCCAAGTAGTACAAGAGCTCACCCAAAGCGCAACCCCTCAAGGAGCATGAATATGCCTTCAAAAGTGGAAATGGTTGAGAGATGGTGCTGCACTAAACAAAACCATGAGCTTCCCTATAGATGATACCTGCAAATACAAACTCCATTAAAGCTCCATGAAATACTTGAGTGACCTCTCCAAACACCAACTTGGATGGGAATCTTTCACCCTCGAAATTGGCTAAGGCATGAAACTAGTCATCCACTAGCTCTCTCTTCACAAATGAAATTTTTCTCAAATGATCAAAAGCTCTTCTCTTGGTTTATCCCTATATTTTATAAACAGCCTTAGACTTCTAAGGTTCCCAAACCATCCATAGAATCAATCCAATTCGAATTAGTGTAAGGGATCAATATTTTCCATGTGTCTCACCTTTCCTAGCCTTCCACCTTCCACCAATTCAAGTGGGGGTCTCTTTGGCTTCTCCAAATCCCATGAGCGCCCACTTGGAGCCTATTTTTGGGGCTGACATGTCATAATGGTCAGATGTCAGAGGTCAAATTTGTAATTTTCATAGATGTCATAGATGCTCCATCATTGTTTTCATAGGGACTAGGGAATCTATCCCAAGTGTCCACAAGCTTCCAATTTGACTCTTCCTCTTCCATGGAGGTTACCAATCCATCCCAATTCGACCTAATATGCTCATGTTGATGTAATTGTAACTTTGGAATGTATTTCACATATGTATATTGTACTCCTATAGAGATGTTGTTATTCCTCTATACGGAAGTGTCGTCATTTGTATTGACAAGTGTCGCAACTTGCATGTGATGGGTTATTAGACCACCAAGTGTGGGGTCGGCCCTGATTAGTATTACCATGGGTTATTAGACTGAGTTAGACAGGTCAGCCCTGCTAGTTTATTAGGCATGTCAGGTCATGTATAAATAGAGTGAGGGAGGCACTCTATTTGCTCATCTCATTATTCACTTCTACACTACTTGGAAAGTGGCGCACTACTGGAGGAGGAGGTTTAGCTGCTAGGAGGACTATATCTGTGTACTTTGGTTGTATCATTTCTCTTTCTATCTCTGAGGAAGTTGTGGGTTTTTTCACCTTTATGGTTTTCCCTAGTGAAACTCTGTGTGTCTATTGTCTCATGTGATTGCTTGGTGTGATTGATATGCATTGTTATACTTGATATGCTGTACATGTTATTCTCTCGGTAAAGATCCTAGAGTATGTTGAATTAATGCTAAAAAATTAACATGGTATCAGAGCTAACCTGCGAAGAAGACACTATGCAGTTCCAGAAACTAGGGTTTCCTGTTTATTGGGTTTCTCTCCACAGATTTTGAAAGGCAGTAGGTTATTTTGACTCTCCTCAGCAAGGTGCATCTTTCTGTCCAATCAAAGTTCAATTTTGGGCACTTTCATTTTTGGCCCTAAAAATTAGGGTTTCCACACAAATAGGAATTTCTGAAATCTAAGGACATAGCTGGAAGCTCCTTGGAAAAATCGAAGTTTAGAGCTTTGGATCAAGATTTTTGGTTGGGTGAATCTTCGAAAAACTCAAACCCTAATTCAAGGTCATCCCGAGTGAATCCAGGAAGACTAAAAGGGATTTCTGAAGGGTGAAACTTTGCAGATTTCAAACTATGAATATACTAGGCTGATCAGCTCATCAAGACACATCTTTCTATCCTTTCAGAAAGTTGAAATTCACATTTTTAATTTTTAGGGTTTCTCTAACAAACCCTAATCCAACACTAGATCCAGATTTATGCAAATCAAGTGGTAAGACCTAAATCTTTTCTATTTCCATTTGAAGTACTCTTTAAGATGTCTCACCACACCAAGATTGAGGATAAGCTTGAAGGGGCTGATACTTATGAGCATGGAAGTATAGGATTGGGTTAATCCTGTAAGAAAATGAATTGGATACTTACATAAGTTCTGAGGTCCCTGTCCTAGAGGAAGAAGAGGCTAAGGCCTTGCATAAGAAAAACTTGGTCAAGGCAAAGAGGATCATTACTGATTCTATCAAAGACCATCTCATACCACATGTGTCATCTCTAAAGACACCCAAGGAGATGTTTGATTCCCTGACCAAGCTATTTGAAGGGAAGAACATAAATCGGAAGATGACTCCGCAGAATCAATTGAAAGGGGTAAAGCTTCAGAATGGAGAGACCATTCAATCCTACTTCTCTAAGTTCTCTTAGATCAAGGAACAACTTGAAGCTGTGGATGAAGTAGTGGAGAATGGTGAAATTGATATGACCACTTTGAATGGCATACCTAGGTCATGGGATTCCTTCATTCAAGGAATATGTGCAAGAAGGAAGTTGATCTCCTTCAGTAGACTGTGGGAGGAATGCTCACAAGAAGAGGCTAGGCTTGTATCCCGAGAAGAAAAGATGGGAAGTGAAGATCAAGCTCTCACAACTCACACCAAAAGAAACAAGTCCAAGAAGGAGCACTCTCATCACAAGAAACCTTTTCACAATCATCAAAAGGGTAAGAAGGATCTGAGATGCTTCACATGTAATGAAAAGGGACACTTTGCTGCAGATTTTCCCAAGAACAAAAAGGGCTTCAACAACAACAAGAAGAGATATCATGCTCATGCTGCCGAGGATGATGAATCTCCCAAGAAGAAGGCTAGAACAGAAAGTGATGACTCATCTAGTGAAGATGAATATGTTCTAATCTCTTCTCTCATAGGTACTATCTCTCATGGATGTAATGATTGGCTTATTGACAGTGGGGCTTCCAAACACATGACCAGGTTTAAAGAATCTTTTGTAAATCTATTTGAACATGACTCACCCCATAAGGTGAAACTTGGGGATGACTATCAATATCCTATTAAAGGAAGTGGTGAAGCTTCCTACAACCTAGACTCTGGGAAGTCCTTGAAGATGAAAGATGTTCTATATGTACCTGGGCTTAAGAAGAACCTACTCTCCATATCTGCATTGGATGCAAAAGTCATGAGGGTTGCATTTGTAGATGGACAAGTCCTAATGTGGCCAAAAGGTAAAACTATAGATGATGTAGTAGTGATTGGAGAGCAAGAGGGAGGATTGTACAAATTGAAGGGACAACCTGAACATGCTATGGTACATGAATCCATGGAACCAACTGAACTCTGGCATAGAAGTCTTGCACATGTGCACTATAGAGCACTACCAATTGTAAGCAAAGTTGTAGAAGGTCTTCCTGAAATCAAGACAAAGCATGAAGGAGTTTGCAAAGGATGTGCAAAAGGAAAGAACATTAAGAAGGAATTTCCAAGCAGTGAAAGCAAAGCTAAAGGAATCTTGGAAATTATCCACTCCGATGTATGGGGTCCAATGTCATCCAGTTCTGTGAGTGGGTATGTATACTATGTCTCTTTCATTGATGATTTCTCTAGGAAGAATTGGGTTTATTTCTTGAAGAACAAAGATGAAGTGTTTGATAAGTTCAAGGAGTTCAAAGCCTTGATGGAAAATAAAACTGATAAAAAGATCAAGACATTCAGATCTGACAATGGCGGAGAATTCACTTCAGGTGATTTCAAGAAGTTATGCAGTGATTCAGGGATTAAGAGGGAGTTGACTGCTCCCTACAATCCACAACAGAATGGAGTTATAGAAAGGAAGAATAGAACAATCATGGAAGCATCACGGGCAATGCTGCATGACGAGAATCTACCTATGCATCTTTGGGCAAAAGCAACCAGGACAACTGTGTATGTACAAAATAGAACATCTCACAAGATATTGGACAACAATACACCAGAAGAAGTCTTCTCTGGTAAGAAACATGAAGTCAGCCATCTCAGAATATTTGGTTGTCTAATATACACTCATGTCCCAAAGAAAAAGAGGACAAAGCTAGATCCTTCAGGAAAGAAGGGCATCTTTGTGGGGTACAGTGAAAGCTCGAAGGCTTATAGAATATACTTTCTAGGGTTCAAGAAGATTGATGTTAGCAGGGATGTAACATTTGATGAAGACTCAACTTTCATCAAGTCAAGGAAATCACCTGTTGAAGATCATGAAGAACCAAAGGAAAGCAGATTTCAAGACACCACCATGAATGAAGCAATTCCAGAAGCAGATCGTGAAGTTGAAGATCCACAAATACTTGTAGATCCACCTCGTGAGAAGAACTCTCACAAGAGGAAACCTACATGGGATAGAGAGCTCATTCAAGATGCAGAAAGATATGGCATTCCAGAAGAAGAACACAGAGAAAGGAAGAGAACTAGATCACATACCAGTTATGTTTCCCTACTCTGTGATATTATGAACAAAGAACCTTCCAGTTATGAAGAAGTAGTGGAAAATAAAGACTGGAAGGATACTATGATAGAGGAATACCAGTCGATCATGAAGAATGATGTTTGGAATGTAGTCCCAAGACCTGAAGGGAAGTCTCTGGTGACTTCCAAGTGGATCTACAAGATCAAGCATGCTGCAGATGGCAGCATAGAAAAATACAAAGCGAGATTTGTAGCTCATGGCTTCTCCCAGAAAGAAGGGATTGATTATGAAGAGACTTTTTCTCCTGTGGCTAGATACACTTCCATCAGAACTTGCTCTGGCTACCGTGATGAAATGGAAGATACACCAAATGGATGTCAAGACAACTTTCGTGAATGGTGTAGTTGAGGAGGAAGTATATGTGGAGCAGCCACTTGGTTTTGAGACACATGATAGGGAGTCATATGTGTGCAGGTTGAAGAAAACCTTGTATGGCTTGAAGCAAGCTCCTAGAATTTGGTATGGTAGGATAGGCAGCTTTCTATCCAGTTTGGGATTTACTAAGAGTAAAGAAGACTCCATCCTTTACTACAAGGTTGAGGAAGGGAATCCTGTGATACTACTCTTGTATGTGGACGACCTATTTGTTACAGGTGAGGATGGATTGATTGCCGATACCAAGAGGAAGCTTGCTGCCGAGTTTGAGATGAAAGACTTGGGGATGATGCACTATTTTCCAGGCATGGAGGTGTGGCAGAGTGCAGATGGGATCTTCCTTGGAACAGGGAAGTATGCAGTAGAGATCCTGAAGAGGTTCGAGATGATGGGCTGCAAGGCCATGGCCACACCTATGGCATCGAACCTGAAGCTTCTATGTGATGCTTCATCTGATCCGGTTGATGTCACTGTGTATCGTTAGATGATTGGGTCCTTGATGTACCCGACGAACACAAGACTAGATATTTGCTTTGCGGTGAACACATTGAGCCAGTTCCTAACGGATCCCAAAGGGTTCACCTGGTTGCTGTAAAGCATATTCTGAGGTACCTGAAGGGTACAATTGATTATGGGCTCAAGTATGATGCGAATCAAAAGTTTAACCTACAGGGTTATGTTGATTCAGATTGGGCAGGCAGTGCTGCATATAGGAAGAGCACTTCTGGGTGCTGCTTCAGTATGGGATCAGGTGCGATCTCTTGGTTTAGCAGGAAGCAGTCTTGCATAGCACTGAGTACAGCCGAAGCAGAGTATGTTGCAGCTTGTTTGGCTAGTTGTGAGGCAGTATGGATGAGGAAGCTACTGTCTGATTTATTTGATCTCCTGTTGGAGGCTACTAGTATTTTTTGTGACAACTAGAGTTGTGTGAATATGTTTGAGAACCCGGTGTTCCATGACAGGTCGAAACACATTGAGCTAAAATATCACTATATAAAGGATATGGTGCAGAGAGGAGCAGTGAATCTTCTGTATGTTGTGACGGATGAGCAGGTTGCAGATGTGTTGACGAAACCACTAGCTAGAGTGAAGTTTCGAGTACTTCAGAGAGAGGCTTGGTGTTCTTCAGATTGATGACACTTCGGGGAAGAAGTGATGGACACATTTGCTGGAGCCATTCCGAGCATGGTGAGAGGAGGATCCTTCCCATGGCTATGGATGTAAGCACTATGTGATGAGCATCAGGACAATGCTCCAGTTACTGCTATGTATATGCATCATGTTGAATGCTTGTTATGATCAGTTGGATAATGTGTATGTATATGCATCATGTTGGATGCTTGTTATGATCAGTTGGATCATGTATATGTATATGCATCATGTTGGATGCTTGTTATGATCAGTTGGATCATGTATTTATGTATGCATCATGTTGGATGCTTGATATGATCAGTTGGATCATGGATTTGTATATATATCAAGTGGATACATTGTATGATCAGGTAAATCATGTATGATGATATGTATCAGGTGGATACATTGTATGATTAGGTAGATCATGTATGATGATATGTATTAGGTAGATACTTGGTATGCATCAGGTGGATGCATTGTATGATCATGATGATCATGGATGACGAGCTTCAGGATGTTTCTCCATATGATATGCATCAGGATGATGCTATGATGGTGATCAGGTTGATCATGTGATGATGTACATCAGGATGATGTATGGTGAGTATCAGGTTGATACTTCGTGGTCGTGGAAAGGTTGTGCAAGGGTAGCATGTAATAAGTCCTGGAGATTTGGACAGGTTGTGCTAGTCACGTAAAAGGCCTCAGATGCTCTTTAGAGATCTTGCTTGGCAAGACACTCTTTTAAGGTTTTGCTAGACCACATGTAATACGTCCTGGAGATATGGACAGGTTGTGCTAGTCACGTAAAAGGCCTCAGATGCTCTTTAGAGATCTTGCTTGGCAAGACACTCTTTTAAGGTTTTGTGGGGACCACATGTAATAAGTCCTGGAGATCTGGATAGGTTGTGCTAGTCACGTAAAAGGCCTCAGATGATCTTTAGAGATCTTGCTTGGCAAGACACTCTTTTAAGGTTTTGTGGTATGGGTCACATGTAATAAGTCCTGGAGATACAGACAGGTTGTGATAGACATATAAAAGGCCTCGGATGCTCTTTAGAGATCTTGCTGGGAAAGACACTCTTTTAAGGTTTTGTGATAGTCACATGTAAAAGATCCTGGGATATCCGATAGGTTGAGCTGTGTGCTCGTAAAATGCCTGGGATGCTCTTTCGAGGTTTTTTTGATGCACGTAATGAGTCCTAAGGATTCCACAGTATGGCCAGTGATGATGAAGACCTACAGGTGGTGGGCCTACATCCAGTATGAAAAAGGACTGGCTCTGTAGAACTTCCTATGACGAGTAGATTGGAGATTGATTGAGATAGCAGCAGTAGTGACGATGACGATGATTCGATGACGATAATCCAGAGAAGAAGACTTGTGCTAGCAGATCTGTGTTGAGAAATACCTTCCTAGTTAAGAGGGAGTGTTGATGTAATTGTAACTTTGGAATGTATTTCACCTATGTATATTGTACTCCTATAGAGATGTTATTATTCCTCTATACAGAAGTGTCGTCATTTGTATTGACAAGTGTTGCAAGTGTCGTAACTTGCATGTGATGGGTTATTAGACCACCAAGTGTGGGGTAGACCCTGATTAGTATTACCACGGGTTATTAGACTGAGTTACACAAGTCAGACCTGCTAGCTTATTAGGCAGGTCAGGTCATGTACAAATACAGTGTGGGAGGCACTCTATTTGCTCATCTCATTATTCACTTCTACACTACTCAGAAAGTGGTGCACTAGTGGAGGAAGAGGTTCAGCTGCTAGGAGGACTATCTCTGTGTACTTTGGTTGTATCATTGCTCTTTCTATCTCTGAGGAAGTTATGGGGTTTTTCACCTTTATGGTTTTCCCCAGTGAAACTCTGTGTGTCTATTGTCTCATGTGATTGCTTGGTGTGATTGATATGCATTGTTATACTTGATATGCTGTACATGTTATTCTCTCGGTAAAGATCCTAGAGTATGTTGAATTAATGCTAAAAAATTAATAGCTCAATTCCATGTGTATGAATTACCAACTCACAGAAGAATGTTCACCTTCTCATGAATTTGAATTGGCAAGAGAGAGATGCCATGTGTCCTTGAAAAATCAAGCTAGTGTGGGTCCCACATCCTCCATATGTCTTCAAAACCACTTGCCACCTAGAATTTCTCTTGAATTTATTTATTCAACCTATTTATTAAATATTTGAACCCTTATAATGTCTAAACATCATTTATTAGCTTCCTTACTTCAATTTGAAATGTGCCCATCCAACCTAGGAAACTAGTAGGATTGATGGGGTTGTCTTACTATGCAATTATTTGAATGGGTACATTACAGTTTTCCCCACCCAAGATTGCTTTCCCTCAAGCAATATCAATTTACCATGATGAAAAATTGTTCCTCCTCTATTATGTGGCATTCCATGATGAATGTCTCCCAAAACCTTTCTATTCCAGTGCTTCATGCTGTGGGAAGAAACTACTTGATTCAGATAGGTGTGTCGCCCTCTCACAACCCTTAGTACTCCTTTTGAATCTTGAAATTTCATTTAAGGGATTTCATGATTTATTGTATGCTCTCCTATTGAATACATCCATTGCACTCCCAAAACCAAATTAGTATCAACAACATCAACCACATAAAAACTATCAACAAAAGTCTAGTTACCTACAGTGACTTGCAGCTGTGGAATCCATGTTTTGCACTCCATTGTGTTGTGAACAGGAATGACAACTGTGAAGCCATCGAATGGTTCAATAGGTATATTCCTCCTCTCCACCATGTCTGCATCAATGAAGTTATGTGTGGCTCCTCCATCTACCAAAACTGAATTTCTTTGTCCTAGTACCACACCCTTGCATCGAATAGTGTGATATCAAGGTACTGCTAAAAGTACTGCCATTCTTACTTTGGTGGGTGAGGGATGCTTCACCTCTTGTTTCCCTTATTCTACTATAGTATATCCCTCTTCTTGGGCTGAAGTATGTCCTTCTTCCTCCATTCCCCCTTCATACCCATCATCACAAAATACTTCAATGAATTGGGCCTTTCCCTTATCACATTTATGTCCTGGTGCCCACGGTTGGAAGCATGAGTAACATAATTTATTCCTTCTGAGCTCTTCCTTGCTTAGTTCCTCTTTCTTATCCTTTCCATATTCATCTTCTTACTATGGCTTCTTATCAGATGCATCTCTTTTCCGAGGTTTCTTTTCAATTCTGAAGTCAGGCTTGGGAGGAAATCTCATTCTAGGAAGCACATTTTGGAGATCCCTAGTCAAGCTCATTGCATCTTTTAATGTAGTTGGCTTGTGGGATTTGACCAAAGATTTTAAGGGTTAAGCCAAACCTTCAGTGAACAGAAATACCAACCTTCCCATAGATACATCAGCCACCTTGACTGATAATTTTTTAAAGTCCAACATATACTCCGTAGGGGTCCTAATTTGCTTTAATTGAGCTAATTCCTTGAAAGGCAATTTTGGATCTTTGTGTTCAAATCTCTCTAGTACCCTGTCAACAAATTCTTCATATGTTTTAACCTAATCATGACCCAAGGTTTTCAAGCCATGAAACCACCATTCATTGGCATCTCCTTCCAAGTGCAAAATGGCCATTTTTAGTGCATCCACTTCCACCATAGGATTCAACTGAAAATACACATCGAATTTTTGCACCCAAACATTAGCAACATTTTGAGAGGAACCATAAAAAGTAGGAAGTGACATTTTACCAATAGCACAATTTAATTCTTTTTTTTGGAATAGAGCCCTATTGTCATCCTTCTTTCTTAGTTTATGTGCAACATCAAGGTATGTACTAAATGGTACACTTCTCTTAGAATCTTCACTCAAATCATTCCATTCATTTGCTATTGTCCTAAGATCCACTTGAATGTCAGGCTCTTCTTTGGGTATAAGAAATTTAGGTGCAGTAGGCCTTGGTATGATTTGAAAATCATTTGGTCTATTGTGGGGTCCTATGCTTGAGAAAATGTGCTCACCCATTATCCTCTTTTCTTCTGAGTGTGAACTACTGCTGTTTCCCATTACCCCTTTTCTTCCAAATTGGCTAGCCATTAATTCGAATCATTTCATTATTTGATGGGACATGTTCTTGGTTATGTAATAAAAGAGAGGTTTCATGAGCTTAATATATTCCTCCCCATCAGTATAGGGTCCCTTCCCCTCGTTAGTCATAGTTTCAACAAAATCCTCTTCTTCTTCTACTACCTCTTCTTCAACAAAAACATCTTCAACTACTGGTTCAAAGGGTAGTGGTCTATTATTTTGAATTTTGGTTAATACCATTAGGTTCCAAGATTATTCTCTGATACCACTTGTAATGTCCCTTTTTAATTTTTTTATTAAAATGCCCAATTTTTCACTTTTTCCCCAATTTTGACCTTTGACTAGTTTTGATGCCTAGGTCCCAAATTTGCCCCAAATTATCCCAAATATTCTGAGAAGGTACGTGAATGATATTATGACTTGAATATTATGTTAAGGGATGATATATGGAAACCAAAATAATTCTGCAAACTCTCTTAATATTCTGGACCAAGGATGTAATTTTACTAGCAATTTGGGGTTCAAGGTAAGTATTGAAAATGGCTTCCCAAATGCCTCCAAACCCACTCAAATTTATGAAAAGAGGTAGGGAATGTATCAAGGATTTTATTAAGGTCACAAATGAACCATTAATTAGTTATTAATTCTGTTCCAACCCTCTCCCAAACAACAACAAAAACCACTAATTCGACCCTTGGGGAAATGGCACCAAATCTTCTCCAAATGCAAATAAACTGAGTATAATGACTTCAAATGCTCAAGTGATGAATATGAAACTTGTAGTACACATCAATGGAATTCGATTAATCACAAATATACCATACAAAAATTCTTTTATTCTAAATCATCAACATTATAATGGCATACATCAATGTAGCGGGGAAATGGTCATTGTTTGCTCATTAATCATCATTTTTACATACAACCACTTGGTATTTCGACTTGAGACTTTCTGAAGATGAATAAAAGAGTATATAAAGATTATTAAAATAATAAATACATCATGATAATCTCTCTCAATAAGTACAAGAGCTCACCCAAAGCGCAATCCCTCAAGGAGCATAAATATGCCTTCAAAACTGGAAATGGTTGAGAGATGGTGCTGCACTAAAAAAAACCATGAGCTTCCCTGTAGCTGATACCTGAAAATAAAACTCCATTAAATATCCATGAAAGACCTGAGTGGCCTCTCCAAAAACCAACTTGGATGGTAATCTTTCACCCTCGAAATTGGCTAAGGCAAGAAACTAGTCATCCACTAGCTCTCTCTTCACAAATGCAAATTTTCTCAAATGATCAAAATCTCTTCTCTTGGTTTATCCCTATATTTTATAAACATACTTAGCCTTCTAAGGTTCCCAAACCATCCATAGACTCAATCCAATTCAAATTAGCGTAAGGGCTCAAGATTTGCCATGTGTCTCACCTTTCCTAGCCTTCCACCTTCCACCAATTCGAGTGGGGGTCTCTTTGGCTTCTCCAAATCCCATGAGCGCCCTCTTGGAGCCTATTTTTGGGGCTGAAATGTCATAATGGTCAGATGTCAGAGGTTAGATCTGCAATTTGTCAAAGGGGAATCTAGCCCAAGTGTCCACAAGCTTCCAATTTGACTCTTCCTCTTCCATGGAGGTTACCAATCCATCCCAATTCAACCTAAGATGCTAAATTCCATGTGTATGACTTACCAACTCACCTAAGAATGTTCACCTTCTCATGAATTCAAATTGGCAAGAGAGAGATGCCATGTGTCTTTGAAAAATCAAGCTAGTGTGGGTCCCACATCCTCCATATGTCTTCAAAACCACTTACCACCTATAAATTCTCTTGAATTTATTTATTCAACCTATTTATTAAATACTTGAACCCTTATAATGTCTAAAGATCATTTATTAGCTTCCTTATTGCAATTCCAAATGTGCCCATCTAACCTAGGAAACTAGTAGGATTGATGGGATTGTCTTACTATGCAATTATTTGAATGGGGACATTACATTATACTTTGAAAATATTCAGGATGATCGAGTTGTAATGTCCACATCCCTCAATCCGGCTAGCAGGAGGGGACATTAACTAAATCAGGGCCTCGAAATTTTTCCCACAAGCAAAATTGTGAATTTACATCTAAAATGCATGTGCAGACATGTAAATAAAAACACACAGTGGAATAGAATTGATCCACACACACATAAAATGCAATTTATAGGAATAATTATCACATGAATAAAAATAAAAATAATTTCACAACAAATACATAAAAATACTTATCTTTAAACAAAGAAGATCCAAATAACTGGCTGTGTAAGAGCAATTTTCCACCCAACCATAGGCACTCTGTACAGCATATACTCTTTCTACTGAGAGGCCACCCCCAATCTATGCGAAGGAAAAACCTACAGGATTCTATCTCTCATCCCACAACCCATTCTTCTCTTTATGCTTAACCAAAAGCTCCAGTTGAGCTCTACATGGGTCTCACTAAGCCATCAAAGCCATGGCACTCCTTCCAAATGCCCCACACAACACAAGGAACGTATTTCCCTTCAATGATCCATAGTTCCCTTAGGAAATACAACCCTTATAGTTCTTACCAGTGTGTGCAGTAAGATTCCAACTCGTTGTATGCTAATGGAGAAACTCCTGCAATGTTAATACATGGATTCTAAAGAATCCAAAAGTAGCAGAAATTAATGGGTAAAGGTTCCTAGCATGTCCAACCTCCATGCTCATATATAGCCATCTAATTCCCTTCCAAAAAATGCAGTTTTGTCTTCAAATTCAAATTTCTGGGTTAAACATCATCTGGTAATGGTCATGAACAACAATGGAAAACTCTACATAGTGTAGGAAACCTACATGAGAATGATCAAAAGAGTGTTGACTCCAAGGATATGAGTTAAGGGTGAAAATACAACTCACATAGCTTTCGACCATAGAATAAATAAGACAATTGACAATTGACATAACTACCACAACCCCCATGCTTCAATAACTACATGAAGTGACTTTTCCCACCAACCTCACATATGCATTCAATGATTGGGTTTAATAGTCAAAAGAAGGTAATTGGATCATTTAAGGAACATGGAATATTTGGGATAAGTTCTAAGGTTGACACATGGAAACATAGGATTTGGTTTCCCCATAGGAACCCTTTCCTCTTCCCCTTTGGTGGAATCATAGCCCCTCTAGTGCTATTTACACAACCATATTGGACCATTTTTATTAATTTTCAACATAATATTTACATACATTTGGAATTGGCATGATAATCCAATCATATGGTCCAAATAAAAATATATACATCATACATGCCTAGTCATTCACTAGTTGGGCCTTGGCCTTGAGCTCCACACTAGGAATCCATACTAGCAGGTTTACATCATTTACATAATTTTGATTAAATATAGTCCAAGTCAAAATTGGGGGTATTGCAATCCCCTCCCCCTTGGAATAACACTATCTTCGATGTTTGCTCAAAATCAGAAAAAAATGGGTATGCCTCTTTCATGGAGGCATCCTCCAAATCCCACGTAGCCTCATCGAAAGCAAAGTGCTTCCATTGCACCTTGACCTATTCGATGGATCGATTTTGAAGCAATGTTACCTTCCTGTCTAAAATGAATAGTGGATTGGTTTGGAACTCTCCCATGGGTTCCACCTGGATCACATAGCAATCAATCACATGGTTATGATCATGTACATATTTCTTAAGTAAAGAAACATGAAAAACATTATGAGATATGGTGTTAGCAGGCAATGCAATTCTATATGCAACTGGACCTATTCTTTCAAGCAGAGTGAAATGGCCCACAATATCTTGGTGACAACTTGGCACAACTTCCAAGCTTCAAGGAAATATTCCTTGGTCTCACTCTAATGTAAACATGATCCCCAACACTGAATTATCTATGAATTCTATTTTTATCTGTGTAGCTTTTCTGCCTATCTTGGGATGCCTTTAAATTCAGCCTGATTTTTGCAACCTCTTGTTCCATTTCCTTAATAAATTCTGGCCCAATTATAATTATGTTCACAGGATTATCACATGTCACTGGTGTCCTGCAATTTCCACCATATAAAACTTCAAATGGACTCATGCCCAATGAAGCTTGCTGCCCATTATTATATGCAAAATCTACCAAGTGTAGATAATATTCCCACTTGGATGGTTTTTCCATCACATACATGCAAAGCATGTCTTCAAGAATCTGATTTACTCTTTCATTTTGTCCATCTGTTTGTGGATGGTAGGAAATGCTAAAATTCAGCTGTGTTTCCAAGTCTGCAAAAAGACTTTTCAAAAAAATTGAAGTGAATTTGGTATCTCTGTCTGAAATTATTGCCTTAAGAAATCCATGCAATCTAAAAATTTCCTTCATAAAAATATTTGCAATGGCATCTTCTTTATAGGTGGATTTAACTGGTATAAAATGTGCCACCTTAGAAAATTTATCCACCATAACCATGATAAAATCATGTTGTCTCACTGTCATTGGAAAACCTGTAATAAAAAACATGGAAATTGCTTCCCATTTCTAGTTTGGAATTGGAAAAGGATGCAACAAACCTGCTGGGTGTTGATGCTCAATTTTCACTTGCTAACATTTCATACGAGTCCTGAAATATACTCAGTTTGCAGACAATACGTTAGTGCAGACACTAACCGATCTCCCTAGTCCGAATGGTTTGGATCTAGATCAAAAGTAGTACACAATACAAATTACTTCCGCAAATTGATCAAATTACAAAGGGTATTAGAAGATAACTCACCTTATGAGTGCGGTACTATCTCCTTACTTGATTTAGCTCTTGATCTCCAGGTCTCCAGATCTTCAGCTGCAAAACAATATAAGACAAGTGGAAACAAGTAAGTACTAATAGCATATAAACATAGATCAATCTAAACTAGCAGTCAAAGAAGCCAATTCTAAATATCTTACAATAATAAGATGTTTATAGAAATAATATGCATTAATGTAATTATAATAAGTACATATATAGAGGTTATAACCGAGCTTTGACGTCGTAACTCCTTCCAAATGATCCTAGCCTCAAAGATCCAATATTTTTCCTTCTAATGGATGAAAGGGAACCAACTCTAGAAGAATTCCACCAGCATTTAAGTGCTTTATATTTATCCTCCTTAACCATGGAGAGGGGGTTTGTATTTATAGGACTAAAGGGATAGGATAGGTTGAGTATTTGTGGGAGAATCTCAAGGGATCATCCCACTAGGTAAGGGGATTGAGTTCCACCTTTCCTAGTTCATAGGGATAAGTCTCCACATAACCAAGGGTTCTAGAAGCCACTCAAAGCTTCTCTTTATCCTTTTAAACCAACAATTCCTCACTTTTCACATAGGAAACTTGTGTCTTTGAAGGGTGACACACCTTGTACAAAGGCAGCATGTGCCAGTGATGCGCTCTGTCAATGTGCAGAGCGCATCACTAAAGGTCGTATGTACCTTTTCAATGAGCACAGTGCATTGGGGTGACAACAAAAAGTAAAAGGAGCAACAAAAATTCTTCTTTCAATCATTTGGCCTAAGTGCTTTAGGAACCATGGAAAATAGAGGACACATAACTAATGATGATGAGATTTTGGTGTAACAGAATTCCCCCCAAAGAATGAAGCTAGTCAAATAGGGTAGGTGAGATGATTTGAAATATGGAAGTTCGAGGTAAGGACCACCGGCTTGAGTGAAGAACAAAGACTCCTGCAGAACAATAGAATCTAAGATATATGTCTCAAAGGACTCATAACATGGTTGTCGACCAATACATTGCAGATCCATAGTAGTATCAACTGACTTAACACAATCATGGCTACTAGATACAAGTGTAGATCTATGACGAGATAATTACACATCCACGACCAATACAAGAGTGGATCCGTGTGATATGACTAAAACAATCTCCATTGCAGCCTGGGTAAGATACATAATTTAACGTAGGGTCTTCAAACCGAACCCACAATGATACGAAAATAACCACGTGATTACAATGTGTTGAAGTCAAACATTGTAGAAACTAATTGTTTACCGGTCATTGATGTAAATCCTTAACAAGTGCGAGGGGAATCATCATTGATGTCAATGATCCCCAAGGTACCATAGTACATACCACTGAATGTGAATCAATGGGTTGAGGTCGAACATCTAGTGGAATATTTCAATCAGAAGTCAATGATGCGAACTTACTATTGAAAGTGAGGTAAACTGCCATAAAGGCATGCAGGCCCAAGGTACTTGACTGGTTTCTAGGTTCAATCCTTGGATGATGTGTTTAAGTCGACAAGGATAAACCCATCGAAGGAGGCCCATAATGTTTCCCCCACCATCGACAAGAAACAAGATCAAAGATGTTTTGCAGTAGATCAGAGTGTAGAGTAATGTTTGAGATTGACTCATGAGTGACTGACACAAAGGGGGGTATATTGAATACAGATATTGACTCGATCAACAGACTTCTCTTGAACACGAAATGACATGACTTGGAAGCATTAACACAACGAGATTGACACCGATACCTAATGCAATTAATGATCGATGCATTCTTCATATGACCCAAAGGAGTATGACGACTCATGGAGTTGGTGAGACTCAAGGACAAGCATATTATCCAAGCGGTTTGAATGAAATGCGAACGAGTGCCATGTTCAAGAGTGACTCTTCACTACCACTACAAGTAAATGAAAACTCTTTCCTTATTCCCCATCATGATTGATGAGTACCTCTTTGTTTATTAACGAGCTTGAGGAGGGTAACGAATGCTCGATAAAGCTCATCCTTAGGACGAGTCCAATCTCACATGTTTTATGAACCTAAGATAGGAGGGGTTCATCCCTAAAAGGGCCCTTCAATGTTAGATTTTAACAAGTCCAAAGAAGGTAAACTCAACGTCTTTCATATTTAGAGAGTTTTAAAGGACTAAAGAAGACTCCAATGAGTACTTTTTCATAAATTTTAATCTCCTCACCCAAAAAAGGATAAAATGATGTGAGAGAGAACTCTTCTAGTCATGATTAACTAGAGTGCTCCTTTTTCGTAAATAGTCTTGCTGGTCCGAAAAAGGCGTAAACTATCACCAAAAATATGACCTTTCTAATACTTTTACAAGCGTGAAAGAATCAAGTTCGCTTGGCAATCTTTTCCTATTTAGGGAGTCTGAAAAGATCTTAAAGGAGAACTCTAAGGGCATTCCTTTTTCGTAGGAGTTTTACGAGGCCGAAAATAGATAAAAGACTTATTCTCATGTATTTGCGAGCATGAAAATGAAAAAAGACTCAGCTCGATACCTTTAATACTTAGTTTTAATGAGCGTGATAACGATATAAAAAACGCTCTAAGGCCTTTTCACACCTGATGAGGAGTATGAAAAGTCAACAATGGTTACCATCATTGTCAAAACACCACTTTCCTCTACCTGCAAGCTTCAAGAACAAGTTAGGATCCATCATAAGGTTTTAAAATATAAAAATGGATCAACTATAGTAAAAAACCCATGAAATAACAAAAATAAAAAGGGAATATTTCATTTTTATATAAAAGGGTGAATAGTAAAAATGATTTACCATTTCATTTTTACCAAGTTGAATAGTGAGAAAAAACCTCTTTCGAGCTAGATCTTCCAGTGACGACTGTGGGATCCTAGGTCAGTTATTCAGCCTCTTGTCCCTTCCAGGTAACTCTAGATCTCATTCTCTTTGTTTTGATGGTTAATTTTTTTTTTTTAATGCATGTTTTTGTGGTTTTTGAACTCACTCTACAGGGGTAATTGCGCGGCCTGGGTGATGCGCTTTCCCCTTTCGGGAAGTGTGTCACTCAAGAGTGGCTCGCCTTCCCTATGGGAAAAGTGTGTCGCTGATGCCTTGTCTAAAAATACGGGGTGCATCAGTGCAACTTGACCCACAAACGTGGGAATGGGGCCCAAAAAACAAACTTTGAAGCAATGAAAATGATCTAATGTCCATTATTTTGGTGTTTATGTAGGGTTTATCCATCAAAATGGTGGAGTGGAAAGAGCATAAGCATGAATTAGAGGATGTACAAGCCGCAAATGATCCTCACTCCATTAATGCTTTGTGGGAGTGTGGGTTACTCAAATTCTTTCATGTCCAATGAATGAGATCCCAAATATAGTTGTTGGACTACTTGATTCGGCTATGGGACCCAAATCAACAGTATTTTAGAGTAGGGGCACATATCCTCACTTTGGACGTTGAGGACATATAATTTTTGATAGAATTATCCGGGCATGGGCCCCCGGTTTCACTATTAGGACCCAAGGGTAGCGATTAGTCCACTGAGAATCTCATAGCACAATTATGCACTCCAGGCATGCAAATGTTGGGTGGGAAAATCTCCATAAAAATGCACAGAACCTTCCTTTAAGGACTATATTGTTTACCATCGAGTAGGTAGTGGGAAGTAGGGCCCCGCGTTAGGCCACCAAGGCCCATATGTTGTATGCCATTGAGTTTATGGTTCCTACTATGTTCAATTGGTGCGAGGGGATCCTCACAAACCTAAATGATCAACTGATCAAGTGCTGTAGAGGGGAGTTGAAACAGTTCGAATATGGCTCCATCGTGGTCTCTTTCTTCCTGGAGAGGGTTCCACTTCTTCTTCCTCAGGTTGAGATCAACGATCTCAATCCGTGAGATCCGCACATGCATATTTGGGCCGAGGTGATGGCTTGCCATGGTGGGAGTGGGACAATGATCACATACGGGCTGAATTTATTTAGGTGGTTACGCGACCAGCTCCTCATGGTTGAGGATTATGCTTATGCGGGGGCATATTTCAGAGGAGATACCGATTTATCTCTTCCAGATGGAGAGTAGTGGGGAGAGATTGGTAAGAAAAAGACTCTTTTTTTATATATTTTATTGTTTTTGTGTAGTACTAATATCTCATATTTTGCTTATGTAGACATTGTCGCATCTAGACTGGTGGGGTCCTCACCTATCGAGAGGTGAGGAGTGGTTTGTGGGATGGAAGCGGTCCATAAGAAGGTTGTGGAGGAGTTGGATGAGTTGGGGAAGAACCTCTAGCGGCTGACTGCTGATATTCTAGACATCTCCATAGAAGATCTTCCTCGACACTACCAGCGTAGGACAACAAGAGTTTCAGGACGTTTTGGACGGTTGCTTCGTCGGGTGGCTAGGACCATCATATGTTACCATGAGAACCCTCAGGGATAGGACGTATATGTTATGATGTACTGAAATCCATAGGATTCATATTTTGTAGATACATGACATACTGAAAGCTTATGAGCTTCATATTTTTTGAATCAGTACCTTTTTGTACAACATTTTGTAAGACATGATATATATAAAACACTATCTAGTGGTTTATACACTGTGTTTTATGATGGATTTGGATCTTATATGTGCTTGCCTATACACTATGAATAGTTTACATGTCATGCTGATTTTGTTTCTTTGATGAATTTTTTTATGAATGTGCAATGTGCCAATCTAATACAAAATTAGCTAATGAGTCAACAACCATATTCATATTTCTTTGAATGTGTAGGTATTGAATGGATTCAAAATACCATTACAAGATACATACTCACCAAAAAAATTGGAGTAATATGGGGTCACGAATGGCGTAGAATCAGTTCAAATGAGACACCACTAGTTGAGAATTGAGCTAGATGAGAACGTGGTTGTTAGAACATTATTACACCTATGTACATTAATCATTTATTAATTGATGGTTAATTAGTGCCCAAGTGATTAATTATTACATCCCTAAGTTGGTTAGTTGGTAAATGGTCAAATATCTTGAACTAGTTAGCAATGTGAACAAGTGCTGAGTCAAACTAGCTGTTGGGTGAGCTCCCCAGGGCATTTAATGCATTCAACATGCCTAGAGCGCCCTCCCCAGGTTAATTAATGCATTCAGCATGCTTCTCCTCTACCTAGGGCGCACTTGCTCAGAATGTGGACAATCTTGCCAACTTTGTCCAATTTTTGGCCAATTCTAGCTACCTAACCTCTAACCAACCAGTTTCTCCACATGTGTGAGGTCACATGGGCCTGTCCAGTCATTCCCATCATTCACACAGCAGTTTCGAACTAGTTTGGGATGGTTTGGGATATTTTGGTCAACCTAGGGGGGTTTGAGCTTTTTCTAAGCTAGATCAGTGTGAACACTCCAGATGGATTCGAATTGTTCCAGATTTGTATATATGGATGTTCTTAACCTATTTTGAGGTTGGACAGTTAATAATATTTACATTATTCACCCATTTCATGTGTATTGTTCTTCATTCATTTACAGATATATGCTAATTCTTGCAAATGTTGTGCAATCTTTTCACTAGTGAGGAATCCATAGTAGCTAGGTTCTGCTGTGATTGAGATTTTACATGGTATCAGAGCTCTTGGAGCTAGAATTTGAACCAGCAAGACTGTTTTAGTGGATTGCCAGAAGCAGTGGAGAAACCACAGAATTCCTGAGGCCATTGCATTGAGTCATTGGAGAAATCTAGTGGCTCTTCTCAGGTGTGATGCTCTCCCGAATTCACCCACTATCCAAACAGGGTTCGAATCTGTTAGTGTAGATCCCTCCTGAGTGATTTGAGAGTTGTTTGCAGGTATTGAAGATCAACATTGTCAGCAAGTGCGAATTGTAGCAGAGAAGAATGGAGCCATCTCACCCAAACGTGCTCACTCCCTTCAACTATTTCTATTGGAAGGCAGAAATGGTGATTTTGCTGAGATCTAAGGGTCTCTACAGAATTACGATGGGCACTGAGGTTGAGCCAAACTTAGCTGTGGAGAAATCCAAGTTTTTTAACAGAATGGATGAGGCATTTGGCCTCCTTTGTCTCAGCATTTCAAGAGACCTCCTGTTTCATGTAGAAAGTCTAGCAACTCCAAATGAAGTGTGGCTCAAGCTTGAGACCTTGTTTGGAAAGACTGATGAGATGAGAGGCCACTAGCTCGAAAATGAGCTTGTTTCACTGAGCCCAGGGAATTTCGATTCCATCCAGGACTTCTTCACCAAGTTCAAGAACTTGGTCTTGCAGATCAGACAATGTGGCATAGAGAAGAAAGAAGAACAGTTGGTGTTGTCCATTCTCTCCAAACTGGGTTCTGAATACTCAGTTTTTGTGTCTTCCTTCAACTCCACAAGGCTCACAGTTAGAGGTTGGAAGATGCCATCTTTGGCTGACTTCATGGAGATGCTAACTCAAGAGCAAGAAAAGCTGGTCTTGATGGGCTCCATCAAGCAAAAAGACCAAGTTCTTGCAGCTGGAGATTCGAAATATGGAAGAGGCAAGCAAAAACCCAGGGGGCCGAAACCTCAAGAGAAGAAGAGGAAGGATGAGAGGCCCAAATCCTCTGAGGGGGTTTCGAATCCTGTCAAGAACAAGGGAAAGAAGGCTGAGAAGACAAAATGTAGCTACTGTCAAAGAGGTTTTCATCCAGAGAGCTCATGCATGAAGAAAACCATAGACACCATGACCCATCTCCTACAGAAAAAACAATATTCCTCTTCCTGAAAGTTCCAAGAAGAAGGAGTGCGTTTCTGAAGACAAGGAGAGTTGCCATGCTTTGGTGGCTTGTTCATCTCATTCACCCTTGTTCATCATTGATTCAGGTGCCTCAAGGCACATGGCTTCTTAAAGAGATTCGTTTTCTGAACTTGCACCCTACAGTGGTCTCTCCATTCGAATGGGAGATGACTCAGAAATCCCTGCTCATGGCATTGGGAAAATCTCTATGGAGAATGGCTTCTTCTCCAATGTGCTGTATGTACCAAACCTTGCAGCAAACTTGATCTCTATATATCAAATGACACATACTGGAGCAGCAAAGAAAGTTGTCTTCACTCAGGATGATGTGGAGATATCAGAAATTTCCACTGGGAAAATTGTTGCAATGGGTGTTGCAGACCATGATATGAAGATGTATAAGTTCTCCCATTTTCTCGAGTTCTCTTCACCAAGTGTACTTCTGTCACATGGGAATGAGACCAGCAAGCTATGGCATCAAAGGTATGGTCACCTAAACTACAGATATCTTCAAGCTTTGAGCAAAGGAGAGATGGTAGAAGGGCTGCCACAAATCAGTTTTTCCAATGGAACATGCAAGGGTTGCATGGTTGGGAAGCATCCTGAAAAGAAGTATGACAAAGCGAAGGAAAGGAGGTCTGATCAGCCACTTGGGATAGTGCATTCTGATCTGATAGGTCCACTCCCCACTCCCTCCTATGGCTGCAACAAATATGTGCTCACCTTCATCGATGACTACTCAAGGTACTGCTGGTTATTTTTCCTTAAGCAAAAATCTGAAGTCTTTGAATGTTTCAAAATTTTCAAGAGTATGGTTGAGAACTTCAGTGGGAAGGCCATGAAGGTTTTAAGGATTGATAATGGAAGAGAGTATGTTAATAACAATCTGCAACAGCTCTGTCAAGAGCATGGCATTCAGATGCAACACTCAGTGCCCTACACACCACAACAAAATGGTGTTGTAGAGCGCAAAAATAGAGCACTGAAAGAGATGGCAACTTGTATGTTGCAAGCAAGGGATTTGTCTCCTAAATTCTGGGCTGAAGCTATGAATTGTGTAGCATATGTTCAGAACAGAGCACCACACAAAGCATTGCAAGGAATTACTGCATTTGAAGCATGGATGGGCCACAAGCCCAATGTTTCACATTTAAGAATTTTTGGCTCAAGGGCTTGGGCCAGAATTCCACCGGAGAAGAGAAAGGCCTTGCAGCCCCAAAGCAAGGAGTCAATCATGGTTGGGTATTCAGAGGATTCCAAGGGCTACAAGCTCTTTGATCCATCCACTCTCAAAACTTTCATCGAAAGAAGTGTCAAATTCAAAGAAGAAGAGTTTTTGCAAGCTAGTGAACAAGGTGATGGGGAATGCTCATTTCCTCGTCTTGATGATGAAGTAAGTAGTGATTCTTCTTCTGATATTGCTGAAGATGATGTTGATATGGATTCTGAACATATCCCTCCCTCAAGGCCCAAGTGGGCAGAGAAAACAATTCAAAGTGCCGGAGAGCTTGTGGGAGATCCCCAAGATGCTAGGAAAACTAGATCTCAATTTCACAATTCCTTTGCATGTGATAATTCTGATCTGAGTGAGGCATGTTATTTGATGGGTGGATCTAATCCAATTTCATATTCATAAGCATGTATAGACCCAAGGTGGAAATCAGCCATGCAAGAAGAGATGAACTCACTCCATGAGAACAAAACTTGGGATTTGGTCCCTCTTCCTCCCAAGAGGAAACTAGTGCAATGCAAATGGGTTTATAGAACCAAAGTTGGATCTGATTTCTCTGATCTAAAGTATAAGGCCAGGTTGGTGGCTAAGGGTTACTCTCAGGTCCAAGGAGTGGACTATACAGAGACATTTGCACCGGTGGCAAAGATGGACTCCATAAGACTAATTTTGGCCATTGGGGCTTCCAAGCGATGGGAGGTTCATCACATGGATGTAAAAAGTGCCTTTCTTCATGGGGATCTGAATGAGGAGATATATATGCAGCAGCCTGAAGGTTTTATTTATGATAATACACTTGTTTGCAGGTTGAACAAGTCACTCTATGGGCTCAAGCAAGCTCCTAGAGCATGGTATGCAAAAATGGACAATTTTATGCTATCTTTGGGGTTTGAGAGGTGTAAGTCTGATCCAAATGTTTATATGCAGCATGTTAGTGATCTGATATTGATTATTGTACTATATGTTGATGATCTTTTGATCACTGGTAGCTGCACCAAAGAACTTGACTCAGTTAAGAGAGCATTGCACAGTGCATTCTCCATGACCGATCTAGGATTGCTAAAACAATTTCTGGGTTTGGAGATAGACCAAACTGTGAATGGAATTTCTGTATGTCAGTCAAGGTATGCTTCAGATTTGCTTCAAAAATTTAAGATGGCTGAATGTAAGTCTGCAAAATTTCCATTTCTTTCAGGAGTTAAGCTCACAGAATGGGGTTCTTCACCATTAGTTGACAGTTCACTGTATAGACAACTAGTTGGGAGCTTGTTGTATCTTACACACTCTCGACCAGATTTGTCTTATGCTGTTGGGGCTGTTGCAAGGCACATGCAAGAGCCTCATGAGATCCATTGGAAGGCAGCCAAGAGGATCCTTCATTATGTTCAGGGTACTAAGTCTTTTGGTATCCATTATGTTGCTGGTTCATCCCTTGAACTAGTAGGATTTACAGATTCTGATTGGGCTGGTGATTGTATCAATCGGAAATCAACTTCCGGTTATGTTTTTATGCTTGCACATGGACCTATATGCTGGTCAAGCAAGAAAAAAAACACTATTTCCTTATCTTCAGCTGAGGCCGAGTACAGGGGAGCAGTTAATGCAGCCACACAATGTGTTTGGTTGCAAGGTATTCTTGCAGAGTTCGGGATTGTTTTTGATTCACCCACTATTCTTTGGTGTGATAATCAAAGTACAATCAAGATTTCTACTGATCCAGTACAAAGACAGAGGACCAAGCACATAGAGATACACATGCATTACATTCGGGGTTTGGTGCATGACCGGACCATAGCATTGCAGTATTGCCCATCCAGTGAGCAAACTGCTGATATCTTCACCAAGTGTTTTACCGAGAAGACCTTCACTCACCTTACATCTTTGCTTGGGGTGAGTGATGCATGGTGATGATTGGTGTATTCTGATATATGCCACATGTCCATTTTAGAGGGGAGGTTTTATTTCCCATGTGGTTTTCCTCCTTACCTTGGTTACATGGACAAATAAATTTTTATGATGTAAAAGGTGACTTGAGCCTAGTTGGCAAGGCCTAAATTTTTGATATTTCACTAAGTCTAGCTTAAGGGGGGGTGTTAGAACATTATTAAACCTATGTACATTAATCATTTATTAATTGATGTTTAATTAGTTCCCAAGTGATTAATTATTAAATCCCTAAGTTGGTTAGTTGGTAAATGGTCAAATATCTTGAACTAGTTAGCAATGTGAACAAGTGCTGAGTCAAACTAGCTGTTGGGTGCGCTCCCTAGGGCATTTAATGCATTCAGCATGCCTAGAGCGCCCTCCCCAGGTTAATTAATGCATTCAGCATGCTTCTCCTCTACCTAGGGCGCACTTGCTCAGAATGTGGACAATCTTGCCAACTTTGTCCAATTTTTGGCCAATTCTAGCTACCTAACCTCTAACCAACTAGTTTCTCCACATGTGTGAGGTCACATGGGCCTGTCTAGTCATTCCCAGCATTCACACAACAGTTTCGAACTAGTTTTGGATGGTTTGGGATATTTTGGTCAACCTAGGGGTGTTTGAGCTTTTTCTAAGCTAGATCAGTGTGAACACTCCAGATGGATTCGAATTGTTCCAGATTTGTATATATGGATGTTCTTAACCTATTTTGAGGTTGGACAGTTAATAATATTTACATTATTCACCCATTTCATGTGTATTGTTCTTCATTCATTTACAGATTTATGCTAATTCTTGCAAATGTTGTGCAATCTTTTCACTTGTGAGGAATCCATAGTAGTTAGGTTCTGTTGTGATTGAGATTTTACAGTGGTCCATACCAAGGAAAAAAGTGTCGGTCAATAATATGATCACTGTGTGACATTCGACGACGTTATTAGTTGCAGGATCTAGGTAAGTTCCTCCTGAGATTATTAGTTCACTGGTAGGGGAATAGAGTAACCATGCTGCCGAGGCGAGGATTCAGGTGTGCCAGCTAGATCCATCCGCGAATCCATAGCAGGTTTCCATCTGCAAATCCAGGCAGAACATGGTAAAAGCGAAAATCAAGATAAGACCCTAACACACTAAAAGAAAGTGTCACACCAAACACAAACACACGTGAGGTACAATATATACAAAGTACTAATGCAAGATAACTTAAACATAGTATTGTTTTAGGTAGATCCTGTTGCGAGGCTCCCCTAAGGATATTCCGTCAAATTCAACCAAATTATAAGCTCCATTTTCCAAGACACATTTTATGATATATGGGCCATGCCACATGGGCTCAAATTTACATTCCCCCAACTTATCGTGTTTTTGGTCGTAAGTAAGGACCCAATCACCCACGTTGAAAATATGGGGCCTTACAAATTTGTCATATTGGGCCTTGATGTGTTTCTTATGCGCTTCACTGGCTAGAGCTGCATCATAGCGGGTTTCATTGAGTTTTTCCAAGTATAAGAATCGTTCTTCCTCAGCAGTTGTGTTCGATAGAAGTTCAACGACTAGTTTCAAAGATGGAATTTCGCACTCAATAGGAAATAATTCCTCTAGTACATACACCAACTGGAAAGGTGTTAAACTAGTGTCGGTTTTAACGGAATTCTGGTATGCCCTGTCACCTACCCAATTTTTGAGAATAATTATTTTCTACTATTATCCTTTTTGCAAAATACTTTGTGTTAAATTATAATTACAAGTTTTGTAATTATGACCAAATTAGGTCAAAGATGAATGTAATGACTCATTATTATTATTTAATAAATAAAAATGGGAGACAAACACTCAAGAAAGCTGTTACAAGAGTGTTCACTGGCCCACTAGGAGGAATGGAAGCTGCTGGAAGGATTGGGACAGATGGCAGCATTTGCACTCTACCATTAGATGTTGGTATGGGACAACTCCCCCTAATTTTGTGGCATTTCCCCCTCCAGGTGGAGGGAGGTGAGCAGGTAGCTCACTAATGACCAGTTAATTACAAAAAGACCTAGGCAACCTATAAAAGGCAATTCGAATTGAGCAGGGAGCTCTTACAATGTTTTCTGTAGAAGCATTTCCTCATGTGCATTAGGTGATGGCTGAGAGATTCGAATAGGGAGGCTATGGAGAGTGCAAGTATAAGTCTGCAAAATGTTATGACGATCAAGAATAGGTACCCGCTGCCCTGCATTGATGATCTTTTTGACCAGCTACGCGGAGCAACAGTATTCTCGAAGATCGATTTACGATCAGGATATCATCAGGTTCGTGTGAAGGATGAAGACATTTTCAAAACAGCCTTTAGAACTCGTTATGGACACTATGATTTCGTTGTCATGCCGTTTGGATTAACTAATGCCCCTGCTGTATTTATGTGTTTGATGAACAAAATTCTGCACAAGTACTTAGATAAGTTTGCAGTTGTGTTTATCGATGACATTTTAATGTATTCTAAGAACAAGGAGGAGCATGATGAACATCTACATATCATTCTGCAAGTTCTGAGGGAGCACCAGTTGTATGCTAAGTTTAGCAAATGTGATTTTTTACAAAGAAAAGATTCAGTACTTAGGACACATAATCTCTGAGGAAGGGATTTCGGTTGACCCCACCAAGATAAAGGCCATTAATGAATGGCCGGTTCCTAAAGATGTGACGTATGTGCGATCATTTATGGGCATCACTGGTTATTACAGAAAATTCATTGAAGGGTTTTCAAGGATTGCAAACCCCATAACGTCGCTGCAGAAAAAGGGAAAGAAGTTTGTCTGGGATCAAAAGTGTGTGGACAGTTTAACAAAGTTAAAGGAATTGCTGACTTCAACACCTATTTTGAGGATTGCAGATCCTAACAAAGATTTTGTAGTATGTACAGACATGTACAATGATGGACTTGGAGGAGTCCTAACGCAGGAGGGACATGCTGTAGCCTATGAGTCAAGAAAGTTGAAAATACATGAGAATAACTATTCCACCTATGATCTAGAATTGTTAGCAATAATTCATGCCTTGAAAATGTGGCGTCACCACCTTATTGGCAGAAAATTTTCTTTAATAACGGATAATATGGGGCTAAAACATTTGTTAGATCAAACAAATTTGAATGCCAGGCAAGCCAGATGGCTAACTTTTCTGAGTGAGTGTGATTTTGAAATTCAACACATTAAGGGGAAGAGAATAAAGTTGCTGACGCGTTAAGTCTTAATGCAAGGATACATTTTATTTCATCCATCAACACATACGCAACAGATTTGGAGGAACAGATTTTTGAAGGAATTAAAGAGGATGAGAAATACAGAAAATTACAGGAAAGGACAGTAGAAAACAATTCTGAAGATTCTATAACAGATTTCAGTTTGAAGGAAAATGGCTTACTGTTGTACAAAAACAGATTGTACGTACCAAACGTACCAACAGTAAAGATTCTGATCTTGGATGAGATGCACAAAAGTGACTACTCTTGCCATCCAGGTTATCAGAATACCATCACAATGCTACGGAAGGAGTACTATTGGCCCAGAATGAAGGATGAAGTAGCAGAATATATAGCTAAGTGTTTTCACTGTCAAAAGGTAAAGGTGGAACATCAACATCCTGCTGTATTGCTATAGCCCTTGCCTATACCCAACTGGAAATGGGAAATCATAAGTATAGATTTCATCACTGGGTTACCCAAGAATAAAAAACAGAACGACTCCATCATGGTGGTAGTAGACAAACTTAGCAAGGTAGCCCATTTTATCCCTGTCAAAACTACCCATAAAGCTCTTGATATCATAGAAATTTTTATGAAGAAGGTTTTCCGACTGCATGGGATACCCAAGGTAATAGTTTCAGACCGAGATTCAAAGTTCACAGGTAACTTTTGAAGGTCCTTGTTCAAGGGGTTAAATACCACCTTGAATTTCAGCACCGCATTTCATCCGCAAATCGACCGACATACTAAAAGGGTGAACCAGATATTGGAAGACATGCTCAGAATGTATGTTAAGGATCAACCTGGTAAGTGGGAAGACTACTTTCATCTAGCATAGTTTGCGTATAACAATCAATACCATGCTTCAACCAAGCTTAGCCCATTTGAAATTCTTTACAGTAGAAAATGTAACACATCGATGTCATGGAGTGATTCGGTTAGCAGTGTCACCTTAGGGCCCGAATTGTTGCAGGAATTAGAACTAATCATGAAGCAAGTACAAGGAAATCTTAACGCTGCCCAGGATAGACAGAAAAGTCAAGCAAACCTTAAAAGAACTCATAAAGAGTTCTAGGTTGGTGAACATGTTTTTCTTAAGGTAAGACCGAAAAAGAGTTCCTTAAAATTGGGAAGCTATGCCAAACTAGCACCCAGGTATTGTGGTCCTTTTGAAATCTTGTCCAGAGTTGGACCTGTGTCATATCAATTAGCCTTACCTTCAAACCTCAAAATCCATAATGTTTTTCACATTTCATTTTTAAAGAAATATGTGCATGATCCTACTCATGTTGTAAATTGGAATAATGTTCAGGTGGAACAAGGCGGCAATTTTTCAGTGGAACCGGACTGTATTCTCGCAAGGAAAGAAACTCTACTCCGGAACCGCACCGTTGGCCAAGTAAAAGTGCAATGGAAGCACTTTATCCCAACAGAGGCAACCTGGGAGTTGGAGAGTAGTATGCGGGCTCCATACCCAACTCTATTCCAGGAACACTCAAGGAGTGAATAAAGCAACATCGAGGACGATGTTGAGGCTTAAGGGGGGTGTATGTCACCTACCCAATTTTTGAGAATAATTATTTTCTACTATTATCCTTTTTTCAAAATACTTTGTGTTAAATTATAATTACAAGTTTTGTAATTATGACCAAATTAGGTCAAAGATGAATGTAATGACTCATTATTATTATTTAACAAATAAAAATGGGAGACAAACACTCAAGAAAGCTGTTACAAGAGTGTTCACTGGACCACTAGGAGGAATGGAAGCTGCTGGAAGGATTGGGACAGATGGTAGAATTTGCACTCTACCATTAGCTATTGGTATGGGACATCTCCCCCTAATTTTGTGGCATTTCCCCCTCCAGGTGGAGGGAGGTGAGCAGGTAGCTCACTAATGACCAGTTAATTACAAAAAGACCTAGGCAGCCTATAAAAGGCAATTCGAATTGAGCAGGGATCTCTTACAATGTTTTCTGCAGAAACATTTCCTCATGTGCATCAGGTGATGGCTGAGAGATTCGAATAGGGAGGCTATGGAGAGTGCAAGTATAAGTATGCAAAATGTTATGAGAAGGTGCAACAACGAAGGTTCAAACCCTATCGAGCTCGCCGAGCCGAGGCATGGCTGGCCTTATATAATAGAAAAGATTTACATCATCTACGCTAACTAAAAACCATAACAGTAACGTTTTCTCCAAGTTGCAGGCGAGGCAAAAGCCATTGCTGAGAAGACACATTCCCAAAACCCTGCCGACACTCACAACTGTTGACCAAGTCTGAATCCAGGAGAACCACAAGGTAGGGGTACCACCGACTCTTACCGGTGGGTTCGCTGTATTTTCACCGTCAACATTCTATGCACACTACTGTTCGCTGAGAGCTAACATGTCAAGCAATCATGCTCAGGGTTAAACGATATTCATGAAATGCCGATGCATGCAACAAAGAAAACTCTAAGCTTATGCAACAACACTGTACCTACGTCATTGACATAAGAATGATGAAGCCATATATCCACTTTGAAGGAGAAAGACCCAACTCATAGGGCACACTGTGTCAACGCTTGCGAAACTTGCAACCTGATTTTGAAACCCCAGACCTTCAAGTTACTATAATGCCACCAAATGGACGCACTCACCCAACCCTGTGGATTGCTACACTATTCTTTTCCAGACTCGGCCCTCCATTGATTGTATTCACTCACAGATTGAAGGTCACTGTAGTTCGTAGGTTCGAGCCTGAGGGAGGCTAAAAAAAACATCAAAACCTAAGAGCCTCTCGGTCGGTTGGTCTCACCCCAAACCCTACCACCGAAACGAATGACCAAAGAAAACGTTACAATATCCTGTAAGTTACGTTTAGGGTTCACTACGATCCCAACGCACAACAAATCGACGACGGAGATCTACTTTCAATGAGCCACGTTGGAGGGTGGTAGTTGCGGTATTAAATCACCCATCCACCTCCTGAGCCACGACATTGCCAACTCAGTCGACACCGAGGCAGGAGGCCTGTTACAACGCAACACCGGTGAACCTTTTCACGTGTTGGACATCCACTATATCATGCACGTAATATTACCATTAACACTGTAGCCATATGACTTGATTACAAACCCAATCATTTACGATACCTTTAAATTCGTATGCAGACATTTTATAACGCCATCATATCCACCTGCCAACCATAAGATCGACATCATTGCATTAACTTTATAAATCATACCAAGGTTAAAACATATATATTGGTAGCATATATAAAAGATCTTGTATGTTCCATGTAAGTCGATACAACTGCACTCATAGCATAACACATTAACCTAGGTCACATTCGATCCTAAGGTATGGACAGATTCCGCCCCACCTATTATAAAGTTCATCATAAAGTCCATCAAGCATTTCTTATGTCATAAATTTATATGGATACACCCTTTAGGGTATAGTTGCCACCTAAGAACCATCGTATAAATTACAATGGTAAGATAATAAGGTATATTACATCTCCATTATAATTGCTTAGGGAATAAAGAACTTAGAATCACTTTGTTGCTCTCAATATGGTCTGCATAGGACCATGTTCCTTGTCTTAGATTTGTCACAAGTCGAAATTCATAAAAATATTTTTTTAAAGGCCGCGAGTCATTCGTGAAATGATAACAAGGGAAGCCATAAACCCTTATGTAGAAAATTAATAACAATCACACTCTGAAATTGACGACTTCTGCAGCTTTTGAGCTAGTCAAGTTACTTCTTACAAAAATTGAAAAGAAAACATACCTGTGGCGTCAAAGTACTAGCAGTTTTCATTTTTGAAACGGTTATTAAACACTCTGAATTTATCGCTATCTCTTATTTGAGAATCTGCGCATGAAGGATGGGTACAATGCTTTAGCTGAGTAGCTAAGTAAGCCCCGGGGCACCTCGTGGGACCCCTTTCATCATCATCCAGAAATTTTAATCTGTCAGTACTTTGTCGAGGAGAATTCTGTTTTCCAAATGTATCGAAATTTTCAATCATTCAAGCATATAAATAAATGTCGTAATCATTAATTGGATTCATGACATGTCGCCGAAATGAAACACCATCAGAAAACAAAAAAACACAGCAGTTAAATTGTCCCTACAAAATGACGTAATTATTAATTACTGCTTTACTAAAACATTTATTATTTCTGCATTTTACAATTATTAGCATTTAATGATGATTTAGAAATTTTAAATTTTTATGAAAATAGTGGGATGTTACATACCCAAAGGGTCAAAAAAAGAATTACATGGCAATTTGACTTGTGCATGCCTACCATGCGCTGAATCATGGTTTTCAAGACCTTGTTAATGTCCTCTACTTGTCCATTTGATTGAGGATAGTAGGGGGTTGATTTTTCATGGCGAAATCCCAACTTCGTGCTTAGTTCATCCACGATATCATTTTGGAAATGGGATATGTGATCAGTGATGATGGATTGAGGGAATCTGAATCTAGCGATGATATGATTGAACATAAAGAGTGCGATAGTTTTGTCATATTCTTTGTATGTAGGAATAGCCTCGAACCATTTGGTAAAGTAGTCTACAATGACAATGATGTAACCATTCCCCCCAGACGAGGTAGGATTACAATGCATGAAGTTGATGCCCCATTTTGCAAAGGGGCCAACGACAATAACTGGATGTAGTGGGGATGGGTGCGAGTGCTTTTTATGATGAAAAATATGGCAAGGAGGACACTTCTTGATTGATTCCATATAATATTTGAAAATGGAGGGCCAGTAGTATCCAACGTGCAATATCTTTTGGGATGTAGCCATCCTAAAAAGATGACCACCACATGCCCCTCGAGTGGCAATCATTTAATACATGCTCGGCCTTTTCGTGGGTTAAACAAAGTCGTAAGATGGAATCAATGCCATGACGGTATAGCGTATCACTGATGATTAGGTAATATTTTGCATGGAGATGGATATGACGACGTTCATCGCGGGATAAGTGAGTACCATGGTGTTGGGTTTGGATATACAACGTGATATATCCGTATCAAGGGTCATAAGTACTAATAAAAAACAATGACTCATCAGGGAGACAGTCAATGGGATCAGATTGTTTATCAGTACGAGGAGGGTAAAAAATGAGCTCCGCGAATACCAATGACTTTTTGGATTTATCCTTTTCAAACTAGAGGTTGAATTCTTGGAGAACTATGATCCAACATGAGTATTTTCCCCCTAGTACCTGACATGTAAGGATGTGGTACATAGGGTTAGAATCACCAATGATGGTAGTAGTGCGGAGCAGGATATAGTGACGGAACTTCTAGACAACGATGACTACTGCCAGAGCCAACTTCTCCACATGCGAATAACGGGTTCCGGAGTCGATTAGACCCTTTCTAAGGTATTAGATCACATGTTCCTGTGCGTTGTTATCTTCCTGTACTAAAACCATAGATATAGTTTAAGTAGAAGCATCAATATAAAGGATGTAATCCTTGGTGTAATTCAGTGGTTGTAAAATGGGAGCATGAGTAATAGCGTGCTTGATTTTTTCAAATGCATTTTGGGCGTAGTCATCCCAAATAAACGGGACGTCCTTCTTTAAAAATTGCATGTAACCCTATTTTTTTTCTGCAAAATTACACACGACACAATGCAAGTATTTTTCCTTCCCCTGCAAACTTTGAAGTTCTGTAATATCTGTGGGTTGGGGTAGGGAAACAATGGCCTCTACCTTTAGGGGATCAATGCGGATCCCATCTTTGGAAATGATGAAGCCAAGGAGGTGTCCATACTCCACAAAGAATATGCACTTATGGGGATTTAAACGGATATTGTACTGTCGACATCTAAGAAACACAACCGTAAGATGATCTATGTGGAATTCACGATGATTTGAATGAGCAGGTAGATCGTCGAGGTAGGGTTCCACACAATCATTTATATCATGAAATGCATATGACATGGCTTGTTGGAATGTGGCACCAACATTTTTAATTCCAAAAGGTAATTTGCGATATGCAAATGTACCCCATGAGCAGATGAAAGCAGTCTTATGTTGATCGGCTGGATGGATCTCAATTTGATTATAGCCAGAGAAGCCATCCATAAATGAAAATATGACACTTCTGACACAGTTGTCAATAAAGGGCGTAGGGTAATTTTCCTTGGAACAATCCTTATTAAGATCCATGTAATCAATGCAAACTCTAATGGTTCCCTTTTTCTTCGTAACCAAGATGACATTGGAGACCCAATTTATCAAGGGAACAAGATAAATGAACCTAGATTTCAACAACTTTTCAATCTATGCCTTGATGGGCGTAATATTCCTAGGGTGCACTAGATGGAGTTTTTTCCAGACAGGTTTTGCATTGAGATAGGTTGGATTTCATGCATAACAATAGCAAGATCAATCCCGGGCATTTCCTCATATCTCCATGCAAATAATTCATGGAACTGTTTAAATAAGGCCGTAAAAGTCCCGATTTCATCGGGTGAACAAGTTTGGCTTATGTGGATGTGCTCCACGATTCCTGGTTTTACCGAGATGCCTCAAGTTATGGTAGGTGTGATGTTTTCCGAATTCCCCTAGGTTACAGTATCCTGGATGAGAATAGGAGATTGAGGGTGAGGAAATACATCTGGTGAAACAATAGTATGAATCACGTTCTCTACCGCGTCGAGAGGCGGGAGTAAAGACGATCGATGATGGAGGTTCATCCAAGCTCATAATCTCCATAATCGATTCATGAGAGTTAAACATATGGAGTAGACGATATGGTGATAGTGGGGATGAGTTCCTCTAGGGTGGAAGAGAACCTGATTTAGATGCCACAAAAGAGTGGGAATCCAGTAAATTTGGGTGCTGATTGGATGGCCTCATAAGTGGATTCAACAGGGCTGAGAGGCATCACATCTCCGATCAAATCCAGGTGATTAAGATTGGGTACAATCCATTGGTCTGACGAGTTGGAGGAGGATGGGATCATAGATGAGATCATGTTCAACATGGTAACATGTGCTGGGGGATCTGGTGTTGGAAAGACTCCCATCAAAGATGAATATTTTAGGAGTCCTACCCCCACACTCTCATAGATTTGCGAGGAGTGTCCCAATAGAGGCACATTATTTAGAGGATGACTATATGTGTTTGGTGTACAAAAATCTAACTAGTCGAAAGTGACAATTTTCCCTTGATGGGAAAATTGCACAATGCGAAAGACTGATGATGTGACCATGGTCATGTAATAGAACCAATTTCAACCAAGTAACAAATTATAATCCAATGGGGCGGCGACGACTTCCACGTTAATGGAAACAGTCTTACCTCCCAACTCTACAACTAAAGATTGTAATAGCCCGTGGGGTTGAAATATACGTCCATCAAATGCTTTCAAAGTAGTAGGGGAACTGTTCAAATCAGGAGAGCCAATGGATCTCCAACATGATATAGACATAATAGAAGTAGAGGATCCTTCGTATAAAACAATACGATGGATACTTTTCCCAGAAACATTGGTAACGATTTGAAATGCTAATTGTTGGGAAAGCCTCGGATTAAAGTATTCCAATATGAACATAATAGTGCTGGAGGAATTAGGATCTACTGCACCTATAGAAAATAAGAGAGTCGTATGCTGATTGGGGAAATTCCGTAAGACTTCAAGCTTTGACATAGCACAAGGTGCCTGGGCTATATCTTCTACAATGTTGTAGTTTTGAGTGGCCTGGGCATTTGGGTTGAAAATGGATTTTCAAATTGTGCTTTTTGGTGGACACAATACTGCATTTGGTAGAGGTTTCTCTATGGTTAAAGGAACTTGAGGTGAAGGAATGTTGGACGTATATGGGGAGGATTTTTCAGTATTACCTATGTTATATTCCTTGTTGGGAATAAATTCATATGTACGTGACCTGTTAGATACGTTGACCATTTCGTTGCGCATCATGAGAACATGAGCGGTTGTGGAAGGTTCTCCTTGATAAGGAGGAGGTGGTTCTGAAACCATTTTCTATTGTTGTGTGGGGAAGGGGTATGTTAAAATTGCGGGTGTGGGGTTTACTTTGAGAAAATTTTAGACTTCGTCACGATGTGGAAATTCTTTCGTGAAGTGATCGTCACCACATAGTAAACACGGGTACTTGGATTTCCGTCTCTATTTTGTGTCATTTAAGATCAGGATTGGTTTTGGGCTCTTGTTGGTTGGAATAATTCTTGGATTTTCCTTTGTTCTTATTTTTACCACTGTATTTTTGAGGTGAAGAAGATTGAATTGAAGTCACCTCCACAGTGGAAGCAGGGCTGGGTGATCGATTGGTGTTGTTTCCATCCTGTGACGAGGATGGATTTGAACTAAGGTGGTTCTATGATCCATTTGATTGGGTAGCAGGTTGGGTATGAACGAAACCAACGATTCCATAGGCATGTGATCCTGTAGGAGGTTTTGTTGGGTCATGTGTGTGGCATGGGGAATTAGGAATAATGTCATATAATGTGCCAGATTAAGCGTAGACTAGGTCTAGGTACTGAGCACGCAATATGTATTTTTCTTTAGTAACAACCCCTACCATAACAATGTCTTTAGCTATGATGGGTAATAAGGACTTCATGAACCAATCAACAAGTAGCTGATCCGAAAGGGGAGCTTTAATCAGGAAATGTATCCTTCTCCACTCATGAGTATGATCAGAGATGTGAGTGGAGGTTGATTTTTGGAGGGATGTCAAAATATCTGTGTTGGTTTCATAGAATATCGGTAGTTGAAAGTGAGTTAAAAAGGCCATAGCTAAAGATCTAAAATCAGCGAAGGAGTGTGGTGGTAACTCGATGTACCACTTTACGGCAGTACCGGTGAGGGTTCATTGAAAAAGCCTCAGACTGATAGAATCATCCATTAAGGAATTGGAGGAGCACCACAAATGGTATTTCATTACGTGGTTCTTAGGATCCTCACCAGGTTTTCCTTCAAATTTAGGGATGTTCGATGGTAACTTCATTGGAATAGGTGGCCAATTTATACCATGTTGGATAGGATCATTGGTCAAACGTGATAGATCCAACATATCTAACGTAGCCAGAAATGGTAGCTATCGGTTTGGATGTGGATACTGGTAGTATTGATGAGGCATCTAGGTACTAGTAGGACCATGGATCGAATGATCATAAGGTCCTCCCATAGAGTGTTGTCCATATGGAGGTGGTCCTCCCGGATTAGGAGGTGGGCCTGAAGGGGGTCCTCTTACGGAGTGTGGAGGTCCTCCTATAGAGTACGGGGGTCCTCCAGGTGGTGGGGGGTGGCAGTGGGACAGGTGGTGGAGGAGGCGGTGGGACAGGTGGTGGTAGTGGGGGGGGGGTGGGCCGCCGGCTAGAGGTCTATTCAATGGAACATTATGATTCCCCCATGTGGTGTTTATATTTTCAGGATAGGGTAGTCCAGGAAAAACATTCCTTGGGTAATTTTGACCTATTGCGATATTGTGATTACCCGAGTATGTATACCCCCATGGGGGTTGGGTCCAAGTAGACAGTCCCCCACATGATGGGTCCACATATATTTTCCCATGGTTGGGAGTTAATTTCTGATCATATTGTAGTTCATGTATGAAGGATATCCTCCACTTACATCTTGTCCCATAACTAGAGGTTTCCCCCTAGATAGATTTTGTCCAGTGACTAGGGGTTTCCCCCCAGTTGAAGGTTTTCCACCTATTGGAGTATGCCTAGTAAGCATGTGTTGAAAAATAATTGTACGTTGACCCATGATCATATGTTGGCCAGTAACTAGAGGGTATCCTCCACTTGAATTTTGAGGCGGAGGTGGTGTTTCAGTTATGAAGTTGATAGTAGCTAATTATTTCCCTCTAGTCGTTGGGGTCAAGTGGGGTGTAGAACTGGTTGAATGATTTTGAGGCATATTAGATAGAAAAGAAGGTTGTACTAGCTCATAGGTGGTCATAATGGGTGTAGATATTCCCGGTGAAGAGAAAGAAAAATAATGTGTTGTTCAGGTATTGGTACCTCCGGATTGGGTCGCGAAGGAAAAGAATGGCACCTAACTCGCTCATCGAGTGAGCGTAAACGTTCGATGGTCTCATAAATTGGTGCGACGATTACCGCGTTTGGAGTCCATCAGGAAGGGAACAAGCATGTTGGAGTTTCCACCATCAAAAGTGATCCAAAATGGGAAATATTATGACCTAGGGAGGTCCCCCAAAATGATGCAGTTGGACCAAAAGCGGTTGCTATCGGGTTGTCTTGGGGTTGAGAGAAAATCCAATCGAAAGCTCCATGGTTACCTTCAAGTGAGTGATGAAAATATGTGTCATGCAGAGGAGGTCGTTCCACCAACAAAGGTCCTATAGGATCAGTGATGGGAGGATTTATAGGAGGAAAGTAGTTTACTCCCGATTCAAGGGTAGGAATTCCTTCTTCGCGTGATTCAGATGTTGTGGGTTGATCCATGCTTTCTCCCGAGTTCTCCTCTTGGCTAAGGGGATATTTAGGTGGAAAATCTAATATTTTGCGGGATATTCTTAAGGAATGTTCAACCAAGGCGACTAATTCAAAGCTTCTCCTACAAGTATCCTAAAAATAAAAACACACTTCAAGCCCTACTCAAGCTAAAGCCATAAGCACACTTATGTGATAGGTGGGATTTAAAATTATGGAACCTCACGGGAGTATAATGCATCCCAAATCACAATATACTACAGGGTCCAACAGTAATACTTGGCCCAATTTTTTAGAGCACTAACCAGGGAGGATTAGGACCGTAACCCCTGATCACATTACTGGACTACCTGGAATTACGTGAATAGTAGCTCCCCGAGTGTTGTTCTCGGTGTATTTCCACACCAAGACGGCCAATAGTTAACTTGGATGGTTTCGAGAATCCTAGTGGGGTCTCCCAATATACTCAAGGTACACGGGATCTCCAATCCATAGTAGTGTTGTCTAATGCACAATCGTATGACAGGATCCTTCCGATATACTATCGAGTACGTGAAGTACCTTTCTATATACCCGAAGGTACATGAAAGGCCATTCCATATACCGACTGGTACGTGGAAGAATTACAAGCCTCCAGGATGCAGTGCAGGCAGATAATGACAGCTACTACGTTTTAAGACATTGGAACACGTCTCTACCATATCACACAAGTTTCTATACAATTTTAACCTAGGCTACCGCTTGATTTTATCTTGTATGGTTAGATGAATGCATGAAGTGTGAACTCGTAAAGTAAACAAGATGCACAACTAATCTAAATGAAATGCAAGTCTTTCATTTTTATTTTCAATGAAAACTAATTAAAGTAAGGAGAAGTCTTTTCTTTTCTAAAAGCAAATGAACAAAGTACCCCTTTTTGTTTTCTTTTCCAATTTAAACAAAAGACTAAATTACTCTTTCACTTAATCCAAAAAAATGAAAACAACACACCAAACGAAAAATATTTTTTCTTTTTTTTCTTTCCAACTAAGAAAAAATATATGAGAAAAATGAAAAGATGAACTTCACTTTTGATTGCAATAACTCTACTTCAAAAACAAAGAAAAAAAGAAGTAAAAATAAAATAAAAAATATGAGAGCATTCACTAGCTTTTTAAATACTTCGAGAAGGCCTAAATTCACTTAATATTTTCAAGGAGATGAAGGATGAACTTTTCAAAACCAAGAGAACATAAGAATTGACAATTTTTTAGTTTTTTCAAATTTTCTTAAACAACTATTCAAAGCATGAAAATCTCTTCACAACAATCTCAAGTAATCTACTCAAAATGAAGATAATAAAGAATTCTTGATTTTCCGAACTAATGTACCAAAAAAAAAGAAATCTGAGAATTATGCCACTTCTTTAATCTTGATTCAGAATACTAGAGAGTATTTACTACTGCAATCCATAAGCAAATATAAGTTCTCAAGAATTTAACCACCCAAAATCGTAATCCAACACAAAATCCACACGAAATTTCACAAAAATCACAACAACTTAACTTTTGGAGGGCTTATAAATCAGAGTGAACAAATCATAAACACTGAGAGGGATTCACAAGACTGGTTGTACTCGCGAGGGATTGAAATTTACTGTGATTGGAGAAATGTCTACTTGACTAACTAGGACTCAAATCAAACTCTAAATTCCAAAAATAAGCCAAGGACAAAGCACACTAGGTCTGAGGGGTACTGTGGGTGTAATGGACAAAACACAGACCTCAACAAATGAAACCCAAAACCATTTTGTGGGATTTTTTGACCCTATGCACTAAGTTTTGTAGGGCGACACGCCCTGCAAGTGTACACCAGAGCGTTGGAATCCCAGCGACGCAGTTTGCACACGCGGGAAGTGCGTCGGTGATGCGGGTTGAACACAGACAGATCGCATCAGCGACCTAGTCTGCTTAAAGGAAAGGAGCACTAGAGTAAGAGTGACGTAGGAACAAAACTACCCAAGTGAGTTGGGTGAAATCCATCATGTGAAATAAGGAGTGGATTTTGGTGCCAAGTGGGCATGAAGACAAATGAGAGAAATACCATGAAGAAGGAATTCGATGCACATGTAGTGGGTCTGCAATACCCACAAATGTGGCAGATTCAATGCTTGTGTTGTAATTCCAACTAGCAACAAATTTAGGTGTTTAATACATTTTTGTAAAGGAATTTAGGATGGTAATTAATGGTGTTCTCTATGTATAAAGAGACCATCAGGTTTCTGTGTAATGGGGAAAAAGAAAAGAACTAGGTACACTCAGAGGAGTTATAAATCTAGAGGAGCTGTGCAGGGAAGCTAGAGATCACTGTAACTTGGCAGAACACCACAGTTTGGGCCAGTATGTGAGAAGGACCATGAAGAAGGAATTCGATGCACATGTAGTGGGTCTGCAATACCCACAAATGTGGCAGATTCAATGCTTGTGTTGTAATTCCAATTAGCAACAAATTTAGGTGTTTAATACATTTTTGTAAAGGAATTTAGGATGGTAATTAATGGTGTTCTCTGTGTATAAAGAGACCATCATGTTTCTATGTAATGGGGAAAAAGAAAAGTATTGGGTACACTCAAAGGAGTTATAAATCCAGAGGAGCTGTGCAGGGAAGCTAGAGATCACTGTAACTTGGCAGAACACCACAGTTTGGGAAAGTATGCCAATTAAGAATAATGGTTTTTCATGATTTTCCTATATAGATTAGGGGCAAGATAGATAGATGATGATTTATTACCAGTCCAGAACTTGTTTATGTCGTTGTTCCTATGATTATTTTTTAGGAACAAATGAATGTTTTGACTGTGTTTATGATGCAGCAAGCTAGGTAGTCTTGATGAAATTTTTATATGCTAGAATTAAGTGTAAAATATCTATTGATTTCCCCATTATAATTTTGTGATGCACAAACTATTTCTCGGTTATTGCTAACTCTCTTTCCAGACCTTGGGAGGCTTTATTCTCAATGTTATGTGAGGAAGAAAACATAGGGCTACGTCGACTGGAGGTGTCTGTGTCAATTTATAGTCTGCTCCTATGCAGACCCGAGGAATCTAGTGTTTTGTTGAGATTCATTGTTGACATGCCAGATGGCTAAGCAGTCAACTAATACACTCCTAGAAGACAAAACTATTAGTCATGATATCCCTTGGGCAAGGGACAAATAGATGCTGGAAGTAATGGCTTCTAGCAGGAAGACCTATTTAGGGAAATGGATTATGGGAATTTCTATCCCAATGGCTCAAGATGGTAAAGTTTTCATTGCAGTGAGAACACGATAGCAAGTCTGGGGCACAAAGTTGGTCACTTGCCTAGAACATGTAGGCTGGAATGGCATGGAGAAAAATGGTTTTCCATGGGAAATCCTGAACCAAGTTTTATGACTTATTACATAAGAGTTGTGTTTCAATCGATGGACTCATGTTGGAGCCATCCAATTTTAAGGTTTTGTAGGGCTGTTCCATGGTCCGATTATGTTTAGCTTGTTACTCAATGGGAATTTCTTGCTTGATGAGCAATCTAAAAGTAACAATAGTTTTTTCTTTGAGTGGAAAGTAACAACAATTTTATTATTATTATTATTATTTTTTTTTTCTTTCTGTATAGGACCTAAAATGGTCTCATTTTTGGAGCCCTCTACCACACCTATACGAAAGTGGAAATATGCATTTGAGTGTTTGGTTACTCTCTTCTTGAAGGAGGTTGGCTAGAAGTCTAGCCATGAAGCCATGCAACCAAAATTTTTATAGCACCTGAATATAATTTTCTGAATACTGTTCAACATCATGTACCTTGAATTTAGTGTGTCTCCTGATCCTTTCCTCACATTCCCAGTTTGGCGTAACAACTCGATAAATGCATTAAACACATCCATCTGCATCAGACTGAAAAGGAATTTAATGACACAATGCAATGGATAGGAATATCATCAATCCAAAGATATAATCCAACCACATAATACTTACCTTAACATTTTCTTCTCGCTCTTTAAACCTCTTAATCAACCTTGGACAAGCCTGCATAACAGCTTCTAGGTAAAGTCACAATGGCACGGAGATGACTTTCAGTAGAAAAGAAACAATTGAGTGGATTGCAAATCATTTCGAAATTCATCTCAAAAGGAGATCCAAGTAGAGAACTTGAGAAGACAAGTAAATGTAGGAATTGATCTAAAGATGAAAATCAAAGAAAGATGTGCAAAATGACAATCTAATGTTTCAAGAAGGACTTTGTTATTTCCTAGAAATAAAGAGTATCTTTAGTGATGATAATAAGTCCGCTAAGAAGGGTCTGTAGATGAAGAACAAGTGATAAGGAACATTATCTTCACAGGGGGAGCAACTGAACAAGAAAATTCAATGCACAGGGGGAGTATGAAGAACCATTTGAATATCTTGGTGTTGCATTCAATCATATATTTGACATTGACAAACAGTTAATAGAATATTTGGATGAAGTAACAAACTTAAGAAAGATAGGTAGGAAGCAGTCCAAGGAAATCAGTGAGTTCAATACTCAACTAGCTGAAGCAGGAAAGAAGAGCCAAGAGAAAGAAGTTGAGTTCAAATAGATGAAGAATATACTTGCATTCAAGTGAAAAGGATAAGGTGGACACTGGCCCTGTATCAAAGCCAAGCGAAGAAACTTTGATGCATGAAGACAATCAACAATCTTGAAGCAACAATGAAGTGTTAAAAGGATCCTTGAAGAAGCCCTGAAGCAATGTGAAGTTAAAGAAGCCTTAAAATGAAAACAAGAAGACAAAGAGCACCTACAAGAATTCCAGTACCAGCACTTAAAGGAATTCCGGTATCATCTCTTACAGGAATTTCGGTACCAACACCTAGATTGTTGTTTGGGTGACTAAATTGATATGTTAGGAACTCCTACCACAAATCATAAGTCAGTTCTATAAATTAAAGATGATGTTCTTTATTTTTATGTTGATACACAAGTCAACCTCATTATGATGGGTCTACAAGTGCACTCAAGACCCCCAAAAAATAGAATTGAATTAAGAATTTTGTGAGTGTGGAAGTGAGCTCTAAGACACAAAGTGCAGAAAGAAGATGAAATCTGTAAAAGATAATTTATGGGTTTGATCCGAGTCTGGCTTCAATGCAAATAAGAAATGACATGTTGTAATAGAAATAGGATTTCCGGATAGCATATTGGTGAACCTTTCAGTCAGAGCAATGTGATTCCCTTGAATGCCTTAAAAACTGTTTCCAGAATTCATGAGAAATCAAGAAATTGTTGTCTCAGTTATGAGAATGCTTAGGAACTGTTCAATTAACTGTTGCTGCAAAACAGAACAGAATTTTCTTGATGATAGACAGTGATCAATTGAGGGATGTTATACCTTGTTCTGAAAATGCAAAGAATCTCACAATGATTATACTCTTATTCAATGCACTCTTCTCTTTTGAGAAGTTCTGTAAGTTTCAAATGTTTCTTCATTGTTAAATTTTTAGTATTAAATCACAATACTATAGGATCTTTGCTGAGAGAATAAAATCTATAGTATATCAATGCATGAAAATCATAATATGACAAGCATCACAAGCATCACAAGAATCAAAAGCATAGAGACAAGAGACACAGAGTTTCCGTGGGGAAAACCCTAAGGTGAAAAACCCCACAACTTCCTCAGAGATAGAGAGAGCAATGGCTCAACCAAAATACAACCAAATAACACTGAGATAGTCTCCTAGCAGATGATCCTCCTCCTCCTCACTAGTGCGCCACTTTTCAGAGAGAGAGATAGTTACTTTTCCGAGTGAGTAAAATAGAGATCTCCTATCTCTATTTATACTCACCTTTTTGCCCAGTGACCTACTGGGGCCGACTTGTCTACTTGGATACATCCACATTATATTATATATTAATTAGGGCCGACCCCATAAGGTGGTCTAATAACCCATCGGCAAGTACACACACTTGCGACACTTGTCAATCCACATGACGACACTTCCTTATAGAGGAATAACACATCTCTTATAAGGGTACAATAAATATATATATAATACACAGATGAAATACATTCCGAAGTTACATATACAACAACACTCCCTCTTAACTAGGAAGGTATTTCTCGACACAGATCTGTTAGACAAGTCTTCTTCTCTGGATCATCGTCATCATCATCGTCACTGCTGCTACTATCTCAACCAATCTCTGACTCTACTCGTCATAGGAAGTTCTATAGAACCAGTCCTTTTTCATACTGGATGTAGGCCCACCACTTGCAGGTCTTCGTCATCACTGGCCATACTGTGGAATCCTCAGGACTTATTACGTGCGTCACAAAACCTCGAAAGAGCATCCCAGGATGTTACGGGTACACAACTCCGACCTGTAGGATCTCCCAGGGCGCTATTACATGTGACCCCACCACAAAACCTCGAAAGAGCATCCCAGGATGTTACGGGTACACAACTCCGACCTGTAGGATCTCCCAGGGCACAAATTACATGTGGTCCACCACAAAATCTAGCAAGAGCATCTCAGGATGTTACGGGTACACAAATCCGATCTGAAATCTCCCAGGGAACAAATTACATGTGGTCATGGAAAAACCTCGAAAGAGCATCTCAGGATGTTACGGGTACACAACTCCGACCTGAAATCTCCCAAGGCCCAAATTACATGCCATAGGACAAAACCTCGCAAGAGCATCTCAGGATGTTACGGGTACACAACTCCGACCTGAGATCTCCCAGGGCACTATTACATGTCCTCCCAGAGCAATGTCTCGAAAGAGCATCCCAGGCTGTTACGGGTACACAACTCCGACCTATAGGATCTCCCAGACATGCTCATCTGCACAACCTGATCCACGGCCATAGAGTATCAACCTGATACTCACCATACATCATCCTGATGTACTCATGATCGTCCTAATCATCATCACTGCAACGTCCTGCTGCATGTCATCTGGAGCAACATCCTGAAGCTCATAATCCATGATCATCCTGATCATCATTGCAACATCCTGCTGCATGTCATCTGGAGCAACATCCTGAAGCTCATCATCCATGATCATCCTGATCATCACTGCAACATCCTGCTGCATGTCATCTGGAGCAACATCCTGAAGCTCATCATCCATGATCATCCTGATCATCAATGCATCCACCTGATGCATACCAAGTATCTACCTGATACATATCATCATACATGATCCACCTGATCATCAATGCATCCACCTGATGCACACTAAGTATCTACCTGATACATGATACATATCACCATACATGATCCACCTGATCATGCACCTGATACATATACAGATACATGGTCCAAGCATCCAACATGATGCACATACATACATAAATGATCCACCTGATCATATCCAGCATCCAACATGATGCATACATACATAAATGATCCAACTGATCATATCCAGCATCCAACATGATGCGTACATACATAAAAATGATCCAAGTGATCATATCCAGCAGAAACCAGAACATCATCCTGATGCCCATTATCCAGCGCTTACATCCACAGCCATGTGAAGGATCCTCCTTCCAACATGCTTGCAATGGCTTCAGCAAATGTGTCCATCACTTCTTCCTTGAAGTGTCCTCGATCTGAAGAACGCCAAGCCTCTCTCTGAAGTACTCGAACTTCACTCTGGCTAGTGGCTTCGTCAGCACATCTGCAATCTGCTTGTCCGTCGCAACATACAGAAGCTTCACAGCTCCTCTCTGCACGATATCCCTGATATAGTGATATTTGATCTCTATGTGTTTCGACCTGTCATGAAACACTGGGTTCTCAGACAGCTTCACACAACTCTGGTTATCACAGAAGATACCAGTAGCCTCCAACGGGAGATCAAATAACTTAGACAGTAGCTTCCGTAGCCATACTGCCTCACAACTAGCTGAGCAGGCTGCAACATACTCTGTCTCAGCTGTACTCAGTGCTACGCAGGACTGCTTCCTGCTAAACCAAGAGATCACACCTGATCCCATATCGAAGCAACACCCAGATGTGCTCTTTCTATCTGCAGCACTACCAGCCCAATCTGAATCAACATAACCCTGCAGGTTAAATTTTTGATTCGCCTCATACCTGAGCTCATAATCCATTGTACCCTTCAGGTACCTCAGAACATGCTTTACAGCAACTAGGTGAACACTCCTCGGATCCATCAGGAATTGGCTCAATGTGTTCACAGCAAAGCAAATGTCTGGTCTAGTGTTCGTCAGGTACATCAAGGACCCAATCATCTGACGATACATAGAGACATCAATCGGCTCAGATGAAGTATCACATAGAAGCTTCATATTCGATGCCATAGGTGTGGCCATGACCTTGCAATCCATCATCCCGAATCTCTTCAGGATATCTACTGTGTACTTCCCTTGACCAAGGAAGATTCCACCTGCATTCTGCCACACCTTCATACCTAGGAAATAGTGCATCATTCCCAAATCTTTCATATTGAATTCAGCTACAAGCTTCCTCTTAGTATCTGCAATCAGTCTGTCATCTCCTGTCACAAATAGGTCATCCACATACAGGAGTAGAATCACTGGATTCCCTTCCTCAACCTTGTAGTAAAGATTGGAATCTGCTTTACTCTTGGTAAATTCCAATCTAGATAGGAAACTGTCCATCCTACCATACCAGGTTCTGGGAGCTTGCTTCAAGCCATACAAGGCTTTCTTCAATCTGCATACATATGACTCCCTGTCAGGTCTTGGGACTGCATCCCAAACATCTTCTTAATGATCTACGGATCATGGAATTCTATTTCTTCATCCCAGATCCTGGGAACTTCAATATATTCAATAGATATCTTTCTTGCTGGAACAAACGTTGTAGTCCTTTTGTAGGTGAAGATATACGGTCTTTCCTACAAAACAAGTTAAATTGCATGATTAGGAACATCTCATAATTTTCAGAACAAATTCTTTACACATAAAGAAATATGTCATGCAGTCATGCAGTTATCTTAGCCAATGCTTCAATACAACATTTATCCATGTTCCACAAATTTCTAGATGCCTTCCAGTCTCTACCAGAACATTGTTAAGAGTTTGCACTACTCCCAACATGTCAGCAAAGAGGTTTCATTCTAGATAAGTAGCACTGGAATGTTGTACAGTGCCATAAGCTACTTACCCATCACATGCATATTAGTAGTATACTGTTCATTAATGCAATCATTCAAATATGCACAATACATCTCCTAAGTCTAGGAACATAAGCATAATATTATTAAACAAACAAAATAGGCAAGAAATGATAATTGAAATACTTATCTTTGTTTGTTTGTTTGGGTGGACTCCCTTTGAGTCTTTGCTTCCTGGTAGGAGCTGCTGAAGTAGCTTCTTCTACACCTTTCTATTGTGGAATGTAGGAAGATGGTCAACTCCCTCTGAAGATCTGCATCCTTGCAGGAGCTGCTGGAGTATGCTCCCTTTTGATCTTTGCTTCCTGGATTACCTGTCCTTATATTCATCTTTGCTGACATCAATATTCTTGAACCCAGAAAAGACCTCTTCTGGTGTCTTGTTGTCCAATATCTTGTGGGGAGTTCTGTTCTGCACATATACAACTGCTCTAACTGCTTCTGCCCATAGATGCATAGGTAGATCCTGGTCATGCAGCATTGCCCTTGCTGCTTCCATGACTGTTATGTTCTTCCTTTCTGCAACTCCATTCTGTTGAGGATTATAAGGAGCAGTCAACTCCCTCTTAATCCCTGAATCACTGCAAAGCTTCTTGAAGTCATTTGAGGTGAATTCTCCACCATTGTCAGATCTGAATGTCTTGATTTTCTTGTCAGTTTGATTCTCCATCAAGGTTTTGAATTCCTTGAATTTATCAAGCACCTCATCTTTTCCCTTCAAGAAGTATACCCAAGTCTTCCTGGAGAAGTCATCGATAAATGATACATAGTAGACATACCCACTCAGGGAGCTGGATGACATAGGGCCACATACATTTGAGTGTATGATTTCCAGGATGTCTTTTGCCTTGCTTTCACTGCTTGGGAAAGCCTTCTTAATGTTCTTATCTTTTGCACATCCTTTGCAAACACCTTCATGTTTGGTCTTGATTTCAGGAAGACCCTCTACTTCCTTGCTTTCAATTGGAAGTGCCCTATAGTGCATATGAGCAAGTCTTCTATGCCAAAGTTCACTTGGCTCCATGGATTCATGTACCATGGCATGTTCAGGTTGTCCCTTCAATTTATACAAGCCTCCCTCTTGCTCTCCAATCACTACTGCATCATCTATGGTCTTTCCCTTTGGCCACATTAGGACTTGGCCATCCACAAATGCAACCCTCATACCTTTTGCATCCAATGCAGAGATGGAGAGTAAGTTCTTCTTGAGCCCAGGTACATAAAGTACTTCTTTCATCTTCAATGATTTTCTAGAATCTAGGTTGTAGGAGGCTTCACCACTTCCTTTGATTGGGTATTGATAATCATCCCCAAGTTTCACCTTATGGGGTGATTCATGTTCAGATAGGTTCACAAAGGATTCTTTAAACCCAGTCATGTGTTTGGAAGCCCCACTATCAATCAACCAATCATTACATCCATGGGAGATGGTACCTGTAAGAGCAGAAATTAGAACATATTCTTCTTCACTTGATGAGTCATCATCACTACTACTTTCTTCCCTAGCCTTCTTCTTTGGAGGTTCATCATCTTCGGCAGCATGAGCATGAAACCTTCTTTTGCTGCCCTTCTTCTTCTTACTGGAGTAGTTGTTATTATCCCTTTTGTTCTTGGGACAATCTGAAGCAAAGTGACCCTTCTCATTGCATGTGAAGCATCTTAGGTCCTTCTTACTCTTTTGATGGAATCTTTTGTGGTGAGAGTGATCCTTCTTGGTTTTGCTTCTCTTGGTGTGAGCTGCAAGAGCTTGATCTTCTCCTCCCATCTTTTCCTCACGAGCTATGAGTCTAGCTTCTTCTTGAGAGCATTCTTCCCTCAATCTATTGAAGGAGATCAATTTCTTCCTTGCACAAATTCCTTGAATAAAGGAATCCCATGACCTGGGTAGGCCATTCAGAGTGGTCATCACCACTTCACCATTCTCCACCATTTCATCCACTGCTTCTAGTTGTTCCTTGATCTGGGAGACCCTTGAAAAATAAGATTGAATGGTTTCTCCATTCTGAAACTTTACTGCTTTCAATTGGTTCCGCAGGGTCATCTTTCGATTTATGTTCTTTCCTTCAAATAGCTTGGTCAAGGATTCAAACATCTCCTTGGGTGTCTTGAGAGAAGACAAATGGGGTATGAGATGGTCTTTGATAGAATCAACAATGATTCTCTTTGCCTTGACCAAGTTCTTCTTGTGCAATTCCTTGGCCTCTTCATCCTCTGGGATAGGGATGTCTTCTTTCACATATGAGTCCAACTCATTCTCTTCCAGGATTAGCCCAATCCTATACTTCCAGGCTCGGAAGTTATCAGCCCCTTCAAGCTTATCCTCAAGCTTGGTGTGGAGAGACATCTTTAAGAGTACTTCAAATGGAAATAGAAAAGATTTAGGACTTACCACTTGAAGTGCTGAAAACTGGATCTGGTCCCGGATTAGGGTTTGTCAGAGAAACCCTAAAAATTCAAAATGTGAATTTCAAAATTCCGAAAGGATAGAAATATGCGCCTTGGAGAGCTGATCAGCCTAGTACATTCATAATTTGAGATCAGCAAAGTCTTTCCCTTCAAAATTTCCTTTTTGTCCTCCCAGGTTCACTAGGGAGAGCCCTGAATTAGGGTTTGAGTTTCCCGGAGATCTACCCAGCCAAAAATCTCGATCCAAAGCTCTAACCTTCGATTTTTGCAAGGAGCTTCCAGCTGTGCCTTCAGTTTCCAGAAATTCCTATTTTTTTGGAAACCCTAATTTTTAGGGCCAAATCTGAAAATGCTCGGAACTGAATTCTGATTGGACAGATAGATGCGCCTTGATGAGTAGATCCAATCTACTATACTGAATTTCAAAAATCTGTGGAGAGAAACCCAATAAAAAAGGAATACAAGCTTCCGTCACTGCAAAATGTCTTCTTCTCAGTTAAGCTCTGATACCATGTTAAATTTTTAGTATTAAATCACAATACTATAGGATCTTTGCTGAGAGAATAACATCTACAGTATATCAATGCATGACAATCATAATATGACAAGCATCACAAGCATCACAAGAATCAAAAGCATAGAGACAAGAGACACAGAGTTTTCGTGGGGAAAACCCTAAGGTGAAAAACCCCACAACTTCCTCAGAGATAGAGAGAGCAATGGCTCAACCAAAATACAACCAAATAACACTGAGATAGTCTCCTAGCAGATGATCCTCCTCCTCCTCACTAGTGCGCCACTTTTCAGAGAGAGAGATAGTTACTTTTCCGAGTGAGTAAAATAGAGATCTCCTATCTCTATTTATACTTACCTTTTTGCCCAGTGACCTACTGGGGCCGACTTGTCTACTTGGATACATCCACATTATATTATATATTAATTAGGGCCGACCCCATAAGGTGGTCTAATAACCCATCGGCAAGTACACACACTTGCGACACTTGTCAATCCACATGACGACACTTCCTTATAGAGGAATAACACATCTCTTATAAGGGTACAATAAATATATATATAATACACAGATGAAATACATTCCGAAGTTACATATACAACAACATTCATATTAAAAGAGCTCGAGTATAAGAAATGACTCTGTATAGAGAAGTGATTTAGCATGGAAGTATACTCAATTGTGAGACAGAGGTTCTATGTGAACAAATAGAAGGCCTGAAGTCTTGGAAGCTACATGAATAACAGCTACATGATTGATTGATGTAGAAATAGCAAAGCTATTGTGTTCAAGTAAAGAGAAGCCATAATACTGTGCAAACTGTAGAGAAGCAGGGCTACAATAGAAAAGTAGGGCTACAGATTTGTATCAGTATACTACAAACATCTATGATCATCTTAGGGTGGCAGGGTGGTGCAAGGAAAGAGGATTGGTGTCCTGATCCATTTGACAGGTCGGTGCCTGCAGAATTGAGTTGGTGCTCAAGAGGATTGGTGTCCTCATCCATTTGACAGGTTGGTGCCTGGTTCATGAGTTGGGACTCTTAAGAGGATCGATGTCCTCATCCCTTGAACAGGTCAGTTCCTGATGAGTTGGTGTTCACAAGAGGGATTGGTGTCTGCAAAATCTGTGAGTAGGTGCTCACACCATTATAGGAGATTGGTGTCTCCTGCAAATGAATGTAATTTATGGTTTTATCAATTCATTGAATTGAGTTTCTATATAAAGATTCTGTGTATTTGAAAATACATATGAACAGTTCAAGCGTTCATTCTTTTGGGATGGCATGAAGGACATATGAACATTCGTCTTTGAATGTGACACATGTTTAATCCATCTACAGTTGTCCAATATTACATGGAACATATTTTTAAATTACATGGCATGCCTAACTCAATTGTGGCGGATCACGAACCTACCTTCACCAACAAATTTTGGCAGGAGTTATTTGATCTTCATGGCACCTAATTAAAAATGATCACAGCATATCAACCCCCAATAGATGATTAAACAAAAATGGTCAATAAGTTCCTATAAACTTATTTGAGAATTTTTGCATCAATCCAACAAAGCCAATGGTTTCAATGGCTACCCTTTGCGAAATGGTGGTAGAATACCACCTATCATGGTGTACTAAAAATGTCACCTTTTGAGGTTGTCTATGGACAAAGCCTCCCACTTGTAACCTCGTAATTATTGAGAAACCCCAAGGTTCAAGAAGTGAATAGTACTCTTAATGCAAGAGATGCCATTCTCCACACACTTAAGGATTGTTTGGTCTCGACTCAAAAAATGAAGCAATATGCAAATTAGCATCACTCAAAGCACTACTTTGCAGAAGGGAATTGCGTATTTTTTCATATCCAACCCTATAAACAAACATCTCTCAGGGAAAAGAGCTAGCAAAAGCTATATCCCAAGTTATATGTCCCATCTTAGATCCTCCAACACATTGAACATGTTGCCTACAAATTGGCTCTTTCAATCCACTAAAGATTCTCCCAGTATTTCATGTGTCATGTTTGAAGAAAGAGGTAGGACCAAATTTTCATGTTCAAACCATCCTCCCCAAACTTGATCAAGAGGGTTCCATTTGGTTACATCCAAAGGCATCACTAGACAAAAGAGAGTGTCAACTACACCAGTGCATTATCCAAGAAGAGTTTTTCCCCTTCAGAGATTGAACCTCCACAATTTATTTGGTTTAAATGATTTGGGAAATCATCAATGACCTGCCAATGGTCCCTTACGGGGTTTTCCCTTTCAGCAAATATGAGGTCTTCCACCACGTTGGGATCCAACCACCTTGCTAAAAAAAACCAACTAGCATGAGGAGACCATCTACCAACACTTGTACTTGAACATGAAACCTCCTGGATCCCCAAAGGACCAAAGGAGGGTGGCTTTGCTAATCCACCTATATAGGCCTAATCCCATTATCTAAGAATAATTGATATAGTAGAAGGATACACATTCTACGTACCAGACACAATTCTACATCAGTTTCCATATCTTCATCCTCGAGGAGAATTTTGCTTTTGAAGTGGGAGGTACATGTTAGGGTCCTCACTCCTACCCTAGCCTCCCTAGTCATGGGTAATTAAGAGTCAATTAATGAATGTATGAGGCCATTCTCTTTGAATAAGTCCCACTAGGTAGTTGGTACTCATTAACGTTGGGACCACCAGTGGTTAGGGTTTGGGTAGTGAGAAAGTATTTATAGAGGTAGGAAGCAATGTACCATTTTTGTGAAGCATTATCATTTTATTGGAGTGTTTCTCACTGAAAGTTGCCGGGCCTTCCCCCTAGAAGAGGTAAGTCAACGTGCTCACCATTCGGAATATCAATAAGGGGTTCTATTTCTGTGGGTGCTATATTATGATTTTGTCTCTTTTACCTCCTGCAGTTTGAATGTATTCCTGTATTGGCTCTTAAATTCTCTATATCTACTATAATCACACTACAACACTGGGAGCCATCTCAATTAATCGAATAACTGACAGCCCTAAAGGTCCACTTGTGAAGATATGATCTCAAAGCAGCTAGATAATGCCTTCTATGCAGCATCTTATTCCACCTACTATTGTCATTAGTATATTGTTTGATGACATTAGTTTAGTCTATATCAGGTATCTCAGAAAGCACTTCTATTTATTTGGTATGGGAGTCGATATGGGTCAAAAGAGAATCTTGTAATGAAAATCATAGCAACTGGAGGTGTTAAGAGCTTCTTAAAGCGAAGGTTAATGATCTACACGATAGTCCAAATCAGATTTAAACAGGTACCAGCTCACAACATAGTTGTATTCTAGTTATACTACCAGTACCAAAAAAGTATTAATACATATATGAACTGCATTTAATTTAAAAGAAGCCAATCATAAAGAAGAAAACTCAAGTCCACAATGCCACTAGTTCCTAGGAGTTTTGCTTTTATACATGCAACCTTCACCCTTCACAAACTAGAGATGGTCTCTCTTATTTATCATCTATAGAATTGCTTTACTCCATCATCTTCAGAACAAAACCTCTTCAAACCAAAAAAATAAATAAAAGCATTGTAGAGCATAAATTCACAACATGCTCTAATATGTTGCCTCATAAAAGAATAGCTTGACAGTAGAATATTAATTGATGAAAACTAAGGATTTGGCTGCAATTTAAAAATACTAAGCCTTTGACATTAATATAGTTCTTGATAAATTAAACAAATACTTAACTGTGGTACTACCACAAAGACATGGAAATATAGCCACCCCAGAGATCGGAAAATTAAAAGGCAAGATGAAAAAAACAAGAAATCACAGTTCTTGAAGTGTAAAAATAACACACCATCCATCTATGCTGGAAGAGTTAAAAAATGAGATTACCTTACTATAGCTAAACAAAGGAGCTATCTACTACATAAAATTACTCTTCACCTGGACTAACTGTGGACCAGCAAGTTTAAAAAATGTTGCATTTGTTTGTGCAGCGCATGCACAAGCCATAATTGTTTTTCCCGTTCCTGGAGGCCCATAGAGTAGCACCCGTTTCGGTGGGCAAATACCAAGTTTCTGAAACCTCTCCTTGTGATTCATTGGCAAGAAAATGGCCTCAACAAACTTTGTAATCTGTATCAAGCTATAGACTCATTAGCTTTGCTGATAATGCAAAGACACACAACTACTATTCAAAGACTTTTGTCACTATGATAAGAAAAAAGGCAATTGAGTTGACATGTTGATAATGACCCCCACATAGAAAAAAATTAAAGAATGGTAGTTCCATTGAGTATTCCAAATTCCAAATTCAAAAGGGGGCCTAGATCCACCACAAATAGCTCCATTAGTTAATGTAACTAGAAAAAGTTACAAATTCATTATAGCTTCCTGCTATATCTTGGAAATAGATTCTATTAAGGTTAAATTAACGTGATTTTGTTTTATTTCATATGTTTCCATTGTTTGTTCAAATATATCACAAAATACTTATGGAAAAAAGTTAATGGATTCTAATTTATTTGTATATTTCCAGAAAATGCTATATTGGACTTGTCCTAGATATAGGTGAATGCAAGCATCCTAACAAATAAGTAGACCCAAAATTGAAAATGTCGATCAGAAAAAATCGTAGTAAAATTGATAATAAGCTATATGAACACAAAGGGGAGGCAGGTGCGAGAGGGGTCATCTTTGACCCTGGACGAAAAAATATCCAATCATTTGCTTGGGGCTTGGGCAAGAGGACAAATAATCAGGCAGAGTGGGAAACTTTAATGCAAGGAATAGAAATGATGGCAGAATTAAAGATTGGAACCTTCCAAGTTTTTGGAGATTCTCAGAATGTTACTCAAAAGATGAAAAACATTTGCTCTGGCAAAGGGAGAGAAGTTGGGAGAGTTCAAAAGAGAATCTTGGCTTTTATTCCCGATATCTCTAAGGTCCAATTTTATCATGTTAAATGCAATAATAACAAGGATGCTGACAAACTTGCCAAGATAGGATCCAAGTTAAGGCAAGGTGAAATAAGGGTGAACAACTCTAACCCCATCATTAAGTGGACTTCATGTTTTCAATGCTAAGAAGTTGGGCCTTTCTCCCATTTGTTGGGGAACCTTGGCCTCAAAAATCTCATGGGAGGGTCCAGGCCAACTTTGCCTTCCATTTAAGAAGATGGGACGGTAGTGGCTACCGTGGTAGTGGCATGATGCTTTGGAGGACAGGTGGTTCACGGAATTGGTGGGAGGATGTGAGCCTTTATTGCTCCTGCTGGGTCTCTTTACTATCCACCACCCTTGTTTGAATGAGTTGCTATGGTTCCCACATGATAATCTGGTGCTTGGATATGGGTGATCCCTCATGTGTTCTCAAGCCTGGAATCCTTGGAAGAGTCACAAATCTCTTTAGCAATATGTATTTGGTCGGGAGGAAAATCAATGTTGTGGTTTTCAAAGGACAATAAGAGGGAAAGTCTGTTGATAAATTGATCGTAGCAGATATTTGTTCTCTCCCGTGGAGGTAAGTTGAATGGACAAGGTGCTAAGTGAGATGATTTAGCTGAAAAATACCATGGTTGATTAAAAGAAGATGTTAATATGTGTCTTTGAGGTTTCCACAATGGTTTTGGAGGAGAACAGGAGAATTTCTGTCAATATCACTTGTATTGATTCCCGCATTGATGATATAGACTCTAGAGGGAATATCTCAGGTTTAGGCTGGAGAAGTCAAGGATATCAGGTGTAGATTGTTGGAAATGGAAAGGAGTCAATTTTCCAGTCATGAGGAGATTCAGATTGCTATGGTCGATGTGAAAAATAGATTTCAGGAGCAGTGCATGAATGCCAATGAAATAAATGAGACCCGCTTCATTCAGCCGAAGTAAATTCTTGGTGAGCTACAGGATGACTTGAATGGGATTTGCAGAGGTAACAATGGTCCTTCGCGCAAGCAGGAGGTGGCCTCCCTGATGGAAGAAGTCTCCACTGTGCAGCTGGATGCATCGGATAACCAGTTCCAGGAATGAAGTTTTTTAGTCCCTCCCTAAATATTTTGTTATGTTTTTTTTCCTATACTTATGTTGTCACTTTGTTAGAATTTATAGTGTTAGAGGAAGTAGTATAGGATCTGGAAAGCATTGTAATTTTGTATATCCAAAAGAGCAGACAGTAGTAGAAAAAATCTTGGACACACCCTGTCCAACTATGAATTTGAACTCTTCTATGAAGTCCTGAAGACCTTATGTACTTTCTATTTATTTATATAAATACAGTTTCACGTTTCTGTTAAATAAAAAAGCTATATGAACACAAAACCTAAGCATTTATTTACTGCAAAATGTTGCATTACATACTTTCTGAAACAAGTGGGGTGTGTGTATTTTTTCTAGTTGCAGGTGAACACAAGAAAGGGGGAAACATTCCTTTTACTTAAGAAACAGATCCTTCAGTACCTGTTTTTCAAGGCCTCCTATGTCATTGTAATCCTTTTCATCTACTTCCATAGCCTTCAAACGAGAATCATAATCTAACAGTAGTGTGTCTGTTAAATTTTGATCATTAATTCACAATACTCTAGGATCTTTACTGAGAGAACAACATGTACAGTATATCAATGCATATCAATCATAACAAGCATGTCAATCATCACAAGAAGAAAAAGCATGAGAGACAAGAGACATAGAGTTTCCATGGGGAAAACCCCAAGGTGAAAAACCCCACAACTTCCTTAGATATAGATAGAGCATTGGCTCAACCAAAGTACAACAAAAATACACAAAGATAGTCTCCTAGTAGTAGATGATCCTCCTCGTCACTAGTGCGCCACTTTCTGAGTGAAGGAAGAATGAGTTTCCGAATGATCCAAATAGAGATCTCTCGATCTCTATTTATACTTGTCCTGTTTTCCCAGTGACCTTATGGGGTCGACTTGTCTAGCTAGTTACATCAACCATATATTATATAAATCAGGACCGACCCCACACATGGTGGTCTAATAGCCCATTAGAAAGTTCACACACTTGCGACACTTGTCAATACATATGACAAAACTTCCGTATAGAGGAATGACACATCTCTATAGGATTACAATAATATATAAATGAAATACATGGATGGAATACATTCCGAAGTTACATATACATCAACACTCCCTCTTAACTAGGAAGGTATTTCTCGACACAGATCTACTAGCACAAGTCTTCTTCTCTGGATCATCATCATCGATGCATCGTCACTGCTGCTACTATCTCAACCAATCTCTGAATCTACTCATCATAGGAAGTTCTACAGAGCTAGTCCTTTTTCATATTGGATGTAGGCCCATCGCCTGCAGGTATTCTTCATCTGTGTGAACGGTCTAATAGAGGTGGTCTCTCAGGACTAATTTTATGTGCAGATGCAATACCTGACAAGAGCATCCCAGGAACATTTATGTGCCTAAGCACGACTGGAAAGATCTCCCAGGACTGATTACATGCATCTCCTTCACAATACCTTTAAAGAGAATCCCAGGAACATTTATGTGCCGCAGCATGACCGGCAAGATCTCTAAAGAGCATCCCAGGACTTATTACAAGCACACAGCTCAACCTATCGGATCTCTAAGACTGATTACATGTCTCCATAGTAATACCTCATCCCAGGACTGATTACGAGCACACACCTCAACCTATCGGTTTTCTGAGGACATTTTACATACTACATAGCAATACCTCATCCTAGGACTGATTACGAGCACACAACTCAACCTATCAGATCTTTGAGGACTGATTACATGCTATTTGCATAACCTGCCACATATCATCTCTGACCTCCAAGTATCAACCTGATACTCATGATCTAACTGATCATCATCCTGATGCTCATGATCATACTGATCATCATCACTATACCGTCCTGGTACATATCATCTGGAGCAACATCCTGAAGCTCGTCATCATGATCATCTCGATCATACAATGCATCCACCTGATGCATACCAAGTATCTACCGAATACATATCACCATACATGATCCACCTGATCATACAATGTATCCACCTGATACATACATAGATACATGATCCACACAATGTATCTAACTGATATATATAAACATACCTGATCTACCTGATCATACACAGTATCCACTTGATACAAATACATGGTCCAAGAATCCAACATGATGCATATACAAATACATATAAATGATCCAACTAATCATATACAGCATCCAACATGATGCGTACATACATATACATATAAATGATCCAACTGATCATATCCAGCATCAACTTGATGCTTATACAGAGCAGTAACTGGAGCATCGTCTTGATGCTCATCATCCAGCGCTTACATCCACATCCATGTGAAGGATCCTCCTTCCAACATGCTTGGAATGGCTTCAGCAAATGTATCCATCACTTCTTCCTTGAAGTGTCGTCGATCTAAAGAACACAAAGCCTCTCTCTGAAGTACTCGAACTTCACTCTGGCTAGTGGCTTCATTAGTACATCTGCAATCTGCTCGTCTATCGCAACATATAGGAGCTTCACTACTCCTCTCTGCACCATATCCCTGATATAGTGATATTTGATCTCTATGTGTTTCGACCTGTCATGAAACACTGGGTTCTCAGACAACTTCACACAACTCTGGTTATCACAGAAGATACCAGTAGCCTCTAGCGGGAGATCAAATAACTCAGACAGTAGCTTCTAGAGCCATACTGCCTCAAAACTACCCGAACAGGATGCGACATACTCTGCCTCGTCTATACTCAATGCTGTGCAGGACTGCTTCCTGCTAACCCAAGATATCACACCTGATCCCATACTGAAGCAACACCCAGAAGTTCTCTTCCTATCTGTAGCACTGCCTACCCAATCTGAATCAACATAAACTTGTAGGTTAAACTTTTTATTTGCTTCATACCTAAGTTCATAATCAACTGTACCCTTTAGGTACCTCAAAATATGATTTACAGCAACTAGGTGAACACTCCTCGGATCCGTCAGGAATTGGCTCAATGTGTTCACCGCAAAGCAAATATCTGGTCTTGTGTTCATCAGGTACATCAAGGACCCAATCATCTGACGATACATAGTGACATCAATCGAATCAGATGAAGCATCACATAGAAGCTTCAGGTTCGATTCCTTAGGTGTGTCCATTGCCTTGCAGTCCATCATCCCGAACCTCTTCAGGATCTCTATTGCATACTTTCCTTGTCCAAGGAAGATTCCATTTGCACTCTGCCACACCTCCATACCTAGAAAATAGTGTATCATCCACAAGTTCTTCATCTCGAACTCGACAACAAGATTCTACTACGTGTCGGAAATCAATCTATCCTCACCTGTTACAAACAGTTCATCTACATACAATAGTAGTATCACTGGATTGCCTTCCTCAACCTTGTAGTAAAGGTTGGAATCTGCTTTACTCTTGGTAAATCCCAAATTGGATAGAAAGCTGTCTATCCTACCATACCAAGTTCTGCACATATATGACTCCCTGTCATGTGTCTCAGAACCAAGTGGTGCTCCACATACACTTCTTCTTCAACTACACCATTCAAGAAAGCAGTCTTGACATCCATCTGGTGTATCTTCCATTTTATCACTGCAGCGAGAGCAAGTACTGATCTGATGGAAGCGTACTTGGCTATAGGAGCAAAAGTTTCTTCATAATCTATTCCTTCTTTCTGAGAGAAGCCACGAGCTACGAATCTTGCCTTGTATTTCTCTATGCTTCCATCTTAGATCCATTTGGAAGTCAAAACATACTTCCCTTCAGGTCTTGGGACCGCATCCCAAACATCGTTCTTCATGATCGACGGATCATGGCATTCTTCCCGTATCCTGGGAACTTCAACATCTTCAATATCTTCAATAGATAATTTGCTTGAACAAATGTTGTAGTCCTTCTTTTGTAGGTGAAGGTATACGATCTTTCCTACAAAACAAGTTAAATTGCATGATTAGAAACATCTCATAATTTTCAGAACAAATTCTTTCACACAAAGAAATATGTCATATAGTCATGCAATTATTTAAGCCAATGCTTCAATACAACATTTATCCATATCCCATAACTTTCTAGATGCCTTCCAATCTCTACCAAAACATTGTTAAGAGTGTGCACAACTCCCAACATGTCAGCAAAGAGGTTTCATTCTAGATAAGTAGCAATGGGATGTTGTACAGTGCCATAGGCCACTTACCCATCATATGCATATTAGTAGTATACTGTTCATTAATGCAAATATGCAACATACAAAACCTAAGTCTAGGTACATAAGTATATACATCATTGAACAATATTATTTAAACAATAAAATATACAAGAAATGACAATTCAAATACTTATCTTTGTTTGTTTGTTGTCGGGTGGACTCCCTCTCAATATTTGCTTCCTTGAATGAACTGCTGGAGTGTGCTCCCTCTTGATCTTTGCTTCCTGGATTACCTGTCCTAGCTGCTTCTTCCCATAGATGCATAAGCAAATTCTGGTCATGCAGCATTGTCCATGCTGCCTCCATGATTGTTCTTATTCTTTCTTTCTGCAACTCCATTCTGTTGAGGATTGTAAGAAGCAGTCAACTCCCTCTTAATCCCTGAATCACTGCAGAGCTTCTTGAAGTCACCTGAGGTGAATTCTCCACCATTGTCGGATCTGAATGTTTTGATCTTCTTATTAGTTTGATTCTCCATCAAGGTTTTGAATTCCTTGAACTTATCAAATACTTCATCTTTGTTCTTCAAGAAGTAAACCCAAGTCTTCCTGGAGAAGTCATCTATGAAAGAGACATAGTAAGCATACCCACTCAGAGAACTGGATGACATTGGACCACATACATCAGAGTGGATGATTTCCAAGATACCTTTTGCCTTGCTTTCACTGCTTGGAAATGCCTTCTTAATGTTCTTTCCTTTTGCACATCCCTTGCAAACACCTTCATGCATGGTCTTGATTTTAGGAAGATCTTCTACAGCCTTACTTGCAATTGGTAATGCTCTGTAGTGCATATGTGCAAGTATTCTATGCCAAAGTTCACTTGGCTTCATGAAATCATGCACCATGGCATGTTCAACTTGTCCTTTCAATTTATACAAACCTCCCTCTTGCTCTCCAATTACCACTGCATCATCTATGGTATTTCCCTTTGGCCACATTAGGACTTGGCCATCCACAAATGCAACCCTCATACCTTTTGCATCTAATGAAGAGATGGAGAGTAGGTTCTTCTTGAGCCCAGGTACATAAAGGACTTCTTTCATCTTCAAAGATTTTCCAGAATCTAGGTTGTAGGAAGCTTCACCACTTACTTTGATGGGGTATTGATAATCATCCCCAAGTTTCACTTTATGGGGTGATTCATGTTTAGATAGATTTACAAAAGATTCTTTAAACCCAGTCATGTGTTTGGAAGCCCCACTGTCAATTAACCAATCATTACAACCAGTGGAGATAGTACTTATGAGAGCAGAGATTAGAACATACTCTTCTTCACTTGATGAGTCATCATCACTTTCTGCCCTAGCTTTCTTCTTTGGAGGTTCATCATCTTCGGCAGCATGAGCATGGTACCTTCTTTTGCTAACCTTCTTCTTTTTCCTGGAGTTGTTGTTATCCCTTTTGTTCTTGGGACATTCTGAAGCAAAGTGACCTTTATCATTGCAATTGAAGCACCTTAGATCTTTCTTTTCTTTGTGATAAGGATGAGAAGATTTCTTCTTATGATGGGATGGCTCCCTCTTGAACTTGCCTTTCTTGGTGTGTGCTGTGAGAGCTTGATCTTGATTCCCCATCTTTTCTTCTCGTGCCACAAGCCTTGCTTCTTCTTGAGAGCATTCCTCCCACAGTCTACTGAAGGAGATTAATTTATTTTTTGCACAGATCCCTTGGATAGAGGAGTCCCATGACCTAGGTAGGCCATTCAAAGTGGTCATAACAATTTCACCATTCTCCACCATTTCATCTATAGCTTCAGGTTGTTCCTTGATCTGAGAGACCTTGGAGAAATAGGATTGAATGGTTTCTCCATTCGACATCTTGACCCATTTCAATTGGTTCCACAGGGTCATCTTCCGATTTATGTTCTTCCCTTCAAATAACTTGGTCAGGGAGTCAAACATATCCTTGGGTGTCTTCAGAGATGACACATGTGGTATGAGATGGTCTTTGATAGAATCAACAATGATTCTCTTTGCTTTGACCAAGTTCTTCTTATGCAATATCTTAGCCTCTTCATCCTATGGGATAGGGATGTCTTCTTTTACATATGAGTCCAACTCATTCTATTCCAGGATTAACCCAATCCTATACTTCTAGGCTCGGAAGTTATCAGCCCCTTGAAGCTTATCCTCAAGCTTGGTGTGGTGAGACATCCAATCCTATACTTCAAGGCTCAGAAGTTATCAGCCCCTTAAAGCTTATCCTCAAGATTGGTGTGGTGAGACATTTTAAAGAGTAATTCAAATGGAAATAGAAAAGATTTAGGTCTTACCACTTGATTTGCTAAAAACTGGATCTGGTCCCAGATTAGGGTTTGTCAGAGAAACCCTAAAAATTCAAAATGTGAATTTCAACTTTCTGAAAGGATAGAAAGATGCGCCTTGATGATATGATCAGCCTGGTGTATTCAGAATTTGAGATCTGCAAAGCTTCACCCTTCAGAAATGCCTTTTTGTCTTCCTGGGTTCACTAGGGAGGACCCTGAATTAGGGTTTGAGTTTCCCAAAGATCTACCTAGACAAAAATATCGATCCAAAGCTCTAAACTTCTATTTTTGCAAGGAGCTTCCAGCTATGTCTTCAGATTCCAAAAATTCCTATTTTTGTCGAAACCCTAATTTTTAGGGCCAAATCTGAAAATGCTTAGAATTGAATTTTGATTGGACAGATATATTTTCCTTGATGAGTAGAGTCAATCTACTATACTGCTTTTCCAAAATATGTGGAGAGAAACCCAATAAACAAGAAACCCTTGGTTTCCGTCACTGCACAATGTCTTCTTCTCAGGTTAGCTCTGATACCATGTTAAATTTTGAGCATTAATTCACAATACTCTAGGTTCTTTACTGAGAGAACAACATGTACAGTATATCAATGCATATCAATCATAACAAGCATGTCAATCATCACAGGAAGCAAAAGCATGAGAGACAAGAGACACAAAGTTTTTGTGGGGAAAACCCTAAGGTGAAAAACCCCACAACTTCCTCAAAGATAGAGAGAGCAATGGCTCAACCAAAGTACAACTGAAATATACAGATATAGTCTCCTAGTAGCAGATGATCCTCCTCCTCACTAGTGCACCACTTTCTGAGTGAAGGAAGAATGAGTTTCCGAATGATCCAAATAGAGATCTCCCGATCTCTATTTATACTTGTCCTGTTTGCCCAGTGACCTTATGGGGCCAACTTGTCTAGCTAGTTACATCAACCATACATTATATAAATCAGGGCCAACCCCACACATGGTGGTCTAATAACCCATCGACAAGTTCACACACTTGCGACACTTGTCAATACATATGACGACACTTCCGTATAGAGGAATGACACATCTATATAGCAGTACAATAATATATAAATGAAATACATGGATGGAATACATTCCGAAGTTACATATACATCAACAGTGTCAAGTATTAAATAATTGTCTTTATTCACTCCCACTAGATCCCCAGGTTTCAGTTTATCTGGATCTACTAGCCCTACCACGAGCAAAAAGATTGTTTGTAAGATAGATACAAATGAAAATATCCAGTAAGACTCAACAATGCTCACTAGAAATTAATACAATAACTCCCCAGTGAAAGAAATAATAAAATATTAGAACTTATAAATTTTGAATTTTATTTAACGCATTATAGCAATGAAACTTTAAATTTCCTATTTGAGACAGAATACTCTGAATCAGAGCAAGAATGATATTTACCAATTTGGAGTAAAGTTTGGACAAAACCAAGAAAATTAGACATTTCCAAATATCGGCAACCTTTAATACCATATATATTAGGAAACTTCAACTCCATTGAATTTTCACATGTTGGAACATTTAAAAATCTTACAAAGGGAAAACCCATCAAGATTAGCAAGCATTAACTCGGGAGTGTTAGTTTTTGTATCTCAGTAGGTACTTCTACATTGGGGGTGTCTAGCAATGTAGAAGGGGTTAAGCGCAACTCTCTAGACAGTCTTAGTGCTTTTGTAATACTTAATTGTATTGGGTGATATTTGTTAGCTCGTGGTATTGGAAGGTCAATGGTATTTGGTGAGACCATGGTATTGGGTGTCCCATGGTATTTCCCATGGTATTGACATAAAGTGAAGTTATAAAAGGAGTCTAAGGATAGTGTTCTAATTATCATAGTCACAAGAGTAAAGGAGATCTTTTGTAGTGGTCATGATCACAGTTGCAAGAGATGGGTTTCCTCTTGTAGTGAGCAGTCCAAATCTTGAGTTGAGATCACAATTTTTCCAGGGAAGAGTCACTTCTCTATTGTCTATGGGATCCATGATGGATCTAGGTTTTGTATATACAATTTGCAAATAGGATTTGGGGCATCTTCCTATGTGTTTCGGTACAGATCTGGAGGGTTTATCCAGAGGGCTGTTGTAATCAAATCCTACAAGAAGAAGAAGACAAACGTTTGCTGGTTTTTTCCGGAGGATTGGGGTTTCCAGGGTATCTCTGGTGTTGTCGTTTTCTCTATGGATGGTTATTTGTCAATGTGTTTCTTTTTCAGTAATTCAAAGAGTTAATTAATTACTGGTTTAATATAAGATCTGGTGAGATGGAATTTTCACAAGAAAGATGCTTTATATAACGCAGAATGAGAGAGATGTAATTCCTTCTGTGCTTAAAATGAGAGTTAACGTGTGGCATTTAAAAATATTAATAACAAAAAATATATTCCAATGTGGGCATAAATAAAATGTTTCAATGTCCACCTTGAGTAAAATATTTTAATATCAACTTTGTCTGAAATATATATAGATATATAAAATAATTGAAAGTTAAAAATATATATGTATAGATAAAGTAATTGAAAGCAAAAAAAAATCTTATTGCAATGGAAGAAAAAGAATCTCAATTCCATTCAGACATTCTAAAAGAAAATAGATTTTATGGAAGCCAAGTATGATACGCTGATAAGCGTCCATAAGGGCCTTTAAGGCCAATGTTGTCTAGGAAGACATGCAACCTTAGGGGAAAGAGGCCAAGGGGGTGAAAACTAAGGACTCTCAGCAGCTCTTTCAGTTGAACTTCATTGTTCTAGACTCAGACTCAGACAATGACCAGTAACCTTGCCACCAATTTACCAGGTTCTCTTGTTTTTCAGTTTTTATGTCTATCAATTTTCAGGGTTTTCACAAACCCTCCAATTCTATAGGCCCTAGACAGAAGGTTCACGTCACTCTAGGTGACTTCTCTTTTGTCATCATGCTATGCATTCATCTAGCTCAAACTGCTAGTAGATTAGGGGCATCCTCTCTCAGTTTCTTTTTGTTTTTTTGGAAAATCAACCTTTAAGCTATAAGCATGACAATTGCTTGTAATCAAATTTATTGCTTTCACAAGGTCAATCTAGACCTCCCTCCCTAGGAGGTAGAACATATCCACAATGATGTAATATTTTTGATATATTAATTAAATTACAAAAGAAAAAGAAAAACACAAAAAAAATTCTTATTGCATCAAGAAGTGCTTTCTACAAGACAATATGAGGGATATGTGTAATTCCTTCTGTGCTCAACATGGAGTTGACGCGTGGCACTTTAAAAAATATTAATAACATAGGAATACTTTGATGTCAGCCATAAATAAAATGTTCCAATGTCCACCTCAAATAAAATATTTCATTATCAACTATATCTATATCTATATCTATCTATCTATCTATCTATCTATCTATATATACGCGAACAACAACTCCTAAGAACGGCTTAGTTACAGGTACAGGTGTAGAGAATATTTCAGCCAAGAAAGAGAAATTCCATACTATTGCATCAAAAGTAGCAAAAACCTTCCATATATTTCCACCTTAACTGTATACCTTAACTATTGGTGAACTGACACCTACAAAAACCTTTCCATCTATTTCCCTATTTGCAATATTGAGATATCCACTTTTATATTCTCTAACTTGATGACTCGGGTTGCTAAGGCTAATGTATCTTTGAAGAGTCTAGAGGACCTCTTTTTGGTGAAAGAAAGAATATTACAACCAAACACACAGGCAAACAGGGAGGTTGTTGGAAGGGGAAGTGTTGCTTATGTTCCAAAAGTCTCATGTATTTTTCAATGCAATAATTTATTTGGATCTCCTTTCCATTGCATTATGAAAAACCAATCCATGGTAGGGAAATGGAACATGACCTTCAACCATTGCGAGGTGGTGATCTCACATAGATTAGTGAAATAGGAGTGAACATTAGTGTTGGGCAAAAGAAAAAAGTTTCTATTGCCAATGATGCATGCTCTAATGCAAATGTTTATTTATTTAATGATCCTCTAAGTGAACGTGATGCCCATATTGATTGTTGGGTACTTGATAAATTCCTTGAGAATGAACTTAGAGGAAAAACACAAGTTTTGGTTACCGAGGAACTACATTTTTTTCAACATATTGGTAGAATTGTTTTGATCCATAAGGGCATGATTGACGAGGAGGAAACATGTGAAGAGATCACCATCAATGGGCCATTATTTTAGAAATTGATAGAAAATGCTGGAAAAATGGAATCCTTAGAGGAATAATGAACACAAAATTATCTCTTGTTCAGGTTAATGGTGAGCAAATAAAGATTGATTGAATTCCATCATTCAAGAAAAAAATAGCAAGAAAATATTTATAATCACTTGTATAATTACATGACTACGCTTAGTTGAGATACATTGCTAAATTTTCACATAAAACCAAATAAACGACCTACGATTCTGGAAGGGATGTTTGAGATTTTGAATCTCGAGCTGGAGAGTTTGTCGCCTGCCTCTTCAACATCGTCCAAGTTCTCTCCAATTCTCTTATATCCATGGAAGAGCTGGAAAATAAATACCCAATTCTAAACCCTCAATAGTCGTTAATCGACATCACAATTTCCTCAACGGGCATCAATGGTGGCTTCAAAAATGTCAGAAAATGCCTCTCGGACCCTATTAATAGCTATTTTCCTCCCAAAACCCACCAAACCCTCCTCGCTTCCCGCTAATGGAAAATATTAGGCACCAACAGTCTATTATCTGAGTAATTTGAGGAGAAAATCTCCACAAATTCATGATAATCCTCCATCGTTGGGTAATTCAAAGAGGAAATGTCCATGAATTTAGTAATCCTCCATGAATGAAGTCGAAGAGGTCGATTGTATATTTTGTTTTGAGTTGGAGGTTGGTCATGAAGTCAAGAAGATGTGATTCATATGTTTGGGTTCAAATTGGAGGTCGGTCACGAAGTCAAGAAGACGTGGGTCCTATGTTTGGGTTCGAATTGGAGGTCGGTCATACGTTTGGGTTAGATTGGAGGTCGGTCGTACGTTTGGGTTGTTTTTATCCACCTTAGTAATCTATGCCGCATATGGTTTTGATTTTTCTAAAATATTGACCCTATGTGATGCTTTCCTCATGCAAATGATTCACCATTATCCTAATGCACCAACAACCCTTTCCAAGGCTCCATTATGGTGGAAGGAAAATAGAAGATATTTAGTTTATTTTGTTTATCACATTTTGAGTATGAAATATTAGTTAGGATCATAGTTTTGAAAGACATTTATACATCCTCTATAATCTTCAACATATTTTATTGCTTCAGCGTAAGATAAATAGGTGGGGTTGTTTTGTATCCCCCTTCTTCCTTGTGAGACATGTAATGTGGGTACATGTGTGTAATAATAAATAGTGATAAAAGGGCTATGGTATAGGATATCCCCTTTGATAATTACATAGGGAAACCAATTCCATGTGTTCAAACACCTTCCCCCCCTCACACAACAAGTCTACACTTGCATCACTTTGAACCTAGGCTTGGATTTTGAACCTGATTTTTTTACATGGCTATGCTACATCCCAACCACTAAGCCACAACCAAACTGATATTGAATAACTGAATACATCTCGGAATAATTTATATGACTTTCAAATATCCTCGTATCTCTCTTCTCTCCTTTGAATACTTCTCATTCACCACTTTATGATGGTTTTGTAAAAATTGAATTGTCAACATTTTCAAAATTTTGAAGGTAGGTCAACTAGCCATGACCTTGAGACTCATGGGAGACAACATTCATTATAAAATTTGGAGAAACCATTCTAAATATCTATCACTAGCTCAAGCTTTCCAACTATCTCTTTTAAACAACCAATTAATTACACATGTTTTCCCATTGTATACTTGTAGATATTTTGAAGAAAGAAAAATGAATTTCTTCATCTTTATATTTTCAAAGAATGTTGTCTTGAAGAGGAATCAACCATTAAGGCTCAGATAACCTTGAGAGTTCACAATGTATGCATGTATGTTCTTTTATTACTAACTTCCACTAGTTCCATTCTAGTTGTGTATATGCATTTAAATTCTTTGTTTCCTTGGCCAACTTATTATTATTATAATATATTCGAACATGTGTGCATTATCTTGTGTTGACTTATGAACCTATGTAAGTTGCATCCTATGCAATGCTTTTGCACTAATATTTTTAACTATGTCACTATATTTATGTGACAAAGAATATAACATAATTGCACTAATATTTTTAACTATATCACTCTATTTATGTGATAAATAACATAAAATATTCATACTTACATGCTCCCATGAGCCACATATCACATCATAATATACCAGAAGCCAAATGTGCAAAGTCATTTTATACCATAGAAAAATGTCTTTAATGATTAAGTAGAAAGAAATATGTAAATATTGTTCTATGTAATAGAAATTTGCGTCTTTAATAGTCAAATTTTGACCAAATTAATGTCAAAAATTGAACCACCTCAATGGAGTGCTAGGGACAAGGTGGATGTACCCATCACAATATCATTCTCCCTCCTTACAAATTACCTTGGATGAAAAGCACCTTAAAATCGACCTTGAGCACATCCATAAATACAATAGGCAAATTGCTAGAGCTTACGATAGATAATTTATTTTCAAACCATATATAAGGTATTATAATTTAATTTTAAAATTTTTAAAAATTAAGACTCTTAAAACAAGTTTGAGCCTAATTGTTTGGGTCCCTGTGTCATAATGACTGATTACATGTCAGGGCCTATAGCCTTGCCACATTGGAAGGTTAACCTTTACTACACCTTGTTTATACTTTACCTTTGTGTTGGAATTACATGGATTAAGAGAGATTGCCAATGTCACCTTACAAATCCTCTTCACACTATTGGTGTCTCTAAACTTGTATTTGATTGGGTGAAAGGTCTGTGCTCTTTAAAGGTGATGGAGCTCTCATCTTGGATGGCTCATGTTAATCTTCTGCTCAAAGCCTTTCCTGATGTATCTATCATGCATATCTTCAGGGAGTTCAACACACATGTAGATGCTTTATCCAGAAGTGGCCTTGTGGCCTCAGAGGGGTTTACTGATTTTGAGGAGTGGTGTGGGGTCTACTTTTTTCCACAGGCAGTTTTCATGTTTTTGGTTCATAGATGGAGACATTTCTCCTCATTTCTATTTTTTTGTACTTAGCGGTTATATATACCTTTCCTCTTTTCTTTTGGGTTTGTTTCCCCATTGATGACTTTTCCATCCATCCGCATTGTTAAAATTTAGTAAAATATTGTACAAATTCATTATCAAAATTGTAATTTTCCGTTCTCAGTGTGAAACAACTAAAAATGACTAACATAAACGACTAATTCACATTAATCATTGCTAGCTAGTCATATTTATTTTGCTGTGACTAAATTAGTCATTTATGTTAGTCATTTTTATTTTAGTCACTTGTTATCTAGTCATATATTTTATCCCGTGACTAAATTAGTCGTTTTTTGTTGGCTTATTTAAAATTGCTCAATTTTAGTCGTTTATCCCTTGAAAAAATAGTGGTGACTAACGTTTTTAGTCTCCTAGTCACTTATCTCTCATTTTGTACTAGTGAAGGGTCCGTGGGCACCACCCCTAAAGATAATTTTTTGGAAAAATTGCCTTGTAAAATGTTGTAATTTCGTATTCAATATGGATTTTTCATCATTCGGTTACATATATGACGATAGATATTATGTTTATGTATTTTTCCCCTAGAAAGAAACCCTCTTTTGAAGAGGGAACTGCATTGTGTGTGTGTATTGTGAAATATCATTGTGACTAAGTGAGAGAGACTATGAGAAAATGAAGAGGAGGTTTCAACAGATATCCTATGGGTTGTATCCCTTCATTTTGTTGGAAGAATAAAACAAAGGACTCGTTGTTTCTCTATGGATGTATCCCATATTGAGTGAACCATGTATATTAGTGTATCTCTTATATTTTGTTCTTATTTTGTTTTATTTTCGCTTCTGTTTTATTAATTTTCTCTGTGATCCTATTTTCTAACAATTGGTATCAGAGTTGAAGGTCTATTTGGATGATAAACTCATAGGAAAGGAGGGTTCCTGGTTTGAGTGGGAGAAATGGCATAAGAAGAAAAGTTTAGGTTGAGAAATTTAATGGCCAAAACTACCAGCTATGGAAGAATATCTATATCAAAAGGATGTTTTCCTACCATTTGGTGGAAAAGAAAAGAAGTGGATGACTATGAAGGACGAAGAATGGGAGGTGATTGACAGAAAGGAACTAGAAACTATATAGTTGTTCCTTGTAGCGTCAATGGATTTAGACATTTCGAAAGAAAATACAATGGAGAATATGATGATGGCATTGGGTAAAATATATGAAAAACCCTCATTCTCCAACAACGTATTTCTAATGAAGTGATTATTTAATATGAATATGTCAGAAGGAGGGTCTATTTCCGACCATTTAAATTAATTTATACAATTGCTAATCAGTTAAGTTCTTTAGGAATGAACTTTGATGATGAGGTTAGGGATATTCTAATCTTGTTCTCATTGCTAGAAAGCTGGAATGGATTGGTCATGGTTGTAAGTAACTCCGTCTCTGGTTCAAATACTATGGAATTTGATGATGTTGTTGGTGTTATCCTTATCGAGGAAATGCGATGGAAAAGAACAAGTGAGGCATTAGGTAATGCATTCGCTATGGAGAATAGGGGAAGACAAAGAGAGAGAGGAAATATCCCAGCGAACCATGGGAAGTCTAGGAAGGGAATATACAAATCCATACTAGGAAAGATAGAGTACTAGAATTGAGGGAAGAAAGTACATATGAAGAAAGACTAAAAATATATAAAGAAACAGGGAGATGGACAACAATAGAATAATCATGAAGCAAATGTAGCAAGTGATGTGTTACAAGATTCTTTGATCCTTTCATTAGATAATATTATTGATTATTGGGTATTAGATTCAGGGGCTTCATTTCATGCCGAATCCCATAAGAAATATTTTCAATATAATGTTCAAGGTGATTTTGGACAAGTTTATTTGGGTGATGATGAACCATGTAAAATTGTTGGAAAGGGTAATATACAGTTAAAATTAAATAATGGAAACCAATGATTGTTGAAAGAGGTAAGGCACATTCCTTCTTTGAGAAGAAATCTAATTTCAACAAGGATCTTGGGAAATGAAGACTGTATATATATACATTTACAGAAAAGAAAATGTAGGTCACTAAAGAATCACTAGTAATAGAGAAAGGAGAGAAGGTAGGTACATTATATTTATGTACTAGTAAAATTGACTCTCTATCTCTTTAGATACAACATTATGGTATCATAGGTTTGGGAACATGAGTGAGAAAGGGATGCATATTCTCCATTCAAGGAATTTTCTACAATATTTGAAGTGGGTTGATTTGGATTTTTGTGAGAGTTGTGTTTATGGAAAACAAAAAAGAGTCAGATTTCTTAGAGTTGGTAACAAAAAGAAGATTGGAAAGTTAGAGCTTGTGCATACAAATGTATGGGGACCAGATCAAGTATCATCTCTTGGTGGCTATCTTTATTATGTTACTTTTATTGATGATGCAACTAGGAAAACTTCGGTTTATTGCATTTGACAAAAATATGATATTTTTGATATTTTTAAGAAATGGAAAGATTTGGTTGGGTGAGATGGGGAAAAGGTTCAAGTGGCTTAGATTAGATAATGGTGGTGAATAATACAGTAAGGATTTTTATATTTATTGTTCATATTATGGGACTCATAGAGAGAAGAGAATTCCAAGAACACGACAAGAAAATGGTGTGTCAGAAGGGATGAACAAGACAATCATGGAGCGTGCAAGGAGTATGAGATTACATGCAAGGTTGCCCTTACAGTTTTGGGAAGATGATGTAGATATTTTTTGTTTCCTTAATAAAACGAGGGCATTCAAGCTCCTTGGATGGTGGCATTCCAAATGAGGCATGGACAGGTAAAAAGATAAAGTACTAATTTATGAATACTTTTGGTTGTGAAGCATTTGTCCATATTGATAAATAAAATAGAACAAAGATTAAGGAAAAATACAAGAACTATAGATTTATTGGATATAGAGTTAATGATTTTGGTTATCACTTATGGGTGTAATATCCCTTTTTCAAATTTTATTAAAATGCCAATTTTTCAACTTTTTCCCCAATTTCGACCTTTGACTAGTTTAACTGTTTTGACCTCCAAATCATCCCAAATGCTCCCAAATCTTCTGTATGAGTGTATTAATGGTATTTAGACTTGAATATCAGGTTCAGGGATGTTTTATGGACCTCCAAATACTGCTGCAAACTTGATTTGTATTCTGATCAATATAGGTAATTTTGACTAGTAATTTGTGCATCAAATCCCCCCCGGGTAACACTGAAAATGGCCTTCCAAATGCCTCCAAACTCCCACAAATTTATGAACAGAGGTATATAATGTGTTAAGTATGTTATTGAGGTCTCATATGCACCATTAATTGATTTTTACTACTGTTATAACTCTCTCACATTCAACAGCAAAAACCCCCAATTCGACCCTTGGGGAAATGGCACTATTTCATCTCCCAATACAACTAAACTGAGTAAAAATGCTTCAAATGCTCAAGTACAGTACATGAAACTTGTATAAGACATCCATGGCATTATATTGATCACAAATATATCAGAGAATCATCCATCCATTCGAAATCATCAACATTATAGTGTCATACATCAATGCATTGGGGAAATGGACATTGTTTGCTCATTAATCAATAGTTTTGCATACAACCAGTGGGTATTTCGACCTGAGACTTTCTGAATATGAATAACAGAGGATATGAAGCTATTACAATCATAAATATATAATGAGAAGCTCTCTCAAGAAGCACAAGTGCTCACCAAAAATGCCCTCCCTCAAGGAGCATGAATATGCCTTCAAAACTGGAAACGGTGGAGAGAAAGTGCTGCACTAAACCAAACCATGAAACTTCCTGTAGCTGATACCTACAAATACAAACTCCATTAAAGCACCATGAAAGACCTGAGTGGCCTCTCCAAACACCAACTTGGATGGGAATCTTTCACCCTCGAAATTGGCTAAGGCAAGAAACTAGTCATCCACTAGCTCTCTCTTCACAAATGCAATTTTTCTCAAATCATCAAAAGCCATTCTCATACTTGATTTCTACATTTTATAACCAACATTAGCCTTCAAGGGGTCGAAATCCTCTCAATAGATTCAATAATTTTCCATTTAGGAAATATTCCTCATTTGCCACTTGTCTCCTAGTTCCAACCTTCCATCTTCTCCCAAATTCGAATTTGAGTCTCTTTGGATTCCTCCAACTCCATGAGCGCCTTCCTTATTGTTGGTTATAAAATGTAAAAAGTCAGGTCTGAATTTTGTCATAAATGTCATAGATGCTTCATTATTGTTGTCATAAAACTAGGGAATCTAGCCCAAGTGTCCACTAGTCTCCAATTTGACTCTTCCTCTCCCATGGAGGTTACTATTCCATCCCATTTCGACCTAAGATGCTCAATGCCATGTGTTATGACTTACCAACTCACCCAAGAGTGTTCACCTTCCCATGAATTCGAATTGGCAAGAGAGAGCTGCCATGTGTCATTGAAAAATCAAGCTAGTGTGGGTCCCACCACCTCCATATGTCTCCAAAACCACTTGCCACCTAGAATTTCTCTTGAATTTATTTATTCATCATATTTATTAAATACTTGAACCCTTCTAATGTCTAAATATCATTTATTAGCTTCCTTATTACCATCCCACATGTTCCCATCCAACCTAGGAAACTAGTAGGATTGATGGGATTGTCTTACTATGCACTTATTTGAATGGGGACATTACAGTCCTCCCCACCCAAGATTGCTTGTCCTCAAGCAATTTCAAATTTGGATGCTGCAAAATCTTCTCCTCTTCCCATGTGGCATCTTCATTTGGTAAGTCCTTCCATTGCACTAAATATTCTTTGATGATTCTACTCCTCAACCTTCTTTCCCGTGTCTTCAAAATATTTTCCGGAACAAGTGTGAGCTGACCTTCATCATCCAAAGGAGGAAGTATTTATGAAGTGATGATTTGCTGACCAAGAGCTTTCTTAAGACAAGAAACATGAAATACATTGTGGATTTTACTCCCTTCTGGAAGTTCTAGTTCATATGCTACTTCTCCAACCTTCCGCACTACCTTGTATGGCCCATAGTACCTTGGTTTTAATTTTTCTGCTCCATTCTTTTTGAGAGATGTTTGTTTATAGGGCTGCAACCTTAAATATACTAAATCATTGACTTGAAAGGTTCTCTCTTCTCTATGTCTATCAGCATATTGTTTTTGCTGATTTTGAGCAACCTGCAAATTGTCTTTCAAGAGCTTTAAAATTTCTTGGCTCTCTTCCACCCAACCTTTAGCCTTTGGGGCTCTACTATCACCAAATATAATGTCAGCAAATGTAAGTGCATCATAACCATATAATGATTTGAAAGGAGACATTCCTATTGACATATGATAAGTGGTGTTGTAGCAAAACTCACCCAAGTGTAGCCATTTTGCCCATGCTTTTTGCTGCCCTCCCACATAGTTTCTTAGGTATCCTTCTAACCATTGGTTTACCCTCTCTGTTTGTCCATCAGTTTGTGGATGATAGATGGTACTTGGAGTCAATTGAGTGCCTACCAATCTAAAAATTTCTTTCCAAAAAGCACCCATGAATCTACTATCTCTATCACTGACAATGCTCTTGGGAAGCCCATGCAATCTGAAGATTTCTTTGAAAAAAATATCAGCCACTTGTGCAGCACTAAAAGATGATGTAACAGCAAAAAAATGAGCAAATTTTGTCAACCTATCAACTACCACATAGATACAATCCTTACCCAAGGATTTAGGCAATCCGGTGATGAAATCCATGGAAATACTGTCCCATTTTTGCTCCGGAATGGGCAATGGTTGTAATAGGCCGGCTGGACATGTAAGTTCTGATTTGTTTTGTTGACATGCTTTACATTCATTCACATACTTCTGAACATCTTCCTTCAGCCCCTTCCAAAAAAATCTTTGCCTCAACTGTCTATAAGTTTTGAAGATCCCCGGATGGCCCGCTAGTGGGGAATCATGTGCTTCTTGCAAAATTCGGTACTTGAGCTTGGAGTTATGAAATAAATAAATTCTTCCCTTATAATATATCAGCCCATTCAAAATCCTATAATTATCATCCCCTTTGATTCCATCCAACACATCACAAGCAAATTTGTCTTTGGCATATTCAACTAGTAGCATGTTTTTCCAATCCTTGGCAATATCCATGAGAGAAAAAGAAGGCCTTCTTGACAAAGCATCTGCTACTATATTATTCTTTCCTTTGACATATTCAATATCAAAATCATAAGCTTGAATCTTGCTTACCCACTTTTGTTGCCTTTCATTTAGATCTTTTTGGGTGAGAAAGTGTCTTAGACTATTGTGGTCAGTTTTCACCACAAACTTGCTGCCCACCAAGTATTGTCTGAATTTGGCCAATGCATGCATAATGGCCAGCATTTCTTTATCATAAATGGAGTAAAGTTTTTCATGAGGCTGCAACTTTCTGCTCTCAAAGGCTATGGGGTGTTGGCCTTGCTTTAGGACAGCCCCTATTCCTCCACCTGAAGCATCACATTCCACAACAAAAGGTTTAGTAAAATCAGGAAGTGCAAGTATGGGACAACTACTCATTACCTCTTTCATTTTTTGGAAGGCCTTTTCAGCCTCTTCATCCCACTTGAAAGCATCCTTCTTAGTCAAATCAGTGAGTGGAGAAGTCAACTTGGAGAATCCTTTCACAAATTTTCTGTAGTAGGTGCATATGCCAATAAAGCCTCTCAATTCGGTAATATTTTTTGGTGATGGCCATTCCAAGATAGCCCTGATTTTTTCCATGTGTACCTTCACTCCTTCTTGCCCAATAATGTGCCCAAGATACAGTAGTTCTTTCATTCCAAATTCACATTTTGATAATTTAGCAAATAAGGACTCTTCTTGCAAGATTTTCAACACAATCTCTAACTGCTGCAAATGCTCTTCCCATGTTTTACTGTAAATGAGAATATCATCAAAGAAAACCAAAACAAACCTTCTTAGTTGCTTGCAAAATATCCTATTCATACATGCTTGAAAGGTGGCTGGAGCATTTGTTAACCCAAAAGGCATGACAAGAAATTCAAAGTGGCCAAAATGACATCGAAAAGCGGTCTTTTGCACATCTTCATCTTTCATTCGAATTTGGTGATACCCTGATCTAAGGTCAATTTTTGAGAAGTATTTGGCCCCATGCAGCTCATCCATGAGCTCATCAATCCTAGGAATAGGATACCTATTCTTTATAGTCTTTTTGTTCAAGGCTCTAAAATCTATGCACATTCTCAATGTTCCATCTTTTTTCTTCACTAGCACAACTGAAGAAGCATAAGGGCTAGAGCTTGGTCTAATGAGTCCCAACTCTAGGAGTTCTTGCATAGCTTTTTCAATCTCATCTCTAAACCTTTTAGGATGTCTATAAGGTGGTATCTGAATGTGTGAAGTACCCTCCTCCAAAACAATACTGTGCTCAACCCCCCTATCCGGTGGCCTACCATGTGGAAGGTCTCTAAAAACCTTTTCATATTTTTGCAAGAGTCTCTCTATCTCCTTTGGGTGTTTGACAATATTTATAGTTGGCTTGGGAGATGTAATATGACATTCAGCAGCCCATTCTATATCCCCATGCCTCAATATAGATCTCATGCTATTGCAAGTCACTACTTGATTTGGATAAGTGTGTTGCCCTCTCACAACTCTTTGTACTCCTTTTGAATCTTGGAATTTCATTTCGGGAATTTTATGCTCTCCTATTGAATACAACCATTGCACTCCAAAAACCACATTAGTATCAGCAACATCAACCACATAAAAACTATCAACAAAAGTATAGTTACCTACGGTGACTTGCAGCTTTGGAACCCATGTTTTGCATTGCATTGTGTTGTGACCGGGAATGACAACTGTGAAGCCATCAAATGGTTCAATAGGTATCTTTATTTTCTCTACCATCTCTGCATCAATGAAGTTATGAGTGGCTCCTCCATCTACCAAAACTGAAGTTCTTTGTCCTTGTACCACACCTTTGCAGCGGATAGTATGATAGCGAGGTACTGCTGAAAGCACTGCCATTCTTGCTTTGTCCGGTGAAGGCTGATTTTCTTCTTGTCTTTCCTCTTCTACTGCTGTCTCATATGCCTCTTCTTGATCTGAAATATGTACATCTTCATCCATGCCCCCATCATACCCCTCATTATCAGAAAATACTTCTATGTATTGAGCCTTTCCTTTGGTACATTTGTGCCCCGGTGTCCATGGTTGGAAGCATGTGAAGCATAGTTTCTTTTTTCTAAGTTCATCCCTGTTTAGTCCCTCTTTTTTATTCCTCTCAAATGACTCTCTTTGCCAAGGTTTCTTATCATATCCATCCCTTTGCCAAGGTTTCTTTTCAAATTTATAGCTAGGCTTAGGAGGAAATCTCGTTCTAGGAGGCACATTCTGGAGATCCCTAGTCAAGCTCATTGCATCTTTTAATGTAGTTGGCTTGTGGGCTTTGACCAAACCTCTTAAGGGTTCAGCCAAACCTTCAGTGAACAGCAATACTAATCTTCCCATAGATACATCAGCCACCTTGACTGATAATTTTTGAAAGTCCAACATATATTCAGTAGGGGACCCAGTTTGCTTCAATTGAGCTAGTTCTTTGAAAGGCAATTCTGGATCTTTTTGTTCAAATCTTTCTAGTACCATGTCAACAAATTCTCCATATGTTTTAACCTGATTATGACCCAAGGTTTTCAGCCCATGAAACCACCATTCATTGGCATCTCCTTCCAAATGCAAAATGGCCATTTTTAATGCATCCTCTTCCAACATAGGATTCAGCTGAAAATATACATCCAATTTTTGCACCCAAGTGTTAGCAGAATTTTGAGAAGAACCATCAAAAGTAGGAAGTGACATTTTTCCAATAGCACTATTTAATTCTTTGTTTTGGAATGGACTCCTATTGTCTCCCTTCCTATTAATCTTTTGCATAGCATCAATGTAGTCACTGAGTGGTACACCTCTTTTACACTCTTCATTCAAATCATTCCAATCATTTACTAGTTTCTTGTAATCCAATGCAAGATTGGGCTCTTCTTTGGGTGTGAGAAATTTAGGTGCAGTATGCCTTTGCGTGCTTTGAAATTCATCAGGTCTATTATGAGGTCCTGTACTTGAGAAAATATGCTCATTCCCTTTCATCTTTTCCCCTGAGTGTGAACCGCTATTATCTCCTATTATCCCTTTGCTTTGAAGCTGGCTAATCAACAATTCAAATCCTTGCAACAATTTATCACCTATCCTATCCATGTTTGCTGAACGTTTAGAGAAACATGGATCTAAGGTTGCAATAAGTTCCTCCTTATGTTTTAATTTGTCATCCTCCTCTCTACCCATGGTTTCAGCAAAAGACTCCTCTTCTTCTACTACCTCTTCTTCAACAAAAACCTCTTCAACTACTGGTTCAAAGGGTGGTGGATTATTCTTTTGACTTCTTGTTAGGACCATCAGGTGCCAAGAACATGCTCTGATACCACTTGTAATATCCCTTTTTCAAATTTTATTAAAATGCCAATTTTTCAACTTTTTCCCCAATTTCGACCTTTGACTAGTTTAACTGTTTTGACCTCCAAATCATCCCAAATGCTCCCAAATCTTCTGTATGAGTGTATTAATGGTATTTAGACTTGAATATCAGGTTCAGGGATGTTTTATGGACCTCCAAATACTGCTGCAAACTTGATTTGTATTCTGATCAATATAGGTAATTTTGACTAGTAATTTGTGCATCAAATCCCCCCCGGGTAACACTGAAAATGGCCTTCCAAATGCCTCCAAAATCCCACAAATTTATGAACAGAGGTATATAATGTGTTAAGTATGTTATTGAGGTCTCATATGCACCATTAATTGATTTTTACTACTGTTATAACTCTCTCACATTCAACAGCAAAAACCCCCAATTCGACGCTTGGGGAAATGGCACTATTTCATCTCCCAATACAACTAAACTGAGTAAAAATGCTTCAAATGCTCAAGTACAGTACATGAAACTTGTATAAGACATCCATGGAATTATATTTATCACAAATATATCAGAGAATCATCCATCCATTCGAAATCATCAACATTATAGTGTCATACATCAATGCATTGGGGAAATGGACATTGTTTGCTCATTAATCAATAGTTTTGCATACAACCAGTGGGTATTTCGACCTGAGACTTTCTGAATATGAATAAAAGAGGATATGAAGCTATTACAATCATAAATATATAATGATAAGCTCTCTCAAGAAGCACAAGTGCTCACCAAAAACGCCCTCCCTCAAGGAGCATGAATATGCCTTCAAAACTGGAAACGGTGGAGAGAAAGTGTTGCACTAAACCAAACCATGAAACTTCCTGTCGCTGATACCTGCAAATACAAACTCCATTAAAGCACCATGAAAGACCTGAGTGGCCTCTCCAAACACCAACTTGGATGGGAATCTTTCACCCTCGAAATTGGCTAAGGCAAGAAACTAGTCATCCACTAGCTCTCTCTTCACAAATGCAATTTTTCTCAAATCATCAAAAGTCATTCTCATACTTGATTTCTACATTTTATAACCAACATTAGCCTTCAAGGGGTCGAAATCCTCTCAATAGATTCAATAATTTTCCATTTAGGAAATATTCCTCATTTGCCACTTGTCTCCTAGTTCCAACCTTCCATCTTCTCCCAAATTCGAATTTGAGTCTCTTTGGATTCCTCCAACTCCATGAGCGCCTTCCTTGAGCCTATTTTTGGGGCTGACATGTCATAATGGTCAGGTGTAAGAAGTCAGGTCTGAATTTTGTCATAAATGTCATAGATGCTTCATTATTGTTGTCATAAAACTAGGGAATCTAGCCCAAGTGTCCACTAGTCTCCAATTTGACTCTTCCTCTCCCATGGAGGTTACTATTCCATCCCATTTCGACCTAAGATGCTCAATGCCATGTGTTATGACTTACCAACTCACCCAAGAGTGTTCACCTTCCCATGAATTCGAATTGGCAAGAGAGAGCTGCCATGTGTCATTGAAAAATCAAGCTAGTGTGGGTCCCACCACCTCCATATGTCTCCAAAACCACTTGCCACCTAGAATTTCTCTTGAATTTATTTATTCATCATATTTATTAAATACTTGAACCCTTCTAATGTCTAAATATCATTTATTAGCTTCCTTATTACCATCCCACATGTTCCCATCCAACCTAGGAAACTAGTAGGATTGATGGGATTGTCTTACTATGCACTTATTTGAATGGGGACATTACAATGGGATTATCAAAATCACAAAATAATTCTGCATAGAGATGTGGTATTCAAAGAAAAATTCATGTACAAAGGTCAGTTGCAGGGAAACAAATTGGAAAAGGAAAAAACAGAATACACATTGCTTGATGAAATAAAAGAAAATAAACTCCCAAGATGCCAGAAGATAAAAATGTACAACAAAAGCAACAACAGGTACCTCAAACTCCTGCAAGTATTGTTAGAATATATACCAAGTTAAGTATACCCCTTGAACAATACGCTCCATCATTGCATTATTTATTGTTAACTGATTCTGGTGAACCATAAAGTTATGAAAAGGCAATGTGTATAGACACCAGAAATAAGTGGGAGCAAGGAATCAGAGAGGAGATGGAATCCTTGGAAAGTAACCAAACTTGGGACTTGGTTCAATTTTCTGCAGGAAAAAGAGAATTGTAGAATAAATGGGTTTACAGGATGAAGGAAGAAGATGGAGAAAAAAAGAGGTACAAGTCCAGACTTGTTTTCAAGGGGTTTACATAGATGAAATGTATAGATTTTAATGAAATATTTTCTTTTGTTGTTAAAATGACTTCAATTAGGACTATTCCCAGTCTAGTGGTGGTAGAATATTTGCATCTTGATCCGGATTTATGTGAGAACGAAATGAAAGAGCATATATATATATATATATATATATTCATATACATAGATATATGGTGTGATGAGTACAAAGCAGCGTTTTGAATATCATTTCCCAAATATAAGTAAGACTTTTTTTCAACCAACATATTTAGAGGCATTCATAAATGATAACTTTTACAAGTTACATTGCATGCAGTAATTCTTAGTCAAGAGTAGGGTATAATGTGATACATGTCATAAGAAATAAAAAATAGACATATTCATAATAACAAGTATTTAATGTTTATTATTTAAATTATAGGTTAAGGACCAACTGTAGGAACTGATATCCACAATGCTGCTCAATACAGTGAAATAATATAAGCAAGAAACTAAGGAGTTTATTGTGAATTTGAGCGCAACATATCAAGAGTTCGCAGTGAAGATGAAGATCCCAAGAGACGCGAAGTTAGCAAAACCTAGTGTAAGTGGCTCGGGGACGAGCCACAAGTAAGTGTTAGGGGCCTGTTGGGGGACGAGCCATGAGCTAGCGTGTATCTTTTCCAGCTTCAACAGTTCATCTTCCAAAACAGACCTTATGAAAATGGTACTTTAGATTTGTATGTTTAGTCTTAGAATGGAAGGATGAGTTCTTTGCAATATCAATGGCACTCTAGTTGTCACTGTACAACCTACTATTCTCTTGCTTCTTACCCAATTCCTCCACGAACCTCTGTAACCAAATCATCTCTTTAATAGCCTCTATAGTAGCAACATACTCCTATTCCATTGTTGAAAGAGCAACAACCTTTTGCATTTTTGAAATCCAATTTACTGGTGTTCCACCTATAGTAAAAACATACCTTGTGGTGCTCCTCTTGTAGTCTTTATCACCTGCCATATCTACATCAACATATCCCTGTAGAAGAGTGTATGAACCTCCAAAAAATTATGCATGAGTGGTAGTACCTCTCAAATACTTGAGAATCCACTGTACTTCCTTCCAATGTTCTTTACTTGTATTATTTATATACCTGCTCACAACTCCCACTGCATGTGCAATATTTGGTCTTGTGCACACCATGGCATACATCAAGCTGCCAATTGTTGATGAATAGGGAACCCTGGACATGTAATCTATCTCTTCCTATGTCTTGGGACACATCTCCTTACTTAGTTTTAAATGGTTGGTCAAAGCTGTACTAACAGGTTTTGCATTCTACATTCTAAACCTCTCCAACACCTTTTGTATGTACTCACCCTGAGACAATGTCAATTTGCGATTTTTCCTCTCTCTTTTTATTTTCATACCAAGGAGTTTCTTTGCAACACCCAATTCCTTCATCGCAAATGAATTAGATAACTTCTTTTTTAGCACATTTATATCCTGCATGTTAGACCCTGCAACAAGAATGCCATCCACATACAATAACAATATAATATATCTTCCATTATTTAGCCTCTTGAAAAAAAACACAGTGGTCAGAATGACATCTACTAAAACCTTGTTCTGCATAAACCTGTCAAAATTTAAATACCATTTCCTTGGAGCTTACTTAAGACCATACAAGCTCTTCTTCAACCTGCATACTAAATTATCCTTCCCTTTGACCTCATAGCCCTATGGCTGCTGCATATAAATATCTTCCTCCAAATCCCCATGGAGAAAGGTTGTTTTACATCTATCTGTTCAAGATGCAAATATTCTACTACCACTAGACTTAAAAGAGTTCTAATTGAAGTCATTTTAACGAAAGGAGAAAATATTTCATCAAAATCTATATCTTTCTTCTATGCAAACCCATTTACAACAATTATGGCCTTGTACCACTTATTTCCTCCATCTTCTTCCTTCAACATATAAATCCATTTATTTTGCAATGCTCTTTTACCTACAAGAAACCGAACCAAATCCCAAGTCTGGTTTCTTACCAATGAGTCCATCTCTTCATTAATGTGTTGTTCCCACTTCTTTCTTGTTTCCACTTGCATTGCTTCTTCATAACATTTTGGTTCACCAGAGTCAATCATCAATAAATAATGCATTGAAGGAGAGTATCGTTCAGGGGGTCTACTTGAACTGGTAGATCTTCTAACACTTGTAGGAGTTTGAAGTACCTACTATTGTTCTTGATTTTCTAGCACCTTTGGAACTTCATTTTCTTTGATTTCATCAAGTATTGTGTACTTTGTGTTTTTCTTTTCCTGTTTATTTCCCTGTAACTGATATTTATACATGAAATTTTCATTGAATACCACATCTCTACTCCTAATGATTTTTTTATTTTCATAATTCCATAAGTGATAACCAAAATCACCAACCTCGTATCCAATAAAGGTACACTTCTTGGATTTAGCCTCAAGCTTTGTTCTATTTTCTTTATCAATATGGACAAATGCTTCACAACCAAAATTTCTCATAAATAAGTAGTTTACCTTTTTACTTATCCATGCCTCCTTTGGAATACCACCATCCAAAGAGCTCGAAGACCCTCTGTTTATTAAGTAAACAGTAGTATCTACATCACCTACCCAAAGATGTAAGGGAAACCTTGCATGCAATATCATACACGTTGGATGCTTTGATCATTCTATTCATCATTTCTGACACATTATTTTCTTGTGGTGTTCCTTGGACTATCTTCTCTCTACGAATCCCATGGTATGAGCAATATTTATCAAACAACTTGACGTAGTATTCACCTTCGTTATCAGATTAGAGACACTTCAACCTTTTTACTGTCTCATTCTCAACCAAAGCTTTCCATTTCTTAAAAGTATCTAACACATCAATTTTTTTTCTAATGAAATAAACCCAAGTTTTTCTAGTTGCATCATCAATAAAAGTAACATAATAAAGAACCACCAAGAGATTGTACCTGAGTCATTCCCCATACATATGTATGCACAAGCTCTAAATTTTCACTCTTCTTATGTTTCCCAACCCTGAGAAATCTGACTCTCTTCTATTTTCCATAAAAAAAATTCTCACAGAATTCCAAACTTACCTGCTTCAGATCTGGAAGCAAATTCCTTGATTGGAGAATATGCATCCCCTTCTCACTCATGTGGCCAAGCCTATGATTCCACAATGTTATATCTGTTCATGTGGAAGCTAAATAGATAGAATAGTCACTATTATGAGGACATAAATACAACGTACCTATCCTGTCTCCTTTTTCTACCACCATTGATCCTTTAGTGATCTTCCACCTCGTTCCTCCAAACGTAGATAAACAACCACCATCTCCCAATTGCCCTGTTGAGATCAAATTTATTTTCATAGCAGGAATATGCCTTACATATTTTAGTAGCCATTCAACATGCTTTAACTTTATCTGTACCTTACCCATTCCAACAATTTTACATGGTTCATCATCACCCAATAAAACATGTCCAAAATCACCTTGAACATAATCATGAAATAATTTCCTATGGGGTGTAGCATGGCATGAAGACCCTAAATCTACTACCCAGTAATCACTAGTATTATCTATTGCAAGAATCAAAGCATTTTGTAACACATCAACACATCACCTGCTACATTTTCTTCCTGAGTAGTCTCATGCTGTCCATCTCCTTTCTTCTTTAAAGATCTATAGTCTTTCTTCAAATGTCCTTTCTTTCCATAGTTCCAACACTCTATCTTTCCCATTCTAGACTTGGATCTTCCCTTCCTAGACTTGTTGCCATTACCTAGGCTCTTTCCTCGCTCCCTTTGTCTTCCCCTGCTCTCCATTGTAAACACATTACCCGATGTCTCACATATGATTTTCCTTCGCGTATCCTCCCTAAGAATAACACCAACAACATCATCAAATTTCAAAGTGTTTGAACCAGAGACAGATTTACTTAAATCCGTGACCAAGTTGTTTTAGCTTTCTGGAAATGAGAAAAAGATTATAATATCCCTAACCTCATCACCAAAGTTCACCCTTATAGAACTTAGTTGATTTTTAATTGTATTAAATTCATTTAAATGATGAACAACAGATCCAGCTTCTGAAATATCCGTATCAAATAACGCTTTCATTAGAAATACCTTGTTGGAGATCGAGGGTTTTTCATACATTTTACGCAATGCACTCATCAGACCCTCCATTGTCATTTATTTTGAAATATTGAAAGCCATCGACGAAGCCAGGAAAAAACGTATTGTTCCCAGTGCCTTACTATCAAGAACCTCCCATTCTTCGTCCTTCATAGCCACTGGTTGTTTTTCTTTTCCTACCAATGGTAGGAATAGATCCTTCTGATACAGATAGTCCTCCATTTGCATCTTCCATAAATGGTAGTTTTGGCCGTTAAATTTCTCTACCTTAAACTTTCTTTCTTCCACCATTTCTCCCACTCGAACTAGGAACCCTTCCTTCATGCGAGTTTATATGCCAAATAGACCTTTGGCTCTGATACCAACTGTTAGAAAAACAGGATTGCAGAGCAATAACAATTAACAAGATGCAAATATAAATTACATAAACACAATACAAGAGAGACACCTATATACGTGGTTCATCCAATATGGGCTATGTCCACGGAGAAATTTCTAGTCCTTTTATTATACCATCCAACAAAATGAAGGGATACAACCCGCAACACATCGACTGCAATTTCCTCTTCACTCTCTCATAGTCTCTCTTACACAATCATAGAGATATTTACAATGCTACAATACATAGCAGTATTACAATGCCTTCCTTTTAAAGAGATATTACCATGGGAAAATATTATGGAACACCCAATACCATAGGCCTGTAAATCACAGATTATTGACCAAGTCATTACTATGAAATTACAACATTTTACAAGGCATTTTTTTCAAAATTTTTGCTACGGGGGCACTTCCCCCAAACCCCTACTAGGGGGGGATCCTTAAATGTATTATCCACCCCCCTTAGACTCCCCATGGAGACTATATTTTGGGGGAAATCCCCCCCAAATGCCCCCATCATGGGCTGGGATCCAGACATGACTGAAACACAACCTCTGAATAAGGAATATCAAGCTCCACAACCAACAGGAAAGAGATGTCACTTGAGGCATTTATGATAATTGACAATTGATTAATATGCATAGTAATAAAGAGTTATTGGGGGTGTAATGTTCCTTTTCCACTAATTTTTTTCAATTAATATCTAATACAGGTCAAAGATCATATTCCACATTCATAATAAATTTCATTGTATGTGTGTATGGTTAATATTTTTGAAACTATATAAATAATGTGTATATTTTTTCCTTTCTCAAATTTACCTCAACGATGTCATCATTCTCGTACTAACAATTCCAAGTGATATTAATATACTCATATATATTCTCAATGGTGAGCTAACAAAAGTATATCCCCATATACGTTAAACTACGCTAACAATGTTAGAGTATTTATGTAATTTTTTATAATGTTAAAGTGTCTCTATGGTCTTAGCATGAATGATTATATATATATTTTTTATTAGGCCTAAGTTGTAGTACTTGGTTTTGGTCATTGTTATTTTCAATATATGAATATGTTATAGAATACAATTGATCTCATTGTCTTAATTTTTGATATATGTATTTACAACTTCGAATGCTAGATTTAAACCTAGGTAATCGATCCCATAGCAATTGCTAGGCATATGTAATAGAATCAAGGATTATGAATCAAAGGTAGTGTTATATTGTTCCATTATATGGTCATTTCATATTATGAAATTGTTTAACATACAATGGTAAGTGATTATATACAATTGTGTTTTGAATCTTGTTATAGACCAAACTCCATAGCATGGTTACTATGTTAAGGGTTATATAACCACCTTAGTTTTAGTCTTTACTTCCTCTCGAACTTTCATGCATTTATTACAGGGTTGATTTGGTCGAACCAAGTGTAAGTTTGTATATGCATTGCCAATTTTTAGTTTTAATCCTTTCAATTTACCATGAGAAATCAATCTTGCCTACAGTTTTGTTGGTGATATTGGAATTCAGAACTAATTCAATTTTGTTTTGATGGTTTACTCTCCAAGGTTCTACAATAGGTCATATTTGTGAGTCCTTGGTGACTGGTACACCCAATTGAATCTCTCTCTTGTGTTTTAATTCCTTGAATAATTTTCTCCTTGAGTATAATATGGAGAGGGTTTTATGTTTTTTGGTTATGGGAGTATAACAAACTCTTGGCCTAGTTTATTATGTTATTTCTGGAATGAAGTAATGTGGCTAGGATGGCTCGACATTTCCTTGGAATTCCTGAAAGGAGGGCTTGGTCTCTGCCACCATTACTAGGTAATTTATTATGTGTTATAGTTCTCGATCAACCTCTTAAATCATTTTTTCTTGTGTCAGTAAGCCTTTATGAAAGGTTGGTTAATTTGTTCTCATAAAAGCATTGAACACACTAAATATTTTCTTTTTGTAATGTATAATTTGTTGTCGATTCAGTGTTCAATCCCTAGGATTACACTTAGAGACATTACCCTAAATTATGAAGGTAAAGGACTTCCTAAATTGTGGTCCAGGTAAATTCCCACTCTTGAATTCTTGTGATATTAAGTGGTATTTGTTATATTTCCTTTATATGCCTGAGCTAGAAAAACTCAACCATTGTATTTAACATTGTTTGCCCATTCCTTCTCATATAAACTAAAGGTTTATACCTGTAGATTTTGGACTGTTGATTTTCTATATCCATGGTTTTTAATTGGGGTCTCTTTACCTAGGTCTATGTGTCATTACAATGAATACTCTTTCACATTCCTTGTTTCTGAGAGAATTTCGTTAATGTTGTTTTCGAGTAGGATTATGGAGGGATTGTATCTCTCTCGAAGCTATTGGTATTTTAAAACCAAGGTAAGGTTTTATTTCATGTACTGGTTCACTTTATGGAATTAGTTTTTTTCACTTATTTCCTTTAGTATCTATTGATACTAATTGTTTGTATCATTTGCAGATTGTATGGGTTTTGTGTTAGTATTTTATCTTAATGTGTAGTTATAGTAGTACTTGAAATCAAATGAATAATCAAAAAGATTAAGCATTCACACGAGACGTGGTATTTACCCTGGGAAACCCTCTAGTACTTGAGGGAGAAAACCCCAACAAAATCTTCCTTAGAATATTTATAGATAGAAGAGAATGTATTTACAATGAGAAGATTACATCAAGCACCCATGGTGCATTATCAAAGATAAATACCAAGCACCCTTGGTGCAATCATAGAGAAAGAGAGAAGATGGAAGAATAGAACCCAGAATAATATCCTGCACAAAGAAAGTGCATTTCCTTCAAGAGAGAAGAGAATTCGCTCTCACAGTGAATTCATCAATCCTATATATATATATATATATATATATATATTATTCTCATGCTTTGGATTCTATTTTTATCTTCTAACTTCAGGATGATCTCTCCCTTCATCTGGATGCTAGGTCACTTAGTTAGGAAGCTAACTCAAGTGTCATCATGCAAGTGTCATAACTAAACTATTGTAACTTCAAGTGTCGAAACTCAAGTGTCGTAACTCAAGTATTGTCTTTTAGTTCAAATTAAGTGTCGTCTTTTAGTTTAATTCAAGTGTTGATATGAAAAACACTTTAGTTATCTAGATATTCTTTATTAACACTTAGTTAACTATTATAACTGAAGTCCTTCTTGATAACATCATTGAAGTGAACAATTCAATTTCTCATTTAATTAACTAAAGTCTTTCTTGTTAACATCACTGAAATTTAACAATTCGAGTTCTCTCTTATTTAACTACAGTCTTCATCATTACTAAGAAAATCGATTTCTCTCTTATATTATCACATATTATATTTATATCTTGTCTTATCTGCACGGTCTGGATGTGCCAACTTTAATTTATCTATCATATCAAATATACTAAGGTGATTTTTCCAATGATGTGATCATCTTGTTCTAATATCGTTCCAAGTAGTCATATGCTAAAGTAATTCACTCTAGAGGTGGCTAGTATCTAGAGGAGACTTAATAGCTCAACCATGGTTAGTAGTACATCACACACCATTCATGCTTTGGCATGCAAGGAACTACCTCAACACATGAGGCACCACCTCAACACATGAGGATTCATCTCGACACACAAGACCTTATCCTTGACAAGCAAGATTGTACAACATCATCACTTTGACATACAAATTACTTACCTCAACACATGAGTCTTAAAATTTACACATAAGGCTTAGTCATTCTTGAGTGCAACTCAAGAATCTACTCCAAGTTTCTTGATTCCAACTCAGGTTCCCTAAGGCACTACCTCGACACACGAGGCTCAATCTCAGTGCACAAGATTGATTTGGAGAATGACTCGTGATGCTATAGCTTTAACATTTTGGACAAGGGGTTTCCTTACACAAGTTGTGACCTCATTTATTGTTGGTTGTGGAGCCAGATATTCAGTCTCATAGATGATGATTTAGCTGTGTTTGAACCCTAGGTTTGGTTATGGTCCTGACACGATCCCCAGGGGTTTTGGGGGCGTAGCCCCCAAGGAAATTTTTTGGGGTTGTTTTCGCCACCAGTTTTCGGGCCCATGGTTTTGGGTATCTCGTGGTATTTTCCCATTGTATTTCCATTATAAAAGAAAGACATTGTAACATGGCTAGGGTTGATGTATTAGGTATTATGCATTGTAAAGATCTCTGATATCAAGAAGAGAGACTGTGAGACAATGAAGAGGAAGTGTAGCGGTTGTGCTGTAGGTTGTATCCCTTCACTTTGCTGGACGGTATAATAATAAGGACTGGCAACTTCAGTGTGGACGTAGCCCAAGTTGGGTGAACCACGATATATCTATGTCTCTCTTGTAATGTGTTTGTGTGATTATATTTGCATTTCTGTTTATTGTTATTGCTTTGTGATCTTGTTTTTCTAACATTTATCTCCACCATTTTTTTGTTTCTAAGTTATGCTTTTAAATTTTGGCTTGAAATGCTTATATTCCTCTTCCATAACAGGTTCTCATCTTGTTTAGGAGCTAGTGTTCACGTTCAAACATTGCAACCCTTGGTATTTTTGTTACTTGTAAGTTTATGGCTATATTAATTTTACTAAGCTCCACCATGCGCTTCTAAGATTTAGACCCCTTGGGTCATGGATTTACTTGCAAGCTATACACTGGTTAATAAATTATTCATTGATATGGATTTATCCTTCATAAGTATTTTATATTCTTTTGGCATGGCTAGTGTTAGCTTAACAATGGTATTGTAGTTTTCATAATGTTTTATTTTTATTTCTTTTATACGATTTCCTTAAGGGTTATATCATGCTAATGCTTCTTTGTTCATATGTGTATATATTAACAATGTTTCCATACTACATCTACAATATTATATTTCCTTGTTTACTATCTCAATATTTTGCTCCACACGATAGCTTATTATCTTTTATTTCCTCTTGTCCTCAACTTGGATTTGGTATCCAAACAATTCTTTTTTTTTTTTTATGTTAAAATTTTGCCAGTTCCATGTAAACAAGTTATACATGTTTTATTTAATATTAATACTATCTTTATTTTGATGAGGGTTTAATCCATGTAGGCATTACATATGTTATTCTTGTTCAACGCTTTCTCGTGTATAAAATTCTTATAATTATTTTCCTTGTTTAATATTAGAAAATAAGTTCTAAATTGTCTACGTATGGTACCTTGTGTATTTAATCCATTAACAACTTTCATAATTCAACAGAATTAGGAATGCAAATTATATTGTTATTCATAAGAATCCCATCATTTTCCAACCTGTATCCTTTATATTTATGTTGTAAATTTTCATGTTGTATCCCTTCTTTTACCTAAATATAATACTGATCTAAAATAGTAGCTTCAAGAATTCTAAATTTTAAATCTGATTTGCACATTCTAATGGTTGTAGCATGCATTGTATGTTCCCTTCCATTGAGTGCATTTGCAACCTTATTCTCCTTGCCTTTAACATGTTTGAATTTGAAATCAAACTCACATATAAATTCCATCCATATTGTTTTTCTTGCATTTAATGTCTGTTGCTCAAATATATATATATCAACCCACTATGATCTGTTCTTAATTCAAATTGTCTACCAATGAAATAATGTCTCCACATTTTAAAGGCATGCACTATAACATCCAACTCTAAATCACGTTTGGCATAATTTTTCTCATGTTCTTTCAACTTCCTAGATTCATAACAAACCACATGCCCATCTTGTATGAGTACACCACCAACTCTTGTTTACAAGCATCTGTACATACCACAAAATCTTCATTTGGATCAACAATTTTGAAAATTGGTGCACTGGTGAGAAATATCTTCAATTGTTGGAAAATTTCTTCACACTTGGGTGTCCATTCAAATTTGAATCCCTTCTTCTGCAAGGATGTAATTGGATGTGCTACTTTTGAGAATAATTTTACAAAGCTTCTATAATATATATCTAATCCCATAAATGATCTAACCTATGATACATTCTTGGGTGTATGCCACCCCATGATAGCTTCAATATTCCTTCGGTCTACTACTACCCCTTCCTTATATATGATGTGTCCCAAGTATTGATTTTGTTTCTAATAGAATGAACATTTAACTAGATTGGCATATAATTGATTCCCCTTAACACCTATAAAACTAATCTCAAATGTTCTTCATGCTCCTCCACTGCTTTTGAATCAATACAAATGTCATCTAAAAATACAATGACAAACTTAGCTAGATACTGTCTAAATATGCCATTCATTAAGCACATAAAATTAGCTAGTGCATTTGATAATCCAAATGGAAATACCAGAAACTCAGAATGACCATATCGGGTCCTTAATTTTTTTTGCTAATATCTACATCATTTATTCTCCCCTGGTGATAACTAGATTTCAAGTCTATCTTGGAGTAAATCCTTTCCCCTTTCAGTTGGTCAAAAAAGTCATAAATTATTGGAAGAGGATATTTGTTCTTCACTGTAACTTTATTTAATTACCTGAAGTCAATACACAATCTCAATGTTCCATATTTCTTCTTTACAAAGAGTATTGGTGCTCTCCAAGGAGACACATAGGGTCATATGTACCCTTTGTTCAATAATTCTTCGAGCCACATTTGTAACTCTTTCAACTTAGGTGTACTCATTCTATATGGTATTTTGGAGACTAGGGAAACTCCAAGCACCAAGTTAATAGAAAATTCATCTTTTTGGTGGTAACCTAGGTATTTCTTCATCCCTAACGACCAGGCTTCAACATATTCTTTTTTCTTGTTCTCACCATCAAAATTAGGTGGCTTATCTTCCTAAGATCCCCTTGCAACAATTCTTCCACATGTATTCTTTTATAATTCCTCCTTAAATACATTTATGGGATACTACGATAATCCTAAACTGCATACGATCTCATGTATGCCTGAGGTGGTGAATAATGACGCCTATGACCCCTACTAACACTCTTGTAGTGTCTAGATATTTCATGAGATGTTTTCTTTGAAATGTCCTTGTCTTCTTTCGTAAGGAATGAAATTGAACCAACTTCTATTTTCCTCTGTAACAACTTCAATATTTGCATAAGTTGAGTATTTAACTAATTTTTATACTCCCGAGCTCTCAAAATTATCTCATTATCAACTCTGCAACTATGTACTTCCATCCTAGAGATTATCACAGTTTCCACCAGCTGTATTGATTCTATTATATTTTTGTTCCCATTAGATCATGTCTCTTCATTTCCCACACCGATGTTCTGTCATTTGTTTCTTCTTTCAGACTACATGAGATTTCCATTCCTTACATATTTACTTTTCAAATATATCATGTGTTGCACTTAGTTGTAAACTTGTAGAAACCTGCCGCGGAAACCTATTGTACCAATATCTGCAATGTGTTCAAATTATTAAAACATATTAGATAAATCTCTTCGAAAATTCATAAAAAAATTATGCATAAGAAAAAATCTGGAAAATTCCCTTTTTGACAGCTTTTTTCAAATTAAGCTATAGGCCTCCTTTCTGTTAGATTTCCCCAAAAATGGGAAGTATTGATTCATAATAAAGTTCATTGTTATCAATATCCTACTAATACTCTTTCCAATGACTACACCCCTATTCAATTATGATTTCATCACTAAAAGTTATCTCTCTCTAAAATCACATTTTTAATCAAATTTTACCATGTTCCTATAACTACACTTATTTTGAAGGACCAACTTCCGAGACCTATAGAAGAAAATTGGTAAGGAACTAGAAAAAAATTATATCGAGTGTTGAAATCCCATATGATGGTGAGTACTCATACACTTTCAGTATTCAAATCCGATATTCCCATCAAATTTTATAAAATTATGGAATCAATAACTTTTAATTTATGTAATTCTTCTAGACTTAGAATTTTTATTGAAAATTGATAGCTCTCAAACTAAGCATTACTAAAACAATCGCCTCTAAGAAAAGTTGTTCAGCTCGATGAGTAGAAAAAATGTTAAAATAAAAGAATAAAATAAAAATAAAAATAAAAATTGGTTATGAGTTCTTGGGCCACATTTACCTCCAAGTTTCCACAAATCGACCCTTCACGTGCACAAATAGTGGATTTCGGATTTCTTTTGTATCTCGACCCATATTTAATATAAACATATATATAATTGTTTTTGGATATTTATACATGAATTCACTCACAGGATGCCAATAATTCCATGCATTTAATCTTAATATAATATTAATTCAATAAAATACATAACATAGACAAATATAAGCATTTAATACGCAAATGGACACTTATATGATAATATAGTCCAATTTATTGCAGACCAAGTATGTTCCTCCGAGGCATAGGAAATTTGTTATATCAATTCTATATATAATAGAGGACACCCTTGAGATGGGGATATTAATCCACAAGATGGTACTGAGTTTCCCTGCTACAACTATCTAAGTCCACTAGCACTCCTCCCCCATCAGCCTGCACAACCATAAGGACTGGGGATTCCTTCTTTGGGTTAACAGTCCCTCTGGCTCCCTTATCTAAGTTAACAGTCCCTAGGGGTTTTTACCCCAATTCCCTTCCAGGGTTCCAACAGAGGTCGTCCAGAAACTCTCAGTGTTAGGACTCTAGGGAACTCTGTCATTCTCAGGTACATGTCTAGGTTGTAGTACGAGTGATGCCTATAGGATATGGTACGGGTGATGATAGTAGGGGTGATGGTGGCTCAGAGCTGACAAGAGTTCATGGATGAATCTTGGAATAATCATCGCAGGATGAAATAGTTGTTGATGTATATGTAACTTCGGAATGTATTTCATCCATGTATTTCATTTATATATTGTTGTACTCCTATAGAGATGTGTCATTCCTCTATACGGAAGTGTCGTCATATGTATTGACAAGTGTTGCAAGTTTGTGAACTTGGCGATGGGTTATTAGACCACCATGTGTGGGGTCGGCCCTGATTTATATATTATATGGTTGATGTACCTAGCTAGACAAGTCATCCCCATAAGGATATTGGGCAAACAGGTAAAGTATAAATAGAGATCGGGAGATCTCTATTTGGATCATTCGGAAACTCATTCTTCCTTCACTCAGAAAGTGGAGCACTAGTGAGGAGGAAGATCATCTGCTACTAGGAGACTATCTCTGTGTATTTTGGTTGTACTTTGGTTGAGCCATTGCTCTCTCTATCTCTGAGGAAGTTGTGGGGTTTTTCACCTTAGGGTTTTCCCCAAGGAAACTCTGTGTCTCTTATCTCTCATTCTTTTGCTTCTTGTGATGATTGACATGCTTGTTATGATTGATATGCATTGATATACTATACATGTTGTTCTCTCAGTAAAGATCCTATAGTATTGTGAATTAATGCTCAAAATTTAACATGGAATCAGAGCTAACCTGAGAAGAAGACATTGTGCAGTGACAGAAACCAAGGGTTTCTTATTTATTGGGTTTCTCTCCATAGATTTTGGAAAAGCAATATAGTAGATTGACTCTACTCATCAAGGAGAATCTATCTGTCCAATCAGAATTCAATTCTGAGCATTTTCAGATTTGGCCCTAAAAATTAGGGTTTCCACAAAAATAGGAATTTTTGGAATCTGAAGACATAGATGGAAGCTCCTTGCAAAAATCAAAGTTTAGAGCTTTGGATCGATATTTTTGGCTGGGTAGATCTCCGGGAAACTCAAACCCTAATTCAGGGTCCTCCCCACTGAACTCAAGAAGACAAAAAGGCATTTTTGAAGGGTGAAGCTTTACAGATCCCAAATTCTGAAGATCAAGCTCTCACAGCACACACCAAGAAAGGAAAGTTCAAGAGGGAGCCATCCCATCATAAGAAGAAATCTTCACATCCTTATCACAAAGAAAAGAAAGATATGAGGTGCTTCAATTGCAATGAAAAGGTTACTTTGCTTCAGAATGTCCCAAGAACAAAAGGGATAACAACAACTCCAGCAAAACGAAGAAGGGTAGCAAAATAAGGTACCATGCTCATGCTGCCGAAGATGATGAACCTCCAAAGAAGAAAGCTAGGGAAAACAGTGATGATGACTCATCAAGTGAAGAAGAGTATGTTCTAATCTCTGCTCTCACAGGTACTATCTCCCCTGGTTGTAATGATTGGTTAATTGACAGTGGGGCTTCCAAACACATGACTGGGTTTAAAGAATCTTTTGTAAATCTATATGAACATAAATCACCCCATAAAGTGAAACATGGGGATGATTATCAATACCCCATCAAAGGAAGTGGTGAAGCCTCCTACAACCTAGATTCTGGAAAATCTTTGAAGATGAAAGAAGTCCTTTATGTAACTGGGCTCAAGAAGAACCTACTCTCCATCTCTGCATTGGATGCAAAAGGTATGAGGGCTTCATTTGTGGATGGCCAAGTCCTAATGTGGCCAAAAGGAAAGACCATAGATGATGCAGTGGTAATTGGAGAGCAAGAGGGAGGTTTGTATAAATTGAAAGGACAACCTGAACATGCCAAGGTGCATGATTCCATCGAGTCAAGTGAAATTTGGCATAGAATACTTGCACATATGCACTATAGAGCATTACCAATTGCGGGTAAGGTTGTAGAATGTCTTCCTTAAATCAATACCAAGCATGAAGGTGTTTGCAAGGGATTTGCAAAAGGAAAGAACATTAAGATGGCATTTCCAAGCAGTGAAAGCAAGGAAAAAGGTATCTTGGAAATCATCCACTCCGATGTATGTGGTCCAATGTCATCCAATTCTTTGAGTGGGTATGCTTACTATGTCTCTTTCATAGATGACTTCTCTAGGAAGACTTGGGTTTACTTCTTGAAGAACAAAGATGAAGTATTTGATAAGTTCAAGGAATTCAAAACCTTGATGGAGAATCAAACTGATAAGAAGATCAAAACATTCAGATCCAACAATGGTGGAGAATTCACCTTAGGTGACTTCAAGAAGCTCTGCAGTGATTTAGGGATTAAGAGGGAGTTGAATGCTCCTTACAATCCTCAACAGAATGGAGTTGCAGAAAGAAAGAACATAAAAATCATGGAAGTAGCAAGGGAAATGCTGCATGATCAGGATCTACCTATGCATCTATGGGAAGAAGTAGCTAGAACAACTGTGTATGTTCAGAACAGAACACCCCACAAGATATTGGACAACAAGACACCAAAAGAGGTCTTCTCTGGTAAGAAACCTGAAGTCAGCCATCTCAGAATATTTGGTTGTCTAGTATACACTCATGTTCCAAAGGAAAAGAGGACCAAGCTATATCCTTCAGGAAAGAAGGGTATCTTTGTGTTTTGCAGTGAAAGCTCAAAGGCTTACAGAATATACTTTCCAGGGTTCAAGAAGATTGATGTCAGCAGGGATGTAACATTTGATGAAAACTCAACATTCATCAAATTAAGGAAGGCACCTATCGAAGTTTATGAAGAACCTAAGGAAACTAGATTTCAAGACACTACTATGACTGAAGCAATTCTAGAAGTTGTTCGTGAGATTGAAGATCCGCAAGAACCTGTAGATCCACCCCATGAGAATAACTCTCACAAGAGGAAACCTGCATGGGATAGAGAGCTCATTCAAGATGCAGAAATATTTGGCATTCCAGAAGAAGAACATAGAGCAAAGAAGAGAACTAGATCACATACTAGCTATGTTTCTTTACTCCGTGATATCATGAACAAAGAACCTTCCAGTTATGAAGAAGCAGCGGAGAAGAAAGAGTGGAAGGATTCCATGGTCGAGGAATACCAATCAATAATGAAGAATGATGTTTGGGATGTTGTCCCAAGACCTAAAGAGAAGTCTGTTGTGACTTCCAAATGGATCTACAAAATCAAGCATGCTGCAGATGGCAGTATAGAGAAATACAAGGCAAGATTCATAGCTCGTGGCTTCTCTTAGAAAGAAGGAATAGATTATGAAGAAAAATTTTCCCCTATAGCGAGGTATACTTCCATCAAAACAGTACTTGCCCTCGCTGCAGCGGTGAAATGGAAAATACACCAGATGGATGTCAAGACTACCTTCTTGAATGGTGTAGTTGAAGAGGAAGTATATGTGGAGCAGCCACTCGGTTTTGAAATACATGACAGGGAGTCATACGTATGCAGATTGAAGAAATCCTTGAATGGCTTGAAGCAATTTCTGAGAACTTGGTATGGTAGGATGGATAGTTTCCTATCTAGTTTGGGATTTACCAAGAGTAAAGCGGATTCCAACCTTTACTACAAGGTTGAGGAAGGGAATCCTGTGATTCTACTCCTGTATGTGGATGACTTATTTGTAACACGAGATGACAGATTGATTACAGATACAAAGAGGAAGCTCGATGCCAAGTTCAATATGAAAGACTTGGGAATGATGCACTATTCCTAGGTATGGAGGTGTGGCAGAGTGCAGATGGGATCTTCCTTAGACAAGGGAAGTATATAGTAGATATCTTGAAGAGGTTTGGGATGATGGATTGCAAGGCCATGGCCACACCTATGGCATCGAACCTGAATCTTCTATGTGATGCTTCATCTTAGCCGGTTGATGTCTCTATGTATCGTCAGATGATTGGGTCCTTGATGTACCTGACGAACACGAGACCAGATATTTGCTTTGCAGTGAACACATTGAGTCAGTTCCTGACAAATCCAAGGAGTGTTCACCTAATTGCTATAAAGCATATTCTGAGGTACCTGAAGGGTATAGTGGATTATGGGCTCAGGTATGAAGCGAATCAAAAGTTTAACCTGCAAGGTTATGTTGATTCAGATTGGGCAGGAAGTGCTGCAGATAGGAAGAGCAAATCTGGGTGTTGCTTCAGTATGGGATCAGGTGTGATCTCTTGGTTTAGCAGGAAGCAGTCCTGCGTAGCACTGAGTATAGCCGAGGCTGAATTTGTTGCAGCCTGCTCGGCTAGTTGTGAGGCAGTATGGCTCTGGAATCTACTGTCGGAGTTATTTGATCTCCTGCTGGAGGATACTGGTATCTTCTGTGATAACCAGAGTTGTGTGAAGTTGTCTGAGAACCCAGTGTTTCATGACAGGTCGAAACACATAGAGATCAAATATCACTATATCAGGGATATGGTGCAGAGAGGAGCAGTGAATCTCCTATATGTTGCGACGGATGAGCAGATTGCAGATGTATTGACGAAGCCACTAGCCAGAGTGAAGTTCGAGTACTTCAAGGAGAGGCTTGGTGTTCTTCAAATCGACAACACTTCAAGGAAGAAGTGATGGATGCATTTGTTGAAGCCATTCCAAGCATGTTGGAAGGAGGATCCTTCACATGGCTGTGGATGTAAGTGATGGATGATGAGCATCAGGACGATTCTCCAGTTACTACTCTATATATGCATCAAGTTGATGCTGGATATGATCAGTTGGATCATTTATATGTATATGTATGTACGCATCATGTTGGATGCTGGATATGATCAGTTGGATCATTTATATGTATTTGTATATGCATCATGTTGGATTCTTGGACCATGTATCCGTATCAAGTGGATACTGTGTATGATCAGGTAGATTAGGTATGTTGATATATATCAGTTAGATACATTGTGTGGATCATGTATCTATGTATGTATCAGGTGGATACATTGTATGATCAGGTGGATCATGTATGGTGATATGTATTAGGTAGATACTTGGTATGCATCATGTGGATGCATTGTATGATCAGGATGATCATGATGACAAGCTTCAGGATGTTGCTCCAGATGATATGTACCAGGACGGTATAGTGATGATGATCAGTATGATCATGAGCAGCAGTGTTAATTTTAAACTAATTTGACTAGCAAGATCATTGAAAGAAACATAATCACAAGATAGACAAAGATTTTACCCTGGGAAACCCTCATTGGGTAGAAAACCCAGCAAAGCTTTCCTCAATAAGATGATCAACCAAAATACAAGATGTGCTCCAAGACTTGACCTCCTTCTCTACCTCCTATGCATACCTCTCAAACACAAGTGCGCTACTTTCTGAGCTGAGCAAGTGTGAGATAAGTGAGGAGCAATCTCCTCTACTTATACTAGTTCCCGACTGACTAATTTTCTTATGGAGCCAACATCTCCCAATGAAGTCTAATAACCCCTAATTAATTAACTCAGGGCCGACCCCCACATGGTGGATCTAATAACCCTGGTTACCACAATTCATCGGAGGAATAAACATCTCCCGATAGATAATAGGATCACCTCGGAGGGATGAAACATCTCCGAAATAATAAAGTACAAATATAATATTCTTAGAAGTTACAATATTCAACACTCCCCCTTAACGAGAAGGATATTATAAAAACATATGCAAAAGCAAGGAGTCATCAACTACATCATACATGATACATCTATAAATCATCAGAAGCTTTCTTCAATACATCATCATCAGTTACTCAACCAGTTACTGGAACATCAACATCATCATCATCGTCATCGCACGATCATTAGCATTGTCATCACACGATCATCAACATCGTCATCACACGATCATCAGCATCGTCATCATACGATCATTAGCATTGTCATCACACGATCATCAACATCATCATCATACGATCATCAACATCGTCATCGCACGATCATCAACATCGTCATCACACTATCATCAGCATCGTCATCGCACGATCATCAGCATCGTCATCACACGATCATCAGCATCGTCATCACACGATCATCAGTATCATCATCACACGATCATCAGCATCGTCATTAGACGATCATCAGCATTGTCATCACACGATCATCAGCATCATCATCGCACAATCATCAGCATCGTCATCGCACGATCATCAACATCGTCATCGCACGATCATTAGCATCGTCATCACACGATCATCAACATTGTCATTACACGATCATCAGTATCGTCATCGTACGATCATCAGCATCATCACTTTGTAATACACACGATCATATTATAGGATGATCAATCCTGCTCTCTTTAAGACATAGGTCCATGGATGATACAATCCTGTCATGTACCTTTTTAATCGAGGTTTAGGGATGATCCAGTCCTATCCTATACCTTTTGAACCGAGGTCCAGGGGCGATCCAGTCCTATCATTCAATTCTCGGAGACCTCTGTCTATGGCTCATTTAAGACACCTCATCATGCCTAGGGATGATACAATCCTCTCGTCAACTTAGACAGAGTCTAAGGACCACTTCTCGAAGACATACGTCTACGGATCATTTAAGACACCTCATCATGCCTAGGGATGATACAATCCTCTCGTCAACTTATATAGATTCTAAGGACCACTTCTCGGAGACATATGTCTACGGATCATTTAAGACACCTCATCATGCCTAGGGATGATACAATCCTCTCGTCAACTTAGACAGAGTCTAAGGACCACTTCTCGGAGACATACGTCTAGGGATCAATTCAAAGGACTGAAGTCCGGGGACGATACAATCCCCACCTATCCACTAAGGACTTAATTCTCGAAGACACATGTCTATGGATCAATTCAAGGGACCAAAGCCTGGGGACGATACAATCCCCACCTGTCCACTAAGGACTTCATTCTCGAAGACATAAGTATACGGATCAATTCAAGGGAACGAAGTCCAGGGACGATACAATCCCCACCTGTCCACTAAGGACTTCATTCTCGAATACATAAGTCTACGGATCAATTCAAGGGACCGAAGTTCGGGGACTATACAATCCCCACCTGTATCCTCATCAATACAGATATCGTTAGTACATCACTAGTACAAGTACATACAAGTATCCTCATCAATACATGTATACATATCATCAAAACATGTATCCTCATCAATACATCAATATAAAAACAAGTATCCTCATCAATACATGTATACAAAAAAAAAGTAATATAAGTATTATAAGTATAAGTATCCTAAATCTAAGTAATCTAAGCATACATAAATATCTAGGTCTAATAAACATGTATCCTCATCATCGACCTTACTATCGATGAGGGAAATATCATCATCAGTGACTATATCACTCCCCCTTTTGAGGAGGGTCCTTTTGAACTACACCAAGCTTGTCAATATATCAACAATTTGTTCCTCAGTGCTCACATACTCAAGCTTAATAGCTCCTCTCTGCACCATATATCGTATATAAAAATATCGGATCTCTATGTGTTTTGACTTATCATGGAATACTGGATTTTCTGTCATCTTAATACAACTTTGATTGTCACACATGATCATAGTGGGATCCATTTCTAAGTCAAACACTCCAGATAATAGTTTCCGAAGTCACATTGCTTCACAACTAGCAGAACAAGCAACTATGTATTCTGCTTCAGCAATACTGAGAGCCACACTAGATTGTTTCTTGCTAAACCATGAGATCATGGCAGATCCAAGACCATAAAATCCACTTGATGTACTCTTTCTGTCTGAAACACTTCCTGCCCAATCAGTATCTGAGTAACAATGTAATCTGAGTTCATGAATTCCAAGCTAATATAGACCAAAATCTAATGTACCCTTTAGATACCTCATTACATGCTTTGCAGCTATTAAGTGAACCTTTCTAGGTTCTACTAGATACTGACTCAGGGTATTTACAGCAAAGCATATATCTGGTCTGGTATTTGTTAAATACATCAATGACCCAATGATTTGTCTATATAGAGTCACATCCACTAATTCTGATGAGTCATTAACTAATAACTTCAATTTGGAGTCCATGGGAGTGTCCATGGCTTTACACTCCAACATATCGAAATATTTTTAGAATCCCCACAGCATACTTACCTTGATTTAGAAAGATTCCTTTTGGTTCTTGTCATACTTCTAGACCTAAGAAGTAGTGCATTAATCCAAGATCTTTTATCTCGAATTTTGAAGAAAGCTTCTTTTTGCATTCGATAATTTGATTCTCATTTCCTGTTAGAAATAGATCATTTACATACAACAGTAATATAATAGGTTCATCATCCATAACTTTGAGGTAAATATTAGGATCAACTTTACTTTTGGTAAAGCCCATGCTTGTTAATAAACTGTCAATCCTTCCGTACCAAGCTCTAGGAGCTTGCTTTAATCCATACAAATCCTTTTTCAGCTTGCATACATGTGTTCTTCCATCGTTAACCTCAAATCCTTGTGGTTGTTCTATGTACACTTCTTCTTCAATCACACCATTCAGGAAGGTTGTCTTAACATCCATCTGGTGTAATTTCCACTTCATCATAGATGCAAGTCCCATGATAGTTCTAATTGAAGTGTACCTAGCAATTGGTGCAAATGTTTCTTCATAGTCAATTCCCTCTTTTTGAGAGAATCCTCTGGCTACAAATCTTGCCTTATATTTTTCAATGCTACCATCTGCAGCATGTTTTATCTTGAATATCCATTTGGTAGAAACCACACGTTTATCTTTTGGTTTGGGAACTATATTCCAAAAATCATTTTTCATTATTGACTGGTATTCTTTTGTCATTGCTTCTACCCACTCTTTCTTCTGAGCTGCCTCTTCATAGCTAGTAGGTTGTTGATCCACAAGATCACACATCAAGGCCACATAGTTGGATACTAGCTTTGGTTTCTTTCTTTCTCTAGTGGAGCCTTCAGGAGCTCCATATTTTCCAGTTCCTTGAATAATGTCTCTAGCCCATGCTGGCCTTCTTTTTCTAGACAAATTTGTAATGGGGGGTTCTTGTGGTTCTAACATGTCATGGTCCTCTGGTGCATCATCTTCAGGGATGGGTACAACTTCTGTGATTCTAGGAGATGTATCCTCTTCATAGATTTCTTCAAGTTGGCACTTCCTAGATTTCTTGAGAGTTTCTTCTTCATCAAATGTTACATCTCTACTTATTTCCATATGATGAAAACCAGGTATGTAAATTCTGAAAGCTTTGGATGATTCACAATATCCAACTAATATTCCCTTCTTACCAGAAGGATCCAACTTGGTTCTCTTTTCTTTTGGAATGTGAATGTACAAAGGACATCCAAATATTTTGAGATGACTTACCTCAGGCTTCTTTCATGTGAACACTTCTTCTGGAGTCTTGAATTCAAGAGCACTATGGGATAGTCTATTTTGTACATAGACTGTTGTCCTAGCTGCTTCAGCCCATAGATACATGGGTAGATATTGGTCATGTATCATAGTCTTTACAGCTTCCATGATGGTTCTATTATTTCTTTCAACAACCCCATTTTTTTGGGGATTGTAGGGAGTGGTTAGTTCCCTCTTGATTCCAGCTTCCTTACAAAAGTCTTCAAAATCATTTGAAGTATATTCTCCACCATTATCTATTCTGAGAATCTTGATTTTCTTTTCTGAGAGGTTTTCTATTAAGTCCTTGAACTCTTTGAATTTTCCAAAGACTTCATTGTTTCCTTTTAGAAAGTATATCCAAGACTTCCTTGAATAGTCGTCATTGAATGTGAGATAGTATTCAAACCCACTTAGGGATGTGGCGGGCATTGGTCCATATACATCTGAGTGTATTAACTCTAGAATGTTCTTAGTCTTTGTTTCACTCTTTGGAAAAGAGTTCTTGACATTCTTCCCCTTTTCACATCCTTTACATGAGCCATTATGGTCAATCTTTAAGTCTGGTAATCCTATGACCACCTTGCTCACATAGGGTAGGGCCTTGTAGTTAATGTGAGCAAGCCTTCTATGCCATATCTCACTGGGGCTAGTGGTTTCATGGACAAGGGTAGCTTCTGGGTGACCCTTGAGTTTGTAGAGACCTCCTTCTTCTTCACCAATAACAATTGCATCCTCAATTGATTTTCCTTTGGGCCACATAAGTACTTGTCCATCAATAAATGCAATTCTAAAACCTTTCTTATCTAGTGCTGACATAGAAAGAAGGTTCTTCTTTAAACCTGGTACATATAAAATTTCTTTCATCTTTAAAGGTGTTCTCGAATCAAGCTTGTAGCTTTCTTCACCAATTCCCTTGATGGGATATTGATAATCATCTCCTAGAGATACCTTTTGTGGAGAAGACTTTTCTTCAAGTCTTGAGAGAGTTTTCTTTTGACCTGTCATGTGCTTTGAAGCACCACTATCAATGATCCATGTATCTTCTCCAGGAGACACATATCCAGAGAGTGCAGAAAATAGAACATACTCTTATGCATCTTCTACTTCATTCCTTCTAGATATTTTCCTAGGGAGGGGTATTTCTTCTTCTTCTTCATATCTTTTGGATCTTTTCCTATGAGGCCTTAGTTCCTCTTCTTCTTCTTCTGCAAGATGTGCTTGATGTCTTTTATAGTGAAGATTTTTCTTCTTCTCTGAAGGACAAAATATAGCAATGTGTCCTTCTTTATGACAATTGAAATATTGGAAAGAAGAGAACTTTCTTCTTCCTTTCTTCTGAAATCTTTGTGGAGATTGAGACTCCTTGTGATTGTCCTTCTTGAAGTAAGATTGATTCCTCCTTCTCTTAGTGTGTGTATCCAAGGCTTGGTCATCCTCCTTGAGAAGGGCTTCTCTGTTGGCTACCCTAGCTTCTTCTTGAACACAATCCTCCCATACTACATCAAACTTCATACTTTCTTTTCTGGCACACATAGTTTGTATAAATGACTCCCAAGGTCTAGTGAGACCATTTAGAGTAGTCATCACAAGTTCATCTTCATCAAGAGTATCACCAATGGCATCTAGTTGTTCCTTGATTTGGGAGACCCTTGAGAAGTAGTTTTGAATGGATTCTCCTTTGTGCATCTTGGTACTCTTCAACTGAGTTCTTAGGTTCATCTTCCTATTGATGTTCTTTCCTTCATACATTCTTCCTAGGGCATCATACATTTCCTTTGGGGTCTTCTTGGAAGCCACTTGGGGAATCAAGTGGTCTTTAATAGAATCAGCTATGATTCTCTTTTCCCTGATCAAATCCTTTCTATGCTTCTCTTTGGCTTCATCATCTTCAGGTTCTGCAACTTCATCCTTGATATATTGAGCAACATCATTCTCTTCAAGAATGAGACCAATTCTATATTTCCATGCCCGGAAATTCTCTATACCTTCAAGCTTGTCTTCAAGCTTAGTGCTTGGAGCCATCTTCTCTTGGGGGAGTCCAAGAGATAAGAGATACAGTAGTACTTACCAGGAAACTTTACCTTTTCACTTTTCTGGATCTGCAACGGAATTTCTGGTTTATCGCACTTTTGGTAAAACTAGGGTTTGTCTTTCTCATAGTTTTACCCAACCAAAAACCTCGATCCAAGGCTCAAAAGATAGATCTTTAGAATGGATATTCAGGCATGCAACCAAAATCCAAAAATACTAACTTTTGTAGAAACCCTAATTTTGGGAGAGAGAGAGAAATATAATTTCACCCTGTGAAAGATGTTCTATTCAGGCTAGCTCTGATACCATGTTAAGTTTAAACTAATTTGACTAGAAAGATCACTGAAAGAAACATAATCACAAGATAGACAAAGATTTTACCCTGGGAAACCCTCATGAAGTAGAAAACCCAGCAAAGCTTTGCTCAATAAGATGATCAACCAAAATACAAGATGTGCTCCAAGACTTGACCTCCTTCTCTATCTCCTATGTAGACCTCTCAAACACAAGTGCGTTAATTTCTGAGTTGAGCAAGTGTGAGATAAGTGAGGAGCAATCTCCTCTACTTATACTAGTTCCTGACTGACTAATTCCCTTATGGGGCTGACATCTCCCAATGAAGTCTAATAATCCCTAATTAATTAACTCAGGGATGACCCCCACATGGTGGATCTAATAACCCTGGTTACCACAATTCATCAGAGGAATAAACATCTTCGGATACATAATAGGATCACCTCAAAGGGATGAAACATCTCCGGAATAATAAAGTACACATATACTATTCTTAGAAGTTATAATATTCAATAATCATGATGATGCTTCATGCGATGATGATCAGTTAGATCATGAGTATCAGGTTGATACTTGGAGGTCAGAGATGATATGTGCCAGGTTGTGCAAATAGCATGTAATCAGTCCTCAGAGATCCGATAGGTTGAGCTGTGTGCTTGTAATCAGTCCTGGGATGAGGTATTGCTATGTAGTATGTAATCAATCCTGAAAAATTCGATAGGTTGAGCTGTGTGCTCGTAATCAGTCCTGGGATGAGGTATTACTACGGAGACATGTAATTAGTCTTGGAGATCCGATAGGTTGAGCTGTGTGCTCGTAATAAGTCCTGGGATGATCTTTAGAGATCTTGCCGATTGTGCTGCGGTACATAAATGTTCCCGGGGTGCTCTTTAAAGGTATTGTCTATTCACATGTAATCAGTCCTGGAGATTCGAGAGGTTGAGCTGTGTGCTCGTAATAAGTCCTGGGATGCTCTTTAGAGATCTTGTCGGTCGTGCTGCGGCACATAAATGTTCTTGGGATGCTCTTTAAAGGTATTGTGAAGGAGATGCATGTAATCAGTCCTGGGAGATCTTGCCAGTCGTGATTAGGCACATAAATGTTCCTGGGATGCTCTTGTTAGGTATTGCATCCGCACATAAAATTAGTCCTGAGAGACCACCTCTATCAGACTGTTCGCATAGATGATGAAGGCCTGCAGGTGGTGGGCCTACATCCAGTATGAAAAAGGACTGGCTCTGTAGAACTTCCTATGACGAGTAGATTCAAAGATTGGTTGAGATAGCAGCAGTGATGATGCATCGATGACGATGATCCAGAGAAGAAGACTTGTGCTAGAAGATCTGTGTTGAGAAATACCTTCCTAGTTAAGAGGGAGTGTTGATGTATATGTAACTTCGTAATGTATTTCATCTATGTATTTCATTTATAAATTATTGTACTCCTATAGAGATGTGTCATTCCTCTATACGGAAGTGTCGTCATATGTATTGACAAGTGTTGCAAGTGTGTGAACTTGCCGATGGGTTATTAGACCGCCATGTGTGGGGTCGGCCCTGATTTATATATTATATGGTTGATGTACCTAGCTAGACAAGTCAGCCCCATAAGGATATTGGGAAAATAGGTCAAGTATGAATAGAGATCGGGAGATCTCTATTTGGATGATTCGAAAACTCATTCTTCCTTCACTCAGAAAGTGGCGCACTAGTGAGGAGGAGGATCATCTGCTACTAGGAGACTATCTCTGTGTATTTTGGTTGTACTTTGGTTGAGCCATTGCTCTCTCTATCTCTGAGGAAGTTGTGGGGTTTTTCACCTTAGGGTTTTCCCCAAGGAAACTCTGTGTCTCTTGTCTCTCATGCTTTTGCTTCTTGTGATGATTGACATGCTTGTTATGATTGAAATGCATTGATATACTATACATGTTGTTCTCTTAGTAAATATCCTAGAGTATTGTGAATTAATGCTCAAAATTTAACACTAGTTGCCAGTAATTGTATGCATGTTGTACTAGTACAATTTAGCAATTTTATGACTGTGACTAAAAACGTTAGTCACGACATTTAAAAAAAAATAAATACTACCAAATTTGAGCAATTTTAAGTGACAAAACTAAAAATGAATAACTTAAATGACTAAGTTAGTCCGTGGATAAAAACTGCGAGTAGATAATAAGTGACACAACTAAAAATTACCAACTTAAATTATTAATTTAGTCCAGGGATTAAAAAAATCGACTAGGGAACAACTACAAGAATATGAATTACTTTTTGGGGATGGTTTAAAGGGATTACTAATTGTGAGGTTAAAAATATTAGTTGGGTGAAGGCCCACCGATTGCAACACTTATGCTAAGATAAATGATAAATTAAAGAGATATCAAAGAATAACCATGGATGATGATGTTGGATTCCCAAATCAATTGCACTATAAGTACTCCCACTACAACATTGGTGCCAAGAAGAATGGCCAATTAGATAGATAATGGAATTTTTGGTCTGCAAGGAGATGGTGCCATGCCCGAAGGGGTTTAAATATACTACTTATAATTACTAATAGTCATTGCAAAATGACAAGGAAATTTTATGGCAATCCCATTTATGGTTATTTTCATAGTTCGAGCATAATTTCTCATTCATGAGGATGAAGAGTGAAGAATCTAAGGATGAAAAAAGTATCAAAAAGAAATATAATTTTCAAATAAAATAAAATAAAAACAATATAAATTCATAACAAACAACAACCACAAGAAAAACAATGGTTCTATGCATTAACACATGTTATGAAGATACTGGAGGCATGGGGCATGGTGATCCTATAAGCTCATCCACCCCAAAATTCAAATGCCTCAAATCAAATTTGGCTTTTGCGATGATAATTTTTAGGGAAATGGAGTACACAGGGGAATCCTACTAAAATAAAACAAAACCCCCACCTCAAAACAATAGCACATTTGAACATATTTATAGTGTTGTTCCATCACCATTGTTGAAGATTCAAGCTCCAAATTATCTACAGTCATTGTCTCCACTTATAGTCGTATTATCTGGTAAGCTTGTAAATTATTCTCTCATTTTGGCACCTTTACAGTCATGTGAGGTGGCTTAAATGTTGGAGATGTTGCGTTTTAGGGTTTTTTGTTTGCCTTTATTTTTAGGGAAATGATGCATTTAGGGACAATTGCATTTTAGGATTTTTTGTTTGGATTTATTTTTTGGGAAATGATGCATTCAGGGGATTTCAAGATGGATAATATAGAACACATATCGTCTTTATATATTTAGTCCAAAATGAAATCTTTCAAATAATTATTTAATTTAGGTTTCTTTGATTCAGATCTAAGGTTTTTGTTTGAAATATGCACAGGGAGATCATGGAGGTGAGGGATTTGAATGGTTACCTTCAGCTCACATGTCAATAATTTTTTTCTTTAGGTATTGGATTGTCATCAAATATTGAACCTGTTGAACCGGATAAAGAGTTGGAAAATGAAAGGGTGAGTCGACCAGAGAAGAAATATATATTACCCAACGATTTACCTATGTTGACTCTTTTTTATGTCTGTTGATGATTAAGTGTTTATGCGATTCCCTAGTTATAAGGATAGAGAAGTCGATGGATACATAAATCATCTATATTGATATAGAAATAACCTTCCTTGAAGCCCCATTTGAGTGATAATGATGATTAAGATGCTCTGAGACAAGATATAATTACCCTTGACTATGTGCCTATTTTTTTCTTGTAAGAACCCACCAATTTACCCAAATACAACTACCCTCATCTTCAATTAATAGATTGAAGTTTCAATAGGACAAATCAAAGATACAGGGTGAGTATGAAGAACGACTAATAGGTCTCCCATCTTTTTTTTGTATTGTACTTGACTAGGATTCCCCTCGACAGGAAGGAGAGGGGGAAAATGGGCATGAGAGGATGGCCTTGGGGCACCATCCCAAATACAAATTCATTTTCCTTGGTAGCATCAGACAATAGTGAAATAATTTGGCATGAAAAGTATGGCATGGTATATGTGGAATTACCTGTGATTGTTATGAAATGTATCTTCTTTTTTAAACTAGAAGAAGAGCATTGAGTCTTATAATGCTTCTAGTGACCCTTAAACATATTTCTTGTCTCCTAGTTTGTGTTTCCAGGTTTTTTTTTATTCTTTGGTGTGATTTTTCTATTGACATGATTGTAAAAGATGCATCTTGCAGTTGTTTGAGCAAAGACCACTAATCTTGCAAATTTATATTATTTTGATAATATAAATTACAAATTACAAATTCCTTCCATATGATCACAATTAAGGTTGACAACAATTGAATATTTCACAAAATAAATTCTCACGAAGAATACATCAGGATAGGAAGTATAACCCTGAATACTAGCAACATTATCAGGATTAAAGCTTGGCAATGAGCTTTAAACCCCATGAGATGCTTCAATCAACTAGCATAATTATGGCAAAAGTATGTATGGTGAGAATTTTCAAAACCCATTTTACTCAATAGTGGAAAATTTTGAAGTGAGGGAGGTTTGAATCCTATTCCACTCCGGAGGTTGATTCCAAGGATTAAGACATCGTTGTTTTCTACCTCAAAGACCCCTCTACGGCTCTTAATTTCCCATTTCCTTGAAGAAGCTCGTAGGGAGTAGCATAGAGACTTCAAGCTTCTTTAGTGTCAATATCTCTTTCCATCAACTGTTTAGTGGAGAGAAACTGAGGTCGTCATGGTTGTGGACTATTCCCTACAAACGTGCATGATTATTCCTCACTCTCACTCTCAATAAGGTGGAAAATATGGATCTCAAGCTCCTTGAATCAACCTGGTTCAAAACTGCTATATTATTTAGTGGATTAATTCCCACAGTTTCAACAAGCAAGTATTTTGGAAAATTTGGACTATTTGGCATTCAATATTTATCTAGGAGAATCTATTTACAACAACTTTGTCTAATCATATAAACACAATAATTTCTCCTTGAGATGGAGACTCATAGGTTGAGTCTTCTCAATTTTGTAGATGGGAATCTCTCCTTCCTCATACAACTACCAAAAACAAATTTATATTATTTTCATTTGGATTCTTTTTTGTTTTTGATTGCAAGATTAGGGTTCCTCATTTAGCATTTATGTTATCCAGATACCTTGTCATCTCTTTCCAAACATCCAAGGTAAATTGCATGTTAATCTGTTAATTTTCAACTTGCTTACCGCTTTCCCTCTAATATATGTATTTATTCTTCTTGCTTGTGCAAAATTGTATTAATGTGTTGCTTTATCTTTTGTATTATCAAGGACATGACACTTGAGCTAGTACAGTTTCTGACATAGTCAAAACTATGGAATATAACACATTTGATGAATAGTTTCTCCATAGTAACACCACTAGACTTTATCCATAGTAACACCATGAGGGAAATACTCATGGAAACTAGACAATGTCAATTTAGGTCAACAAAATAATGAGTGCAAATATTACCTAAAACCACCAGTTAATTTCAAACTTCATCAAGTCTTGAATAAATGTATGAATCAACAAGTACTTGCCAAATTTCAGGAAATTTGGAAATTCTATCAGATATAAGTTGGTTACATCATGAACTTAAAAAATCCAACTTTTGGACCTCAAAAGAATCGTTATTTCTATCTTATATTTATGTTGTTTGAGTAGATCTTGTGAGAGACTACTAAGTGTTGTAGGGACTATTTAAATCATCTGCACATCTACTTGATACTACATTTGATGTTGTCATGCTGATTGAAATTTTGATGTTCATTGTTTGTATATTTCAAATGTTGGTGAACATTTCCATTTGGTTATACAGTATTGACCTTGATTTATATATATATTGTGGTGTATACAGTCTACTTTGATGTGTAAACTCTTAATGGTTGAATTTTCATAGAAAGTAGAATCCTTGTTTTTTCCTTGTGAAGTTATAAATATTTTTATTTTTTAATGGTTCAAGTCATTACAAATTTACCTAATTGACACTTTGGATTTACCCAATAATTGTTACATCTAATTATTCATAGAGACCCTTTTGAAATTTTCATATTGGGATTGAAAAAAAATCAAGTCTAGTGGTTCTTATTTTGAGGTTGCACATATTAAACATCCATATTTTCCTTTCACTAATATTTATACTTTGACAGATTCTCTTGAGGCCACATTATAACTTACCACTGTATGTTTAATTGGAAAATAAAATTTATACTAGTTTCGGATCGAGTTTCTTCTTATTTGCACTTATAAAAAGGTGGAAAGAATGGGTAATTTGATATTTAAAGGATATAAGATTAAACTGAGATATGATATTTTAATCATGCTTATTAATTTAGGAGTATTTCCTATTCTATATTTTGGTTACATTTGAGCTTTGATGTTAAAACTAATACTATTACCCTATTTTTTGAATGCAAGGTCTTGCATCAAATCCAAAATCATGTTGTAGTCACTTTGAGTGGTCCTCCTCAAATGGATATGGTAGAGGAAATGAGCTTGTAGGACAACACAACATGGTGGATTTCATGAGAATGGTATCACTTCTAGTTGGATCACATGATGTAAAATTTCAGTAAGGTTATATCTTGTGATTGATTTTAATCTGTCTCAAATATTACCATAATGCTTCATGTATGAAATTTTTTCATGAAGATATGCTAAGATAGTAAAATACTACTTGACAAAGAAATCTTCACTGTTGGATTTTTCTTTGGTCCTTCATTAGAGAGTGAAAATTTTGTTTACATTGACAAAAGTGTTGTTGGAATTTTTTGTGTCAAATTTTGATAGCATATGTAAAATTACACTAAAGGGATTTATAGTTCCTTTGCAATGTCATTCTCCTTTTCTAGTTGTTAGTTACACAAAAGGAGTTAGGATGGAAAGCTAAAATGTGCTCTATGGGTGGACAAAATTACCAGGAAATGAGCAACACTCAAGATCACCTTCGAACATGTCTAGGGAATAAATGCTTCACTTCCCATCAATCTCAAACCATCAGCGTACAAGCTCCTTCAAAATTTCATGGCATCAAATAATATTTTGCAAATTAGGATAAATCAACTCATCCAATTGGATTAAAAGAGGAGTTCTTTTGAAAAAATTGTAGTCACAATGCTTCATAGGGGAAAGGTAAAGTATGGATTTGATAAAAGAGCCAAGAAAACAATTACAAACATGGATATCTAGTGCTTTTGTGGGATAAAACATAAGAAATGAAGAGATCATCACAAATTCGATCATTTGTGGGTGGGCTTGTTCTAAGTGGGATGCAATAGAAACAAGTAATACCTTTTATTTGAAAATCTTGGATAGAAAATGTCTTTAATTGCATGTAAATTGGAAACATCTAAAACCACCTTTTCAATCCATATGAGTTGTTATGCTCTATACATGTTAGGATAGGTTTGTATATTCTCTAATTAAATTATTTATTTTGATTTTTATCATAGTTGGCCAAGTACGAATTATTTAGACATATCAATGTTGAATATTTGAGTAATGTTTGTCACCAAGGGAAAATAGTTTTAGGTCAACTATGAGACTTGTTGTGTTTATATTGCTTCTAGATTTTAACCATTCGTCCCCCCCTTTGGATCTGATTTTCAAACTAACAGATAGCCCTAATAGTATTCACTTAGTCATAGGTATTTATTTTCCTATGACAAAAGTTTTTGGAAAAATAGGCTAAACTTGATCTCAAGGATTTCTCATGTGGTGGATCTATTTATGTCAACGATTTCCCCATTTATTTACTCGCTAGATTTTTGAGATAACTAGCAAGATGTTCATAAACAAGTGCAACACATTTACAAGGCCCCATCTTGTTTCACTTGTTTGGCTTCATGAAATATTTTCTAAGTGCAAATGTACAACTAGAGACTCTGGGATTTTTAGTATCCCATAAGGGAGACACTATCCTCAACATGGAGCCACTGTTGGTACATGAATCTATACCTTGGTATGAAATTGATCCAACACAAACTATCAATAGAATTCCAATGTCTAAAGGAAGAATGCCAATCTAGGATCCATCTAAGTTCAAGAATTCACCAAGCAAGCTATCTAAACTGTGCAAATCCATCATGGACCATCTCACGTGTGTCAATTAATCTCAAACAATCTTGGGGTTGATCATACACCATGTAATCCAAACCTCACAAAGAATCCCAAACATTGTGCTACACTTTTGGAGTAATTCCTAAATCTAACACCGAGCAACCTAGTAGTGAGAGGAAGAATGTGGGATTAACAAAAATTTAATGTGCTTCATTATCTTTTTTTATTACATACCTAAATTAAGAGTGGTAATGGGTATTAAATGTGTTCCTCTCATCCTCTAAAACACAATTCATCTTCTCTTGTGGTTTCGACCCCTTATTGCTAGCTCTGTTTTCCCCTTAATGCTAGCTTTGTTTTCTATTTTTGGTGGTAAATATTTCACATATAGGTCAAACAAAGATTTACCTCCTACATGCATTCAAGTCTGAGTACACATGTTTACATGCCTTATTTTCCCTTGATTGATTACAATCTACCATTAAAGCTTCAATCAAAGGTCTCGTACTCATGCGTGCTCTATATGTCACTTTTCATTCGATATATTTTTGGTTTGTTACCTTACTCAAGCCCTTGGTTCTGGATTTTGTGAGATGATTGAAATGAAATGCCCCAAAGCCCTCCCTCAGTTCAATTTCATTTCTAAACAATTGAACCAACCATAGCATGATGTTGTTCATAATGTTTTCACATTGGTGGGTGATTATTGGTTATAGTGATTTAGTGGATTGAAATCCCTTTTCCCATAATTTCTATGGCATCTACATGATTCTTGATTTTATTATTTTTTAACTTTTAACATTGCGGACTTTGTCCTTGATGGACTCAAGTGCAGGCCATTACAGCATGAGGATTGCACTATCCATTGATAATGATTTGTAGGGTTTGATTTTGAAAATATAATTGTCTTATTTTTAATTTATGTTCTATGCAACAAACAATTTCACTTGGAGATATTTTTCCATCCAATGAAACATTGTGTATCTTTGTAGGATTTCCCTCTATTATTGGCTTCTTAAATTTATTGTTGCTTGCAATATTTTCTAGAAGTATGAAAAGGGGATGTAGGTGCATGTTATGCTATGTTTAGTAGTCATCTGTCACAGGAGTTGTACAAGTATGTAAAAAGACCAGGCAAAATAAATCTAAATATAGTCCACCCATAAAAATATAATCTCTATCAAATCCATCAAATGAAGTGAAGGAAGCTGTTGGTCACTCTATATGTCAGTTAATTAAAGCTAACACACAGAATGGTCAATATAAATTGTCAAACCCAGGAAGGTCTTTTATTTCAAAGGCAATAAGCACAATCTATGCATAAACAGATCAAGCAGTTGATTTGTTGAATGTAAATGATGATCCTACCTATGTGTCCGCCAACTCATTCCCTAAGAACACTAATCTAATTCATACATCTAAGAATCCAAATAAAGCAACTTCCCTACATAAATCAACCTAGCAAGTTAATGATCTAATGATGAAATGAAACCAGATTACTTTTGCAAGAAGTTAAATCCTATAATTATCAAACTAAAGCATTCAATCATTACCAAAATGATCTATCAAGTAGCTACTGTAATTCTGCCATTAATTGTCTAATCTATAAATGCAATTGAAGATACAACAACAACCAGAATTAAAACACAAGCTTGAACTCTAACTGATAATTACTGGAAATCCTAGAAAGCATAAACAACTAGAAGATAATTGGAATTGAGCTTGGCTGTCGCAGTTGATTAAAACACACATGCAATTATCCTACACAGTCGACTGTCACACCACTCTGTTATAGCTATTTAAGATGCAATTATAAACTATCAGAAAGGAAAGCTAAACTCTGTTACAACTACCAATAATGTCTGCAATCACTCCACACCAAAAAATAGAAGTAAAACTAAACTACTCTACCTAATTAAACTAGCTATCTCTGTGAGAAGGAGGGCCCTGGCCTTCTAACAGAGACGCCGAGAGTCACGGCAAATTAAGACACAAAAATGAAGAACTCTGGTCTCATATTACTGATGGAAGATCATGAGTCTCAGTGCTCTATTACAGCTTACACAAAGTAATGATTGTCCAACCCAGGCTACAAGAGCCTTATGGAATTTATACAAAGGAAATATAGTTTCAAATCCACTAAAATCGTGCAGCAATGAAGATCTATGATCTTCATGCTACGGAGTTACAACTAATTGATACAACCATGTTACACAAGGCCGTTAACCATCAATAATGTTGTTGCTTGAGCAATCAATAGATTAATAGACTCAACAACTGGGACACGACTTGTCTGTCGCAGCTAGGTTCTGTTTTAGTAGATTCTGTGATGATGAGTATACGTTACAGCTCACATGGAGGATGCGCTGTTCCTTGGAGTATGAAGAATTAGGCTTGGAAGAGTAACAACTGGCGCTACCTAGCTGATACACTTGTGCTTTAGATTTGAACTAAATAAACTCACAAGTGTTAGCATAAATCAAAGGTCAGGATTCAAATCTTCACAATCTTAGGCCTAAAAATAAATAAGGAAATAACAAATTATACCTGTCAATATCATTGATTGATCTAGAAAAGACATGGATATAGCTCATGAAAGTAGGATGGAATCAGGGAAAAATGATGTAATAAAGGTGGCCAAAAAGGGGCATTTCCTGGACCCAACATCTCCCCCCAACTATCCAATTGCATGTCCTCATGCAACAACCTCCCTTAATCTGAATCTGAGTCTGAGTGGAATCTGTGGAGATTTGTAAGACTGTAGCAAGTTCTGGTGCCTCCCCTCGAGGAACAAACCCATAGCAGGATACCCAATGCCCCCACCACAACTCTTCTTCTTCTAATGTTAGAGCATAACTGGTTCTGTAAGAATTGCTTATAGGAAACCAAATGAGAGGGAATTTGAATCTCAAACCAAGCCACCAAGACCCACACCTTTCCATGCACTGCACATATCTAGGAATCCTTGTTAGAGCTTGCCTAAAATTTTCAAAGCCATATGGATCCATTTCCTTGAGAGATGAGGAAGAGTACAACCATATGTATTCACTACCTTCTAGGGAATCCTCCTGCATATTGAGAATCATTGGGACACATGTGGTAAGGATTCTATCTCGCAGTCTCTCAAAATATCGGGCAATTGAGGGAACCCTGAGAGTTTTAGCATGATTTTCCATGAATGCTGATGGATTCTGAGGTTCCCCCCTAATCCAAAGAGTAGAATTATCCTCATTTCTAAGGATGGTTTGGAAGGCCTCTCGCCATCTTACATGGTTAATGACAAAAGAGGCAAATGCCCTCAGCTGAATATCCCCTAGAATAGGAAAAGGATTGGATGGAAAGTTAATGTAGCGAGCCCTGTCATGTAAATATCATTCACATAACAAATGCTGGTCCTCAAAGTCACTCTTCAAAAAAGTCTCCAAAAATTGAGTAGCTGTTGCCAGATCAAATGATCTCCCATCCTTGAGAGCTCTTATTTGGAATAGGGTTGTCTGCTCATGGAGAAAAATAGGATAAGAAGGGGACGGATCCCTGCAACTTAACAATTCTATGGAAAGAGTGTACATCTTGTTTTTTCTTGTTGCAGGGAGTTAAGTTTCTTCAATCCTTCCAATTTCTCTTGAAGTTTCTCCCACCGAAGTTTCTGGAAGAATAAATCCTCAACCCACTTTTCTCTTAGTCCCTTGATGACAGTCCTATGCTCCTGAAGAGAGATCATACCTGTTATGAACTGTTCGATCCACTTGAGCCATTTATCCAATTCAAGATTTAACCAGGAAACCTTTTTTTCCAATCGTTGAATTCTTTTGTCTACTACCTCCTCTTCATCATCAGAATCCAAGTGAATGACTTCCTTATCTTGCTTTGGTATTGTGACAGTTTCATCCTCTAGTGGGGTTGCAGTGGTCTATGCATGTAGTGCAGTCTCAGCCATGGGTTTTAGGGATGCTGGTTCTTGTGTAACAACATTCTTTATTTCCATATTCTCCTCAGCTTCCTCAATCTGTGTTACCGTCTCAGTCAATATTCTTAGGACTGCTGGTTCTTATGTAGTAGCACCCTACTTTTCCATTTCAATCTCAGCCATCTCAGTTTGTGTTGCCACTGTAGCAAATGATTTTGGGAACACTGGTTCTTGTGTAATAGTGTTTTTCTCCTGGTCCTTGATATTAGACGTTGCTATCTGAATTGCAGCTTCACTAAACATTTTCAAGGGTACTGGTTCTTGTGTAACAGTCCCCTGTTCCTCAATTTATTTGAGCTGCTGAGATTGTTTCTGGTTTATATCAGATCTTTCTGACTGAGGAGACTGGTCCTAAAGAAGTTCAATATCCCCTGATAGTTGGGACTGAAGAAGTTCAGTATCCCCTGATGGTTGGGACTGAAGAAGCTCGGTACCCCCCTGATGGTTGGGACTGCACTATTTCTTCTCCCAAACTCAAAGCAGAGATCTCTTCAACTCTTGGCTCATTTTCTTCTACCCATTCAATTTCTGGAACTACTTATTCAATCTCCTCTATATGTACATGCTTCTGTGATACATCCCCCAACACAACAACCTTGTGTCCTGCTGCAGAAAATATGTCTCCACACTCAGGACAAACAGTCTCTCCATACTTCTCATTTTCAAATGCAAAAGATGATTTTTCAAATAAATTTGTAGCATTTGCTAATGTATCCAAATTCTTTTCTTCCTACTTTCCAACTAATCCCTTCCATCTTTCCAACTAATTTCGCAATATTTGCACCTCTTCTTTTAATAGTTCATTTTCAAGCAGGAGATTTTCAATTTAGGGTTCTTCTCTTGGAGGTTCCTGCATAACAGTAGATGACTTAGGGTTCAAAATGAGAATCTCTAAATCTATTCCTGTCACAGGTATTTTACAGGTATTTTCTCCTTCCAGGATGATTCCCTATTCTCTCTGACTGCTCCCATTGTCTCTGCTACTTCTGCTACTTTTGTTGTCTCTGCTAGGGGTGATTCAATATTACCCCCAGTTGCATCCATTGTCTCCACTTCTTTTTTTGTTTTTGCTATCACATCTGCTTCTTTTGCTACTGCTGATCAAGTCCTTCTTCTCACCATTCCCACTGGGTGTTCCTCCATTCCTACTGCTATTGGTGCTTTGACAGTTCTAATTTTCCTTTTCTTTGTTACAGTAGGTGTCTGGCTTCTGTTCCTTGATCCTATTCCTTGTTTCTTTGACAGAGGGGTCCCCGCTTTAGTCTTTTCTTCTTCAATCAGGGTACCCCTTATCTCTGAAGAGGATTCAACTTCCAAAACTTCCACAATGCCTTCTTCTACTATTCCTATCCAATATCCTTATTTCTGAATTCCTGCTTCTACAACTGCAGCTTCTACTGTCGCAACTCCAATAGCTGCTCTAGTTTCAGCTTCCTTTATTTGAGTAACTTCTTCTGCATTTACAGTTTCCATCACAGTTTCTTCAGCTACAGGGTTTTCTGTTATTGCTGCTTCTCCCTTGTTTACTTCCTCTTCGTCATTGGCCTGGTTTCTTATTGTTCAAGCCTCCCCCCCAACTGGGTTTGAGGAATGCCAGTCCTCACTACCTTCACCAACACCCTCCATTTCCAAAACAGGTTGTATAATTGGCGCATCTCCAGCCAAAAGTTGTTCCCAGTTTAAATTATGATTTACAATGGCTCTTAAAACCAGTAATTTAATCAGGCCATGATTAGTAAGAGAGGAAACTGGGTGTTGGGCGGTTTTTGCATAACCAGCTGTGGTTTGTAGGGCTTTGAGCAGATAGAATGGTATATTCACCAAATTACCATGGCATAAATGAGAAAGTAAGGGGAGTTCATAGAAAGAAATAGTTTGGTACCTACCTCCACAGGAGATGTATCTTGTCACAAAGATTTCCACTTGATTCTAGGGTGGTGGTAAAGATGTCAGTTCCATCCCACGATGCTTCGGACGAACATGCTCCCCAAGTGCTAAGAATTCTCTAACAGCATTTGCATTATGCACTTTCCGTCCAAATAATTTCTTCCCAGTCTGGGGTAAACCAGTAACCTCTGATATAATTTCTTCTATAACATCCACATGCAACCCTCTAACCTCAGAGTAAGTATCAGTCAGGTTAAGGGAAAACTGCAATGCGGTTTCTGTATGGAAACCGTTCAATCGTTCAAAATATTCCATCCAACCTGTTGCTGTAAAAAGATTAAGGACTTCTGCATTAGCACGCACAGCTTTTGTGTCTGCTGGTTCATGTTGAACCGGGTTACCCATCTTAATTTCTTCTCAAAATTCGGAACCAATACAACACTCACCAGTCTCGACGTGGGAGGTGCAGCATACAAACATGCAAGTGATAGTTGGAGTTCGAAAATAGGGTATTTTAGGAAAGTCGGCATAGGCATAAAATTCCGGTAAGATAAGACGGTTATGGAAAATTGGCATATTTGGAGTGTTTTGGTACTATTCGGGTGTGGTGTCAGGGAATAAATACATATGTGGTTCTGACATACCCTCCGGTAATTAAACATTATAGGTTCATTCAATCAAGGGTTTTAAGACAGCATATAATTATTATTACCGTATTTATTTCCTTGCCAAACCATGTAAAAGTTCCGAACCGTACCTTTCATTTATGTGTTCAGCCAAGAGGTAATTATTATGGTGTGCCAACTATTATAGCCCTCCTTCATCATCATCTCCATTTTTAAAACAAGCATAAATGCACATGTGCTAAGGTGATGTGGCCACACCATGCGAACTGATAGGTACCACAATATCCAAATGATTTTCTTCATGGAGGACTGCGATTGGACCGATGAAACAGGTGACTGAGATTGATGCCCGATCAAACTATTATTGGAAACACCGATCGGAGAGCAGAAAAATTGGAGGAGTATCAGCTGTGAAATTTAGCAGAATAAGCAAAAATTACGGAGTCGCAGTTGTACGGAAGGAGCGAGGATGAAGTGGAAAAGAACGGAGTCACGGCTGCTAGATTTAGCAGAATCAATCAAGGATAGAGGAGTCTCAGCTACTAGATTTAGTGGAATAAACAAAGGTAACGGAGTCTCAGCTGCTGAGGAGTAAAAATGAAGCGGAAATGGCGGAGTAGCAACTGCCAACTTAGAAAGATAAGCAGAAATAGCGGAGTTGCAGCTGCGGAATTTGGCAAAATGGGCAAATGTGGCGGAGTCACAGCTGCAAAATTTGGCAGAACGAGCAAATGTGGCGGAGTCATAGCTACAAAATTTGAAAGGTAAACAGAAATAGCAGAGTCGCAGCTACAAAATTTTGCTGAATGAGCAAAAGTGGCGGAGTCACAGCTGCAAAATTTGGTAGAACGGGAAAATGTGGTGGAGTCGCAGCTGTGTCAGATTGTAGTATATCTGTGGAAGACCACGAATTATCCATCTTCTTCAAAGAGCTTTATTAGATCAGGAACAAATATGGGGTGTTTGTAGTCGTCTGGCCCAATCACGGTTGCTGCTCCTCCAGTAAGTTCCTGCACACAGTTCTTCAAAACAAACCGATCACGTGCAAGAAAAATTAAAAATAGATAAAATACAGAATGAAAGAAAAACCAATTATTTATGTACAAAAATATGTGTGGAAACTGCAAATTTTAAGAGTTCACAAGGTTTAAAAACCCTTGCCCTGACGTTAACTGATACTCTAGATCAACTACAACTTGTGAAATAAAAGCCTCCCTTGATATCGGCCTGTGATACAGCCGCAGCCGATGACCATTTGCGGATAATGGTACCTTGTTCTCGTCAATGGTGATCAACCGAACTGTTCAATTATCAAGTACCCAATGTATCTGATAGGGTTCCAACCAACGGGTACGCAATTTGCCTTTAAAGTCCCTCTTAAATTGTGAATCATACAACAGGGCCCAGTCTCCTTCCTGGAAGACTCTTTTCTTTATAAATTTGTCATGCCATCTAGAGCACTGTTGTTGGATTAAAGCTGTATGATGCACTGCAGCTGTGCGCTTCTCATCCAATTCATTGAGCTAATTCAGTCGATTCCTCTATGCCTCTGATAAATCCAGATTTGCTTCAACAACTGTTTTTAAAGTTCTGATTTCAAATGCAATTGGAAAAACAACATTCTTGCCATACACTAGCTCATATGGGGAAAAACCAGTGGTGTTACGCCAAGTGGTACGATAGGCCCACAGTGCCTCTGGAAGTCTTCATCCCAATCTTTACGATGGCTCTTCACTGTTTTTGTCAAAATAGCCTCAATAACCTTGTTTGTGCTCTCCACCTGCCCATTGGCCTGTGGATGATATGGTGAGGTTATTCTGTGTTGAATATGAAATTTTTGCAACAGTGCTTCCAGCTTGTGAGATACAAACTGTGGTCCACTGTCTGTAATGATCTCCTTAGGTACTCCAAACTGAGTAAAAATCTCTTCATACAGGAAATCAATCACAGCCTGATCATTGGCCTTGACCAAGGCTATAGCTTCTACCCATTTAGTCATGTAGTATGTGCAAACCAAGATATGAACTTTCTGCTTTGAGGGAGGGTTGATAGGCCCTACAAAATCTAGATCCCACCTATCAAACGGTTCAACCACAAGCTGTGGCTGTAAAGGCATCTCATCTAATCTGTTGGGTTGGCCCATCCTTTGGCAGCTATAACATGCCTGAACATACTTCTTTGCATCTCTGAAAAATGTAGGCCAGAAATAGCCCATTCTCAAAACTTTATGACCTGTCCTCTTGTCAGCAAAATGTCCCCCACAGGGCTCATCATGGCAAGCTTTAAGAATGTTGAATATTTCATCTTCTCTAACACATCTTCTGATTTCTAAATCAAGCCCTGTGTAGAAAAGATGGCCATTAATCCAGCAGTACCTATCACTCTGTTGTATGATCTTACTTCTTTCTCTTTTTGACAGATGTGCTGGAAGCTTACCTGCAACCAAAATGTTAGTAATATCTTCATACCATTGGGAATGAGCTGATAGTGCAAACAAATGTTCGTCAGGGAAGGAATCTTTGACTGGTAAATTGTCATCACTATTAGTAAGTTGAGATAAGAAATCTGCAACAACATTATCCTTTCCTGGTCTATCAATAATTGTAATATCAAATTCCTATAACAGTAACATCCATCTAGTAACTCTAGCATTCGTGATTGGTTTATTCATTAAATACTTGATAGCAGAATGATCAGTGTGCACAAAAGTAGAATATCCATTAATATAATGTCTAAATTTGTTAATGGCATAAACAATGGCAAGAAATTAATTTTCTGTGATAGTATAATTTAGTTCAGCAGGAGACATATTTTTACTAATGTAGTAAATAGCATAAGGAGCATTACCTTCCTGTTGTCCCAAAACTACTCCAATGGCAGTGTCTGAGGCATCTGAAGAAATGTGAAAAGGCAGAGCCCAATTGGGTCCTCTTAAGATGGGTGCTGTAGACAGCCTTTTCTTTAGCTCAGTAAATTATGTTTGGCATGCATCATTCCAGACAAACTGTGCATCCTTCATTAACAGAGTGAATAAAGGAGAAGCTAGTTTGGAAAAATTTTCTATGAACCTTCTGTAATAGCCAGCATGCCCTAAGAAGCTACGTACATCGTTATGTGTTCTAGGAGTTGGTATATTTTCAATTACCTTGATTTTGGATGGGTCTACCTAGATACCATCAGAAGAGATGAAGGGCCCTAGCACTATGCCTTCACTCATCATCATGCGGCACTTTTCAGTGCTCAAAGAGAGTTGGCTTTGTTCACCGCGTTTCATGACCTTTTATAAGTTCTTCAGTGCTTCTTCATAACTGTCACCATATGGAGTAAAGTCATCCATAAAAATTTCCATGCAATGATTCACCATTTCTAAAAAGATTCCAATCATTGCTCTCTGAAATGTAGCTGGTGCATTGCACAACCCAAAAGGAAGTAATCAATATGCAAAGGTCCCCCAGGGGCAGGTGAAAGTGGTTTTGTCCTGATCTTCTAGAGCAATCTGAATCTGGTTAGAGCCACTAAAGCCATCTAAAAAAGAGAAATACTTCTTCCCAGACAAGGTATCAAGGACCTGATCGATGAAAGGTAAGGGGAAATGGTCCTTCTGCGTTGCCTTGTTCAGTTCTCTGTAATCCACGCAGACCCTCCATTTCCCATTCTTCTTTGGCACAATCACAAGTGGAGAAACCCATTCACTGTTTGAAATCGGGTATATAAATCCTGCTTCCAAATTTTTTTGGATTTCCTCCTTCACTATGTCCCTTAGGTTCGGGTTAATCCTTCTTTGGGGTTGACATACAAGCCTGGAGTCTCTCTTAATATAGATGTGATGAGTGCATAGATGAGAAGGAATTCCTTTCATATCTGTGTACTCCCAAGCAAAATCTCCCCTACGCTGTTTCAGCAGAGTGACTAACTGTTCTAGCTCATTAGGTGCCAGATTAGGATTGATATTCAATCTTTTTCTTGGCCCAATTTCTACTGGAACACTCTTCAAATTCTTAAGTATTGGAATTACACTGTCATCACCAATCAGAGTTTCTTCTGTAATATTTTCTTGTTCTGTTACAGCTAGAGTACTGTCCAAGATCTGATAGACATTCTTATTAACTGACATGGGCTCACTGATGAAACTATTAATGGCATCATCCTCTGTTTCATCTTTAAATGTTAAGGCTCTCCCTATGGTTAATAGTGGCTGCACGCCCTCTTCTTCCTCCAAATCTACCCATAATGGAGTATCAGCTTCTATGCTTGGTCGAGCTGGAGGGTACATGGTTAGATTCTTGATCTCAGTTCCATCCGAAATAGTCATAGAACCTGACCGGCAGCTGATATAGGCATCAGCTATGGACAACCACGGTATTCCCAGGATCAGTGGGTGTCCCCCCAACTAGGATTTTGGCTGTAATACCAAAAAATCCGCAGGGTATTCCCACGAGTCAACTGAAATTATGAGGTCATCCAGGAATCCCTCGGGCTTGATTGTTGATCTATCCGCAAGTTCCAAAACAATAGGGGTTGGCCGCAGATTAGTGAGTCCCAATTTCTTCACAGTCTCTATGGTCATAACGTTGATAGCTGCGCCCAAATCCACCAAGACATTTGGAATTTGTGTGTTCCCTATGTGCACTGTAACAGTCGGGTTCCTAGGATCATCATACTTTGCCATAGGGGCCTTTCCCATTATTAATTCTGAAAGTTTTCCCAACACGTGGACGGTGGGAGGATCCCTGGACCTTCTCCCTGGTTTCTTGACACACAAATATTTAACTATATTAGCATAAATGGGCACATCATGGAGGGCCGGTAACAGTGGAATTTTAACATACAAAATTTTCAACTCTTCCACGAGATCAAATTGTGGTTGTTCCACTATTTTCTGCAGCTGCAATCATTCAGGGTATGGTGGTTCTCTATTCAACTGTGTAGGCCATGATAGATCGTGTGTCGCTTCCTGAGTTTCAGCTGCTGCTTCAACAGGAGTACTAGCATCCTCAATAATGGGGATTGTTGAATTAACCATGTTCTCATAATGTTGATTTACTCCAGTTTCAATCACTAGGGGTGAAACATCCTCAGTGATAATAGGCTCCACCACCCTTCCTGATCGTAATTGTATATCATTGTAGGGAATCTGAGTGATGGAATATGTAGGCATGTTGGCGGTCTCAAATTGATGGACTGCTTTATTGTTTGGGTTCGAGTTAGGTTGTGCAGGTAGTTGTGGTCGAAGAGGTGCTATCATAGGTGCGACATTGTTCTGGAAAGGGAGTTGTGGTTGCTGATACTGCTGATGCTGATATTGTTGAGGAGGGTACTATTGATACTGAGTCTGGTGATGGGGAAAGTTATTTCCTTGGTAAGAGTTTCTCCAGTTGGAATTCCAAGGAGCTTGGTTTGACTACTGTGGCCATGGTGTCCATGAATTAGGATTTTGCATTGGGTTCTGAGATGGAGGCCACTGGCTGTTGGAATAATGTGAAGGGAATTATGTATTCATATTATGCATATTGTTCATTCCATTTATATTATGCAGGAAAAATGTTGGATCTGGATTCATACCTTGGTTTCTAGGCTTCCATGGTTTCTTATGTGCCATAAAGTATGTTGTCTCTACATCCGGAATAGATGCCTGCAGGACTGCTTTAACCTTAGGTAATGATGGACACTCCTTAGTATCATGCTCAAGTTCACATAGTATACATACCTCTTCTTTGTCTAACGGGCACTCCTTCAGTGGATGCTTCTTCCTACATTTAGGACAAAATACCCCAAGTGTAAGATCTTCTACTACTTGTTTCTGTTTTTCCCTCATGGCATCCAGCTCTGAGGAAATGGAGCTCATCATGTCTGTTTTAAAGTTCTCCAGTAGGTTTCCTATTTATGCTCGAGTGGCACCTCCACTACTTGACTTCTGAGTCCTAGTAAAGACATCCTGGTCTCGTTCTTTGTCTCGTTTGTTGGTTCTGAAGGATCCCCTGGAGTACCTTCGACATAATTCAACAATCTTTTCAAAAGGTTCCTTCGAGATATATCCTTTCCCCATAAGATTCAACATATCAAGGTAATATTCTCTAATTCCTCTTAGCAAGATAATCTTGAGCACATCCTTGCCAATCTCAGCATGACCAGATCTTTGCAAATTGCACAGCAATCTCTCCACAAAGTCTTCCAAACTCTCTTCATCCTTCTAAACCATTTTAAACAAATCTTCCTTTCTATCTCTAGTTCTCCAATATTCTTGATATTTAGAAAGGAAGGTGTTCTTCATTTGGTCCCAAGTAGTAATGGTCTCATGACCCAAACTCATGAACCAATGCAGAGCATTTCCTTTCAAGGTGGCTGGGAATAGCTTCAGCTTCTGAGCACTAGAGGTGTAATCATAGCTGCGACAGAGGATATCAAACTCAAAAAGAAACTCATCAGGATCCTCAAAGGACTTACCATGAAAATTTGGGAGAACTGATGGTGAGATATTCTTCATAGGAGCTGCTCCAGGTGTCTAAAGGATAGGGAATTCTAATGTAGCCACAGTATTACTAGGCTAATTATTTTCTCCTTCTTCCTCCTGGTGATCCTCATGTTCATTCTCACCCCCCTGTTCTTTACCAGCCATGGTTCTAGTCCAAAATTCAACAGTTTTCTTTATGCATTCTTCCTCTACTTTAGCTTCTTCTTCTTTTCTCCTTTCTTCTCTTTTCCTTCTTTCTTCCTCTGCTATTCTGCGAGTCTCCAACCACACTTCCTTAGAAACTCTAGTTCCATCAATATGATAGATCTCCTCTCTATCTAGTGCACCTACAGCACTTCCCTTATCTTCAGGAGGTTTACTTTCTGCAATAGGAGTTGAAGGTCCTGTTGCGTTCTCCACTGTGGATGGTGATTGTTCAAGATCGGGAGGTACAGAATTTCCCCTACCTATAGAGTTCCATGGTGGTCTAGTGGAAGAATCAACTCTAGCAATTATCTCATCAATATATGTGTGTCTCCCCTGACCTGCATTACGACCTCGACCTCTTCCACCTGCAATGTTAGTATTCAAAGGGGGTTCCCGATTTTTTTTTCTTATATTCATGCATGCTGTAAAAAATTGAACGAAAATAAAATCAAATGAAACCAACTACTAACTCTGTCTACCTATTACCATCCCCGGCAACGGCGCCAAAATGTTGGTCACTCTATATGTCAGTTAATTAAAGCTAACACACAGAATGGTCAATATAAATTGTCAAACCCAGGAAGGTCTTTTATTTCAAAGGCAATAAGCACAATCTATGCATAAACAGATCAAGCAGTTGATTTGTTGAATGTAAATGATGATCCTACCTATGTGTCCAACCAACTCATTCCCTAAGAACACTAATCTAATTCATACATCTAAGAAATCCAAATAAAGCAACTTCCCTACAGAAACCAACCCAGCAAGTTAATGATCTAATGATGAAATGAAACTAGATTACCTTTGCAAGAAGTTAAATCCTATAATTATCAAACTACAACATTCAATATTTACCAAAATGATCTATCCAGGAGCTACTGTAATTCTGTCATTAATTGTCTAATCTATAAATGCAATTGAAGATACAACAGCAAACGGAATTAAAACACAAGCTTGAACTCTAACTAATAATTACTGGAAATCCTAGAAAGCATAAACAACTAGAAGATAATTGGAATTTAGCTTGGCTGTCATAGCTGATTAAAACACACATGCAATTATCCTACACAGTCGACTGTCACACCACTCTGTTACGGCTATTCAAGATGCAATTATAAACTATCAGAAAGGAAAGCTAAACTCTGTTACAGCTACCAATAATGTCTGCAATCACTCCACACCACACAACATAAGTAAAACTAAACTACTCTACCTACTTAAACTGGCTATCTCTATGAGAAGGCACGCCTTGGCCTTCTAACAGAGACGTCGAGAGTCACAGCAAATTAAGACATAGAAATGAAGAACTCTGCTCTTGTATTACTGATGGAAGATCGTGAGTCTCAGTGCTCTGTTACAACTTACACAAAGTAATGATTGTCCAACCTAGGCTACGAGAGCCTTATGAAATTTATAGAAAGGAAATACAGTTTCAGATCCACTAAAATCGCGCAGCAATGAAGATCTATGATCTTCATGCTGCGGAGTTACAGCTAACTGATATAGCCGTGTTACACAAGGCTGTAAACCATGAATAATGTTGTTGCTCGAGCAATCGATAGATTAACAGACTCAACAAATGGAACGCGACCTGTCTATCACAGCTAGGTTCTATTTCAGTAGATTCTGTGATGATGAGGATCTGTTACAGCTTACATGGAGGATGCGCTGTTCCTTGGAGTATGAAGAATTAGGATTGGAAGAGTAACAACTGGCGCTACCTAGCTAATACACCTGCGCTTTAGATTTGAACTAAATAAAATCACAAGTGTTAGCATAAATCAAAGGTCAGGATTCGAATCTTCACAATCTTAGGCCTAAAAATAAATAAGGCAATAACAAATTATACCTGTCAATATCATTGATTGATCTGGAAAAGACATGGATATAGCTCATGAAAGTAGGATGGAATCAGGGAAAAATGATGTAATAAAGGTGGCCAAAAAGGGGCATTTCCTGGACCCAACAGAAGCCACAACCCATGGGATAGTTACTAAGTGGACCTAATAAGTGAAATTTACACAATAAAATGTAAGTTATATCTTACATTTCACATAGATAAGAGTCCTAAGCTATTTTAGACCATGCAACAATAATAAAATTTTGAAGCTTGTAAAAATTTGTATGAATTTACATAGAGCACTAACATGATCCATTGAAGGAAGATTATCTGTGGAAGTCCCATTTTTATTAGAATCCAATGAGATCATCCCATGTATAGTATTTTTGGCATGGGGTTAGTCCGCATGAAGTGCGGAAGCCGACAATAGCGAAGAAGGACCATTCGCAGAGAACAGGGAAGCACAAGACTAGTTTAGTTTGTTAGAAAGGGTCAATTGGACCATTTTTTAACCACCATAGTTGGCTATAAATAGGAATAGGATTGTAAGCCTAAGGGAATCCTATCTTATCCTAGAATGAGATCATAAGTGATCGATAGATGTGCAGATGAACTCTGTAATGTTTTTCTATGTTTTCGACAGTTTTGTATGGATTTGCGATAAGGTGTTTTGAACTGTTTCTGCGACGTTTATACCGTAGGTTTTGATGAGTTAATGCATGAATACATCCAGATATGTTCTGTTATCTTGGTTTATGTCAAATCATGAGTGTTGTGTCATGTTTTATGTTGTATTTTCTATAAGATACGATTGCTATTGTTACTATGGAAATGCGAATGTTGAATATGCGAATGATGAATGTATGTTTGAGTTGTGAAGCGCGATGCGAAAATGAATCTCTGGTTTCTGAAGCGATAGAGTTAGGACAAATGCATTTCCTTTTCCCACTGCAGAAACTTTGTACCTGCATCCCCCTTAATCATCTCGGGTGAGACTTCACTCACTTCGCGGATGTGGCTGGAAAGGGTAAAACCTTTCTGGGCCGATGCTTAAGGGCGTTTGGTTGGTATTTGTTGACGACAGTGCAAACTAAACCCCTATTGACAGATCCGTGTCAACAAATGGTTATGTTTTCGGGACCCTGAAGAGGAAAGATAAGGACATGATGTGGCACTCGATGAAACCGTAGATTCAGGATTGGTTTGACAAGAAGGAAGAAGAATTCTCGAAAGGAGAAAATCAAAACCCTGGGAAGACGAAAAGCAATTGGTTGGAAAAGCATATTTATTCTGATATCCACAAGATATTCTTTTGCGAAATCCCAGTACTGCTGCAAGAATGGTTGGCGCAACTGACCTTTCAGAAGAGCCATTTCCAAGGAGGTGAACCTAACCACTGAACTTCAGAACTAATCCAACAGCTGAAACAGGTTGATGACAAGGTATCAAGGGTTGTTGAATTCTGGGTAGACAGTATCCTAGAGGGATACATCACTGATTTTTCCGTTGATATGATCAAATCATACAACGATGCAGAAAGGAAATTGTTCAAAGGACCTAGAGGGATATTCCTACTATTGCTGAAATTGTGGATTAAGATGCTCGTCTATGAAAAGGGTATCTTGAGGATGAATTCTGACGAGTAGAAGATCAGTGTGCAGAAGTTGTGGGTACCGCATGAATGTGGTTCCGATAGAAAGATGCGGGGTAGATGGACATAAGCAATGATGAATTTTTAAGGGAGGTTGAAGAAGAGTGTGGTACCTTGAGGAGTGGGGTGATATTCCGGTGACCATAGAAGAAAAGGAGGACTGAGAGAGACTCTCCTTAGGGGACCGGAACAGAATACTATGAAACAGGATCACAAGGGACGAAGCAACCTTATTACGATGAAGAATAAAGTGAATAGGATATCACAGAAGCCGAAGAAGGACGGACCCTAAGCTACGACGTACCTTCAACTTCGTGCACTACTCATAACTTGATAAGAAAAAATACAAGTTACTCGCAGAGCCGTCCTATGTGCCAGAATAGTAGTAAGAGTAGCGGATCAATAAATAATAATAGTAGAAGCGCAAGAATGGCAGGTGACAATGCAAAGATGCCAACCTTCCAGGGTAACGGGACTGAGGATCTTGAACAATATTGGTTTTTGTGCGAGGCGGTCTAGACTGTAAAGTAGGTCTAGGATGAAAATATCAAAAAGGGACAGTTAGTGACGACCCTCAAGGGCCGTGCGCTATACTGGTATATGAAGTTTACTAAGGTACCGACAGGAACTCTAGATAAAACATTTCCACATATCAAGGCAGGGATGATCGATAAGTTTAGAAATCCAAAATCTGAGTCACACTACATTACTGATCTCAATGAAATCAAGTAGTTTCCCAACAAATCAGTATGGGACTTTGAACAGTGGTACAAAATGCTAATGGCGAAGGTGAGTTTTGGGATGAGCAATATGCAGCATAAAGAATGGTTTATCGCCGAGTTGGTGCCACACATTCATGGATTGTTGATGCAACAAAAGGTAGAGACTCAGGAAGAAGCGTTGGAGATCATAATGAAGCTGGAGGCTTTATCGATCGACGAAACAGCCTTAGGCATGGATTGAATACAAGCGCAGCTAGAAAACTTGACGATATAGATACAAGACATGAAGAAAGGAAAAGAGGCCCACGAATACGTATGGTTCACTAGATGTAGGACAGAAGGACATCACAATTATCCATGCCTAGAATTTTGAGAATATTTTCAATCAGGTGCACCGAATCCCCTTAGTAAGGGAGGGATGCCTTGGTGTCGCGTCTATCAGACAATAGGACATTTACTGGAAGAATGTGTACCTGTAGAAGATGGTGTTGAAACTAGTGAACTTGTAATGCAAGTTCTATCGATCGGTTTTCCATGATGAGAAAGATTGCAGAGCTTATGACCTACTCCAAGAAAGGACTGCAGATACATTCTTCATGAAGGGAGAGGAGCAACCACCAGTACAGTAGCAGCAGCAGTATAATCAACAACAACCTCAATATAATCTGGAACTGCAGTATGATCAGTCGTAGTATGGTCCGTCGCAGTATGACCAACCATTATATCCACAACTGCAATTTCAACCACCGTAATACGGTCAACCGCAATATCCGATGCTGCAGTATGGTCAACCGTAGTACCCTCCATACGGGTCACTGCGAGGAGGATTCATAGGAGGGTTCCACTGAGATCGAGGAGGAGCTATTGGATGAGTTCGAGAACCAATCATATGTTACAACTATGTTCAGCAGGGGCATTATCTAATGGATTTCCCGAATCCAACCCCATAGTGCACTTACTGTAGCACTGTGGACCATGGTGTCGAAGACTGTCCTCAACTCATTGCAAAGTGGCAAACTAAGAACCTACCCCCACCTCTACCAAATCAAAATCAGAATCAAAATTCGCCACCAGTAGTACAAAATATATCAACAGAGGTTAGAAGTCAAAATTTGACTATCGGAATAGTGACACGTGGAGGAGTTGTGACAGGGGTCGACAGGTCACAAGCTAGCATCCGACCGACAGCAAGAAAGCAAGTCACATTCGATGCAGAAGTGGAAAGGGATATTTTCTTGAAAGCCCAGGAGGAAATGAGGAAGCTAAGACAACCACCTCTTCACCAGAAAGAATTTACCTATGAGATGTTGCCGACATTCGACATGATGAATTCTAAGAAAAAGGATAACACCTTAAGAGCCTTCCTAGAGAGTTGTCTGGAACTGGAAAAATATCAGGATACATTGGCGGAGATATCCAGCTTGTTTCATCAACAGGATGTTGCATGATAGGAGTGAACTGTCAATCGCATCCATAAGAGGAAAACAGGAAGAGAAATGCGGATGTTCGCACAATTTGGAGCATTCGATGTCAACTCCATTATCTTGGATTTGGGGTCATATGTGAACATCCTGACAAAACATACCTGGGAAACGATGGGAAAACCATAGTTGGATTGGTCCCCGGTACAACTGCGACTAGCAAACCAAAGTAAGGTCACCCCGATCAGTCGACTATGCTAGGTCCCCATTGATATCGAGGGACTTAAAACATATGCATATTTTGATGTGATCGAGATTATTGACAACACCAGTCCCTACCTAGTGTTTCTAGGGAGAGAATGGGCAATGGAGAATCAAGATATTATCAACTTCAAGAAAAGAACTATTTCATTCGAGAACCATGAGATAAGGGTAGTTGCACCTCTTGACCCCGCGGAAGGGCAGAGATATGTTGAACATGCAAGGGATGAATTCACTGAGGAATGGGACAATATCTACAACATCTCCGAAGACTACCTCAATCTGACTGCATATGGAGAACTAGGGTGGCGCAGTATCAGTTCGACGTCATCAGATACAGATGAAGCACTTGAAAATTGGCAGAATCGACTACATGAACTGTCTTTTAGGAGGTGTGCATGGATCACTCAATCACTACGAAGGGTATCCACATAAGAGTGCGAGCTACCAATGCATGAGGGATTTCCCAACTTGGATGCATTTATCACTAAATTTGAAGCAAAAGTGGAGGAACCACAACGACTATTGACCTTGGAGGAAGCCCTAAAGGCTACACCAGCACGATGGTGGGAAACGCACAATTCCACTGTAAAAAATTGACCACTATGTCGACACCGAATGATGGTTAGGTTTGGCAACACTAAATGATACTGCAGAAGGAAGTATTATGGCGGAGGAAACCTAGAGGAGTATCTGGATTAATGTAAAAGCAAATGGGTATCACAACTGAAATAGGAATGGGTCCACGCCTTTATTCACACATTGTATGAAGTATCATGAAGTTGGTATATCGCAGCAAAACTAGGACGTGGAACAACCTCATGGGAACAACAAACAATTGGCTTTAGCCAAATGTTCAGTTTCTCCGACAAAAACCCCTTCATCCACACTACATTACAGGACGTCCGGGAGAATGTATTCAACGTAGTTCCGACAAAGAAACCTATGGGACTTCAGTGGACTGCGACACCCCAAATGTTGATGGAATGTTACAACATAATAGGAGAACTAGATGATGAGGATGATTCAAGGGCCACGGATATCCCAGATTCATAAGGAAGTCGTAGCTTTGAGGCACCAAATATGCCCTCCGACAAGTTTCAGCAACTGTTACGAATCAAGAAAGTGAACTTTGGGCTGGAAGAAAATCCCAAGTTCGCAAGCATTAGAGACTACTAGGATGACTTGACTATTGTGAAGATGACTGACCTATTGCATGAGTTTCAAGAGTTGTTTTCGACAAAATTCTCGGAGATGAAAGGAATTTAAGGGGACCTCGGCGAGATGAAAACCCCATTGAAACCTGATGCGAAGCCGGTCAAGAAGTGACCTTACCGATTGAATCCTCGGTACAAGGAAAGGGTGAAGGATGAGATTGAGAGAATGTTGGAAGCAGGAATTATAGAACTGACATAAGAATCAGAGTGGATCAGTTCGATGGTGGTTCAAGATAAGAAAACCAGCGAAGTCAGAATCTATGTCGATTTAAGAAAGCTGAATGATGCATGCCTACATGATCCATTCCCTACACCGTTTATAGATGAAGTAGTAGAAGAAGTGGGACCTCAGGAAATATACTCCTTCACAGATGGATTCTCAGGTTACCACCAGATAAATATTTCAAAAGAATATTGGCACAAAACAACATTCATCACCAAATGGGGATTCTTTCAATATACAGTGATTCCATTTGGCCTAAAGAATGCACCAATAATTTTTTCAAAACTAGTAGTTGATGCCTTCAAAGATTACATCCATAAATTTCTTGCAGTATACATGGATGATTCGACAGTGTGCAGGCTAGTCAAGGACAGCCTTGCGAATCTAAGGTTGATGCTGGAAAGATGTCGAAAGCACCATATTTCGTTGAACCTAAAGAAATGCATTTTCTGCACTTTGTTTGGGATTTTGCTGGGGCAGATAGTTTGCAGGGAAGGAATGATGGTCGACCCTGAAAATATCACAATTATTGTCGACCTACCACTGCCAACAATAGTCAATCAATTAATAGCGATGCTAGGACACACGGAATACTACCGAAAGTTTATCAGAGCGTATGAAGCAATCACAGAGCCGATGGAAAAGTTGTTGAAGAAAGACGCCAAGTTTGAATGGAATGAAGAGTGCCGGATGAAGACACCCATACTAGCATTCCCATATTGAATGAAGGAATTACACGTTCACGTCAATGCATTATCAGTTGCACTAGGAGTCATATTGGCCCAGCCAAGAGAAGGAGCAAAAGACCACGCGATAGCATTCGCAAGTAGAAAGTTGTCTACTGCAGAGAAGAACTATACGGCCACGAAAGGGAAGGCTTGGCGATGGTCTACGCCCTACAGAATTTTTGACACTATCTCTTAGTGGGGACTTCAAAATGTTCACCGATCATTCCTCACTCAAATACCTGGTGAACAAGCCTATGTTTTGGGGGGAAGATCTGTCGATGGCTGTTACTCTTCCATGAATTTGACTTCGAGATAATTGCAAAGACAGGATGACTAAATGCATGACTAGACCATCTATCATGTATAGAGTGCTGAGAAGAGCCAAGGAACATTGACGAAGCATTTCCCGATGCTCAGTTGTTCAGTGTTGGAATGGTCGATGACCACTATGAGAAATGTTGAAATATTGTAACTTCAAAGAATATTATATTTGTATTATTCTGAAGATGTTTTATTCCTCCAACGGGACTCTATTGTATATCCGGAGATGTTTATTCCTCCATTGGATTATGGGAACTAGGGTTATTAGATCTCCTATGTGGGGATCGGCCCGAAGTTATTTTATCGGAGGTTATTAGACTCAATTTGACAAGTCGGCCTCATAGGGTAAAAAGTCAGTTGGAAAACAAGTATAAGTAGAGGAGGTTGTTCCTCACTTAACTCACTTGTTCTCACACTTCCATTGTGCGCATAGGAGAGAGAGATTTCTGCATTGGAGGAGAAGGAGCTCTTGTTGTGGTCTACTATCTTGTATTGGGTTGATTATCTATATTGAGGAAATCTTTGCTGGGTTTTCTACCCCATGAGGGTTTCCCAGAGTATATATGTGTTTATCTTGTGATTGTGTTTCTTTCAGTGATCTTTCTTGTGCATTTACGCTAGAATTTAACATGGTATCAGAGCTAGCTTGAATAGGACATCTTTCACAAGGTGAAAATATCTCTATCTCTCTCTCCGGTGAAAATTAGGGTATCTGCAAAACGTTGGTATTGTTGAATTCTTATTACATGGCTAGATAGCCCTTCTCAAAACCAATCTTTTGAGCCCTATATCGAACTTTTTGGTTGGGTAGAACTCCAGAAAAGTCAAACCCTAGTTTGACAAAAGTGCGATAAAACCAGAAAACCAGAACCAGAATTCTACAGTAGATCCGAAGTTCGCTGGTCAAGTTTGGAGGCTGAAAAATTGAAGTTTCCATAAAGTAAGTACATCAGTCACCTCCCCTCAGTCAAGCCAATCTCCTGGTAAGGTCAGTTTTTCATTTTTGGAATTTTCAATTTTTAGTGACCCCCTGGGCAAGATGGCCCCAAGTACTAAGCTTGAAGACAAGCTAGAGGGTATAGAGAATTTTTGAGCATGGAAATATATAATTGGTCTCATTCTTGAAGAGAATGATCTTGCCCATTATATCAAAGATGAGATTGCAGAACCTACAGAAGATGAAGCTAAAGAGAAGTACAGGAAATATTTGATTAGGGCAAAGAGAATCATTGCTGATTCTATTAAGTACCACTTGATTCCCCAAGTGGCATCCAAGAATACCCCAAAGGAAATGTATGATGCTCTCTCCAGAATGTATGAGAGAAAGAACATCAACAGGAAGATGAACCTGAGAGCTCAATTGAAGAACACCAAGATGAATAAAGGAGAATCTATTCAAGACTATTTCTCAAGGGTTTCTCAGTTCAAAGAACAACTAGATGCTATTGGAGATACTCTTGATGAAGATGAACTAGTCATGACTGCTCTAAATGGTCTCACTAGACCTTGGGAGTCATTCATCCAAACCATGTGTGCCAGAAAAGAAAGTATGAAGTTTGATGTGGTTTGGGAGGATTGCATTCAAGAGGAAGCCAGGGTTGCCAACAGAGAAGCATTGCTCAAGGAAGATGACCAAGCCTTGGCCACCCACACCAAGAGAAGAAGGAATCAATCCTACTTTAAGAAGGATAGTCACAAGGAGTCTCATCCTCCACAAATATTTCAAAAGAAAATAAGATCTAATCAAAGAAGAGATTACTCCTCATTTCAATGTTTTACTTGTCACAAAATAGGACACATTGCTAAGGACTGTCCTTTGAAGAAGAAAAAGGGTACTCACCACAAAAGACGTCAAGCACATCTTGCAGAAGACGATAGTGAAGAAGAAGTTGAAGAGGAAGAAAGGCCTCACAAGAAAAGACCTAGAAGAGAATAAGAATATGAAGAAAGGACCTTCTTCAAGAAAAGATCTAGAAGAAGTGAAGAAGAAGATGCAGAAGAGTATGTTCTATTCTTCGCACTCTCTGGATCTATAACACCTGGAGAAGGTACATGGGTTATCGATAGTGGTGCTTCAGAGCACATGACAGGACAAAAGAAGACTCTATCAAAACTTGAAGGAAAGACCTCCCCACAAAAGGTATCTCTAGGAGATAACTATCAATATCCCATCAAGGGAATTGGTGAAGCAAACTACAAACTTGATTCTGGAACCCCCATGAAGATGAAGGAAGTTTTGTATCTTCCAGGATTGAAGAAGAACTTGCTTTCCATCTCAGCATTGGACAAGAAAGGCTATAGAGTTGCATTCATTGATGGACAAGTATTAATGTGGTCCAAAGGTAAATCTATTAAGGATGCAATTGTCATTGGTGAAGAGGAAGGAGGTTTGTACAAGCTCAAGGGTCATCCAGAAGCTGCCCTTGTACATGAAGTCACTATCCCAAATGAGCTATGGCATAGGATACTTGCTCACATTAACTACAAGGCACTACCTCATGTAAGCAAGGTAGTTGTAGGTCTACCAGACTTAAAGGTTGACCATGATGGCACATGCAAAGGATGTGCAAAAGAGAAGAACATCAAGAACCCATTTCCAAAGAGTGAAACAAAGACCAAAAGCATTTTGGAATTGATCCATTCAGATGTATGTGGACCAATTCCCTCCACATCTTTAAGTGGATATGAATACTATCTCACATTTATTGATGACTATTCAAGGAAGACTTGGATATACTTCTTAAAAGGGAAGAATGAAGTTTTTGAAAAGTTCAAAGAGTTCAAAGCATTGATAGAAAATCATTCAGAAAAGAAAATTAAAATACTCAGAGTAGATAATGGCAGAGAATATACTTCAAAAGATTTTGAATATTTCTGTAAAGAAGCTGGAATCAAGAGAGAGCTAACTACTCCCTACAATCCCCAACAAAATGGTGTTGCGAAAAGAAAGAATAGAACCATCATGGAAGCTGTAAAGACAATGATACATGATCAAGACCTACCTATGTATTTATGGGTTGAAGCAGCTAGAACAATAGTCTATGTACAAAATAGACTATCCCATAGTGCTCTTGATTTCAAAACTCCAGAAGAAGTGTTCACGGGAAAGAAGTATGAGGTAAGTCATCTTAAAATATTTGGATGTTCTGTATACATTCACATTCCAAAAGAAAAGAGAACCAAGTTGGATCCTTCTGGAAAGAAGGGAATATTTGTTGGATATTGTGAATCATCTAAAGCATTCAGAATTTACATCCCAGGTTTTCATCATATGGAAATTAGTAGGGATGTGACATTTGATGAAGAAGTAGCTCTCAAGAGATCTAGGAAGTGCCAACATGAAGAAATCTATGAAGAAGACACACCTTCTAGGATCACAGAGGCTGCACCCATTCCTGAAGATACTACACCTGAAGACCATGACTTGCTAGAACCACAAGAACCCCCCATTACAAACTTATCAAGAAAAAGAAGGCCAGCATGGGCCAGAGACATTATTCAAGGAGCTAAAAAGTATGGAGCTCCTAAAGGCTCCACTATAGAAAGGAAGAAACCAAAGCTAGTATCCAACTATATGGCTTTGATGTGTAATCTAGTGGATCAAGAACCTACTAGCTATGAAGAAGCAGTTCAGAAGAAAGAATGGGTAGAAGCAATGACAGAAGAATACCAATCAATAATGAAAAATGATGTTTGGGATATAGTTCCCAAACCAAAAGAGAAAAGTGTAGTGTCCTCCAAATGGATATTCAAGATAAAACATGTTGCGGATGGTAGCATTGAAAAATATAAGGCAAGATTTGTAGCCAGAGGATTCTCTCAAAAAGAGGGAATTGACTATGAAGAAACATTTGCACTAGTTGCTAGGTACACTTCCATTAGAGCTATCATGGCACTTGCATCGATGATGAAATGGAAACTACACCAGATGGATGTTAAGACAACCTTCCTAAATGGTGTAATTGAAGAAGAAGTGTACATAGAACAACCACTTGGATTAGAGGTAGAAGATGGAAGAACTCATGTATGCAAACTGAAGAAGGCTTTGTATGGGTTGAAGCAAGCTTCTAGAGCTTGGTACAGAAGGATTGACAGTTTCTTGACAAGCATGGGCTTTACCAAGAGTAAATATTATCCCAACTTTTATCTCAAAGTTATGAATGATGAACTTGTTATATTATTATTGTATGTAGATGATCTATTTCTGACTGGAAATGAGAGACAGATTATCGAGTGCAAGAAGAAGCTCTCTTCAGAATTTGAGATGAAAGATCTCGGATTGATGCACTACTTCTTAGGCCTGGAAGTATGGCAAGACCCAAAAGGAATCTTTCTAAATCAGGGTAAGTATGCTGTGGATATTTTGAAAAGATTCGATATGTTGAACTGTAAAGCCATGGCCACTCCCATGGACTCCAACTTGAAGTTATTAGTAGATAACTCATCAGAGTTAGTGGAAATAACTCTGTATAGATAGATTATTGGATCATTAATGTATTTGACTAACACTAGACCAGACATATGTTTTGCTGTGAATACCTTGAGTCAGTATCTGGTGGAACCTAGAAGAGTTCACATGATAGCTGCAAAACATGTGATGAGGTACTTAACAGGTACGATAGATTTTGGTCTTTACTATAGTGGAGATCATGATTTCAATTTTCATGGCTACACTCATGTTGATTGGGCAGGAAGTGTATCAGACAGGAAGAGTACATCGGGAGGATGTTATTGTCTGGGATCTGCTATGATCTCGTGGTATAGCAGGAAGCAGTCTAGTGTGGCTCTCAGCACAGCTGAAGCAGAATACATAGTTGCTTGCTCTCCCAGTTGTGAAGTAGTATGGCTTCATAAGTTATTATCAGGACTGTTTGACTTAGAGATGGAACCCACTATGATTTTGTGTGATAACCAGAGTTGTATCAAGATGACTGAGAATCCAATATTTCATGATAAGTCAAAACACATAGAGATCCGTTATTTCTATATACGGGATATGGTGCAAAAAGGAGCTATCAAGCTCGAATATGTGAGCACGGACGAGCAAGTTGCTGATATACTAACCAAACCTATGTCTCGTGTAAAGTTTGAGCATTTTCGAGACAAGCTTGGTGTAGTTCAAAAGGACTCTCCTCGAAAGGGGGAGTGATATGATAGATGAAGATATCTTTGGGTACTAGTATCGATGTGGATACCTATATTGATGATGAGATTGCTTATCTAGATTATATGTTTGCTTGTATTGATGAGGTTGCTTGCATCTATGTTCTGTTTGCTTGTATTGATAAGGATACTTGCATCTATGTTATGTTTGCTTGTATTGAAGAGGATACTTGCATCTATGTTTTGTTTGCTTGTATTGATAAGGATACTTGCATCTATGTTATGTTTGCTTGTATTGATGAGAATACTTGCATATGTACGTGTTTTGATGAGGATACTTGTATTGATGATGTGTATACTTGTATTGATGAGGATACTTGTATTGATGATATGTATACTTGTATTGGTGAGGATACTTGTATTGATGATGTGTATACTTGTATTGATGAGGATACTTGTATTGATGATGTGTATACTTGTATTGATAAGGATACTTGTATTGATGATGTGTATACTTGTATTGATGAGGATACTTGTATTGATGATATGTACACTTGTATACTTGTATTGATGAGGACACTTGTATTGATGATACATACTAATGATACCTGTATTGATGAGGATACTGTATCGATGATGTGCCTACCTGTTTCAACGATAAGGTTGAAGATGAGGTTGCCTGTTCTGACGATGAGGTTGATGGAGGATTGTATCATCCTTGGACTTCAGTCCTAAAGTGATCCGTAGACAGATGTCTTAGAGAATGCGGTTCCTAGCGAACGATGAGGATTGTATCATCCCTGGACTTCAGTCCTAAAGTGATCCATAGACAGATGTCTTCGAGAATATGGTCCTTAGTGGACGTATATAGGATTACATCGTCCCTGAGCGTTTGGTTCAAAATGTACATGACAGGATTGCATCATCCTTGGACTTATGTCCTAAAGTGATAGGGATTGCATCATCCTTGGACTTATGTCCTAAAGTGATAAGGACTAATCATCATGTAAGTAGATTGGGATTGCATCGTCCCTAGACATGGTGAGGTGTCTTAAAGTGATAAGGAGTAATCATCCTGTAAATAGATTGGGATTGCATCGTCCCTAGACATGGTGAGGTGTCTTAAAGTGAGAAGGATTGATCATCCTGTAAGTTGATCTGGATTGCATCGTCCATAGACATGAGATATGTCTTAAAGTGGGAGGGATTGATCATCCCGTAAGTGGATCAGGATTGTATCATCCTTGGACCTATGTCCTAAAGTGAGAGGGATTGATCATCCTGTAATTGGATCATGTGTATTGCAGGATATGTTGTTTTTGTACTGATGATAGTGCGATGACGATGATGATGATCATGTGATGATGATGCTGATGATCGTATGATGATGATGCTGATGATCGTGTGATGATGATGCTAATGATCGTGTGATGACGATGCTGATGATCGTGCGATGATGATGTTGATGATTGTGCGATGATGATGCTAATGATCGTGCGATGATGATGCTGATGATCGTGGGATGATGATGCTGATGATCGTGGGATGACGATGCTGATGATCGTGTGATGACGATGTTGATGATCGTGTGATGATGATGCTGATGATCGTGCGATGACGATGCTGATGATCGTGCGATGACGATGTTGATGATCGTGGGATGACGATGTTTATGATCATGAGATGACGATGCTGATGATCGTGTGATGACGATGCTGATGATCGTGTGATGACGATGTTGATGATCGTGTGATGATGATGCTGATGATCATGTGATGATGATGTAGCTGTTCGAGTGCTATAGAAGATGAAGACTTAGTACTAAAGATGTTGATGTTCCGGTATTGAAGATCTTGAAGATGTTCCAGTAACTGCTTGAGTTACTGATGATGTATAAAGAAAGCTTCCAATGATTTATAGATGTATCATGTATCATGTAGTCGATGACTCCTTGCTCCTGCAGTTGTTGTTATAATATCCTTCTCGTTAAGGGGGAGTGTTGAAATATTGTAACTTCAAAGAATATTATATTTGTATTATTCTGGAGATGTTTTATTCCTCCGACGGGACTCTATTGTATATCTAGATATGTTTATTCCTCATTGGATTATGGGAACTACGGTTATTAGATCTCCTATGTGGGGATCGGCCCGAAGTTATTTTATCGGAGGTTATTAGACTCAATTTGACAAGTCAGCCTCATAGGGTAAAAAGTCAATTGGAAAACAAGTATAAGTAGAGGAGGTTGTTCCTCACTTAACTCACTTGTTCTCACACTTCCATTGTGTGCATAGGAGAGAGAGAGTTCTACATACGAGGAGAAGGAGCTCTTTTTGTGGTCTACTATCTTGTATTGGGTTGATTATCTATATTGAGGAAAGCTTTGCTGGGTTTTCTACCCCATGAGGGTTTCCCAGAGTATATCTATGTCTATCTTGTGATTGTTTTTCTTTCAGTGATCTTGCTTGTGCATTTATTCTAGAATTCAACAAGAAAATCATTCAATTTTTGGTAACAGGGAAGGCACCGACGGAATTCACTACCAACCAGAAGAATCAGTTAGTCGTTCGAGCTACAGACTTCCAACTGATTGCAGGACAACTATATAAGATGGTACTGGATGAGATACTTCGACGATACATCCTTCAGCATGAATAGGAAATGATTTTAACGGAATCTCATGATGGAATCGCAGGAGGACACTATGGAGGACGTGCCACTGCTAGGAAGATCCTTCGAGCAGGATTATGGTGGCCAATGATGCATGGAGATGTTGCGGACTACACCAAAAGTTGCGACGTATGTCAAAGGACCGGGAAGCCATCACTAAGGGACAAAATGACATTAGTACGCCAATTGACAATGTAGGATTTCGACAAGTGGGCCGTTGACTTTGTGGGACCCATCAACCCACCAGGAAAATGAACAAAGTCACACTACATAATTACTGCGACAGATGATTTGACACGATGGCCGGAAGCTGTGTCGGTAAAGGATTGAACAGTAGCGATTGTAGCAAGATTCCCCTTCAACAACTTGGTCACCAGGTTTGGGTGCCCAAAGATACTAATGAGTGACCAAGGGACTCATTTTTTTAACCAGACAATTGCAGCAATGATGGAGAAATTTCAAATTCAACACAGGAAGAGCACCCCATACCATCCATAATCTAACGAGACAGTTGAGGCATTCAACAAAATCTTGGAGCATGCACTCACGAAGGTGTGCAACACAAACCTTGACGATTGGGATTTAAAGATTCCAGCGATAGTCTGGGCGTATCGCACAACTTGCAAATGACTGAAAGGATAGGAAGTAGTAATGCCAATGGAGTATATTGTCCCCAGTATTCTCATCGCGGCAGCCACATGAATGAGTGACGACAGAGCACTAGAAGAACGATTGGAACAATTGGTACAGCTCGATGAGGATTAGTTCATCACAAGATTTCATCAGAAGGTAGAAAAGGATCCACAGAAGGGTTGACATGATCGCCACGTTAAACCAAAGCACTTTCAGCGCAGAGATATGGTTCTGTTATATGATAGTAAGTTTTCAAAGAACCCAGGTAAGTTAGAGATGCATTGGTTAGGTCCCTACATAATAAATTTTGTTACTAATGGAGGAACAGTGCAGCTACAAATGTTTAGACGGGATATTGTTTCCAAATCTAGTAAACAGGAATCAGTTGAAACCCTATCGCCATGATCAAGTGCATAGCAGTTGAAAAAAAAAAATTATGAAAAAAAGTGGGAGACATGGCCCTACGAGTCATTCCTCAATGTTTAGCACGTTTCACATGCGGAAGTGTAATCATCACATGATTAGCATGGCTAAGCATCACTGGAAGACGAAGAAGGTGGATGATGACACACTTGAAGATGGAATCCGTTCGTTATGGCAAAGATCTCGTGAATGATTCATTAATCAACCGTCAAGAACACGAGGAGCAAGCATAAATAAAAATGAAGATATTGAAGGATTTAAGCCGAATGAAGAACATCAGTTAGTAAGATGAAGAGGTTTAGTAAGTCGTTCGAGCAATTCCAAGGAACCTATGGAAAAAAGAAGTGAGATAGTTGCAATGGTGCATTTCATCTCCAGCGGAAGCACCCAAGATGTCTAAGCAAGTTTCGAGCGTTAGAAGAGAAGCGGTCCCTCTGATTGCAGAAGTACCCATATAAAAGGCACACTGACACTAGCAAAGGATGATCAAATGTATGAAATAGATGCGCCGGATCGCTATGCCCGCAACACAAGTTGGCGCTGTCGAGAAATGTATGTCTAGTCACAATCTAGGGTCAAAGGTAATAGAAGGATGCGAAGGAATAGATGATGAAGGTTCCAATAGACTAGAGGATGAGTTCGAGAAGTACATGACAGCGACCAAGAGACTGGAGGATAAGTTTGAGAAGTACATGACAGCGAGCTCTAGATGGAAAGAACAGCCTCAAAAGTATAGAGCAGCGAGGGACAAGAATAGTTCCAGTAGAGCCAGCCGAGGTGGATCGAGGGCGAGCCACAAGTTTGTGTTGGGGGCCTGTTGGAACGAGGTTAGTCCGCATGAAGTGCGGAAGCTAACAGCAGCGAAGAAGGACCACCAGCGGAAGAAAGGACCATTCGTGGAGAACAAGGAAGTGCAAGACTACTTTAGTTTGTTAGAAAGGGTTAATTGGACCATTTTCTAACTGCCATAGTTGGATATAAATAGGAATATGAATGTATGCCTAAGGGAATCCTATCCTATCCTATAATGCGATCATAAGTGATCGGTAGATGTGGGGATGAAATCTGTAATGTTATGCTTTGTTTTCGACAGTTTTGTATGGATCCGCGATAAGGTGTTTTGAATTGTTTCTATGAAGTTTATACTACAGGTTTTGATGAGTTAATGCATGAAGACATCTGGATATGTTCTGTTATCTCTGTTTATGTTGAATCATGAATTTTGTGTCATATTTTATGTTGTCTTTTCTGTAAGATGTGACTGCTAGTGTTACTATGCTAATGCGAATGATGAATGTATGTTTGAGCTATGAAGCGTGATGCGAAAGTGAATCTATGGTTTCTGATGTGGTAGAGTTAGGATAAATGCATGTCCTTTTCCCATTGCGGAAACTTGGTTCCTACATCCCACTTAATCATCTCGGGTGAGACTTCACTCACTTTGCTGGTGTTGCTGGAAAGGGTAAAAGCTTTCTGGGCCGATGCTTAAGGGCGTTTGGTTGGTATTTGTTGACGACAGTGTGAAGTGAACCCCTGTCAACAGATCTGTGTCAACAAGTATCCAAATGGCCCTGTTTTTTGGAAGAAATTGTTTCCTTATCAGAAGGCTTTATATCCGTAACATGACCAATGTCTGTACCAGATTTCCCAATGATATCATGCACACCATCAATGGATCCAATGGTATGTCGAACATAAACTGACAAATCAACATCCTTAATAAACTCAAAAATCAGTTTTTTTCCTTCAAGCATGCTTTGATCACAACCAAGATGGCTTATGCAATTACCCAGTGCAACTCCAGCAGAAGGATCATCCTCAACAATTTGTCTAGCATGGCTATCCGATATCTCAAGTACATCATTGTTAATTCCTAAATCTTGCACACATGTGAGATTTTGACGATTCTTGCAGTAAGTCATCATCAACATATAGAATGCAGCTCACCAAAGGAATCCTCAACAAATCCAAAAGGAAAAATGAGTCCAAAAGTTCCCAGGAACAATCAAATGAATAGGTTGTGCTGTTGAACCTTCATTAACCTGTTCTATAGTGCATGTTACCAGTTCAAAACCCGCGCGACCCTCACATTGAAATTCCATCGATAACCATGTGACTTTCAAATCTCACCCACCAGAGGCACAATTGAAGGCTCATCACCTCCATAATTCAAATTTGGGTTCCGTACACTCCTTGTGGCATTAAATAGTCCCCCTTATGTACTTGAAACCACTTCATGAGGTGATGGCATTCAAATTTGGCGATAGTTGTTTCTTGGCCACCTCTTGGCTTATAAAAGGAATCCATGGGCATGCATCTTGTAGAGAAAAAAAAAGAGCACATTTATGTTGCTATATTTGTGTTAGATATCCTTCGTAGCTCACCTCTTCCCACCTTTGAAAGCATTCCAAAGCTCCCTTGCCTCCTTCCCCCAAGGAGAAATATTTTATCTCCATTGTTCTCTCAACCCACTAAGCATTTAGTTTGGACAAGAAGGACCTTCCTAGGGGAGAATGTTGGATTCCCTTGAAGCATACATCTCCTAGGTGTTGTACATGCTTGACCATTGGAAAATACAAAGTGGTTTTGCATACATTTGGTTGTTTGAGTTTGCATTCTTCCCCCATTGTCTTTGTTATATTTTGTTTATTTTTCTTTCTTTTATTTAAATTTTACTAACAACCACTTGCAAGATCATATGTAGAACTCACACTCCCCCCAAGGTGCTCCAAGGACTAAGGCCTTGCTGCAACCTACAAGGCTTAAAGCCCCTTACCAAGTGGTGAGTTACTGTAGACAACTACCGTAAAGAATTCTACCCTAATTTGGCCAAGTGGTTCTATGCCATGAAATTATCTATATTTTATCCATGCATTTATTTCATTGACATTTTGTATGCATAAAATTAATTCTAATTCCTACTAAATTAAGATTTATAATTATAATCTATACTTGTTTTATATGATACTGAATCTAATGATTTCTAGGAAGAAACCTTCATGGCCTTAACAAGTACTAAAACAATGTTATATTTTAAAGATATTGGAGTTTGGAGGAGGTTTAAAGATGTGTATCATGTGTTGTAGTGTGTGAACATGCTTATTCATTGGCACACAACTTGGACCCTAATAGTGAGGGAAAAGGTGTACTGCAGTTTCAGACGGGGTTGATGTTTGTCATCAAGGTAAGCTTAAGATGCTATTGATGGTTGGTGCTCATATTGTTTATCCTTTAGTGATTTTATGTTTGCATTATTAAAGGACCACGTACAGTTATACAAGCCTATTTAATACAATCATCTATACATTTAATTTTCATAGTCATGTACTCTTTTTCTTACTAATTGGTTGTCATTTGTTACAAATGGTTTGTTTTGAATTTAGTGCAGCAAAATATTGCAAAAAAGGATGGGGTTAGAATAGATCGAATCCAGGATATGGCTCGGCTACGAGAGTTCCAAAAGGTGTATAGGGAGAGGAAAAATGTTGATGAAATTTAGGAATAGGAGAAGAAATGGAGGGATTCTAGTGCTTTATCCGAGCATCCAAAAGATTATATACCTTTAAAAATTATTGTGTTAGATCCATAGAGTGCAGCATGAAAATCCAAGCATTAATAATAATCATAGATATATCCATTGTTGTAGGAATATTACCATGTCATGAAATTTAAATCATAACATTACCTTTAGGGTTATTGTGATGTAAATAGGTTAATAGCTCTTAGAGAGAGAGATTATATCTTAATGTGTGAGACATTTAATAGTACACCAATATTTGAGTATGGCATTAATTTATGTCTTGAATTTGTCTCAAGTTGGAGCATAGAGATATACGGATGAAGAAAGTTTATGCAACATTAAAGGTTCTAGGTGAGGTTGTGGAGGCCCTCACCAAGGATGAAACTCTTGAGGAAGTAGGCGAATTATTTCTACTATGTATTGTGCATCACTAGTTTAGTCATTACTATGCATTGTTGTGTTTATAATCACAATGTGTTTTCAACACTATACATTAAATAAATACCCAATTCCTTTATACTTAGTGTGCTTGAATATAATATCAGCAATAGAAAAGCAACTTGGGCTATAATTGGCTTCAATCTCAAATTTGAGATGCTTTTGCGAACATTTGAGTCAACCTACCTTGACTATACATCACCTTCAAATGCAATCTGACCCTTATGTGATAATTCCATACTTCTTTTGAAAGTCAAAAATATTTCAATATGAGTTCTTTGTAAGTAGTTGGCAATGATTCAACATATTCCACCTTGATATCCCCAACACTTGCATACAAGAAGGGATATTCTCGAATTAGTGGACTAGTATGAGCTGCATGCAACACTGTAACAACCCATTTCTCTTCTAGTTTTTGTATTTTCATTCTAATTTTTGTACTTGCATCTTTAATATGGTATATTTTGGCATGAATTGTACTACATTTATAGCAGAATGGTTTGCATGATAGTCCATGTGACTCATAGCACTATTGAAAAGAAACTTTTCTTCCTACATGTTCTTGTCAAATTCTCTTTCATCCATTGAAAGAGACTTGGAATCCATATTATTTTTTATGAAGGAGTCTGGACATATGCCAAATTAGTAAAGAAGTATGTAACTTGAGAGACTAGCTAATACTATTGTCTGTATTGTTGGATATACAAAATATTTTAAACTGTGGAGGGTTTTCCTTGATGGTAACATAGATTAGTATGAGAAGAATATCATCATCACCTCGAGGATTTCAATTTGTTTCCATGGATACACTTAGTAACATGTTATTTATAACTTCATAATGGTTGAGAATGTAAATTAAATTATCTTGAGGATCCGTGTATGTTATTAATTGTCTACAACTCCTTACATAAGAAGCCAAGATTTCTTATTTTGCAAGCTTGGTTGTATATCCAAGTGATCTGGTTGGATGAGATGTTGCACTAATCTCATATTTTCTAAAAGTTCTTGGTCGTTCTTTACATCTTCTAGAAGTGATCCAAAAGAATGGTTAAACAATTTATTCATGAGATATTTCAAAGAAAGATTGAATTTGTAGTACTAAAATAACCATATCTCCCTCATTTGAACTCAAAATTGAATGGCATTCTATACTTTAAATTTTTTGGGGGAAGTTTAGCACAAAGGAGAAGATTCAAATCAAGAGATGGTGCAACCAATCTAGTTTGGATTGTGCAATCGTTAATTATAAATTATAACCTTGATCCCAATCCTTCCAAACCACAATGAGACCATGAGTACCTAATAAACAAAGTCAAATACTCTATGTGTCAGGTTGCTATGAGAGATTATTTTGGAATTCTTAGAATTTTACAAGATGCATCCTTTTCACCATTAAAATCCATCTAATTACATCACAATATAAATTCAGGTGGAAGTCTCAATTATCTCTCTTCAAGTTTCATTTCTTAATCACCAACAAGCCACACTGAACTTGACATTAGTGCATTAAAGGAAAAAATAGATGCTCTTATACATTCAAATATTTTCATGGATGTTAACTCATCATATTATATATGGATAAGAGACAATTGTGCCTTTCTAAGCTAATATCCATCTTTATAACACTTAAGGACATTGTTGTTTTGGGACTTCATATTTAACTACTTCTTAATGCTATTTCTTTGTTTGGATATTGAAAAACAAGTCAAAAGAAATTTGATTTTAATTATCCTTCTTTACTTGATTATTAGGAAAATAAAACTTCATGGGTTGTAGGACTTATTGAAGCACTAAGAATAGAGCTTTAAAGGCTAGAACAACTATATTATCAACAACAACAAATTCAATGTACACAAATATGGATAGAACATAGAATTTATTCAAATGTTGCATTTGATTTCAAACAACATTAAAATGAAAGGATTGAGATTGGTCCATTGATTAAAGGGGGATAAAGGCTAATGTCTTAGACTCTTAGATTGGCATTTTGAAGAGCCATGCAGGGAGTTTTGATAGAAAACCTGGTTTTTATAACAACAACTGCAAGTACAGTACTCGTGCATTGAAAGGCTTGAAGCTAAAATTTAGAAACTACATGTTTAGTGGCAATTTGGAAACTGCATGTTTAGTAGCCAAGAGTAAGACAAGATTGGAGGGAATAATGGTTGTGGGGAATACCTCTTTTCAATTTCAGAACATAGTTTATATCCCATAAGATATGCATTCAAAACTTTTCTACAAGTTTTGTATACATGGTTTCCTCATGGTTTTCCATGTGTGGACAGTGTTATGATTTCATTGTAAATAATGTTTTTCAAACATCTCTTTGAAGGATATGCATAATCCTTCTTAATAATTTATGCTTTTCGAATTTTTCAATTGTGATGTATTCGCTTCCATTCCAAAATCCATTTCCTATTGATTAGCCTCCAACCTATTCACTTTTACCTAAATATATTTAACATATATAATAGTCGTATTAAGAACAATATTCTAATCAAGCTAATGCCTCATTTTAATTTCCTACAGAATCAAGTACACCTAGTTCACTAGTTTACTAACAAATGATGAATCATTATAAGCTAGAATTACAAATGATGAAATATGGGTGTTAATATTGCTCATCTCCCCAATTCTTAAATGGTTCTATCTCACTGGAAGAGCACATGGCTTACATGAAGGAGGTTGGTGGTTTGATTTCTCCATGCCCTACAATAAATTAATAAATGATATTGCAATGAATTTTCTAAATATGCTACCAAATGTTGGAAATTAGTGAAAACAAATGATTAAATATACTACCAATTGACGACAATTAATGATTAAAATGACTAAATATACTACCAATAGATGGATATCAATTAATAAAAATGACTAAATATACTACTAGTTGACAACAAAAAATGATTAAAATAACTAAATATACTACTTGTCGACGATAATCAATGACTACAATTACTAAATAAAAAACCAGTTAACAACAATCAATGACTAAATATACTACCAAGTAAACGAATCGGAACAACCAATAAATGACTAAAAAAGTTTGTTCATAAATGTAGTTGTGTTATAAATGACTAGCAATAAAAAACCATAGGTTACCTGACTAAATTTATTCATTTATATATTAAATTTAGTAGTTTTTTAGTCATAAATTAATCATTTTTCTACTAGTGTTGAGAGCTAGCCAAGTGGCATGTAAGGCTATCAAGGGATGGACAAATGGAACTCATGGGGAGTTCATCTTTTCCCTCACTAATCCCAAGATTTAAGATAATTAACTCTGGTTAAGGCTAACTCACTTTTAATTAAAGAGGATTTTATCAAAAGAAGGATAAAGAAGGAAATAATAAGGATGGTGACTTAATTGATAAGTCACTAGGGTCATCTCCCCTTAACCCCCTTCTCACTCTCCCTCTTGTGGAATTATATCCCCTAATCTTTTCTTCTTCCTTTAGTCTACAGTAGTCACAGATTTTATATTAAAAGTGAAAATGTACATAATTACATAATCTGGTCATGTTGAATTGTTCATATCCATCTTTCTATCCATTTCATCAATATTTACATATTTATGTACTAGGGTAAAAAACGGGGTGTTACAAGTAGCACTACCAAAATTTTCTATTGCTTGATTTGTGCAAGACTGTACCATACACTATCTCACGTTAATACCACACATGAGAACCAATTTATCATTATTTATTATTTTTTTCCTCATATATATCGAGACATATATCCACTTTGTAATATGTATCTATTTGTGGCTATGATATTTTAACATGGATCCATTGTGTATCATCTTTGTGGCCATTGTCCATCATCTCATATTTGATCCATGGATCTAGTGTGTATTCTTGTCATGGCCATGATTTCACATTTATTATATGTCATAGATCCACAGAGTATTTGATTTAGCATCCATTTTTCTTTCACACTTGAGCATGGCCATATCCTCCTTGGGAAGAGAGTGTTCTAATACTTGGTTTTTCAGTTGCAGGTTGTCTTCCAAATACAGTCTTACTGAATCCTACTCGAGCCCACTGATTAAGATACCAATTGATTTATAATTTATTTCGATCATCTGATTCTCCTTGGACCCCATACATTATGGGGCATCTATTACAGAATTAATTTTCTCAATGATGCCCAAAAGCCTCCTACATCCCCCTCATACATCAAATTGCGAGCAAAATACTTCAAAAAATAATTTTTGGCTTGTGTACATGCGTATTCAGTGAGAAACATGTGTATACACATGTTACCCTTGATAAACATGCATACACCTCATGAAATTTGAAAAATAAAAAATGAAAAAGGAATTTCCACATGTGGTTGGGACAGTTGGAGTTCGGTCCAATCCTAGTTACACCATAACCAACCACCTAAACCACTCACATCAAAGTATAAAACAAGCCTCAAACGAAAGGATGGGGACCAATGATCATCAGAGCCAGTATATGTTGTAGAAATAGAATTGTGAGTTCGCCTCAAGGATTTTACAATACCCTTCCCTTCAGTTCCCATTTATGTTGAGTCATCCTTGTTATTGATATTTAGTGGGGATAGTCCTACTGGAACATTTTTACTCATCGTATGAGGACGTTCACGGAATAAGTCTTGTCAGTGTCCCAGGCACAAAGAATATATACCGATGACGGAGATGCCTCACCAAAGAATCAGGTATACCTTTGCACATTTCAGTTTGTCTCTTGAGTAATATGAGATCACTATTCTTTCCCTCCCCCAAAACATTCTTGTTTATGCTGTAATTTTTTTACTTTGGATTTTTTGAGCAATTGCACTAATGTAGAATAATACATATTCGTTTACCTTTTATCAATTATGAATTCAAGTTATTTATTACAATTTGGTAGTCGAAATCATTTGAGAAGGGTAATTGCTTGTTTCTAGTGTGTAGGAGTGTGGGGATTCTAAGATCGAATGGAAGAAAAGTATTGGAGCCACACACCTATAGGGATTCAACCATATGGATCCAAGTAAGTACATATTACCATCTCTTTGGATTCAATCTTTGTTGGAAAAGTAGGAAATTCGAGTCATATCTCCCTTGATCTGTGATATCCATGAACCCTAGTTATTTAGGTGATTTAAAATCCCTTAGCACTCTTACAATCTGTTAATAGTTAATTCTTAATAATATAAAGTTGAGACTAAATGTATTTATGAATATCAAAGTGGTATAATATATTATGGATTTACTAGTTAGTAAGCTCTGTTGATTCCTTCTACAACTTATTTACCTTATCTTTCCAAACATATAGATTGGTACACTTTTGGCAAGCAATTCCAATGTTGGACATTCATTGGTACACCTATGGATACTAATATCTGTGTTGAATATCATATTCAAATAAATCAACATTACATTAATTGTAAATAATTCTCAAGTGGATTTCCCAAGTAGTTGGTTTGAGCAGCTGCAATTGCATGTTGAATCAAATGTTCCTTCAATTCAAAATTTTTTTGAATAATTATATTCACAAGAATTTCTCTTACTGTAAAATATTAGTAACTAGTTATAAGTTGTTATTGAAATAATATTTTTAAGGAGATTGTGTTCGGTAAATTATGAACTTGATTATGCTTTATGGATCCAATTTATATTGTGGCAATTAATCACAATTGTTATAAGGATATAGTTTTTAAAGATGGCAAATGGTGCATGGAAACCCTAGCCCTTGAACCAGGATTCAATTGACCTTCTCTGTGCAATGGGGTTGGAATATTATAGGAGGGGGTGAGTTTGAATTCATTTTGACTAGACCATAGATGATGGAAACCCTAGTTTCTGTATAGAAACACTAGACCTTGAACTAGGACATCACTAACCAACTCTCTTAAGTGGGGTCAAGATGGAATATTATGACCCATTGGTTGATTATAGCGATGATTCACTGATAGAAAATAATATATTTGTCACTTTAGAGTAGGTGGATAAGTTGACAAGGGAATGTTTTTCGATTGTATTCTATGGTGGAGGGGTTTACAAAAGGTCAGTGAGCTAGGATTGGGCTCTGGTTACAAATCTCCAAGTCACAGCCTACCCTCTGATACAAGCCCCATCGGTTTTTATCTTGGGGATCGTGAGGCATCCAAGAGGAATTCTTTCATGGAGTTTTTGACCACGAAGGACTTTCACCCAAACCATATGCACACTAATCCTAAGAAAGGGGTTTTGAGGATAGAAAACCAGAATCCAAAAGATGGTTCCAATGTGGTGAAGGAAGCCACTCGCAAAAAACAAAAGGTTATCAAAATCCCATGGGGGAGGGTTTACCTTGGTCATTGGGAAAGAATTTTGGGTGGAACAAATTGGACTCCTTCTTGGAAAAAATATGATGGGAAAATTCCTTTGTAGAAATTGTCAGACTATATTAATGTACAGTTTAATTAATTAACCTTAATCACTTTATTTGTCTACCATAGTTAGTAAACTTCGAGTTGTAACACTATATATGCAGTAAACATTCCAATCCAAGATAAACTAATTAGAAATATATTTAAACCCCGTGACCTATGAAATGAAAAGGTAATTTAATATTCAATAAAAGAAAAATACAATCAGCTAACATAATTAAAAAGAAAAATCATATAGATCTCAAACAATAATTCAAATGCTAGAATTAATTCTATGAAACCTGAGCAATTGAACAACCTTAAATTCAAACTGAGAAGCTTAGTAAAAAGAAAGTAAGAGGGCCTATCTTTATGAAATCGAAATATGATAAAGATTAATGCAGAAGTGAAGGAAGTGAAAACTTGATTCTAAATTCAATTGAAATGCAAATTATAAGAGCTATTCAATACAACTGTGATAAGCAACCTGAGTAAGCCACACACCGTTAAAATATTTAAAAAGCAATACACATGGTCTTTAATTAAATATAGAATATTTGTGATGATCAAATTGAAAATAATTTTGTAATGATCGAATCAATTAAATATAAAATCTTTTTTATGACCAAGTTGATTTAGATATAATAACTTTGTGATGACCAGAAAATCAAATACAAAACCTCTGAATCCGAGACTGCTCGAAAGCAGAGTTAGAACACTATGAAAAATATGATAAAGAGTCTAAGGTGTCTAGGCTTATATTTTGGATTTTGGATTTTATCAGAACTGAAATAAAAGTGAAAATATGTACACCAACTGGAAGAATAAACAAACTCATTCTATTGTATAAACAATCAAATCGGTTCTAACAAAAACTAAACTATAAAGCCTCTAAAGAAAAATTAAATAAGTCAAATTATTTTCCAATTTTCAAGCAACTTACACACACCAATCCAAATTCTAATTGACTCATTGTCAAATGTTAATGCAGAATGTGATAGAACTTAGCAACAAGACCCTATGATGATAGAGTCAAGTGCAAACAAGCCAAATTTAAATGATTGACTTGATCTATGAACAAAAAGGGGTAATGCATGAAAACCTATAAATGCAACTAAACATGCAGAGATGATATTTACATAACAGTAAGCTATAACTGTGTTCTTCAACAATGCTTCAAACACTAGAAAAGAAATATACAATGCTATTTGACCAAACTGGTGACTAATATGCAAAACTATTGAAATATATAATGGATAAAAGAAATTCAAATCACAATCATACAGATTGAGTCGCTTTCATGCATATGGTATCTACGTAATCTGTCAACCAAATTTACAATGGATTATTGATAACCAAGAAAATGAATTTCTAGTTGTGAACCTGCACAATCACACACTATGATCTAAACAACATGGAAAGTATAATACAAACATTAAGAAAATAATTACAGAGAGTTTAAGAACAAAACCAAACGAGGTTGGGCCCAGACCTCAGTGGCTCGATTAAAGATGCAGACTCACAAGAATAAGCCGATTCAAAACTAAAAAACGATATCCATCAACTATCTTCCCAAAAAAGTACTCTTTTAGATCATGAGCTTCGATCAGGCGACAATGGAAAATAGGGCAAGGCAAGGAGCACATGGAATCATGTGCATATAGACAGGACATATGAAGAAAGAAGCAATTGTTGTTGTTGCTACAATTGGGAATTGATAAATGTCGTTCTAAACAGCCTTTGATGGAGATTTGTGACAAACCCACTCTCGGGTCCACGCTTCAAATTTTGAAGCCTTCAAGGCCAATTTGAAGTAACAAAATTTCAGTCAAATAATAATATTGTGTTTAAACTTTGAAGTTACAGAATTTTAATCAAATAACAAAATTTTTAAATAATTGATGGGATCATGAATGGATAAAATGATTTACATACCTATAAATTCATAGGATGTCGGCAATCTAGTCAGCCTTGAAGTTGAGCTCCGCAAAGAAAACAAATTTCTTTATTTATGTTTATGGTAGGCTAGCATTGGCAGCTTCGCTCCACAAAATCTCCTGGAGGACTGGAGGAGATAGGGTAGGTGGAACTTGGAAGTAGCTCGACCACAGTGAAGTAGGGGTATAAGAAAAAGCTTGTTTGTATTCCTGTAATATTATATATTGATGGTCGGAGCCATGGAAGCATGGAATTCAAGCATTGACTTCATACAACAAAGAAAACACAAGGTGGGACTTGGGAGCTGCTAGATTGACTTGATACAACAAAGAAAACACAGGGTGTGAGGCTGGGAGTCGTAGACGGTAGGATTCAATTGATACAACAAAGAAAACACAAGGCTGTGTGTAGGGGCCACGGGCAGGAGCAGCAACCTGCAACATTGCAAAAAGTTTCTGGATTGTGGATTTTTTTTGAAATGCCAAATTCAAGGCACATTAACATAATATATTATACATTGAATACTCAATTACCTCATGGAGTCAAAATTCATGAATTGGTATGTGATAACTGGTAACTTGGTAAGCCCACTCGTTGCAAACACGAGAACTTAGAAGCGTTCAAGCCATGGGCTGCTCAGTGTAAGCCTGTCCACGTAAGTTGGTCAATGATATTATTAGAGGCCCAATGGTCCATGATCCATGGATGATTGAACACGTGGATATTGGAGAGTAACCGAGTCCCACTCCCAAGTCACCTAGCTAGTAGCTACATTCCCAATTTCCCACTGAAAACTATCGATGGGTGAAATTTGAAGCTACCCTTCTATTGCAATTTTAAATAATAGTGGTTAATTTAATTATTGAAAAGCTTACCATGAAATTAATTTTTTTTGCATGGTAAAATTTGAAGTGGCCTTCTATGACGTGTAAAATGGCCTTTGAAGGTCCATGAAGGCTTCAAATTTGAAGCGTTCCCCTATGCCCATTATGATATAATGTGCATTCAACTTTATGCAAGGAATCGGTGGGTACGAAGGTACAAACACAAAATAATGAGATCGGGACTTAAATGATCCAAATGGTGGTTAATAATATAAATTTTAATTCACCATTTAATAAAATGTATTCATTTGAAGGGATGGAATACTCACCTACCTACACATTTACCCACATATTGAATCCATTACACATGTAAAAATTATAAGGATCGTGATCGACATGTGTAAACATAGGAAGGATGCAAATCAGAATTCTTTCTTGTACCAATTCTGATGCCAATCGTGCACATTGAGATATACAGGGTTAAGGCCCAAAAAAATCATGATAATGTAAAGATTAAAACAATGTACGAAAATATTTACAAAGTAAAGCAGATCAATTAAAATAAACAACTGCAGTGAAGTTAGGCAAACAAAAGTTTGAAAAGCTAGCACTTGCTTTCTCAAGCTCTGTAACGAAAGGAGTATTGCAACTGGGAAAAATAAGTTTTTACTAAGATGCAATAATCTCCCTTCTATTTTTAGATAACCAATTACTAGCTACCTTGTCCCTTTCTTCTTTTTATAGCTATTTTAAAACAAAGGATCATAAAAATGAAATACATGCATAGAATTAATATTTACAAAATTTATGCACATGGAAATAAAACATTTTAATCATGTGCATAAGACAAATTTAAATTGATGCATGTAATAAGAAAAAATTGATGCCTTTATTTTACATAGCCAGCACACAACCCCTTTTTTAATTATACGAGATTAAAATATAAAACAGACTTATGTTTATGAAACCTTCGAAAATAGAGGATATATATATTATTATAAAGGACTTTTTAAAATTTAAACTTTATGAAGGCTGATTATTCATTAAATTTAAGAATTAATATCAAACAAAAAGGAAAGATTAGTATTAGAACTTTGAAACTTCCATCTTATGGGTCCCACCTAAAAATAAAATAAACGACCTTCAGACTACCTTAAAGCCATTCTCTTGCTGCCAAGAGATGGGGTTCATTTATCCTGAACCTCTCCTTATATGAATCCTCATGGCATAACAATCATGAGTAATATAAATGAAAATGATAGTTCATATTTGAGGTATATTATCTCTTGATATCAAAGGTCAGAACTTGTTTCCAGCAAGCTTGTTCAATACCCCAACGGGGTAACCTAATGACGTCTTGTGAAATAATTTTAGAACTATCTTCTCCAATTAGTATGCCCCGCTTCCAGTAGGCCTGTTCAGTACCCCGGTGGGTTTTCTTAGTGGTATCATGGGTTAGTACCTGCTACCAGCAGGCCTGTTCAGTGCCCCAGTGGGTTAACCTCTTACCCCCATTTACACTAAGCGCTCGTGTCCCAAAATTTCCACCTTTTAAGATTTTTTATTTATAATATATTATTTATGATAGTAGGGGGATGGGGGAGCATGCCTAGAAAGCTCATTACAAGCATGGGATGATTGTTGATGTATATGTAACTTCGGAATGTATTTCATACATATGTATATTGTATTCCTATAGAGATATTATTCCTCTATATGGAAGTGTTGTCATTTATATTGTAAGTGTCGTAACTTATACTTGATGGGTTATTAGACCACCTTGTTGGGGTCGGCCCTGTATAAGTCATGTGGGTCCAAGGGTTATTAGACCACCCTAGTGGGGGTCGGCCCAGTCAACATTATGTTAAGTGGTTAAGTTGAGGCCGACCTAGTTGAGTAAAGGTCAAGTCAAGCTAGTGTATAAATAGAGAGAGTGTCTCTCTCATTTTACACATTATATTCTCTCACTCACACTGTGGAGAGTGGCGCACTTGTGGAGGAGGAGGCTCTGCTGCTAGGAGAAGACTATCTCTTGTATTTTGGTTGTATCATTGCTCTATCTATCTTTGAGGAAGTTATTGGGGTTTTTCACCTTTATGGTTTTCCCCAAGTAAACTCTGTGTCTCTTGTGTGCTTGCATTATTGTGTCCATGATTGATATGATGTAGATTTGCTATACATGTTGTTCTCTCAGTTAAGATCCTAGATCATATTGAAGTAAATTCTGAAAATTTAACAATGATACCTAGTCGAGTGTATATTTTTAGATACCTTGTAAAAATTCCTTATCTAATGATGCTCATGTGCCAGTCATTAAGAATACAATATGCAGAAGGCAATGTTAATGTGTAATGGGCGGAGCAACTAGAGAATAACAAAAAGATGTCAAAATCTAATCATCATTTCTAAATAAAAGTGGTGTTCGCCATGATTTCAAAAATTCATTTGTTCTAGTACTATTATTTTCTAAAAAATCAATTCTCAAAAATATTATTCAACCAACCCATAAGTTTTATAGTTTTGTCCTCCATATTTATTTTCTTAATGAATAAAAATTCGAGGTCATAAGAAAATTGTCTTAATAATGAAAATCATGTATAAGTAAGAAAAAGGAAAAATAAAAGACAAAATATCTAGAATTTATTCAAGTTCTAAAAAGGAAAAGTCAAATATATAATAAATGGACAACAATCACATTAGGGAATAATTAGATTTATTAAAAAAAATTCCCTACCATGCTTTTTCCTTTTTAAATACTTTTGACTCTCTTGGAATGAAAACCTGCACAAACTCAGATATCAAATCAAAACTTTATTGAAATGATTTTATGTACATATATACAAAAGTAATACCATCACAGAAAACTATGCAAGATGAGGGGAAGAAGATTCCCCATCCACTAGCCTCAAGTCAAACTGTTGAGATATGTCATGAATAAATTCATCCCTATAAATGGGTTTATGATATAATTTTAACTGATGTCCATTTACTACAAAATAATTGTCAATGTCATCAATAGTTTTAACTTTAATTAAACCATTGTCGAACATAGTTTCTACCTCATAAGCTCCTATCCATCTTGTTGTGAACTTACCCTTAAAGTTCTTGAATCTAGAATCATAGAGCAGTTCCTAGTCACCAGGCTAAAAATAATTTTTCTTTATGAAGTTGTCCTGCCACCTAGCTTTCTAATCCTGAGATAACATGGTACATTGGATGTCATACTTATGGATCTCATCCAACTCAGTCAGTTGCATTATCCTTTTCTTTTGTGCTTTAGTAAGACCAAGACCTAGTTGCATAGCCATTCGAAAAGTTTTTAACTGAAACTCAATAGGTAACAATACATGTTTTCCATACACAAGTTCATAAGGGGTATGTCCTGTGGTGTTTCTCCATGTGTTTCTATAGGCCCAAAGTGCTTCTGGAAGTCTATCCGCCCAATATTTATGGTATATTTGAATGGTTTTGGTGAGAATTGCTTCCAACACCCTGCTTGTTGATTCTACATGTCCATTAGACTGTGGGTGGTAAGGACAAGAATTACAATGCTTAATTTGATATTGATATGTGATGGATTTCATAAGCTTAGAGGTGAATTGCACCCCTTGATCAATCACGATTTCCCTGGGTACACCAAAGCGAGTAAATATATCTTCAAAAATAAAATCAACAACAGAATTTTTAGTAGCTTTAAATAATGCTTTTTCCTCTACCCACTTTGTAACATAATCAGTGCAAACAAGAATGTACCTTTTCTTTCGGGACATTGGGGAAATTGTACCTACAAAATCAAGAGCCCATTTTTCAAAGGGTTCTATCATTACCTAAGGGTGCAGTGGCATCTCATCTGCCTGAGTTCGTCTTCCCATTCCTTGAAAACCATCACAACTTTTTGCATACCTGGAAGCATCCTTAAATAGTGTTAGCCAGTAATATCCCAGGTGCAAAACTTTGTAGGCAGTTCATTTATCTTAAAACTTCCCCCCACAAGGCCCATCATGGAAATTTTGAAGGATATCATGTACCTCATCCTCTCGTACACATCTTCTGATGATCAAATCGGGACATGTACAGAAAATGTCACCTCTGTTCCAAGAATAATTAGCACTCAATTGATCAATTCTTCTCTTTTCTTGAGATGATATATTTTGCGGTAGTTTCCCTGTAGCTAAATAATTTGCTATATCTGCAAACCAAGGTGTGTGAGTAGAGACAGCAAACAAGTATTCATCTGGAAAAATATCATTTACAGGAACAACATCATCATGATTATTAATTCTGGAAAGAAAACATGTTACTAAATTTTCCCTACCAGGTCTATCTAAAATGGTAACATTAAATTCTTGTAATAAAAGAAACCACCTTGTAATTATTCTGTTAGTGATAGGTTTGTTCATAGGAAATCAAATAGCTCAATGGTCCATATGAATAAATATTTCATATCCTGTAATGTAATGTCTAAATTTATTAATTGCCTGTATGAATGCTAAGAATTCTTTTTCTGTAACTGTATAATTAAGCTCAGTAGGGGTGATATTTTTGCTAGAGAAATAAATGGCATAAGATACTTGGTTCTCTTGTTGTCCAAGCACAGCTCCAAGAGCTGTGTCAGAAGCATCAGTATAAATATGAAATGGGAGGGACCAATTTGGCCCCCGAAGTATAGGTTTTACTGATAACTTCTCTTTCAAAGTGTCAAAAGCTAATTTGAAATGTCAATCCCATGAAAATACGCATCTTTAGCAAGCAACTTCAATAGAGGTGCAACTATTCTAGTAAAATTCTCAATGAACATTCTATAATACCCTGCATGCCCTAAAAATTTTCTTACCTCCTTTTTTTATTGTGGGACTGAGATTCTAGTGATAAATTCTACCTTGGTTGGATCGACTCGAAAACCAGAAGAGGAAATATGGTGTCCAAGTACTATTCCTTGCGTTAAAGGCATCTTACATTTTTCGTGACTAAGAGCAAGGTTAGTATCTTGGAACCTGATCAAAACCTTTTCTAAGTTACTCAAAGCTTCTTCAAAAGTGTTATCACACATTGTGAACTCATCCATATAGACTTCTACACAGTCGTGCATTAGATCTAAGAAAATTCCCAACACAATTCATTGAAAAGTAGCAAGGGCATTACATAGCCCAAAGGGTAAAACCCTATAGGCATATGTTCCCCATGGACATGTAAAAGTAGTTTTGTCTTGATCCTCGGGTGCAATTTTAATTTGATTATAGCCACTAAATCCATCTAGAAAGGAAAAGTATTTCTTACTAACTATAGCATCTAATACCTTATCAATAAATGGAAAGGGAAAATAATCTTTCAAGGTTGCTTTATTTAGATCTTGAAATTCTACACAAATTCGCCATTTCCCATTTTTATTAGGTCCTATAACAAGAGGAGAGACCCGCTTGCTATCATATATTGGATAGATAAAGTTTGCAGTAAGTAGTTTTTGTAATTCCTCCTTAACAATTTCTTTGACTGTCGGGTTCATCCTATGTTGCGGTTGTCTAATGGGTCTGGAATTCTCCTGTATGTAAATATGATGAGTACATGTGTTAGCATGAATACCACACATATCTTTATAATTCCAAGCGAAAGCACTAGATTGATTTTTCAATACCTGTATTAACCAGTCTCGTTGAGCGGGCTCCAAGTTAGCATTAATATGTAAGAATTTACCTGGTCCATCTTCTACAGGACTCGTGTAGGAAATTGAAATATCATCTATATACAAAACTAATGATGATTAAGAGGAATTTGGGTTGAAAATTTCTTGAAATTCTCTACTAAAAACATGTTTGTATTTAGGATAATCAATATAATCAGTAGCAGAGAGAAATTGATTCAAAATGTTTTCTTATGTGTGTTCTTGCAACTCTCTAGATTGTTCAATAGTTAAAAGTGGTTGCACAGTTTCTTGATCCCCGTAAGGATCCTCCAACCACAAGGGTTGTTTGATAATAGTTGGTGCAGTTTGTGCCGGAGGATAAATAATAGGCATTTTCATGGATATCCCATTAGAAATAGTCATTTACCCAGACCTACAACTAATGAAAGCATTAGTTGTAGCAAGCCAAGGGGGACCTAATATCACTGGGTGACCATGCATTGTGGTTTTTGGTTGAATGACCATGAAGTCTACAGGATATTCCCACGAGATCAAGGTCATTGTGACATCATCCAATACCCCAGCAGGAATGATTTTGGATCTATCTTCCAATTCGAAAATAGTTGGGGTAGGTTTAAGGTAGTTTGAATTGTAAATATTTCATAGTTGAAATAGTCATAATGTTGATGACAACCCCTAAGTCAATTAATGTGTTAAGGATTGGGATATTGTTGATGAAAAAAGTAACGAAAGGGTTCCCCGGATCAACCTATTTTATTGTCTTTTCAGACATGAGATCTGATAATTGACCTATCAAATGGATAGAAATTCTTGGAATATATAGGCACATCTCTAATTGCCTAAAGTAAGGGAATTCGTATACAAACATTGCGTATTCAGCCTCCAAATAAAACTCAGGTTTAACTACATATTTTTTATTGAAATCCTTTCTGGATAAGGTGGTGTCTTAGGATATTGGGAAGGTTCAGTTCATAGAGATGGAAATGCTTGTATTGGTGGATCTTTTTCTCCCTTGGAAGAGCCATAATTGGATGTATGAATGGAAATTTCCTCCTCATCTTTTTCTTCTTCAATGATGACAGTGGGGTTGGTCTTATTGAGGACTCTCCCGAACCTAAGATGGATGTCATTTATAGGTGTAATCATATAGGTTGGAAAGGTCTGAAACTTAGCTTGAAAAACGGGCTTAGTTTTGTTATCCGGGTTAGGAAAGGGCTGAGATGGAAGTTGTTTCATATGAGGGGGTGGAGGAATTTGATTAGAAGGCAACTGTAACAGTGGAAGTTGAGGTGTATTTTGACTAGAAGGAAAAAGAGGAGGGGTGAAACCAGGTAGCAACTGTGATATATTTGGGGGATATGAATTATAAGTAGGATAGATAGGCATAGGAGTGGTTTACGGTGGAGGACCTTCATAGGGAGGCCCTCTCCAATTTTTATACCAAGTATGAGGTTGAAATTTTTGGGAAGGTTCCTTTTTCAATTGGTTAGTAGGACCCCATGAAGAGTTATTACAATAAAATGTGTTAAATTATGAATATAAATATGAACTCATACCTGGGCATCTCAGTTTCCATCGCTTTTTCGCGGCAACAAAACAAACAATTTCTACCACTTCACCTCCCTTATAAATTGCTTGTAGAGATGGAAGTGACAGGAAATCGTCCGTAGCATGGTTTTTTGCACATACAACACAAATTTTAATGTTATTTAATGGAAACTCTTTTATTGGATGCTTTAGCCTACATCTTGAACAAAAGATAGCTAGAATCTCATCTTCCTCTGGTTGTTTTTTCTTAGCTTTAATTGAATCTAATTGATTACTAAGCGTACTTAAAATATTAGTTTTAAAATTTTCAATTAGATTACCAATTTCATTTCAAGTGATTCCTACAGAATCTTTACCTTTTGAGGGAGTGTCCGTTATATTTTACCTGCTTTTGCTATGCTCCTTGAATATTTTTTTCATAGTTCACAAATGATAGCAAAAGGGATCTGGGAGACATCACTTGAGCCCATTAAGTTAAGCACGTCTATATAATCTTCAAGTAATCCCCTAAGAAATTTTTTTCTAATGGTGTCTTCGTTAAGAGTACTATGTTTAGATTTCTGAAGATTGCATAGGAATTATTCTACATAGTATTCAAGTCTCTCATATTCCTGTTGTTGCTTTTTGAAAATATATGTTCTTGTGTCCCTAGTGTTACAATATTCTTGGTATTTTTTCAGAAAGTCCTTCTTCATCCCTTCCCAGAAGATGATGGAATTCTCACCCAACCCCATAAACCATCTAAGGGAAGAGTCTTTTAATGTTGTGGGGAATAGTTTTAGTTTTTGGGAAGCGCTAATATAGACTGTAACATCTACACAGTATGTCAAATTCGAATAAGAAAGTGTCAGGATATTCTGTTACTAGCCCATGTGTTGTTCAGGATTTCTACCTTATAGTGAGGTGATGTACACTACCAACTGGGTGGGGTTGATAGGTAAATACATTTATTATGTTGCAACTAGTTCTTAGAAATGACAGAGATCGGGATATCGAAAGACATGCCTTTAACTGACGGCTGGTCCTAGATTTCACTTAATCTCCCGCTTGATCTCTCGCTTGATGAACCTGCAACAAAAAGGATACCTTCCTCAGCGTATCTTGACTATCTATAAATATGATGAAATCAAAAAGTAATTTAACATCAAATAAAATAAGATATTAAGCCAAATAGACATACAATCTAATAGACATCTAATTTGGGACAAGAAGGGTATTTCGACCTTTTTATTGTCAAAGAAACATGAATCAGTACAATATACCTGACATGTCAAGATGTTTCTACAACCGAGTCCTGGGATCCTGCTCTTCACAATGACTTGGGACTTTCCTCCAGCGTAACAACCCTTAATGCATTCTTTCTAGGTCTTCTATATAATCTCCTCTCATGGATCCTCCTTGTATTTATGGGACAAGGTAGGAAGTTGTAATCGAGAGGTGGTTGGATTGGGAGGTTGGGGAAGTTGCAGAACCAACTTCAACTAATCCCAATTTGTTAATTTAATATATTTTTGAATTCATCTTAAGATGTGCATGAGTTTCCTCAAGGAATAGTAGTGCACAGGGTGCAACTTTAGTGTTTTACAACAAGCGCCTACAGTTTTTCCAAGGTGTGCACTAGTTTCTCTTGAGTAAAGTAGGGAATACTAGCAGATGTGCGCTGGTTTACTGCCCAAAGAGTAGCACACATGTCAAAAGATCAGGGTAATCAGGGAAATTCTCAGCTGAAGAGAGTAGGTTCAATCCATACATCATCCAGGGCAATCTAGCTCTTCAATCCATGGTGTCCTTTTGTGTGATAGACAGCATAATGTGATCACAGACGGAGAAGTGCAAATTTGACCTATAACAGATGCTCCCTAATGTGTGAGGTCAGAGGGAAACGATGGTCGAAATACATTATAAGTCCAAGTCAGAGGAGGAGCAAGAAACCGCAGAACCAAGTCACAAAAAACACCTGAAACAAAGATCAAGGTCAACGAGCAATTAAAATCTTGACATCATATAGATGTGTAGCATGATCTCCGATACATAAATAGGAGATGTATATATAGAGCATGGCCACTGAAATACAAGCATGGATCCATGTCAAAATGAGATATCATAGCCATAACAACAAACTGAATCTATGTCTCATGAAGAGCCAAAAATGAGTGAGGCTCAATCTTGCGCAGCTTGGGTGATATCATAAATAAGGTGATGCTATCATAGTCCCAAGGTCTTCATCCAAACAACCCAAGGTACAAACCCTAACCATGCGAATAAATGAGCTGAAGTCGAACATGGGGGGTATCATTTGATTACCGTTCATTGATGTATACCATTAACAAACGCGAGGAATTCCATCGATAATGATAATGGGGTCCAAGGTACCTAATACGATCCAACAAGTGTGAATAAGAGGACTTGAAGTCGAACACTTGAGGAACCTGTCAAATAAGAGACGTTAATGTATTCCATTTATTCAACGGTGAGGGAAACTGCCACTGATGACTGCAATCCCCAAGGTACTAACCGAAACTCTAAACTTCATTCCCAGAGCATAATGAGCTGAAGTCGATGGGAAGAAGTCCGTTGGAAGGGAGGCCTTAATGCATCTTCCATCATCCAACACGAGGAACACTCAAAAGGTATGATTTGATGTGGAGTAGGACAAGTAACAAGATGAAAACAAACTAACACCGGGATGGCCAACACATGAAGTCAAGCTAAACTACAGAATGGTCAACACAGGCAGTATCCTTGAATAGTGAGCACGACACAAAGTGACTTAGGCAGTTTTCAACATGAAGGGGAAGTGATATAAGCCTGCAATGTATGAGACATTGACAAACCCTCCATATGGTCGGAAGAATAACCAACCGGGGGAGTAAAAACTCAAATATTAGGTTCACCCTAAGGCCAAAAACTAAAACCCAACTGACATGAAAGACTCAAGTAGGTGCTGTGTTTAAGGATATGATTGACTTAACTTCCTTTGAAACTGAAAAAAGATGTGATATACCCTTCTTATCCCTTATTCTTTTTGGTAAAAGAATGTCCTTCTTGTTTTTTTAATGAGTCCAAGAAAGATAGAAAACTCAATAAGCCCAACCATGTAAAAGTGTAACGAGCCCATGGGAGGAAGACTCAGGACCTTCTTCATAGTTTACAGAGTTCTAAGAAGAGATAGAAGAATACTCTATAGTATTGATCTCTAGATTTTAGTATCGAGCTGAGATCTGTTCTTGCTCGCCGTTGTTTTCAATTTTAAGGAGTCTGAAAAACTTAAACAATAACTCCATACACCTACTCGTGGATTTTAATATCGAGCCCAAGTAGGTTAATGCTCGTCGATGTTTTCTTGTTTATAGAGTATGAAAAAATTAAACAATCCTCTATATACCCTCTCGTGGATTTCACATCGAGCCCGAGTAGGTGAGTGCTCGCTTGGTGTTTTCATGTTTCGAGAGCCTGAAAACCCTAAAGAAGGCTCCTAAAGGTCATTTTTTGTACAGTTAGTCTCCTCCCCCGAAAAAATATAAAACAATGAGAGAAGAACTCTTCTAACCATGTATGACTAGAGTATTCCTTTTTCGTAAGTAATCCGCAAAGGTCCAAAAAAGGGTTAAACTTACACCTAAGTGGATGGACCTTCAATACCTTTAACGAGCTTGAAGAGAGCAAGTCTGCTCGGAAATCTTGTTTAGTTTTTCAAATAGTCAAAACAAGAGCTTAAAACGACTTAAAAGACAGCTTCTAGGATCATAAGTTCATGACTTGCCAAAGAATAGGATCTCAACAATCGTATTAGTAACTATCGATAGAGTGTTCTCAATGACATAATAATGACAATATGATACTAGATGCGTAAAACATAATTACAAATGTAAGCAAAACTAACTCTACGAAAATGTACAACTATAATACAACAAAAAGCACAGATACCTAAGCATAGTACTTCTTCAGGTAGAGTCAATGCCTGGGATTTCATCATGAGACCGGGAAAAAATGTCACAGAAATCGTTAAAATATTGGTATATGGAATAATCTCATCAAGATAATAGTCCACTCCAATAAAAATGTTTTTCGTAACTCCGGGTTCAGTGGAAATGTTGATCGGGATGGTTTTCGTTGGACTCATCCCATTCCCTTCGGAAAAAACAACTTGTGAAGTGGAAGGGACAGAGGACCAATCAACATTCTCACTGGGTCTTGGAGAGAACTCGCCTCTCTCTATCAAGTTTAGAACGGGAAGTAAATAGGACCTGGGGTGTATAATTTCTCGAGGGTGGTCCAGGCCTATCATGGCTTCCAAAAATGTTTCATTAGAAGGAAAAACCATATCTAAACAATCAGGAGAGTCGGTAGAGTCCACTGACCATGCAGGAGCACAGTCCATATCTTACTCAGTAGAGACCAATGGAGTCATAATATGTTCTGTTTCAGTTTTTTTTGAATCCAAGTAGGTTACCTCTGCAACAAGTACAGGCACAACTGGTTCTGATTCAGTAGGGAGAATCCACGGATATGTCGTTGAACTGACCGTGGAAGTCTCAGGCGAGGAACATTCCTCATAACCAATAAAATTAACGGGAGCAGGTAGGCCAAAAGTGCATATTAATGACACATAGAGACCTACTCCCAAACTCTCAATGACTGGGCTGGACTAATTAATCAATGGGATAGTTGAACCCGATGGAGTCTGGTTGGTTTTCAGGGAAAATGAAAGTTGATCGACTGTGACGATCTTTCCTTCGTGAGGGAACATTATGATCTGGAAAATGGTTGACGGCACTGCCTGCATGGCATATGTCCAGCTCCTATGGCATATGTCTAGCTCCTACCGAACAACAAGTTATAATTGAGTGGAGCATCCAAAACTTCAACCTCTACCGATACTAGCTTGCCCGCAAGTTCAACCTCAAATGATGGTAAGACTCCATGTGGATGGAAAGATGTTCCATCAAAGACGGTGAGTACCGTGTTAGAGGGGGCTAGCTTAGGTTCACCTAAATCTTTCTAGCAAGAGATAGACATTACGCACTTTGATGCGCCCTCATCTACAACAGCTCGTCGAATGGTCATGGGACCATGGACGACCTCTATCTGGAGAGCGACATGTTACGGCAACCAGTACTTGATATCTGTCATATCAAAATGCGCAAGCATGGTAGATGAATCAACACTCCCAATCGCTACGAGGAGTGCATTGCGTTGCAATGGGAAACTTTGCAGTACCTCCAAAGTAGACATGGCATAGGGGGTTTGGGCTAAATCCTCCACAACATTGTAGTTGGGGGCATCCCGCGCGTTGGGGTTGTGCACAACCCATTTGTAGACACCTTTCGGTACCTTCGATAGCATCTCCACTGGTATGTGAAGAGGAGTAGAGGATTTAGGAGCATTTTCTACTACGGATCTGGGGTATAATTATTTGCTCGATTTTGCAGTAGAGCATCTGAGTTAACCATGTTAACGAATGACTGATCAGCAGAGGTGGCACGAGTGGTATCCCCAGCACTAGAGCTGCCAGAAGCTTAACTCTGTCCATGAGGGAAAGGGTCTTTTAAGAAAGGCGGTTTCTTCTCATGGATCAGCTTCTAGGCTTCTTCCATTAGAGGGCATTGATGGGTAAGGTGGTCCTCTTGACATAGCTTGCAAGGGAACTTAGCCTTCCTTTTTTCCTTTTTACCCTCCTCGGCATTTTGTGTGTTTCTGGGATTTTGTTGGTTTCCCTCCCCTTTCTTGCCCTTTCTTTTGGGCTGTCGAGAGCCCTTTTGGTTTGTCTGCACCTGTTGTACAAATTTTGTATTAGAAGGGGAGGATGCAATAGAAGTTGCTACTGCAGCAGACTATTTGAATGACAAGGCGTGAACCTACTTTGTTAAGGCATCAAACGCTGCAGAGTCGACTTAACCCACAATGCCATCAGCATGTGGTCCAAGTTTAGGTTTACCTAATTCTACATTAGACCTCGATGCATCAGGAATAATTTCATATAACAGCCCAGACTGAGCATAGACTAAGTCCATCTGTTGGGTTCTCAAAATGGCTTCCTCTTCGGAGGACACCACTGAAGTGGCAACTTCCTTAGAAATATAAGGAAGAAGAGACTTAAGATACCATTCTAATCAGAATGCTGGTGGGGATGTCGGCTTTGATGAGCCTCTTTCACCTTCGCCACTCTTGAATATAATCAGATAGATGAGTGGCTTTGTTCTATCGAAAAGTCGACAGAAGGTCAGTGCCGACATCGTACCAGACTGGAAGTTGAAAGTGGTTCAAGAAAACAATAGCAAGATCCCGAAAGGTGCCATAGGCAGCTGCAGGCAATTCGATATACCACTTGGCTACGACACTTGTCAAAGTTCTTTGGAAGAGCCTTAACCTTATGGAATCATTCAGCGAATTGGAGGAGCACCAGAGATGAAATGTTGTAACATGGTCACTGGGGTCCTCACCAGTCTTTCCTTCAACATTTGGTATGTCTGAGGGAAACTTATTGGGAATGGGTGGCCATGTAGAGTCATGACGCACAGGTCGTTCGTGAGCTTTGAAAGATCTAGCAAGTTCAAGGTTTCCAAAAAAGGTAAATGGGGTTGAGACAATGGCATCTAGTAGACAGGAACCTGGCATTGGGAACCACCCATCGCCTGGTTCGTGTACTGCTGGTTGGGGTTGCCCCCAGCCATCGATTGTGAAACGAAAGGATTGAAATTACTCCACCCAAAAGAAAGTGGAGTGAAACCTTGTGTGTTGTTCCACTATGGCTAGGTGTTAGCCCCACCATACTGCTGGTTAAACATATTACCCCCCTCCTCCAGTAAAAAAAGAGAAGGGCATACTCCCTACAGGTACATTCAATGGATTCACATTGTAACCTGCATAGGGGTTGAAACCAGGTGTGGTCGTAACAGACGGCACAGTCATTGTACCCATGAAAGGCATAGATGTAGAGGGAATTGATCCTATAGTGTACGTGGAAGGAACAACTTGTGTTATACCCTGAGCCTGTTGTGTAGCAGAAGACTGAGTGAAGTTCACTATGCGTATCCTTGACAAAGGGACATTGTTTGGTCCAAAAGTTACGGTAGAAACTGAGGCAGATGTCGAAGCTAATGAGCTCTGAATTCCTAGAGTACCATCATTAAAACTAAAGGGCAGAGTTGAGGAAAAAGTAGTCTGCGACGAACTCAGGGTAGCAGTGTTCGTGAAAGAAGGATTAACAATCCTTGCATCCATAGAAGTTGTGGGAGTTTGAGGGACTCCCTGCTCATCTCCTGGGTTAGTCATAGTATAACTCGGTGTAAACAAGTAAGCACTATACTCAGGTTGTTGAAAACCTATAGGCACCAGGAGCATATCATTTGGTCTAGTAAGAGGAGGGTTGAAATGAGTATTGAACTCTCTAGAAGTTAGATCCTCAAGCTCAATAGTATCAAAGACTTGTCGATCCGAGGTTCTGGGTTGTGGTTCACCAAGAACCTCTATTTTGCTCGTAAGTTCAAAAGAACCATGGGAATTTGTCCTCAAGCGTTGCGGTGGTGATGGAGGCTCCACTATGAGTGGGGGAAGGTTTTGTAACCTCTAAGACCGACAAAGATGTTGGTCCTCCACAACTACAAAAAGTAGCCTAATTAAATAACCTATTGGCCACTACAACTAAGGGACAAACAACATACCACTAAAAAATTTCCTAAGTAATCAAACCAGGCAAACAATGGAAAATAATTTCGGAAGCAAGTTTGAGATCATTAGGGCCTAGAACAAACTAACAGAGTATCGACGGTCAGTTACATGGCGTCCTCCGGAGGTCCACTAGGTGCAAGCGTTTGAATCACCAAACCGCCCTCCCGGGATTACTGCCAAAGGTTTACCTTCCACGTCTGTCCAAGGTGAAGTGGGAATAACTGCCCACTCTACCTGTGTAGATCCCTAAAAGTATGATACTAAGCCTACCATCAATACAAAATAACCTGGGGGGATAGTCGTCAGCCTAGTCGAAAAGCATGGGCACGGCAGCAAAGCCCGAAGTCCGAAAGGACCCCCGTACGCAAGTCAAATCTGGTTTATGGTTGAGAGGAAAGTGAGGGGATATCCTCAACAATTCCAATCTTCCAAAGCCTCATGCTTAACTCTGGTTTGAGTAGAGCATCCCAGGACTATTTGATAGAGATAGATTTACCTAAATGAAAGTCATACTATGATCGTTGAGTAATGAAGCCAGTTTCGGATCGTTTAAGGTGATTTAAGTCTGAAACTCTAGCCTAAGATAGTTGATGACGTGTATACCTAAAAAGAAAATTATTGCTAATAAATTTTATTAATGGTTCTTTTTAAGGGCTACTTGTTACTCAAGGGTTGTAGTGCGGTGTGTGGAATGGTTTGTTATGAAATTAAAGTGCATGTAAAGTAATGCTTTCAAATTCACAAAAAAAATTCTCTTTTCGTTTATATTCTTTCAAAAATTGAAAACTAGGCAATCCTAAAATCAAACTTCTTTTTGTATTTTTTCTTTTAATATTTCAAAGCAAACTATGCAACCTTAAAATAATGCAAGACCTTACTACTAAGCTACTTGAACAATTTCTGTCTTTTCTGATAAATGTAAAAGAAAGAGAACTTGTACAAAATCAAGTAAGATCTAAATGTAAAGCGTGCGTAAGACAAACATCTAAATTGGCTCAAAATAAACGAATCAAAAGACTCGATGAAAACTTGACTTACCAAGTTTTTGTGAAAGAAAAACTTGAGGCTTGGAAACAAAATGTAAAAGAAGCAGAGAAAAGAGACACTTGTAATGGAAAGGAAGACCTAAACAAGTTGATCCTAAGCATCAAAACCCCAAGAAAACACTAAGCCAAGCAAAAAGAAAGCAAGCAAACCAAGAATGACTTTAACAACACACGGACTAGAAAGAAAACTAGAAAGACTTGACTTACTTGGATTGAACTGATAAGACAATCACAAAGTATCCAAACCAAGAAACCTTTTGAAAGCAACCCTAAGGACTCAAACTTGAAGTCAAACCCTAATGGAAAGGATAAGACAGAGTGAAAGCATGCTAAACATTGCGACAAACAACAAACATTAAGAATTCAGGCCTGTATGACTGTAACAACAACTAGGGTGAAAGTATGCAGCTATGTCCAAAAGAGATGTTAAATTTTGAGCATTAATTCACAATACTCTAGGATATTTACTGAGAGAATAACATGTACAGTATATCAATGCATATTAATCATAACAAGCATGTCAATCATCACAAGAAGCAAAAGCATGAGAGATAATAGACACACAGAGTTTCCGTAAGGAAAACCCTAAGGTGAAAAACCCCACAACTTCCTCAGAGATAGATAGAGCAATAGCTTAACCAAAGTACAAGAGATAGACTCCTCTTAGCAGCTGATCCTCCTCCTCACAAGTGCGCCACTTTCGGAGTGAAGGAAGAATGAGTTTCTGAGTTATCCAAATAGAGATATCCTGATCTCTATTTATACTTGTCCTATTTTCCCAATAACCTTATGGGGCTGACTTGTCTAGCTAGGTACAATAACTTCATATTACATTATATCGGATTGACCCCTTACAAGGTGGTCTAATAACCCATCGACAAGTTAACACACTTGCGACACTTGTCAATACAAATGACGACACTTCCGTATAGAGGAATAATACATCTCTATAGGAGTACAATAAATATATAAATGAAATACATTCCGAAGTTACATATACATCAACACTCCCTCTTAACTAGGAAGGTATTTCTTGACACAGATCTGCTAGCACAAGTCTTCTTCTCTGGATCATCGTCATCGATGCATGTACCATCATCATCGTCACTGCTGCTGCTATCTCAACCAATATCTAAATCTACTCGTCATAGGAAGTTCTACAAAGCCAGTCCTTTTCCATACTGGATGTAAGCCCACCACCTGTAGGTCTTCATCATCAACGGCCATATTGTGGATCCCAGGACTGATTACGTGCGTCAACAAAACCTAGCGCAGACTAAAGGTTCTTTTACATGTTGACCTTCACAAAACCTACTCAGAGCATCCCAGGATGTTACGAGCACACAACTCTACCTGTCTGGATCTCGATAGAGCATCCCAGGATGTTACGAGCACACCGCTCTACCTGTCCGGATTTTAAAGGATCTTTTCTATGTGAACTTTCGCAAAACCTACTCAGAGCATCCTAGCGCAGACTATAGGATGTTGATAGAGCAACCGAGGATGTTACGAGCACATTGCTCTACCTGTCCGATTTTTAAAGGATCTTTTCTATGAGAAACTGTAGCAAAACCTACTCAGAGCATCCTTGCGCAGACTATAGGATCTCGATAGAGCAACCCAGGATGTTATGAGCACACTGCTCTACCTGTCTGGTTTTTAAAGGATCTTTTCTATGATACCTGTAGCAAAACCTCGAAAGAGAATCCTAGAACAGACTATAGGATCTCTCGGGATCTTATCTATGCTACCTGCACAACCTGTCCATGGCCACAAAGTATCAAACCGATACTCGCCATACATCATCCTGATGTACATCGTCACATGATCAACCTGATCATCATCATAGCATCAGCCTGATGCATATCATTTGGAGTGACATCCTGAAGCTCGTCATTTGTGATCATCCCAATCATCATAGCATCAACCCGCTGCATATCATCTGGAGCAACATCCTGAAGCTTGTCATATGTGATCACCCTGATCAAACAATATATCCATCTGATGCATACACAGTATCTACCTTTTGTGTGATCGACAACATAATGTGATCACGGACGGAGAAGTGCAGATTTGACCTATAACACCATGAAAATTGGGTAGAATAGAAGAATGTATGTTTTTCATATTGACATTATGAGTTAAGTCTAAAATAGGAAACCAAAAGGTAACCTCATTATCATTGTTTTTTCGAGTATTGTTTCCCCTTGTTATTCGAACCTCTTTCCTCGTCTCCCATATTAAATATGGAATTATCACCAAAGGATGGAGAAGATGGTTCTACCACTACGATTTAATATCATTTGATCTCTCCCTCAAACATTTCTCAGTCAACTTGTGATACTATTGCCTCCCTAGTATCTTCTAAAAACTTCAAGATGTTCTCAGGAACTACAATTTGGTCTTCTAAAATTTCCTCTTCCGGTCCTTAGTTTAAGTTGTTTCATACTGTGAATCTATTAGTTTGGGTAAATTGTTTTCTAGTTCCTTTCGAGTCTGAAATCTCTTAGCTGTGTTAGTAGGGTTCCTAGATCTACTTGAGTATTTATCATACAGGTTGTTCTTATCTGGAATTGTGATTTCTAATTTATTCGAAGGTCTACTCATAAATTATCCAAAACTAAAAACATTAACTGCTAAAACTAGCTGCAAAAGAATAAATCAAGGCTTTGGAAGAGCTCACCAAAGTGAATGCATCATGCTAGAACCCCCTTCAGAGTTGTGAAGTAGGGAGTCTTTGTATCTTACCGTCCTTCCTCCTCCCTGAAATAAAATGGTTAAAAACAAAAAGAATTATAGATCTACTATTGCTTACCTTGTACAACTCCTCGGCAATCATGCCAAAAATATCAGGCTATATTAATGTAGTTTAATTAATTAACCTCAATAACTTTATTTGTCGACCAAAGTTAGTAAAATTCGAGTTGTTACACTATATCTGTAGTAAACAGTCCAATCCAAGATAAACTAACTAGAAAGATATTTGTTCAAAGATGCCTAATGAAGTAAGATATCAAGAAGTGGAACGTTCTATTAAACCCTATGACCTATGAAATGCAAAGGTAATTTAATATTCAATAAAATAAAAACACAGTCAGCTAACCTAACTAAAAAGAAAAACCATATAGATTTCAAACAATAATTCAAATGCTAGAATTAATTCTATGAAACCTGAGCAATCCAACAACCTTAAATTCAAACCGAGGATCTTAGTAAAAAGAAAGTATGAGGTGTGAAAATCAGATCACATCCAAGAACTATGCAAGAAATTAACCTCTCTCATATAAAAAATCTCACACAACTGCTCAAAGACACAAAAATAATGCACAAGAATGGAATTCTATATTACTTCTCATGAATAATAATTACACCAGCCAACATATGAATGTTGTAGGATGTTATTAAATAACATTACATCAATAATTCGAATGGCTAAAGATGCCAAAAGAATCTTATATCCATCAGACTTTCTAAAACTACCCATCCCCCCTAGGTGGCAAGTTGGCTTTCCAAATCTGCTCTAAAGCTCACGAATTGCTAAATTAGTGAGCTGAAGGTGAAATATAGGTAAAATCAATGCCAAATACGAAATTTGAGTGGAAATGTTGCTAAGGAAAGTTTTTGGTGAGAAAAACACTTTCCTAGGTTGACTAGCTCTTTCCTTTGGGGGAAAAAGTAGTAAAAGCGACAACTTTCTTCACAAATGCGCCCTCCTTCCTAAATCTTATCCAAAAATATTTAGGAATGTGGCCAAGTGGACTAGGATACTTTTAGAACACACCTTGCATGGAATCTTATCCTCCCACATTGCCTTGTGGGCCACACAATGGCAATTTCCTCAATTATTACATAGAATTAACCAACAAGTGATTAATTAATGAATCTTATGTAATTAATTAAATGGTAGGAAAGCTTAAATATTCCAACACGAGGGCATATATTTATGAAATCGAACTATGATAAAGATTAATGTAGAAGTTAAAACTTGATTCTAACTTCAAATGAAATGCACATTGTAAGAGTTATTCAATAAAATTGTGATAAGCAACCTGAGTAAGCCACACAAGCCACACACCGTTAAAATATTTAAAACGTAATACACATGGTCTTTAATTAAATATAGAAGCTTTGTGTTGATCAAATTGAAATTTTTTTTGTAATGATCGAATCATTTAAATATAAAATATTTGTTATGACCAAGTTGATTTAGATATAATAGCTTTGTGATGACCAGAAAATAAAATACAAAACCTCTGAATCTGAGGCTGCTCGAATCAGAGTTAGAACACTATGAAAAATCTGATAAAGAGTCTAAGGAGTCTAGGATTATATTTTGGATTTTGGATTTTATTAGAACTGAAATAAAAGTGAAAATGTTCACACTAACTGGAAGAATTAAAAAATTCTGTCTATTGTATAAACAATCAAATTAATTCTAAAAAAAACTAAACTATAAAGCATCTAAAGAAAAATTAACTAATTTAAATTCTTTTCCAATTTTCAAGCAACTTACACACACCAATCTGAGTTCTAATTGACTCACTCTCAAATCTTAATGCAGAATGTGATAGAACTCGGAAACAAGACCCTACGATGATAGATTCAAGTGCAAACGAGCCAAATTTAAATTACAGACTCGATCTATGACCGAAAATGGGCATTGCATGCAAACCTATAAATGAAACTAAACATGCAGAGATGATATTTACATAACAACGAGCTATAATTGCGTTCTTCAACAATGCTTCAAACACTATAAAATAAATATACAACACTATTTGACCAAACTGGTGACTAATATGCAAAACTATCGAAATATATAATGGATAAAATAAATTCAAATCACAATCATACAGATGGAGTCACTTTCATGCATATAGTATCTACATAATATGTCAAACCAAATTTACAATGGACTATTGATAACCAACCAATTGAATTTCTAGTTGCAGGACTGCACAATCACACGCTATGATCTAAACAACATGAAAAGTATAATATAAACATTAAGAAAATAATCACACATAGGTTAAGAACAAAACCAAACAAGGTTGGGCCCGGAACTTGGTGGCTTGATTAAAGATGCAGACTCACAAGAATAAGTTGATCTAAAACTAAACAACAATCTCCATTAACTATTTTCCCAAAACTACTCTTTTACATCACGAGCATGTCTATTGATCTGGAATTATAATATGATAATTGCAGTGGTAAAAATATATGCACACAAACTTGTCTTCAACCTTGAAGGCTGGTACATATTTATACAATCTCAAGAAGATAACTAAGCCTCTAAGAAATTGGAACAGAAATATCACAAATAGAATTTGTTTTCCACATGAGAGCGAATAGGTAGCAAATTATGACAACTCCTCGACACGTTTGTAGTTCTAGATGGAGGAGTTATGAACTACAATAGATATCATCCAGATAGAAGATAGGATCGAAACATAAATGTTGGGTTGGCCCAAGAGAACAACTATAGTTGAGTGTTGAATGATCGAGTTGGTGCGAAGATCGAAGAAACAATCTCATGATTACCACGTCCACATAATGTTGCTCACGTCCCATATCCATATCATCAGCCACGCGATGCCATCCACGTGATACATATATTTCCTCTACCATGTCTTCATTTCAACCTTGATCTACCACTTGTATATCGAGTACGAGAAAGAGAACTGGCTTGTAACAAATTAAACAAACCCAAAATGAGATAAAGGTATATAATTAAACAAATTTTAATGAAATCAAAGTACATAATTTAATAGGTTATTCTTTATTACAATTGAAATGTATGAATTGTAAAGAAATACAAAATAATATACCTTGATTTTACCATGTATTTGTCAAAAAGATTTATTTATGCCATACTTGTGAACTAAGCACCCATATATACTATTAAACCATGAAAATCGAACGAAAGAGTAGCCAATTGAACAATTTATAATGATGAAAACTGAGCAAAAATGCAAACCATCAGAAAGATGAATATTGACAATTGGATACAGTAGACATGGGTTTCAGTGGTAGGCTATGGACTTGTTTTTCAATTACATTGAAGGGTTTGTTGGGTTTCATCTTTAGAATCGGCTGATAAAATTCTACAAGGTCTCTGGTTTTGGGAAAAGGTTGTCCTGAAACTAAATCCATGGCACCCAGGGTTCAGTTCTTAAGAATATTTCGTCAAAACCTCTCTAGTTTGAGTTAAATTTCATCGCATTCCTATGGAACTCTAGAATGACCATTCGCTTAATGATATTGACGAAATGCTTGATAAGTTCATTCTACCAGATGATTCATTATGTTGAAAAAATATTGGTAGAGATTGATGTCAATTTGGTTTTCTTTGAATCTTTGGAGATTAAATTGGGGTCCTCCACTCACCTGCAGATTGTAGACTATGTTAATTTTCCATTTAGATGTGTTTATTGCCAAAGATATGGTCACTCTATTAATGATTGTGGTAAAAAGTTTATAAAAAAAATTATGGAAGGTGATTCCTCCTAGGGTTTCTAGTAGTGTTGAGAGCAAGGTATGTCATCCTCATCCCTCCCCCCTTCTATCATGGTGGCCAAGTTACCTAGGAGAATGGGGAATTCTGAACCAAAGAAGAAAGTGCTCAAAATTTTGGGGTTAAAATTTGGGTCATTTGTTATACCCTCTAAAGTTTAGTCCCATGATAATTCTTTCTCCCTTAAAACCCTGGATCTATCCTTATCTCAAAAAAAAAACCTTAAGGAATTATGGAAATATGATGTTATTCTTACTGAGAAAGAGATCAAAACCATTTCAATGCAGAGACTACAAATCTGTCCCCAGGACGGGAATCATTCTCAACCAAATCTAGGTCCACATTCATAGAGCCCCTTACTGCTAAATATTTTTTTCCTTTGACTCGCTAATGGTCAACCTTTATAATGATTTGGACTCAAGGGATAATAATCCCCTAACCCTCTCAATCAATTCAATGTCCTCAACTAATGAGCTATCCCCCCAAAAGAGCAGGGGTGGTGGCCATTACAACCTCAGGCCCAAGATATGGCAATCTGGAGGCATGGATTTGTACGCTTCGAAGGAGTATGGGGGGATCTAAAGCAAGCTGAAAATATGCCATTAAATAGACTCAAGAACAAGCTTTACAAGAATTTAACCAAGGCAAGCAAAGCCTTATCTTAGGGGTACTTAGAGCAAGGAACACCCCAAGTGGGGTTTTCCCATGAATATTCTCTCTTGTAATGTTCATGTCTTGGGGGGATCAGCCAAAAAAGTGACCCTCAAAAGACTTTTAGATAGTATCAAAACTGATATTTGTTTGCTCAAGAAACTATGTGTGGAGGGGGAATGCTATGAAGAACCTAGGGAAACTGCTTCCATCTTAGAACCTTTTTTTTTTACTCCTTTGGAATATCAAGAGGGTTGGTTATTAGATAGAACCATTCACTATCTCTCATCAATTCCTTTGGAATTGCTTCAGGACTTTGCAGTTAGGTTCTTAGTCATGAACATGGAAAATGATTTCATCTCATGAACATATATGGGAGATATGTGGGAAGAGAAGCTTTATGGTCCACATTATTGGATTGTGACTGGATTAAGGAGGAGGAACTTATACTTGGGTGGAACCTAAACCTAACTCTTCAGAGAAGTGAGGATTGGGGCACATTTTATAGGAACGATAGAGATGGATTTTTTTTTAGTGATATGTTTGAATCCAAGGGGATTTTGGATATTGAGCTTCTGGATATCTCTCCCACATGGGTCAACAATTGTACAAGGGATGCTAGTATTGAAAAAATATTGGATAGATTCATTGTTCACCACTCTTTTATGGAGTCTCTAATCTCTATTTGGTCCTAGGATGAATCTTCTTAGGTATTAGATCATTTTCCTATCCATTTGGAGATGGGCAGTGGTAGTTGTAAGCCCAATGCCCCTTTTAAATACAACTGTTCTTGGGAAGAGGTGGAAGACTTCAAATCAATGATTCATGATTCTTGGAAGAAATATGATTCAAACCTGGAGGATTCTACATGTATCCAGTTGTCCAAACCTTTAAAAATGGTGAATGGAAGGGTCATTCCTTGGGCCATAAACTATCTAATTAAAAGGGACAGAACCCCCACATCAATGGACCAGGATCTATCTCATATCTACAAATTTTATGCTAAAGGAATTATAACTGTGGATATTCCCTCCTCTATAGAAACTCATAATTCTAAGTTGGTTTTAGACAAAGAGAAGGATTCTAGGATTAAAAGTAGAGCCACATGGATCTCCTCAGGTGACCAAAACACTAAATCCTTACATAAATTTTCAAACCATGTAAAAATTATCAACATTATTTAGGACACGAAGGATAATAGGGGGATCACTGTAAAATGTTTCCATTACTTGGAAAACATAGGGGTAAGGCACTTTCCCTCCTTACTCAAGGTTCAAGATCATGAAAATATGGGGCATATTTCAAAAGTAATATCCACCTTTCCTAGAATGGTAGAGGCTGCTGACAATGAAGCCATGTTCAAAAAAGTCACAATTGAAGAATGTATAAAAACTACGACGCATTTTCATAAAGAAAGAAGCCCACGACTAGATGAATGGCCAATTGATTTTTTCTATCCCTTTTTGATCTAGTAGGGGAAGATCTCCTTGGGATTGTGGAAGAGTTCAAAATTCATCCATGTTAAGGTTTCAATAGGTCTCAACTCAACTTTTTAAGCTTTATTACCTAAAAAGGACCATCATATTACCTTTTATTTGTATAGGACAATGACCCTATGTGATTGTGCCTACAACATTATCTCCAAAATTGTTTCTATGAGGCTCAATCCCATCTTATCTAACTTCATAGGGCCTGAATAGTTTGGTTTTCTAGAAGGGAGTCACATTAAAGAAGCCATTGGGTCTTCCAAAGAGACTCTTCATTACATCAAGGTGTCTGCTCTCTCAACATTTGTCCTCAAAATTGATCTTTCCAAAGCCTATGACCGTGTCTCATGGATATTCCTCAGAGTGTTGCTTCTCCATTTTGGATTCGCATTTAAGTGGTCAAATGGATAATTCGTTGTGTCTTATCATTCAATTTCTCAGTCCTTAATAAGGGATCAACCTCTACCTTTTTCCCCTCTTCCAAAGGCATAAGGCAGGGATTCCCCATGTCCCCTTATTTATCCTTACTAGTGGTTGAGATCCTTAGTAGGGAAATTTACCAGGATAGATATCTTGGTCAATTTCAAGGAGTAAGAATCCTAAGGAATATTGTTTCCTCTCATATGTTTTTTGTAGATGACATACTCCTTTTTGGCTTTGGGATTATGAGTGATGAAGGAAATAAATGACATTTTAAACCTTTTCTCCTCTGCTACAAGGATGGTTATAATCTTGGATAAATAAACTCTTTACTCCTTTGGCCCGGAAGGGAACCCTTTGGATTAGCTACAAATACTTGTTCATATTCCTATGAAGGAGATAGAGGGAGGACTGAAATATTTGGGGTATATTATGGAAAATTGCTACAGGAAAGAGGATTGTTCCTGGCTCATATAAAGAATTGAGGGTAGGGTATAATTGTGGTGCAAGAGGTGGATCTCAAGGGGAGGTAGATTTGTATTGATAAAAGTTGTAATTGAAGCAATCCATGTGTATTGGATCTCCCTTTCCTCAATCCCAAAAGGTATTTTGGGGAATATCACGAGGATTTGTGCAAACTATATTTGGAAACAAAGCATAGAGTATAAAGGGGATCACTTGGCAAATTGAGACACAATAGAAAAACCCAAGAAATTTGTCGGGTGGGGAATCAAAGACATGTTCATGTTTGGAAAATATATAGCTATCGAATATTTGTGGAATGTTATGACCAAAGGAATCTTATGGGGTTAGATCATTCAGAAAAAACAATATATGGAACCCCTTAGTATAATTTACTAGATTCAAAACCTAGAGAAAACATGTCCAAATTGCTCAAACCATTGGAAGGATATATCCTCTACCTTCTTAGTCTTCGGATCTCATTTGTCATGGAAAGTTGGTTTAGGATCTCAAGTAAGGACTAGTGATGATATTATTGTAGGTTGTAATCCAAATGTTTTCCTCCCCCCTAAGGTGATTGAACATCTCCAATTGAGAGGTTTATGTACTCTAAACAAAATTGTTAATGATAATTAAACATCATGTTGGTCTCAAGAATGGTTATCTTCTAGGGATGAAGGCCTTCAATATTCATGCACAAGCTTGGAATAACATCATATATGATGTAAGAGGATCACACTTAAGACTTATAGGGGAACCTGATGGATTGGCCTAGTCTTGGTAGGGAGAGTAAGGATTACAAAGTGCCTCTTGGATATGAAGCCCTTTAGGCCCCAAGGATGGAGGTACCCGAATAGTGGATGAAGGAGTTGTGGGAGGTCTCTGCTCCTGCAAAAATTCATCCTTTAATTTGGCTCATTATAAAAAACAAAGTCCCTACTTGGGATAAAATTCAAAAAAAGAGGATGGAAGGTCCTAGATGGTGCAACTTGTGCAAGAATGACAACGAAACTATTCAACATCTATTTTTTGCCTTCCCTTTTACTGAATAGGTCTGGAGGTAAATTGAAATTTATTTGACGAATCCAAGGCTGTGGATAGGACATTCCTTCATAAAAAATATAAAAGGACTAGTTTGATAGAGGTGATTTACACCATGTCAGAAGTGTGCCTTTTCTGATTCTATGGAGTATTTGGATTGCAAGGAACAAGGGCATATTTGAGGATAGATTTGTCTCTAGCTATCAAGTATGTGTTCAATATCTCTCTTTATTTCCATATTACAATCCCAAACCTTTGATCCCAAAGGTCATTTCTAAGAACACCCCACAAATTGACAAATCCACCCCTTGGGGATATTTTTATGGTGCTAGTCAACAAGAAGGAACATTGTGTGGTGTTGGCTATGTCCTCTTCCTTTTAGATGATCACTATTTCACAGGTAGGAATTTTTTGGGTCAAAGAACAAACAACTATGGGGAATTTGAACATATCCTTATTTTGATGAAATATGCATAGCAGAAAGGTATTTCAAATCTGTAGGTATTTGGGGACTCTTAGATTTATAATAGGTAGATGAAGAGTGGAATGAAGATACTCAAGCCTACTCTATTATTCCTTGTAGGTCATATAAAAAAATTTGTTTCTCTCTTCGAGCACATTACATTTGCACATGTATACATGGATTTTAATGTTTAGGCCGATAGATTATCAAAATTTAGTCTTGCAGGGGCACCTCTACAACTACAAGAGGGGAATACATGAATCAAAAAGTGGTCTCAATTTAATCATAGATGGTATAATCTCACTAACTCAAAAATCTGATGATGACCTGTCAGATTAGTTGTCAATGATAGTTTTTAACTTATGTGTTGATTTTTTAACTTTGTAATGTTAACAAAGGTTATGGAGATAAATGTTTAAGAATTATTTTTTTAGACATTGGCTCTATGAAGAAGCCATAGTTAAATTCTCATGTCGTTACATGTTTTCTAACATGATTATGGGGTCTCAAGATCCTAGGTTCTTTTTTCTGTGTAGACATAGGATTTGTTGAAGAGATTATAACTACCTATAGAAGCTATTGCTTAAAAACTTTTGAAGATTGTATTTAATTTCTATTCTAGATATAAAAATATGTTTTTTTAAGAAAAAAAGTCAGGACATCTTTTCCACAACATAGTTTCATATTTTTCAGCAACTATAACTCTTGAAAAATAGCTTGAGCACCAATCTCAAAATTCGATATCAAAACCTCATTAATTTTCCGTTTGACCACTATGACCACTCCTAAAGGGTTCAAATTGGAGTATATTCACTACATCCCATAAAATGAGATGAATATCTAGTTGAGGTTCTAATTGTGAAATATTTTAGGGTATATTTATGGAACCACATTATGATTGTTGTTACTAGATGTTTTGACTGCAAAGGTTTCTTAAAATTGTTCATGTAAACCTCTTGAAGTTCTAGAGTGAAAAGTGCTCTATGGAATTTTACTAATTTTGATATGAAATGGATAAATATATAATTTGTCACCTATTTGGATCTTTCAAGGTTGAAAGATTGGATAAATTGGATTGTTGGGCCCATTTTGAGGCAGGTCTCACTTTTTAGATTTGCGGTAAAAAACCGTCTAAAAATTTTCGAGGCCATTTTAAGTGCTTAAATTGAGTTTTTTTCAAACCTTATTCTAGAGGAAGATTGCAAATTCTACACACCGAGACCTTTCGAACGGTGCAAAAATATCCTCAAACAAAATCTGTATGAAGAAGTTATGCCTCCCGCAAGTTGACATATCTAGTTGATTACCATGGTATCAAGTGGATTCCACGTCAACTCTCATTTCTCACAAATATGGGGCTAGTCACGTGTGGAATTTAAAGAACATTTTAAAATTTCCAAAACCCTAACCCTAATCAGGATTTGGGGCATACAAAAACCCTAAAATTAAACCTAGATGGATATCACGTTATGTTAAATACCAAGGCATTAGAAGAATAATGGATTCCATTATTTTGATGTTTGGTATTGTTCCATAGTTGACCAATAACACTAAAGTGGATATTAGAGTAGAACATAGGAGATATGAGATCTTGTAGTAGCCATTCTAACCATAGTATCATGGGTAACTCCATAGAGAATGTCATTTCCTTTGTATTTGCATTTTGACGTAAAGAACAAAGCATAGTCCTCATTTGTGGCTAATTTTTCCCCATGATGGGTTTTGTCAGGGTATATCTTGTGTTATTGTGTGGATTGTGTATTTTTTTGCTCTAGTTATTCTAGTTTCATTTTCATTTATTTAGCATTCAATAAAAATAAGATAATAAAAAAGAAACCAAGTTGTAACATCCGTTTTGATGAGTTGTTCCAAAGGAATATCCATGGCGGTTTATGGATCACATTGGTATCACAGTAGTTTTTGTAGCTAGTGTTTTCACACCAGCTCGTGCTAAAGAGCACCTACTAAGGATTCAGGAACCCTTAGTAGCAATTCAAGTAAATGGGTAAAAACTAAGAAATAAACAAATTAAACTAATACATGTGAGTGAATCAAATGGAAATAAAAATTAAATTAACTAACTACTGCAGTAATAAAACAAAGAGGAACCCATGAGTGAAAATATGATTTTCTTGTATTGATATGTAAAAATTGCTTTACAATATGGCGTTACCTAAAAAGGTGAGGTTGTAGGAGACCTTACAGTTGTATGTGAGTAGGGAACCAAGTCTCCATGGTTCCTTGCTCTTCTGTAAATGCTCCAATGGTGGCCAAGACTCAATTGTAACGGTAAACAGAAGTTAAAGGTGATAGGCTAAAGTTCAACAGGAATTTCGGCAGCATAAGGGTGTGAATAGTTGATCATGGATGTTGAAATGGGGGGCCTCCATCACCTTTTATAGAGGTTTTGGATGGTGGAGTATTGACCCATGGTTTTAGGCAACCAATAGTATTGGTAAATGGTTTTAGCGTTTTTCCCTCTTTTTGAATTTATTTTTGACTTTTTTCCCTTTTTTTCTTTTATTTTGGGAATTTTGGACCTTTTTTTTTAGGGTTTTTGACCTTTTTGAAGGAATTTCATTAATTGAGGAGGGAAATAATGATTTTTTGCCTTTTTGGTAACCATTTGAGGGTTTTTTGGGGTTTTGGAGGCCAAAATGGTAGGAAAAGTGGACAAATGGGTTATGTGACTAGGGAGATGAGTTAGTGAACAATTTTTGGGTGTTAACAGATTTCTCCTTGATGTGTGGGGGAAGGAGCTCATCGTATGTCCGATATACATCATAGGTTCTGTCATTTTCCAGGGGTATGAGCGTTGTGATGGAGGAGAGCAGAAACTGGTTGGAGACCAAAACATGTGCTCCATACAAACTGCGAAGGCTAAAACTGAAAATACATGACCTCAACAATAAATGAGGAATAATCTCAATATATGGACGAGGCGAGCATACCCATGCTCGTATCAAAATATACAAATAATAATGAGGCTCAAAATGGGACCTGAACAATACATGGAGAATTGATGTGTACATCATAATGGTCGAGAGGGGACACAAATCTGGGACATACTCATGGTTTGACCATGACTGATCTGAAGAACTAATACATGGAAATAATGGCATCCATACTGAATGTGGTACCATAACAACTTATGCTCTACTGGATTGGAAGGTTTCATCTGACTGGATGGAATCAATGACTAAGATTCAGAATCTCAAAGGTACATTGAATGACATATGAACTGGGTACTCGAGGAAGCATATAACTGGGGTGCTTCCGAATAATTTCACCAAGCGCAGCCCAGATATATGTGGGAACATAGAACTGGGGGGTTCCAAAGAGACTCACCAATGTGCTAGAGTCAAGGGACATCCGGGGTCTTCGACCAATAACTGAAGGGATCAATGCCTTCCACGAATCTCAACGGTGTGATGATGGTGTTGAATTCGATCACGTGAGAAAAAACCATTCGAAGAGGCACTAAGGACTCCTCTCAAATGGTCCGTAGGCACTCACCACTGATGGAGATGAGTCAAAGGTACAGGGACCTCTGGGTCTATCCTATGGAATAGATGGGCTGGCGTCGACGGAGGGAGAATTGCAACTACCAAGGCAATGATTTTTCCTTGCTAGGAGCGCTAGGTGTACAACCAAAAGGTGATAGTACTGGATGTCATATGGATGGAATGTGGGGGGGATACAAGGGTCGTAGAGTGGGGGGGACTCAAACTTCCTTTGTTCATAATATGATAGCAAGTTTGACCTGGAAACATATGAAACTAAATTCGGGGAAGGGTATCATAGTTTTAAGGGACCAGGGATTGTGACTGCAATGGGCGATACTCCGGGGGGAAACTGATGTGTGATATCAGGATACTCTAAGGGTGACACATCGTAGAATACTTTGAACAAAGGTGACCAAAATAGGGAGGCTTCCATAATAGTGGGACAAGATATGATCTGTCGTGGCGCCGAGAGGCACTTTTGAGGCCTTCTTCTTAGTTTTAGGAGCTCAAAGAAGGGATAGAAGTGTGCTCAAAATGTTACTGTCGTGTGGATTTGTATGAGAATAGGAAAATGAATGATCATGTGTGCTTTCAATTTTAAGGAGTCTGAAAGTGATAAGAAGACTCTGAAATGGTTGAAGGTACTGTCGTGTGGATTTATACGATCCTAGGACGGTGAATGCTCGTGGTTTCTTTCAATTTTAGAGAGTCGAAAAGCAAATAAGAAGACTCCAAGAGGTTATTTTTCGTGTGTTAGTATCCAAGGCCCAAAAAATCATAAAAGTATGCAATGAATAACTCTTCTAGCCGATGTGACTAGAGTATTCATTTTTCGTAATTAGTCTACCAGGTCCGAAAAAGGGTTAAACTTATACCAGATAGATGCCCTTTCAGATACTTTTAGCGAGCATGAAAGGAAGCAAGATTGCTCAGCGATCTTTTCATTCTTTTAGGAGTCAGAAAATAGCTTAAAAGAAACTCCCTAAGTGCCTTTTTTGTAAAGGAATTTCTTGGCCTAAAAAAGGGATAAAATTATACCGAACAAATATAATGGCCAGGCAAGGAGGAAGTGTTCAATCATGGGACAATTATGAGAACCAAGAATGAAGGCAGGGGGAATACTGATGGGGCCTCCTTGCGGGTTGATGAATTTTGGAAAAATAACGCAATGACTATAGTATGGATGGAGCGGAGGGCTCATGGATAGGCCACGATGCACAAAATGGAAAAAAATGACTACGACCTGTGTGGCATGCAAATCGAGGTGGCGAGGGGAATGGAAAAAATGCTAGAAACATTTTTCATTGAGAACAAGAAATTATCTCAAGCATCATCATGTGCACGGAAATATGAATCTAGCAGTGCAAACGGTTCGAAAAATGGACGTCATATGACTCTGGAATGGTCAAATAAAAAATTAGGGTAAAAATGGCTATAAATAAAGGTGATCCCACCAAGCCAAGGATGTGGTGGTGGGGAGAAATGATGACCCATAGAGGCGAAATATGAGGTGTTTAGAATGAAAACCAAATATACAAGTAACATGTGACCTTGAAAATGATCAAGATCACGTATGTGAGAGAGGGAGCACGGTTAATGACCTACCACCATGCTATGTGCATGGGGTTTGTGATTGTGGATCACATATGTGTTGGGTTGAGAAATGGAATCATTGAAATGCCAAGATAGATGTGATGGGGAAGGTTCAAAATTATTTTATCATGCCCTCTATACCAGGGTCGAGGTAATATATTATTCCCCCTAACTCAGAGGTGTCAATGTGGTGTGGATGTTGTCTCAAAGAGGAACCAACCGGACGTCGACCAACTGCTAGTGGGGGGGTGTACCTTGAGGCTGTGGGATGTGGTGGCACACTGAAGTGATGATATGATGATGGGGGATTCCCCTTGCGGGGTGGATGCCCCTAGTATGGACGATGAGAATGATGATGACGATGAGTAGGAAAGGTTTTGGGCCTACCCCCGTGCTGTGGACATGTGATTCCTCGTCGATTTGAAAAGGTTGAATAGGTGGGTCAGAGGGATCAGTTAAAGGGACCGACGGGATAGAGGGGATGCTAGTGGAAACCATGTAAATGGTGTTAATCTCTGCCTAGGAGGAGGATTCAGGTGGGTGAATCTCCTCGATGGTAGTAATGGATGACTCTAAAGAAGATTGATGCAGCTCGTGGAGAACTAATCTATATTCGGGTAAATATAGGCAGTAATGGGAATAATGACTGTAGACTCCGCATATGGCGCAGGAATGGTTGGTACGAAATGATTTGTTGCATGGTTTAGGGGTGGTTTCCATTTCGACAACCGAAATATTGGGATCATCATCCAACGTTTTTATGTGCTCTTTAAGGTTTGGCAATTGTGGACAATTATGGGTATCATAGCCCAAGTCATCACATAAAGATCACTTAGGAAGTGTGTGGAATGGAGGGGGAGGTTTCATGGGTTTTTTTGTCTGCGGGCCTCTTCCCCCATCGTTTTTGGGTGGTGGAGGGGCAGGGTTGGATGCAGATGTAGTTGCTACACCAGGAGGTGGGTGGTTATCAATGTTAATTGGTTGGACTAGTTAGAGAACGACGTGTGGTGTCGGGGGAGGATTAGGAGCAGGGAGGTACCACATGGGTATTCCTAGAGTTTACCAGGAGAGATTCAGCGTGGCCATAACTGGTGCACTTACTACTCCTGAAGGTGGGAACAAGAACGAGATAGTGTGGATAGGTGTGGCTCCAACATGACTAGGTACCGATGGTGGTTGTGGAAACAAAGATGGTTACGAGTTAGGCACCGTTTATTTGGATGAAATGGTGCACACGTCGGATATCTCCATTATCATTGGAGGGGGTGGGATGGACTGAAAAGTAGAGTTCATGGGAATTTTCAATTAAATTCCAAGTCCAACGTGGAAACCAAAGAGGTGGGTGCACCAAAAATAGGTTTCTCAACCATGGGGACGACGTTTTCTAGTGCAGCGGGGGCATTCAGGTCATAGTACGTAAGTTGGTCGATCTTAACAACCCTTCTGTCATGGGGGAACATCATAATATGAAAGACTGATGAAGCAACACCCTTCATGGTGTACATGTAACTGCGTCCAAGCAGGAGGTTATAATCAAGCTGTGCGTTGATGACCTCAATGTTGATAAGGATAGTTTTACCAGCTAATTGGACTGGAACATTGGCTAGGAGGCCTTGGGGTTGAGTTGAATGGCCATCGTAAGCTAGTAAGGCAGTCATGGATGGTTGTGGTGTAGGGGATCCGAGCTTCTGCCACATGAATGTAAACATAATGCATGTGGAGGAACCATCATCGATGATGCATGGATGGATAACAAGATTCTGGATTGACACAGAGACTTGAAATGTTAATGTTGAAGGCATGCGTGGTTCATATTGGTCTAAATCGAATGCCACCATCCATGAGTCGGAAGGGTCTATCACACCTATGGCGGATAACAATGTTTTGCGCTGTGCAGGACAACTTTTCAACACTTTGAGGGATTGCATAGTAGCAAGGGACTAGGCTAAGTCATCCACGATATTATAATTGGGGGAAGCACGAGCGTTGGGGTTGTTGTTAATGTGATGCAAAGGAAAGTGGGGAGCTTTGGGGGGGGCATCTCACGGTGTTGAAGGTATGTGTAACGACTAATCGTTGGGAAGAGCATTAGCATCCTTGTCGGCGAGAATGGTTTCGGTGGTGGAACCATACTTATTTCGGCGTGTTTGAAGGTTGACGTCATCCGATGACATCATTAGAAGGTGATGGGTACCCGAGTCAATGGGTTAACTAGTAGGTGTAGCATAAGTGATTTGTTGTTGTGGTGTTGCAGCCCCTTGAGGGGGAGCCAACAGTTTGGTGTTCATTACTCCTTGTGTGGGGAAGGGATTTGCAACACCATGGGTAGTGCATGAGTTTGCAGGGGATTGGGTGGTGTTGGTGGGGTAGCATGTCCTTGGCATTGGGCATCATCATTCCAAAGTTGGCGAGCTCGCTCAAAATGTGGACAATTGTGCGTATAATGTATGTATACCCCGCATATAGAACATGGGTGGTTCATTTGTAAATTGGGGTTCTTTCCTGGACGAGGTGGTCGATCAGGGTTTTGATTGGCTGGGGAGGCATCATTATTCTTTGGGGGATTGGATGGTTGGCTGCCATGATCCTGGGGTTGGTTTTTCCCCCGGTTACATCCTCTTCCCCGATTTTGTTGGCCTTGTTGGTTTCTTTGGGCAAGCTGGTTTTGTTGTTGATTTTGTTGGGCATAAAATTGCCCTTGGGGGGTAGGAGGATTATGTGGTTGAGCGGGTGTTGGTGCTTCCTGTGGTGAATAGTAAGCTGGGGAGCTTGAGGTTGTGCGGGTGTTGTCGGCGGGGGATAGTGACCAGGAGGGGCTTGTGGTTGTGCCGACGTAGTTGGAGCTTGTTGGTGGTAATAGGCAGGAGGTGCCGTAGGAGGAGTGTATGCTAACTGTGCGTGACTGTAACAATGCGTTTGACATGAGGGGATTGGGCCATGGGAACATACGATGGTGTTTCTCCAAAATGGGTTGTGTCATGTGAAAGGTTGGGGCCACTCATGGAGGAATTGGGCGTAGGATTACAAGCCGGGGGACTAGCAGGAGGCATAGAAGTATAAGGTTGACTATGAGATGCAACGTGTCCAATAAAGTCGTCGACAGCGTGGGATGCCCCCGACATGTCCTTCCTGGAGGAATCGTTGTAGGGAGAATCAGGTAAAATGGAATATAGGTAGCTTGACTGAGCATAAATGAGGTCAAATTGTTGGGCTTTTAGAATGGCTTCTTCTTTGGTTTGAGGCCGTTCAGATGCCACATCCTTGGCAATAACTTGTATAAGGGATTTCAAGAACCAATATAGGAAGATGCCGTCATCTAACTTGATCTTACATAAACTTCAACATTTACGCCACTCATGAATATGGTCAGTGATGTGGGTAGTCATGTTCTATCTGCAAGATAGTAGGATCTCTACACCAGTGTTGTATCGGACTGGTAATTGAAAGAACTGCAGGAAATTCGAAGTAAGGGATGTAGAGGTGGAATGTGTCCCATGAGGTTGTTCGATGTACCACTTTGCTGCAGATCCAGTGAGGGTCCGTTGTAAAAGGTGGAGGCGAATAAAGTCATCCACTATGGATTTTGAGGAACACCACAAGTGGAAAGACATGATGTGGTTTTGGAGGTCCTCACCAGCCTTCCCTTAAAACTTAGGGATATCCGAAGGGAGTTTGGTAGGCATATGAGGCCATGTGAGGTCATGTCAAATCAGTTCGTTGGTCAATCTGGCCAGATCAGGGAGGTTGAGGCTAGACATGAATGGAAAACTGGTAGAAGGATGTGACATGGTCACAGGGGCGTGTGTGCTAGTCGTAGCGGCAATGGTGGGGCCACTGCCCCCAATGTATGGATCAATGGTATGAGTCATGATGGGGATCATGGGACCTTAGTTCAAAATTGGGGGAATCGTGTAGGAAGGGCCCGTGCCGCCAAGTGTGCTACTAGTCACCAACGGAACTGTATTTGTAATATATCCACTAACCAGAGGGATGGATGTAAGGACAGTAATACTAGGTGTAGGTCCTACAAATGGTATAACAGGGATAGATGTTGAAGTGGTAGTTGGCATGGTGGTGGATCCACCACCAACAATCCTGCCAAAAAAGGGTTTAGGAGTCACGCCATCCATGGGGCTAGACGAAGCTGTGAATATGGGTAACTTTGATTTGGAATCAGATGTAATATAAGGGGCGTCAGGATTTGGTGACAAGGCTCTATTACTGTGACGAGTTGTGTCTGCGAGGACTGGCCCCGAAGGCGATGAGAATGTCTCGGTGAATCAATGGTGATAGGTGTAAAAGTACTAAGGGGTTGTGGTGAGTGAAATGATCAAAAATCCTAGTGCAACCATGTGTGCAAAAGGAGAGCTCAAAAAATATGGCACTCATGCCAACAATAATGCTCAAAACGCGTGCTGCAATAGCGTTCTACAACAAGTGGAGCGACAATAAAAATGGTCAGAATACCAATAGGAAGCACTCCTAAAAAATAAAAAAGGTAGACACACTAATCCAATTGGGGTATAGGATCATGCAAACACCTATCTAAGAGATATGAAAGCTCACACAAATCGTATTCCCTACAGGGTGATGAAATCCGCATTCAAGCAATAAGAAATGGAGAACCAAATGGATAAGGATATCCCTCTATTAAGAGGGACTTCGGGTAAAAGATCCCTAAAATAATGGAAACTAAGCTGCCCCGTTCATGGTACGTCCGAAAAGGTGTCTCGTAGCTTCAATTCTTTGGTCGTCGCACACCCAATATGATATGTATGACAAGAACAAAGAGTAGGTGTCTTTCAGTACAGAGTGGAGAGCGTCATTCCACTCAGAACCTCCTGAACCAGTCTTGCTACTTTCCCTCCTAAGGAAGAGCCCCTCTGACTAATCGGTGTTAACCGTACCAGCAAGTAATATGGGATTTTGGATCCCTATATGACAACAACTATGTCTCAAGTGTAAGTGACAAAGGGGTGTTATTTGGATGCCTATCCCCAATGTCCTACCTAAATACAAAGTTCTTTTGTGTTCCCCAAGTGGGGTTAAAGTTGGTTGAGTTAAGTAGATTTTAAGGCTCACTTGAATTATGGTGACAGAGTGTGTATACAAGTGGTGTGTACCCAAGATTGCCCAGCATGGAAACAAAATAACTAAAACTGGAAATGAAAGTATTAACTGCTATGTAAAATGAATGAACTTGCTGAAATGTAAATGCTAAACAAAATATTTTAAATGGTACAACAAGTAGATAGCAGAAAAGTACAGCTAGCAAAAAGGATGCAAGCAAACAGGTGGTTGTTAGGGAAGAAAAAACTGGAAAAAATGGTTGTAGGGTTTGGGAAACTGCAGAAAAGTCGCGTTGTAACAAGCCAATATCAACAGGAAACATGGCACAGGTTTCGAGGTGACAGATGCGCTTCAGCGCACAGGTTTCTAGGTGATATGTGCACTGAGGAAGCGCAGCTTTGGGGCTGGAAAGTGCGCTGCAAGGCACAGCTTCCAGGATGGAACACGCTCTGCAGAGCGCAGCCTTAAGTCTGGAACCCGTGCTATAGAGCGTGGCCTTAAGTCTGTAACCCGCACTGTAGGGCATGGTTTCGGGTCTGGAACCCACGCTGCAGGGCACAGTTTCAGGGCTGGAACCCGTGCTACAGGGCATGGTTTCAGGATGAAAAAGTGTGATACGAAGGCGCGGCAGGGCATGGTCGATGTTGTAAAACTTAATAATTAGTTGCAATAATTAGAGGTTTATTTTAGTATCCATCAAATAGTCGAGGATCAAAATATCTCATTTTCCTTACTGACTTTAGAGGGCCATGCATTAACTTGGTGGGAAAGCTACACATAATCACTTAAGCTAGAGGGTGATTCGCTAGTAACTAAGTGAGAGGAATTTAAAACCCTTATTAATTCCAAGTTATACCCTATCGGATATTTAGAGTATCAATGAATCCATTGGATCTACTTTAGGAAAAGGCAGGGGTAGAGTATGCAAGAATACACCACCAAGTTCAGGAAGATGGCATGTTGGATATCTCACCCAATAACCCAAATGTATTCCTCAAGTATCTGGTGGAGTTGCATAGTCACATACAGAGGCGGGTGATGTAATTAAATACCAAGTCAACTGATGAAGCATGTGTACAATCACAGTACTTGGAAAACAATCCAAATAAATGGCAGTCAAGCAGTTCAAAACAGAAAAGGAGTGAATATGCTACCAAGGAGGGGAACAAGAAGGGGAAGAGAAAGGAGAAGAAGACTACAGCTATGGAACATCAATGAAAGGATCCAAAAAACCATTGTAACCATTGTAAAATCGATGGTCACACTGAAGAAAAGTGTCGGAAGCTACATCGGGAGCTAAATCCCAAGAACCACAAAAAGGATGCCAAGAAAAAAAAACCTTCTAGCCATGAAGTCAAGCAAGGAGTTAGAAAGCAGCTTGGATGTGGATGAGAATATTATTTGTATGACAATGTAGAAGGAGATGAATCTGAGTAGCCTTCACCTTAAGGAATAGAAAGAGATGATGAAACTCTTCCATGTAAAGATCCAAGTCAAGAAGACCAATATTGACGCTCTATTTGATTCTGGTTCGCATGAAAACCTCATAGCAGAGGATCTGGTCCATAAGTTTGGATTGAAATTACATGATCATCCTAGTCCCTGTTGAAATATTGTAACTTCGAAGAATATTCTATTGTATTTTATTATTGTAATTTATTTGGAGATGTTTTATTCCTTCGCCAGGATGTCATTATTGTATTTGGTCATCATAGAGTCATGAGGTAAATCCCCCCATGTAAGTCGAGGCAATAGATCCCCTAGAGTCAAATGTAATGGGATTTTTAAGTCCCCTAGAGGAGTCGGCCCAGTCAGCATTAATTGAGTGGTAAATTTAGTTGAGACCGACATTTCAAGTTGTAAAATTAAAGTAGAAGTGAATGTATAAATAGAGAGCTAGGCTCTCTCATTTATTCATTTATTCATTCATTCACACACACACTCACTTGTGTAATTCGCAATGGAGAGAGAGAGAGAGAGAGAGAGAGAGAGAGAGAGAGAGAGAGAGAGAGAGATCTACAAGGAGAAGGAGCACTTGTTTTGGTTTTTGTCTTTGTACTTTTGATCATCTATATTGAGGAAGTTTTGTTGGGTTTTATTCCCCTAGAGGGTTTCCCAAGATAAATTTGTGTCTCTTGTGTTTATGTTGTACTTGTTATTCTTTCAGTGATCCTGTATATGCTATTGTTGTGAAATTGAATTGAACACTAATGTTATCTATCTTATCATATTGAATCTTAACATGGAATCAGAGCTAGCCTGAAAGAAGGCAATGTATGGCATTTACGACACTTTTTTCACTTGTGACAATTTGAAAGCTAGGGCTTTGGATAGCAAAAACTAGTCATTTTGAAATTTTTGCTATAAATCACTTTTGGCAAAGGTTCAAGATCTGAAATTTGGACAGGATGAAGATGAAACGTTCATGTACCTTTTGTCCAAGTTTCAGCCTCATATTCATTGTACTTTGTGAGATGTGATCCATACAATTTAGGGTTTCTTCCTCTTCCAAAATGAATCCCTAAACAAGTGACCTAGGGAAAAGGTCATATCTCGGGATAGGAAGATCCAAATGGAATTAAGTAAAAATTTACAGTTAGGGAATGGACTGTAGTTTCATAGGTCCGAGTATCAGAGGCCGAAATTGAAAAAGTGACACGTGGAACTCTGTACAAGTTCGCTATGTTGTTTCATCCCATAAACAGGTGACCTAGGGGAAAAGGTCATATCTCGGGCTAGGAAGCTCCAAATGGAATTTCGTAAAAAGTGAGAGTTAGGTAACGGACTTTAGTTTCACAAGTCCAAGTATCATAGGCCTAAGTTGAAACAACGACACGGGGAACGCTATACAAGTTCGTTATTTTGTTTCATCCCATAAATAGGTCATGTTGGTAAATGTAGCATATATCTCTCATGGAGAATCCAATGAAGCTCAAATATGTGGGGTTGGAAAGTTGATAGGTTAGGATACCATAGGTCAAATTTTCAGACCCTGAGGATCCTAAATTTCATAGATACACCAGAAACAATAAGGCACATTTGAAATAGCTCAACGGAGGAAATCAAAGAAGAGGAGGAAGAAGTTCTCACTTAGGGTTTTCAGTTTTTTAGGTATGGCATGACCTGATACAATGTTGGAGACACCTGTTGAAACATTGGAAACTTTGAAAATGGATTTGGAATCCATTCATCATAGATATTAATCTTCCATCAAAATGTTGTGGGAGGAAGGAGATTGAAAATTAGGGTTTTCAGGTTCTACAAGTAAGAAGAAACCTTAGCAAAGTTGGGAGACTCATAGGGCAGCAATGAAGGAGGTTTAAATGGAATTGGTATTATATCATCCTAGCACCATGAATCTATATAATATTTTTACAAGTGATCTACTTTGGACAATTAGGTTTTTACCCTTATAAAGAAGACTACAAGCAATCTCGATAGGTATGACTTGAGGATATGCAGGTATGTTTTGAAATCTATTTTACTTATCAGATGATTAAGTCCATGATATGTTTGTATTCATATTATTGAGGTTAGTACAATCATGATTAATTTTATATTTGTCTGATCACCTTAGTAAAAGTATGAATGCATGTTAATGATAGAAGACATTCATTGATTAAGGGTTATGACACTTATGATTGTACTAATGCACTTGTGGTGTTGTATGAGGATGATGTTGTCTGCTAACATGAAAGGTACATGAAGAAAGACAAATCAAGTTCTAGATCAAGAATATATTACCATGATGACATGAAGACAAAGACTCATCCATAGTCTTTGATCACAAAGAATCTCTACTTACGAGGATGGATAGAAGTTCGAAGACATATAATCATGATGCTATCATAAAGGGAAAATAGAGACCAAGAGGGAGGAAACCACACAAACATAAAAGATAAGTATTTGAGTTTTTATTTGAATTACTTCTTGAATCTCTGAATAGTTAATGATATTGCTCGTAATAATTGTATGCATATATGTATTCCTAGAATGAGGAAATATATCATGCATAGTGTAAGCATTCATATAGCATTGAACAATATACTACTAATATGCATATGATGGGTAAGTTGGACAAACATTCCACTGTTGCTTGTCTAGAATAAAACCTCTTTCCTAACATGCTGGGAGCTGTGCACGCTCTTGATAGTATGTTCTGGTAGAGATGGAACGCATCTAGATAGCCACTGTATGCATACAAGATATGGAAAAGTGTTGTGCCAAAGTATTGGTCAAGATAGTTGCATAACTATGTAAATCATATCAGTATGCATAATAGGTTATCATTGAAATGTCAACATGATTTGATGATTATGAAGTGTTACTAATCATGTTATTGAATTTCATTTGTAGGAAAGATCGTGTGCTATGATCTTCAAATGAAGCATGATGAACACTTGTTCCAAATAACAAGTGATGACTGTTCAACAAGAAGACTTACAAATCAAACATACCATATAAGTATAAAGGAAGTCTTGTGACTAGAGGATTCTCTTAGAAAGAGGGAGAGGATCATGATGAGATCTTTGCTCCAGTGGCTAGACACACTTCCAGAGATAGATTACACCCATGGATGACAAGACTATTCTCTTGAATAGTGTAATTGAATAAGAAGTGTATATCGAGCAAAATCCCAGGATTCGATAGAGAATCACATGATTGAAGAAGGATTTGTACGGGTTCAACAGGTACCCAGGATCGATAGTCATTTTATGAGCTTGATGATCACCACGGTGATGCGGATTTCAACCTTTGATACAAGGTTGAATATGGTTTCTATATACATATGACATGCTTCTCTCAGATGGATGCAAGAAGGAACTCATCATATAGTTCAAGTGATCTTGAGGCTCATATCAGTAGACCCATCTGACGGGAGATGGCATAGATAGATATGCAGAAGATCATTCAATGCAAAGTGTGAATGATGTTCAGTCATAGAGGGAGGAAAATACTTAGATGTAGAAGACTCCACTTCAGAGGGAGTAGATCTCAGAGTTAAATAATCTTGGCATGATTCTTGTGATTAGATATGTGGCTAATATTTTTCCTTAGCCAAGGAAAATGTGAAGTAGAGATTCAGGATGATGGACGGTGGTTTCTACAGTTTACAGATAGATGATGTATTTGATGAATACCAGGCCAAATATATGCCTTATTTTGAACACCCTGAGCCAGTATCTAGTTGAGCCTAGACATGTTCACTTGGTATATGCAAAGCATGTGATGAGGTACTTGAAAGGTACGATAGACTTTGGTCTATATTATGTTGGAGATCATGACTACAGATTGTATGGTTGTACAGATGCAGATTGGGCCAGAAGTGTCCCAGATAGGAAGAACACCTCAGGTGGATGTTATTGTCTGGGATCCGCCATGATCTCATGGTTTAGCAGGAATCATTCCAGTGTTTCTCTTAGCACAGTTAAAGCAGAGTATATAGAAGCTTGTTCTTCTAAGTTGTGAAGCCATATGGATTTGGAAGTTGATGTCAGGTCTGTTTGACCTGGAATTGGATACCATAGTGATTCTATGTGACAACCAGAGTTGTATGAAGATGGCTGAGAACCCATTGTTCCATGACAAGTCAAAGCACATAGAAATATGGTATGTTTACATACGGTATATGGTACAAAAGGGAGCTATAAATCTCTAGTATGTGAGCACTAATGAGAAATTTGATGATGTGTTGAATGAGCCTATCTCAAGTGAATTTTAAGTACTTCCGAGACAAGCTTGGTGTGGTTTGAAAGGACCTTCCTCGAAAGGGGTAGCAGTGTTGATACTGATGATGATGTTGCAGTGGGATTGTATCATCCCTGGACACATGTACTAAAGGGATCCGTAGACTCTTGTCTCCGAGAAATATGTTGATGATGATGTTGCAGTGGGATTGTATCATCCCTGGACACATGTCCTAAAGGGATCCGTAGACTCTTGTCTCTGAGAATGTGATGATGATGATGTTGTGTTTATAAATCCTAGATTTGATCTAGGTCACATCCAATACAAAAAAGGATTGGCTATGTGGTGGTAAATCCTAGATTTGATCTAGGTCACATCTAGTATGAAAAAGGACTAGCTCTATGGTGGTAAATCCTAGATTTGATCTAGGTCACATCCAGTATGAAAAAAATTGGCTCTGTGGTGGTAAATCCTAGATTTTATATAGGTCACATCCAGTATGAAAAAGGACAAGGTCTGTGGTGGTAAATCCTAGATTTGATCTAGGTCACATCTAGTATGAAAAAGGACTGGCTCTGTGGTGGTAAATCCTAGATTTGATCTAGGTCACATCCGGTATGAAAAAGGACTGGATATGTGGTGGTAAATCCTAGGTTTGATCTAGGTCACATACAGTATGAAAAAGGACTAGCAATGTAGTGGTAAATCCTGGATTTGATCTAGGTCACATCTAGTATGAAAAAGGACTGGAACTGTGGTTGGAATTGTATCTTCCCTAGACCTTAGGCCAAAAGTGATCCAGAGACCTCTGTCCTCGAGAATGTGGTTGGAGTGTATATTCCTTGGACCTGAGTCCTAAAGTGATCCAAATACTTCTGTCCTCGAGAATGTGGATAGGATTACATCATCCCTGGCATTATGCCCTAAAGTGAGAGGGACTGATCATCTCATAATTGGATCAGGATTGCATCATCCTTGGCATTATGTCCTAAAGTGAGAGGAACTGATCATCATGTAATTGGATCAGGATTTTAACATCCTTGGCATTATGTCCTAAAGTGAGAGGGATTGGTCATCCTGTAATTGGATTGTGTGAATTGCAAGGTATGCTGCTATGATGATGTTGTTGATCGAAAGATCAAGATGATGATGTCGTTATTGATCGAAAGACCCAGATGTTGATTATGGTATTGATCAAAGGATCAAAATGATTATGTTGTTGCTAATCGAAAGATACAAATGTTGATGTTGTTGTTGCTGTAGACGATCGAGTGATCAAGTGCTATAGAAGATGAAGACTCAGTACTGTAGAAGATGATGCTCCAGTATTGAAGATGTTGAAGATGTTCCAGTAGCTATTCCAGTTGCTGATGATGTTGAAGAAAACTTCCAATGATTTATAGATGTATCACCTTGATTTTTTTTATGATGCTCTCTCTCCATGCTCCTACAGTTGATGTTGATGTTTTCAGTAGAATACCCTTCTTGTTAAGGGGGAGTGTTGAAAGATTGTAACTTCGAAGAATATTCTATTGTAATTTATTCGGAGATGTTTTATTCCTTCGTCAATATGTCATTATTGTATTTGGTCATCATATAGTCATGAGGTAAATCCTCCCATGTAAGTCGGGGAAATAGATCCCCTAGAGTAAAATGTAATGGGGTTTTTAAGTCCCCTAGAGGAGTCAGCCCAGTCAACATTAATTGAGTGGTAAAGTTAGTTGAGGCTGACATGTCAAGTTGTAAAATTAAAGTAGAAGTGAATGTATAAATAGAGAGCTAGGCTCTCTCATTTATTCATTCATTCACACACACACTCACTTGTGTAATTCACAATGGAGAGAGAGAGAGAGAGAGAGAGAGAGAGATCTGCAAGGAGAAGGAGCACTTATTTGGGGTTTTGTCTTTGCACTTTTGATCATCTATATTGAGGAAGTTTTGCCGGGTTTTCTTCCCCTAGAGAGTTTCCTAGGATAAATTTGTGTCTCTTGTGTTTATGTTGTGCTTGTTATTCTTTCAGTGATCCGGTATATGCTATTGTTGTGAAATTGAATTGAACATTGATTTTATCTATCTTAGCATAATGAATCTTAACAGTCCCTACCCATTAGGATGGGTAAATCAGGATGCATAAATTACTCACAAAACAGTGCAAGATCAAGTCTTCCATAAACTTGCAAAGTATATTGATGAAGTGGAGGTAGATGTAGTAGCCCTGGATGTTTGTGGTGTAGTGTTTGGAATCCATTGCATCTATATGAGGGATGTAATATTCATGAGGAGATACAACCAATACTGCTTTATCAAGGACAGGAAAATCATTCATCATCAACATGCACAAAGGTAAATCTATGATCTCTCTTATAAGCACCAACCAAGTAAAAAACCATATCAATTCAAGTAGAAAGTTTGTATTTCTTTTCTTAAGACAAAATCAACAAGAAGGTGAATTTGTAAAAGTGAAGGAATCCCTAAAGGAATGTACCAAAGAGTAGAAACACCAGTTGTAGAGCCTTTTGCAAGCATACAGAGAAGTGTTTCAAGAGCCTAAGGAGCTACCTCCTAAGATGGAGGTGGATCACGAGATACAGTTATTTATATATTCTCCATTACCAAACATTAGACTATATAGACAGTTTGTCATAGAAGCATATCAAGTGAAGAAGTAGTTGTTGCAGCTATTAGAGGAGGACATAATACGACGAAGAAACTCACCTTGTGGGTCACCTATCATCATAGTACCTAATAAGGATTGGACTTGGAGGATGTGCATCGACTACAGAGCATAGAAAAATATCACACACAAGAATCGATACCCTCTACCCAAGATTAATTATCTGTTGGACCAGTTGTATCGTGTTAAGTACTTCACCAAGTTAGATCTCAAATCGGGATACCACTAGATGTGAGTGAAGGAAAAAGACACTTGGAATACTTCCTTGAAGACTAGACAATATATATATGAATGGTTAGTAATGTTGTTTGGTTTATGTAGTGCAACAACTACATTTATGTGTTTGATGAATGATGTATTATGTCATTTATTAGATTTGTTTGTTATAATATATCTAGATGACATATTGGTTTATAGTGCTACTTGGGAAGAGCATATCTTGCATGTCAAGCATGTGTTTGAGACCTTGAAAAAACATCAACTATTGGAAAACCTTGAGAAATGTGAATTTGTGCAGTAGTCCTTGGTGTGTTTGGGATATGTGATTGGTAGAGGAGAACTTAAGATTGATCATGCAAAGATGAAGGCCATCACTATGTGGCCTACTCCTACAAATGTCACTGAAGTTAGGAGATTTTTTGGAGCAACACAATACCTCCAAAAGTTGGCAGATTCCTTTTCAGATGTGGTTTCACCTCTACATCCTATAACAACTAGCAGCAAGGGGTTCTAGTGGGGGAAGAATCAATAGAAATTCGCATTTGAAGAGCTCAAGAAAAGCATCAGTTGGGCACTAGTTCTCGCATTACCTAATTTGTAGAATCCTTTCAAATTGTAGATTGATGCAAGTGGGTATGTTATGGGAGCGGTTTTGATGCACGGAGGGAGGATAGTATGCTATAATTCTGAAATGTTCCATGGTAACGTCCTGAAATACCCTACATATGATAAGGAACTCTATGCCTTGTTTCAAGCTATTAAGAAGTGGAATCACTATCTAATGGGAAAGGATACCATCATTTACATTGATCACCAACCACTATAGTATTTACAGGCCCAAAGTAAGCTACATCAAACACAACACTACAAGTGGATGGGATTTTTGCAACAATTACATATAATCATCAAATACAAGAAGGAAAGTATGAACAAGTTGGAAGACATGCTCTTAATTCCATCTACAACTAACATCACAGCTTTGTGTACCATTATGCACATGGAGCCTTTCACCCGTGATGCATACAAGGAGGAATACACATAAGATGAGGACTTCAAGGAGGTATTTCAACAACTACAAGGACAATTCCATGTAGAATAAGGTGACAACAAGCCTGAATATCATCTCCGGGTTGGGTTACTCTACAAGTTGGACAAGCTCTATGTCCCTAAAGCCGAAAGATTGCAACCCATGAGAAAGGATCACACCTTCAAAGTTGCAGAGCATTTTAGTGTTGGGAAGACAATAGTCAATTTGCAAATGTATGTTTATTGGCCTAGAATGCAAGAAGATGTAGCTTGGTTTATTAGAGGATGCATACTTTGTTGTGCAAACAAACCTAGTAATAGGAAGCAAGGTCTATACAATCCCTTACATGTTCCTACGAGACCATGGGAGAGCATCTCCATGGATTATTTGGGTGGTATTCCAAACACTAGGAAGGGACATGACTATTTATTTGTGGTGGATGACATATTCAACAATATGTGCATTATTAGCCTTGTAAAAAGACCATCAAATAACAAGAAGTAGCAAACATGTCATTTGAACAGGTCTAGGTGCGCTTTGGGATACCAAAGAGCATCATGTCTGGTAGAGATACTAGATTTCTCAATACATTTTGGAATACACTTTGGGAAAATATGGACACTGAGTTTAAAATATCTACAAAGTTCCATCCACGGAAAGATGGACAAAAATAAGTAGTTAGTAGTAATTTGGTACAAATTTTGTGGGGTTACAATCATAGGCATCTAAAGACTTCGTATGAAAATGTGAACTACATCCAACACTCTTATAACAGAGCAGTCCACACTTCCATTGGAAAGACCCCTTTTGAAACTTGTTTTAGATACTTGTCACCTTCACCTCCAAATGTTATTTATGGATAGCAAGGGGGAATGTGGGAACACAACACAGGTGAAACATTAAGAGATGAAAAGTTTAATGATAAGATTATGGAAATCCATTTACAAGTATAAGAAGCACTAGAGACATCACAAAATAAGTACAAGGCATGACATGACCAACATAGGGTTGAGAAAACATTAAAGATGGGAGACAGAGTATGGTTACACCTGAACAAAGAATGACTATAGGGTCCTAGTAAGAATATTAAGGATCTGAGGTATGCCCCTTTTGAGGTATTGGAGAAAGTGGGAGATAATGCCTAGAGACCTATTTTACCCCCGTACATGCACATTTATTATATAGTGAATGTGGAAAATATGAAACTCTATGAAGCTTTCATATTGGATAAGTAACCTGAGTATGTCTTACCTTTTGTAGAGGACTGAACACCAGAGGCTCAGGCATAGTTAGTAGAAGACATAGTGTTTTGGATATCAAGAACTACCCAGCGGGGATAATATGAATTATGGAAGGTGGGGTTAACTCAGTATACTGTAAAACAAGAACTATAGCCATTAAAACTCATCTTTTTGCATTAAAAACACCCAAAAAAAAACATTTCAAAAAGTGGTGCTACCAATAGCACCCTTTTTTTTCATGGATAAATTTACAACTTTTCTGAAACCTCATCTGGTGCCCTTTGCAATCAAAATAGTTAATTGACCCTTGAATCGAAAAGTGGTGCTACTAGTAGCACTGTTTTTCATTTCGAAACCATGTTTAAAAAAATATAGTTTTTTTAAAGTATCGCTGCAAAAATGGGAAACAAGAAGACAATTTTAACCTAAGAAAATTAAAAAAAAAATTAAAGACGAAATTGTGACAATTTGTAACAAATTCTGAATTTTTTTTAATAGACGGACAAGATTAAATATCCAATTTACAAAAAAAATTTAAAAAATAGTTTAAAAAAACACAAAATACTATAAATAATTAATGTTAAAAAAATTATAAATGCCTAAAAATCATTTTTAACACTTATTTAAAAAAACAAAAAATAATTAAAAATTAAAAATAAACACAAAAGGATAAAAATAAAAATGTGATATAATATAAAAATATAAATAAAAAACAGAACAAGCAACTATGAAGCACAATCAAGAGATCATGGTGATCTCCTTGTCTCTACTAGCTAGGGTGAAATCTTTCATCACTGAAACTAGTTCACAATGCAAGGGGCACATCTCTCAATCTATGAAAACCAACAGGAGATATCCAATATCAAAAATCAATAGTGACCAAAAATCCTTTTCACTTGTGTCTTCATCAATTTTATAAATCTCTATGGAGCATTCCCTCCTCATTCTAGATTTCTCTCACAAATATTTAATAAAATATTAATAAATGTTAAATTTTTATGAGAGAGTGACACCTTGGCACTCATTTACTTCCTATCTATGTTATTTTTCCAAATAATAACTTCATCCACTTTAGCAATTCAAATTAAAGAGGCTTAGCTTGATTTCGAGGAAGTTACACTAGCATGTGGGCCCACCACTCTCCTCCAGTGCCCTCCTTGGCTAAATTTAGGACCTGCAACATGTCATAGGCTATCATAAGTTGTCATAATTTGTCATAGGACCTGATCCTTGTCACAACTTGTCATAAGTTGTCATAGATGTCATAGGTTGTCATAGATTTGTTATTTTTAGCGCGAGGAGTTACAACCCATGAGATGCGTCCATGATAGGATTCCTTCCACGTTGGATTGGAGTTACACCACATTTTTGGACTCATTCTCCACTAATGTGCCCTCCTTTCCTAATTGTGTCCAATACCACCTTAGAATTACGATTTGAGGGAGTTACAAGTCATATGGGGTCCAACTCAACCTCCTTATGCATTGTCCTTGTCCAATGTTTCCTAATGCTACATCATTTCACAATTTGGACATCAACTATACAAATATTTGACCCACATCACCACCCTGATATTTTTTCATGACTTTACCAAGTGACTTAGGCCAATGCATCCCCCTAGTCCAATGGAGTGGTCCATATCAAAAATTTGGGGACATTACAGTCCTCCCCGCCCAAGATTTCTTGTCCTCAATCAACTTAAACATGGGAGTGGCAATGCTTCTTCTTCTTCCCCACTTGATGCTCATTGATTTTTTTGCCTCCTTCCTTAGTGATGACTTTTCATAAGTCTAAAATTTCAAGTGGACCAAGTTACCAACTCTGCATCCCACAATATGAACTACACTAAGGTTGAAAATGATGTCATGGTTCCATCCCAATCGAAAGGAGGTGAAGTACACTTTGCTCGATGTATGGTCCAGCAAGGTACTAACATAGGAAAAATTCTGACCAATGCCAATAAGAAGAGTGAATCTATATTGAAACCACTCAATCAACTCCCCAACAAACTGGTCTTGTAAGTCTCATCATATGAAATCCAAAATTGACTCTCAACTCCTAGTCTGTTGCTGAAAATATGCCCTACACTATAACTCTAAGATCCCCAACTAATCTCTGAAATGGACCACCATGATTCATCTGCACCACTCTGATCATAATCATCCCCTCTAGAGATAGCTCCATCTCACCAATTGTGCTGACAACAATCCAGCTGAAACAACTGAGTCCCAAAATAATCCCAGGGTCCCAAATGAACCTAAGAAATGTAGAGTGTCTAAGACACCCAAACCCAGCAATACCAGGATCTCACTGTCTATATTGAAATCCTCCAAACATCATCACTATCACTTGTAGAAATCTGTCACTCCTTGGAATTCCAGGATCCCACCACCAAAATGGAATTTCATCACTCCCAATATTGTTTCGAACCTTTGTGAACCTCTCCAATAGAACATGTAGCTCCTCTAGTGCACTCTGCACACTAGTCATATGGCTCACATCACTGTCATCTGTCCCATCCAACTAAATCAGGTGAGGCTCCCATGTCCTGCTCTGTGCTGCTATATCCAACACACTATTGGTGTATGTTGAACTTATATCCCAATGTGACTCCATATCTTTCATATATCCATCCATCCATTCCATGGATGCATATGCTCCCATACTGGCTAGTCCATAAGGCATGTGCTCAGCCACCTCCTCCATGGCTAAGCCTCTCTCCCATAAGGACAACTCATGATCCACCTGATGCAAAAAGTACCTTCCTAACATCCCCCATGTTAACTCTCTCCTCAAGTACCTGCCCATCTGAATCCTCCTCATGTTCAACTCCCACATGAGGCTCCTCCACCAATCCATGAATGTTATAAGCCATGTACAACTCATTATCTAAATTTGTAGGAAGAAGGGTGTAATCTTTCCAACTTCCTACGAATTTTTTCAACCTCCGTGTATGATTATTGAAGTGATTTGTGTGTCCTATTCAAGGAATCATGGGTGATCTCAATCTCATGGGTGATCCTATCCACTCCCTCTTCTTCTTCTTTCTGTAGTGCACTATGGTACATCTCAACAATCCTAAGAAGATGATCGCTATTGGAAATCAAGTGTAGGTAGTTTTCCTTCTTGACTTCCATGCCTTCCAAATTGCTTCAAAATATACAAGGGAATATTCTACTTTCAAGATATCATATATCCCTAAATCCCTCCAACAACAATCTTTCACCAAGGAATTTGTCTCATCAAAAATTTTCATGGTTGTCCTAATTTCTTCTTTGTTTACCTTCAACTACCCTACTGAAAAATGTGGCTCATGGGGAAAATTCTCCACTAGATTTTCTGGTTTGTTCCCATTCTTATCTTCCCCAAAATATTATTTTTCCCCTGCATGCTCTACTTCTTCACATTCCTCAATTGTAAGGAACAATGGTGGAATATAGGTTTCTTTTTGCTACCTTGTTTGGGCTTCCAACAAACCTGCTTTCATAGTTCATTGCAACCACTCATTTCCCAATTCTTGAGTTTTGTTTACATCTTCTAAGGGCTGGTATAAAAAAAATTGAATGTTTGTGGCATGAATCCCCAACACATAATGCATCTTTAAAAAACAAATCAAAATTAGAATATTATACAATACCGTTATCCTCATGTGGAATGGATGCTATCTCATGATGATGCAAAGAAATATGGTTGCTGCAAAAATTGGAATTTTTTTCATGCTTTGGTGTCACCTCTTCATCATTCCCATGTGGTTGATCAGTTCAAGGACATGCTACTGCACTTTTTTTTCAACCAGAAGAATCAAGGATGCAATTTGTGAGTCCTTTTGATCCAATTTCTCGTATGGCTACGGTGAGTTTGTGAACATAGGTTCAATTTATTTGGGTCTCCCACATGATGGCTTATTTTTTTTCTCCTCCTGGTCATCTAAAGGCTGAAAAATGACAGTGGATTTACTACCTTCTGATTCAATTTTACCAAAGGAACCTTTGGATGCATCTTTTCTAGAAAATCCAAATATCTTTATCATAAGTCTTAATGTAGAGCATTCTGGTAATAAGGATTGACACTGCTACAAGTTACACTCTATCTCTCGATATGTCTTGTCTGGCTTCTCATGGACCTCCCTTATCTTCTCCAATTCAAACTTCTTCTCCTCTATGGTCGATGCATGAAGGGAAGTGGGTAACAATCTACAATCTACAAGTCTATCCATGGAAGAATTTTCACCTTCAACACTGTATATGCTATCACATACATAATCCTCCAACTCATGTCGAACATGCAATCCTCCATCTATCCTTACAACTCCTTCATTGTCTTCTACTGAAGAAATGAAACCATCTTTAGAGAATGGTTATTCCCATGTTAAGCTCTCCTCAAGCTCACAAGCATTCGGTTGCAACCACTATTACATGTGACCATTTTTGCCACGCAACTTCGTTGCTATTGCAACACATTTTTGTCTCTATAGCAATGAACATGACTCTCATTTTTCGTCGCACTAATTTTGTCTGTACAACCACACTTCAAAATTGTCGTCGCTATAGCCACGGGATATGGATGACATGTGTTGGCTGCAGATGTACTTTCAAAAGACTCAAAGCTGTCGCTCTAGCAACGCTTTTCGGTCGCTATAGCAACGCACATACTTATGCTTTTTTCATAGTGTTGCTAAGGAAGAGTCGCTATAGCGACGCACAACCTAATAGGTGGGTGTCGCTATAGTGATGCAGGTCTGTCGCTATAGCCACGCAAATACTTATTTTTTCCTGTTGTGTTGCTAAATAAGGGTCACCCTAGCGACGCATGACCTAACAAGTTTGTGTCTCTATAGTGATGCATTGATGTCGCTATAGCCACGCAAATACTTTTGTTTGTTTCGTTGTGTTGCTAACACTAGTACAAAATGATAAATTAATGACTAAAATTCGACTATAAACGACTATTTTTGAGTCGGTGACTAATAGTATCTTATTTCCACTATCTTATCTCTAGTTGTATTTCACTAGTCATTAATTGGTTGACTTATTAGTCATTGATTTAGTCATTGATAGTCACTGATTAATTCATTGATTTAGTCATTGATACTCACTGATTTAGTCACTGATTTAGTCATTGATTTAGTCATTGATAGTCACTGATTAAGTCATTGATTTTGTCATTGATACTCACTGATTTAGTCATTGATTGCCACAATTAATGACCAAATATACAACTAAATAAACTACTAGATGATAACATATTAATGACTAAGCTAAATACGACTAAACATTAGTCACGACATAAGATACTGGAAATTAGCTACTAATAGTCGTATATATGCGAATTTAGTCATTTTCTTAGTCACTAATTTATGATAGGTTACGGAGGAATCGAACCACCAATCTCCTGCCTATAATTAGGCAGGTGATCTACCATTGAGCTAGCACCCTTTAAGAAGTTGTTATGGCTTGACAATGATGATATTCAAACAAATTTTACATCATTCAAGCATACAAAATAATGATTACCAAGTTACTATAGATCCATAATGGCTTACCTTGTACTAGTCTTTCAAGTTCTTCAACTGCTTTTATTAAGTGCAAAAATATTTTTGCACTTAATAAAAGCAGTTGAAGAACTTGAAGGATTAGTATAAGGTAAGCCATTATGGATCTATAGTAACTTGGTAATCATTATTTTGTATGCTTGAACGATGCAAAATGCAAAAATCCCAGAAATTTATAGGAATGACAAGCATGCATCCATTGTTAAACTATCTACCAAGTCATGCCAAAATATTTGAATTTGACTGAAAATTCATAAGTAACTTGAAGATAATGGTGGATGATGCCAGGGAAAGGAGAATTTAAGTTTATATATAAGCAAAGGATGAGCAAATGGTGTCCCAAACTCATCTTCCAACAATGTGGGCCAAGCTATGTCAAGGACTAACATGTCATCAGGTCTCGAAACATAACTGCAACATCAAAAGTAACTTTCTTAAATAAGATTTATATTGCATATGAGGTTTAGCCATAAAATATAGACATGCAAGTTAATAATTACTCCACAATCAAGGAATCTCAGATTTCCTCTATTTATAGACATCAAGCACACAGATTTTGTTAATTTGCACAGATTGCCAATAGATTACCTTACATGGAGGGCAATTGAATAGAACACAAACACCAGTGACTATATATAATGCTTGATTTTCCATATATCCTACACTAACAATTTAAAAATTATTTCCCCTTACCTTGCAACGCTTGTCAAGTACAATCCTAGTTCTTGACAAAGGAATTTCAGTCCCAATTCCTTGCACCTACTTGTTTCTTTCCTCCATTCTATATATTGATATTTCAAAGCCTTTTATGGGCTGAACTAAACCATCTAAATAAGCATTCAATTCTCCAAAGAATCTTTGCATTAAAAGATAATTAATGGGGCATCACTTATTACAAGTGGTATTTAAAACAAGATTTCCATATTCAAGCTCTTACAAGTCTCAAGTAAAACTCAATTATTTCCCAAGCAAGGCAAATAATACCCTACCTGTCGAGCCAAAATGTAGCAGAGCTACTTCTTCTGTAGAGGATCTACATAATCAGTGAATAAGGCCTTCACATACTATAAAAAAGGAAGAACAATAAGAGGTTAACTAACAATAAGATTACAAATCAAACCAAAAGATAACAGAGCTACAACTTCTGTACATGAACATGACCAGTAAGTAATTCTTCATCCTACAACTGCCCCCAAAGGAGTAGAAATAAAAATACAAACAAGATCTAATAGAAGGAACATTCTCAAGGCTGAAGGGTATAGTCGGATATACCTGCAAATTATGCATACATAAGGCCACTCTAAGTGCATTTGTTTATTCTCCAAATTTTGTGTAAATTGAATAAGCTATGTCAAGGGCTAACATGTCATTAGATCCTGGAACATAACTGCAACATCAAAAGTAACTTTCTTAAATAAGATTTATATTGCATATGAGGTTTAGGCATAAAATATAGACATTCAAGTTAAGAATTACTCCACAATCAAGGAATCTCGGATTTCCTCTATTTATAGACATCAAGCACACAAATTTTGTTAATTTGCACAGATTGCCAATATATTACCTTACATGGAGGGAAATTGAATAGAACACAAACACCAGTGACTATATTTAATGCTTGATTGTCCATATATCCTACACTAACAATTTGCAAACTTATTTCCCCTTACCTTGCAAAGCTTGTCAAGTACAATCACTTGTCTTTTTCTCATCCTCCCACCACAACAAGCATTACATGGACATGCATATTTAAGCAAGCTCTTCGCATCGGCTATTCTCTCATTGTATGCATGGTATTTAGCAGTTTTCAAAATTGGGTGTTGACTCATCTTCAATTTTCTGCATCAATTATGAAAACGATATGTTAACTCTTACTTTTCACTCTTTTCATCTATATCATCTTGAATTGAAATGCATCAAAACCAATTCATAGAGAAAAAAAGAAATGGATCAACAATATCCACCTGTGACAGCAGTAGGAATGCATTATGGGCATAGTGCAGAATAGAAGCAAGCAATACTATATCCAATGAAAGGGTTGAATTCCAAAACCTAGTGAGACGTATGACATTTTTCCAACATAATGTCACCTAGAAATTGTGAATTAGTGTAATAGGGCTAATGTCACCCAGAAATTGTGAATTAGTGTAACAGGGTTCAACTGTTGGTCCTTATCAAATTATGAAATAAGCAACTGTAAGACAGTTTCAAGCCATTTGAAATTGGCCTATATTTTTTTATTGTTTGCAGGTAAAGGTTCTTGGTCGAGGGCAGAGGCATCTAACAAAATAGTTGGATGTACTGAGTAATATTCTATTGTGCATAATATAAACAGAAGATGGAGATGGGAAGGATTTTTAGGAAGCAGAAGAACAAGTGATTCTGGGCAAGGTGACCGAGATTTAGGAAGCATAAGAACAAGTGATTATGGGCAAGGTGACCTCCACATCAGATTTACATGAAATATAAGTAAAACAACTTTTTAAAAGTTATTTTTATGAGTGAATTTTCTTCAAGGGGGAACTGAATATCCCCTATTGGGATTAGTGGTTGTCCTAGTGTCCCTAATTGAGGATCATTCTTAGGATGACCACTAAGATGTCCATTAGAAACCCCTTAGATGTCTCCCTTAAATCAGGAACACCATGGGGCATCCCTACCTGATCCCTTTGTCCCCGGGATGCACAAGACAGAGGGTATGCATTGCTAACCCTCCATATTTTCCTTCAATGCCTCTATTTCTCATTTTATATATGAAAAAAAATTGCAAACTGTACATAATTACGAATGACTTACCTTCAACTTGTATCCATATCCAATAAAAGTGACATCCATATTTTAAGACCAAGCATATAGCTCACAAAGGGGACTTACCTTAAAAGTTCTACGTGAGTTAATCCACTAACACAGTAGCTAAGAATATATATTATTGCAAATGACATAAAACTAACACAAAAATACTAAGTGTAATCACTTGAGTTCTTGGACAAAAATATGGAATCAAGAATAATAAATATTGGACAAAATTCAAGGACTTTCCCATGTGAGGCAAACATTATTTAAAATAAAATGCATAACATGTCAAGTGAAATGGAGTAACATGGTCACTTCGTTATTGGAGGAAGTAAAAAATGAGGCAACTGAAAGTTTCATATAAGAGCTTGCAATAACAACCTACTATGTTGTTATCTAATACTCACACAATCAAACCATGGAGAGAAATAACATGACATATACCGCACTTACCAAGAAATATATGCAAAACATTTAATAAGTCTTAGCAGCATAAAGAAGGAGAGAATTAACACATCAACTCAACTCCTAGAAGATGTTGATTTTGACTTTGAACTAGCAAGACTCTAAGACTATATTGTGGACCTCCCAAGCCACAAAAAGAAACTGGGCAGAATGTAACTACACTCTAAAATCCAAGTAAAGACAAATTATTATGTAGTGAAGCTAACCACCACTTCCAAATCACTCCATGCCGTGCCAACATGTTCTAGCTTTGCAACATGAAATATTCAATTAGTTTTTAAAAAAGCAAACATTAATCATAAATCATTTTCAAATTTTATCCATTAAATTTGATGAACATGGTTCCAATAAAAAATATAGTATTCTAGCATACTAATAAACTGATATCTATTTTTTCAGGGCTATTCTTGCCTTTCAATCCAAATGACAGGTCTAAGAGAGAGGTTAGAGGAACTCTTGTCTCATATTTTAGAGCTAGAAAATAAGTTGTCTGAGTCTGGTAGTAGGGGCATCCTCATCGACAAGGTTCAACTGTTGGTCCTTATCAAATTATTAAATAAGCAACTATAAGAAAGTTTCAAGCCATTTGAAATTGGCCTATATTTGTTTTATTGTTTGCAAGTAAAGGTTCTTGGTAGAGGGAAAAGGCATCTAAAAAAATAGTTGGATGTACTAAGTAATCTTCTACATGAAAAAATTGTGCATAAAAGCCAGCATAATATAAACAGAAGATGGACATGGGAAGGATTTTTAGGAAGCAGAAGAACAAGTGATTCTGGGTAAGGTGACCGGATTTTTAGGAAGCACAAGAATAAGTGATTCTGGGAAAGGTGACCTCCACATCATCTTTACATGAAATATAAGTAAAAAAACTTTTTAAAAGTTATTTTTATGAGTGAATTTTCTTCAAGGGGAAACTGAATGTCCCCTACTGGGATTAGTGGATGTCCTAGTGTCCCTAATTGAGGATCATTCTTAGGATGACCCCTAAGATGTCCATTAGAAACCCCTTAGATGTCTCCCTTAAATCAGGAACACCATGGGGCATCCCTACCTGATCCCTTTGTCCCCGGGATGCACAAGACAGAGGGTATGCATTGCTAAACCTCCATATTTTCCTTCAATGCCTCTATTTCTCATTTTATATATGAAAAAAAATTGCAAACTGTACATAATTACGAATGACTTACCTTCAACTTGTATCCATATCCAATAAAAGTGACATCCATATTTTAAGACCAAGCATATAGCTCACAAAGGGGACTTACCTTAAAAGTTCTACGTGAGTTAATCCACTAACACAGTAGCTAAGAATATATATTATTGCAAATGCCATAAAACTAACACAAAAATATTAAGTGTAATCACTTGAGTTCTTGGACAAAAATATGGAATCAAGAATAATAAATATTGGACAAAATTCGAGGACTTTCCCATGTGAGGCAAACATTATTTAAAATAAAATGCATAACATGTCAAGTGAAATGGAGTAACACGGTCACTTCGTTATTGGAGGAAGTAAAAAATGAGGCAACTGAAAGTTTCATATAAGAGCTTGCAATAACAACCTATTGTTGTTATCTAATACTCACACAATCAAACCATGGAGAGAAATAACATGACATATCCCACACTTATCAAGAAAGATATGCAAAAAATTTAATGAGTCTTAACAGCATAAAGAAGGAGAGCATTAACACATCAACTCAACTCCTAGAAGATGTTGATTTTGACTTTGAACTAGCAAGACTCTAAGACTATATTGTGGACCTCCCAAGCCACAAAAATAAACTGGGAAGAATGTAACTACACTTTAAAATCTAAGTAAAGACAAATTATTATGTAGTGAAGGTAACCACCACTTCCAAATCACTCCCTGCCATATCAACATGTTCTAGCATTCCAACATGAAATATTCAATCAGTTTTAAAAAAAGCAAACATTAATCATAAATCATTTTCAAATTTTATCCATTAAATTTGATGAACATGGTGCCAATAAAAAATATAGTATTCTATCATACTAATAAACTGATATCTGTTTTTTCAGGGCTATTCTCGCCTTTCAAATGAAATGACAGGTCCGAGAGAGAGGTTAGAGGAACCCTTGTCTCATATTTTAGAGCTAGAAAATAAGTTGTCCGAGTCTGGTAGTCAGGGGCATCTTAATCGACAGGGTTCAGCTGTTGGTCCTTATCAAATTATTAAATAAGAAACTGTAAGAAAGTTTCAAGACATTTGAAATTGGCCTATATTTGTTTTATTGTTTGCAGGTAAAGGTTCTTGGTCGAGGGCAGAGGCATCTAAGAAAACAGTTGGACGTACTGAGTAATCTTCTACGTGAAAACATTGTGCATAAAAGCCAGCATAATATAAACAGAAGATGGACATGGGGAGGATTTTTAGGAATCACAAGAGCAAGTGATTCTGGGCAAGGTGACCTCCACATCAGCTTTACATGAAATATAAGTAAAACAACTTTTTAAAAGTTATTTTTATGGGTGAATTTTCTTCAAGGGGGAACTGAATATCCCCTACTAGGCTTAGTGGATGTCCTAGTGTCCCTAATTGAGGATCATTCCAAGGATGACCCCTAATATGTCCCTTAGACACCCCTTAGATGTATCCCTTAAATCAGGAACACCATGGGGCATCCCTACCTGATCCCTTTGTCCCCGAGATGCACAGGATAGAGGGGATGCATTGCTAATAGTAATCATTTATATGGATGATCAAAGTTAGAATTCCTTGTGGGATTAACCACAAAATGACTCAAAATGCTATGAATCAATCACATGTTTAGAAAATACATAGACGGTTTCTTACAATTGCAGGATGAAAATGATAGTGATACATTGTCACACACCCTGAGTTTTCCATATCAACGTTTTTGAAAAGGGAACTCAAAAAAAATTATGGTAACTTGCAAACTTCTTCAATCATTGATGAAGGTAGTAAAAAACATATCAGACAGGTCCAGGTTTATAGGAAAGGTGATCAACAAGTCTAACTCAGTCCTTTTCAACACTCAGCATAAACATAGAGCATTGTCAGAAGCAGACTAGGGTGAACTGTAATTATTTATATGGACTTTGGTGTCATAGTATTCCTTGTGGGATTAGACACAGAATGTACTCAAAATGTTGTGAATTTTCCACACGTTCAGAAAATCCATACAGAGTTACTTTCTTACTATTGCATAATGAAAATGATAGTGATACTGATACCTTGTCACGCGTCCTGAGTTTTCCATATCAATTTTTTTGAAGAGGGAACTTGAAAAAAATGATGGTAACTTGCAAACTTCTTTGGTAAAAGGCACAAAATCTGCAAGAAAATAGCAAATGTAGTCAACTTTATCTCCGATGATGGCAAACTTTATCAACAAAAAGTTGCAGTTTTCAAGAGTGAATACAACAAAAATTAAACTGACATTAATTTTTTATTCTCACCAGAAAAATGCAGCCCGTCTGAATGGGATACAAAATAAAAATCAATTTCCTTCAAGAATTCATCTACAATTTCTTTCTGTGGTGTAGGTCCATTAGGGAAGTAGAACTGCATAGAAACCCACAAAAATCTTAGACAACCATGTGTATTGTGTAAAAAATAAAAACATATTAGTCGATCACATTTTTTGGATGCCTTTCAAGATTACAGCGAGAATGCAATATTTTTCAGTGAGCCAATGATTGTACAAGTAGGTGCTTCCCTATCTTCCAGGCATGTAGAGATGAACTAATAGGCATTTAGTATTTTTCTCGATCGTAAGAGAGTAATTTGAGTCATTGGGACCATTGCTTTACATACACAGCCAGTGAAGGCCTCCCAAGCCACACAAAGAACATAGGCACCTAAAAAGTGGGGAGTTACATTTGAGCCTTGAGTCTCACCAGCTCAAAAACCTTAAACAAGTACAAAAACTATCTGCTGACAAACTAGGCTAACCAAAAGGGAATCATCATAACTAAAATAGAAGATAGAGCTCATACTAATAATTTTAGGTAGGTTCAAAAGAATACCTGAGGTATGGTTTCATTCACTGGTTCACTAACCCGCTTCAGAGCAGAACTTAGAGAACCTGAGCCTGCTCCAGTGCGTCTGATGGATGATCTTGGTGAGAAAAATGAACCAAAACCAGTTCGAGGAGAAAGAGGTGGCACGGTGCCAGCAGGAAACATCGATGGAGTACTTACACTCAAATTGGCAGTGCATGAACTATTTGGTGTGTTCAAAGGAATACGAGCCTTTGCATCTTCAACTAATGACATTACCTGCAGAGAAATTGAGCAATAACAGAAAACCTGAATATATGAAATAGAGATGCTCTTTCAAGTTTCTGCAACTAATCATTGCATGTAGCTACTAGCCGATGAAAAAAAATAAGGCAATTCTATATTCACATAAAATCTTGTTGTGGATGTGTTTTGTTGTAGTTCTTTCCTTAAGGTATGCAGGAAGATGAGACAGTGGAGATAAGTAGACAATGGCTTTAAAACATGAGGAGAATCAGTGTCTCACCTCATCCAAACACTAACTTTATTGGATTATATTATCACCAAAAGCTAAAATGTAGCCATTCAGACATACAAAACCAGCTCAAATATTTTAAGTGCACAACTAAGTTTCCAGGGTGCTTGGGTTTGGGGATTGGGATGGCATTTTTTAAAACAAAGAACTTGGGTTCATCAGGGGTACAAATAAATAGTAAATATAATATTATACATATTTCTTGATATATATGAAAAAATTTATAAACAATTTATAAATTTAAAATGCAAATTGAATAATTCCATAATATCATTTTCAACAACTACAGAACATGCACATTGCTTCATTGAAGTTTTGAACAATGATTAGAAAAACACCGAACAACATTGAATTGTTAACTTGATCATTATCATTTGAAAATTGAAATTGAAATTGACATTAATAAGTCTCAACTCTCGAATCTTAAAAAGTTAAACCAAGTGGTTATTGAGGATATGATGAATCCATCTTGGAGAAACAAGAAGAGAAGAAGAAAATTCTAGAAATGTAATTTCAGCACTAAAAATTGCTAAAAACGCTAAGAAAATACCCTTGCAATGGAAGATTTGATTACCTAAGGCAGCAGTCAACTTCACCATTTCACTGTCTATCATTCCATAATTTTTAGCAAGAATAAAGAATCAAAATCACTTCACTGCTGGACAACTATTCTTTCCCTTCACTTCTGGACTGTTTCTCCCTTCATTGTTGGAAATGACACGGTTGAAACGAGAGGGTGATTCACTGTTTTAAGTGCATGAGGGTGTGAGGTAAGTGAAGGATCATGGTATTCAGGCTGCCACCCCCAATCACTTGCTGGGGAGAACCTAGTTCATTTGGGTTCGTGAAAGAAGTATTTATTTCCAAGTCTGGTACAAGTTTATAGGCTTATACCACTGGAACTGTATTAAAATGATTATTTGAATCATGCATTGAAATGAAAGTCAAATGTCATTTGAAAAACAAATATATTGCCAACTTTCTTGAGATTACAACTCAAGCACAAACAACTTCCCAAGACTGAATGCAACATCACATGACAGGCAGTAGCAGCAAAGCCAATATAGTGGTCACAATAAAATTTCCAAAACTATAAATTTCTAAGAAGATATTTGTTCTTTGTCTACTCTCCATTCTAGAATCAAGTCGATCCCCAAAGATGCTTAACACACAAAATTTTCTGGGTACAAGCATCGAATAGATAGATAAAATATACAATGTTTTTTTGCCAGCTGCCAAGAATTATGTTGAGCATAATTTCCATTGATTGAATTCTACCTTTCTGGACCTAAAGTACCCTTGCAAGGAACCATAAAAAATCTTATAACCCATATCATGGATTCATTTAAGAAAATAAATACATTCTGCATAACAATCTGCACAATGAGTCCATAACATTTTTGGGGCACATTATAGTCTTATGATTTGTGTCATCTCAAGTTCTTAATATGATATTCAAAATGTTTCTAACCAAATATAAAAAAATATGCCATAATCCAGGAAATTGAATTGTGGTCAAGTGGTAAACCAAATGATTCTTCATAGATACTCTCGGGTTCGACCCCTCAAGAACATGTTACTGTGTTAATGTAGCCAATTACGTTCTATCTTGGGATATCTCTCATTCTTGAATGAACTTGAGCAGTTTATCCTAATGTAGGTACTGAAGGTAGATCCCACTTTGCAAGAAAGGGCAATTTACGGGAAAATATGTCCTGAGATAATCTAAGACCATTAAGTTATATTCCCAAACATCTTCTCCATCAAACATTTAATTTCATTCCAGACATAATAAAGAGATTGATATGCATAAATAATCCATTGAATGCAAAATAACAATTTCCGATTAATTAGAAAATACCAATTGCTCGGTCTACCGATGTGAAAGCCACTGCGAAAAGATCTCCTCAATGTGGCCCTTATATGGATTGAATTTTCCCAGCTACGCGGTGAGCTCGGGAAGTTGCAAGAAATCGACATCCACCGCCGCCACATCCACCGCCATCGCCGAATCCATATTTTACCAAATTCAACCTCCAAATCAAAGGCCAAGAAAATAAATATAAACAAATGTCGAAGTCCAAATTCAACTAAATCCTGAGTTCTTGAAAGAAATAGAAAGCTTGCAAAAGAATTCCTCTACACGAAATCTAGCAGTAAAATCACCAAAATCACCGTGTAAGCCATCGACAATTGTCAAAAAAAGGCCAAATAAGCTGGTCCTTAGATGCCAAAAGGGGAAATGGAGGAGATTGTGTCCAATTTCGAGTTTTAAACAGTGATTTTCAACCTGGATAGAACAATTTGGCTGGAAACTTCGTAATGCAAGAGCGCGGTAGAATGAAACAAGAACCTAGGGGTTTCCATATATATATAGACCTTTTATATACTATGGTCTTGAGCATGTGATGGCCATAGCCGGAGAGGAAAGAGAGGCTTAAATTTTTAGCTACCAACCAAAAAAGAAAGTGATGCTTAACTTTGTTATTAGCTAATAAACAAGTATAAACTTTTAGTTACTTAATATTCGGATTATTATGATCGATTTAAAATGGTTTATTTTATTATTACTGTACTTTAAATCTGGAGTATACTTTTCCATTTGAAATCAAATTGTTCCGTTTTTATATAATTTTATAAGAAATGAGTATTAAACTAATTTTTTCAAATTAAAAATAAATCTACTCATTTTTATATCATATTTATTCAAAAATAAATAAAATTAATTAATTACATATATATATGTTTTTGTCTATGATATCGAATACAGTTTGCATAGGGGTTAGGATGATCTTTTATAGTCTTATTTCATTAAATAGTTTGAACTACTTTGACAATCACTATAATTCTCGGTGTATTGTTTAAGGTACTCATATGCAACAAGAGTTTAATATCACTTTGGTGAAGTATTGCTATTATCGGCTAGCTCTATGGCTATCTTGAACATTTCTTTGATCAGTAGGGTTTCCTCATTTATGTGTTGCACCCTCCTATGGCATCGCCACCAAAAGAGAGTAGAGCTCCCTCCTATCGTGATGCCATTGTCGTACCTTCTTCCTTAGCCAAGTCATCATTTCCCAAACCTTTAGAAGCCTCCAGACCACAACAAAAGAAGTTGCCAAAGGATCCCTTTGCCTTAAGCTCGGATCATCCCTTTGAAGCGGAAAAATATCAGGCCAACGAGAATCCCAAGAAGTCTACCAAACCCCTATCGCAGGGATGTTTTCCTAAAGTGGACTCAATTCCACGTCTGGAAGTCACCTCTAGCAATATGAGCGCATACATGTAGCATATGCAAGATCATGCCCTAATTTGTAAGTTTTGGGGATTTTGGTCCTACAAGAGAGCCGTGATGTCCTGGATAGCAAATAAATGGCATCCTAACTTTTCATAATGGGGAGATCGATATCAAACTGGGTTTGAATGGTTTATTTACAACAATTTTATCCAATTGAGAAGATAGGGAATGGGTGGTGGATCAAGGCCATACTTCTTCGACAATGTAATGTACCCAACCCCGAAACCAAGGTCACGGGCACATGTAAACCCAAAGGAAGGTTGAATAAAGGTATTGTACAACGGAATAGGGTCAACCAAAGGTTAGGATAACATACCATCAAACCAATTTAAAACAACATTCAACTATTAAAATAAATTGCAAGATCTTAAAAGCAATTATAAAACTCCTCAAAAGCTCATGTGGATGCAAGATCGTGCAAACATGAAAATGCAACCATATTTACAAGCTTATTAAAATTGGACCTTAAAATCCTTAAAACATTAAGGGTGATCATAATCAGCCCAATAATACTATATGATCAAATTTATTGGGTTCTTTGCAAGCAATTTACAACCAGAACTTTCTGCCATAAAACTATGCAATTACTACACATCCGTAATTCTAATTTAAGATACCTTCATTAACAATTTTGCATTGCTCATCAGATTAGATATGAAACTAACACCTATAGCCATTCAATAATACAAATGACAAGTATAGAACTACCATATAAAACTATTAATTCATGCAAAATATCAAATCTACCAATTGCTATCAAAATCACTACCATATCATCCGCGAGCATCCAAATCCCTACAAAACCAACCGGGAGTCCCAAATAGAAATAAAACCATCTATATGGGGCACTCTACAACCACCAAGGGAACACTATCAAGTTCATACACAACCATACAACTTCAAATAATCAATTCTACAGAAAAACCATCCATTCAATCTGGTTTTCAGGAAGAAAATCTCATTTCCTAGTAGTCAAAACTTAGTGTTTTCATTTGTGGAATCATATAATAGATATGGAAAACAATGGAGGGCACATTTGCAGAGTAATCTACATCAAATAACACATTAATAAAAATATTTCAAGCATCCATCAATATCATATCTCATAATCAAGGATAAAGCACCAATTTCCAAGCAGGATTCCTCAACCAATGTTATGAAAACTAAACATTTTCATATATAATTTCATCCACATATATGATCAACCATTGAGGGTGCATTTTCAGAGTAATATAAAACAAATAACACATGAATAGACATATTTCAAGAAGCCATCGAGATTAGATCTAAAAATCAAGGAGAATACACCAATTTCCAAGCAATTAAACCATCAAATTTGTATCCAACCATTGATATCTCTACCAAGATTTTCAACAGTAACAGTTCAACTATGGAAACAATGGAAACATCAGATAAACATATGAATTTACATAAATATAAACCACTTATCTTATTAATATGCAACTGACATCAACCAAACCACATTCCACCTAGCCATAGGCACTACCAAGCCAAATCTCACTTTGACAAGCCACCCTCGAGCTAAGGCCATAGATCCACAATAGAGGTGCACTGAAGGATAGCTCAAGTATCAGTTTGAGAATCCATGACTCAATTCCTCACCACCTGTTTTCTCCTCCATCCCACTACCAGGTGCAATGGTAATCCATTCACCCCTAGGTCCCTCGGGACATCGCCATTCATCATCAAAATTTATGTGTAAGTCCAAGACATAGACAAGCAATGGACATGGAGGAATTATAATAGAGTTGTCAAATCTTGCCACAAACAACATAAAATATCTTTACAACATTTATGGTTTTTTCTACTCCTTTTGAATGTATTGACCTATAATAATGTTTGATACTTCAGTAATTATATTAGCATACAAGACATTTAATATTGTGCTTGGTTCCATAGTCATTATGAAGTGACTCGGTACTTATGACAAGTTTGTGTTTAGTCTCTATTGTAGGGTTAGTAGTGCTAATAACATTGCCAAGGATTACTTTGCGGGATAAAAGTTGGATGCGTGACACTTATGGGTATTTAGAATTCATGAGGGGAATAGGGAGATATTATAAGTAGACAATTTTAGGGTGAAATCATCAAAGTGAATGTTTTCCCTTCTAATCTCTCCCTCATATTTAACATTAATGATGTGGAGTATGGATTCATTATTTATCTAGTTATCTTGTGATGGCATTTTTTTATGATTCCTCATTGTATCTTCTAATATGATTATCAATTGAGTGTTGTACATAAGTATGGATGGCATGAGTTCTCAAAAGGATCAACAACTAGGTATTTTTATCTAGTTAAAAAGGAAATGATCTTTAGGGATTCTCTTATAACAGTGAATCTAGTTACGAAAAAATTGCAAAAGGAGGAGCAAGATTGAGCGGAATAATCCAAAGGATCATTTGGCAATTAGACTCCATATAAGAGGCAAGGACCTTCAAGAAAGTCGATCAAATGGAAAAATAGGACACCTACCTAGACAAAGGGATTCTCATCAACAACCAAGATCCTCCAGGCATCAATTAGGTTCCATAACCATCTCTCATGGAAAAAATCAAAAGTGCAAAGGGACTTAGGTCTAAAACCCACCCTTAAGAAGTAATTTAGAATCCAATCGGCATTCCAGCAAGCACAAAGGACAAGCAAATCTATTTCACTTACGTGAGGGAGAACTCATGTCATATAGCATATTTGATCCTCAAACCTACGAATGGATACATTTGGTATAGGGTTAATTTAAATCCCATTTAATCGGGCTTGAGCATGAAGGTGGGATATATCCCACGCAAGGGATGGCGATGATCAAGGGAAACTATAACATTTACAATTCCTGCTCTCAGAAAGGTGATTGGAATCTTCAATAGGCACACAAGGGTCTTGTGGTTAGTGGTAAGTTTAACCTCTCCTTTCAGTTTACCTGCATGTGTTTTGAATTTGCCTTGCTTGGAATTAGTGGCTATGTTTCTAGGCACTTTTGTGTATCTTGGGTCCAAGGCAATTTGTTAAATTGTGTTGAAATTCACAACATAAACGACTAATTCACATTAATCATTGTTAGCTAGTCATATTTATATTCCCGTGAATAAATTAGTCATTTTTATTTTAGTCACTTGTTATATAGTCATATATTTTATCCCATGACTAAATTAGTCATTTATTTTAGTCGTTTTTTGTTGGCTTCTTTAAAATTGCTCAATTTTAGTCGTTTATCCCTTGAAAAAACTATGGTGACTAACTTTTTTAGTCGCCTAGCCACTTATCTCTCATTTTGTACTAGTGTAAGGAAGGGTCTGTCTAGGGACACACAGCCTAACAATTTGGTGTCGCTATAGCGACAAATGGCCTAGCAAATTTCTATACTATACTAGCGACAGAATTCATTATGACATCTCCGTCGCTAGTATAGCAAATGCGTCGCAATTTGCTAGGCCTTGAGTCGCTATAGCGACGACCATCTCTATTTTAAAAAAAATAATAATAAATGAAAAGGGTGGTTGACTAATATAAAACTTCAAGATAGTGTTTTAGATACCATCAATGACAACATCAACTGTATCTCCAGGATGAATGTTGTCCATAAGATCTCTAACCAATTGAGTGTATTCAAGAAGATTGCCCTTGCAAACGCTTTTCTGCACTATAGGCTTCATACCTGATAAAAGAGAAAATTAAAATATTCTAAGTATGCACCTTGTTATAAAAGATGAAATGGTGACAAATATGATTAGTTTTATCAATATACGCCACAACTAAGCTTAACGTAAACAGTGAAATTGGATACAAAATATACATAAATTACAAGTAACAAACCCAATGTCCATAAACTTCAAGAGAGATACCTAAATATTTACTGGTGTTATAAAATTGAAAATAGAAGAGTTGTACCACTTCTATCTTTAACCAACCAATGGTTTTGAGATCAAGCTCATCTGACAATACTTTCACCAATCCTAACCGGGGTAGTAGCTTGTGCACTAAACACTTCAATCCAGTTATATCTTTGATATATTACAGTTAGATATTTATATACATTTAACAGGTCAGTTACAACTTGCACAGATGACAGAAAGTCTACCATAGGTTATTCATTTAGCATTGGATGAGGAATATCCTCCTTAGAAGAAGTCAAAACCATATAAGTAGAAGTTATGTTTTTTACAACATAAAAAACTCCTTAAATCTATTTAGAATGAACAGAGAATACATCCATATTTTTTGTTTGTAATGGAAACATTGAAAACTTGACTCCATGCTGAATATATGTTGATATTAGTGATCTTAGATGACAATCTCTAGAGCTACAATCAATTAAAGTGAGCACTGTGGTATGAAAAGGAACAGAAGCCACTATAACCTATAATCAACTGAAGTTAGAGATATTGAAGAACTATATATCAACGTCTAATCATACACATTGAAAACACACATATGGTTCTCAAGAAAACTAACAAAAAACAAAAAACAAAATTGAAGATGGCATTTATCTTCAATAACAATTTTTTTATTTTAGACTGCAATAACCATATTACAAAATCTTCTATGATTCTCATGATGATATATATCCTTGGTAATTCCACAACTATCATTTTTAATCAAAGTCGAGGGAATCCCTAAAACAAGTTTGTCATCAGTTTGATTGTACCCCAATCCATGATTACATACTTGATTTGCATTTTCTTTATCCATTCTTTCTGAACAACTTGAATGTCCCATTCCATATTGAGTATGTTTGGATGTTGAAGGACTCTTACTCTCTTCATGTGATAAAGGTATAAGATCCACCTTAACATTTACAATGTAGCTAGGAATCAAATCCTCCTGCTGAAAGGCGGAAACCTCATATATCAGAAAATATCCTACAATATAGAGAATAGTTACTGCAAACAGTAAATACTAATAGGAACACATTCCACATGGAAAAAATCCCTAGCTATATGGTTTAGTTGACCTCTAATCAAGAACTAATTTTTTTTGGAACTAGATGTGTGCACATCAAATTTCATGAAATCCAAAAATGCTTGTTTCAACTAAATGTTCACACCAGTAAAAGAAACATGTAAATATAAACCAACAGAGATATTTATATGCATATGTAAGACCCCCTACTTCATTTGTAAGACATGGTGTAATATAAGTGTGTTAGTCTTGGAAGAATATATCGTGAGGTTTTGATTTGGAAGTCTGAAGAAAAAGATTGTTTTAAGCAGCCCCAGTAAGGACAAGGGATCCACAAGTTTTACTACACAACGATTTTAATGCATTGATTAGATCAATAAGAATTATATGCCCTCACTCCCCACTTAGGTGTAGACACAACCATACTCTTCTTCTAGCAAAGGGGTTGATTATGATATTCTAATTCTGCCACCTTTTCTTCAAGTCTCAACCATAATGAAAATAAATGAGAACAAAATACATCATAATGAAAATATAGGAACACAATGGTAACAGGGGACATGAAATTTCACAAAGAGAGATATAAATGAATAGTAGCATGCACAATATATCATGAATCAAAAAATAAAGAAATTAAACTATAACCTTATAATATGGATATCAATTGAAGCAAATGACATCTTAATGTCTCCTGAAAAATCTCGGGTTGTTGACATGACCAAGGCATGTTGATGGAGTACTTGATTCCAGTTTTGACAAATTTTCTTTAGTCATGAACCATAATATAAACAAGTCAATTGATAACACCTTAAAGAAATTTCATGATTAATATAGGAATACTCAATTCAAAAATAATGACGTTTATATAACCTCTAAATCAATAAAAATCCGCAATGTGTCATAGTCATGTGCAAGTATCAAGGATAAAAAGTTGGATAAATTTGATTGTACAAATTGCAAGAATAAAGGGCTTCAAAAGCTTTGGGAAGAATCTCGAAGTTGATATATCTTTGACTTATGGTCTGCTAATATTATAATCCCTCTTAAATCTTTCTTATGGCTTCATAATATTTCTCCAAGCCTGATGAGCTCCCTTCCTTACTTATTCTACTAAATCCTATCAAATATAAATTGAAATTTTCTTCTAGATTATATAAATTTAGAAGAAAATGTCACACAAGAAACTTCTCTATGAGATCCCATAACACATATTAGAATCACCATTCTCAACTTTCAAGTACTAAACCAAAAAAAATTTGCATGAGTTTGCAATTTTCTTACCTCAAATTTCTCATATTCATTTGTGAATTTCTAAACATGAGAAGTATCCACAACATGTACCTCCTTAATAATGGCTTGCACCTATTCAAAAACTATTTGGCCACTTCAATCTCTTTCACCAATATCAAATTGGCTTTTTCTACTTGGGCTTGCAGCTTCTTTATATCCAATTGCAATTTAGCAATCTTTTATGCTTTGGATTCTTCCAAGTCGAAATACAACTTTCTAATTCATTTGACATTCAATAGAATTCGACAACTAAGACTCCTCTCAATAATCTACAAAAAGGGAAAAGAACTAAATTAATCTATAAACCAAATTTGAAAAGAGTGCCTGAAGTTAATGATATTGCTGCTATATGAAATTTGTGTCACTCATGTATTGATGATCCTTTAGAAACAACTGTTGGAAGCTTAAGGGGAAGGATTGACTTGACAATTGTAGCATATCAAACTAATGTCCCAACACTCATTAGAGGAATACATATTTGTTATTTTAATATACTATTTATACAAAATAATAAGAGGATGTAGTTTCTTGGCTACTGTAGTACATTGTCATAATTATTTACAATGAAATCCTATAGTTGTAATTGGAAATCTAATGGTTGTAGCTAGAGAAGAGCTACCGTAAACGAAGATATTGATTTACAGTATGGCGGAGGATACAAAAAACCAACTAATAGTTGATGTATAATATATTCATAGATATCCTCTCTAAATAAGTCTATTTTTTTCACCACGTAGTGAAACCAAATTATGTTATGGCCAAAGGTAGTAACCTAACCTAAGAATTAGGTTTCAATTTTTCATTTTGTTGTAAATAACAAGAGATTGAGGAGATGTAATCATCATGTTCACACTTCAAATAACTTCTAGATTTCAGGTGGAATGAGATTTCGAAAACAAATCGAAATGTAGTTTCCCTCGTGGAAATTATCTGGATTCTGGACTATCTTCTTTAAAGAACTTGATTCTTTCTACATTATAATTTCAAACGTTATAATAGAGTATCATCATTCTCACTCACCTATGCCTAATTCATGCTCTTGGCTTAGAAACAGTGAGCACAATTTTCTGTTAATTCTTGAAAGTTTTCATTCTACCACCTCCAAGGACGACTGGCACATTCTCTGCATTATACTATTCACGTAAGCCATTCAAATAAAAAATTAACAAGGGAAACCTAAGAAACCATGTCATCAATTACTAAAGATTATATCAACAAGCCACCCCGGGAGTGTCTAGAATGAGGTTTACTGCTTCAAAATGAACAAACAATCATGAACTTGTCGCAGCTATGCACAATTCTGGAAACTTGCCCAAAGTCCATGTTTTAAGGTTGTTTCCATCCACAAATTTTCCCAGAACTACTTAGAACCAGCCCAAACTTGGATTTAAGCCTCTCTTGCTGCTATTCAGTGTTGTAGCTTGCAAACATAGGACCAGAATGATCTATTTTATGCTGCTTATGTCCATGCTTATGCTTAGAAACCCATGAAAAAGGTTAGCAAGTGTACTTTTATAATAACTAAGTAACCTTTTAATTTATTGTCTCATTAACCTTAGACTTACCATGGTATGACCATAATTAATCCCTATTACATGTTAGACCACCAAAGGGTTTTCTAGAGGGGGGGCATAACAACAAATCCAAGAGAGCATATGATCACCAATTCAAAGGCCTAAATTAAGGTTCATGATGATGCATATAGGAAAACAAATTTTCCATTTTATAGAGGAGAATAATATGTGCAATCATATAGGTTAATTTATTCCAAAAGTAAATATGCAAAGTTGGAAAAGTAAGGATACCATATATTGATAAAGGTACTTACTTCCCCAACTGCAGCAGAAGGCATTGTCTAAAAAAATCCCCTCAATACAGTTAACCAATTGGAGGAGCATTTACCAACAAACCTATGAGATATATAGAAAGTTCACATGGATCATGATTAATAAGTTTAACCGAATGAGTTTCAGTTGTTTATTAGGACAACATATTAGGGATCTTAATATTTAAACAAAGTTTATAACTGAGTTAATGATTGTGTAAATGCACAGATGCCTTCAAAATGATAAATCCAGAAGAATTCAAGACATAAAAATCCAACAACTGCCTCAGGCCTAGAAATATACCATGGATGGAGACCAAAGCATGGAATAACTGATGAATTTGTTTCACCCATCTTCTCCACCAATTCCCAATCTCCCTACTCACAATATAGGTAGGATGAAAAGAGTAACATTCTGCAAGGACATATATATGGCTAGCCTAGCAATATAAGACTAGGACCATTAACGCTAATAAAAATTCCCCAATATAATGAAATACTTTTTATTCTTGATAGAATGTTTCATATTTCTATTAAAAAACGGAAGATATACATGCATTTTACAAAAAATGGCTGAGAGATGACCACTACCAGCTACATACGCCAGGCAAAAAACCCATCCAATCAAAATCAGCTATGCAGGGCCTAAAGGTATTTTATTATAAAAATAAATAACAATTTAAACAGCATAAAGAGCGGCTCATAAGAGATACAACAGTTTTCAACTAATACATGTACAAAATACTAGCACTCACTTAACCTCAGTGATCAAATTAAACTAGGGTTTCATTAAACGTCAAATTATTTTCCATCTTATTTTATTAACATTGAACCAATGAAGAGTTCAACATCTCTTGCACCCATGGTTGTAGGAACGCCTTGACTCTCTGGGTGCAAACACAATATCATAAAAAGCAACAACATATATCCCCAGTTAAGGTGAAACATACAACTTACTGTGAGAAATACGATTATTGCATGTTTTTACTTCTCACTTTAATGTATCAATTCTTATTTACCTAAATATAACCATAATTACACTCACAATGCCACAATAGAGTTAACTGTACATGATACAAATAAAGCTATTGCAAAAGAGATAAAAAGTAAATCCATATTCCAACCAAAAAAAAAAAATGAAACTACCTAATATATAAAATAAAATAAAATGCTTGTAAACATGCTTGGCACCACTACATTTGCACGTAGATGGCTAATAAAATTACATAGAGTCTGCAAATGCAAGCTAGTGCAATTGGTTAGAGTAGTGGGAAATACAGAGCTCTAGACAAGTGAGCATATCTCAAGTAAGCATGCCCCAAGATCTCAAAAAGATTCACCTTCGAACAGGGTGCAATGACCTCACTGTGCTTTGTGGAGTGCCAAAATGGAGTTGGAACTACAATTAGCCAATGCAAAGCTCGCATGAATGTAATATGCAATGAAGATGAATACATATTAGTAACATCATACTAGTATGTCTCACACATCCTACTAAACTGACCTGCATATCGTGTTGGAATGCCCCTTATGTCTTAAAGTGTATGCCATGAAAATGAAACCAGAGATATCAACACATCATACTAGAGTGCCCCCCATACCAGAATACATAGGTCCATTGTGGAGATGGAGTAAGGGTTTGTGTACATGCACTCAGTGTCTTCTATACAATCTGAAATTAAGTAAGCATCGACACCGAATACCCCATTTGGAAAGATTAAATACATGATGTGCTACAAAAATAGACTCAATTAAAAACTTCATGATGTACTGCAATGCCCACACAACACAACATCGATATCAAGAATCAGATAGCCAACAAATGGGTATTTCAAAAGCTAACATAAATTATCAAAGTTAATGGACTCAAATGGTAATGGAAGAAATTAATTCCAGTCCAATAGATGTGTGCAGTTTGAGTGGAAATGACTAGATCAATAAACTTGTTACAAAACTGAAAAGAGTTCATGGCCGCTTCACTCAGTCAAATAAAAATCTTAAAAGTTTACAACTACATTTTTTTTGTTTTGGTTTTTTTCTCATAAATTGTAAGAGGGTGGCTTCATCTTCTGGGTCTTGCCCTGTTGTAATTGTTGTTCCCTCTTTTTCCATTGATTGTGTGGATAAGCACTCCCGCACCATACTTCTAGTACATCGATTAGTAGGGGGTGGAGGTGGATGGATAGGGGCATCATCTGCAAAAACCAATACAGTTATATAGATATAATTGTGTAGTTATTATTGATATACATTTTTCATTATTTCAATTTCATTACAATGATCTTTACCTGTTGGCTGACTAGCCGAGTCAATTGGAGTGTTCATTGCCTTTTCCATTTGTTCCTCTCCCGACTGAGCATGAGAAGGTACATGCTCTGCCACTCATAGAAAATTTTTAATTAGTAAACATCATCAATTATGTATTTAAAATCATATTGAATACATCTGTTTTATAGCATACATACCTAAATGGATAGGCAACTCACCACCATCTTGTGGTACCGGTTCGGTACCGCTAGCCTCGCTGCTTTTGTTGGTCTCACACTGGAAACAAAAAAAGACATTCATTTTTCGATGTAATCATTCATGGATAGATTACGCAAGTTCATTTTAATGATGTCCGTATTTATTTTATTTACCTCAGAGTCAATCAATGGGGAAACTGGGGTTTGCCCCAAGCTTTTTCAGTGTTCCAGAACATGGTCATAATCGTACCTGAAGCCGAGCTTCAAGTATTTCTCGGTGGCTTCATCAAAAAAATAATTTCCATGCAATGCATAACACCATGTAAAGTGCTTCTTAGAAAAATCAATTAATTGTTCAATTAATTGTTGGCTACAGATAATGATCAAATTATTCTTACAATTCGTGCCCTTAGCTTCTGATATCCACCCTAGCCCAGTTTGTGCTGCCCATGTTTTTCCATTCTTGCCTTTGTTGCTTTAGATGTGCCAGGGAGCCTATGAAAGGTTGCAAATACGTTAGATATTGCAACTTAAATATATTTAAAAGTTTTAAAAAAAAATGATATGTGCCATACCTTCTTGAACCGATTGTCTTAGTCTTTCCTTATTTTCTCGCTTCCTACTCCTTTGCATCCTCCATGAGCACCTTCCATTCCTTTTTTGGAAACCATCGGAGGATGCTCATACTTATGGTTAATTTGCAGATTGTCTCTATAATCTTCCCTGACATATTTCAAATTTAAGATAGCTCCTGTGGTGACACCTTTTTTGTTGAAGGTTTCACCAAACAAGATAACCATGTGGTTCATCAAATCTTCTTTCAATTTTTCATTTTGGGCATTCCACCGTGTACGAATGGTGGGCCCAAAAATATCTAAGGCCTTTTCATGCAGGTTCTTATAAAAGACATTATTTCCTGTAAAAAACATATGATCATTAATTAAAACTAGGTTGAGTAATGTGGCTTAGAATTACATGAATAAAAAACACATAATAAATTAAATAATACCTGCAATCTTCGGTATCTTGATTGGAATACACTCATCATCCACCAAGAAGCTAATGGGCAATGATCCCTTGCTAACCACATGCATTGAGCCAGGATAGAAACTATCACAATCGGTTCCACGGTTCTCTCTATCATCATGTGGAGTAGCAGTGTTTGAAGGGCCATCTTCACCTCCAACATCCGTTGAGGGCATGGCATCTAAAGTGCGCTGTTGTGTAGGAGTGGAAAATAGCCTCGTTGGTACAGTAGATCTACGAAGTGTTGAAGCATCGCTACTAACTATACCGCCCTCTGCAGTATGTTCTTGACACGCTTGTTTTGGCTCCAAATAACTCTAAGGAATCCAAATTCAATTGATTAGAAAATATCAAAAAAAGAGAACTAAAATAACATAAATGAATATATGTAGTTCGTAAAAACTTTCAAAGATGCCACTTACCATGTATCTTTTTATCTTTCTCTCCAATTCATCAATTTTTGCTTGTATTTCTTCAGTCATTGGATCGATTAAAATCAGTTCAAGAAGTTCATCATTGCACTTATTCAAATCCATTTTCACAGTAAGCATTGGGTCAGTTGAATAACGTATCTCTACTTCATCACCTTGATGTGGTGTGCTCTACGAACGTCAATAAAAAAATCACGTAAAAATATATATAATGCATATAATAACAAAAAAGAGTACTATAATCATGTTTAGGTACTATTACGCTATCATTTACATGATGTGGCAACATTAGTGCCTTCCCACGGTCACCCTGCCACAATACAATAAGCAAGACATATTAATATCGATAACCAAAAATTGAACCATGTATAATAATCTTGATTAATATAAAAAAAACTTTATTGTTACTATGAGAGTCAACTTTACTTGTCCATAAGCTCTAGGTGTGCTCATAGTACCGACCCCCCTGCCACAATACAATAAGAATGATATCATATTGAAATATTGAGCTCAATATAAAAAAAATGTCAAATGTTAACAAATGTAATATAATCATGAGTTGTGGTTACTATTACATTGATGCTATTAGGTGCTATTAAACTAACATTTACCTCATTTGTCACCATTGGTGACTTTCCACAGCGAGCTTGTGGCATATGGCCATGATCACCCTGCCACAATATAAGAATTAAGACATATTAAAAATGAAAATTACATATATAACAATGTCTGTTAAACGTGATTAATGAAAAGCATGACATATAATTAACCATGTGTATATTATAAAAAGCATGACATAAATAAACTTGATCCAAGAGAAAAATAGCAAGTCATCGATCAAAGGTTGAGTTAAATGTTGTATCAGAAACTTACCCCCATAATAGAAACCCCCACATCTGTTCGATTCAAACCATAATCGATCAACAACTCTTCACCTGCATCTATTGATTTTGTTGCACATACGAATACATGATTTCCTTCACGCCCCTCAAATAAGCAATTGGGTAGCTTATGTGTTGACCCTGGTCGTGTGGTATTTATAAACCCTACGATATTCCCTGAAGCATTTTTCCTTCAATCAATATACACAGTTGCTCCTTTGTTTAGACTATTGTCCAGTAGTTGACAATAATTTGCTGCCACTCCGTATGTCTGCATACTTTGCGTATATCGGACCAACAACAACCAGTCATTGTATTTGTAGCATGGACCAACATACTCCATCAATTCAGTTTCACTGCCATATGACACCTTTATGCCATCCATGGAAAATAGCCCCAGTCCATGTAAAGAGGATGGATCAATGCAATAAGTCCTCCCATTGAGGAAGAAATCAGTGTCCACTTGGGGTAGCTCCTTAGGTAGGCATCGTTTGACAAGATGTCTATACCTCAGGGGCAAATCAATTTCACCTATGCACTCGTTATCATAACCACATGATCCTCCTTCAGAAACAAAAAGTTCCATGCGCCTACAAAATTTTCTCCTTACCTTTTCACCTCTAGTAGATCTTGACCTGTTAGATCTTGTATTAGACGTCTTGCTTTCAACCTCTTCTAGTCTATCTTCCTCACTTGATGTAGATAGATCTGACAAGTACCTATTTGGTGGTACCTACAATCATTGAAATGATACAATGTGTTGTAATTGAATTTTCAATACTGAAAACATCATTCATGGTTCATGGTTTCTAGCAAGCATGGTTTCAATACTTTAAACGCAATCATGCAAGTTTATTTCCCCTGGTAATGCATATAGATATTTCAAATGGCTATAACTAGGTCATACAATTTTGGAATGGGGGCAATGAGGTATCATAAAAAAGGTGTTGGAGTTAGATACAACATGAAATTCCTAATTTTCTAATTTAGAGCTTTTCAACAACGATTTTTGAACTGTAAACCTCTATCACCAAACTACTACCTCAAAAAGAGCCATGAACTTGAAAAGGCACATTCTCAATAATCTCGGTTCAAAACTGCACATATGATATACTATTGGAAAGTTGTTGTAAATCCATACATCATATTTAGGTCTAGTTTGCACAATTCCTTATTTAAGAGCCACTTCACTTGTCCATCGAAGATCATATTGAAGACCTAGCTGATGATGGTATGGATGCATCTCCTTGTTCTCCTCATGGTGATGAGGAGTTGGTGAGCTCTCCTTTTCCTCTTGCTCTTGAAGACAAACATTTTGAGGATGATAGATTTGAGGATCTTTTTGATTGAGGGTCTTTTTTATTATAATGAAGATGATGGCCATGGATATGATGATATACATTTTCATCATTTTGATTATGATATGGGTGAGAGATGTTGGAAATTCTCGGAGAACCCATATATGATTCTTCTAATGATGGAAGTGTGAATTTTGAAGACCTTGAACAGCCATGTTTTCATGAGATCTCTTATGATCACTTTCATCCATCCTTGCTCAAACGTGATAATGAAATAGGGTTGCTTAAGGAGGCTTATGATGTAGATTTTGGACTGCTTGATTTACCCTCTCCTAGGGGGAATTTGGGCCATTATTTTCATCCATTTGTCTCAGGGATTGTTGCAGGTTTGGAACAGCAAGAAGAACTATTTAATGTAGGTCCAAAACAATGGTATTTTCCCTTTCATAGGGCAGATATGGAGCAACAAACATTGCCTTCTCCTAGGGAATATTTGAGGCATCTTTCCCAGCCATATATTTCAAGGTTCTATAGGTTTTGATGATGGTTTGGGGCAGCAAACATGTTTTGAAGAGAAGTTTTATGCTGAAGAAGGTGGGTACTGAAGCCCTATCCATTATTGGATAGAATGATCTTGTGAAAAGAGTTCTTCTCCTTGGCAAGGGTTTGAAGACATGTTTGTTCATGATCTTATGTGGCAAGAAATTAGAGACATCTTTGTGCATGATTTTATGTATCTTTTCAGCCCTAATTCCATGAAAACAATTACATGTACTCATCTCATTAGTGATGTTGTCTTGTCTTGGTCTATTTCCAAAGACAAAGAGAGAATCCCTAGCATGGATGATATGCTAACGTGGCTTCTTTGATTGTATGATTTTACTTGACATGCTCATTTCATCATGCTTGGAGTGGGTAGGTAGGATGAATAAGCTCTTGCATGAGCATTTGATGTGTTGTTGTAAAGAAAAACAATGATGTGACGTGTGTTGATTTCCTTGCTTTTGATGGTCAAAGCCCACAAGTTACTTGCAAAGATTTTGGGGTTCTTGTATTCTCTCCTTTCCAATATCAAGCATACATCCCGCAATTGAAACCTATTGTTAACCCCCATTTTGTATGGGTGTCCACATGTGATTTTTATCACTCTTGAGGGGGTGACATGCCATGATGATGTTTTGTTGGTTCATTCCTTAGTACTTTGATGATGTCCTAACAATGATGTTGTAGATGGATGTTCATAACTTCATGGAGCATATGGATGTTTGAAGCATGTTGGCTTAATTCAATTGTTGAGTATGAAAAGCAACAAAGGAAGTAGTATGTCAAAGTTTGGGTGGTTTTTGGTTGGTTCTAGGCACAATTTCCACCATCAATAGGCCCCCCTAAGAGGTAATTTTGGGCATTTCTTAGCCCTCAAACAGCCTCAACTTTCAATCTGAGCATGTTTTGAAGCTAAAAAACAATGACATTGACTTGTGGGAATATCTAAACTATTAAAACAACGATAAAGAAGGTCATTTATCAAACCTGAGCACTACTACCTCCATTCTAGGCATGTTGCAGCCCTAAAACGTGATGAAGAAAAACAAAAAATTAGCTTTGGTGAGTTCTGGGCCAAATTTGAATGTTAAATTTCATTTATGGGCATAGGTAGTAGTGGTAAGATACTTGAATTATCAGTTGCATGTTGTTTAGGACAGTCTTGGTGTATTGCGTGCCCTCAAACAACAATATAGCTATACATATCTGATTTAGTCTTTGAAGTAAAAATTGTGCCAAAAAGTTGAAACAACAGTCAAAGAGCCTTGAAAGGTCATCATTTGGAGCCTTGAGCAGACATGTAGCAGCACAAAGAAGCAACATTACTCCACTTTAAGACAACGTCCAACATTTTGATTCCAAATGGAAGGGGCAGTTCACTTTCAAATGAGTCATATTGTTGTTAGAGGAGTTATCTAGTGTTTTTTAATGGTTTTCCTTTGCCATGTGGAGCAGACCGCACCCTTATTATAATCCTCTCCCCACATATCACTGGCTTTTTAGTTTTTGACCTCATTTGTGAGTTGACATGACTTGCATCTGCTGTCATAGAAAGCTTTCATTCCAAAATCATTATTGTATTGAGAAAGCACTATACTGTAAGCTATTTGCAGAGACTTAGACCTGCACCTTGTACTGTTTAAATTGTATCACAATAGCTACTACAGAGACTGTGTTTTTCATTATAGAGGCTTGTATTGTCAAAGATGATGGTGTGCATGTTAGGCTCCTAGAATTCCCATTTCCAACATCATAAAGGGAAATCAATTATGCAACAAATCCTCTAAGATGTGCAAAGCTAATTTTAGATGTTGCACTAAAAATAAAATAGAAATAGAGTGAAGGACATAGACAAGAAAGTAGCTACCAAAAAAACTTGGTTAGCTACTAGGTTTAAACATTTGGTTTCACTCTCTACGAATCTAATGGGACACTTACTAGATTGATATTTAAAATTTCTACCTAAGTTTAATGGTGAGAATTGCTTGATTGCAGAAGACCATCTTACAAATTTCCAAGATTGCATGGATAACTTCTCCACCAAGGGATACAACGTTTTCCCATTATTTGGAAGGGGAAGCAAGGAAATGGTTTATGAATCTGCCCAAAATTTCATAACTTATTAGTGGTAGTTCATCGAGACATTTATGAAGAAATGTGTCATCAATAAATACAACATATACTATGTAACTGAGTTGAATACTCTAAAAAGGATTACTGGTGAACATGTTCAATAATTCACAAGTAGGTTATGAAAATTGTACCCCTGCCTTCTTGATGAAACTAAGCCCTCAAAACATTCTTGTATAGAATCATATGGTACCTCTTTTAATGGTAACTTTGCTTTCCATTTAAGAGAATGATGATTCCCTGACCTAGAGACCCTATTTAATTATGGAGAAGACTTGCAGAGAAACATGAAAGGTTTAAGAATTTAATTGGATATTAGATTGGATCCCCTTAATAGGAGAGAATATGTTGAGAGAAGGAGGGGCAAGGAGCTTGAGGTGTCCTCCTCTCGACAAGACCTCATGACACTTGAAGAGGTCATAAGCTCCTCAATTCTACGACCAATGATCTTACCATGGTGAATAAAGGATAGTCTACCCATTCTATTGTGGAACAAACTTCTAGAGAAAATCCATGCATCAAAGGTAAACCCTAGTTTAGAATTCCCCCCCTACACCTCAAAGAGAGTTAAGGCAATAAATGCAAATTTAACCTAGTATTGCAGCACATAAGTAAACATAATGGAATCTTTTCCTTCTCATTATGATCCAAGAGATGAAAAATTGCTTGATGCACCTTTAGACCCAAATATGTTGTTCCACCTATGATACAACGAGATTGAGGATCCTAGCTATGTCCATATTGGATCTAAAATTTTATTGATGACTAGAGAAGAAGAATCTCCCCATGAAGAAGAAATTTCCCATAGGGAGGATGACCCCTTCATCCTCTCTCATACTAAACTCCAAATGGTAAACAAACGATATAATGGTACAGGTGAGGAGCAATTATGACCTAGGGCCTAGACCAAACTTTTCTAATTATAGGAGAGAATAATTCCATTAAGCATCTTGGTAATAACAAAAGGGAGATGCCCAAATAATTCTAGTTAGGAAAGAACAAAGGATTAAGGAAACCAATTTCAAGAAACCAACAATCCCCATTAGAGTTTAATTGAAAGCAACATATAAAAATAAGGTGCATGCAAAACACAATTTCATTTTCATGAAGTCCACACATGTTTCCAAAATAGCCGAATCTATCCTTCCTCCTCTTTCTTCCTTTGATATTAGGTATGAGTTGAGTAAAATTAAAATTCCCATGCCTCTTTTTGAAGTTTTGAAGTATCTTGTTGATAAAAAAGAGGTTTTGACCTTCCTAGGTTTTAAATAACATCTTCAAATATAGGATCCTAGGCCTCAACCAACCCAAGATAGGTCATCCCATCAAATATCCAATTTGATGATCCTAAGTCACAAAACCCCAATGCAAGCTCACCTGATAAACCTCTAAGATGACTCTCCAAAAGTAGTATTAAGAAACCTACCCGGGGATTGATCATATTACCCCACCATTTTATATTACCCTTGAACTTCAATATCTGCATGTACATAATTCCCTATATGATTATAATACCTCTCACTCATTAATACCCTTAGATGTCACAAAACAATTAGGCTTGGATAGAGTAATTTGTACAATGAACAAAACCACCAAATCCAAGATAAATCAAACCTAGGTTTCCAATTCACAGAAGCAAAACCAAATCATGTTTTTATGGAAAAGAATGCCGAATAGAGGAAGAGGGTATGGATTACCGAAGACATTGTTCCCATTTTATGTATCTGTCAGTATCCTCACAATATTCTCTATAAATCCCTTATGGTCTTTGCTCCTTGCAGTGTGCTCTCCGCGACCAACTCTGTCAAATCACTGTGCTCCTCGTAGGGTCTTTTCTCCTTGTGGCACTGTGCTTTTGGTATATCAGTGAATGTGGGTGCTTTGGAAATACCTCCAAGTCTACTCCTCGCGACACTATGCTCTTTGTATACCAAATCCGAAAGAGAATGTGGTTCTACTCCTCGTGGTCCTCAACCGAAAGAGAATGTGGGTCTACTCCTCGCAGTCTACTCCTCAGAGAGTCACAATGAATGGTGGCTTCACATGACGATGGCTCTACTTCTCATAGTGGTGGCTATGACTTGCTCTGATCAGGCTTTACTTTTGGCTTCTCCGATGCGGCTCTAGCATCTCCCACAATGTCAACAAACGCCCTCAAGATTTCTCTAATTCATGGATAGGATTTGACTTTCCCTTTTTATCTGCTATCAACTTGTGTGTAATATCATAACGTCTTAGTGCACATTGGAGAATGGGAATGAACTCGAATCATCCTTTACCCTTTTTTTAATACTATAGCAAGTACTATGGGAATGAACTCATATTTCCAGGTTACCTCTTCTCTAATTATAGGCCATAACATAATGTATGGTTTTTTTTCACATGAAACATAGAAGTACATGAATTTTTGACATTAATTGGTCATTAGTTGGACATTAATAAAATTATCTTATCTTATCTCCAACTTTCACAAATATGGCTTTAGATTATGTTCAAGCTAAGGTGTGTGTAGCTTGATCTTGATTTATGCAAGCACTTTGATTGTCAAATTAGATAGTGATTGATCTTTGAGGAATTTATATTTCATCAAACAAATTTATATGATATTCCTATTGCATCATTGTTGCTTCAAAAGATAACACTTGTATTAAGTGTAAGCATATATTCTAGTATTTTGAATTACCTGTCCAATCTGAATCTGTAAAACCCATCAAACACAACTTCATTAGAATTTAGGCCCAATGTTTCTTTCATATTACATAAGAACATGTTTAGATGCTTTTTAATGAAGATCCTCATGGATTATCCATGTATCTTGAAAATATAAGGCCTATTCTGAGTCAATGGTGTATATTACTTGCCAATCAACTTGCTCAGTACCATGTTGAGAAACTAGCTTAATTTTACAAATAGCTATTATAAATTTAATCAACAGATTTACAAGAGAAAGGGTTGGAGTCTATCCCTAAAATTGTTGATGACAAGAGGTTAGCCACATATACAATCTTGTTTAATCCATGGTCCATTTGAAAACCAAATGTGTTTGGGTGTGGCCTAACAAGATTAAAACGGTTATGGGAGGGAATGTGTCAATGGAGGACGTGGAGGTTTTGATTACCACAACGTTGGTAGGTAATTTTATGTGGAAAATTGTTGAGGGGGATGCTGTTAAATATTTCTTAGCATATCAGTGGTATCCTTTCCTTAGTTTTATAAAAAAATTCCACCTTCCATTGTGAGGCTAGTTTAGTTTTGTTATTGTAGCTAGGGTTTTACCCCTAGCTTGTGCCAATGAGCACCTACTAAGGAGAATGGACTCCTTAGTAGCAGTTCAGTATATTAAACTAATTATGCAAAAAACAAAAATTAAATTATTTCTAAGACAAGCATGAAGCATAAACACCAAAATGAAAGAATGACTTTGTATTGATGTTACCTTGAGTGTCAAGGTTGGTGAAGCCCTTTGCAGTGTCCAAGAGGATGCTCCAAGCTTCTGAATGCTCCTTCTCCTTCTCCAATGTTGGGGGATGGGCCAAAGGTGGCTCTCAAGGTGAAAATAGTCCAAAGGTGAACTAGGGTTTCGAGAGAGATTTTGGCAGAGTAAGGGTGCTTGTGATTGTGGATATGAAATAAGGGATCTCCATCACCTATTTATAGTTTTTTGGTGGTGGAGTGCTGACCCATGGTTTTAGGAAACACATGGTTTTAGGCAGCTGTATAGGGTTTTTTTCTCCTTTTCCTCATTATTTTATATTTTTATTCCCTTTTTAGGGGATTTTTGCTATTTTTGGAGGAAAAGGGGGTTTTTTAGCCTTTTTTAGGCTATTTTGATGGTTTTGTGGCCTTTTGGAGGCATTTTAGGCCTTTTGGAGGCATTTTAGGCCTTTTGGAGGCTTTTTAATGGGATTTTTGGGATTTTTAATGGAAATATGGTAGGAAAATGGACAAATGAGTCGTATAATGTGGTAAATGAGCTAGTGAGCACTTTTTGGGTGTTAACAGGGATGCTGTTAAATATTTCTTAGCATATCAGTGGTATCCTTTCCTTAGTTTTATAAAAAAATTCCACCTTCCATTGTGAGGCTAGTTTAGTTTTGTTATGAATTGTGAGGAGGAAATCAAGAGGATTTTGGAGAAAGAATGGTTGTGGGCTCCATCGGGCTTAAGTTTGAATATTTTGATTGTTGATGTATATGTAACTTCGGAATGTATTTCACTTATATATTTATTGTACTCCTATAGAGATGTATTATTCCTCTATATGGAAGTGTCGTCATTTGTATTGACAAGTGTCGCAAGTGTGTTAACTTGCCGATGGGTTATTAGACCACCTTGTAAGGGGTCGGCCCGATATAATGTAATATGAATTTATTGTACCTAGCTAGACAAGTCGGCCCCATAAGGTTATTGGGAAAACAAAACAACTATAAATAGAGATCGGGAGATCTCTATTTGGATCACTTCAGAACTCACACTTCCTTCACTCGAAAAGAGGTGCACATGTGAGGAGGAGGATCAACTACTAAGAAGAGTCTATCTCTTGTACTTTGGTTGTGATATTGCTCTATCTATCTCTGAGGAAGTTGTGGGGTTTTTCACCTTAGGGTTTTCCCCACGGAAACTCTGTGTGTCTATTGTCTCTCATGATTTTGCTTCTTGTGATGATTGACATATTTATTATGATTGATTTGCATTGATATACTATATATGTTATTCTCTCGGTAAAGATCCTAGAGTATTGTGAATTAATGCTCAAAATTAACATGGTATCAGAGCTAACCTCAGAAGAAGACATTGTGCAGTGACGAAAACTAGGGTTTCTTGTTTATTGGGTTTCTCTCCACAGATTTTGGAAAAACAGTATAGTAGATTGACTCTACTTATCAAGGAGAATCTATCTTTCCAATCAGAATTCAGTTCTTAGCACTTTCAGTTTTGGCCCTAAAAATTAGGGTTTCCTAAAAAATAGGAATTTATGAAATCTGAAGACATAGCTGGAAGCTCCTTGGAAAAATAGAAGTTTAGAGCTTTGGATCAAGATTTTTGGCTGGATAAATCTCTGGGAAACTCAAACCCTAATTCAGGGTCCTCCCTAGTGAACCCGGGAAGACTAAAAGGCATTTCTGAAGGTGAAGCTTTGCAGATCTCAAATTCTGAATACACCAAGTTGCTCAGCTCATCAAGGCACATCTTTCTATCCTTTCAGAAAGTTGAAATTCACATTTTGAATTTTTAGGGTTTCTCTAACAAACCCTAATCTGGGACCAGATCCAGTTTTCAGCAAATCAAGTGGTAAGACCTAAATCTTTTCTATTTCCATTTGAAGTACTCTTTAAGATGTCTCACCACACCAAGCTTGAGGATAAGCTTGAAGGGGCTAATAACTTCCGACCTTCGAAGTATAGGATTGAGTTAATCCTGGAAGAGAATGAGTTGGACTCTTACATAAAAAAAGAGATCCCTATCCCAGAGGATGAAGAGACTAAGATATTTCATAAGAAGAACTTGGTCAAGGAAAAGAGAATCATTGTTGATTCTATTAAAGACCATCTCATTCCACATGTGTCATCCCTAAAGACACCCAAGTCTATGTTTGATTCCCTGACCAAGCTATTTGAAGGGAAGAACATAAATCGGAAGATGACTCTACGGAATCAATTGAAAGGGGTCAAGATTTCGAATGGAGAGACCATTCAATCTTATTTCTCCAAAGTCTCTCAGATCAAGGAACAACTTGAAGCTGTAGATGAAATGGTGGAGAATGGTGAAATTGTTATGACCACTTTGAATGGCCTACCCAGGTCATGGGACTCCTTTATCCAAGGGATCTGTGCAAGAAATAAATTGATCTCCTTTAGTAGACCGTGGGAGGAATGTTCTCAAGAAGAAGCAAGACTTGTGGCACAAGAAGAAAAGATGGGGAATGAATATCAAGTTATCACAACACACAAGAAGAAATATTCTCATCCATATCACAAAGAAAAGAAAGATTTGAGGTGCTTCAATTGTAATGAGAAAGGACACTTTGCCTCAGAATGTCCCAAGAAAAGGAAAGAAGATACCAACAAATTCAACAAGAAGAAGAAGAACAGCAAAAGAAGATATCATGTTCATGCTGCTGAGGATGATGAACCTCCTAGGAAGAAAGCTAGAATAGAAAGTGATGATAATTCATCAAGCGAAGAAGAGTGTGTTCTAATCTCTGCTCTCATAGGTACTATCTCTCATGGTAGTAATGATTGGCTTATTGACAGTGGTGCTTCCAAACACATGACTGGGTTTAAAGAATCTTTTGTAAATCTATCTGAACATGAATCACCCCATAAAGTGAAACTTGGGGATGACTATCAATACCCTATCAAAGGAAGTGGTGAAGCCTCCTACAACCTAGATTCTGGAAAGTCCTTGAAGATGAAAGAAGTTCTCTATGTACCTAGACTCAAGAAAAACCTACTTTCCATATCTGCATTGGATGCAAAAGGTATGAGGGTTGCATTTGTGGATGGCTAAGTTCTAATGTGGCCAAAGGGAAAGACCATAGATGATGCAGTGGTGATTGGAGAGCAAGAGGGAGGATTGTACAAATTGAAGGGACAACCTGAAAATGCCATGGTGCATGATTCCATGGAGCCAAGTGAACTTTGGCATAGAAGACTTGCACATATGCACTACAGAGAATTACCAATTGCAAGTAAAGATGTAGAAGGTCTTCCTGAAATCAAGACCAAGCATGAAGGTGTTTGCAAAGGATGTGCAAAAGGAAAGAACATAAAGAAGGCATTTCCAAGCAGTGAAAGCAAGGCAAAAAGTATCTTGGAAATTATCCACTCCGATGTATGTGGTCCGATGTCATCCAGTTCTCTGAGTGGGTATGTTTACTATGTCTCTTTCATTGATGACTTCTCCAGGAAGACTTGGGTTTACTTCTTAAAGAACAAAGATGAAGTGTTTGATAAGTTCAAGGAATTCAAAACCTTGATGGAGAACCAAACTGATAAGAAAATCAAGACTTTCATATCCGACAATGGTGGAGAATTCACTTCAGGTGACTTCAAGAAACTATGCAGTGATTCAGGGATTAAGAGGGAGTTGACTTCTCCTTACAATCCACAATAGAATGGAGTTGCAGAAATAAAGAAAAGAACAATCATGGAAGCAGTAAGGGCAATGCTGCATGACCAATATCTACCTATGCATCGATGGGCAGAAGCAGCTAGGACAGCTGTATATGTGCAGAACAAAACACCCCACAAGATATTGGACAACAAGACACAAGAAGAGGTCTTCTCTGGTAAGAAACCTGAAGTCAACCATCTCAGAATATTTGGTTGTCCAGTATATACTCATGTGCCAAAGGAAAAGAGGACTAAGCTAGATCCTTCAGGAAAGAAGGGTATCTTTGTGGGTTACAGTGAAAGCTCGAAGGCTTACAGAATATACTTTCCAGGGTTCAAGAAAATTGATGTCAGCAGGGATGTAACATTTGATGAAAATTCAGCATTCATCAAATCAAGAAAGACACCTGTTGAAGTTTATGAAGAACCTAAGGAAACTAGATTTCAAGACACTACCATGACTGAAGCAATTCCAGATGTTGATCGTGAAATTGAAGATCCACAACAACTTGTAGATCCACCCCGTGAGAATAACTCTCACAAGAGAAAACCTGCATGGGATAGAGAGCTCATTCAAGATTCAGAAAGATATGGCATTCTAGAAGAACACAGAACAAAGAAGAGAACTAGATCACATACCAGCTATGTTGCTTTACTTTGTGATATCATGAACAAAGAACCTTCCAGGTATGAAGAAGCAGCGGAAAAGAAAGAATGGAAGGATGCCATGGTCGAAGAATACCAATCAATAATGAAGAATGATGTTTGGGATGTTGTCCCAAGACCTGAAGGGAATTCTGTTGTGACTTCCAAATGGATCTACAAGATCAAGCATGCTGCAGATGGCAGCATAGAGAAATACAAGGAAAGATTCGTTGCTCATGGTTTCTCTCAGAAAGAGGGAATAGATTATGAAGAAACTTTTGCTGCTGTAGCTAGGTACACTTCCATCAGATCAGTACTTGCCCTGGCTGCAGCGATGAAATGGAAGATACACCAAATGGATGTCAAGACTGCTTTCTTGAATGGTGTAGTTGAAGAGGAAGTGTATGTGGAGTAGCCACTCGGTTTTGAAACACATGACAGGGAGTCATATGTGTGCAGATTGAAGAAAGCCTTGTATGGCTTGACGTAAGCTCCCAGATCTTGATATGGTAGGATGGACAGTTTCCTATCTAGTTTGGGATTTACCAAGAGTAAAGCGGATTCCAACCTTTACTACAAGGTTGAGGAAGGAAATCCTGTGATACTACTCCTATATGTGGATGACCTATTTGTAACAGGAGATGATAGACTGATTGTTGATACAAAGAGGAAGCTTGCTGCCGAGTTCGATATGAAGGACTTGGGGATGATGCACTATTTTATAGGTATGGAGGTGTGGCAGAGTGCATATGGGATCTTCCTTGGACAAGGGAAGTATGTAGTAGATATCCTGAAGAGGTTCGGGATGATGGACTATAAGGCCATGGCCACACCTATGGCATCGAAACTGAAGCTTCTGTGTGATGCTTCATTTGATCCAGTTGATGTCTGTATGTATTGTTAGATGATTGGGTCCCTGATGTACCTGACGAACACGAGACTAGATATTTGCTTTGCGGTGAACACATTGAGCCAGTTTCTGACAGATCCGAGGAGTGTTCACCTAGTTGTTGTAAAGCATATTCTGAGGTACCTAAAGGGTACAATTGATTATGGGGTCAAGTATTATGCGAATCAAAAGTTTAACCTACAGGGTTATGTGGATTCAAATTGGGCAGGTAGTGCTGCAGATAGGAAGAGCACATCTAGGTGTTGCTTCAGTATGGGATCAGGTGTGATCTCTTGGTTTAGCAGGAAGTAGTCCTGTGTAGCACTGAGTACAGCCAAGGCAGAGTATGTTGCAGCCTGTTCGGCTAGTTGTGAGGCAGTATGGCTTCGGAAGCTACTGTCTGAGTTATTTGATCTCCCGGTGTATGCTACTGGTATCTTCTGTGATAACCAGATTTGTGTGAAGCTGTCTGAGAACCCGGTGTTCCATGATAGGTCAAAACACATTGAGATCAAATATCACTATATTAGGGATATGGTGCATAGAGGAGCAGTAAAGCTCCTGTATGTTGCGACGGACGAGCAGATTGTAGATGTGCTGACGAAGCCACTAGCCAGAGTGAAGTTCGAGTACTTCAGAGAGAGGCTTGGTGTTCTTCAGATCGACGACACTTCAAAGAAGAAGTGATGGAGACATTTGCTAAAGCCATTCCAAGCATGTTGGAAGGAGGATCCTTCACATGGCCATGGATGTAAGCACTGGATGATGAGCATCAGGACGATGCTCCAGTTATTTCTCTATATATATGCATCAGGACGATGCTGGATATGATCAGTTGGATCATTTATATGTATATGTATGTACGCATCATGTTGGATGATGGATATGATCAGTTGGATCATTTATATGTATATGTATGTACGCATCATGTTGGAAGTTGGATATGATCAGTTGGATCATTTACATGTATTTGTAAATGCATCATGTTGGATGCTTGGACCATGTATCTATATATGTATCAGGTGGATACTGTGTATGATCAGGTAGATCATGTATGTTGATATATATCAGGTGGATACATTGTATGATCAGGTGGATCATGTATGGTGATATGTATCAGGTAGATACTTGGTATGCATCAGGTAGATGCATTGTATGATCACGATGACGAGCTTCAGGATGTTGCTCCAGATGATATGTATCAGATGTATCAGTATGGTATAATGATGATGATCAGTATGATCATGAGCATCAGGATGATGCTTCATACAATGATGATCAATTAGATCATGAGTATCAAGTTGATACTTGTAGGTTAGAGATGATATGTGGCAGGTTGTGCAAATAGCATGTAATCAGTCCTCAGAAATCCAATAGGTTGAGCTGTGTGCCCATAATCAGTCCTGGGATGAGGTATTGCTATGTAGTATGTAATCAGTCCTCAGAGATCCGATAGGTTGAGCCTTGTGCTCGTAATCAGTCCTAGGATGAGGTATTACTACAAAGACATGTAATCAGTCCTGGAGATCCAATAGCTTGAGCTGTGTGCTCATAATAAGTCCTGGGATGCTCTTTAGAGATCTTGTCGATCGTGCTGCGGCACATAAATGTTCCTGGGATGCTCTTTAAAGGTATTGTCTATTCACATGTAATCATTCCTGGAGATCCGAGAGGTTGAGCTGTGTGCTCGTAATAAGTCCTAGGGTGCTCTTTAGAGATCTTGTCGGTCATGCTGTGGCACATAAATGTTCCTGGGATGCTCTTTAAAGGTATTGTGAAGGGGATGCATGTAATCAGTCTTGGGAGATCTTGCAGATCGTGCTTAGGAACATAAATGTTCCTGGGGTGCTCTTGTCAGGTATTGCATTAGCACATAAAATTAGTCTTGAGAGACCACCTCTATCAGACCATTCGCACAGATGATGATGAAGACCTATAGGTAGTGGGCCTACATCCAGTATGGAAAAGGACTGTCTCTGTAGAACTTCCTATGACGAGCAGATTCATAGATTGGTTGAGATAGTAGCAGCAGTGACGATGACGATGATTCAGGGACAATGCATCGATGATAACGATCCAGAGAAGAAGACTTGTGCTAGCAGATCTGTGTCGAGAAATACCTTCCTAGTTAAGAGGGAGTGTTGATGTATATGTAACTTCGGAATGTATTTCACTTATATATTTATTGTACTCCTATAGAGATGTATTATTCCTCTATATGGAAGTGTTGTCATTTGTATTGACAAGTGTTGCAATTGTGTTAACTTGCTAATGGGTTATCAGACCACCTTGTAAGGGGTCGGCCTGATATAATGTAATATGAAGTTATTGTACCTATCTAGACAAGTCGGACCCATAAGGTTATTGGGAAAATAGGACAAGTATAAATAGAGATCGGGAGATCTCTATTTGGATCACTTCAGAACTCACACTTCCTTCACTCGGAAAGTGGCACACATGTGAGGAGGAGGATCAGCTGCTAAGAAGAGTCTATCTCTTGTACTTTGGTTGTTCTATTGCTCTATCTATCTCTGAGGAAGTTGTGGCGTTTTTCACCTTAGGGTTTTCCCCACGGAAACTCTGTGTGTCTATTGTCTCGCATGCTTTTGCTTCTTGTGATGATTGACATACTTATTATGATTGATTTGCATTGATATACTGTATATGTTATTCTCTCAGTAAAGATCCTAGAGTATTGTGAATTAATGCTCAAAATTAGCATTGATTCCCAATTTCAATCCATCAATGCAGGAGCCAATCTTCATTCAAAAAATATGGGGTCTAATGCATGTCCTTCCTTTGGAATTTTGGCACAACTAGATTCTGGAGAAGATAGGTGATGCTATAGGTTTTTTTATAGCAGTTGAGGAAGTTTGCGAAGAAACGATTAATAAAATAAATGGCGAGAATTCATAGTCAAGATTGATGTCCAATTTAGACGTTGAAAGGGGAAATCAAGTTTATTCACAAAAAAATGATAAATGGAGAATTCCTTTAAGATGTGGGTTTTTCCATGCCATGGGACATTTGAGGCAAGCATCTTCCCTCCTCTTTTATGGACCTTTCTGTAAAATTCAACAATGGATTAAAAATACAGGATTTTAAAATGGGTATTTTTCAGCAACAAACATATATGGAGATTGTGCATAAGGAAAATGATTCATATAAGAAATTAATGGAATGAGAATCTAAAATGAGTTTTGAACTAAAGGTAGATTTATTTAAGATTGAATATTCATGTTCCTCATTGCATTCAAAAGGTATGGTTTTACAAGCCTTATCTATTATTCCTTTTGAGACTTCATGTGAGCATTCGAGTAAAGTAGATCTCTTAAAAATTGAATGATTCTCCATCTAGATGCCATTCCAAGACCTCAGATTCTTATCCTGAGAGTCTCAATTTGGAGGAATAGGTTGGGAGGATATTTTAATATTGACTCATGTCCCGCTATAGGTGTGGATAGGTCTAATACTTTAGGTTCATAGCCGTCCTCACATATCTAATGGTGCCAAAAATTTATATTAGAAACTTGAACACAAAAACTTAGCCTTTGATATTCACATTATTTAAAGGTTATTTGTATTCATCAACATAAGATAGAAAACACAAATTGAATCATTCAAAGACTGAAAATGAAGAACCACCAACGAAGGTTCGTTGGTATTGAAAAATATAATAAATTTGCCATTAGGTTTGATAAATTTGCCATGAGCTTCTCTTTGTTTCGAGAATAATGTAATATTCTTTACTAAACAGGGCCAACCATGTGAAGGTGGAAGCTCTTATGGCCCCTCCCCCCCCTCACATCACTCTCAATTCCCCATAACCTGACAAAATCTATCTAAAAAAAAATGTGTTATAGCATATGAAAACATACGGGAAAATGTAAATAACAATAAGAAACAGTTAATTTGTACATACCAATAAAATTCATTAATTATAACGGAAATATTAAATCAAAATATATAGAGTAGATATATATCAATTACGATCATCATGATGATGCGGATGATGATGAAGATGATGATGATGATGAAGATGGCGATGATGATGATGATGATGATGACGATGACGATGATGATGATGATGATGATGATGATGATGATGATGATGATGATGATGATGATGATGGTGATCATGATGGTGATCATGATCATGATGGTGATGGTGATGATGACGATGACGATGATCAGGATGAAGATGATGATGATGATGATGGAGATTGTGCTGATGAGGATGAGGAGGGTGAATATGATGCTCATGATGGTGTTGGTGGTGGTGAAGATGAAGATGATGATGATGATGATGAAGAGGTTTATGATGATGATGATGATGATGACGGTGATGATGATGATGATGAGGATGAGGATGATGAAGATGGTGATGGTGGTGATGGTGGTGGTGAAGATGATGATCATGATGAAGATGATGATGATGACGGAGATTGTGATGATGGTGATGACGATATTGATGATGATAATTATGGTTTAAACATAACTAAATAGTCGTAAACATAATACATTATGCATAAAGATATTCTCACATACCTCCTAGATTCCAACATTGCTACAATGTCATTCAGATTCTTCTTAATCTAATGCAACATATGTATCATCATCTGGTTCTGAATCGCTATCGTTGAAAAGATCGCTCATATCAGGATCATGATCAATGCCATTTTTGGTTAGATATTCATCATCAATGTCAATTTCATTGTCTGCTACATCATTTGGATGATCAACTTCTTGATCAGATTCTTCATCTGACACATCTACATCTATGGCCAACTTCTCTTGATATGCATCACCTTCTTCTTCAACATTGTCTTCTTCCTCTACTGCATTATACTTGACCGGTCTTCCTCTTGGATCGTATCTAACAATGTATGACCAACCTGCTTTACCTGGAACCTATGAGTAAAATACCTGCTCACATTGACTTGGAAGAACATAAGGCTCTGTACCTAGTTCGAGTGCCCTTGTATTAACCATGGTAAATCCATTGGCATGCTCAATAATAGTTCTTTTGGGATCACATTCATTCATTCGTAGCCTATACCATTTGACCTCAAACAGGACTACTTTAAAGGAATTAAAGTCACACTCAAATATATCTTCCAAATAACCATAGTACCTATTTTCAGATACTTTTGGATTCCTGTCACTTCTAGAGGAAACATTAGTGACTTGAAAAACTGCAGTTATCCCACAATCAAATGTTTTCCTCTTGTCATCCAACTTTTTGATGCAAAATTTATGACCATTGCACCACATAGCATTGTGATGTACCAGCTACATCATGCCCGACTCAGTAAATAAATATATAAGAAGACATAAACGAGATAAATATTTTGATACAATGCGAAACAACGAAAAAATGAGCAGGGTAAATATACTTGCCTTTTTATCTTTTAAACCGCATGCTAAATCAATTTCCTTTTGCGTAAGATCGTGATATGCTTCTCGATGACGATGCACTGTTTTAATCATTTTAATAACCTCTTCCCATGATAAGTTACCATAGTATTATGTACATCATTCAATCCATTCCTCCATCTAATCATGATTGTTTTCAATGTATAAATGTATTGCATCCCACATGTGGCCAATTATATAAAAAAAATAACAATTAAGAATTGTAAATTAGCTATCATTAAAGGCAATTAAGTTTACCTTTAATTAAAATACTGTTGGAATAATAAAAATTACATAAATTGAAAAATTAATTGTATAGTAAATAAAATGTACACCATTCAATTACCTCTCACTTTCCTCTTTCTACCTTTCCCCAACAGGACCTCCCCTTCAAATTTGTTGATGGAGTTGACATGCCAAATGCGAGGCAAATTGATTTTTTTGCTAAATTTGGAAGATACTGACTAATGTACACCATGGATTGATATAGCATATAGCCCTACACCATAGAACCCTCAGGGTGTGCTCTTTGTCTAAAAAAATCCTTCAATGACTTCAAATGCCTTTCCACCATCCACATTGACCTTGAGTTTACAGGTCCACATAATTGAATCTCCTCAACTTGGTGTATGAGATAGTGTTCTTGTGCATTGAAAAATTCAGGAGGTAAATACTTCTGCATTTCACACATTAGACAAGGAATTTCTCTCTTCCAATACCTAATATCTTCTTTATGGATTTCTTTAGATGAAATCCACCTACAAAAGATGCAAGAAAATAACATGAATGATCAACTAGATTGAGGCATATAATATATAATAAAGTTCCAAGCTGTAAAACACAATATGTCAATAAGTAATGCAACCAAAAGAACGAACATTTTTCATGCATATAAAATTGTTACTTACCTCATGTATTTACCAAGATCATATATAACTTGTTTTATGTTTTCTTCAAAGCTATCTCAGAGAGCCAGAGGTAGAACGTACTGTAGCAAAAAGAAAATCATTATCTAATGTTTCCAAATAGGAGAGAACTATTACTAAAAGATTTACTTAATGGATATTATATACATAAATAATTACCTTAATGAATGTATGTCAGTCATGAGTTTTAACAGTGCCAAAATCACCTTTTTTGGTTAATATATTTTGTATGTTCGACGCAAACCCCGTCGGAAACCTTATTTTCTGAATGACCTCTTTTATAGCATTGCTTTGTTGCTCCGTCAATAACCATGGAAGACTAATATTTCAGTTCCCATTTCAGACATTTGAAATAATTACACTTTGCAATGCATGATTGACTTCTGCAATGTCACTACAAATTTTTCCAATTTTATCTTTGTATAACCTTCCATCTAATGTCCTCCATACCATTTCTGTTACATTCTTCCCTATATGCATTGTATCAAACAAATGAGCTATTTGTAGGTGCTCGTAGTAAGGAAACCTACTGAATTGTATGGGATAACTCTTCATTCCTCGTGGAATCCCATTCATGCCTTAAATACAGTCATTAAACATAAATGAAAACACATTAACAATAATTCATGACACTCATGGTAGAGAAAATTCAGTAAAAATATAAAAATCATAATATTACGTGAACATGTTGTATGTTGCATATACAATTTGCATACCTCAACGATTTCTATTATATTCCAACTTCCATAGGTGAGGTGTCATTCTTCGTGGTTTCTTTGCATTCTCTTCTTTACCATTGAATTTTGTTTTTTTTATAGTTCGGTATCTATGGTTCTTAGGGAGGAAGTGCCTGTACTCATCAAACACCTCCTTTGCTAAACTTTTTGAACGACGAGATTTTATCCTAGGACCACATATTGGACATGCAAATTTTCCCTTTGTTTGAAGACCTGCGAGATATATGTATTAATGTTATAACATCAAAATATTATTAATTCAAACAAAAAATGCATGTTTTTTACCTTAAAAACATATAATTTTAACGAATTGCAACATAAAGTTACATACCATAAAAATGTGTTAACCCGGGAGCGTCATGAATTGTCCATGCAAGAATTCCATGGAACTGAAATTGTTTCTTCCCTATTGGTCTAGAGATGTCATACATAGTGATTCCAGCCCATAACTTCAATAGCTCATCGATAAGAGGCTCAATATATACATTCATATCTTTAACTTGGTACTTACCTAATTTATCAATAAACATACAATATTGCTATTTAGTTATCCGTCCAAATATATAAAAGGTGTTCTCATGCAGCAATTAAACAAATAACTTTATGGAATAATATAATTACAGCTTTCAAAAAAATACCTGGAATAATCATTGCCAACATTGTGTGCTCTCTCTTAATTGTCATCCAAGGAGGTAGGTTATTGTTTATGACGAAAACAGGCCACACTGAGTAAGTAGAACGAAGCTCACCAAATGGATTGAAACCATCAGATGCCAATGAAAGTCTAACATTACGAGGTTCATCTTTAAAAATTGGCCATTTTTCTTCGATGTTCTTCAATGCAAAACCATCTGCAGGCATTCAAAGAACACCATATTCACTTCTATTCTTCTCATGGTAATCCATAAAATGTGCTATACTTTGGCACCTGAATAGTCGTTGGAAATGTGGAATTAAGGGAATATAACGAAGAACTTTTCGAGGGACCTCTTTTGTTAATTGATCAGTTCGATATCTACTAATTTCACATTGTGGGAATTTTTTTTTTTCTGACGCATACTACCCATAATATATAATATGATTATTAGGACATGCATCAATAGATTGATACTCCACTCCAATTTCTTTCATAATCAAGAATACCTCTCGACTTGTGCGTGGTAAATTATTTGATGGTGGTAATAGAAATTCACCCAACAATCTGCAACGTTGACAAAAAGTGAAATGTAAACAATATACATCATAAATATTTCATATCCCTAATTTATGAATTGATAAACACTAAAAAAATAGGAAAATAATCAACTTTACATACCTTAGGAGCTTTGTGAAACAAGTGTTTGATAAACCATTCAAAACCTTCAAGTTCACCAACAACAATATAGCAGATAGAATATTGGTTGTTGATCCTTCATAAAGAGGTTCTTGGGACTTCTTGAGAAGAGGAACATCATGAAAATCATGGAGGTTGTCCTCATCCAATGGAGCAAATGTGTCTTGCAGCAATCTATTTATCTCATCTTCACCACTAGTATCAATAACGTCATCTTCGTCCATAGGATCATTAAGAACTCGATCTTCAATAGCATGATCTCCATGCTTGTCGTCTTGTAAAGTAGTATTTCTACTATTATGTGGCAAATGGCTCCCTGGCGGTCGACATCTTAGGGGCATTGTATTTATATTTGCAAACAATGCAATAACATTAGTGTATAATATACAACACATATATTTAAAATGATAAAACAAATTGTGAATACATTATCAATACTATTACAATAAGTACACTATGTAATGAATAACATCTTACCAAGGGATGATATTCATACCCCCCTTTAGCATGCCCCTTCTCCTTACAATGTTTTTCAGCTGATGTTCTTAAAATTCTTCTAGTTTGCAAACCTATGCAATCATTTCAAGGGAAATAACACTTTTCATCACCCTTTGCCTCCAATGCTGCCTTAGCCTCAGAATAACTCCTATTGTTTTCTGCCCAGGTATATTTATTTGACATTCTGATAGCCTACAACAACAACAAAAAACTCATTAATCAATATATAATGTGTCATGTCATTGATTGATTGATTGAACATGTGAACATTACTTAATGGGAATTCATTAGAAATTAACTATTATCAAACTACTTGAACACTTATCAACTTTGTGCTTGGTTTATTTCTAAAGGGTTTTTCTTAGATAACATTGCAAAAAAAAATGTTTAATTCTATAACAAATGGATAGTATTCAACATTTGACCTTCCATTTAATTGTCTTTGAATTAAGAGTAGAAAATTTGGCTTTGGGTACTACAATGTAGAGATGCCATAAATGCATAATCTAACACATTTGAATAACCATATGATAATCTAACACATTTGCATCTTCACATTTTCCAAAAAAATGCATAATCTGCTTTCATTGGTGTTTTCACAAGTATACATTTCAAAAGATTGATGGAGACCATGTGTATAGATTTAAAGAAGTCTCAACGTTTCGAGCCAAAAGGCGCATCCCATCTTCAGTAGGAGATACCGAAGAATCCACATAGTGCTGACCAAAACTAGCCTAATTAATATTAATTATAATTTTTATATTAAATTCTTGAAGTAAACAGCTATAGGTCAGTTCGTTAAAGGGACTTTAGATTAAAAATGAATAATAGCCAATTCTGGCTAATTAAACTATTGAAGAAATTAAATTCAATTAGTAAAGATGAAGGCAATACCTCAGGCTAGAACTAGACAAAAAAAATATTTAAACAAAACTAATGATGTAGTATAAATTATTAGCGGATATAAACTTAAAGCCTAGATTACCATACAACATACTGAAAATATTCCTAATCTATTTACATTTATATGATCTTTAAAGGGAATCAAAGCTAAAGAACCGATGATTAAGGGAAAGTTAGTTAATTTAAATATTAATGTAATAAATTTATATTTTAATTAATTTATTAATGATGGGAATGCTAATTAATTTTAAGTTAATTTAAGGTTTCAATAATAACCTAAAGTTGTTAGTATTTTTTAATTTGGTTGATGATTGGAGCTCAATATCTACTCAAGTTCCAACCATTGTCATAGTTTAGATTATTTGGGTATTCCTCTATCTTTATCACCTCACAAACATGTCTCTTTGTGTAGTGATCTATGCAAATGATACATTTTTCTTTCTCAATACAAATGTGGCATTTGGAGGACATAGAGTGTTTTGCTAGTGCCAACTTTTTTCTTCCATTAATGATGTCAGCATTGTGTTCTTTAAGTCTTGTGTAGACTGAGTGACTCATCTCTCCAACGTATACTTTGCCAATCACATGGGATTGAATAAACCCCTTTATTATTTCTAATTGGGTCTATTTGGTCTTTTGCGTGGTCCAATAATCCTCTTAGAGAGTTAGCACATAGAGCCCAACAACCCATTTATTACTCATTAAAGCAAAAGAGGATAGAACATTAATGATTATTTCTCTACAAAGGACTATTCATCTACCTCAATTTTTTATTTTAATGATAATAGAAAGGTCACTCTTGACACATCTTATTGAGTCAATTAAAATGAGGGACTATTAATCACACCACCAAGTTCTAACTTTGAAAAGAAAATTAATAGTGATCTAACCTCCTCTAGAATAATGAATAGTAATTTAGAGTTAAACCCGCTTAGTTTTAGTCACATGTAACCTATTCAAGATTGAATTTAAATCAATAGTTTCTTTTGAGTATTATTTACATTTCATTAATTGTGTAGTTGATGAAAAAACAATGCCAAATGGTTGGAGTTGTGTTCTTGGAAAAACATAAATTAAATTGTTATTAACTTGGGCTATATTAAATTGTGTCCACATTAATACTTTTCAATCTATTTTATTTTATAAATAGGTATAAAAATTTGACGTGGTTTTATTTGCCAAGGAAAAATGGCCTTAAATGGAACAAAACTAGATCACTATGTTGGGATGATGCATAGTAGTACTAGAAAATTATTGTTTTTCTTGAAAATAAAACATTAAAATGTTGATGTTGAGATTCCATATGGGAAGGAAGCTATACACTCCAAGATATTGTTCATTGGAGATTGGGGACACTTTGAAAATTATTAAGAATCGATGGTTGTCAATGATAATCCCTACAAAACAAATCTGCACTATTGTATCTTTTGATGGGAGTTCTAGTTCAATATCAATGAATGGTGAGAAATTTAGGATACAAACATTCATATAACAATGGTGGAGAGAGAAAATAAAAGATATAGTTCTCTAAATCCACTACCCTTAACATATAAATTTCATGTTGATCACTTATAAATTATATAAAGTGATTATAATACAAACATTTATTACTTCTAAGTATTACTGAAGTGTTAATACACTAACACTCTCGAACATAAAAATACTATGTATTATATTTACCTTCCCTCAAAATAAAATCTTAAAATTTCACAACTCAAGTATTTTACAATGAATAATACAAGATTTCTATGAAATCTATAAATGTGAACCTTGCATATGAGTCCAACCAAGGCATATGGGTAATTAACCATGATGCTTTACCATTTTCTACATAGGTGACCTAGGTATATGTTTCGTCTCTACTGTAATACCAACAATGTCTCCTTCAAAACCTATCATTGGTGCCCTATCAAGTTGTCATCACCTTCATGTTGAAGGTAGAATTCACTTAGCTAATTGCCCATATTAAACATCCCACTACCTTGAGACTTTCCTAATAGTTAAACAATCAATAATACACCATTTTTCCTATTTGTTTCATTAGGGTATACATTTTGTGTATTTCCCTTCGATGTAAAGTCTATCTAGTGATCTCATGTATTAACTGATCAAAGAGACTTTCAAGCGATTTGTTGGTCATATAGGGATTACACATCCCTCATGATGAAACATGTTTGTTTTGCTAAAAAATATATTTTCATTGATATTTAAGTGTTACCAAATAGTATGATCAATTACATCCATATCTATTATTGCTAAGGGAGCTACTAGTGGTTTGCAACATAATCTTTAGGAGGGTGACTGTCTAGAAATTGCTTTGCACGAAACGTGGCTAGTCATCCCTATAGGGTACGTGTTTGAAACATGATGTGAAATGAAAGATTGAATACCATTCATCATCTTTTGAGGCAAATCATCAAGCATTATGGTTCGTAATTGTACTGCTACAGCTTTCACATCCACTGTTCATGTTATTAGTAATTAGCAGACTAAAATGAATATGCAGGAGCTCAAGTCTTCAGGTTAAGAATATTATCACTATGAAGAAAACAACCGGTCGACCCCAGAAGCCTATGAAGTCAAAAATTTATAGCAAGGTGGAAGTAACTCCTTGCACCCCTGATGTTGTAAGAGAAGTTTCAGAACCTGAAAGGATGGGAACAAGGAGTATACAACTACTAGAATCTCCAATCAGGGGAAAGGTTCATGCTCGTGTTAACAACCTTGGAACGGTTAAGAGGTGAGCCAAGACTAGGCCCACAAACAAGTTTCAGTCAAATATGAAGAAATTTCATAGAGAAAAAAAAAATGAAAATGAAGAATCCTCTAGCGAAGAAGATACGCAGTCCAGAATGTTGGAAGGTATGATTTATAAAGCTTTACAATCCATTGAAGAAAATATTAAATCACTTCCAGAGATTCTAGTGTTGAAGTTTCCGAGGAAGCAGTAAGGAGAAGAAAAATAGCCCAAGAAGAAAATGTCAAGTTATTCAAACAGAATCTGGAGCTACAGTTTGGATCCAAAATAATTTCTAGAGTTTTTGTTTAAGTATAAATATAGAAGAGTAGGATGAGACAAAGGTTGGTAATGGATGGAAGGGAAGTTCTACTGCACATTTTGTAAACTTTATCAAATCCGAACCTATATGAGCCAATCTTGCTTTTAAATCAATACAAATACTTTCAATGTTTTTTATACTTTTTGATACTTCTGTGGTGGATTTTATGAAAATCACTGTTTCTGATGATAGTTTATGATCTTTACAGATATTATGTGTGTATTTTCTTCTATGTGAAGCTAGTTTCCTTTCATAGACGATATGTTATAGATTGTAACAAATTATGTTTTCGGAAAATGCACATATATGTTTGTTGATAAATAGATAATAGGCTAATTTGCAAAAAAAATTATCTGTCTATGTACACAGATGCCAATGATTGGAGTATTTGTATTTTTAATTCCGATTGCAATTATTTCTATCAACAAGGCCAAGAACTCGAATGTGCCAATTGGCTTATGCAATTACTATAGATGTTAACATTTTGATTCTAGCTTCACAATAGCTTACAATAAATTACCCAATGAATTACCTTCTTCACCTTCACAATAGCTTACAACAATCCAGTTCAATGGATGTTGACGTCTCCTTCGTGACATGCAATATAAGTCACAACAAATTCATTTATAAACCCTATATTTAACCTTTACAACTGAATGATGGTCTGAAATAGGTGCGGTTGAGTAGTTTGAGGATGAAGAAACTTTGTTTATGTTGAGGTTGGATGTTGAACAAAGGTGTTCCCTTGTTACAAGTATGTAAATAGGATGAATAGAGGTGCACCCCTGCTACAGGTCTACAAATAGGATGAATAGAGGTGCATCTTTGCTACAGGTCTACAAATAGGTTGAACAAAGGTGTGTCCCTGCTATAGGGCTGAAGTATGGCTTGGAAACAACCTGTACATGGCTAACGTCAGCTGTCATTTCTCTAAACAATACTCTTTCAAGGCATGTGGATAACCTAAAAGGTATCTCTCTCACATAAATAAAGGTTTGGCCCCTTAAAGTTTTAACAATCTTTCCTCGAAAGGGATATCTACCTCCCAGGAATGCATACAGTGCAATATGCCCTTCTAAAAAATGTACATCAACTTAATAGGATACGTCTTGAATCCACATATGCACTCACACATGGCATACTCATGTAACAAACCCTTCTGAAAAATGGGTGAATGCCTCTCCAAAGTACCAAGCAATGGAATAGGTGGTTATTATAGGGTTGTTTCTTAAATGTTAGATGATATTAGGGCTGTAAAACGCATTGTTGAATAGTTGTTGTTGACATATTACTCTAGAAACTAAGTTGTAATCTCGAACAGTTATGAAGACAAGCCTTCACACTATGCTACAACAAGCCTTAAAGGTAAATTGCTCCTCAATAAAGCACATAAATATTTCTCAAAAGTTGGTGTTGTCCCTCAAAATTGATTTTGCCACAGGTGAAACTACAAGTCTGCAAGAATTTATGAAGATGGATTGGCCCTATGTATCTTTCAAATGATAATATTTTTCATTGTCAAATGAATCAAAATGAGGTGAGTAATTTAGGTATTGAATATATAGGTTATGAAAATAAGAGATTATGCAATGCATCCATAGGTGAAAAGGAAATCCCAATTAAGGATTCTAACCATGTTCTCTCTAATCCACAAGTGGCATGTGGAATGAGTTTGCATATATCCTTTTTAGAGGATGAAATTGGTTAACTAGGCCAAGAAGATGAACTTTTTATAGCCTTAGTAGTTGGCTAATTAGTACCAGATGACAATAGAATACAATCACATAGAGAATATTATAGGCTAGAACATACATAGTGATCTGAATATTAGAGGCTTTATTTCCTAAATACATTCTTTTTCCAGAGCATTAAAATGATCTTACATCTCTCAGAGAGACCCTCTCCCAAAATTACACGATCTAGAATTCAAATTTGAATTCATTTTACATAGTAGGAAGTCTTCTTGTTACTGCTCTCTGCCTTTCTTCCCACTACCCGATTTCCTCCTTACTTTCACAAAACTGATTTTCCCGAGTTTGTTTTAGAATTCAGTTGAGCTTACATGTCTAACTGCCCCTCCAACTTTCACCCTCGTTGAGTCGATCATTTTTCTAGGAACCCTTTTCCTGATGTTTAACCTACTAGAGTATGTTTCCCTCAACGATTTGACAAGACCAATTTATGATATTTGGAGATTTGTTGGCACTCTTTACCCTTGGTGAAGCTTTGATAGGAATTGTGTGGCATAATTTTGAAGGTGAGCTTCAAGTTGATCCATAGCTCAAAAAGGGGACCTTGCTATTTGGAGATTTGTTGGCACTCTTTACCCTTGGTGAAGCTTTGATAGGAATTGTGTGGCATAACTTTGAAGGTGAGCTTCAAGTTGATCCATAGCTCAAATTCCTCAGTGAACTATTAGACAACAATAGCAAGGTCCCCTTTCATGTCCTCAGCCACCAGGTCCAGCAGCCATTGACACTCTCTAACTTTGGCTCAGCACCAAGATCCTGAGTCTTTGGTATTCTTAATGTATCATTGTTACTCACACTATCTTATCATTTTTCTAGACACCTAGTTTATAGTTCTTTGCTTTGTGCTTGGAACTTAATTCTTTCTCATTTTTCTTTTAGCATTGATCTAGGAGTTGATTTTGCACTGCCACATTGTATTTATACTAGTTGTACCTTTTATTCCCATTGGACTACTTTTGTAGTCATTTGATGGCCATTAATTAAATTATCTTATCTTATTGGACAGTTTTTTTTCTTAGCTCCACTTCTACACATATCCTTGAACTCATTTGACTTAAATTTGTTAGAAAAACAGGATCACGGAGCAATAACAATAAACATAAATGCAAATATAATCACACATACATATTACAAGAGAGACACAGATATATCATGGTTCACCCAACTTGGGCTACATCCACACTGAAGTTGTCAGTTCTTATTATTATTTCATCCAGTAAAGTGAAGGGATACAACCTACGGCACAACCGCTGCACTTCCTCTTCACTGTCTCACAATCTCTCAACTGATCTCAGAGATCTTTACAATGCATAAAACCTAATACATCAACCCTAGTCGTATTACAATGTCTTTCTTTTATAAGGGAGATACAATGGGAAAATACCACGGGTTACCCAAAACCATGGGACCGAAAACTATTAGCGAAAACAACCCCAAAAATTTTTCTCGGGGGCTCCGCTGGGATCATAACCAAACCTGGGGTACGGACACGGTTGAATAATAATATCTATGAATCTAGAGATTAGGCTCCATAACCAACAATCTCCCACTTGGAGACTGATCACAACAAATCCACCGTTGCTGCACTTGGAATTGGCAACTTTCTCCTCTTCACCTTCATGCTAAAATGCCAACTGAAACCATGCAGGAACTCAGTTTCTCTCTGGTCACTACCTTTGTGAACACGTCTGCAGGATTCTGGCTAGTATGTATATTTTCCAACTTCAACAGTTCATCTTCCAGAACAGAGCGTATGAAATGGTACTTGAGCTATATATGTTTAGTCCTAGAATGGAATGCTAAGTTCTTTGCAAGATGAATGGCACTCTAGTTGTCACTATACAACCTGCTATCCTTATGTTTCTTACCCACTTCCTCCATAAACCTCTGCAACCAAATCATCTCTTTACTAGCCTCTGTAATAGCAAATACTTTGCTTCCGTTGTTGAAAGTGAAACAACCTTTTGTAGTTTCGAAATCCAACTTACTGTTGTTCCACCTACAGTAAACACATACCCTGTGATGCTCCTCCTACTATCCTTATCACCTTCCATATCTGCATCAACATATCCCTATAGAACAGTTTTTGAACCTCCAAAACATAATGCCTCAGTGGTAGTACCTCTCAAATACCTGAGAATCCACTGTACTGCCTTCCAATGTTCTTTACCTGGATTGTTCATATATCTGCTCACAACTCCCACTGCTTGTGCAATATCTGGTCTTGTGCACATTATGGCATACATCAAGCTACCAACTACTGATTGATAGGGAATCTTGGACATGTACTCTGTCTCTTCCTGTGTCTTGGGACCCATTTCCTTACTTAGACTGAAATGGATGGCCAAAGGTGTACTTACTGGTTTTGCATTCTGCATTCTAAACCTCTTCAACACCTTTTGTATGTACTCACTCTGAGACAATGTCAATTTGCGATTTCTCCTGTCTCTCGTTATTCTCATACCAAGGATTTGCTTTGCAGCACCCAAATCCTTCATCGTAAATGAATTAGCTATCTTCCTTTTGAGCACATTTATATCCTTCATGTTAGACCCTGCAACAAGCATGTCATCCACATACAATAACAAGATAATATATCTTTCATTGTCTAGCTTCTTGAAATAAACACAATGGTCAGAATGACATCTACTATAAACTTGTTCTGTCATAAACCTATCAAATTTTAGATACCACTGCCTTGGAGCTTGCTTCAAGCCATACAAGCTCTTTTTCAACTTGCACACCAAATTCTCCTTCCCTTTGACCTCATACCCTTGTGGCTACTGCATATATATATCTTCCTCCAAATCTCCATGGAGAAAAGTTGTTTTTACATCTAACTATTCAAGATGCAAATATTCTACCGCCACTAGACTTAAGATAGTCCTAATTGAAGTCATCTTAACAACAGGAGAAAATATTTCATCAAAATCTATACCTTTCTTCTGTGCAAACCCCTTTGCAACAAGTCTGGCCTTGTACCTCTTCTTACCTCCTTCTTCTTCCTTCAACCTGTAAATCCATTTGTTCTGGAATGCTCTTTTACCAGTAGGCAAGTGAACCAGATCCCAAGTCTGGTTTCCTACCAATGAGTCCATCTCCTCATTAATTCCTTGCTCCCACTTCTTTCTTCTTTCCACCTGCATTGCTTCTTCATAACACTCTGGTTCACCAGCATCAATCATCAATAAATAATACATTCAAGGAGAGTATCATTCAAGGAGTCTACTTAACCTGGTAGATCTTCTTGCAGTTGTAGGAGTTTCAGGTACTTGCTGTTGTTCTTGATTTTTTGGCACCTTTGGAACTTCATTTTCTTGAATTTCATCAAGTATTGTGTACTCCGTGTTTTCCTTTTCCTGTTTCTTTCCCTGCAACTAATCTTTATACATGACCTTTTCATTGAATATGACATCTCTACTTCTAATGATTTTGTGATTTTCATAATCGCATAAACGATAACCAAAATCATCAACCCCATATCCAATAAAGGTACATTTCTTGGATTTAGCTTCAAGCTTTGTTCTATTTTCTTTATCAATATGGACAAATGCTTCACAACCAAACGTTCTCAGAAATGAGTAGTTTACCTTTTTATCTTTCCATGCCTCCTCTGGAATACCACCATCCAAAGCACTTGAAGGTCCTCTATTTATTAAATAAACAACAATATTTATAGTATCTACCCAAAACTGTAAGGGCAACCCTGCACGTAATCTCATACACCTTGCACGCTCCATGATTGTTCTTTTCATCCTTTCAGACACACCATTTTCTTGTGGTGTTCCTCGGACGGTCTTCTCTCTACGAATCCCATGGTATGAACATTAACTATCAAAATCCTTGCTGTAGTACTCACCTCCATTATCAGATATGAGACACTTCAACCTTTTTCCTGTCTCATTCTCAACCAAATATTTCCACTTCTTAAAAGTAGCAAACACATCATATTTCTGTCTAATGCAATAAACCCAAGTTTTCCTAGTTTCATCATCAATAAATGTAACATAATAATGATATCCACCAAGAGTGTAATGTCCCTTGTTAGGAATTTTATCAAAATGGCAATTTTTCACTTTTTTCCCTAGTTAGACCTTTGACTAGTTTTGATCTCTAGGTCCCAATTTTGCCCCAAATGATTCCAAATCTTCTGAGAAGGTATATGAATGATATTAGAACATAAATATGTGTTTTAGGGATGCCTTTGGACCTTTAAAATACTTCTGCAAATCCTCTTTCAATTCTGGTCAATGTAGGTAACTTTACTAGTGATTTCCCTTTGACTAGTATTGGTCTCTAGGTCTCAAATTGACTCCAAATCCCTTCAAATATTAAAGGAAGGTGTATGAATGATATTAGTACTTGAATATGATTTTTAGGGATTAAATATGGTCACAAAAATACCTCTTCAAACTCTCTTAATATTCTGGACCAAGTATGCAATTTTACTAGTAATTTGGGGTTCAAATCCCCCTGGGGTAAGTATTGAAAATGGCTTCCCAAATGCCTCCAAGCCCACTCAAATTTATCAACATAGGTATGTAATGTGTTAATTATTTTATTAAAGTATCATATGCACCATTAATGTATTATTACAACTATTCTCACCCTCTCCCGTTCAACTGCAAAAATCCCCAATTCGACCCTTGGGGAAATGGCACTATTTCACCTCCCAATACAACTAAAATGAGTAAAAATGCTTCAAATGCTCAAGTACAGTACATGAAACTTGTATAATACATCCATGGAAGTATATTGATCACAAATATATCAGAGAATCATCCATTCATTCGAAATCATCATCAATACATTGGCTCACAACAAGGTAGTGGGGAAATGGCATTGTTCTTCCATTAAAAATGAGATTTATACATTTCTACTTGGAATTTCGACCTGGAACTTTTTGGAGATGAAGAACAGAGTATTTAATTAATATTAAAAAATAAATGGGGCATTAAAAGCTACCCCAAAGAGTACAATAGCTCACCAAAAACACCCTCCCTCAAGGATCAAGAATATGCCATCAAAACTGGAAATGGTTGAAAGAGTGAGCTGCAATAGAAGAAACCATGAGATTCCCTGTAGATTACACCTGCAAATAAAGACTCCATTAAAGCTCCAAATGTAAGGTCTGAATGGCCTTTCCAATTACCAACATGGATTGGAATCTTTCACCCTCGAAATTGGCTAAGGAAAGAAACTAGTCATCCACTAGCTCTCCCTCTTCACAAATGCAATTGCAAATTCTACAAATGATCAAAATCCATTCTCATACTTCATTTCTACATTTTATAACCAAAATTATCCTTGTAAGGGTCTAAATCCTCTCAATAGATTCAATAGATTTCCATTTAGGAAATATTCCACATTTGCCGCTTGTCTCCTAGTTCCAACCTTCCATCTTCTCCCAAATTTGATTTTGAGTCTCTTTTGCTTCTCCAACTCCCAAATTCGCCTTCCTTGAGCCTATTTTTGGGGATGACATGTCATAGTGGTCAGATGTCAGAGGTCAGGTCTGCAATTTGTCATAGTTGTCATAGATGCTCCATCATTGGTGTCATAGGGGCTAGGGAATCTAGCCCAAGTGTCCACAAACTTCCACTTTGACTCTTTATCTTCCATGGAGGTTACCAATCCTTCCCAATTAGACCTAATATGCTCAATGACATGTGTTATGACTTACCAACTCACCCAAGAGTGTTCGCATTCCCATTAATTCGAATTTGCAAAAGAGAGATACCATGTATTATGAAAAATCAAGCTAGTGTGGGTCCCACATCCTCCATATGTCTCCAAAACCATTTGTCACCTAGGATTTCTCTTGAATTTCTTTATTCACTCTATTTATTAAATACTTGAACCCTTATAATGTCTAAACATCATTTATTATCCCCATTATTCAAAATCATAAAGCTTCCACCCCAAACCTACGAAACTAGTAATTTTCCTTCTTGGCAATTATTTGACCTTTAGCATCAATTTGACAAACTCTAATGAATAGGGCCAATGTGATTAGGCCATTGTGACCCAATACCAAATTTGGGACATGACAAATCCTCCCTTCCCAATATTTCTTGTCCTCAAGTAATTTTAAACATGGGTGTTGAAGAACCTACTTTCTGTATAATTCTTTGAAGTTGCCATTGAATTGCCCAACCTTGAGTCTTTGAGTTTCCATGAAGATTTTAGAGAGGAACCACCATGCTTTCTGCTGCACTATTCTGATAAAAATCACTTTATTAAGTGGGGAAATCCATCTCCCATACTGCTTGTTTCCCCAAAAAATTTGAAACCAATGAGATAAAAATTATTCCAGGGTCCCATTGCTTGTATTGCACCCCAATAATTAAGAGTGCTCTCCACCCCACACCATTAGTTAAGAGGATTCTTGGATCCCATTTTCTTGTATGCATCCTTCCAAACATCATGAGTACCAAATATATATCATCATAGTACATAACAACATAATGAAAATGTACATCAAGGATATGCTTCATCAAAGAGTCATGAAAGTGCTTATACCTCCAAGCAAGTAGACCACCATTTTCCAAGTGCATACAAGCTTCAAGTGACCAATCAAATATGCTCCAATGACATAGGTAAGGATCCCATGTCCTATAATGCTGCTCCAAAAGGATGTGATATGCATCAAAATATTCAACCATGTATTCTTTCATCCAAGAAGTGAATGAAGAATCTCCACTAAAATCTGAACCAAATAATGAGCAGAAAAAACAAGGAGACTTCAAATGACTCAAAGAAGTCTCACCCATACATCCCTGAATGTGAGAGTCATAAAGATATAACAAAGTATGTGTCTTGCAACAAAAATGTTCTCCAATCATAAATCTATTCACCCAAGTGTTGGATGAAGTTCCTCCAACATCAAATGAATCAAGTGCTGAGCAAGAAAAACCATGAGTCTTCAAGTGACTCAAATGCATATCATAGGTGCATTCGTGTAGATGTTCATCATCATAAAGTAACAAAGGATGCTACTGCAAATGTGAATAAGAATGTGCTCCAACCATGTCATCATAAAATTTAAATCTAGGAGTTCCATACTCCTCATGTGGCACCATCAAAAAGAACCCTTTCACCCATACTTCATTGAGACTAATGCTGCAAAACATGGAATTGTAGGATGTATGATAATGAACTAACCTACCCAAATGATAAAAAAGTATAGAAGTTTCATCATGGGAAGGATCCATATGGGTAGTATCATGCAGCTCCTTCAAAAGTGTGAAACTTTTGTCATAGATTGGTTCCAATGTAGAGGATTCATGCTCTTCTTTAAAAATTGCATAACCTTCATCAAGAGACAATTCAAGTTCCTGTTCCACCACATCAAGTGTTTGGATATCTTCAAGTTCATCTTCAAACACATTAAGAACATTCAAATTTCCACATTTCTCATGATCCACCATATCATGAGAATCCTCCAAACAATCTACCATTTGACAATCTGAAACATAGGAGGAAAAACAAGTATCTTGCAACTTTTCAAGAAGTTGCTCATTTTGAATTGTGAGCTTATGAATATCCTCATTATTCTTCAAGTATGCATCATGTAACAATTCATTAAGCTCAAACAAATGGTTTCTATCAAAAAGCAAAGACATGAAATTACCTTTGATGTGGCACATTGCTCTTTGAATCTTCTCCATGTCTTCAATGAAGGATGTTTCCTCCAATGAAGTAGCTCTCCAACAAGAATTTGACACCAATGCTTGAGTGTCATGGAGAATGCTGAGGGACTCTTGGATCTTCTTTTCATTCATCTTTAAGGACCCTTCAAGAAAATGAGGCTCTTGCAAATGAACCTCCTCATCTTATTCATTTTTGCTTGGACCAACTTCATGAAGCTCAAGTGGTGATAGGGAAGTTGATCTTGGTTCTTCTTCAACTGCTACAAGGTCTTCATTATCATGCTTAATGGAACTTTGGCTTGCAGCAACACTTTCAAAAGTGATCTCTATTTCACCAACATAGAGGTGTGAGCACCCATCAGTAGGTACTCCTTCATATTTTAAGCATCCATCAGTAGATGCTCTTTGGTTCATGTCTAAGCTAGAAGGTGTCTCGAAATGATCTTCCATATTTTAAATAGAATCTTCTTCATACTCTTGTGATGTCTCTTCATTTTTCTCCTTCAAGAAAGCTGATGTATTTTTCCCCTTGTTTTCCTTAGGATCAGTATATTTGGAATCTCTTCTTTAATAAATCTCAAAAGCTCTCCTTAAGGAGGACATCATTTCATGCACACATATATGATACTCGCTCCAAGGTTTTTTACAAGAAGGGCATAAACCTTTCTTCACTAACTCCACATCTTCATTTTTGGGCCTATTTTCAAAAACATGTTCAGCATAGTACTCAAAAGACATGGCATTTTGTGTATTTTTGCTCGAAGCAAGATATTCTTGATATTTTTGATATTGTTGGGGCAAGGTTTTATATTTTTCTCTCCATCTTTGGAACTCGCTCATAGAATTATCCTTGGTTGGTATGACACACTCATATTCATCGGATCTAAAGTCGTAAGAATAATCTTCATTTCTCTTGAAATTGTATGAAGTGTTGCATGATGGCACCTCTTCCTTGTACCTTTCACATTCTGCTTCATATTGCTCATAAGCATATGCATATTCCTCGTAAGAATCGTACTCATAGGATTCATCATAATAGTAAGACATGGCTGCCAATTATTCTTGAATGTATGTAACTAATCCACAGGTGCAAGAACCATGCTCTGATACCACTGTAATGTCCCTTGTTAGGAATTTTATCAAAATGGCAATTTTTCACTTTTTTCCCTAGTTAGACCTTTGACTAGTTTTGATCTCTAGGTCCCAAATTTGCCCCAAATGATCCCAAATCTTCTGAGAAGGTATATGAATGATATTAGAACATAAATATGTGTTTAAGGGATTCCTTTAGACCTTTAAAATACTTCTACAAATCCTCTTTCAATTCTGGTCAATGTAGGTAACTTTACTAGTGATTTCCCTTTGACTAGTATTGGTCTCTAGGTCTCAAATTGACTCCAAATCCCTTAAAATATTCAAGGAAGGTGTATGAATGATATTAGTAATTGAATATGATGTTTAGGGATGAAATATGGTCACAAAAATACCTCTGAAAACTCTCTTAAGATTCTGGACCAAGTATGCAATTTTACTAGTAATTTGGGGTTCAAATCCCCCTGAGGTAAGTACTGAAAATGGCTTCCCAAATGCCTCCAAACCCACTCAAATTTATGAAAAGAGGTATGTAATGTGTTAATTATTTTGTTAAAGTATCATATGCACAATTAATGGATTATTACAACTGTTCTCACCCTCTCCCATTCAACTACAAAAATCCCCAATTCGACCCTTGGGGAAATGGCACTATTTCACCTCCCAATACAACTAAACTGAGTAAAAATGCTTCAAATGCTCAAGTACAGTACATGAAACTTGTAGAAGACATCCATGGCAGTATATTTATCACAAATATATCATAGAATCATCCATTCATTCTAAATCATCATCAATACATTGGCTCACAACAAGGTAGTGGGGAAATGGCATTGTTCTTCCATTAAAAATGAGATTTATACATTTCTACTTGGAATTTCAACCTGAAAACTTTTGGAGATGAATAAAATAGTATTTAATTCATATTACAAAATAAATGGGGCATTAAAATCTTCCCCAAAGAGTACAATAGCTCACCAAAAACGCCCTCCCTCAACGATCAAGAATATGCCATCAAAACTGGAAATGGTTGAAGGAGTGAGATGCAATAGAAGAAACCATGAGCTGCCCTGTAGCTTACACCTGCAAATAAAGACTCCATTAAAGCTCCAAATGAAGGGTCTGAATGGCCTTTCCAATTACCAACTTGGATGGGAATCTTTCACCCTCGAAATTGGCTAAGGCAAGAAACTAGTCATCCACTAGCTCTCCCTCTTCACAAATGCAATTGCAAATTCTACAAATGATCAAAAGCAATTCTCATACTTCATTTCTACATTTTATAACCAACATTATCCTTCTAAGGGTTGAAATCCTCTCAATAGATTCAATAGATTTCCATTTAGGAAATATTCCACATTTGCCATTTGTCTCCTAGTTCCAACCTTCCATCTTCTCCCAAATTCGATTTTGAGTCTCTTTGGCTTCTCCAACTCCCAAATTCGCTTTCCTTGAGCCTATTTTTGGGGCTGACATTTCATAGTGGTCAGATGTTAGAGGTAAGGTCTGCAATTTGTCATAGTTGTCATAGATGCTCCATCATTGGTGTCATAGGGGCTAGGGAATCTAGCCCAAGTGTCCACAAACTTCCACTTTGACTATTTATCTTCCATGTAGGTTACCAATCCTTCCCAATTCGACCTAAGATGCTCAATGGCATGTGTTATGACTTACCAACTCACCCAAGAGTGTTCACATTCCCATTAATTCGAATTTTCAAAAAAAAGATACCATGTATTATGAAAAATCAAGCTAGTGTGGGTCCCACATCCTCCATATGTCTCCAAAACCATTTGTCACCTAGGATTTCTCTTGAATTTATTTATTCACTCTATTTATTAAATACTTGAACCCTTCTAATGTCTAAACATCATTTATTATCCCCATTATTCCAAATCCCAAAGCTTCCACCCCAAACCTAGGAAACTAGTAATTTTCCTCCTTGGCAATTATTTGACCTTTAGCATCAATTTGACAAACTCTAATGAATAGGGCCAATGTGATTAGGCCATTGTGACCCAATACCAAATTTGGGACATGAAAAAGAGATTGTACCTGAGCTGGTTCCCATACATCTGTATGCACAAGCTCTAACTTTTAATTCTTCTTCTGTTTCCCAGCCCTAAGAAATCTGACTCTCTTATGTTTTCCATAAACACATTTTTCATAGAATTCCAAACTTACCTGCTTCAAATATGGCAGCAACTTCCTTGAGTGGAGAATCTGCATCCCCTTCTCACTCATGTGGCCAATCCTATGATGCCACAATGTTGTATATGTTCCTGTGGAAGCTAAAGAGATGGAATGGTCAGTATTATGAGGACATAAATACAACGTACCTACCCTGTCTCCTTTTGCTATCACCATTGATCCTTTAGTGATCTTCCACCACTTTTCTCCAAATGTAGATAGACAACCTCCATCTCCCAATTTCCCTATTGAGATCATATTTCTTTTCATAGCAGGAATATGCCTAACATCTTTCAACAGCCAATCAGTTCCATTCTTAACTTTTATCCATACTTACCCATTCCAACAATTTTACATGGCTCATCATCACCCAATAAAACATGTTCAAAATCGCCTAGAACATAATCATGAAAGTATTTCCTATGGGGTGTAGCATGACATGAAGCCCCTGAATCTACTACCCAATAATCACTAGTATTATCTAATGCAAGAATCAAAGCATATTGTAACACATCACCTGCTACATTTGCTTCCTGGGTAGTTTCCTTCTGTCCATCTCCTTTCTTCTTTAGAGATCTGCAGTCTTTCTTCAGATGTTGTTTCTTTCCACAGTTCCAGAACTCTATTTTTCCCATTCTGGACTTGGATCTACCCTTTTTAGAGTTGTTATGATTACCTTGTCTCTTTCCTCTCTCCTTTTGTCTTCCCCTGGTCTCCATGGTCAACGCATTACCTGATGTCTCACATGTGCTTTTTCTTTGCATTTCTTCACTAAGAATAACACCAATAACATCATCAAATTTCAAGGTGTTTGAACCAGAGACAGAGTTACTTATAGCCATGACCAAGCTATTCCATATTTCTGGCAATGAACACAAGATTAGAAGAGCCCTAACCTCATCATCAAAGTTCACACTTACATAACTTAGTTGATTTGTAACCATATTAAAATCATTTAAATGATCAGTAACAGATCCACCTTCAAACATCTTCATATTAAATAAACGCTTCATTATAAATACCTTGTTGGAGGCCGAGGGTTTTTCATATAGCTTACCCAAAGCATTCATCAAACCCTCCATTGTTGTTTCTTTTGAGATATTAAAAGCCACCGACGAAGCCAAGCTCAGCCGTATTGTTTCCAGAGCCTTTATGTCAAGAACCTCTCATTCTTCATCCTTCATAGCCCTCAGTTGCTTTGCTCTTCCTCCCAACGGCAGGAATAGATCCTTCTAGTACAGATAGTCCTCCATTTGCATCTTCCATAACTGGAAGTTTTGGCCATTAAACTTATTGACCTTAAACTTTCCTTCTTCCACCATTTCTCCCACTCGAACCAGAAACCCTAGCTTCCTGCGGGTTTATCTGCCAAATAGACCTTTGGCTCTGATACCAATTGTTAGAAAAACAGGATCGCAAAGCAATAACAATAAACAGAAATGCAAATATAATCACACATACACATTACAAGAGAGACACAGATATATCATGGTTCACCCAACTTGGGCTACGTCCACACTGAAGTTGCCAGTCCTTATTATTATTCCACCCAACAAAGTGAAGGGATACAACCTGCAGCACAACCACTGCACTTCCTCTTCACTGTCTCATAGTCTCTCAACTGATCTCAGAGATCTTTACAATGCATAAAACCTAATACATCAACCCTAGTCGTATTACAATGTCTTTCTTTTATAAGGGAGATACAATGGGAAAATACCACGGGTTACCCAAAACCATGGTCCCGAAAACTATTAGCGAAAACAGCCCCAAAATTTTTTCTTGGGGGCTACGCCCCCGAACCCCCCTAGGGTCATGCCACAATCATAACCAAACCTAGGGTACAAACACGACTGAATAATAATATCTCTGGATCTGGAGATCAGGCTCCACAACCAACAAAATTAGTCACTAATTTTGGCCGTTGCAAGTTGATAGTCATTGTTGATGTATATGTAACTTCGGAATGTATTTCATATATGTATATTGTACTCCTATAGAGATGGTATTATTCCTCTATATGGAAGTGTTTGTATTCCTATAGAGATGTTATTATTCCTCTATACGGAAGTGTCATCATTTATATTGTAAGTGTCGTAACTTATACTTGATGGGTTATTAGACCACCTTGTTGGGGTCGCCCCTGTATAAGTCATGTGGGTCGAAGGGTTATTAGACCACCCTATTAGGGGTCGACCATGTGGGTCAAAGGGTTATTAGACCACCCTATTGGGTGTTGGCCCAGTCAGCATTATGTTATGTGGTTAAGTTAAGGCCGACCTAGTAAAGGTTATTAGGCAAGTCAAGTCAAGTATAAATAGAGTGGAGGAGGAACTCTATTTGATCATTCTATTCTCTCTCACACTCTTGGGAGAGTGGCGCACTTGTGGAGGAGGAGAAGCTACTGCTAGGAGATGTCTATCTCTTATGCTTGGGTTGTATCATTGCTCTATCTATCTCTGAGGAAGTTATTGGGGTTTTTCACCTTTATGGTTTTCCCCAAGTAAACTTTGTCTCTCTTGTGTGCTTGCATTATTGTGTCGATGATTGATATGCTGTAGATATGCTATACATGTTGTTCTCTCAGTTAAGATCCTAGATCAAATTGAAGTAAATTCTGAATCCGGAAGTGTCGAAGGAAAATTTGAGGGGTGAAACTTTGCAGTTTTCAAATTATGAGTATACCAGCTTGATCATCTCATCAAGGCGCATATTTCTATCATTTCAGAAGTTTGAAATTCAAAGTTTGAATTTTTAGGGTTTCTCTGACAAACCCTAATCCAGCTCCAGATCCAATTCCTGCAAATCAAGTGGATTTGGGTTAATCCTACAAGAGAATGGATGGGTCACCTGCATAAGTGAAGAAGTTCCTGTTTCAGAGAGAGATGAGGCTAAGGCCTTACATAAGAAGATTACAAGCAATCTCGACAGGTATGACTCATCCAGGTATGTTTCGAGATTTGTTCATGATTAAGTTTATGGTATGTTTGTCTTCATGTTATTACGATTAGTACAATCTTGATTAAATTTAGACTTATCGTATCACCTTTATAAAATTATGAATGCATGATAGAAGATATTCATTGATTAGGGTGTTGACACTTATGATTGTATTAATGCATTATGGTGTTGTATGAGGTTTATGTTGTCCGCTAACATGAAAGGTACACCAATAAAGACAAATCATGTTCTAGTTCAAGAACATATGATCATGATGACATGAGGACAAAGATTCATCCATTGTCATGAATCACTTAGAAGATCTATTTGCGAGGTATGTATAACTTGGTTCTATAATGGTTAACCTATGAGATATGCAGGTTACTAGCACAAGTCATTGAAGAGAACAAGAAGACATCATGTGGATATGTTAGACATAACTAACTAACATACCAATCCAGGTATGTTTTTCCTATATCAAGTTAGAATCCTACCTTGTGTTAGGATCCCTTATATAAGTATACTTGGTATGATTGGTTATGTTTATTCATAAAGTTAGAAAAGTAAGTAATCAAGGGTTTATGCATTATATGTCTCTTATCTTGATTGATGATTTAACTAACCAGAAGAGTCCTATGATCAAATAAGAATATGCATGAGTAAAAGAAGACTTCCTTGAAACCTTGAATACTAATGTTTATTATCTATGTTTGAAATGATCATGACTATACATGTTTAAGGTTATTGTGTTTTGATAGTATTAATATTATACTAATAAATGTGTGATTATGTATGAGACCTCGATGATAACACAATGATGATACTAATAAGCATGCATAGTGATGGATATAAGTTCAAGGACAGGTAATCCAGGGAGCAAAGATCAAGAGGGAGCACACTCCAGTTGTTCCTGCAAGGAAGCAAAGATCAAGAAGGAGCACACTTCAGTAGTTTCTACAAGGATGCAAATATTCAGAGGGAGTTGACCACTTCTCACAATCCACATCAGAATGGAGTTGCAGAAAAGAAGCAAAGAATGAGAGGGAGTCAACCCAACAAACAAACAAAGATAAGCATTTGAATTATCATTCCTTGCATATTTTATTGTCTAAATAATACTGTTCAATAATGTATATACTCATGTTCATAGAATTAGGTTGTGTATTATGCATATTAGAATAGTTGCATTGATGAACAGTATACTACTAATATACATGGGTAAGTGGCCTATGGCACTGTGCAACATTCCATTGCTACTTATCTAGAATGAAACCTCTTTGCTGACATGTTGGGAGTTGTGCACACTCTTAACAATGTTCTGGCAGAGATTGGAAGGCATCTAGAAAGTTACGGGATATGGATAAATGTTGTATTGAAGCATTGGCTAAGATAATTGCATGGTTGTATGACATATTTCTTTATGTATAAGAATTTGTTCTGAAAACTATGAGATGTTTTCTAATCATGCAATTTAACTTGTTGTGTAGGAAAGATCGTATACCATCACCTACAAAAGAAGGACTACAACATTTGCTCAACAACAAAGTTATCTATTGAAAATATTGAAGATATTGAAGTTCCTAGGATATGGGAAGAATGCCATGATCGAGGAATACCAGTCGATCATGAAGATGTTTGGGATGCAGTCCCAAGACTTGAAGGGGAGTCTGTAGTGACTTCCAAGAGGATCCACAAGATCAAGCATGCTGCAAGTGGTAACATAGAAACTTTTGCTCTTGTAGCCAGATACACTTCCATTAGATCCATACTTTCTCTAGCTGCAGTGATGAAAGGAAAGATACACCAGATGGATTTCAAGACAGCTTTCTTGAATGGTGTAGTTGAAGAAGAAGTGTATGTGGAGCAGCCACTTGGTTCTGAGACACATGATAGGGAGTCATATATGTGCAGAACTTGGTATGGTAGGATAGACAGCTTTCTATCCAGTTTGGGCTTTACCAAGAGTAAAGCGGATTCCAACCTTTACGACAAGGTTGAGGAAGGAAATCCAGTGATACTACTTTTGTATGTGGATGACCTGTTTGTTACAGGTGAGGATAGGTTGATTGCCGACATGCAACGGAAGCGTGCTGCCGAGTTTGAGATGAAGAACTTGGGGATGATGCACTATTTTCTAGGTATGGAGGTGTGGCAGAGTGCAGATGGAATCTTCCTTGGACAAGGGAAGTATGCAGTGGAGATCCTGAACAGGTTCAAGATGATGGACTGTAAGGCCATGGCCACATCTATGGCATCGAACCTGAAGCTTCTGTGTGATGCTTCATCTGATCCGGTTGATGTCACTATGTATCGTCAGATGATTGGGTCCTTGATGTACCTAACAAACACAAGACCAGGTATTTGCTTTGCGGTGAACACATTGATCCAGTTCCTGATGGATCCCAGAGGTGTTCACCTGGTTGCTGTAAAGCATATTCTGAGGTACCTGAAGGGTACAGTTGATTATGGGCTCAAGTATGATGCGAATCAAAAGTTTAACCTACAGATTTATGATGATTCAGATTGGGCAGGCAGTGCTGCAGATAGGAAGAGCACTTCTGGGTGTTGCTTCAGTATGGGATCAGGTGTGATCTCTTGGTTTAGCAGGAAGTAGTCCTGCATAGCACTGAGTATAGTTGAAGCAGAGTATGTTGTAATTTGTTAAGCTAGTTGTGAGGCGGTATGGCTTTGGAAGCTACTGTCTGAGTTATTTGATCTCCCGCTGGAGGCTACTGGTATCTTTTGTGACATCCAGAGTTGTGTGAAGCTGTCTGAGAACCCGGTGTTCCACGACAGGTCGAAGCACATTGAGATCAAATATCACTATATCAGGGATATGGTGCAGAGAGGAGCAGTGAAGCTCCTGTATGTTGCGATGGACGAGCAGATTACAGATGTGTTAACGAAACCACTAGCCAGAGTGAAGTTCGAGTACTTCAGAGAGAGGCTTGGTGTTTTTCAGATTGATGACACTTCGAGGAAGAAGTGATGGACACATTTGTAGGAGCCATTCCAAGCATGGTGAGAGGAGGATCCTTCCCATGGCTGTGGATGTAAGCGCTGGATGATGAGCATTAGGACAATGCTCTAGTTACTACTCTATATATGCATCATGTTGGATGCTTTGATCAGTGTGATCATGTATTTGTATATGCATCATGTTGGATGCTTTGATCAGTGTGATCATGTATTTGTATATGCATCATGTTGGATGCTTTGATCAGTGTGATCATGTATTTGTATATGTATCAGGTGGATACGTGTATGATCAGGTAGATCGTGTATCTGTATATGTATCAGGTGGATAATTGTATGATCAGGTAGATCATGTATTTGTATATGTATCAGGTGGATACTTGTTTGATCAGGATGATCACAGATGACAAGCTTCATGATGTTGCTCCAGATGATATGCATAAGGTTGATGCTATGATGATGATCAGGATGATCACAGATGACGAGCTTCAGGATGTTGCTCTAGATGATACGCATCAGGTTGATGGTATGATGATGATCACGTTGATCATGTGATGATGTACATCAGGATGATGTATGGTGAGTATCAGTTTGATACTCTATGGTCGTGGATAGGTTGTGTAGGTAGCATAGAAAAGACCCTTTAAAAATTGGACAGGTAGAGCGGTGTGCTCATAACATCATGGGTTGCTTTATTGAGATCCGGACAGGTAGAGCGATGAGCTCGTAACATCCTGGGATTCTTTGAGTAGGTTTTGCTACAGGTAGCATAGAAAAGACCCTTTGAAATCCGGACAGGTAGAGAAGTTTGCTCGTAACATCCTGGGATGCTCTATCGAGATCCAAACAGGTAGAGCGGTGTGCTTGTAACATCCTGGGATTCTCTGAGTAGGCTTTGCTACAGCTTCGCATAGAAAAGATCCTTTAAAAACTGGATAGGTAGAGCGGTGTGCTCGTAACATCTTGGGTTGCTCTATCGAGATCCGGACAGGTAGAGTGGTGTGCTCATAACATCCTGGGATGCTCTGAGTAGGTTTTGCAAAAGTTCACATAGAAAAGATCCTTTAAAATCTGGACAGGTAGAGTGGTGTGCTCATAACATCCTGGGATGCTCTATCGAGATCCAAACAAGTAGAGAAGTTTGCTCGTAACATCTTGGGATGCTCTGAGTAGGTTTTGTGAAGGTCAACTTGTAAAAGAACCTATAGTCTGCACTAGGTTTTGTTGACACATGTAATCAATCTTGGGATCCACAGTATGGCCATTGATGTTGAAGACCTGCAGGTGGTGGGCCTACATCCAGTATGAAAAAGGACTGGCTCTGTAGAACTTCCTATCACGAGTAGATTCATAGATTGATTAAGATAGTAGCAATAGTGATGATGACAATGAATCGATGACGATTATCTAGTGACGATGATCCAGAGAAGAAGACTTGTGCTAGAAGACCTGTGTCGAGAAATACCTTCCTAGTTAAGAGAGATTGTTGATGTATATGTAACTTCGGAATGTATTTCATATATGTATATTGTACTCCTATAGAGATGGTATTATTCCTCTATATGGAAGTGTTTGTATTCCTATAGAGATGTTATTATTCCTCTATACAGAAGTGTCATCATTTATATTGTAAGTGTTGTAACTTATACTTGATGGGTTATTAGACCACCTTTTTGGGGTCGGCCCTGTATAAGTCATGTACGTCGAAGGGTTATTAGACCATCCTATTGGGGGTCGGCCGTGTGGGTCAAAGGGTTATTAGACCACCCTATTGGGTGTCGGCCCAGTCAGCATTATGTTATGTGGTTAAGTTAAGGCTGACCTAGTAAAGGTTATTAGGCAAGTCAAGTCAAGTATAAATAGAGTGCTGGAGGCACTCTATTTGATCATTCTATTCTCTCTCACACTCTTGGGAGAGTGGCGCACTTGTGGAGGAGGAGAAGCTACTGCTAGGAGATGTCTATCTCTTATGCTTGGGTTGTATCATTGCTCTATCTATCTCTGAGGAATTTATTGGGGTTTTTCACCTTTATGTTTTTCCCCAAGTAAACTCTGTGTCTCTTATGTTCTTGCATTATTGTGTCCATGATTGATATGCTATAGATATGTTGTACATGTTGTTCTCTCAGTTAAGATCCTAGATCAGATTGAAGTAAATTCTAAAAAACTAACAGTCATTAGGTATTTAGACCTTTTAATTTCACCCTTCATCCATATTGGAACTTTGGTCTTGAATTTGCCTGTCAACTTCTACAACATCAATATAATCTGGTGGATAAGAACTATGTTTATAAGTTCAAGTTGGAATATCAGGTGATGCTTTTTATTTTTTAATGTAAACATGTTTGATAACTTTAACATGTTGACTTATCTATAGATGATTCTATGCCCAAACAAAGTTCTTTTCTTGGGAAAGGTCTTTCTGTTTAGAGACCTTATTGAAAACTGACCCTGGTCACATTGGAACTGTAGTCAATGCTTGTTTAGGTGTCTAGGATGGAACCTTCCTGAGTTGTTTATCTTTAGTTTGAAATGATAAGTGTTTAATGAATATGCCTTATCCCTATCAACTGCATTCCATGTTTATTCATGAATGTGGAACCAAATATGAGTTATTTTTGGAAGTATTTTGGGAAAGATTTGAGACCATCTTCCTCTAACATCGGGATGTTGTAAATTTCATCAAATTCTCATTATGAATTTGGGATTCATTGCCTTTAAATGTTGGTAAATTTGGTCTAGAAGGAAAAGTAGGAATAATTCGCTTTTGTGAGTCAACAACCATTTACCCAGCCAAAGATCTCACTAAAGCTTTCATTGGTGCAAGATCCTACCAACCTAGTTAGTTCAAAATGTTTTAGGGGAAGGTGAGTGGAAATATAACAGTCAATATACTTGACATTGACAAGCATGTTGGTTGGACTTGGGCAAGTAACTAACTTGGTTAAGATTCACTTTTCCATAAGCAAGGGACAATTTTAACACTGTAAGTTCTTGCTTTAGTTTGATGAGATACTATAGAGATTTCTTGAATTTGTTGACAAGTTAGATCTTAATGTGCAATTTTTCATCTGCTAATCAAAATGTACATCAGAATTTTGGTTGACAGACAAACGACTGCTCAATTACAACCCACCATCACAATCTTGTTCATAACCGTCTTCAAGTTAACCTGTAATTTTATAAATATGTTTGATTTCAAATTGTTTTTCAATCTCACAAGGGTTCATCCCAAAGACTTTTTGATCATTTCCTTTAATGATTGATCCTTATCTAGATTCTAGACTATTTGCTTCTGAATTTTCCTTGAGGTAGGCCTACTAAAGCTGCATGTGCATCTTTAGCATCATGTAATTCCATCACTTCAAATTTGACATAAATGATAATACTAGAAAATCTGGTTTCTGCATTCTTCAATACCCCAAGTGCTAAGTAGTTCAACTAAGTTTTGATTGGCAGGTTTCAAATAGTTCCTCAACCTTGACAATGTTGGACTATCCAAGTCTTTTTCTAGCAAAACATAACTTGAGATTTAAGGATCATGACCACTTTTGGCACAAGAAATTTTTCAATATGCAGTTTAGTATGCATGTTAAAGTCGAATATCACATTCTCATATGCAGCTAAATTTTATATTGTCTTATAAGGTCTATCTTATTTTACAGTTGTATGAGAAAATTTAATTTCCTATTTCATTTGAAATAATTGAACAATCTTGTACATAGCATTCATGTCCTTAAGAAGTATAATCAATTCCTTAATTTGTTTTGTTAGAGTGGTTTATCTTCATGTCACTGACCTTTACAGCATCTCAACATTTCCATTACATTATGCAAATCCTTCATTATTATTCCTATTTGCGGGGATCTGGTAAGTGACTTGCTTCTCCTTGTTTTTGTGGGGACTGGTCTCATTGACATAAGGTGTTTTTTGCTAGATTGGCATTGATACAGGGTCCATGTTGAGTGGTGATTTGAACACAATTGAACCCAATTTACATTAATTGGTTGACAATTAAGATATTAACATTTTTGTTTGTTGAGTTTTAACTTTTCAAGGATTTTTTTTTATGTCTTTCATTATGATTGTTTGCACCAAAAAGGTTTCAATATCGAAATTTGTTTGATCTTTTAAAGGTCAATTAAATGCACCATGATCATAATTCATAATTTCAGTCATTAAGCTTGCTATTTTTTGTATTTCCACACATAGATCTGAACTTTTAAGGGCAAATTTTTGTGTTCTAAACTCATATTTACATAGTTACCAAAACATAAATTAACCCTTAGGCATAAACCTACATTATTGCTCATTATTCGATGTGTTGGCAACTTAGCTCTGATTTTTATACAACAGCAAGTATATTCACAGTTTGGCAGCATTATTTGGTATTTGGGGCCTATACTTCATTTCCAGATTGCATAGGGATTCCCCCAGCAAGTTAGCAAGCACTAACCCTTTCATGTCCTCAGCCAACAGGTCCAGCAACCATTGACACTTTCTTCATGAGCAAGGCCCAGTAGCCATTAACACCCTTTATTTGTGCCCATATCACTTGGTCTTCATGAGCAAGGTCGGTCCTCTCCTCAAGGCACACAAAGGTGAGCTAATAGACTTTTACAGTTCGGATTCTTCCAATTGCAAGGTTGTGTGGGTCACTGGTACCATTAACGAGATAGAGAAAGAAAAAAAAACCTTCTTCATGATGTGCTACCTTTGTCTGTCACACTTTTCTATTCAATCAAAAGTTATCCAAGTGATACTTTTAGTTTTCTCCCACCGTTGCATAATGAAATACATGTTACTGACTTCTCTCAATGCTATATTTCTCTTAAAACCACAAGCATGCTTGTTTGAGAATCATTTAGATTTCTCCCAGGGATGCATGGCATTTCAACTAACCTCAGTAGATACTCAGAAATATTATTAAAGTTTATACCAGTACCTTCATTTCAAGATAGGATGGATATATTGCCTCGGTTCCTTACAAAAGACCCTAAGGAGCAGGTGAAGTCATGAAAATTGAAGACTGACATCATGTTAATGTGCATTTACATCTAATTTGGGGGGGAAATTTTACACACTATTGTATAATGGAATAGCACTACAGCATCCAGTCAGCTTAAATTGGTTTATGGCTTCAAACAATTTCTAAGACATCATTCAGCCTTAGGATATTTGTTAAGCTAACAACCACCTTTGACGAGTTTTATGCGTTTTTATGGAGGACATCATCCCTTTGGAGGGTCCCTTTTTGGATTGTTCCATTCATTTTGGGCCATTATTTTTAATCAACTAAAATTGTGCCCTCATGTCAATCAATAAGATTAAGTTCTTAACTTCCACATCAAGTAAAGATTATGATAAAGCTACATTTTGTGATGGCTAAAGGATCCAAATAAAGAAATCTCCACATAGCATATAATGCCATGAATGGTATATTAGTGTGACACTACTTGAACGGTATGCTTTTACTTTTGAGATTAATGTACAGGTTCTAAGGATATATTCATTTGCAATGTACAGATAGATAGATTTTTTATTAAAACATCCACAATATCAAGCATAGAAAGTTCAAATACAATGAACTTAAATTGGCTTCTTCAAGTGAGTTTAATGCAAGAATACATATATATACATATATATATATATATATATATATATATATATATATATATATATATATATATATGTATGTATGTATATGTATATATATGTATGTATGTATATGTATATATATGTATATATATGTATATATATACATCTATATATATACATATATATATATATATAGATGTATATATATAGATGTATATATATAGATGTATATATATGTATGTATATACATACATATATATACATCTATATACATACATATATATAGATGTATATATATGTATGTATATACATACATATATATACATATGTATATACATATACATATATGTATGTATATATATACATATATACATATACATAAATATACATGTATACATATACATATATATACATATATATGTATATGTATATATACATATATATGTATATATACATACATATATATATGTATATGTATATATATATATATATATGTATATGTATATGTATATGTATATATGTTTATTCTCACATCCCATTTGTAACAAGATAAAATCCTCTAGAACCATCTTACAAAAATCCTAATCTTGTACAAAACAAACAATTTCCCTTCAGAAGTGCAATAGTTAATTGCAATGATTTGTCTAGATTTTTCTCATTCAATTCTTGGTCATCTCTGCATAACCTACAACCTCTTTTATTTAATCATGTGAAGCTCCTACTTGGTTGAAAAAATATGACCAGGGGAAACAAGAGAGTAACATTTATAGAAAACTTATCCAAGTAGCTTGGATCATGCCTTTGAAGATAGACTTGTATATGAAGCATTTCTTAAAACTGAGAGATAATCTTATCCTCCTACTTCCATACAAAAGCAAGCATGGGATGCATGCCCTTATCCACCCCCTTGGTTAGTTTTAAGTGGGCTCTCACATACTTCAAATTGAGACAAATCACCAAATTGCTAAATAATGGAAATATGGCACACTCTCACCCCTACTTCTAGCAACTTTTCCCAACAATGAAAGTTCCCAGCAGTTATTTTTCATTGTAACCACTACAATATTCAATTATCCGATGCAAGTCTATCACCCCTTTATTTAGACCACCTCTTTACAATATACTAAATATTTTGTAAACACTGCCACCTCACTCGGCTTTGTCACCTAGTTCCAATAGGATCATGACATCCTCCATTTAGTACTGAGCATAGAAATACATGTAAATGTAATTCCAAGACATTATTTTCAATCCCTTCCTAGTAGCTAACACCAATACTACAACTATGTGCATCTGACCTCATAGAATTGGCCACAAAACACATTTAAAAGGTGCCTCAAACCAACATATAGATACATGTTCTCATGGATAAATTCAAGTCAGCCCTAATTGGCTTATTTATTTTTCTTCTTGCATATTGGCATAGGTTGACTAAAATTAGGCTGTAAATTCTATCCATAAGTCACTACCCAATCTCCAACCTATTCTTCTCTAGATCTATGAGATTTAGGAATGATAAGCAAGCTTGAAAAGTATACTGACTGTTGGATGTTTTAGGTTTATGGACATCAATCTGAACCTCTCATTGGTATGTTTTCTACAATAATATTGCTTTAATGCTATTAAACTACTGCTCCAGGGAAAAGTATTATTTTTCCAGACTGTATACACTTGGAATTTGAATTGAACTATCTTTATTGTTGTTAAATCTTAATAACAAGTCCATAAGTATGGTTTTTACCAAAATACCTTAGTGGACACCCATACAAAATGGGTGGTAATAGGTCCTAAGACTATCTTTGATTGAACTTACATGGGTTAGGCCAAAATAGTTCAAGGGAGGAGACTTATCAAACTCCTCTCAGTTCACTGTCCACATTTGCAATTATGCTAGAGAATCTGCATAGGAGAGAAATCATCTTAAAAGGGAATAAGTATATGTTTTTAAAGCAACCAATGAAATTATGAATGCACTAACGTCTTGATTCTTGAGTTCTCCTCCTTGTTCTTATGCAACTTTTAGTAGAAGAACAACAAAACTTGGTTCAAGATCGTCAATTTCTTTGGGTTCACCATTTACATCCACAAATACCCTTGAAAACAAGTACGGGATCATTATCTTTAGGTAGAGTAATAGGTACATTTTATTGAAACCATCAGCTGTCAATATGAAAGAATGTTTTATATTCACTAGTTTTTTTTAAAGATTTGATAATTGTTTCAAGTTTTGATAAATGTTTTGATTCTTTTGGGAAATAATTTTAATGTTCTTTTTATAAAACTTTATAAATTCAAATGTTACTTTTTAATTTACACTTGTTAAACATTTATTCATCATATATAAAAATGTAACATACATCATGTTATAAATAAAAAGTATATCATATAAGTTATCTAATTAACAAATTTAATTGTTTTAAACTACCAAAGTTTTAAAAACATTGGAAGTGGTTAAAATACATTGTTCACAAGTTCCTTTCTCTATAAGGCTCAAGTCTATCTATTTCATATAATATGCTATTTTCAAATATTTTTGTATTTGTATGCAAAAGAACATGAAGTTTTGTCCTTGAAGTTGTCCCTTTAAAGGAAAAGTCTATGTGGCAGTGATAAAAAACATACAAGGCACTAAAAGTTAAGAAGTCATGAGCACATGTCTAGTTAAAATGTGTAATTTAATTTTCTATATTGACCCAAGAGAAAGGTTGATTCTATACAAAGTGGATATTTAATTTACTTAGGATCGCAATATTATTGACAGGGTTGGGAACAAGTAATAGTACCTAATGGATCGCAATATTATTTCCCCCTTTATGTTGTCTTGGATTAAAATATTAATCTATTTTCATCTTCACATAATGCCACAATCACCTTATTTTCATGTTAGGTTATGAATTGTTGTATTTTCTATTCACAACAGGTGATTGATGTGCATAGATTCCCATCATTGTGAAATCAAAGCATGAATATGGGTGATTGTGTACTTGAAATCTACGATGATGGTCATGATATTAACATTATAACAAAAACAACCATTTAAAAAATTACATTTTAACATAAATGAAAATTTACAAAATTTACATTTTAACACAAATGACAAATTTATAAATTACATTTTGTCACAAAAATCCCAAACTATATAACCATTTGCTCGATTGCATTGAAGCCCTAGTTGGAACATAAAGGGGGCAACAAAAAAAATACTAGTGCATTGCAGTCAAATTACTAACCTGGAAAACGATTGAGATCAAAAGTGTCAAACCAGTACTGTACTCTTGAAATCGCAAAACGAAAAACCAATAGAAAGATCGCTGCAACTCTAGCAAATGATTCTGAAAATATGACTTAAGAAGATGTATTTATAGATCAATGAGGGTCGCGGATCTGGCAAAAATGCACAATGTTCAAATTTCAAAAAAACAAAAAGTCAATGACCGTTAAAAAAAAAAAAAAAAAAATTCTGACTTTCGTCACTCTAGCGACGTCATGGAAAGTTCGTCTCTACAGCACCGAAATTTCGTCCCTATAGAGACGAACTACATATATCGTCACTATAGCGATGAACATTGGGGTTATTTTCAAATTTTACCAAAAAATTAAACTGCTTTTCCATGAAAAACATCGATTTTAACTAATTCGTGGCAAACTTTCGTGGGACTTTTGAGCCATATGTAGTAGTGAACCTCATGTATACTTTCCTTATTCAAGTGAGGGTTATGTTTTGAAATTTTCTTCAAAGTTATCCTTTAGTTCCCACAACTGTCAAATACCATGCTCTAATACCATTGTATTATCCCCAATAAAAAATTAGGAATATTAAACTCCGAGTTCCAACTTTCATTATGTTGGTTTTTCCACTTTATCCCAAGCAATGGCTTATGAATGCTTATAAGATGTTCTAATTCAACAACAAAAGAATGTGTTTATCATTTGGGATTTGAATAAATATGTGCATCCCATTAAATATACTCTAATATCACTGTAATGTGCCCAAATCAGATATGATATAAGTTTTGAAGACTGGTTATTAAATCTGGTTCATGAATTTCTTCAAACACTTTGTATGCAACCTATTTATCCTCAACATTGAGGCATGGAAAGTGAAAATCACATCATCATATTTTAAGGAGTAGTTCGTGGCCCAATATAACAGCAGCAAATTATTTATAATTCAGATTTGGTCAAGCATAAACAACTCTATAGGAAAGAGTTCAAATCTAGGAAGAATAGTTCCAATTTCACTACAGTGAGGGACTTGATTTCCAACTCATCCCAAACAACTCCAAACCCACTAGAATTTTCCCAAACAGCCTCAACTTGACTCAAACACATCTAGGTAGATCCAAATATTTCAATAATAGGCTTTAGGGAACTTTCATGAAAACTTGATACACATTGCATTGAGATGGCATGGCCATATTAACATTTTTACACATAGATCAACCAACAAATTGAATATTGAACATAATATGGAGAAAGGAACTGTAAATATTTATTATGAATGTATGGGCACAATATGAATATTTATTGAAACAATAGATGGTTCTTACAGTAGCTCGAAATCCAAGAAAATACCCAGATGGAAATGTGTAGGTGTGCCCCTCTACCAGAAGAGATACCGAATAGAGTAGATATGGTAAAATGAGTGTATCTTGGTCATCTAGAAACCTGTTTGAGTGAAACAAAAAGTGTTTCCCACTGGAAATGATTCTCATAGATAATCATTTACTCATAGATTCACCATTTCTTTCTTATTGGACAACATATGGGGAAAAACACATATTTTTATTATAAATGGGACACGATCAGATATTACATCAATGGCTACTACAATAGCTTGAAATATAGAGAGAGATATGTTACAAAGAGAGTAGATATGGCTGCTACAAAACCACAAAGAAGAGGGAGAGTTACTACTACAAATGAGTGATTTCCTTCCACTATTTCACCCTCCACAAGCAATATTTCGACACCAAACTTCATATATGCCTTATCAGGTGCGCCTTCAACCATATATGAGTTCCATAAATACCATATAATAGCCACCATAGATGCGCCCTCCTCCACCAAGATCTACCACAACACAAACTGCCAATGCTGGAAAACACCAAAGATCTTTCACTGCTACAAACTAAATCTCCAACATGCCTACATGAACTCGACCTCACTACTACAATGGACATAAACATATGAATAGAAGCTCTATAGATAAATCTGAAAGTGATTTCTCTTCTCAATAATCAACTATGAAGCACAATGAAGAGATCATGGTGATCTCTGTTGGAATATTCTCAGCATAATCATTTGTATTTGCATGCATTGTATGCATTTTGCATGCATCTAGTCATCAGTATGGTAGTCTCCCGGCACCTAGTCCTTATTTTTGAGCCCCCCTGGAGCCTGTTTTTATCCATCAGTAGCCCTCCTACCTACCTAATGTGCATTGTTTTCATCATTTGTATACTAATGCACCCTACTACACACTTCTATGATCTCATCAGTTAGTTAATTCATTGATCAGTCAGTTCTTTCATTGATTGCTTAGTTAACTAACTCTAGCTTCCAGTTGTCTGTATCAGAGTGCCACTTGACTACTCACAGTCTGTCATGCACCCTTAGAGTCTCCTTCCTTGATTAGTGCTCACATGCATCAATTAGACTCAGTTAGACTCACATTTGACTGACCTTTGACTATTGGTGGTCGCTACCACTGATTGGGTGATGTCTCCAATGCAGTCCAAGCCACACCTTGAGAATTCGAATCACCTTTGTGGTAATCAAATTCATTCTATTGTACTCTCATATTTTTTCCATCTTACAGCTGATGAATGACATTACAACAGTTTTCCACATTCTTTGAGTTTCATGTGTGAATATTGATTCAATTCTATCTCTTCTTCTCTGCAATTCTTGAGTGAAATTGTGAGTTTTTTTTCAAGCTAAAGTGATCTTCACCTGCATAATTTCACAATCTCCTCCTCTTTACTAACTAGGATGAAATATTTCATCATCGAAACTAATTAACAATGCAAGGGGCACATCTCCCAAGATATGAAAATCCACAAGAGCTCTCCAATATCAAAAATCAATAATGACCAAAAATCCCTTTTACTTGTGTCTTCATCCTTTTTATAAATCTTCATGGAGAATTTCCCCCTCATTCTAGAATTCTCTCACAAATATTTAATGAAATATTAATAAATTTTATTTTTATGAGAGAATGACACCTTGGGACTCATTTACTTCCTCTCTAATGTTATTTGTCCAAATAATAACTTCCTCTACCTTGTAAATTCGAATTAGAGAGGATTAGCTTGATTTTGGGGAAGTAACACTAACATGTGAGCCCACCCCTCTCCTCTAGCGCCCCCTGTCTAAATTTAGGACCTGCAACATGTCATAGGTTGTCATAAGTTGTCATAATCTATCATAGGACATGATTCTTTTCATAAGTTTTCATATATGTCATAGGTTGTCATAGATTCTCTATTTTTATCCCAAGGAGTTACAACCCATGAAATGCCTCCATGATAGGATTCCTTCCACCTTGGATGGGAGTTACACCACATTTTTGGACTCATTCCTCCACTAATATGCCCTCCTTTCCCAATTGTTTCCAATGCTACCTTAGAATTCGAATTTGAGGGAGTTATAACTCATGTGGGGCCCTACTCAACCTCCTTATGCACCCTCCTTTTCCATTTTTTCCTAATTGTAATGTCCCCATCCAAATAAATCACTAGAAGGGAAAATTCCACCAATCTACTGGTTCCCTAGGTTAGGGTGGAAACATTTAGATTTGGAATAAGGGAGATATAAAACCCCAAAAGGACATTATATTGACAAAAATATATTAAAAGGGGATAAATAAATATTTACAATAGGAAAATAAGGTGGCACTTGGTCATGAGGGAATATTGGTGGTGCGGGACCCACACAAAGCAAGATTCTCCATACCACATGGCATCCTACTCTCACACATTTGAATCCAAGGTGGAGTATAAAGTTCTTGGGGGAGTTGGAAGGGAATTATACTTTTCATGACTCAATGAGGGTCGAATTTGAGAGGAAGACTAACTCCCATGGAAGAGGAAGAGGCATCTTAGAGGTATTGTGACACTTGGGTTAGATTCCCTAGCTTCTATGACAATAATGATGAAGATGCTATGAAAATTATGAAATGGATCAGACCTGATTTCTAACATCTGACATATATGACATGTTAGGGATAAAAATATCCTCCAATAGTGCTCACAAGGGAGTTATTGCAGCCAATATTCCCCCCATTCAAATTGATGCAAGAGGGAGGCTAGGAACTGTTGGACAAGTGGCACTCATTGGAATATCTCCCCAACTCGAGTTGGCATGAAGCTCTTGGAGGGAATTCAAACCATGGAGGACTTGTAAGTATAATAAAATATGAGAACAAAGAAGGGGATTTTGATCATTTCTCATTATTCAAATTGGAGAGCCGTAGCTTGTCCATGCAAGTTGAATGTTTATTCTTCTTTCCTTAGTACCAATTTCGAGGGTGCAAGATTCCCATCCTAATTGGAAATTGGAGAGGAAATTAAAACCTTTCATTTGGAGCTGAAATGAATTCATTTGTTACAGGTTGAAGCTACAGGGATGCTCGTGACCATTTCTTCTTCAACTTGTTCCCACATCTCTCTCACCTTTCTCTTCATATTCTTGCTCTTGGAGGAATGGCGCACATGATGAGATGCTGATCTATTTGGGGAAGTATAAGGGGCCCCATTTATTTGTAATATTATTTATACACTCTGTATGTGATGCTTAGATAAACCTCATATCTAAACTCCAAGTGAAACTATGTAAAAATTCCAAACTATATATGAATGGTGTCATTTTCCCCTATATCTTGTTGTAAGAGCTTAGAGTTGTTTGGTATTGAAATATTTCAGTCAATATATATGATTTTATTTATGTATGGAGAGCCATTAATTTACTGAATAAGTTTCATAAACATTATACAAGTCCTTGGAACATTTCTCTCAAATTTCATAGCAAGTTATAGTGTTTTTCTATCATTTCCCCCTAGGTTAAGACATGTCTACAAATATCTGATTTATGGGAGTTGCAGTAGATTTTAGGAACTAATTAATGATTCATTTGGGTTCCCATTGAATTCATATAACTAATCCATGTCTCTATTCTTAAATTTGGGGTGTTTGTACTGCATTTCGGAAGCCATTAGTGCCTCTACCCTTGGGGGTTTGAACCTCGCAATTACTAGTAAAATTCCTCAATTTCTCCTGAAGTTAAATGAATGTTGAAAAAGTATTTTGAGAGTGTCCAATCACCCATAAGATTCATTTTTATGTCATAATACCCTTCAAACACCTTCAGACCCAATTCGAAACCCTTAGGATCCATTTGGAAGCATTTGAGTCACCACTAGTCCAAGGTTTGAATTGACCAAAAATTGCAATTTTCCAATTTATTAAAAAGGGACACTACAAGTGGTATCATATCATGGTCCTTGAACCTGATTTGGGTTACCATTTATGAGGTCAATAATTCATCCCCCACATTTAGAAACCAAAACTGAAAGTACATTTGGTGAAGAGGAAGAAGCAGGAGAAGAGGTGCAAAGTTTGTTGAGACTATGGCTAAGGATGAGAAAGGAACCTCATATATGGAGGAGAAAGAGGAGTTTAGGAAATTCATGAAACCATTTTTTGAAGACATGACAAGGAATATAATGCAATGGTTCGAATTGATGGCTAGTCAAATTGGTATCAAATTGGAAATATGACACGGCAGTAGTTCCCCTCGTGAGGAAAAGAAGGCATTTGGTGGAATCATTTTCTCAAGGACAGGGCCTCATAATCGACCCAATGAATTTCAGAGCTCAATAATATCCACCACACCCAACTTTATTGAGACTAAAGAGGACCTTCACACCCAATATGTAATGCAAGAAGTTGTAGCAAAATGGAAGCAGTTGAGTGAAGATTGTTGGAGAACCTTACCATTTGATCAATTCTTTATTGTCTCAAACAAGCTCAATATTAGGGGAGGCAATAGAAATCCTTTACAAAACAAAGAATTGAATTATTCCATAGGTAAAATGCCCCTTCCTACCTTTGATGGCTCATCTCAAAGTTCTGCAAATACTTGGATACAAAAGTTAGATGTATATTTTCAGTTCAATCCAATGGTTGAAGAGGATGCTCTAAAAATGGCTATTTTTCATCTTGGAGGAGAATCCAATTCTTGGTGGTTCCATGGGATTAAAAACTTTGGATATGATCAGTGTAATGTCCCCATTCAAATAATTGCATAGCAGGACAATCCCATCAATCCTACCAGTTCCCTAGGTTGAATGGGTACATTTGGAATTATAATAAGGGAGCAAATGAATAATGTTTATACATTATAATAGTTCAAGTATTTAATAAAGAGGTTAAATAAATAAATTCAAGAGAAACTCTAGGTGGAAAATGGTTTTGAAGACATATGGAGGATGTGGGACCCACACTAGCTTGATTTCTCACTACCACATGGCATATCTCTCTTTCCATTTCGAATCCATGAGAAGGAAAACATTATTGGGTGAGTTGGTATGTCATACACATGGCATTGATCGTATTAGGTCAAATTGGGATGGAATGATAACCTCCATGGAAGAGGAAGAGTCAAATTGGAATCTTGTGGACACTTGGGCTAGATTCCCTAGCCCCTATGACAAAAATGATGAAGCATCTATGACATCTATGACAAATTTTAGATCTGACTTCTGACATCTGACCATTATGACATGTCAGCCCCAAAAATAGGCTCCAAGAAGGCGCTCATGGGAATTGGAGAAGCCAAATACATCCCTACCCGAATTGGGAGAAGATGGAAGGTTGGGAACTAGGGAGACAAGTGGAAAATGTGGAATATTTCCTAAGTGGAAATCTCTAGAAGCTAATGGGAGGAATTCGAACCATAGGAGACTAATGTTGGTTATAAAATTCAGAAATCAAGCATGAGAATGGCTTTTAATGATTTGAGAAAAATTGCATTTGTGAAGAGAGAGCTAGTGGATGACTAGTTTCTTGCCTTAGCCAATTTTGAGGGTGTTTGGAGATGCCACTCAGGTCTTTCATGGAGCTTTAATGGAGTTTGTATTTGTAGGTGTAAGCTATATGGAAGCTCGTGGTTTCTTCTGGTGCAGCACTTTCCCTCAACCATTTCCAGTTTTGATGGCATATTCTTGCTCGTTGAGGGAGCGTGTTTTTGGTGAGATCTTATACTCCTTGGGAGAGCTTCTCATGATCCGTTTCTGATTTTAATAATATTAATATACTATGTTCTTCATCTTCAGAAATTCTCAGGTTTAAATACCAAGTGGTTGTATGTAAAAATTGCTGGATTTTGAGCATTAATTCAAAATGATCTAGGATCTTATATGAGAGAATAACATGTACAACATATCAATCATAAGGGACAAGCACAAGAGACAATAGACACAGAGTTTCCTCAGGGAAAACCAAGAAGGTCAAAAACCCCGCAACTTCCTCAGAGATAGAAAGAGCAATGATACAAAACCCAAGTACAAGAGATAGTCTCCTTAGCAGCTTCTCCTCCTCCACTAGTGCGCATCACTCAAGTGAGAGAATAGATGAGTAAGTGAATGATCAAATATAGTGACACCCTCACTCTATTTATACACAACTCAACTTTCCTAATAACCTAACAGGTCCGACTTCTCTAGGAGAGTCTATTAACCCATGGTAACTCATCTCAGGGCTGACCCCACACTTGGTGGTCTAATAACCCATTTTGTATAAGTTATGACACTTGCGACACTTGTAAATACAAATGACGACACTTTTGTATAGAAGAATAATAACCTCTCTATAGGGATGCAATATACATATATGAAATACATTCCAAAGTTACATATACATCAACACTCCCTCTTAACTAGGAAGGTATTTCTCGACACAGGTCTTCTTCTCTGGATCATCATCATCATCGGATCATCGTCATCGTCACTGCTGCTATCTCAATCAATATTTAATCTAGTCGTCATAGGAAGTTCTACATATCCATCCCTTTTTCATGTTGGTTATAGGCCTAGCCTCCATGTAGGTCTTCATAATCTCTACGAGCAAGCCATCAAGTAGGTACACCTCAGAACTGATTATAATACCTCTACAAAACTTGCAAGATCTCCCAGGACTGATTACACTGCCTCTGCAAAACCTGCAAGAGAATCTCATGACTGATTATATGCCTCTACAAAGCCTGTGTACTCTACTGTCACATCATCATCTTCAGATCATCTCATATTCCACGGAGCACAACCCATATGCACATCACACAGCACTTACACCACTGACATGGGAGAACACATCTATCACCATTCGGGGAAGGCACCAGCACTTACATCATGACCATGGGAGAACAAATCTATCGCCATGTCTGAAATGCATATCCAGCCCTTACATCTCACCATGGGAGAACACATCTATCACCATGTGAGAATGGCCCAGCCCTTATATTTCAGCATAGGAGAACACATATGTCACTATCTGAAATGGCTCAACCCTTACATTTCACCATAGGAGAACACATATATCACTATGATAAAATGGCTCCAACCCTTACATCTCATCATAGGAGAACACATCTATCACTATGTGAGAATGGCTCCAGCCCTTACATCTCACCATGGGAGAACACATCTATCACCATGTGAGAAAGGCTCATGTGCATCTGTGTCTCCGGACTCATCACTTCCCCTTGGAAGGAATCTCGATCTGAAGTACACCAAGTCTCTCTCTGAAGCACTCAAACTTCACTCTGGCCAACGACTTGGTCAACACATCGGCTATCTGCTCGTCTGTTGCAACATACAGGAGCTTTACTGCTCCTCTCTACACCATATACCTGATATAGTGATATTTGATCTTGATGTGCTTCGACCTGTCATGGAACACCGGGTTCTCAGACAGCTTCACACAACTCTGTTTGTCACAAAAGATACCAGTAGCACCCAACGGGAGATCAAATAACTTAGAAAGTAGCTTCCTGAGCCATACTGCCTCACAACTAGCCGAACAAGATGCAACATACTCTGCTTCGGCTATACTCAGTGCCACACAGGATTGCTTCTTGCTAAACCAAGAGATCACACCTGATCCTATACTAAAGCAACACCCAGAAGTGCTCTTCCTATCAACAGCACTGCCTGCCCAATCTGAATCAACATAACCCTCCAGGTTAAACTTTTGATTCACATCATACTTGAGCCCCTAATCAACCGTACCCTTCAGGTACCTCAAAATATGCTTTATAGCAAGCAGGTGAACACTTCTTGGATCCGTCAGGAACTGGCTCAATGTGTTCACTGTAAAGCAAATATCTGGTCTCATGTTTGTCACGTACATCCAGGACCCAATCATCTGACGATACACTGTGACATCAACTGACTCAGATGAAGCATCACACAAAAGCTTCAAGTTCGATGCCATAGGTGTGGCCATGGCCTTGCAGTCCATCATCCCTAACTGCTTCAGGATCTCTACTGCATACTTCCCTTGTCCAAGGGAGATTCCATCTGCACTCTGTGACACCTCCATTCCTAGAAAGTAGTGCATCATCCCTAAGTCCTTCATCTTGAACTCAGCAACAAGCTTCCTCTTGTTAGGATATTCCTATACTCCATCCTAGTCCTTATAGCATTTCTGTCATTTTCATTTTCATTCATGCATGCAAAATTAGGGTTTGCATGCAATTAGGGTTTGCATGCATCCTAGTCATCAATACCAAAACCTAGCCCTCAGTGAACTAGCCCCCGGAGCTTCCTTCAGATCATTTTTAGCTCTCCTAGAGCTTAGTGCGCCCTCCTTTAAGCTATTGCTTGAGAAGGGCGCCTTTCTTCACCTACCAGTCTAGTTTAGTTCAGTTATCTTTAGTTCTTTCCTTGATTTAAGGATTAACTAACTCCTAATTGACCTTATCACTGCGATGGATCTCCAATGTGACTAGATAACCTGTTCTGACTCTAGTTAGCTCCATCTGCGCCCTCCAGTGAGCCTCCTTCACTACATTAGTTCTTCCATGTGCCAGTTACACCAACCACACTCAGTTTGACTCCTGGTTGACCATTACTTGTGCATTGATGACTTCATTGATGAGAAGGTGGACTCCTAGTTATGCTTTGATGACTCTCCATTGATTATGGATCTATGCATGAAGGCTAATTCGAATTACACCTAGTGAATTTGAATCCTCATCCTCAACATTGTATATTTACCAGTTTACTATTCACTTTTATGCAACATGTGTAATTATTCTGCTTCTATCAGAGCTCCTTTGGATCTATGTTCTAATGCTTCTCTCATCTTCTATTATTCCTAAATTCTTTCATTGTGAGGTTTACATCATCTCTTTGGATCTTATGTGGGAATTTTCACATGGTATCAGATCCATTTGAGAGTATATTCTACCTCCATTCTTGAGAGTTTTTTGCAGGTATTTTGAAGTTCCAGCAGTTGCAGCAGCAGATTCAGCAGTTTCTATCTGCACTTGTTCCAGCAGTCAAGATGAGCAATTCAAATGCTTCTTCTTCTTCTCTTTCTCCTATGATTCTCACTCCCTTCAATTACATCGAATGGAAGGGTAAGATGAAAATACACTTGAAGTCGAGAGGGTTCTCTAGAATAGTTGAGGAAAAAGATGCCATACCACATCAAGTTGTAGAGAGAATCAAGCATCTAAATAAAATGGATGAAGCCTTTGGATGCATTTGCCTTCATATGTCTGAAGATCTATTGTTTCATGTTGAAGGAATGAAGTCTCCTAATGAGTTATGGACAAAATTGGAGAGTCTCTTTGGCAAACAAGATGGGCTAAGAGGCCACATTCTCGAGAATGAATTGGTTTCCATTCAACCTAGCAATTTCGAGAGCATCCAAGAATTCTTCTCAAAATTTCACAATTTGAATTTACAATGCAAGCACTATGGCATCACTAAAAGTGATGAGCAATTGGTACTCTCTGTATTGAGCAAACTTGGATCTCAATTTTCTATATTTGTATCTACTTTCCATTCTGTTCAAATGTCAATCCCTGGATGGAAGTTTCCCACTTTACAAGACTTTGCTACAGCCCTGTAACATCCCAAAAATCGCAAAAATTAAAAACTTTTCTATGTGACAATAAATGCTATTAAATAGATGCGGAAATGGAACAATGTATGCAATTTTATCTTGTTGTCTTTAATGTCATGCTAGTTGATTAAGTAAGGATTTACAATCAATCATATTTTTGCTTAAGTCATAATGTTATCCATATTTAATTGTGCTGTTACACATCTATGCTACTGTTATTTATAAATGTTAGAACAATTGTTTGACTAATGTACTTGTGTTTGATTGATGAAGGGGTCCTTCGGACGCCCCGAGGCTTACTTAGCATTCATGCTAAAGCATGTGTATTCGTACTTGTGACAGACTGACAGGTAATAGATTAAAGTTGCGACACGTAATCAACAGTTTACCCAAGAAGATCTATAATGTTAGTATCGCAGTGTTATACTCATATTTATTTGTTTTCCGTCATGTTTTCTGTATGTAAATGTCTACCTTCTAACCCCATGGTAATTTGTGTAAATTCTGTGTACAACTATTTGTTAACTTGTTTAGGGCCTATAACCTGCTATGATAGTGTTGGTCTGAAATATTTCCTTTACATACACATTGGAATGTATGTAAGTGTAATTCTAGACTCTGTTCACCAAGTATAACTCTATGGTATCTTTTAAGGTGTTTAAAGGATTATTATCAAACCCTTACAAATGAAGTTTATCGCCATTTTAACAACTATCACATTTATGTAAATGTGAGTTGTGTGCATCGTGACACCCTATGTGTCACCTATGTGATTGTGCGACATTATATGCACAATAAGATTTCTATGCAACTATATGGTATATATACATTTTGATATCCTATTTTGTTGATGTATATGTAACTTCGGAATGTATTTCACATATATGTATAGTGTATTCCTATAGAGATGTTATTATTCCTCTATACGGAAGTGGTTGTATTCCTATAGAGATGTTATTATTCCTCTATACGGAAGTGTCGTCATTTATATTGTAAGTGTCGTAACTTATACTTGATGGGTTATTAGACCACCCTATTGGGGGTCGGCCATGTGGGTCAAAGGGTTATTAAACCACCCTATTAGGGGTCGGCCATGTGGGTCAAAGGGTTATTAGACCACCCTAGTGGGGGTCGGCCCAGTCAGCATTATGTTAAGTGGTTAAATTGAGGCCTACCTAGTTGAGTAAAGGTCAAGTCAAGTTAGTGTATAAATAGAGAGTGTGTCTCTCTCATTTTACACATTTTATTCTCTCACTCACACTTTGGAGAGTGGTGCACTTGCGGAGGAGGAGGCTCTGCTGCTAGGAGAAGACTATCTCTTGTATTCTGGTTGTATCATTGCTCTATCTATCTCTAAGGAAGTTATTGGGGTTTTTCACCTTTATGGTTTTCCCCAAGTAAACTCTGTGTCTCTTGTGTACTTGCATTATTGTGTCCATGATTGATATGCTGTAGATTTGTTGTACATGTTGTTCTCTCAGTTAAGATCCTAGATCAGATTGAAGTGAATTCTGAAAATTTAACATATTTTATACTATACACTTTGAACCTTTTTTACTATTATACATTTGATATGAGTTATGTGCGACCCACATTATATATTTGTAACTATATGGAATTGCATACACACCTATAGACTATATGCAAACCTTGTAATACCTTATGATACGTGGATTCTAAACAACTATATTCTATGAGGAGTAAATGCAACTATGTAATCATACGTTGCTTTGAGAACTATGAAATTATTCTATACAACTATGTACAAAACGTGTTGTAAACTGGTTAAGTCTTTCGACTATATCATATGCAAAGTCATTGTTATAATTAATGTGATGTAAATGTAATGTCACAAGTTGGCAGCCATAACGCTGCCAATGCATTTAATGTTTACAACTACTGTGGGATAATGGGATTCCATCATGGATGGATAGCTGGCCTGTTCACGTGCCAAATCGATGCTAGTGATCCCTCTTGCGATGATGTGTAACAATAAAAGTTCAACCGTGGATGAATTGGCTCCTTCGTGGCTATGTAATGATATTGCATTTAAAAATGGTAGATGGTACTTTGATACTTTGTAATTCTCTCGGTGATCTCCACCATTGATCTTGGCAGTGCAATGAATGTTTGGAGTTAAACCCTACTTTGGTTTTACTTTCATGTTTATTGTGAAATTTGCAACGGTGGTCAAGGCTTTGCAACTGGACGATAGGCCGAGGGTTTGTAGGTCTTTCTATTGAGCAAAAAGATTTGTGAGGCCAGGGTTTTGAACCCATGACCCATGAGGATTAAAGAGACAAACTCTCAGTATTTGTTGCAGTAGATATCTGTCAAGGTTTATAGCTAGTGTTTGTTTTTGGTGTGTTTCCAAACATCAGACCTGTTGTGGGTTTGTTTACAGTGAACTTTGAATTCGAAAGAGAAATATCAACCCTTCGCCATGGTTGTTCCAGGTCTTGACAATGTCTAGCTTGTTTGAAAATTGATGCACTCTGTGAGGTTTATTTGTGTCTCGGCACTGGGTAAAATGAGTAGCTTTCAGTAGCTGTTGCATCCGTCTGGTGATGGTTACTGTTACTTCCCAACCCTTAATAAGGTAATGTACTTGGAAAAATCTTCCTGTAGCTTTTATCTTCGGTATTCCACACAATATTTATTTGTTGGTTTATCCTGAGTCTTTTTCTTGATACGATAAATGTTTTAACCACAACTTTGATGTGTTGTTCACAGAACAACGATTCGTTGTTGTTCTCCTATTTGGCATCGTTGGTTGGCTGCAACTAAACCAACGGGTAAGCCTTCGATGATTGCCTTGGAAACTATGTAGAGAAGATGATGGTCGTCTTGTTTGGCACTTCTGCGTATTGTGTTTTGAAAAACTCTTAGGGTTTTATGGTTTGGGTTTTGTGAATATTGTTGAAAGTAGGGGAGGATATCCCTCGACCCATATGGCAACTGTTGGTTCTGGTTTTGAATGTAATAGTTGAGACAGGGTTCGCTCTCAGAATTTAATGAAGTAATATTTGATGTTCAATACTATGGCTATCGTTTTCTTTGTAAATGGTTAGATAGAACGTAAATGTTTTAAATCCATAACATGATGTGACGTTTACTACCAGCTAGATGATGTAGGCTCATAACCTGTGTGAAGTCTCGTTTATTTTGTAAACTGTAGGTTACGTTTCTGAACTCCTTCGAAAGAAATTCAAATGGAATGTTTAAGATTTATATTACTGTAATCGTGTATTTTGTTGATTTGGGTTTGGTATATAAACCTGAGTTGTAACTTGTCGATGATATGGGAATAAGCAATGTTTAACCGACCCTTGTGTTTAGCTTGGTTATTGTTCGACGAATGGATTTTTTAATGCAACGATAATATAACTGTTTGTTTTATAGGACATTGGATAAATGAAATTGTTGCTTGAGGCTTGCAACCTGTATGTGCTTCATTTTTGGTTTATAAAACTGTTGCTGTGCTTTGAACGAATAGGGGAGTGTTTCCTGTGCTAGGGTTTAGCCCTTACTTTTGAAAATAAAAAGCTTTAACCAAGCTCTGAGATAAGTTCTCAGCATAACCTGTTGTTCACTAAATTGTTTGTAAATATGTAATGGGCTTCGGCCACTGCCTCCATTTTGATTGTGTTAATGTTTAAGTAGTGCAACTAGGAATCTGTCAAGGTTTAGGTTTTAGGTAAGTTTAAAATGTATGGAGTGATGATGACTATTGATATGTTTAGATATCAATAAAATTGTGTGTTCTGTTTGATATTGCTCCTACAGTTTATATTCTTTTAAACATGGGAGATGATGTTTTAAAATTATCTATTTGATCTACAGTAATGATGTTGAAATTGAAATGTTTACTATAACTAGGGTTTGATAATTATGTTTATGGTTTTGACAGTAATAACTAACACCTAGATTTTCACTGTATGAATATAATATAAATAAATGTATGAAATAAAAGGAAATACTTTATGTCTGTAGAAGAATGTCATTCTGTTATATTTTGAAAATAAATCTTTTATTTATCCTAGTGTAGATTAGAACATCCTAACTGCTGAGTATGGATAAATAAATCCTATACTGTTAGAGCAGAATATAAATGGTTGAAAATTAATGATATTTATAAACAGAATTATTATATATAACTATGAATATAGCTAAATAAAAATAATTAATAATTAGAATACTGAAATACAGATACAGGAATTTAATAGGAAGTAGAAACTCTAAGAAATGATAATAAATTAAACCTTTCCATTCACTTGGCTACTTGCCTATCAGACATATCTATTTTTAATCTATTTCTGTACTAGAGTACGATGTTGTTCCTTTTGCATGGGGAAAAATACAGAAATCATTTTATTGAATTATTCAATGATACAGAATTAATAATTTATTCAAGAAAATTGAGCTAAAGAACTTAACAGTAAAAGTTTAAATAGATGACAGAACTTTAAAAATAAAAGTAGATAAGACAATAGAACCTGTAAAAGATGATAGGGCCGACAAACACCCAAGGAGGTCTGTTCCTCCCAACCTGCTTCAGAAGAAGCAGCTCAACTGCTGACTTCTAATGAACCCTCGAGCCTGCTTACTGATCCAGTAAGTGGGTAGAATCTATGTAGAAGCAAGGAACTCAAAAATACCTTCTCCACTCGGTATCAACTTCTTGAAAACAAAATTCCTTCTCCACTCAACATCAAACTCCTGAACTCAATAAGAGTTTGGCAGACTCACAACATGATCAATAACAGCATATCCCCTCATCAAATCTCTTGGGTGCAAACACAACAAAACCCCAAGGTAAATTTCCTCGTCAGGAAAAGTGATTGAACCTCAATTCAATATTTGATGGCTATTATATAGACTGCCTAGGTCTTTTAGTGGTCAGTTTAGAATAAATGAGCCTCAAGCTCCAGTCCCATCTTTCAGGGCACTATGACCACATTTCAAGGGAGTTGTCCCATACCAACAGCTAGTTAGTTGCATCATGATGCTGCCACTTGTCCATTGCCTTCTACCACATATTCCATTCCACCTAGTGGATCAGTAACCACCCTTTCAACAGTCCTCTTAGGTGTTTCTCTCCTATTTTATTTATTAAATAATAATATATTGTGCAAATTACAGTCATCCTTGGACACCTATCCAATATAAACTTTATAATAAATGTTATCATAATGTTTCTAAACATAAAATGTTTTCCAGCATAAAGGGTATGTTACAAACACCCCCTCTTGAGCTCAACATCGTCCTCGATGTTGCTTATTCATCAACAAGTTCCTCATGGAACAGAACTAGATATGATGACTGCATATTATTTTCCAGTTCCCAAGTAGCTTCATCAGGGCTAAGGTGCTTCCATTGCACCTTTACCTACCCTATGGTGCGATTCCGAAGCATAATTTCCCTTCGGTCTAGAATACAGTCTGGTTCCACCTAAAAATATCCTTTGGGTTCCACCTGTATGTCATTCCAATTCAACACATGAGTAGCATCATGAACATACTTCTTTAAAACAGAAACATGAAAAACATTGTGGATTTTTAAATTTTATGGCAATGCCAATTGATATGCAACAGTTCTTATCCTTGATAGGATTTCAAATGGTCCACAATACCTCGGTGCTAATTTAGCACAGCTCCCAAGCTTCAAAGAACTTTTCTTAGGCTTTACCTTTATGAATACATGGTCCCCTACCTGAAATTCTCTTTCTATTCGTTTCAAATCAGCATAGCTTTTCTGTCGATCTTGGGCAACTTTTAAGTTACCTTGAACCCGTTTCACAATTAGCTCCATTTCTTTCAATAGATCTGGTCCTAACATTAATCTATCTACAGGATTATCCCACGAAATTAGAGAAAAACACTTTCTTCCATACAAAATTTCAAATGGACTTAACTTAGCAGATGCTTGATAATTATTATTGTAGGCAAATTCTGCTAAGTGTAAGTAATCCTCCCATTTAGATGGCTAATCTTTAACATATAATCTTAACATATTTTCCAAAATCTGATTTACTCTTTCTGTTTGACCATCAGTTTATGGGTGGAAAGAAGTGCTAAAATTTAACTTAGTATTTAATCCTTTAAACAGTGTTGTCCAAAAGTTACCCGTAAACTTAGAGTCTCAATCTGAAATAATTACCTTTGGAATTCCATGCAAGCGAAAAATTTGTTTCATGAAAATATATGCAATGTTAGAAGCCTTGAAAGTAGTTTTAACAGGAATAAAATGAGCAGCTTTGCTAAGTTTATCAACAACAACCATAATTGAGTCATTCTGCTTTTGATTTTTAGGAAAACCTGTAATAAAGTCAATGCTTATGATTTCCCACTTCCATTCTGGAATTGGTAAGGGATGCAATAGCCCAGCTGGATGTTGATGTTCAGCTTTTATAGTCTAATAGTCAAAGCATCTAGCTATATATTCAACAACTTCACTCTTCATGTTAGGCCAAAAATACTCTTTTCTTAACATAGTTATCATTTTCTGATAACCAGGATGTCCTGAATAAGGACTGTTGTGAACTTCATCTAAAATCAGCAACTTAACCTTCGAAAAATTAGGCACATAAATTCTGTTTTTGTAAGTTAAGAAGCCTTTTTCATTAATACTGTAATCTGTTATAACATTTTCATATGAGTTTTCAGCCACTTTATCATGCAATTTTTGGTAATTTTCATCTTGCTTAATTCCCTCTTCAATCTGATTTTCTAGATCAGTTTTAAAAATACTGATTGCTGCTACAAAACTTAATCTAGCGTTTCTACTCAACGCATCAACAACCTTATTTTCCTTTCCATTAATGTGATGGATCTCAAAATCGTACTCGCTAAGGAAAGCTAACCATCTAGCTTGCCTTGCGTTCAGATTTGTTTGATCCAGTAAATACTTTAACCCTTTATTATCCGTCATTAAAATGAATTTTCTACCGATCAAGTGATGGCGCCACATCTTTAAAGCATGTATCACGGCTGCCAACTCAAGATCATACGTAGCGTAATTATTTTCATGTATTTTTAACTTCCTTGACTCAAAATCAATTGCATGACCTTCTTGACTTAAGACCCCTCCAAGTCCTTCGTTGCATGCATCAGTGCATACGACGAAATACTTATTAGGATCTGCAATTTTTAAAATGGGTGCAGTAGTTAACAATTCTTTCAACTTATTAAAACTGTCTTGACACTTTTGATCCCATATGAATTGATTCCCTCTCTTCTGTAAAGAAGTGATGGGATTAGAAATTCTAGAGAATCCTTCAATAAATTTTCTATAATACCCCGTTATTCTCATGAATGACCTTACATCTGTTAAATTTTCCGAATTTACTTCAATCTGATCTAGGATCTTAACTGAGAGAATAACATGTACATCATATCAATCATGGACATAATAATGCAAGCACATAAGAGACACAGATTTCACTTGGGGAAAACCATAAAGGTGAAAAACCCCAATAACTTCCTTAGAGATAGATAGAGCAATGATACAACCAGAATACAAGAGATAATATTCTCCTAGCAGCAGAGCCTCCTCCTTCACAAGTGCGCCACTCTCCCAAGTGTGAGTGAGAGAATAGAATGTGTAAAATGAGAGAGACACACTCTCTATTTATACACTAACTTGACTTGACCTTTACTCAACTAGGTTGGCCTCAACTTAACCACTTAACATAATGCTGACTAGGCCGACCCCCACTAGGGTGGTCTAATAACCCTTTGACCCACATGACTTATACAGGGCTGACCCCAACAAGGTGGTCTAATAACCCATCAAGTATAAGTTACGACACTTACAATATAAATGACGGCACTTCCATATAGAGGAATACTAACATCTCTATAGGAATACAATATACATATATGTGAAATACATTCCGAAGTTACATATACATCAACACTCCCTCTTAACTAGGAAGGTATTTCTCGACACAGGTCTTCTAGCACAAGTCTTCTTCTCTGGATCATCGTCACTAGATAATCATCATCGAGACATCATCATCATCACTGCTGCTGCTATCTCAATCAATCTCTAAATCTACTCGTCATAGGAAGTTCTATAGAGCCAGTCCTTTTTCATACTAGATGTAGGCCCACCACCTGCAGGTCTTCATCATCACTAGCCATACTGTGGAATCCTCAGGACTTATTACGTGTGTCACAAAACCTTGAAAGAGCATCCCAGGTTGTTACGAGCACATGGATATACCTATAGGATCTCCCAGGGCCATATTATATGTGACCTCACCACAAAACCTCGCAAGAGAATCCCAGGCTATTACGAGCACACAGCTCTACCTATAGGATCTCTCAGGGACAGATTATATGTGGTCATGGAAAAACCTCACAAGAGCATCCTAGGACTTATTATGGGCACACAGCCCAACCTATCAGATATCCTAGGGACATATTATATGCCATAAGCCAAAACCTTGAAAGAGCATCTGCCAGATATCCCAGGGCCAGATTATATGCCATAGGCAAAACCTCGAAAGACTATCTGCAGATCTCCCAGGGCCAAATTATATGTCCTCCCAGAGCAAAACCTCGAAAGAGCATTTTCCAGATATCCCAGGGCCAAATTATATGCCATAGGAAAAACCTCAAAAGACTATCTACAAATCTCCCAAGGCCAAATTATATGCTCATCTGCACATCCCAAAAATCGCAAAAATTAAAAACTTTTCTATGTGACAACAAATTCTATTAAATAGATGCGGAAATGGAACAATGTATGAAATGTTATCTTAATGTCTTTAATGCCATGCTAGTTGATTAAGTAAGGATTTACAATCAAACATATTTCTGCTTAAGTCATAATGTTATCCATATTTAATTGTGTTGTTACACATCTCTGCTACTGTTATTTATAAATGTTAGAACAATTGTTTGACTAATGTACTTGTGTTTGATTGATGAAGGGGTCCTTCGTACGCCCTGAGGCTTACTTAGCATTCGTGCTAAAGCATGTGTATTCGTACTTGTGATAGATTGATAGGTAAGAGATTAAAGTTGCGACACATAATCAACAGTTTACCCAAGAAGATCTATAATGTTAGTATCGTAGTGTTATACTCAGATTTATTTGTTTTCCATCATGTTTTCTATATGTAAATGTCTACCTTCTAACCCCATGGTAATTTGTGGAAATTCCATGTACAACTATTTGTTAACTTGTTTAGGGTCTATAACCTGCTATGATAGTGTTGGTCTGAGATATTTCCTTTACATACACATTGGAATGTATGTAAGTGTAATTCTAGAATCTATTCACCAAGTATAACTCTATGGTATCTTTTAATGTGTTTAAAGGATTATTATCGAACCCTTACAAATGAAGTTTATCGCCATTTTAACAACTATCACATTTATGTAAATGTGAGTTGTGTGCATCGTGACACCCTATGTGTCACCTATGTGATTGTGCGACATTATATGCACAATAAGATTTCTATGCAACTATATGGTATATATACATTTTGATATCCTATTTTATACTATACACTTTGAACCTTTTTTACTATTATACATTTGATATGAGTTATGTGCGACCCACATTATATATGTGTAACTATATGGAATTGCATACACACCTATAGACTATATGCAAACCTTGTAATACCTTATGATACGTGGATTCTAGACAACTATATGCTATGAGGAGTAAATGCAACTATGTAATCATACGTTGCTTTGAGAACTATGAAATTATTCTATACAACTATGTACAAAACGTGTTGTAACCTAGTGAAGTCTTTCGACTATATCATATGCAAAGTCATTGTTATAATTAATTTGATGTGAAAGTAATGTCACAGGTTGGCAGCCATAACGCTGCCAATGCATTTAATGTTTACAACTACTATGGGATAATGGGATTCCATCGTGGATGGATAGCTGGCCTGTTCATGTGCCAAATTGATGGTAGTGATCCCTCTTGCGATGATGTGTAACAATAAAAGTTCAACCATGGATGAACTAGCTCCTTCATGGCTATGTAATGATATTGCATTTAAAAAGGGTAGATGGTACTTTGATACTTCGTAATTCTCCCGGTGATCTCCACCGTTGATATTGGCAGTGCAATGAATGTGTGGAGTTAAACCCTACTTTGGTTTTACATTCGTGTTTATTGTGAAATTTGCAACGGTGGTCAAGGCTCTGCAACTGGCCGACAGGCCGAGGGTTTGTAGGTCTTTCTGTTTAGCAAAAAGAGTTGTGAGACTAGGGTTTTGAACCCATGACCTATGAGGATTAAAGAGACAAACTCTCAGTCTTTGTTGCAATAGATATATGTCAAGTTTTATAGCTAGTGTTTGTTTTTGGTGTGTTTCCAAATGTCAGACCTGTTGTGGGTTTGTTTACAGTGAACTTTGAATTCGAAAGAGAAATATCAACCCTTCGCCATGGTTGTTCCAGGTCTCAACAATGTCTAGCTTGTTTGAAAATTGATGCACTCTGTGAGGTTTATATGTGTCTCATCACTGGGTAAAATGAGTAGCTTTCAGTAGTTGTTGCGTCCGTCTGGTGATGGTTACTGTTACTTCGCAACCCTTAATAAGGTAATGTACTTGGAAAAATCTTCCTATAGCTTTTATCTTCGGTATTCCACACAATATTTATTTGTTGGTTTATGCTGAGTCTTGTTCTTGATACGATAAATGTTTTAACCACAAATTTGATGTGTTTTTCACAGGACAACGATTCGTTGGTGTTCTCCTGTTTGGCATCGTTGGTTGGCTGCAACTAAACCAACCGGTAAGCCTTTGGTGGTTTCCTTGGAAACTCTTTAGAGAAGATGATGGTCATCTTGTTTGGCACTTCTGCGTATCATGTTTTGAAAAACTCTTAGGGTTTTATGGTTTGGGTTTTGTGAATATTGCTGAAAGTAGGGGAGGATATCCCTCGACCCATATGGAAATTGTTGGTTCTAGTTTTGAATGTAATAGTGTTGAGACAGGGTTCGCCCTTAGAATTTAATGAAGTAATATTTGATGTTCAATACTGTGGTTATCGTTTTCTTTGTAAATGGTTAGATAGAACGTAAATGTTTTAAATCCATAACATGATGTGACGGTTACTACCAGCTAGATGATGTAGGCTCATAACCTGTGTGAAGTCCCATTAATTTTGTAAACTGTAGGTTACATTTTTGAACTCCTTCGAAAGAAATTCAAAGGGAATATTTAAGATTTATATTACTATAATCGTGTATTTTGTTGATTTGGGTTTGCTCTGTAAACACAAGTTGTAACTCGTCGATGATATGGGAATAAGCAATGTTTAACCGACCCTTGTGTTTAACTTGGTTACTGTTCGACGAATGGATGTTTTAATGCAACGATAATATAACTGTTTGTTTTATAGGACATTGGATAAATGAAATTGTTGTTTGAGGCTTACAGCCTATATATGCTTCATTTTTGGTTTATAAAACTGTTGCTGTGCTTTGAACGAATAGGGAAGTGTTTCCTGTGCTAGGGTTTAGCCCTTACTTTTGAAAATAAAAACCTTTAACCAAGCTCTGAGATAAGTTCTCAGCATAAACCTGTTGTTCACTAAATTGTTTGTAAATATGTAATGGGCTTCGGCCACTGCCTCCATTTCGATTGTGTTAATGTTTAAGTAGTGCAACTAGGAGTCTGTCAAGGTTTAGGTTTTAGGTAAGTTTAAAATGTATGGAGTGATGATGACTATTGATATGTTTAGATATCAATAAAATTGTGTGTTCTGTTTGATATTTCTCCTACAGTTTATATTCTTTTAAACCTGGGAGATGATGTTTTAAAATTATCTATTTGATCTACAGTAATGATGTCGAAATTGAAATGTTTATTATGACTAGTGTTTGATAATTTTGTTTATGGTTTTGAAAATAATAACTAATACCTGGATTTTCACTGTATGAATTTAATATAAATAAATGTATGAAATAAAAGGAAATACTTGATGTCTGTAGAAGAATGTCATTCTGTTATATTTTGAAAATAAATCTTTTATTTATCCGAGTGTAGATTAGAACATCCTAACTGCTGAGTATGGATAAATAAATCCTATATTGTTAGAGCAGAATATAAATGGTTGAAAATTAATGATATTTATAAATAGAATTATTGTATATAACTATGAATACAGCTAAATAAAAATAATTAATAATTAGAATACTGAAATACAGATACAAGAATTTAATAGGAAGTAGAAACTCTGAGAAATGATAATAAATTAAACCTTTCCATTCACTTGGCTACTTTCCTATCAGACTTATCTATTTTTAATCTATTTTTGTACTGGAGTACGATGTTGTTCCTTTTGCATGGGGAAAAATACAGAAATCATTTTATTGAATTATTCAATGATACAGAATTAATAATTTATTCAAGAAAACTGAGCTAAAGAAATTAACAGTAAAAGTTTAAATAGATGACAGAACTTTAAAAATAAAAGTAGATAAGACAATAGAACCTATAAAAGATGATAGGGCCGACAAACACCCAAGGAGGCCTATTCCTCCCAACCTGCTTCAGAAGAAGCAGCTCAACTGCTGAGTTCTAATGAACCTTCGAGCGTGCTTACTGATCCAGTACGTGGGTGGAATCTATGTAGAAGCAAGGCACTCAAAAATACCTTCTCCACTCGGTATCAACCTCCTGAAAATAAAAAGTCTTCTCCACTCAGCATCAAACTCCTGAACTGAATAAGAGTTTGGCAGACTCACAACATGATCAACAACAGCATATCCCCTCATCAAATCTCTTGGTTGCAAACATAGCAAAACCCCAAGGTAAATTTCCTCGTCAGGAAAAGTGATTGAACCTCAATTCAATATTTGATGGCTATTATATAGATTGCCTAGGTCTTTTAGTGGTCAGTTTAGAATAAATGAGCCTCAAGCTCTAGTCCCGTCTTTCAGGGCACTATGACCACATTTCAAGGGAGTTGTCCCATACCAACAGCTAGTTAGTTGCATCATGATGCTGCCACTTGTCCATTGCCTTCTACCACAGATTCCATTCCACCTAGTGGATCAATAACCACTCTTTCAATAGTCCTCTTAGGTGTTTGTCTCCTATTTTATTTATTAAATAATAATATATTGTGCAAATTACAGTCATCCTTGGACACCTATCCAATACAAAATTTATAATAAAAGTTATCATAATGTTTCTAAACATAAAATGTTTTCCATCTTAAAGGGTATGTTACAAGCCCTCACTCAAGAAGAGTTCAAATTGATTCAAATGGGTGCCATCAAAACCTCCAAAGATCTAGCTCTTCTAGCTGGTGAAGCAAGTGGAGCGAATGCAAAAGGGAGGCAAAGAGACAAAGACAAGAAGCCATCAAAATCCAAGAATGACAAACAAAAGAGACCAAATTGTTCCTACTGCAAGAGAGGAAACCATCCTGAGAAAGCTTGCATGCACAAGAAAATTGATCTTCTAACCAAGCTTCTTGAACAAAACAAAATTGTTGTTCCAAAAGAAGCAAAGATGTCTGATTCTGGAAGTGGATCTGATGATTGCCATGCATTGATGGCTTGTTTTTCAAAAACAAAAGCCCTCCTCATAGATTCTGGAGCCTTCAACCACATGATTTCCTCTAAAGAATCCTTCTCCTCCTTGGATCTCCAAGATGGTCCTACCATTCACATGGGAGACAACTCTCATATTTCTGCCAAAGGATTGGATACAGTTCATATGGAGCATGGTAAGTTCAAAAATGTCTTATTTGTTCCTTCTCTAACAGCTAATTTGTTGTCAGTATATCAAATGACTCATATAGGATCACCAAAGCAAGTAATTTTTGGTCCAAACACAGTAGAGATTACAGAAATCTCCACTGCAAAGGTTATAGAGAATGGAATTTCTAATCATGCCTCAAAGGCATATGAGTTATCACACTTCATGCCTTTCTCTCTGACTATTCTTTCAAATTCTAATGAATATCACAATAACTCCTCTTCTAATGAAGAAGAAGATCAAGATTTTGATGTTGAGATCATGGCTCAAGAAGATTCAGATCTAGAACCAACACCTATTCTCATTCCAACTTCGAGGTCAATATGGGTTCACACAAACCTTGCTACTACTGAGAACACAGTTGATGACTTATTTGTTCACATAACTACTAGACTTCAGCATCATGCCAACCTTGCATTATGCCATCCACCTCTCCATGAGAGATGCAGCATGATGATGGGGTTCTCTCTTCCATCTCTTGGAAAGACTCCTCATGTTCCATTCGCTCCAGTTACAGAAAGAGTTTCTGAAAGACTTGCTTCGTCCAACACATTCTCCACACGGTGGGAGGCATATCAAGAGACTAGATCCATATCTAGCTTCTACTTTGGCTTCCTACAGGGGATCAGCTTGCCAAGTATTTTGCAAAAGTTTTCATTGATGAAAGCTTCCTTCTTTCCTGCATAGTATGATGGTTCTTTGAGTTATTTACTGTTCTTTTGAGGGGGGGTATTTTTCCCATGAGGTTTTCCCCATTTCCTCGGTTTATGGGCAGTTCTTTATTTTTCTATCATTTATTTGATTGTATGGGTGACCTTTGGTCCTAGTTACCAGGGCCCAGGATGGATTAAGAGGGGGTGTTAGGATATTCCTATACTCCATCCTAGTCCTTCTAGTATTTCTGTCATTTTCATTTTCAGTCATGCATGCAAAATTAGGGTTTACATGCAATTACGGTTTGCATGCATCCTAGTCATCAGTACCAGCACCTAGCCCTCAGTGAACTAGCCCCCGGAGCTTCCTTCAGATTAGTTTTAGCTCTCCTAGAGCTTAGTGCGCCCTCCTTTCACCTACTGCATGAGAAGGGCGCCTTTCTTCACCTACCAGTCCAATTTAGTTCAGTTATCTTCAGTTCTTTCCTTGATTTAAGGATTAACTGACTCCTAACTGACCTTATAACTCTGATGGACCTCTAGTGTGACTAGATAACCTGTTCTGACTCCAGTTAGCTCAATCTGCGCCCTCCACTAAGCCTCCTTCACTACATTAGTTCTTCCATGTGCCAATTACACCAACCACAGTCAGTTAGACTCAGTTTGACTCTTGGTTGACCATTACTTGTGCATTGATGACTTCACTGATGAGAAGGTGGACTCCTAGTTATGCTTTGATGACTCTCCACTGATTATGGTTCTGTGCATGAAGGCTAATTCGAATTACACCTAGTGAATTCGAATCCTCATCCTCAGCATTGTATATTTACCATTTTACTATTCAATTTTATGCAACATGTGTAATTATTCTGCCTTTATCAGAGCTCCTTTGGATCTATGTTCTAATGCTTCTCTCATCTTCTATTATTCCTAAATTCTTTCATTATGAGGTTTACATCATCTCTTTGGATCTTATGTGGGCATTTTCACACCTCTTTGTGTCGTCAATCAATCTATACTCACCTGTCACAAACAAGTCATCCACATATAATAGTAGTATCATTGGATTGCCTTCCTCAACCTTGCAACAAAGGTTGGAATCCACTTTACTCTTAGTAAATCCCACGATTTGGTAAATCCCAAGATGGATAGGAAGTTGTCTATCCTACCATACCAATTCCTAGGAGCTTGCTTCAAGCCATACAAGGCCTTCTTCAGCCTACACACATATGACTTCCTGTCATGTGTCTCAAAACCAAGTGGCTGCTCCACATACACTTCCTCTTCGACTACACCATTCAAGAAATTTGTCTTGACATCCATCTGGTGTATCTTCCATTTCATTACTGTAGCCAAATCAAGTACTGTTCTGATGGAAGTGTATCTAGCCATAGGAGCAAAATTCTCTTCATAATCTATCCCCTCTTTTTGGGAGAAGCCACAAGCTACAAACCTCGCCTTGTATTTCTCTATGCTACCATCTGCAGCATGCTTGATTTTATAGATCCACTTGGAAGTCACAACAAACTTCCCTTCAGGTCTTGGGACCACATCCCAAACATCATTCTTCATGATCGACTAGTATTCCTCGACCATGGCATCCTTCCATTCTTTATTTTCCGCTACCTCTTCATAACTGGAAGGTTCTTTTTTCATAATGTCACAGAGTAAGGCAACATAGATGGTATGTGACCTAGTCCTTTTTCTTTCTCTTTGTTCTTCCTCTGGAATACTATTCCTTTCTGCATCTTGGATGAGCTCTCTAGCCCATGCTGGTTTCCTCTTATGAGAGTTCTTCTCATGGGGTGGATCTACAGGTTCTTGTGGATCTTCTATCTCACAATCTTCTTCTGGAATAAATTCATTCATAGTGGTGTCTTGTGTTCTAGGTATTCTTGGTTCTTCATTATCTTCAGCAGGTGTTTTCCTTGATTTGATGTAGGCTGAGTCTTCATCAAAAGTTACATCCCTGCTGATGTCAATATTCTTGAATCTTGTAAAGTATATTTTGTATTCCTTCGAGCTTTCACTGTAACCCACAAAGATGCCCTTCTTTCCTGAAGGATCTAGCTTTGTTCTCTTTTCCTTTGGAATGTGTGTGTACACTGGACAGCCAAATATTCTGAGATGGCTAACTTCTGGCTTCTTTCCAGTGCACACTTCTTCTGGTGTTTTGTTGTCAAGTATCTTATGAGATGTTATGTTCTGCACATATACAGCTGCCCTTGTTGCTTCTGCCCAAAGGTGCATAGGTAGATAATGATCATGAAGCATTGCCCTAGTTGCTTCCATGATGGTTCTATTCTTTCTTTCTGCAACCCCATTTTGTAGTGGATTGTAAGGAGTATTCAACTCCCTCTTAATCCCTGAATCAATGCATAGCTTCTTGAAGTCTCCCGAAGTAAACTCTCCGCCATTGTCGGATCTAAAGATCTTGATCTTCTTATCAATTTGATTTTCTATCAAGGCTTTGAATTCCTTGAACTTGTCAAACACTTCATCTTTATTCTTCAAGAAATAAACCCAAGTCTTCCTAGAGAGATCATCAATGAATGAAACATAGTATACATACCCACTCAGAGAGCTAGAAGACATCGGACCGCACACATCAGAGTGCATAATCTCCAATATTCCTTTTTCCTTGCTTTCACTACTTGGAAATGTCTTCTTTGTATTCTTTATTTTTGCACAACCTTTGCAAATGCCTTCATGCTTTGACTATATTTCAGGAAGACCTTCAACTACCTTGCTTGCAATAGGTAGTGCCCTATAGTGCACATGTGCAAGCCTTCTATGCCAAATTTCACTTGGTTCTACTGAGTCATGAACCAAGGCTTGTTCTAGTTGGCCCTTCAATTTGTATAGTCCTCCCTCTTGCTCTCCAATCACTACTGCACCATCAATGGTATTACCTTTTGGCCACATAAGAACTTGGCCATCTATAAATGCAACCCTTATGCCTTTTGCATCCAAAGCAGAAATGGAGAGAAGATTCTTCTTGAGACCTGGAACATATAGTACATATTTCATCATCATAGACTTTCCAGAGTCTAGCTTATAGGAGTCTTCACCACTTCCCCAAGTTTCACCTTATGGGGTGATTCATGTTCATATAGATTCATTGAGGATCCCTTGAATCCTGTCATATGTTTGGAAGCCCCACTATATATAAGCCAATCATTGCTTCCATGAGAAATAGTACCAGTGAGGGCAAAAATCAAAACATAATCTTCATCACTTGAAGAATCTTCACTTTCTTCCCTAGCCCTCTTCCTGGGAGGTTCATCATCCTCTGCAGTGTGAGCATGATGTTTTCTTTTGATGTTCTTATTCTTCTTGTGAGAACCATCTTTATTATTTCTGGGACAATCCCTGGAGTAGTGTCCTTTCTCATCACATGTGAAGCATCGGGAATTTGATATGTTTCTTTGAGATCTGAAGTTACCCCTCTGATTTTGATGGTGGTGCCTTTCTTTCTTACTGTGGTGATGCCCTTTATTATCATCATATTTCTTGGAGTATGTTGTGAGGGCTTGGTCTTCATTCCCCATCTTCTCTTCTCAAGCTATAATTCGAGATTCTTCTTGTGAGCATTCTTCCCACAGCCTACTAAATGTGATAAGTTTCCTCCTAGCACAAATTCCTTGGATGAAGGAATCCCATGACCTAGGAAGACCATTAAGAGTGGTCATTACCACTTCTCCATTCTCTATGTCTTCTCCCACATCTTCAAGTTGTCCTTTTATCTGGGAGACCATTGAGAAATAAGACTGCATAGTCTCCGCATTCTCGATCTTGATATTCTTTAGTTGATTCCTCAAGGTCATCTTCCGATTTATGTTCTTCCCTTCAAATAGCTTGGTCAAGGAATCAAAAATCTCCTTGGGTGTCTTCAGAGATGACACATGTGGTATGATGGTCTTTGATAGAATCAACAATGATCCTCTTAGACTTGACCAGGTTCTTCTTATGTAAGGACTTAGCCTCTTCTCCCTCTGGGACAGGGACCTCTTCACTTATGTAAGTGTCCAACTCGTTCTCTTCTAGGATTAACCCAATCCTATACTTCCAGGCTCGGAAGTTATCAGCCCCTTCAAGCTTATCCTCAAGCTTGGTGTGGTGAGACATCTTTAAATATTACTTCAAATGGAAATAGAAAAGATTTAGGTCTTACCACTTGATTTGCTGAAAATTGGATCTGGAGCTGGATTAGGGTTTTTCAGAGAAACCCTAAAAATTCAAACTTTGAATCTCAAACTTCTAAAGGATAGAAAGATGCGCCTTGCTGAGCCAATCAAGCTGGTAGACTCGGAATTTGAAAACTGCAAAGTTTCACGCCTCAAAATTGCTCTTGAAACTTCTGGATTCACTCGACAGGACCCTAAATTAACATTTGATTTTCCTGGAGCTTCACCCAACCAAAAAGTTTGATCCAAAGCTCTAAACTTTGATTTTTTATAGGAGCTTCCATCCGTGGTATTAGATTTCAGAAATTCCAATTTTTGCAGAAACCCTAATTTTTAGGTCAAAAACTGAAAATGATCAGAATTGAAATCTGTCTCGACAGAAAGATGCGCCCTTGCTAGGAGAGTCAATCTAGCCTCCTACATTTGAAGATCTGTGGAGAGAAACCCAAAAAAACAAGAATCCCTAGCTTCCACAGCTGCATAGTGTCTTCTTCTTAGGTTAGCTCTGATACCATGTTGGATTTTGAGCATTAATTCAAAATGATCTAGGATCTTATCTGAGAGAATAACATGTACAGCATATCAATCATAAGAGACAAGCACAAGAGACAATAGAAACAGATTTTCCTCAGGGAAAACCAAGAAGGTGAAAAACCCCGCAGCTTCCTTAGAGATAGAAAGAGCAATGATACAAAACCCAAGTACAAGAGATAGTCTCCTTAGCAGCTTCTCCTCCTCCACTAGTGCGCATCACTCAAGTGAGAGAATAGATGAGTAAGTGAATGATCAAATAGAGTGACACCCTCACTCTATTTATACACAACTCGACTTTCCTAATAATCTAACAAGGCCTAGTTCTATAGGATATTCTAATAACCCATGGTAACTCATCTCAGGGCCGACCCCACACTTGGTGGTCTAATAACGCATCTTGTATAAGTTACGACACTTGCGACACTTGTAAATACAAATGAAGACACTTTCATACAGAGGAATAATAACCTCTCTGTAGGGATACAATATACATATATGAAATACATTCTGAAGTTACATATACATCAACAAAAATGATGATTAATGAGCAAACTATGACCATTTCCCCACTACATTGTTGTATGCCATTGTAATGTTGATGATTTCGAATGAAAGAATGTTTCTCTAATATATTTATGATTAATAGACAGCCATTGATGATTTTTACAAGTTTCATTTTCAGCACTTAAGTATTTGAAGTCATTTTGCTCGGTTTATTTGCATTTGGAAGAGATTTGGTGTCATTTCCCTAAGGGTCGAATTAGGGGTTTTTGTTGTTGTTTGGTAGAAGGTTAGAACAGATTTAAATACTGATTAATGGTGCACATGAGACCTTATTAATTTCCCTTAGACATCCCCTACCTCTTTTCTTAATTTCTAATTGTTTTGGAGGCATTTGGAGAGCCATTTTCAGTACTTACCCTGGGGGGATTTGATCCCCAAATTGCTAGTTAAATTCCATACTTTGTCCAGAATCTTAAACAAGTTTGCAGAATTATTTGGAGGGTCATAAATCATACTTTAACCTAATATTCAAGTCTTAATATCATTCATACACCCTCACAGAATATTTGGGATAATTTGGATCAATTTGGAGACCTGGACATCAAAACTAGTCAAAGGTCGAAATTGGGGAAAAAGTGAAAAATTGGGCATTTTAATAAAAATTTAAAAAAGGGACAAGTATCCAAATTAATAAGTCATCACCCTTGGAACCTATAGTTGAAGAAGTTTTTGTTGAAGAGGAAGTAGTAGGAGAAGAAGAGCAAAATTTTGAAGAAATCATGACTAGGGATGAAAGGGGAAACTCAGAACATAAGGAGGAATTGGTTGCAGCCCTAAAACCATTCTTTGATGAAATTTCAATGGGAATGAGAGACATGAGCAAGAAGATGATTAAAAGCTTCGAATTGATGGCTAGCCAGCTAGGAAGCAAAGGGGTAGTAGGAGGCAGTGGTAGTTCACATTCAGAAGAAAAGAAGACTATGGGTGAGCATATTTTCTCAAGAACATGACCCCATAATAGACCTGATGAATTTCAAATAACACCAAGGCCTACTTCACCTAAATTTCTTATACCCAAAGAACAGCCTAGCACTAAAACTGAACTTCAGACATTGTCAAAAGACTACGAGAAATTGGATGAAGATTGTAGGAAAAGTCTCCCATTCGAACAATACTTTACTGTTGCAAACAAACTCAAAAAGAGGGAGGACAATAGGGATGTTAAGTTTAAACCAAATAGACTATCAAGATCACTGAAAGAAACATAATCACAAGATAGACACAGAATATACCCTGGGAAACCCTCATGGGGTACAAAACCCAGCAAAGCTTTCCTCAATAAGATGATCAACCAAAATACAAGATGTGCTCCCTTCTACTTTGTCTCCTTAGCAAATATCCCAGACAAGTGCGCTATCTTTCACAAGTGAGTGAGTGTGTCAAATGAGGAACATACCTCCTCTATTTATACACTACACTGACATGTATTTTACACAAGTACATGTAGGCTCGTATTTAACCATTAGGTTAAATACCCTATTATAAATAACTAGGCCGACCCCCACATGGTGGGTCTAATAACCCTAGTTACCACAACCAATCCGGAGGAATAAACATCTCCGGATTCATAGTATAATCACATCGGAGGTATGGAACATCTCTGGAATAAATAATATACAAATATAATATTCTTAGAAGTTACAATATTCAACACTCCCCCTTAACGAGAAGGATATTATAACAGCATCTGCAGGAGCAACGAGTCATACATCATACATGATACATCTATATATCATCGAAAGATTTCTTCATTTCATCATCATCAGTAACTCAACTAGTTACTGGAACATCGACATCACTCGATCATCAGCATCGTCATCACACGATCAGCATCGTCATCACACGATCATCAGCATCATCATCACACGATCATCAGCATCGCCATCACATGATCAACATCATCATCACACGATCATCAGCATCGACATCACACGATCAGCATCGACATCACATGATCATCAGCATCGTCATCACACGATCAGCATCGTCATCACACGATCATCAGCATCGTCATCACACAATCATATTACAGGATGATCAATTCTGCTCTCTTTAGGACATAGGTCCATGGATGATACAATCCAGATCAAGTTCCAGGATGATCGATCCTTATCTCTTTAAGACAAGTCTCATTTCTAGGGACAATCTAATCCCAACCACAGTGCCAGTCCTTTTTCATACTAGATGTGACCTAGATCAGATCTAGGATTTACCGCCACAGAGCCAGTCCTCTTTCATACTGGATGTGTCACGTCTACAGAGCCAGCCCTGTTTCATGCTGGATGTATCACATCTACAGAGCCAGCCCTGTTTCATGTTGGATGTATCACATCTACAGAGCCAGCCCTGTTTCATGCTGGATGTATCACATCTACATAGCCAGCCCTGTTTCATGCTGGATGTATCACATCTACAAAGCCAGCCCTGTTTCATGCTGGATGTATCACATCTACAGAGCCAGCCCTGTTTCATGCTGGATGTAACCTAGAGCAATTCTAGGATTTGTCACGTACATTTTGAACCGAGGTCCAGGGACGATCCAGTCCTATCATGTGCCTTTTGAACCGAAGTCCAGGGACGATCCAGTCCTATCGTGTACCTTTTGAACCGAGGTCCAGGGACGATCCAGTCCTATCGTGTACCTTTTGAACCGAAGTCCAGGGATGATCCAGTCCTATCGTGTACCTTTTGAACCGAGGTCCAGGGATGATCCAGTCCTATCATGTACCTTTTGAACCGAAGTCCAGGGATGATCCAGTCCTATCGTGTACCTTTTGAAACGAAGTCCAGGGACGATCCAGTCCTATCGTTCAGTTATCGGAGACCTCATGTCTACGGCTCAATTCAAAGGACCATAGTCCGAGGACGATCCAATCCTCTTACCTGTTCATTCAGGATTTAGTTCTCGGAGACATACGTCTACGGCTCTTCTTTAGGACTGAGGTCCAGGGATGATCCAATCCCCTCACATGTTCACCAAGAACTTCATTCTCGAAGACATACGTCTACGGCTCAACTTTAGGACTGAAGTCCAGGGATGATCCAATCCTCTCACATGTTCACCAAGAACTTCATTCTCGAAGACATACGTCTACGGCTCAACTTTAGGACTGAAGTCCAGGGATGATTCAATCCTCTCACATGTTCACCAAGAACTTCATTCTGGAATACATACGTCTACGGCTCAACTTTAGGACTGAAGTCCAGGGATGATCCAATCCCCTCACAACATGTATAACAAAACATGTATAACCAAAACATATAGCATCATCATCAAACATGTATATCAAGACATGTATCATCATCATCATCAAACATGTATATCAAAACATGTATCATCATCGTCATCAAACATGTATCATCATCATCATCAAGCATGTATATCAAAACATGTATCATCATCATCATCAAACATGTATATCAAAACATGTATCATCATCATCATCAAGCATGTATATCAAAACATGTATCATCATCATCATCAAACATGTATATCAAAACATGTATCATCATCATCATCAATCATGTATATCAAAACATGTATCATCATCAAAAAAAAATATAAGAGTCCTAAGTCTAAATAATTCTAAGTAACTAAGTGCAGTAAAAAGGTATCCTCATCATTGATGAGACAGAATAGTTATTAGATACTATGCTACTCCCCCTTTCGAGGAGGGTCCCTTTTGAACTACACCAAGATTGTCTCAGAAGTCTTCAAACTTTACTCGAGACAAAGGTTTGGTCAAGATATCAGAAATTTGATGCTCAGTGCTTAAATACTCGAGCTTGATAGCTCCTCTCTACACCATATCTCGTATATAAAAGTATCGGATCTCTATGTGTTTTGACTTATCGTGAAACACAGGATTTTCAGTCATCTTGATGCAGCTTTGATTATCACACATAATCACAGTGGGATCCATTTCTAATTCAAACACTCCAGATAAAAGTTTCCGAAGCCATACTGCTTCACAGCTGGCAGAGCAGGCAGCTATATATTCTGCTTCAACAGTACTGAGAGCCACACTAGATTGTTTCTTGCTGAACCAGGAAATCATGGCAGATCCAAGACCATAACATCCACCTAAAGTACTTTTTCTGTCTGAGACACTACCTGCCCAGTCAGAATCTGAGTAACCATGTAACCTGAGTTCATGACCTCCAGATAATATAGGCCAAAATCTAATGTACCTTTTAGGTACCTCATTACATGCTTTGCAGCTATTAAGTGGACCTTTCTAGGTTCTACTAGATACTGACTTAGGGTATTTACAGCAAAGCATATATCAGGCCTAGTATTAGTTAAGTACATCAATGATCCAATGATTTGTCTGTATAAGGTTATGTCCACTAATTCTGATGAATCATTAACTAAAAACTTCAAGTTGGAGTCCATGGGAGTGGCCATGGCTTTACACTCCAACATATCAAATCTTTTGAGAATCTCCACAGTATACTTACCTTGATTTAGAAAGATTCCTTTTGGTTCTTGCCATACTTCTAAGCCTAAGAAGTAGTGCATTAATCCGATATCTTTCATCTCGAATTCTGAAGAAAGCTTCTTCTTGCTTTCAATAATTTGTTTCTCATTTCCAGTTAGAAATAGATCATCTACATATAACAACAATATAACTGGTTCATCCTCCATCACCTTGAGATAAAGATTGGGGTCAACTTTACTTTTGGTAAATCCCATGCTAGTTAAGAAATTGTCAATCCTTCCGTACCAAGCCCTGGGAGCTTGTTTCAACCCATATAATGCCTTTTTCAGTTTGCATACATGAGTCCTTCCGTCATTAACCTCAAACCCTTGTGGTTTCTCATGTATACTTCTTCCTCAATTACACCATTTAGAAAAGCTATCTTAAAATCCATTTGGTGTAATTTCCACTTCATCATGGATGCAAGTGCCATGATAGTTCTAATTGAAGTATACCTAGCAACTGGTGCAAATGTTTCTTCATAGTCCATTCCCTCTTTCTAAGAGAATCCTCTGGCTACAAATCTTGCCTTGTATTTTTCAATGCTACCATCTGCAGCATGTTTTATCTTGAAGATCCATTTGGAAGAAACCACACTTTTATCTTTTGGTTTGGGGACTATATCCCAAACATCATTTTTCATTATTGACTGATATTCTTCTGTCATTGCTTCTACCCATTCTTTCTTCTGAGCTGCCTCTTCATAGCTGGTAGGTAGTTGATCCACAAGATCACACATTAAAGCCATGTAGTTGGACACTAGCTTTGGTTTCTTTCTTTCTCTAGTGGAGCCTTCAGGAGCTCCATATATTTCAGCCCCTTGAATAATATCTCTAGCCCATGCTGGCCTTCTTTTCTTAGATAAGTCTGAAATAGGAGGCTCTTTTGGTTCCAACATATCATGATCCTCTGGAGAATCATCTTTAGGAATGGGCACAGCCTCTGTGATTCTGGGAGAAGTATCTTCTTCATAGATTTCTTCAAGTTGGCACTTCCTGGATTTCTTGAGAGCTGCTTCTTCATCAAATGTTACATCTCTACTTATTTCTATGTGATGAAAACCTGGAATGTAAATTCTGAAGGCTTTGGATGATTCACAATAACCAACAAAAATCTCCTTCTTACCAGAAGGGTCCAACTTGGTTCTCTTTTCTTTTGGAATATGGATGTACACAGGACACCCAAATATTTTAAGATGACTTACCTTAGGCTTCTTACCTGTAAACACTTCTTCTGGAGTTTTGAAATCAAGAGCATTATGAGATAATCTATTTTAAACATATACTGCTGTCTTGGCTGCTTCAGCCCATAGATACATGGAAAGATCTTGGTCATGTATCATGGTCTTTACAGCTTCCATGATTGTTCTATTTTTCCTTTAAGCCACCCCATTTTGTTGGGGATTGTATGGAGTAGTTAGTTCCCTTTTAATTCCAACTTCTTTACAAAAGTCCTCAAATTCCTTTGAGGTAAATTCTCTGCCATTATCTGTTCTGAGAATTTTGATTCTCTTATCTGATAGATTTTCTATTAGAGCCTTGAACTCTTTGAATTTTCCAAAGAATTCATTCTTACCTTTCAGGAAGTATATCCAAGTTTTCCTTGAATGGTCATCAATGAATGAAAGATAGTATTCAAACCCACTTAGAGAAGTGGTGGGAATTGGTCCACATACATCTGAGTGTATTAGCTCTAAAATGTTCTTAGTCTTTGTTTCACTCTTTGGAAAGGGGTTCTTGATATTTTTCCCTTTCTTACACCCTTTACATGAGCCATCATGATCAGCTTTCAAATCTGGTAATCCTATTACTACCTTGCTTACATAGGGTAAGGCTTTATAGTTGATGTGAGTTAATCTTCTATTCCATAGCTCACTGGGGCTAGATATCTCATGAGCAAGGGCAGCTTCTGGATGGCCCTTGAGCTTATAGAGACCTCCTTCTTCTTCACCAAAAACAATTGCATCTTTAATTGTCTTTCCTTTGGACCACATGAGAACTTGTCCATCTATGAAAGCTACTCTAAAACCTTTCTTATCTAGTGCTGAGATAGAGAGAAGGTTCTTCTTTAAACCTGGTACATATAAGATGTCTTTCATCTTCAAGGGTGTTCCTGAATCTAGCTTATAGCTAGCTTCACCAATTCCTTTGATGGGATATTGGTAGTCATCTCCTAGAGATACCTTTTGTGTAGAAGACTTTTCTTCAAGATTTGAGAAGGTCTTCCTTTGACCTGTCATGTGCTTAGAAGCACCACTGTCAATGAGCCATGTATCTTCTCCAGGAGATACAGATCCAGAGAGTGCAGAGAATAGAACATATTCTTCTGGATCTTCTTTCTTCACCTTATATCTTTTCCTTTTAGGCCTTACCTATACCTCTTCTTCTTCTTCATCTTCTTCCTCTTCTTCTTGAACACAATCGTCCCAACTATATCAAACTCCATGCTCTCTTTCCTGGCACACATGGTTTGTATGAAGGATTCCCAAGGTCTAGTGAGACCATTGAGAGCAGTCATCACAAGTTCATCCTCATCAAGAGTATCACCAATTGCATCTAGTTGTTCCTTGATTTGAGAAACCCTTGAGAAGTAGTCTTGAATGGATTCTCTTTTGTACATCTTGGTACTCTTCAATTGAGTCCTTAGATTCATCTTCCTATTGATGTTCTTTCCTTCATACATTCTTCCTAGGGCATCATACATTTCCTTTGGAGTCTTCTTGGAGGCCACTTGGGGAATCAAGTGGTATTTAATAGAATCAGCTATGATTCTCTTTGCCCTAATCAAATCCTTCCTGTGCTTTTCTTTGGCTTCATCTCCTTCTGGTTCTGCAACTTATTCCTTGATATAATGAGCAAGATCATTCTCTTCAAGAATTAGACCAATTCTGTATTTCCATGCCCGCAAATTCTCTATACCTTCTAGCTTGTCTTCAAGCTTAGTGTTTGGAGCCATCTTCTCTTGGGGGAGTCCAAGAGACAGAGTAGACTTACCTGAAAATGTTACTTTTCACTTTTTCGGAATCTGGAACAGAATTTTATCACACTTTTGGTAGAATTAGGGTTTGACTTTCCCGGAGTTATACCCAACCAAAAAGTTCGATATAGGGCTCAAAAGAATGGTCTTGAGAAGGGTTATCCAGCCATGTAATCAGAATTCAAAAATGCCAACTTTTTTCTGAACCCAAATTCTGACTTATCGCACTTTTAGTAGAATTAGGGTTTTGATTTCTCGGAGTTCTACCCAACCAAAAAGTTCGATCTAGGGCTTAAAAGAAAGGTATTGAAGAGGGATATCCAGCCATGTAACCAAAATTCAATAATACCAACTTTTTGCTGAAACCCTAACTTTCACCGGAGAGAGAGAGAGAGGTATTCTTACCTTGTGAAAGATGTCCTATTCAGTCTAGCTCTGATACCATGTTAAGTTTAAACCAAATAGACTATCAAGATCACTGAAAGAAACATAATCACAAGATAGACACAGAATATACCCTGGGAAACCCTCATGGGGTACAAAACCCAGCAAAGCTTTCCTCAATAAGATGATCAACCAAAATACAAGATGTGCTCCCTTCTACTTTGTCTCCTTAGCAAATCTCCCAGACAAGTGCACTATCTTTCACAAGTGAGTGAGTGTGTCAAATGAGGAACATACCTCCTCTATTTATACACTACACTGACATGTATTTTACACAAGTACATGTAGGCTCGTATTTAACCATTAGGTTAAATACCCTATTATAACTGACTGGGCCAACCCCCACATGGTGGGTCTAATAACCCTAGTTACCACAACCAATCCGGAGGAATAAACATCTCCGGATTCATAGTATAATCACATCGGAGGTATGGAACATCTCTGGAATAAATAATATACAAATATAATATTCTTAGAAGTTACACTATTCAACAAGGGCTCTACTCCAAAACAAAGAATTAAATGGTTCTATTGGTAAAATGTCACTCCCCACTTTTGATGGTTCTCCTCAAAATTCTGCTAACACTTGGGTGCAAAAACTAGACGTGTATTTTCAGCTGAATCCAATGGTGGAAGAAAATGCTTTAAAAATGGCCATTTTGCACTTGGAGGGAGATGCCAATGAATGGTGGTTTCATGGACTGAAAACTTTGGGTCATGATCAGGTTAAGACATATGGATAATTTTTTGAAAGGGTACTATAGATATTTGAGCAAAAAGATCTAGAATTGCCTTTCAAAGAACTAGTTCAATTGAAGCAAGTGGGAACCCCTATTGATTACATGATGGACTTTCAAAAATTATCAGTCAAGGTGGATGATATATATATGGGAAGGTTAGTATTTTTTTCACTGAAGGTTTGGATAAACCCCTAAGAGGCTTGGTCAAATCTCACAAGCCCACTACATTAAGAGATGCAATGAACTTAACTAGAGATCTCCAAAATGTACTTCCTAGAACAAGATTTCCTTCCAAGCCTAACTTCAAATTTGAAAAGAAACCTTGGAAAAGAGATGCATATGCTAAGATGCCTTGGAAAAGAGATTCATTTGAAAATAATAAAAAATAAGGGTTAAACAAAGATGAACTTCGAAGAAAAAAATTGTGCTTCACATGCTTTCAACCATGGACACCGGGGCATAAATGTACTAAAGGAAAGGCTCAATACATCGAAGTATTTTCTGATAATGATGAATATGATGGGGGCATGGATGAATATGGACATATTTAATATCAAGAGGATGCATATGAGACAGCAGTAGAAGAGGAAAGTCAAGATAAAAATCAGCCTTCACCAGAAAAAGCAAGAATGGCATTACTTTTAGCAGTACCTCGCTATCACACTATCCAATGCAAGGGTGTGGTACTAGGGAAAAGAGATTCAATTTTGGTAGATGAAGGAGCGACACACAAATTCATTAATGCAGATATGGTGGAGAAAAGGAAGTTACCTATTGAGCCATTTGATGGCTTCACAGTTGTCATTCCCGGTCACAACACAATGCAGTTCAAAACATGGGTGCCAAAGCTACAAGTCACCATAGGTAACTATACTTTTGTTGATAGTTTTTATGTGGTTGATGTTGCTGATACTAATGTGGTTTTGGGAGTGCAATGGTTGTATTCTATAGGAGAGCATATAGTAAATTATCAAATTCCTGAAATGAAATTCCAAGATTCAAAAGGAAAACTAAGGGTTGTGAGAGGGCAGCACACTTATCCAAATCAAGTAGTGACTTGCAATAGTATGATATCTATATTGAGGCATGGGGACATAGAATGGGCTGCTGAATGTCATATTACATCTCCCAAGCCAAACATAAAGGTTTTTGAACACCCAAAGGAGATAGAGAGACTCTTGCAAAAATATGAAAAAAAAATTAGAGATCTTCCACATGGTAGGCCACCAGATAGGGGGGTTGAGCACAGCATTGTTTTGGAGGAGGGTACTTCACCCATTCAGATACCACCTTATAGACATCCTAAATATTTCAGAGATGATATTGAAAAATCCATCCAAGGACTCATAGATTTGGGTCTCATTAGACCAAGCTCTAGCCCTTGTGCTTCTTCAGTAGTGCTAGTGAAGAAAAAAGATGGAACATTGAGAATGTGTATAGACTTTAAAGCCTTGAACAAAAAGACTATCAAGAATAGTTATCCTATTCCTAGGATTGATGAGCTCATGGATGAGCTACATGGGGCCAAATAATTCTCTAAAGTTGACCTTAGATCAGGATATCATCAAATTCGAATGAAAGATGAAGATGTGCAAAAGACTGCTTTTCGGTGTCATTATGGCCACTTTGAATTTCTTGTCATGCCTTTTGGGTTAACTAATGCTCCAGCCACATTTCAAGCATGCATGAATATGATCTTTTGCAAAAAACTAAGAATGTTTTTTTGGTTTTCTTTGATGACATTCTCATTTACAGTAAAACATGGGAAGAGCATTTGCAGCGATTAGAGATTGTGTTAAAAATTTTGCAAGAAGAGTCCTTATTTGCTAAGTTATCAAAATGTGAATTTGGGATGAAAGAACTACTGTATCTTGGGAACATTATTGGGCAAGAAGGAGTGAACGTACACATGGAAAATATCAGGGCTATCTTAGAATGGCCATGACCAAAAACTATTATCGAATTGAGAGGTTTCATTGGCATATGCACCTATTACAAAAAATTTGTGAAAGGGTTCTCCAAGTTGACTTCTCCACTCACTGATTTGACTAAGAAGGATGCTTTCAAGTGGGATGAAGAGGCTGAAAAGGACTTTCAAAAAATGAAAGAGGTAATGAGTAGTTGTCCCATAGTTGCACTTCCTTGTTTTACTAAACCTTTTGTTGTGGAATGTGATGCTTCAGGTGGATGCCCTAAGGGATGTCCTAAAGTAAGGCCAACACCCCATAGCCTTTGAGAGCAGAAATTTGCAGCCTCATGAAAAAATTACTCCATCTATGACAAAGAAATGCTGGCCATTATGCATGCATTGGCCAAATTCAGACAATACTTGGTGGGCAACAAGTTTGTGGTGAAAACTAACCACAATAGTCTAAGACACTTTCTCACCCAAAAAGATCTAAATGAAAGGCAACAAAAGTGGGTAAGAAAGATTCAAGCTTATGATTTTGATATTGAATATGTAAAAGGAAAGAATAATATAGTATCAGATGCTTTATCTAGAAGACCTTTTTTTTCTCTCATGGACATTGCCAAGGATTGGAAAAACATGCTACTAATTGAATATGCCAAAGACAAATTTTCTTGTGATGTGTTGGATGGAATCAAAGGGAATGATAACTACAGGATTTTGAATGGGCTGATATATTATAAGGGCATAATTTATTTGGTTCAAGACTCAAAACTCAAGTACAAAATTTTGGAATAATCACGTGATTCCCCACTAGCTGGCCATCCGGGGATCTTCAAAACTTATAGGCGTCTGAGGCAAATATTTTTTGTGTTAAGTTCATCCTAAATTTCACAAGCAAGATCACTGAAAGAAACACGATCACAAGATAGACAAAGATTTACCTTGGGGGGTAGAAAACCTAGAAAGCTTTCCTCAATATAGATAATCAACCAATACAAGATGTAGTACCCAAACAAGATCTCCTTCTCCTCCTATGCAGGCCTCTCTCTCTCTCCTATGTAGGCCTCTCTTTCTCTCCTATGCGCCAATCACAAGTGAGTGAATGAATGAGATAAATGAGGAACACACCTCCTCTATTTATACTCATGTTCTAACTGACTTTTCACCCTAATGGGGCCGACCTCTCCTAAGAGAGTCTAGTACCCTAAATAGCTAACTCAGGGCCGACCTCACATGGGAGATCTAATAACCCTAGTTACCACAATCTATCGGAGGAATAACATCTCCGGATATACAATAGGGTCTCCTAGGAGGAATGGAACATCTCCGGAATAATAAAGTACAAATATAATATTCTTAGAAGTTACAATATCTCAACACTCCCCCTTAATGAGAAGGATATTATAACATCTGTAGGAGCAAGGAGTCATCAACTACATAGTACATGATACATGATACATCTATAAATCATTGGAAGCTTTCTCTAACATCATCAGTAACTCAATTAGTTACTGGAACATCTTTAAATCTTCAATACTGGAACATCTTCAGTATTGAGTCTTCATCTTCTACATCATCTGAACCACTACAGCAATCTGGATCATCTCGATCAACAGCATCATCTGGATCATCTCGATCAACAACAACATCTCGATCATCTCGATCAACATCATCATCTCGATCATCTCGATCAACAATATCATCATCTCGATCATCATCATCTGGATCATCTCGATCAACATCATCTTGATCATCTCAATCAACAATATCATCATCTTGATCATCTTGATCATCATCATCTCGATCATCTCGATCAACAGCAACATTTGGATCATCTCGATCAATAGTATCATCATAGCAGCATACTCTGCAATGCACATGATCCAATTATGGTATGATCAATCCCTCTCACTTTAAGACACCTCTCATGTCTATGGACGATGCAATCTAGATCTACTTACAGGATGATCAATCCTGATCCTTTTAAGACACCTCTCATGTCTAAGGATGATGCAGTCCTTGATCCATTTAAGACACCTCTAATGTCTAAGGACGATGCAGTCCTTGATCCATTTAAGACAAATCTCATGTCTAAGGACGATGCAGTCCTTGATCCATTTAAGACAAATCTCATGTCTAAGGATGATGCAGTCCTTGATCCATTTAAGACAAATCTCATGTCTAGGGACGATGAATTCTGTGATCCTTTTAAGACAAATCTCATGTCTAGGGATGATGCAGTCCATGATCCTTTTAAGACAAATCTCATGTCTAGGGACGATGCAGTCCGTGATCCTTTTAAGACAAATCTCATGTCTAGGGACGATGCAGTCCGTGATCCTTTTAAGACAAATCTCATGTCTAGGGACGATGCAATCCATGATCCTTTTAAGACAAATCTCATTTCTAGGGACGATGCAGTCCGTGATCCTTTTAAGACAAATCTCATGTCTAGGGACGATGCAGTCCCATCACGTACATTTTGAACTAAACATTCAAGGACGATGCAATCCTATCATGTACATTTTGAACTAAACGTCCAGGGATGATGCAATCCTATCACGTACATTTTGAACTAAACATTCAGGGACGATGAAGTCCTATCATGTACATTTTGAACTAAACATTCAAGGACAATGCAGTCCTATCACGTACATTTTGAACTAAATGTTCAAGGATGATGCAGTCCTATCACATACATTTTGAACTAAACATTCAGGGACGATGCAGTCCTATCATCCACTTAGACAAAGTCTAAGAGTCACACATCAACCTAGTCGTCGGAACAGGTAGCCTCATCATCGACCTCATCGTCGGAACAGATAGCCTCATCAGTATTCTCATCAATACAGGTATCCACATCATCGACCTTACCGTCAATGCAGGCAATCTCATCATCAGTGACCATATCACTCCCCCTTTTGAGGAGAGTCCTTCTGAACTACACCAAGCTTGTCTCAAAAATAATCAAACTTAATTCGAGACAGAGGTTTGGTCAATATATCAGCAACTTGTTCGTCAGTGCTCACATACTCGAGCTTGATAACTCCTTTCTACACCATTTCTCCTATATAAAAATATCGGATCTCTATGTGCTTTGACTTGTCATGCAACACTGGATTCTCTGTCATCTTGATACAACTCTCGTTGTCACACAGGATCACAGTGGGGTCCATCTCTAAGTCAAATAATACTGATAACAACTTCCAAATCCATATTGCTTCACAACTAGCAGTACAAGCAACAATATATTCTGCTTCAGCTGTGCTAAGAGCCACACTAGAATGCTTCCTTCTAAACCACGAGATCATGGCAGATCCCAGACAATAACATCTTCCTGATGTGCTCTTCTTGTTTGATACACTTCCTGCCCAATCAACATTTGTGTAGCCATACAATATGATATCATGATCTCCAAGATAACATAGACCAAATTTTATCGTTCCCTTTAGGTACCTCATCACATGCTTTGCAGCTATCAAGTGAATTCATCTAGGTTCCACTAGATACTGACTCAAGGTGTTCTCGACAAAGCATATATCTGGTCTGGTATTTTTTAGGTACATCAATGACCTAATAATTTGTCTGTACAGAGTCACATCCACTAATTCTGATGAGTCATCATCTAATAGCTTCAAGTTGGAATCCATGGGAGTGGCCATGGATTTGCATTCCAACATATCAAATCTTTTCAATATTTCCACTACATACTTTCCCTAGTTGAGAAAGATTCCTTCTAGGCCTTGCCATACTTCCAGACCTAGGAAGTAGTGCATCAATCCGAGATCTTTCATCTCAAACTCTGAGGAGAGCTTCTTCTTGCAATCGATAATTTGTTTCTCATTTTCTGTCAGAAATAGATCATCCACACATAGCAACAGTATGGCAGGTTCATCATCCATAACCTTTGATAAAGATTAGGATCAACTTTAATTTTGGTAAAGCTCAATCTCGTCAAGAAACTGTCAATTCTTCCATACCAAGCTCTGAGAGCTTGTTTCAACCCATACAAAGCCTTCTTTAGTTTGCATACGTGAGTTCTTCTATCTTCAACCTCAAATCCTTGTCGTTGTTCTATATACACTTCCTCCTCAATCACACCATTCAGGAAGGTTGTCTTCACATCCATCTAATGTAATTCCCACTTCATCATGGATGTAAGTGCCATGATGGTTCTAATGGAAGTGTACCGTGCAACTGGTGCAAATGTCTCTTCATAGTCAATTCCCTCTTTCTAAGAGAATCCTCTGGCCACAAACCTTGCCTTATACTTTTCAATGCTACCATCCGCAGCATGCTTTATCTTGTATATCCATTTGGAGGATACCACACTCTTGTCCTTTGGCTTGGGAACTATATCCCAAACATCATTCTTCATTATTGATTGGTACTCCTCTGTCATTTCCTCCACCCACTCTTTGTATGAGATGCTTCTTCATAACTAGTGGGTTCTTGATCTACAAGATCACACATCAAGGCCATATAGTTGGAGAATGTCTTTGGTTTCTTGCTCACTCTAGTGGAGCCTTCAGGAGCTCCATACTTTTCTTCTCCTAATATGATGTCTCTTTCCCATGGTGGATCTATTCCTTTATATGTTTATGGAAGGGGTTTCTTGTGGTTCCATCATGTCATGGTCTTCATGTGTTGTCTCTTCAGGGGTGGGTGTAGCTTCTGTAATTCTGGAAGGTGCATTTTCCTCATATACTTCTTCATATTGGCACTTCCTATATCTCTTGAGAGTTTCCTATTCATCAAATGTCACATCCCTACTTATTTCCATATGATGGAATCTTGGGATGTATATTATAAATGCTTTGGATGTTTCACAATATCCAACAAATATTCCCTTCTTCCCAAAAGGATCTAGATTGGTCCTCTTTTCTTTTGGAATGTGAATGTATACTGGGAATCCAAATATCTTGAGGTGACTTACCTCAAGCTTCTTCCCTGTGAACACTTCTTCTGGGGTCTTGAAATCAAGAGCACTGTGAGATAGTCTATTTTGCAAATAGACTGTTGTCCTGACTGCTTCATCCCATAGATACATAGGTAGGTCTTGATCATGTATCATTGTTTTCATTGCTTCCATAATGGTTGTATTCTTTCTCTCCGCAACACCATTTTGTTGAGGATTGTAGGGAGTGATTAGTTCCCTCTTAATCCAGGCTTCTTTACAGAAGAATTCAAAATCCTTTGAAGTGTATTCTCCACCATTATCTATCATGAGTATCTTGATCTTCTTTTCTGAATTATTTTCTATCAAGGCTTTGAATTCCTTGAATTTTCCAAAGACTTCATCCTTTCCCTTTAGTAAATATATCCAAGTCTTTCTTGAGTAGTCATCAATGAATATAAGGTAATATTCATATCCACTCAAGGATGTGGAGGGCATAGGTCCACATGCATCTGAATGAATCAATTTCAAGGTACTTTTGGTATTTGTTTCACTCTTTGGAAATGGGTTCTTTACATTCTTCCCTTTTGCACATCCTTTGCATGTACCATCATGATCAATATTTAGATCTGGTAGTGACTACTTTGCTCACATGAGGTAGTTCTTTGTAGTTAATGTGAGCAAGTCTCCTGTGCCATAGCTCATTTGGGCTAGTGGCTTCATGAACAAGGGCAGCTTCTGGATGGCCCTTGAGTTTGTATAGACCTCCTTCCTCTTCACCAATAACAATTTCATCCTCAATTGATTTTCCTTTGGACCACATGAGTACTTTTCCATCTATGAATGCAACCCTATAACCTTTCTTATCTAAAGCTGAGATAGAAATTAAGTTCTTCTTCAAACCTGGTACATATAGGATTTCCTTCATCTTCAATGGAGTTCCAGAATCAAGCTTGTAGCTTGCTTCACCAATTCCCTTGATGGGATATTGATAGTCATCTCCCAGATATACCTTCTGTGGAGGGGTCTTTTCTCTAGACTTGAGAGAGTCTTCTTTTCCCCTGTCATGTGCTTTAAATCAATGAGCCATTTATCTTCTCCAGGTGTTACTGACCCAAAGAGTGCAGAGAATATAACATATTCTTCTGCATCTTCTTCTTCTAATTTGGTTCTCTTCCTTTTAGGCCTTACCTCTTCTTCTTCTTCACTATCATCTTCTACTAGATGTGCATGATGTCTTTTGTGAAAATTCTTCTTCTTCTTTGAGGGACAATTTCTAAAAAAGTGTCCTGGTTTGTGACAACTGTAACACTTAACTGAGGAGAGATCTCTTTCTGAGCTTACTCCTTCTTTCTTTTGAAATCTATGTGGAGGATGAGATTCCTTATGGCCATTCTTCATGGAGTTGAAATGACTCCTTATTCTGGTATGAGTGGCCAAACCTTGGTCATCATCTTTGAGCAGGGCTTCTCTATTGGCTACCCTAGCCTCTTCTAGAATGCAATCCTCCCATACCACATCAAACTTCATACTTTATTTTCTTGCACACATAGTTTGGATGAATGACTCCCAAGGTCTAGTGAGACCATTGAGTGCAGTCATGACTAGTTCATCTTCATCAAGGGTATCTCCAATGGATTGTAGTTGTTCCTTGAATTGGGAAACCCTTGTGAAATAATCTTGAATAGATTCTCCTTTATTTCTCGACATAGATCATCTAGCACAAGTCTTCTTCTCTAGATCATCATCATCGAAGCATCGTCCTTGAATCATCGTCATCATCACTGCTGCTTCTATCTCAATCAATCTCTGAATCTACTCATCATAGGAAGTTCCATAGAGCCAGTCCTTTTCATACTGGATGTAGGCCCACCACCTGTAGGTCTTCATCATCACTGTCGATACTGTGGAATCCTCAGGACTTATTACATGTGTCACAAAACCTTAAAAGAGTCTCTTGACTAGCAAGAACCCTAAAGAGCATATGAGTCCTTTTTCATCCTGTCCAAATCTCCAAGACTTATTACATGTGACTGTCACAAAACCTTAAAAGAGTCTCTTGACTAGAAAGAACCCGAAAGAGCATCTGAGGCCTTTTTCATCCTGTCCATATCTCCAGGACTTATTACATGTGACCCTCCCACCACAAAACCTTAAAAGAGTGTCTTGCCAAGCAAGAACGCTAAAGAGCATCTGAGGCCTTTTTCATCCTATCCAGATCTCCGGGACTTATTACATGTGGTCACCACAAAACCTTAAAAGAGTGTCTTGCTAAGCAAGAACCCTAAAGAGCATCTGAGGCCTTTTTCATCCTGTCCATATCTCTAGGGCTTATTACATGTGGTCATGGAAATGCCTCGAAAGAGCATCTGAGGCCTTTTTCATCCTGTCCATATCTCCCAGGTCTACTTACATGCCATCCCAGAGCAATGCCTCGAAAGAGCATTTGAGGCCTTTTTCATCCTGTCCAGATCTCCCAGGTCTACTTACATGCTCATCTGCACAACCTGTCCATGGCCACAGAGTATCAACCTGATACTCACCATACACCATCCTGATGTACACATGATCATCTTGAACATCAACACTGCATCGTCCTGATGTATGTCATCTAGAGAAACATCCTAAAGCTCATCATCCATGATCATCCTGATCATACAATGCATCTACCTGATGCATACCAAGTATCTACATGATACATATCATCATACATGATCCACCTGATCATACAATGTATCCACCTGATACATACATAGATACATAATCCACCTGATCACACAATGTATCTACCTGATACATATCAACATACATGATCTACCTGATCATACAACGTATCCACCTGATGCATATACAGACATGGTCCAATCATCCAACATGATGCATATACAAATACATACAAATGATCCAACTGATCATATCCAGCATCCAACATGATGCATACATACATAAATGATCCAACTGATCATATCCAGCATCCAACATGATGCATACATACATAAATGATCCAACTGATCATACAAAGAAGAAACTAAAACATCATCCTGATGCTCATCATCCAACGCTTACATCCATAGCCATGTGAAGGATCCTCCTTCCACCATGCTTGGAATGGATTCAGCAAAATGTCTCCATCACTTCTTCCTTGAAGTGTCGTCGATCTGAAGAACACCAAGCCTCTCTCTGAAGTACTTGAACTTCACTCTAGCTAGTGGCTTCGTCAGCACATCTGCAATCTGCTCATCCGTCGCAACATACAGGAGCTTCATTGCTCCTCTCTGCACCATATCCCTGATATAGTGGTATTTGATCTCTATGTGTTTCGACCTGTTGTGGAATACCGGGTTCTCAGACAGCTTCACACAACTCTGGTTATCACAAAAGATACCAGTAGCCTCCAGCGGTAGATCAAATAACTTAGACAGTAGCTTCCGAAGCCATACTGCCTCACAACTAGTCGAACAAGCTGTGACATACTCTGCTTCGGCTGTAATAAGTTCTACACAGGACTACTTCCTGCTAAACCAAGAGATCACACATGATCCCATACTAAAGCAGCACCCAGAAGTGCTCTTCCTATCTGCAGCACTGCCTGCACAATCCGAATCAACATAACCCTGCAGGTTAAACTTTTGATTCGCATCATACTTGAGCCCATAGTCAATTGTACCCTTCAGGTACCTCAAAATATGCTTTACAACAACCAGGTGAACACTCCTCGGATCTGTCAGGAACTGGCTCAATGTGTTCACCGCAAAGTAAATATATGGTCTCGTGTTCGTTAGGTACATCAAGGACCCAATCATATGATGATACATAGTGACATCAACCAGCTCAGATGAAGCATCACACAGAAGCTTTAGGTTCGATGCCATAGGTATGGTCATGGCCTTGCAGTCCATCATTCCGAACCTCTTCAGGATCTCTACTACATACTTCCCTTGTCCAAGGAAGATTCCATATGCACTCTGCCACACCTCCATACCTAGAAAATAGTGCATCATCCCCAAGTCCTTCATCTCAAAATCGGAAGCAAGCTTCCTCTTGGTATCAGTAATCAAACTATCATTACCTGTAACAAACAGGTCATCCACATATAGGAGTAGTATCACAGGATTGCCTTCCTCAACCTTGTAGTAAAGGTTGGAATCCGCTTTACTCTTGGTAAAGCCCAAACTGGATAGAAAGTTGTCCATCCTACCATACCAAGTCCTAGGAGCTTGCTTTAAGCCATACAAGGCTTTCTTCAACCTGCACGAATATGACTTTATGTCATGTGTCTCAAAACCAAGTGGCTGCTCCACATACACTTCCTCCTCGACTACACCATTCAACAAAGCAGTCTTGACATCTATCTAGTGTATCTTCCATTCATCATTGTAGCCAGAGAAAGTACTGATATGATGGAAGTGTATCCGGCTACAAGAGCAAAAGTTTCTTCATATTCGATTCCTTCTTTCTGTCAGAAGCCATGAGCTACAAATCTCGCTTTGTATTTCTCTATGCTGCCATTTGCAGCATGCTTGATCTTGTAGATCCATTTGGAAGTCACAACAGACTTCCTTTCAGGTCTTGGGACTACATCCCAAACATCATTTTTCATTATTGATTGGTATTCCTCAACCATGGCATCCTTCCATTCTTTCTTTTCCGCTTCTTCTTCATAACTGGAAGGTTCTTTGTTCATGATATCATAGAGTAAAGCAACATAGCTAGTATGTGATCTAGTTCTCTTCTTTGCGCTATGTTCTTCTTCTGGAATGCCATATCTTTCTGCATCTTGAATGAGATCTCTAGCCCATGCAGGTTTCCTCTTGTGAGAGTCCTTCTCACGAGGTGGATCTACAAGTTCTTGCGGATCTTCAATTTCATGATCAACATCTGGAATTGCTTCAGTCATTGTAGTGTCTTGAAATATGGTTTCCTTTGGTTCTTCATGATCTTCAACAAGTGTCTTCCCTGATTTGATGAATGCTAAGTTTTCATCAAATGTTACATCCCTGCTGACATCAATCTTCTTGAACCTTGGAAAGTATATTCTGTAAGCCTTTGAGCTTTCACTGTAACCCACAAAGATACCCTTCTTTCCTGAAGGATCTAGCTTAGTCCTCTTTTCCTCTGGGACATGAGTGTATACTGGACAACCAAATATTCTGAGATGGTTGACTTCAGGTTTCTTACCAAAGAAGACTCTTCTGGTGTCTTGTTGTCCAATATCTTGTGGGGTGTTCTATTCTGCACATATACATTTGTCCTAGCTACTTCTGCCCATAGATGCATAGGTAGATCTAGGTCATGCAGCGTTGCCCGTGCTACCTCCATGATTGTTCTATTCTTCCTTTCTGCAAATCCATTCTGTTGTGGATTGTAGGGAGCAGTCAACTCCCTCTTAATCCCTGAATCACTGCATAACTTCTTGAAATCTCCTGAAGTGAATTCTCCGCCATTGTCGGATCTGAATGTATTGATCTTCTTATCGGTTTGATTTTCCATCAAGGTTTTGAATTCCTTGAATTTATCATATACTTCATCCTTTCCTTTTAAGAAGTAAACCCAAGTCTTCTTGGAGAAGTCATCAATGAAAGAGACATAGTAAACATACCCACTTAAAGAACTGGATGACATCAGACCGCATACATCAAAGTGGATGATTTCGAAGATTCCTTTTTCCTTGCTTTCACTGCTTGGAAATGCCTTCTTTATGTTCTTTCCTTTTGCACATCCTTTACAAACACCTTCATGTTTGGTCTTGATTTCAGGAAGACCCTCTACAGCTTTTCTTGCAATTGGTAGTGCTCTATAGTGCACATGAGCAAGCCTTCTGTTCCAAAGTTCACTTGGCTCCATGGATTCATGTACCATAGCATGTTCAGGTTGTCCCTTCAATTTATACAATCCTCCCTCTTGCTCTCCAATCACCACTGCATCATCTATAGTTTTACCTTTTGGCCACATTAGGACTTGGCCATCTACAAATGCAACCATCATGCCTTTTGCATCCAATGCATATATGGAGAGTAAGTTCTTCTTGAGCCCAGGTACAAATAATACATCTTTCATTTTCAAGGACTTCCCAGAGTCCAGGTTGTAGGAGGCTTCACCACTTCCTTTGATGGGGTATTGATAGTCATCCCCAAGTTTCACCTTATGGGGTGACTCATGTTCAGATAGATTTACAAAAGATTTTTTAAACCCAGTCATGTGTTTGGAAGCCCCACTATCAATAAGCCAATCATTACAACCATGAGAGATAATACCTATGAGAGCAGAGATCATAACATAATCATCTTCACTTGATGAGTCATCAACATCACTTTCTACCATAGCCTTCTTCTTTGGAAGTTCATCATCTTCGGCAGCATGAGCATGGTACCTTCTTTTGCTTCCCTTCTTCTTCTTGTTGAAGTTTTTGTTGTCCTTCTTGTTCTTGGGACAATTTATAGCAATATGTCCTTTTTCATTACAGGTGAAGCATATTCTCCTTTCTTTATGGTGGTGTGAGGATTTCTTGAAGTGAGATGGCTCTCTCTTGGACTTCCCTTTCTTGGTGTGAGCTGTGAGAGCTTGATCTTCATTCCCCATCTTTTCTTCTCGTGCCACAAGCCTTGCTTCTTCTTGAGAGCATTCCTCCCATAGTCTTCTGAAAGAGATCAACTTCTTTCTTGCACAGATTCCTTGAATGAAGGAATCCCATGACCTAGGTAGACCATTCAGAGTTGTCATAACAACTTCACCATTATCCACTACTTCATCCACAGCTTCAAGTTGTTCCTTGATTTGAGAGACCTTGGAGAAGTAAGATAGAATGGTCTCTCCATTCAACATCTTGACCCCTTTCAATTGATTCTACAGAATCATCTTCCGATTTATGTTCTTCCCTTCAAATAGCTTGGTCAAGGAGTCAAACATATCCTTGGGTGTCTTCAGAGATGACACATGTGGGATGAGATGGTCATTGATAGAATTAGCAATGATTCTCTTTGCCTTGACCAAGTTCGTACTATGCAATTCCTTAGCTTCTTCATCATCTGGGATAGGGATCTCTTCTTTTATGTATGAGTCCAACTCATTCTCTTCCAGGATTAACCCAATCCTATACTTTCATGCTCGGAAGTTATCAGCCCCTTTAACCTTGTCCTCAAGCTTGCTGTGGTGAGACATCTTTAAAGAGTACTTCAAATGGAAATAGAAAAGATTTAGGTCTTACCACTTGATTTGCTGAAAACTGGATCTGGTCCTGGATTAGGGTTTGTCAGAGAAACCCTAAAAAATTCAAAATGTGAATTTTAACTTTATGAAAGGATAGAAAGATGCACCTTGATGAGCTGATCAGTCTGGTATACTCAGAAATTGATTTCTACAAAGTTTCACTCTTCAGAAGTGCCTTTTAGTCTTCCTGGATTCACTAAGGAGGACCCTAAATTAGGGTTTGAGTTTCCCAAAGATTTACCCAGCCAAAAATCTCGATCCAAATCTCTAAACTTCGATTTTTCCAAGGAGCTTCCAGCTACGTCTTTAGATTTCAGAAATTCCTATTTTTTAGGAAACCCTAATTTTTAGGGCCAAAACTGAAAGTGCTCAGAACGAAATTCTGATTGGACAGATAGATTCACCTTGTTGAGGAGAGTCAATCTATCATATTACTTTTCCAAAATCTGTGGAGAGAAACCCAATAAACAAGAAACCCTGGTTTCTATCATTGCACAATGTCTTCTTCTCAGGTTAGCTCTGATACCATGTTAATTTTTTAGCATTAATTCAAGATACTCTAGGATATTTACTGAGAGAATAACATGTACAGTATATCAATGCATATCAATCATAGCAAGCATATAAATCATCACAAGATGCAAACATAAGAGACAATAGACACACAGAGTTTCCGTGGGGAAAACCCTAAGGTGAAAAACCCCACAACTTCCTCAGAGATAGATAGAGCAATGATACAACCAAAGTACAACCCAAGTACACAAAGATAGACTCCTCCTAGCATCTGATCCTCCTCCTCACATGTGCGCCACTTTCCGAGTGATGTAGAGTGAGATAATGAGATGATCAAAATAGAGATCGAGAGATCTCTATTTATACTTGTCCTGACTACCCAATAAACTTATGGGGCCGACTTGTCTAGCTTAGCACAATAACCTCATGTTACATTAATCTGGGTCGACCGCTTACAAGGTGGTCTAATAACCCATCAGCAAGTTAACACACTTGCGACACTTGTCAATACAAATGACGACACTTCCGTATAGAGGAATAATACATCTCTATAGGAGTACAATAAATATATATATGAAATACATTCCGAAGTTACATATACATCAACAATAGTAGAGCCCCAAAGGCTAAAGATTGGGTGGAAGAGAGCCAAGAAATTTTAAAGCTTTTGAAAGACAATTTGCAGGTTGCTCAAAATCAACAAAAAAAATATGTTGATAGACATAGAGAAGAAAGGACCTTTCGGGTTAATGATTTAGTATATTTGAGGTTGCATCCATATAAACAAACATCTCTCAAAAAGAATGGAACAGAAAAGCTAAAACCAAGGTACTATGGACCATACAAGGTAGTTCGGAAGGTTGGAGAAGTAGCATATGAATTAGAACTTCCGGAAGGGAGTAAAAGCCATAATGTATTTCATGTTTCTTTTCTCAAGAAATCTCTTAGTCAACAAATTATCACTTCATAAATACTTCCTCCTTTGGATGATGAAGGTCATCTCACACTTGTTCCGGAAAATATTTTGAAGACATGGGAAAGGAGGTTGAGGAGTAGAATTATCAAAGAATATTTAGTGCAATGGAAGGAATTAACAAATGAAGATGCCACATGGGAAGAGGAAAAGATTTTGCAGCATACAAATCTGAAATTGCTTAAGTACAAGCAATCTTGGGTGGGGAGGACTGTAATGTCCCCATTCAAATAATTGCATAGCAGGACAATCCCATCAATCTTACTAGTTCCCTAGGTTGAATGGGTACATTTGGAATTATAATAAGGGAGAAAATGAATAATGTTTATACATTATAATAGTTCAAGTATTTAATAAAGAGGTTCAATAAATAAATTCAAGAGAAAATCTAGGTGGAAAATGGTTTTGAAGACATATGGAGGATGTGGGACCCACACTAACTTGATTTCTCACTGCCACGTCGCATATCTCTCTTGCCATTTCGAATCCATGAGAAGGAAAACATTATTGGGTGATTTGGTAAGTCATACACATGGAATTGAGCATCTTAGGTCAAATTGGGATGGAATGGTAACCTCCATGGAAGAGGAAGAGTCAAATTGGAAGGTTGTGGACACTTGGGCTAGATTCCCTAGCCCCTATGACAAAAATGATGAAGCATCTATGACATCTATGAAAAATTTCAGATATGACTTCTGACATCTTACCATTATGACATGTCAGCCCTAAAAATAGACTCCAAGAAGGCACTCATGGGAGTTGGAGAAGCCAAAGAGGTCCTACTCGAATTGGGAGAAGATGGAAGGTTGGGAACTAGGGAGACAAGTGGCAAATGTGGAATATTTCCTAAGTGGAAATTTCTAGAAGCTAATGGGAGGAATTCAAACCATAGGAGACTAATGTTGGTTATAAAATGAAGAAATCAAGCATGAGAATGGCTTTTGATGATTTGAGAAAAATTGCATTTGTGAAGAGAGAGCTAGTGGATGACGAGTTTCTTGCCTTGGCCAATTTCGAGGGTGAAAGATTCCCATCCAAGTTGGTGCTTGGAGAGGCCACTTAGGTCTTTCATGGAGCTTTAATGGAGTTTTTATTTGCAATTGTAAACTATAGGGCAACTCGTGGTTTCTTCTAGTGCAGCACTTTCCCTCAACCATTTCCAGTTTTGATGGCATATTCTTGCTCCTTGAGGGAGGGCGTTTTTGGTGAGCTGTTGCACTCTTTGGGAGAGATTCTCATAATCCATTTCTGAATGTAATAAGATTAATATACTTTTTTATTCATCTTCAAAAAGTCTCGAGTCAAAATACCAAGTGGTTGTATGTAAAATGATGATTAATGAGCAAACTATGACCATTTCCCCACTACATTGATGTATGCCATTGTAATGTTGTTGATTTCGAATGAAAGAATGTTTCTTTGATATATTTATGATGAATGGAAAGCCATTGATGAGTGTTACAAGTTTCATGTTCAACACTTAAGTATTTGAAGTCATTTTCAACTGTGATATCAATCTTTTGAACTTGGTGAGGAAGGCATTGATAGATTCGAAACTATCAGGACTCAAACATATGAGCTCATTCTCCAATTTGTGTCCTTTCATATCATCTTTCTATCCAAAAAGGGATTCGAGCTTTTCCAAAAAATCTTTAGGAGATGTAAGATCGATGACATGGAAGTGAATATCTTCAGAAATTGAGAGAAGGAGGAGACCAACTGCTTCATCAATCCTTTCGAAGTACTTGGACTTTTCAACTGCACTGAGAGGTTCTACCATCATTCCAATGAGTATTCAGGTGAAGCTCTTAGATCTCATGAAGAGAGCCATCTTGGCTTTCCTCTCAACATAGTTGGAAGATGTGACCTTTAGATCCATCTGAAACAGAGAAAGACAAATAGTTGAAGAAGATTCTGAATGGGTGAATAAACCTACAAAACGAGAGAATTTTTGCTGATGGAGAATTCTACTCTTTGACTGAACACTATCTTAAGGTCACTTGGCACATAGACTAAGTCCTTCACACCTGGCTAGACCTCACTAGATTTCTCCATTGAATTCAAGTAATAGCACCAGGATTTGTTGTGGAAACTCAGAGGCTTCTGGTGCACAAGTGAAACATAGTTGCTCAAAGAAATGTTGCAACGATTGCAATGGCTGCAATTCGAATAGCTGCTGACCGCTCTGATACCATTTGATAATCTGCAAGGATCTAGCAACTGTAACAAACTCACAATCTAACTATCGGGATTATTTGCAAAGAAGAAGAAGCATGCATTCAATAATCACTCATAAACACAGAATAATGGACAATGTCAATATCATCATTGATTATTGTATCACATTCTCTACATTCATTATTCATTGTATGATATTGACATTGTCAGCATCTATTCGAATTGCAGCCATTGTAGTCAACAGCTATTCAAATTGCAGCAGTTGCAGCATTTCTTTGAGCAGTTATCTTTCACTTGTGGACCAGAAGCCTCTGAGTTTCCACATCAAATCCTGGTGCTAGTACTTGAATTCATTGGAGAAATCCAGTGAGGTCTATCCAGGTGTGAAGGACTTTGTCTATGTGCTCAGTGATCAAAAGGTTGTGTTCAGTTGAAGTGTGGCATTCTCCATGAGCAAAAACTCTTCTTGTTTTGCAGTTTTCAAAGTTTTATGCAATTGCAGCAGTTTTTGCAGTTACAGCAGTAGATTCGGAATTGAACAACATCTTCTATGTATATAGAAGGAGTTCCTTCTCTCACTCCATTCAACTATGATGAGTGGAAACCAAAGATGACATCATATCTGGAGAGACTTGGTCTTTTTGATGTGTGTACTAATATTAAGAGAGATTTTTCTTCCTATCAAGAGAAAGAAGATTGGCTTGATGATTGTGAAAGAGCCTCGGGAAATATATGTGTTACTTTGTTTTCCAATTTGGAATACCTCATTGATTTTGATGAACATCCAAGTGATCTATTGACTAGATTGCATAGATTATTTGGAAGTCAGGAGAAAGAGGTTGATGTTAGCCATGTGGAAAGTAAGCCCAGTGATACTTCCTACAGTGCTCTCTCTATTCATGACTTGGACTCCATCATCTCCCATGATGAAGTTGTTCAAGATGAAGTCGAAGTAGAACACATGGTTTCAGTTGTTCCATCTTTCGATATGATTTCTGAGCAAATAATGTCAGTTACTACTCTAGAAGTTGAAGAGATATTTGAAATCTCTACTTCCCATGAGCTTGCTGATGTGCGAAATAATGACCTATTGAGCATCTTGGAAGATTTGGGAGGCAATGCATTTTCCCTCCTTGATCAAAATATTCCTATGGACTCCTATTTGGTCATTGGCACATGTTTTCAGACCTTCACCGAAGATAGAAGACTCTACCATTCACTTGGATTCAAGTTTCATGCATATCCTTGTGATTTTGGTTTTGATCTCACCACTTTTGGTTCAAAGAAGATCATAAGAAACCCTCCTCAAAATCTTGGATCTGATTTGAAGTTCAAGCCATCACCATTATATGGTTCATTTGGTTCTGATCTTACCCCTGCTAGTTCAAAGGAGATATCAAAGAACTACATACACTTTCATAGAGTTGATTCATCTGTTGATGTGCAAGTTGATGACCTACTAAGTATTTTGAAGGAAAAATCAGATTTGGAAGGTAATGCATTCGCTCTCCCTCATCATATGCTTTCTTTGGATTCCTATTTGGTCATTGGCACATGCTTTCAAAGTTTCACTGACGATGGAAGACTCTATCATTCGCTTGGGTTCATGACTCATGCACCTTTCTGTGATTTTGGTTTTGATTTCACCCATGTTGGTTCAAAGGAGATCATGAGAAACCATGTTCCAATTCTTGGATCCGATTTCCTTGCATCCATTGTTGGAGAACTCAAGCACATATTTTTGGAGCATGATTCATTTCTTCCCAAGAGGAAGATACTCTTTTTGAGAGAATGCTAGATCTAGATCCACAAGAACCTGAAGATCTAGCACCTATTGATACATGGGACACCATCACTGTTGCATACACCAATGATCTTGTTGAAGATGCACCATCATAATGTCATAGTTTATTTAGTCATGATCTCATCTATGTTGGTTCAAAGGAGATATCAAGGAACTATCTACACATTCATGGTTTTGATTCTATCTCAGTTGGTTTGAATCACATGCTTCATGATGATCTTCATATTATGTTTTTGCAGCATGATCCACTTCTTCCCAAAAGGAATATACCTACTCCTTTGATTGATGATCAAGAGAGTGGAGCATCATCACATGAGATTTCAAATTCAGAGTTTGGATATGATGATGAGCCAGCTATAGATGCATCTTCACATGATATTTCAAATTCAGAATCTGAAGATGGAGATGATGATGATAGAATGCTAGATCCAAATCCACAAGAACCTGAATTTATAGCAACTAATGATGAAGATGAGAGAATGGGAGATCCATATCCACAAGAAACTGAAGATCTCTCACCTGATATTCCTCCTCTTTTTCGATGGGCATCCACTACACTCCTATCTACCGGTGATTTGGCTGGTGATCCACATGATCATAGAAAAACCAGATCATATTTGTAGAATGGAAGGTTTCATCCTTCTCACATTGTTGATCCATTTCATATCGATCGAGCCTTCTTCGGAAAAGAAGGACACTTACCTCCTTCAAGGGTGAGAGATGATATGCTTCATTAGCATCCTTCAGTCTATTTTGAGGGAGGGTTTTCTTGCCACTGGGTTTTCCCTCTTTCCTCACTTAGTTTATTTAGATTGATTGTACGGGGTGACCTTTGGTCTTAGTCACCAGGGCTCTCTTTTTTATTTTCGGTTATTATCTCATAGTATAGATTGTGGGGGGGTGTTGGAATATTCACACCATCATTTTTGTATTTTGCATGCCTGCATGCAAATCTACATGCTTTGCATGCCACTGCATGCATCCAGTCATCATCATGGTTGTCTCCCTAGCACCTAGAGCTTGCTTCTAGCTCTCCAGATCCTGTCTACAGCCCCCATTTGGCCTCCTACCTACCTAATACTCCCTTCTTGATTGTTGTGCATGGAAAGTGCGCCTTTCTCACCTACCACTGTTAGTTAGAGTGCCTTTACTCACCTACCTTCAATTATCACTCAGTTAGGGTGCCTTATCTCACCTACCGAAAGTTATCATTCAGTTATTCCATTGATTGAGTATTTCTTCCACTGATTGCTCATGTTGACTACTTGTAGCTTCTAGTTATATAGTTATGGATTTCCACTTGACTATTTGACAACCTCGTGCACCCCCCTTGGAGTCTCCATTCCCTGATTTATGCCTAGATGGTTATGTTAGACTCAGTTAGACACACTTGACTGACTAGTACCATTTATGACTGATACTATTGACTGTATGATGTCTCCATTTTTATCCAAGCTATACTTTGAGTTATACATCCTCATGCACCCCACTTGGAGTCTCCATTCCTTGATTTATGGCTAGATAGTTCTGTTAGACTCAGTTGGTCACACTTGACTGACTCTTACCATTTATGACTGATACTGTCAACTGGATGATGTCTCCATAGTTATTCATGCTAGACTCTAAGCTCATATTCGAATTCCCTACTTGGCTAATTCGAATCCTATATGTTGCCTCATCATTGATTATTGTAACACATTCTCTACATTCATTATTCATTGTATGATATTGACATTGTCCATTATTCTGTGTTTATGAGTGATTATTGAATGCATGCTTCTTCTTATTTGAAAATAATCCTGAGATTTATATTTTTATTTTGTTACAGTTTCTATATCCCTGCATATTATCACAAAAATGATGATTAATGAGCAAACTATGACCATTTCCCCAATACATTGATGTATGCCATTGTAATGTTGATGATTTCGAATGAAAGAATGCTTCTCTGATGTATTTATGATGAATGGACAGCCATTGATGATTTTTACAAGTTTCATGTTCAGCACTTAAGTATTTGAAGTCATTTTTCTCAGTTTATTTGCATTTGGAAGAGATTTGGTGACATTTCCCCAAGGGTCGAATTCGGGATTTTTGTTGTTGTTTGGGAGAAGGTTAGAACAGATTTAAATGCTAATTAATGGTGCACATGATACCTTATTAATGTCCCTAAGACATCCCCTACCTATTTTCTGAATTTCGAATGGGTTTGGAGGCATTTGGAGAACCATTTTCAGTACTTACCCTGGGGGGATTTTATCCCCAAATTGCTAGTTAAATTCCATACTTTGTCCAGAATATTAAACAAGTTTGCAGAAGTATTTGGAGGGTCATAAATCATAATTGAACCTCATATTCAAGTCTTAATATCATTCATACACCCTCACAGAATATTTGGGAGCATTTGGATCAATTTTGAGACCTAGACATCAAAACTAGTCAAAGGTCGAAATTGGGGGAAAAGTGAAAAATTGGGCATTTTAATAAAAATTTAAAAAAGGACATTACAATCAGGTTACAACATATGAAGAATTTTTTAATAGGTTATTGCAAAGATTCAAGCAAAAAGAGCTGAAATTCCTTTCAAGGAACTAGCATAGTTGAAGCAAATTAGAACCCCTGATGAGTACATGTTGGAATTTCAAAAACTATAAGTTAAGGTGGCGTATATATCTATGGTTTGATTGGTATTTCTCTTTACTGAAGGTTTGGTTGAACCTTTGAAGGATTTAGTTAAATCCCAAAAACCTACTTCATTGAAAGATTCCATGAACTTGGCAAGAGATCTGCAAAATGTGCTACCCAAGACAAAGTATCCCCCCAAGCCCAAATTTCCTTCCAAGTTCATATTTGAAAAGAAGCCATGGAAAAAGATGCATTTGGAAAAGACAAGAAAGAGGGACCAACCAAGGAAGAACTCGGAAGAAAGAAACTATGTTACACATGCTTCCAACCATGGGTACCAGGGCATAAATGCGCTAAAGGGAAAGCACAATTCATTGAAGTATTTACTAATGATGAAGGTGAAGGGGACATGGAGGAAGAAGAACATATTTCATCCCAAGAAGAGGTATATGACACAGTAGAAGAAGATCATCTATCACCTGAAAAAGGGAGAATGTAAGTACTTTCAGGAGTGCCTCGTTTTCACACCATTCGATGCAAGGGAGTGGTACAAGGTAAAAGAGTTTCGGTATTGGTAGATGGAGGAGAAACTCATAAATTCATTGATGCAACCTTTGTGGAGAGGAGAAAGTTACCTACTGAATGATTTGATGGGTTCACGGTCATTATTCCAGGTAACAACTATGGAATGCAAAACATGGATTTCAAAGCTACAACTCACCATAGGAAATTACACATTTTATGATAGCTTTTATGTGGTGGATGTTGTTGATACAAATGTGGTATTGGGAGTGAAATGGTTGTATTCTATAGGGGAACATACTGTGAACTACCAAATACCTGAAATGAAATTCAATGATTCGGAAGGAAAACAAAGGGTAGTGAGAGGAATGCACACCTATCTGAATCAAGTGGTGTCTTCCCACAGTATGAGGTCCATATTGAGGCATGGGGATATTGAATGGGTTGTTGAATGTTTCCAAACATAAATATTTTCGAACATCCAAGGGAGATAAGGAAACTACTACACAAATGTTTTTGGAGACCTTCCTCCTGGAAGGCCACCTAACAGAGGGGTTGAGCACACCATTGTTTTGGAGGTGGGTACTTCACCTATACAAATACCACCATATAGACACCCAAAAATTTTTAGAGATGAGATTGAGAAGGATATTCAATAGCTCTTGGGATTGGGACTCATTATACCAAGCTCAAGTCCCTATGCTTCTTCAGTTGTTTTGGTGAAGAAAAAGGATGGAACCCCAAAGATGTGCATTGATTTTAGAGCTCTAAACAAGAAGACAATAAAGAATAGATATCCCATCCCTAGAATATATGAGCTCATGGATGATCTATTTGGAGCAAATTTATGCTCCAAAATTTATCTTAGATCAGGTTACCATCATATTTGAATGAAGGAGGACGATGTGCAAAAAACTGCTTTCAGATGTCACTATCGTCATTTCGAATTTCTTGTCATGCCTTTTGGTTTGACCAATGCTCCAGCCACCTTCCAATCATGCATGAACAAAATATTTTGCAAGCAGATCCGTAATTTTGTTTTGGTTTTATTTGATGATATTTTTATTTACAGTAATACATGGTGTTAAAATATTGTAACTTCTAAGAATATTCTATTTGTACTTTATCTGGAGATGTTTCATTCCTCCGCCGGGACTTTATTGTATATCCGGAGATGTTTATTCCTCCGTCGGAATGTGGTAACTTGGGTTATTAGACTTCCCTAGTGGGATCGATCCAGAGTCATTTTTATGGGGTGTTTAAGTCCCCTAGTGGGGTCAGCCCAGTCAACATTATGTTGAGTGGTTAATTTGGGGGCCGACCTAGTTAGGGTTAAAAGTCAAGTGAAGTAAAGTATAAATAGAGGAGGTGCATTCCTCATTTAACACACTCACTCACTTGTGAAACTCGCATAGGAGAGGGAGAGATATGCAAAGGTGGAGAAGGATCTCATGTTTTGGGATTACATATTTGTATTTTTTGGTCATCTATATTGAGGAAGCTTTGCTGGGTTTTCTAACCCATGAGGGTTTCCTAGGATAAATTTGTGTCTCTTGTGTTTATGTTGTGCTTGTTTTCAGTGATCCTGTATATGCTATTGTTGTGAAATTGAATGTAATATTGATTTTATCTATCTTAGAATATTGAATCTTAACATGGTATCAAAGCTATCCTAAAGGAAGGCATTGTATGGAATTTACAACACTTGTTGCACTTGCGACTAATTGGAAACTAGGGCTTGGTATAGTAAAACTAGTCATCGTGGAACTTTCACTATAAATCCATTTTGGAGAAGGTTCAAGATCTAAAACGTTTACAAGCCGAAGACAAAATGTTCATGCACCTTGTGTCTGAATATTAGCCTCAGATTCATTGTAGTTTGTGAGATATGATTCGTACAAGTTAGGGTTTCTACCTCTTCCAGAATGCAACCCTAAATAGGTGACCTAGGCACAAAGGTCATATCTCGTGCTAGGAAGCTCCAAATGGAATTCCATAAAAATTAGAAATTAGGACACGGACTGTAGTTTGACAAGTCCTCTTTTTAGAGGCCGAAGTTGAAACAATGACACGTGGCACTCCGTACAAGTTCGCTATGTTGTTTCATCCCATAAACAGGTCATGTTGCGACACTTAGCATATCTATATCATGGAGAATCCATTGAAGCTCAGATCTATGGGGTTGGAAAGATGATAGGTCAAGCTACTACAGGCCAAAGTTTCATACCCTGCAGATCCAAAATTTCAGAGATGCACCAGAAACAATATGGTACATATGAAATGACTCAACGGAGGAAATCAAGGAAGAGGAGGAAGAAGCTCTCACTTAGGGTTTTTAGTTTTTAGGTATGGAAGGACCTGATACAACGTTGGAGACACCTGATGAAACATTGGAAACTTTTATAATTTATTTGGAATCCATTCATCATAGATATTAATCCTCCATCAAAATGTTGTGGGAGGAAGGAGATTGAAGATTAGGGTTTCCAAGTAAGAAGAAACCCTAGCAAAGTTGGGAGACTCATAGGGCAGCGATGAAGAAGGTTTAAATGGCACTAATATTCTATCATCCTAGAACCATGAACATACATAAGATTTTTACAAGTGATCTACCTTGGATGGTTAGGGTTTTACCCTTATAGAGAAGACTACTCGACAGGTATGACTTGAGAAGATACAAGTATGTTTTGAAATCTGTTTCATGATTAATTTTATAATATGTTTGTCTTCATATTATTGAGGTTAGTACAATCATGATTAATTCTAGATTGTCTGATCACCTTAGTAAAAGTATGAATGCATGTGAATGATAGAATACATTCATTGATTAGGGTTATGACACTTATGATTGTACTAATGCACTTGTGGTGTTGTATGAGGATGATGTTGTCTGCTAACATGAAAGGTACATCAAGAAAGACAAATCAAGTTCTATGACCATGATGACATGAAGACAAAGACTCATACATAGTCTTTGATCATATAGAATCTCTACTTAGGAGGTATCTATGATTTTGTTCTACTATGAGATATGTAATTTACTAGCACAAGGTCTCTAAATCATCAAAGAGAAAAAGAAGATATTGTTTGGGTATGTTAGACATAACCAAGCATGATAATCCAGATATGTTTTCCTATATCAAGTTAGAATCCTACTTTGTGTTAGGATCTTAGGTAATTATACCTGTGTATGAAATGATCATAACCATACATACTTAAGATTATTTAGAATCATAATGTTTTGATAGTATTGAGATTATACTAATGAATGTATGATTATGTATGAGATCTTGAGGAAAGACACAATGATGAAACCAATACACACTTAAGCATGCATAGTGGTGCAGAATGGATAGAAGTTCAAAGACATATAATCATGATGCTATCATAAATGGAAAATAGAGATCAAGCGGGAGGCAACCACACAAACATAAAAGATAGGTATTTGAGTTGTTATTTGAATCTCTGAATAGTGAATTATATTGCTCATAATAGTTGTATGCATATTTGTATTCCTAGAATATATCATGCATAGTGTAAGCATTCATATAGCATTGAAAAGTATACTACTAATATGCATATGATGGGTAAGTTGGAAAAACATTCCATTGTTGCTTATCTAGAATGAAACCTCTTTGCTGACATGCTAAGATTTGTGCACGCTCTTGATAGTATGTTCTGGTAGAGATGGAAGGCATCTAGATAACCACTGTATGCATACAGGATATGCAAAAGTGTTGTGCCAAAGTATTGGTCAAAATAGTTGCATAACTGTGTGAATCATATCTGTATGCATAATAGGTTATCATGTCAACATGATTTGATGATTATGAAGTATTACTAATCATGTAATTAAATTTGATTTGTAGGAAAGATCATGTGCTATGATCTACAAAAGAAGGATGATGAACACCAAACAAGTGATGGATGTTCAACAAGAAGACTTACAAATCAAACATACTATAGAAGGCTCGTGTTTAGAGGATTCTCTTAGAAAGCGGGAGAGGATCATGACGAGATGTTTGCTCCAAGTGGCTAGACACACTTCTAGATATAGATTACCCATTGATGACAAGACCGTTCTCCTGAATGGTGTAATTAAAGGAGAAGTGCATATCGAGCAAACTCCCAGGATTCGATTGGAGAAAGCTCTGTACGGGTTCAACAGGTACCCATTATCAATAGTCATTTGATGAGCTTAATGATCACCAAGGGTGATGCGGATTTCAACCTTTTCTACAAGGTTGAAGATGGTTTCTATATATAAATGACATTCTTCTCTTAGATGGATGCAAGAAGGAACTCACCATAGAGTTTGAATAATCTTGAGGCTCATATCAGTAGACCCATCTGATGGGAGATGGCACGGATAGATATGCAGAAGATCACTCAATGTAGAGTGTGAATGATGTTCAGTCACAGAGGGAGAATTAATAGCTTCTTGACAAGCTTGGGCTTTACCAAAAGTAAAGTTGATCCTAACCTTTACCTTAAGGTTATGGATGATGAACCTGTCATACTATTACAGTATGTGGATGATCTCTTTCTGACAGGGAATGAGAAACAGATCATGGAAAGCAAGAAGAAGATAGCTACAGAATTTGAGATGAAAGATCTCAGATTGATGCATTACTTCCTAGGTCTGGAAGTATGGCAAGGCCCAGAAGGTATCTTTCTCAATCAGGGAAAGTATGCTATGGAAATATTGAAAATATTTGATATGTTGGAATGCAAATCCATGGCCGCTCCCATGGATTCCAACTTGAAGTTGTTAGTTGATGACTCATCAAAGTTAGTGGATGTGACTCTGTACAGACAGATTATTGGGTCATTAATGTATCTGACGAATACTAGGCCAGATATATGCTTTGTTGTGAACACCTTGAGTCAGTATCTAGTTGAGCCTAGACATGTTCACCTGATAGCTGCAAAGCATGTGATGAGGTACCTAAAGGGTACGATAGACTTTGGTCTATGTTATCTTTGATATCATGATTTCAGATTGTATGGCTACACAGATGTTGATTGGGCTGGAAGTGTATTAGATAGGAAGAGCACATCGGGTGGATGTTATTATCTGGGATATTCCATGATCTTGTGGTTTAGCAGGAAGTAATCTAGTGTAGCTCTCAGCACAGTTGAAGCGGAATATATAGTTGCTTACTCTGCTAGTTGTGAAGCGATATGGCTTTGGAAGTTGTTATCGGGATTGTTTGACTTAGAGATGGACCCCACTATGATCCTGTGTGACAACCATAGTTGTATCAAGATGACAAAGAATCCAGTGTTCCATGATAAGTCAAAGCACATAGAGATCCGATATTTTTATATACGGGATATGGTGCAGAAAGGATCTATCAAGCTCGAGTATGTGAGCACTGACAAACAAGCTGTTGATATATTGACCAAACCTTTGTCTCGAGTAAAGTTTGAGTATTTTCGAGACAAGCTTGGTGTCGTTCAGAAGGACCCTCCTCGAAAGGGGGAGTGATATGGTCGATGATGATATTTGGATACTGGTATCGATGTGGATACCTGTATCAATGATGAGATTGCCTATATCGACGGTAAGGTTGATGATGAGGATACCTGTATTGATGAGGATACTTGTATCGATGGTGAGGTTGCCTATATCAACGGTAAGGTTGATGATAAGGATACTTGTATCGATGATAAAGATACTTGTATCGATGATGAGGATACATGTATCGATGATGAGGATACTTGTATCGATGATGAGGATACACGTATCGATGATGAGGATACTTGTATCGATGATAAGGATACCTGTGTCAATGATACCGACGATGAGGTTGATGATACCGACGATGAGGTCGATGATACCAACTATGACGTCTATGATACCGACGATAAGGTCGATGTGTGGTCCTTAGACTTTGTCTAAGTGGATGAGTGGATTGTATCATCCCTGGAATTTATGTCCTAAAGAGATCAGGATTAACCATCCTATAAGTGGTGGGACTGCATCATCCCTGAACGGTTGGTTCAAAATGTACGTGATGGGATTGCATCATCCCTAAACGGTTGGTTCAAAATGTATGTGATGGGATTGCATCATCCCTGAACGGTTGGTCAAAATGTACGTGATGGGATTGCATCATCCCTAAACCTTTGGTTCAAAATGTACATGATGGGATTACATCATCCCTAAACGGTTGGTTCAAAATGTACGTGATGGGATTGCATCATCCCTGAACCTTTGGTTCAAAATGTACATGATGGGATTGGATCATCCCTAAACATTTGGTTCAAAATGTACGTGATGGGATTGCATCATCCCTGAATGGTTGGTTCAAAATGTACGTGATGGGATTGCATCATCCCTGAACGGTTGGTTCAAAATGTATGTGATAGGATTGCATCATCCCTAAACGTTTGGTTCAAAATGTACATGATAGGATTGCATCATCTTTGAATGTTTGGTTCAAAATGTGGATAGACTCACAAAATTTGCTCATTTATTTTCTATTACATCATATTTTACTGATGCACAATTGGTTGATCTATTCTTTAGAGATATTTTCATATTGCATGGAATTCCCAAAAACATTGTGAGTGACAAGGATAGCATATTTATGAGTGCTTTTTGGCAAGAGATCTTAAAGTTGGTGGGCACTCAATTGACTCCTAGCACAAGCTATCATCCTCAAAATGATGGCCAAATAGAAAGGGTGAACCAATGGTTGGAGGGGTACTTGAGGAACTATGTTGGTGAGAAGCAGAAAGCATGGGTTAAATGGCTACACTTTGGTGAGTTTTGCTACATTACTACTTTCCATATGTCCATTGGTGTGTCTCCTTTAAAATCACTTTATGGTTATGAATCACTCACCTTTGTTGAGCACATTTTTGGTGATAGTAGAGCCCCAAAAGCTAAATATTGGGTTGAGGAAAGTCAAGAGATTTTGATGCTTCTAAAAGACAATTTGCAGGTTTCGCAAAATCAACAAAAATAGTATGTGGATCAACATTGGGAGGAAAGAAATTTTCAAGTGAATGATTTGGTTTATTTGAGGCTATAGCCATATAATCAAACCTCCTTAAAATGGAAAGGATCAGAAAAGATTAAACCAAGTTATTATGGTCCATACAAGATAGTTCGAAAAGTTGGGGAGGTAGCTTATGAGTTAGAACTTCCAAAAGGTAGCAAAATCCACAATGCATTTCATGTTTCATGCCTTAAGAAGGTTTTTGGTCAGCAAATTTCTATTTCAGAAACACTCCCTCCATTAGATGATGAAGTACAAATTATACTTATTACAAAAAAAAAAAAAAAAATTGAAGGCAAGAGAAAGGAAATTGAGGAGCATAACCATGAGAGTATTTGGTACAATGGAAATATCTTCCAAGTGAGGATGCCACATGGGAAGAGGAACAAGTTTTTCAGCATCCCAATTTGGAATTGCTTGAGGGAAAGTAATATTGGGTGGGGAGGATTGTAATGTCCCCATCCAAATAAATAACTGGAAGAGAAAATTGCACCAATCTACTAGTTCCCTAGGTCGGGGTGGAAAAATTTAGATTTGGAATAAGGGAGCTATAAAACCCCAAATGGAAATTAGCTTGAAAAAAATATATTAAAAGGGGATAAATAAATATTTATAATAGGAAAATAAGGTGGCACTTGGTCATGAGGGAACATTGGTGGTGTGGGACCCACACAAAACAAGATTCTCCATGCCACATGGCATCCTACTCTCACCCATTCGAATCCAAGGTGGAGTCTAACATTCTTGGGGGAGTTGGAAGGGAATTATACTTGGCATGACTCAATCATGGTCGAATTTGAGAGGAAGAGTAACTCGCATGGAAGAGGAAGAGGCATCTTAGAGGTATTGTGACACTTGGGCTAGATTCCCTAGCTTCTATGACAACAATGATGAAGATGCTATGACACTTGTGACAAGGATAAAACCTGATTGCTGAAATATGACCTATATGACATGTCAGGGCTAAAAATAGCCTCCAAGAGGGTGCAAAAGGGAGTTATTTCAGCCAAGATTTCCCCCATTCGAATTGATGGAAGAGGGAGGCTAGGAATTGTTGGACAAGTGGCACTCATTGGAATATCTCCCCAACTCGAGTTGGAATGAATCTCTTGGAGGGAATTCGAACCATGGAGTACTTGGAAGGATAATAAAAGACAAGAACAAAGAAGGAGAGGGGATTTTGATCATTTCTCATTTTGCAAATTGGAGAGCATAGCTTGTCCATGCAAGTTGAATGTTAATTCTTCTTGCCTTAGTACCAATTTTGAGGGTGAAAGATTCCCATCCTAATTGGAAATTGGAGAGCCAATTCAGACCGTTCATTTGGAGCTGAAATGAATTCATTTGTTACATTTTGAAGCTACAGGGTTGTTCGTGACCATTTCTTCTTCAACTTGTTCCCACATCTCTCTCACTTTTCTCTTCATATTCTTGCTCTTGGAGGAATGGCGCACATGGTGAGATGCTGATCTATTTGGGAAAGTATAAGGGGCCCCATTTAATTGTAATATGATTTCTACACTTTGTATTTTATGCTCATATAAACCTCAGATCGAAAATCCAAGTGAAACTATGTAAAAATTCCAAACTATGTGAATGGTGCCATTTTCCCCTATATGTTGTTGTAAGAGCTTGAAGTTGTTTGGTATCGAAATGTTTTAGTCAATATTTGTGATTTTATTGTTGTATGGAGATACATTAATGGACTGAAGAAGTTTCATAAACATTATATAATTCTTTGGAACATTTCTCTCTAATTTCATAGCAAGTTATAGCGTTTTTCTATCATTTCCCCCTAGGTTAAGACATGTCTACAAATCTCTGATTTATGGGAGTTGCAGCAGCTTTTAGGAACTGATTAATGATGCATTTGGGTTTCCATTGAATTTATATAACTAATCCATGTCTCTATTCTAAAATTTTGGGGGGTCATATTGCATTTGGGAAGCCATTAGTGACCTCTACCTTTGGGGGTTTGAACCTAAAAATTACTAGTAAAATTCCCCAATTTCTCCTGAAGTTAAATGAATGTTGCAGAACTATTTTGAGAGTTTACAAGCACCCATAAGATTCATTTTTATGTCCTAATACCCTTCAAACACCTTCAGACTGTGAAGAACCTGCAACAATAATTAATGGGAATACACGAGATAGCAGAAATAAAAAAACTCATAATCACTTTTAAATTGATCGCAGGCCACTTCGAGGGGGAAACCTCCTCTGAGAAAGCTCAATACAAATAACTTCACGGTGCCTTCATAGGCCTCAACACACACTTACATACTAAGTGTAGGCACCAATACTATGGTTTAAAACCATGGGCCAATACAAACTATGGATCAACAATACTACGGGAGACTTACAAAGCATATGCACCAAACAACAATAACATAAACTATGGATCAACAAATACTACGGGATGACTTACAAAGCATATGCGTCCAACAACAATACACTAATAAAGTAAATACATGGGTTCCTAACATCCCCTCCCCCGTAGAAAAAGCTTTGTCCTCAAAGCTTGAGATGTGGAAATTGATGCAGAATCTGAAGGAATGGTTCCCCTATAGCATCCTTGGGTTGCATGTCGGGCCACTAACGCCTTTTGAGTTTCAGGGAGGATTGCGTGGAAGGATGTAGATGAATAAGAACCATATCAACTGCATGAAAAGTGCGCTAAGAACGGTGTTGATCGGCTTGTTGTTTTAGTCGAATTCTTGCCATGTGAAGATTGTCCTGCAGAATGAGAAGAATTTGATCACGGTTTCGAAGAATCGAGTCAATTGCCTAAAATGGGGAGCTGCCGAAGGTGTATGGAAGAAGAACTGGTGGTGCTTGTCCAGAGACTGCTTCATATGGTGTCCTTTTATATGTGGTACTGTACCACTGGAGCGCTTCTAGGAAATCCATAGAAATAGTTGTCCAAATCTGTGTAGGGATGGGCAAGGGTTCGAGTAGTCCCGAAAGGAGTGTCGTTTCACCCTTGTTGACCTAGAAAGTATCACAGTCAACCACCATCCGTTGAAATGTAATTTTCAGTCCCTGCCAAAAAGAGTTACATTGTTCCCGGTCATACGTTTGGAGGAACCCAGAGTGCCCTACGGATGAAGAAGCATGGAGTTCATAGAAGAGATATCCCCTTGAACAGATTGCAACCAATTTGGAACAAGTAGAGAAATAGCTGTAAGAGAAACTAGGTCATTGAATGTGCGAGAAGGAACATCTACCACCATATTTTCCATACCCTTATGGTAAGTGATCGCATAGTCATAACCCATGCGTTGGATAACCCATTTCAAGTGTGCTGGGGAGGAGACCCGTTGTTCCAGGAAATTTTCCAAACTCTGGAGATCAGTCTTGATGCAGAAATAATTCCCCAATAGGGATGGCTTCCACTTCTGTACTACATGCAAAATAGCCAGCATGTCCTTCTTAGATGTAGATGCGGCTAAATGCTTACCGGAAAGGTCTCGTGAAGGAGGCAATCCCACTAGTGCAGCAAAGACACCCACATATCTATCCAAGGAAGTAGTGGAGGTCGTTGGTGGGTGCATCTGAATGGAATGGAGATGAGCAATGACACCATGTGAATTCATCTTAAGGATCTTTTCCAGGCGATGTGAACTGATGATGCAGAGAGACCCTGGTTGTAAGCCTGTAAATTTGTGTTGTGTCCCATTGATGGAAAAATGCATCCAAAGTTCAACAAAATCCCATAAGATGGGGCCAAGTGTGCGTAACCATTGAATGCCCAAAACCACATCACATCCACCTAAAGACAAGGCAAACATGTCAGAGCGCAGGTTATAATCTTGCAGAGAGATACGCACATTGTGACACTTTCCCTTGCAAGGTAAGGTGCCCCCATTGGCAACCATGACTTCAAAGTTGGAGCAAGGATGGATAAAACAATCAACCTGTTTGGCAATCCGAGGGTCAATGAAGTTATGTGTGCTACCAGAATCAATGAGTATTGTAAGAGGAATCTTCTTGAAGTAACCCCTTACCCGCATTATTTGGGGGGTGGTGATGCCGGATAAAGAATTGAGAGATCTCTCTGGTTGGTCGTCCTGAGATGGGGGATCAATAGGAAACTCTTGAATGTCGACCTGATCATCCATGGTATCTGGAGCTTCTTCACCAATTTTAGAAGCAGGAAGAGAATCCATATCCAAGAGATAGAACTTTTGTTGAACAAATTTATGTACTCGAGTGAATTTCTCATCAGAATTATAACAGAGCCCTTTTTCTCTGTGTTCCTGCATCTATGTTTCGGACAATTGATAAGAGTTGATCGAGGAGCAGGCATAATGGGAGGTCATTGAGAACCCATATTTTGGAAGGGAACAAAAGTGGGTTTGGAGTGTTGTTGGGATGCAATCTTGTCTTCTGCCAACTTAGCCAACCCTAGGGCTTCCATCATTGTGTTGGGACATAACATTTTAACCTCTGAGTGGATTTCATCCTTAAGACCATTGATAAAACAACTCCTGTAGAATTCATCAGACAATCCTTCTGTGTGATTGGCTAGTTTCTCAAATTTTGTCTGATACTCTCATGCAGTGCCAATTTGGCGAAGTTTAGTGAGGTCTCCGGTGAAGTCATTAAAAGAACTAGGACCAAATCGTTGCAAAAGGAGCTCACAAAAATCTGGCCATTTGGGCTCTTCATGAGCCTTGATGTACCAACGGTACCATTGAAGAGCTTCATGTTCCAAATGAAAGGATGAAAGTGGAACTTTGGTGACATCAAAAGTATTATGTGGATTGAAATACTATTATGCACAATAGATCCATCCTGTCGGATCAGTACCATTGAAGCGAGGAAAATCAAGCTTCGTACCACGGAAATTGTTGGAAGAAGAGAACCCATTGTATGATGAAGATGTAGACTGTCGTTTGTTGTTCATGGCTGAATGCTCAAGATGGAGGCCGAGAAATTTTTCATCAAGATCCTGTAGTTTGGCTTGGATGGCTGCAAGTGCTTCTTCCATGGTTTTTGCTCCTGTGCTGGTGACAACCATAACCAGGAGTTTTTTTTTTGACTGGGTAGAAAAACAGAAACAGAAACTATTTCAGTAAAGGAAAATCTGGATTTGGGAAAAAATATGAAGGGTAATTGGGGTTTGACTAGGTTTTGGACAATGTCGAAGGGACAGGGAAGCAAAAAAGGAGGATTTCAGAAGCGGGGTGAAAGAATGGAAAAATTTGGCAGAGAGGACAAAGAAGCAGAATTAGGAAAGGAACTCTGGGGTAATTTTTTTTTTTTTCCAGTCAGAATGGAGAGACTACGCCATGGAAGGGATCTGAAACAGATAGATATGAAATAGTGCTAAATGGATCGAAAACGGTTGGATCTGAAATAGATCTCAAACGGTTGGATCTGGAACGGCTTTCAGAATGGATCTAAACTGATGGATCTGGAATGGCTTTCAGAATGGATCTGAAACGTCATAGTAGTGATCGACAACAGTTCAGCTGAAAACAGATATGGACCCCAGGTATGTGAGGCTTTCTAAAAGTTCAGGGGTTTCACTCGGCCACTAATGTTGTCTAACGGCTTGCGTATTGGGGAAGTACCCCTCACTCCATGGCTCAGGTAAAACTGATAACTGCTTTGCCACAAACAACAGCTCTTGGTTTACCTCACGGGTGGGAACTAGTCAATCAGGTAGGGGTCGTTGCCATTTTCCCTGGCAGGTCCTCTCAATGGGCCAGCTACTTTGGGGTTCATGTGGTACTCCTCACAATGAGTTTTAGGGCTTATGCCCAAGTACTTCCCACAGTTAAGTGGATAGGGATTATTCCCAGATCCGAACTTGAAACAGATGCGAAAACAAAAAATTTGGCATAAATTCCACCCAACGTGCCCAAGAAAGTGCTTTGATACCAGATGTGAAGAACCTGCAACAATAATTAATGGGAATACACGAGATAGCAGAAATAACAAAACTCAAAATCACTTTTATATTGATCGCAGGCCACTTCGAGGGGGCAACCTCCTTTGAGAAAGCTCAATAAAAATAACTTTACGGTGCCTTCATAGGCCTCAACACACACTTATATACTAAGTCTAGGCACCAATACTATGGGTCAAAACCATGGGCCAATACAAACTATGGATCAACAATACTACGGGCGACTTACAAAGCATATGTGCCAAACAACAATAACACAAACTATGGATCAACAAATACTACGGGATGACTTACAAAGCATATGCGTCCAACAACAATACACTAATAAAGTAAATACATGGGTTCCTAACACAGACCCAATTCAAAATCCTAAGGATCCATTTGGAAGCATTTGAGTCACCACTAGTCCAAGGTTCGAATTGACAAAAAATTGTAATTTTTCCAATTTATTAAAAAGGGACACTACACTAATGTTGCATCATTTCACAATTTGGACATCAACTACACAAATGTTTGACACACATCACCACCTTGATAATTCTTCATGACTTTACCAAGTGACTTACGCCAATGCATCCCCCTACTCCAATGGAGTAGTCCATGGAAAAATTTTGGGGACATTACATGTAGTATTTGGAAGCCCCTACATGTATATGAGAGATGTGATATTCATGAGGAGATACAAACAATACCATTTGATCAAGTAATGGAAATCCTTCATCATCAACGTGCACAAAGGTAAATTGAAGATCTCTCTGGTAAGTGCCAACCAAGTGAAAACTTTGATCAATTCAAGTAGAAAGTTAGTATTGTTTTTCTTAAGACAAAATCAACAAGAAGGTAAATTGGTAAAAGTGAAAGCATCCCTGGAGGGATGTACCAAAGAGCATAAACACCAGTTGGAGAGACTTTTGAACTCATATATAGAGGTGTTCTAGGATCCTAAGGGGTTACCTCCTAAGAGAGAGGTGGAGTACAAGATACAGTTATTGCCAGATTCTCCATTACCAAACATTGGAATATACAAACAATGCATCATAGAAGTAGATGAAGTGAAGAAATATTTGGTGCAGTTCTTATAACAGGGCATAATCCAACCAAGCAACTCACCTTGTTGGTCACGTATCATCATAATACCCAAGAAGGATGGAACTTGGAGGATGTGTATCGACTATAGAGCATTAAACAAGATCACAGTCAAGAATCGGTACCCTCTACTTAGGATCAATGATATGTTGAACCAGTTGCAACATCCCTAGTACTTCACCAAGGTGGTTCCCAAATCAAGATACCACTGGGTGTGAGTGAAGGAAGAAGACACCTAGAATACTACTTTCAAGACTAAGCAAGATCTATATGAGTTGTTAGTAATTTCATTTGGTTTATGCAATGCACCAGATACATTTATGCATTTTATGAATGATGCCATTATGTCATTTCTTAGATTTGTTCATTATAGTATATCTAAATGAGATATTGGTTTATAGTGCTACTTGGGAAGAGCATATCTCACATATTAAGCAGGTGTTGGAGACCTTGAAATTGTTGGAAAAACTTAAGAAATGTGAATTTGTGCAGCGATCCTTGATGTATTTAGGGTATGTGATTGGTGGAGGAGAACTTAAGATTAATCCCACAAAGATGGATTTCATCACTAAGTGGCCTACTCCTACAAATTTCACTAAAGTTATGATCTCTTTGGAAGCAACACAATAACTTCGAAAATTCATAGATTCCTTTTCGGTTGTGGTTGCACCTCTCCATGCTATAAAAACTATCAACAAGGGGTTCCAATGGGGGAAGAATCAATAGAAGTGATTAAGTGAAAGTTCAGTCAAGCACTAGTTCTCGCATTGGCTAATTTGTAGACGCCTTTCAAATTGTAGATTGTTGCAAGTGGGTATGTTATGGGAGTGGTTTTTGATGCGAGGGAAGCCAATATGTTGAAATTCTAAAATGTTCCATGTCAACATCTTGAACTACCCTACATACGATGAGGAACTCTATGCCTTGGTTCAAGTTATTAAAAAGTGGAAGCACTATCTGATGGGAAAGGAGGCCATCATTCACACTGATCACTAGCCACTATAGTATTTGTAGGCCCAAAGTAAGCTACAACAAACACAACAATATAAGTGGATTGTATTTTTGCAACAATTCCATCTAATCATCAAATACAAGAAAGGAAATACAAACAAGTTGGTAGACATACACTCATGGCCACCTACAACCAATATCACAGATTTGGGTACCCTGATGCATATGGAGTCTTTGACCCACTACACATACAAGGAGGAATACACATAAGATGAGGACTTCAAGGAAGTATGTTAGCAGCAACAAGGACAATTCCATGTAGAAGAAGGTGACAACAAGCATGGCTATCATCTCCAGGATGGGTTACTCTACATGTTGGACAAGCTTTGTGTCCCTAAAGGATAAAGATTGTGACTCATAAGAGAGGCTCTACCTCCAAAGTTTCACAGCATTTTGGTTTTGGGAAGACAATAGACAACTTGCAAAGATATGTTTATTGGCCTAGAATGAAAGAATATGTAGCTCATTTTATCAAAGGATGCATACTTTTTTGTACAATGAACAAGCCTAGTAATAAGAAGTAAGGTCTATATCATCTCTTACATGTTCCTATGAGACCATGGGAGAGAATCTCCATGGATTTTTTCGGTGGTCTTCCAACCACTAGGAAGGGACATGACTATTTATTTGTGGCAATTTGTAGGGACCCTCTAAGTACCCTATTGAATTCATTAATTACATAAGCACGTATTTAGAATACTAGATCTGAAATTCAAGACAGCAATTTTTTTCTCAATGAGACAACGGACCTATTCTCTAAGTTGTAACAATACAAATTGAATAGTATCTCCAACTTTAAGCCACCAAAATAAATAAACCATAACACAATTTTTGCAAACCTGAACCTTGCCATGAAGTTGTCGAAGATTCGTCGTAAGCTCCTCATCCAATTATCAATCCAGAAAGGTCCACATATTTCCACCTACCATACGCAACGGGTACTCTTCTTCCCCTAGGACCCCCGAGCTGCAAAGGGGCAGATGAAATGAAAGCTAGCAAACAACTTCGTTACGTAGACTAATGCTACGAGGGTCTTAACCTCACTCATATCAAAGTGAACCACACCCTCCAACAATCACCTACATAGGAGCCACAACCCAAGTTTTTCTCCAAAAATACAATGGAAAAATATAAGAGCTTCATGCTATTTTTTCCTCTTAATAACCTCTGTAAATCCATGCATTCACATCCTTAAATTTTTGAATTAATTTCTTTCTTTTTAATTTTTATTCACTCATTCAATCTTAGTTATCTTAGTTTTTCTTATTCTTTTATTTTTAACTAAGATTTTGTTTAGTTAAGTTTCTTTAATTTTCTTTTTAAAAATATTTACTCCATCTTTTTTATTTTTAGCTAACTAAATGTAGTTGCTCCAGTTTCTATTTATAGATTTCATAATTAATATTAATCAATAAATAATTTATTTTTTTCATAATTAACTCACTAGATATTTTCTGACTCTCTTTCGAATACTTTTATTAATTCCCCGGTTTATAATTAACGTAATTAACCGTCTCATTTTCGTCACGACCGAGGATATCAAGACGTCATACTTCCCACATTCCCTTCAGATATTTCTCTCAGGTGGGGATATGGTACAACAATTGAGGCCATGTTGACTCAATCCGCTTACATTGTTGAGGGATTGGTGGTTCCTAGGGAATACGACCGAGTCCTTAATGTGCGCCACCTAGTAAATACCCCGTGAGTGACTGACCTACAACCTGTCCTCATAGCACACGCATCTAATGAGCCGGAGCTTCTCTCGCTCTATTCAAAACTCATCATGCCGAAAACTTGATAGTATTACATCGTATCATTTTTCACCCCTGTTACCTGATGTGGACTAATTGCCAATCACAATCCAACACCTGCACATCAAACATCACGTGCATCAAATATTAAAAATAAGATTTCAAACATAATTATAAATATTAGATTGACATCACCTATCAATGTTAGCCGATTCAATTAGAGTCTTAATGTATCGACGTATTCTCGCGTCACATGTACCTTCCTTTCTTGTCACACTCAAAATCCCATCAGATTAGATGATGGATATAATAATCATCATTTATCAACATTTGTTCATTATTGACATCATTTCTCACATTACATATACATTCGACCTCTATCGAATCATGATAAAATCATATAAACATTTCAATCATAATTGAAATCATAACATAATTACATAAATCATTTACGATCAACATCGACATCATTTCATAATCACATGAACTTATCATTAACAACACATCAAACAATTTTCCAAGTAATTATCTTTAACAAGCAAATATTTGTTCCACACATGTATGGGTCATACAAAATCGAATGCCCTCAAAGAATAAGACAACACATATTTTATATCTAAATACACACATAAACGAGTCATTCAAGACCAAATCCCCTCAAATAATAAGTCATAATCAAAGTCAACAGTCAATGAAAAAAATAGGGCACTACATACACCCCCACTTCAGGAAGCTTTGTCCCAAAGTTATAGAATAGGTAAGGAAATTGTCTACGAATCTCCAATGTGTCCTCCCGGGTCAAGGAACTGGGACTATAACTATCCCATTGAACCTTGACCTGATCTAATAATCGACGTCAAAGTTATCGAGTTCGTCACTCCATAATTCGAACCAGCTCAACCAATAGGGCCCCCTCGTCTGATAGCTATAAATTACTCAAGTCAATGACGTGAGATGGATCTGACATATAATGACATAAAACATAAATATGAAAAACATCATGCATCCAACTCAATGATGATGGCAAAGCAAGATGGTAAACAACTGGTCCCAATCCTTCACTGATCTCAAATGGTCCCACAACCATGGCAAGGATTTGGACCCCTTACCAAATTTGATAGAGCTCTCCTGCATCCGCACCTGCAAGAACCCTCTAAAATCATAGTTATTTTCTGTCTAATTATGCATTTTGACATAACTTTTCTGTCGATGTTGAACCTATTTCAGTTGTTCCTAGATGGATTGCATCTACTCTTCCATCTCTTGGAACACCTATGGACCCACAAGGAATCTATCCTCAAGACGATCCCAATTCAAGGGTATCTGACAATGCCTTTCATAGAGAAACTCAAATGATGCCATATGTATCGAACTATGATAAGTGATGTTGTAAGTGAAATATACCAATGGTAGATATTCCTCCCAATGTCTTTGTTGGTCCATCACATACATATGCAACATTTCCTCTAAAACCTGGTTGACCCTCTCCTCACTATCTTCGGATGGTATGTGGTGCTAAATTCCAACTAGAACGTACATACACTGGTTGTATCTCAACAATCCATAATCCTCAAGTGTATAACCCTCATACTAAGGAACCTTCATGGTTTCCTTTTCAAGTTTTGTCCTGACTTCACTAAACTAGTTGTTTGCCACTTGTAGTAGAACCTCCAGGTACCCTATTGAATTCACTAATTACACAAGCACATATTTAGAATACTAGATCTAAAATTCAAGAAAACATTTTTTTTCTTCAACGAGACAACATACCTATGCTCGAAGCTGTAACAATACAAATTGAATAGTAGATCCAACTTTTCAACAATCATATACTAATCATTTAACCCACCGAAATAAAGAAACCATAACACAAATTTTGCAAACTTGAACCTTGTCACGAAGTTGTCGAAGATTTTACGCAAGCTCCTCGTCCAATTTCCAATCTAGAAAGATCCACCAGTTTCCACCTTACCATACCCAATGGGCGCTCTTCTTCCCCTGGGACTCACGAGCCACAACAACGCTAACGAATAGAAATCTAGCAAACAAATTTGATATGTAGACTAATTCTACAAGGCTCCCAACCTCACTCGTATCGAAGTGAACCACACCCTCCAATAGTCACCTACACAGGAGCCACAACCCAAGCTATTCTCCAAAACTATGGTGCAAAAAGATAAGAGCTTCATGATATGTTTTCCTCTTAATAACCTCCATAAGTCCATGCATTCACATGCATAAATTTTAGAATTAATTTTTTTCTTTTTTATTTGTATTCACCCACCTAGTCTTAGTTATCTTAGCTTTTCTTATTCTTTTAGTTTTAACTAATATTTGCTTTAGTTAAGTTTCCTTAATTTGCTCTTTAAAAAGATTTATTTCATCTTTTTATTTTTAGCTAACTAGATGTAGTTCCAGTCCAATTTCTAGTTATAAATTTTATAATTAAGATTAATCAATAAACATTTTTTCATATATAAACTCACTAGATACTTTCTAACTCTCTTTCGAATACTTTTATCAACCCCCCCCCCCCCCCCCCCCCCGTTTATAATTAACATAATTAACCGTAGCATTTTCGTCATGACCATGGATATCAAGGCACCATGCTTCCTGCATGTCCTTCAGATATTTCCCTCAAGTGGGGATATGGTACGACAATTGAGGCCATGTTGAATCAATCTGCATACCATGTTGAGGGACCGGTGGTTCATGGGGAATAAGGCCGAGTATTTTATGCGCACCCCCTAGTAAATTCCTCATGAATGACCGACCTATGACATACCCTCACAGTACACGCATCTAATGAGATGGAGCTTCTCTCGCTCTATTCAAAGCACATCACACCAACAACTTGCTAATCTTACATCGTATCATTGTTCAGCCTCGTTACCTGATGTGGACCGATTGACAATCGCAATTCAACACCTGTACATCAAAATCATGTGCACCAAATCTTAAAAACAATATTTCAAACATAATCATAAATATTATATTGATATCACCTGTCAATGCTACTCGACTCAACTAGAGTCTTTGTATATCGATGTATTCTCGTGTCACATGTACCTACATTTCCTATCACACTTGAAAACCCATCGGAGTACATGATAGATATAATAATCAGCATTTATCAACATTTGTTCATTATCGACATCATTTCTCACATTACATATACATTCGACCTCTATGGAATCATAATAAAATCATATAAGCATTTCAATCGCAATTGAAATCATAACATAATTACATAAGCATTTTAGATCAACATCGACATCATTTCATAATCACATGAACTTATCTTTAACAACACATTTGACAATTTTCGAAGTAATTATCTTTGACAAGCAAATATTTGTTCCACACATGTCTGAGTCATTCGAAACTAAATTCTCTCAAAGAATAAGACAACACATTGTCTAGATATGAATCCATACATAACCAAGTCATTCGCAATAGAATTCCATGAAAGAATAATTCATAATCAAAGTCAACAGTCAATGACAAAAACAAGGTGCTACATAGTTGATAGATTCAGCAAGATGTGCATTATTATGCTTTGTAAAAAGACCATCAAAGGACAAAAAGAAACTAACATGTTCTTTGAATGGGTCTGGGTGCACTTAAGGATACCAAGGAGCATCATCTCAAGAAGAGATACTAAGTTTCTCAATACATTTTGTACTTCACTTCAAGAAAATATGGATACTAAGTTGAAAAGATCTACAATGTTCCATCCACAAACAAATGGATAGACAGAAATAGTCAACAAGACTTTGGTACAACTTTTGAGGGGTTACAATCAGAAGCATCTGAAGACTTGGGATGAAAATGTGAACTACATCCAGTACTCTTACAACATAGCAGTCCACACTTCCAATGGAAAATCGCCTTTTGAAACTTGTTTTGTATACTCTCCACCTTCACCTCTAGATGTTGTTTATGGACAGCAAGGGGGAGTGAGGGAAGACACCATAAGTGAAGAATTAAGAGATGAAAATTTCGTAGAAACGATTAGGTAGATCCATTTACAAGTACAAGAAGAACTGAAGAAGTCACAGGAAAAGTACAAGGCATGACATGACCAACACAAGTTTGAGAAAACATTAAAAGTGGAAGACAGAGTATGGTTACTCTTGAACAAGGAAAGACTATAGGGTCTTGGTAAGAAGATCAAGGATCTAAGGTATGGTCATTTTGGGATATTAGAGAAGGTGGGAGATAATTCCTACAAACTCAATTTACCCCAATACATGCACATTTACTCCATAGTGAATATGGAAAATATGAAACCTTATGAACCTTCCATGTTGGATTAGGAACCTGAGCAAGTATTACCTTCTGTAAAGGACTTAGCACAAGAGGCTCAGGAAGAGTTATAAGAAGACATAGTGTTGTAGAAGAATCCCATAACTACCAAGAGGGGACAGTATGAACTCTGGCAGGTGGGGTTGAAAGAACAACTTCCAAGCAAGGCTAAATGGTACTCGAAGGATAAGGTAGAGGAAATTTGTTCTCACCTCATTCAGTAAACTATTGTGGGGACCAAAATCCTCCCAAAATGGGGAGGTGTGTTCCAAAATGGATCAATATATAATGTCACGTATATGGATTTTCTAGGGTTGAAAGATAGATCAATTGGCTTGTGGGGCTCACTTTAGGAACATGTCTCACTTTTCATATTTGGGATAAAAAACCGTCTGAAACCTTCCAAGGAAATTTTGAGGGATTAAGTGGCATTTTATTTGTTCAAACCATACTCTGGAGGAAGATTCCATATTCTACAGACCGAGACCTTTCCAATAGTCCAAAAATCACCTCAAATGGAGTCCATATGAAGAAGTTATGCCTCTGAAAAGTTGACTTATCCACTTGACCACCATGGTACTGAGTGGATTCCAAATTATGGAGCTAGTCATGTGTGAACTTTTAAGAACATTCTAGAAGATATAAAACCCTAACGCAAATTGGAAGTTAGGGCATACAAAACCCCTAAAATTAACTCTAGATGGCTCTTGATCTATGTTAATTACCGAGTCGTTAGGAAAATAAGGGGTTACTTTATTTTGATGTTTGGTATTGTTCCATAGTTGATCAACAATGTGGAAGTGGATATTAGTGCAGAACAGGGGGGATAGGGGATCTTTTAGTAATCATTATGGACGCAGATTCATAGGTAACTCCATAGAGAGTGTCATTTCCTTTATATTTGCATTTTGAAAATGGGCATCGTGTCTCGTGGGGTAATGTCGGACACAGACACAATGGGAAATTTTGTCTGACATGACTTTTGATCATGTATGAAATTAGGACACGATCAAAAGTCGTGTCGGACACAATTTCCCATCGTGTCCCCGACTGTGCGACTCGAGTACCGATTCCAGGACACGAAATCCGTGGAAAAGGTCACCTGGGGTGAGTTTAAAAACAAAATTTCTTTTATTTTTTTTCATTTGCAAGTGTGGAGTAGCTTGAGAGTGAGTTTTATGTGCATGTGAAGAAGATTTGAAGGCTTTCCAAGTGAATCCAAGTGCACTGGGGGTGGATTTGTGGAGAGGATTGCAAGCTTAACCATCAAACAAGAAAGATAATATCTCAATTAGCTAGGGGAGGATCTAAGGGGAAAAGGAAAGGGAGAAATGCACCATCTAGTGCCTCCCCTCCTATTCCTCCAAGAACAAGTTGTTCTATTCCTCCTTCAAGTGCTCCATCTACTGCTAGTGGAGATCATGCTCCATTTAACATTGTTTTAGCAAGACAACAAGCCTAAGAAAAAAAAATACCCTTTGTGGAAGTATGTGACAAGGAAAGATGGGCCAAGGGAAAAGCTTGGTGGGGGAGGAAATGTGTCTTGGAGTTGCAATTTTTGCAAGAATGAGTTCAAGAGCACATATTACTGGGTTAAGGGCCATTTGTTGGCCCTTCCTTATTGTGGGATTTCTTCTTTCAAATCGATGAGTGTTACCCAAATGAGGGATATGGAAAGAGAGGATCATGTTGGCTTAGGGATGGTGGCAGCAGCAAGAAAGAAAAAAGATGAGGATCCTCTTCCATTCTTGAGGAAATCCTCTAGCACTAAGCCTCTATTTCCACCTAGCATATATGGAAGTGGGGATAATCATCAAACAAGAAAGAGGCCATCTCCAAGTGGTCCAATGGATAGGATTTTCCAACAAGAGGCACGAGAAAAGGTGGACCTTACCATTGCATTCTATTTATACCTCAACTTCATCTCATTCAATGTTGCATGATCACCATTGTTTATTGAGATGTGTTGAGGTCTCATTGAACGAGCTCCAAATAGTTATTTGCCTCCTGGTTCAGAGAAGCTTAGAAACACATTGTTGGTTCAAGAAAAGAATGATGTAGATAAAATTCTTGAGCCAATTAGATCAACATGGCCCTCATCCAGTGTGAGTATTGTTTATGATGGATGGACGGATCCAGCACATCATCCACTCATCAATTTCATGGTATCTTCCCAAAATGGACCGGTGTTCTTGAAAGCAGTGGATGCTCTTGGGAAATACAAGGATGCATAGTATATGGGTGATTTATTCATCAAATCCATTGAAGAAGTAGGTCTTGATTCTTATATACAAATCATCACGGACAATGCACCTGTTTGCAAGGCTGCTGGCATGATTGTGGAAGTTAAATATCCAAAGGTATGTTCATTTTGGACACCTTTCATTTCTAATTTGCTCATTGTTTGAATTTATCACAAGATTCATGATTCATCTAGGTGTCTTTGACTCATTTGTGTTGTTAGTGTTGTAGAGTTATTTATACATGCTTTTATTGCTCTTATAGGTTTTTTGGACACCTTGCAATGTCCATTCCTTGGATTTAGAACTGAAATCCATTGCTTCATATGTGACATGGATTGGAAACCTTATTGAGGATGCACTCCCTATCTGTAACTTTTTACAAAACCACACAAATGCCCTCACCATCTACAAAGAGTACACATCTTTCATTGTTGAAGATTGTAGATACTCGATTTGCTTCCTCATTCATCATGCTCAAGAGGTTGAGGGAAGTCAAAACCGCTCTTGGGTCCATGGTGATTTCAGAGTTTTGGTATTTTTGGAGAAAGACAAATCGGATTACTTCAAAAAAGGTGAAGGACACAGTGTTAGATGATGGTTGGTGGGAGAGGGTAGATCTTAGCATTAAGATCATGGAGCCAATCATTTCTTTGTTGCGGTTTGCAGACACAGACTATCCCATCCTAGAAGATGTTTATGAGGGGTGGGATTCCTTGATTGAGTCCATGAGGTCCATTGTCGCGGAGAATGAGTGTCCTGAGTAAGGGACATCGGTAGAGAACTTATGGTCCATCATTTAGGATATTCTTATCTTCGGGTGGGGTAAGAATCGCACACCTTTGCATTGCTTGGCCCACTCCTTCAACCCCAAGTTCTACAATCAGGATTGGCTCACTGGTGGACCGGGGCTCTCACATAGAGTCCCTCCTCACATGGATGGAGAGATTGCACATGGGAGGAAGATAGCACTTAGACGTCTATTTCAAGATGGAGACTTACTTGATGAAGTGGAGGAGGGCTTTGTAGATTTTTTCACTTCCACTAATCCACATCGCAGTTGGCATTATTGTCGGATATTGACTTCAACACATCTTAGACAATTCATCGACGTCGACACGACTTCGACAAGTTTCGACTTCGACAACTTTGTGACTTCAACAAGTTCCGTGACCTCACAGTTTCGCGACTTCAAAAAGTTCTGCGACCTCGCAGTTTCACGACATCGACATGCAGCATCGATTTGTGGCTTGCGACTGTCGATTTTAGACAGACTGTCTCTCTATCTTCCAGTCGACTGTAACGATTGAACTGTCGAACCATTCTAACTTTTTTTGTAACTGAACGTAACGGGAAAGCACCCAAGCATCTTAGCACGTTCTATATAAGCATTTAAATTATTGTAATATAGGAGTATAGAATCAATCGATGATCTCATATCCAGTAATAGAAGATCAGTTCACATTCCTGTATATTGTCTGTGTATATTTGTGATATGTCTATGTAGTGTATTTATGCTTTGCGCATTTTGTTTCTTAAGCTTCCTCCATAACAGAGTCGACTCATTGAGTCGAATTGTTGTCCCCCTCGTGCTTCCTGGCCATGTGTGGATCATTGGTATCAGAGCACTTAGTTTTGTTCATGCTTGAGTTTGCGTAGACACTTCCACTGAAGTTACCAACTTATACCTATTCAAACATGCTCACAATCTCAGCAATCCAAGCAGACACTACCTCCAAAAATGGAAGAAGAAACAAATGATAAACATGCAGCTGACGAGACAGCACAACTTATTGAGCAAGCATTGACTCGACAATGAACTGAAATGTTCGCCCATTTCAATGAAATTCTCACACGATTTGCTTCGAAATCCGGAGGATTTTCAACGAGAACTCACTCTGAAAAAATCATCCCCTTCAAAGTGCAAATGAATTTGGACATACCGAATCTTGAAGGCAAGATTGATGCGGAATCCATCGACAATTGGGTGCAAAAATTGGAATCCTATTACTCTGTGAATCAAATCTCAGAAGCTGACAAGATCACCATTGTAGCCTTAAAGTTGTCAACATCTGTGCACTGCTGGTGGGAGAACCTATAGACAAAGATGGAGAAAAGCGGAGACCCCATCGACACATGGGATAAATTATGTCGAACACATCTGAAAGGAATTTCACCCACCCAAATACCTCAAGCAACAGTATAAGAAGTGGCAGGAACTAAGGAAATGGAAAGACCAATCAGTACAGAGTTACACTGACGAGTTCTATTGACTCATGGATAGACTTGGTGTCCAAGAAGAAGAGAAAATGTTTTTTCTGAAGTACATCAGCGGATTGTCCCAATACATTCAGCAAGAGATGGAATTTCTGACTGTCAATACGCTTGTGGATGCATTCCACTATGCCAACAAACTTGAAACCAAGCATAAATGGAAAGCACGCTTCGTGACAAAGTCGACATCAGGGCGACCACCCGACAAGAGGACATCAGCCGACTTCGACAAGTCAAAATCTTCTCAGCCAACACCGCCAAATCCATATCACAGCAAAAATCCTTTTCAAAAAAGGGAAGGTAGCAAACAACCACCCAACGGGAAATGGTGAGATTACCACCACTCATCTTGGCATGATACGTCTGAATGCAAAGCTCAGAAGACATTTTTGGTGAAAGTGTCGATATCTGATGCATTCAACAAGATGGTGGAAGAAATGCAATGACCCTTCTGACATCAACATCGACCACTCCAGCAGCCTCGACTATCGTCGACGAGGAGGAACGAGAGCGCCTGTTCCATACACGGATATGGGTTCAACACAACCCATTACATCTGATTGTGGACAATGGTATCCAGAAGAACTTCATTTTTGAAGATCTTATGAAGAAACTAGGTCTTGTCACCACTCTGCATCATCATCCTTACATTATCGTTTGGATGAAGGATGGACAGGGACTACCGATCACCCGACAATGCAAACTCACCTACTTCATAGATCCTTTTGAAGATGAAGTCCTCTACGACGTAGTACCATTCTACGTAGCCGACGCCCTATTTGGGAAACCTTACCTATGGGATCACCATGGAAGTTATCAATCACAACCGTAGAAGGTGATTGTCAGAATCCAGAATCAATGGTACAACATTCCAGAGTGACGACCTGCACCAACGGTTTCAATGCTATCTGCTAAACAGACAAACAAGCTCATCAATCATGCTCAGATGTTCACGTTAATCATGATCAAACCGTAACATTCTAGGAAGACTGTAGCCACGAGTCAACTCACGGACCAAAGCAACTCCCGACAAAAGCAGTTGATCGACAACGTTCTCGACTAGTATCAAAGTTTATTCCAAGAGCCGGACGGAGTACCTCGACATTGCCAGGTAAAACACTCCATTGAACTTGCTCCTGGTTCTTCTTTGCCTAACGCATCTGTTTAAAGAAGATCCATTCTCGAAAATGAAGAGATTCGCAAACAAATCCAAGATTTGATTGACAAAGGCCATATCCGACCCAGCTCCTCCCCTTGTGGAAGTCCAGTCGTCCTCATTCCAAATAAAGACGGAACTTGGCACATGTGCATCGACTACAAGGCACTCAACAAAATTTTGGTAAAGAATCGCTACCCTCTGCCACTGATAGACGAGCTCGTCGACTATCTGAAATGTGCCAAATTCTTTACTAAAATCGACCTCAAGTCAGGATATCATCAGATTTCAATTGAGCCCTCAGATGTGTGGAAAACTGCTTTCAAGACCAAGGAAGGATTGTTTGAATGGTTAGTCATGCCTTTCAGCTTAACCAATGCACCTGCGACTTTCATGCGATACATGGACAACATTTTGCAACCTTTCATCGGAAAATGGGTCATTGTCTATCTCGGCGACATACTAATTTTCACTTGATCATGGGAAGAACATGTCGAACAACTTTGACAAGTCCTTGACACTCTCTAGCAACATCAACTTTACTTGAACATGGACAAATGTACCTTTGTGATGAACAGCATCAAATATTTGGGTTTTGTAATTGACTCTACAGGCATTCACGTCGATCCAGACAAAGTACAAATTCTCAAAGATTGGTCCATTCCTCACAGCATTGAAGAACTAAGAATTTTTCTTGGTTTGGTGAATTTCTATCGACAATTCATACTCGGCTTCAGTCACATAGCCTGACCCTTGATTCAATTGACGAAAGGAAGTGGGAAAATTGTCTTTTAATGGACATCGACACAACAAGAAGCTTTTGAACAGCTCAAGCACAAGCTCTGCACTGCACCAGTACTTGTGTTACCTGATTTGCATCATCCCTTTGAGATTGAGACGGATTCATCGGACTATTCCTTGGGCGCAATGATCATTCAGCCTGGTCACCTAGTCGCTTTTCATTCCAAAACTTTTAACGACACAATTAGAAGATATTCAACGTATGAAAAAGAACTGTACGCCATGGTGCAAGCTCTCAAGAAATGGAGGCATTACATCCTTGGAAAGGAAACGGTCATCCTCACTGACCATAAGCCTCTACAAGTCACTCCAACTCAGTCAAAACTACAAACAACTCGACAGCTTAAGTGGATTAGTTACCTACCACAATTCTAGTTGGTAATTAAGTATCAGAAAGGTAAAGCTAACGTCATCGCCGATTGTCTAAGAAGACCACCCATTACTTGTGAAAATCAGATCACATCCAAGAACTATGCAAGAAATTAACCTCTCTCATATAAAAAATCTCACACAACTGCTCAAAGACACAAAAATAATGCACAAGAATGAAATTATGTATTACTTTTCATGAATAATAATTACACCAACCAACATATGAATGTTGTAGACTATTATTAAATAACATTACGGCAATGATTTGAATGGCTAAAGATGCCAAAAGAATCTTCTATCCATCAGACTTTCTAAAACTTCCCATCCCCCCTAGGTGGCAAGTTGGCTTTCCATATCTGCTCAAAAGCTCACGAATTGTTAAATTAGTGAGCTGAAGGTGAAATATAGATAAAAGCAATTCCAAATACAAAATTTGAGTGGAAATGGTGTTCAGGAAAGTTTTTGGTGTAAAAAACACTTTCTTAGGTTGACTAGCTCTTTCCTTTGGGGGAAAAAGCAGTAAAAGCAGCAGCTTTCTTCACAAATGCGCCCTCCTTTGATCCGAATTTTAGGGGGCATATGGTCTAAATTCGGATGTATAAGCCATAAAAGTATTAAATTGAGAGGCCACCCTCTCTCATCCATGGTATTTGGTAGCACATAGTTTTGGCCCATGGTATGGTCTCAAGACACATTGTAATAATGCTATATAAAGGCCTAGCAAGCCTTCTCATAATAACAAGTTACTCATTTGGTTTCTATCCAACATTTCTCTTATTTTATTGAGTTATTATTGGGGTATTGGTTCTGAGTGTCTTTCTTAGTATAGTTTGAGAGGTGAGGCTCAAAGAACCCTCTTTGAGCCTCACCCCTCCATGTGGCATATTTATTCTATGTTTGTCCATCTATGTTATTTATAGCTCAGATCTCACTACTTTGTCTTTCTCACAGCTGGTTCATTGTTTGCTTCAGTTTTGAAGCTATCTCTTCTCCTCCTCTCTCGGCATTCAAGTCTTTCGGTCTCAACCCCCAAGATCCGGATCAGTGGTATCAAAGCGGGTTCGCTCTCCATCGGAATAAGGGTTACACTGTAAGCATCACAGTTGGTCCACATGCACTACATGGTTTATTGGATTCACTACATCCATGCATGGATCTGGATCTGTTACATCCATACATGGATATAGATCTGCTACATCCATACATGGATTCACTACATCCATACATGGATCTAGGTCTGCTACATCCATTGGTCTCCAACATTTTCAACAATATTTCAAGGTGTCCATGCTGCCCACGGAGGTTCCACAACCTTTACAACAGCCCATGTTGCTTTACAAACCCTTGGCATCATATGTGGCCTACAACAATCAGCACTCTCACATTCAGAAAACTTTAGAGAGATTCCACGATCTCTATAGGAAGTTTCGGAAGCTATACCATAGCTCACTAGAAATTTCTTTTCAATATTTGAAATGGGTATTTCACATAATCTGATTTGGCTTCATGGTTTGAAAGATATGCTCATTTGAATCTCAACATATTTTTGACCCAAGGAGGCCGTGCGTATCACTGTCTTCAACGGACATTTTCTCACTGCTCAAGAAATATCAGATGGATTTCCATATATAGCTGGACAGATCTCTTCAATATCTCAAATGGGTATTTCACGGAATTCCATTTGGCTTCCTGGTTTGAGAGATATCATCAATTGAATATCAGCATATTTTTGACCCTAGGAGGCCGCGCGTTTCACTATCTTCAACGGACATTTTCTCACTGCTCAAGAAATATCAGATGGCGTTCCACATATGGTTGGACAGATCTCTTCAATATCTCAAATGGGTATTTCACGAAATTCCATTTTGCTTCCTGGTTTGAGATATATCATCAATTGAATCTCAGCATATTTTTTAACCTAGGAGGCCGCGCGTTTCACTGTCTTCAACAGACTTTTTCTCACTACTCAAGAAACTTCAGATGGAGTTCCATATATGGATGGAGAGATCTATTCAATATCTCAAATGGGTATTTCACGGATTTCCATTTCGCTTCTTGGTTTGAGAGATATGATCATTTGATCATCAGCATGTATAGAGGGATTTCCACACATGGATGAAAAGATCTCTTCGATATCTCGAATGGGTCTTCAATGAAATTCAATTTCAGTTCATGCATCAGAAGCTATGAATAAATTTGCAGCAAGACATCAACTGCACCAAAGATCATGAATTTTCAATTTTTTTAAATCTTAATGTAATCATGGTTATGAGTTAACCACACAAAACCCATGGTTATGGGTCAACCACACAAAACCCACAGTTGTGTATTGTAATAATGGTTGTGGGCCAACCACATAAAACCCACGGTTATGGGTTAACCACACAAAAACCTTCTCTTCGGTGGAAACAAGCTTGTCATTGCCACCATGGTTATGGGTCAACCACATAAAACCCACAGTTATGGGTCAACCACACAAAACTCTTCTCTTCATTGCAACCAAGCTTGCCATTGTCATCATAGTTATGGGTCAACCACACAAAACCCTTCTCTTCATTGATAACTAGCACATTGTAATCATGGGTCTCTTTTTAGCATGAAATGATGGGAACCATCATTTTCTAAGGGGGGAGGAATGATCCGAATTTTAGGGGGCATATGGTCTAAATTCGAATGTATAAGCCATAAAAGTATTAAATTGAGAGGCCACCCTCTCTCATCCATGGTATTTGGTAGCACATAGTTTTGGCCCATGGTATGGTCTCAAGACACATTGTAATAATGCTATATAAAGGCCTAGCAAGCCTTCTCATAATAACAAGTTACTCATTTGGTTTCTATCCTACATTTCTCTTATTTTATTGAGTTATTATTGGAGTATTGGTTCTGAGTGTCTTTCTTAGTATAGTTTGAGAGGTGAGGCTCAAAGAACCCTCTTTGAGCCTCACCCCTCCATGTGACATATTTATTCTATGTTTGTCCATCTATGTTATTTATGGCTCAGATCTCACTACTTTGTCTTTCTCACAGCTGGTTCATTGTTCGCTTCAGTTTTGAAACTATCTCTTCTCCTCCTCTCTCAGCATTCAAGTATTCCGGGTCTCAGCCCCCAAGATCCGGATCATCCTTCCTAAATCTTATCCAGAATTCTTTAGGAATGCGCCCAAGTGGCATAGGAGTCTTGTAGAACACACCTTGCATGGAATCTTATCCTCCCATATTGCCTTGTGGGCCACACAATGGCAATTTCCTCAATTATTACATAGAATTAACCAACAAATGATTAATTAATGCATCTTATGTAATTAAATAAATGGTAGGAAGGCTTAAATATTCCAACACCCCCTCTTAAGTCTGACTTAAATGATCTAAATATCAGAATATATAAAAAATGATAAGGGCCTAGTAACAAGACTTGGTCACCCCGTACAAAATACTGCCGGTCCACAAAACAAGGATAAAAGGAAAACCTCATGGGAAAAACCTTCCCTCAAAACATGGACATAACAAAATTGAAAGGTTGTTGATAAGTCCTTCACTCCACCACATGTCCAACCATCCCAAGCAGTGATCTAAGATAGCTGAATGTATTCTCTGTGAAATCCTTGGTGAAGATATCTGCAATTTGCTCACCTGTGGGGCAATACTGCAAATCTATGATCTGGTCATGCACTAGTCCTTTGATGTAGTGCATATGAATCTCTATGTGCTTCGTCCTCTGCCTCTGTACTGGATCACATGAAACTCTAATGGCACTCTGGTTGTCACAATAAATGACAATAGGAGTACTGAAAGAAATCTCAAACTCAGACAAAATCCCCTGCAACCAGACACACTATGTAGCAGCATTCACTGCTCCTCTGTACTATGCCTCCGCTGAAGATAGTGCTATGGCATTTTGTTTCTTGCTGGACCATCAAACAGGGCCACCTCCAAGCATGAATACAAATCCTAATGTGTATTTCATGTCAAGACTATCACCAGCCCAATCCGAATCTGTGAAACCCAAGAGATCTAAGCTCGAATCTGCCACATAGTGAATCCCATCACTCTTTATGCCCTGCACATAATGAAGGATTCTTTTTGCATCCCTCCAATGTAACTCATGTGGCTGCTCCATGTATCTAGATGCCACACTCACAGCATATGCAAGATCTGGACGAGTGTGATTCAAGTAGAGTAAGCTGCCAATCAACTGTATGTAGAGTGTACTGTCAAAAAGCGGTGTAGATTCTACTTCTTTCATTCTGACTCTAGAAAGGAATGGAGTCTTAGAAGGCTTGAAATCAACCATCTTAAACTTCTTCAACAGATCAGAAGCATACTTTGACTGACATACCTTGGTACCTTCTTTTGTTTGTAAAATATCAAGCCCCAAAAATTGCTTGAGAATTCCCAAGTCACTCATGGAGAATGCTTGGTGCATTGCGGTCTTAAGGGCTGCTATTTGTTCAGTGCTATCACCTATGATCAGCAAATCATCAACATACGGCACTATTAACATAATAAAACCATCAACAAACTTCATATAGAAATTTGGATCAGATTTACACCGAACATAGGATTGTGACAGCAAAAAACTATCCATCTTCGCATACCAAGCCCTGGGGACTTGCTTGAGTCCATACAAAGACTTTTTCAACCTACAAACAAGGTTTGGATCTGATGTGTACCCCTATGGCTGCTGCATATATATCTCATCTTCAGGTTCCTTATGGAGGAAAGCACTTTTCACATCCATGTGATGTACTTCCCACCGCTTGGAAGCTGCCACTGCCAAAACTAGTCTAATGGAGTCTTTCTGAGTTACCAATGCAAATGTTTCATTATAATCAAGTCCTTGGACCTGAGAATACCCCTTTTCTACCAGTCTTTCCTTGTATTTAATGGTTGTACCATCCGCTGCATATTTAGTCTTATAAATCCATTTGCATCTTACCAACTTTCTACCTGCGGGGAGCTTGACTAGCTCCCAAGTTTCATTCTTCTGCAATGACTGAAACTCCTCATCCATAGCAATCTGCCATCTAGGATCATGTGAGGCATCCTCATATGTTTGTGGATCAGAATCTATCATCATATAGCACTTCTCAGAAAGATAAGGATCATTCACATTGAGAGTAGTCTCAAACTGTGATCTAGTCCTCCTTTGGTCCTGAGGGTTGTCTGCTAGTTCACCTGCTGCTTGCAAATTTTTTGCAGCCCACTTAGGCCTTGTAGGTGAGTTTGCATCTGCAATAAATTGATCATCATCATTAGATATATCAAAATCAAAAATATCAACAACATCACTTCTTCTTCAGTCGGCGATGAAGATGAATCTCCAATTTTTGCTCTCTGAGAGGGCTCTTCCTCAAATTGCACACTTCTTTCGATGAATGCTTTATGAGTTTTCAAGTTCAGCAACTTATATGCTTTGGATTCCTCTTAATATCCCACAAACAAACATGGTTGGCTTTGGGGTTGCATAGCCCTCTTCTTCTCAATCGGAATCCTAGCCCAAGCCCTTTAGCCAAAAATCCTGAAATGAGAGATATCCAGTTTTTTACCTGTCCAAGCCTCGAAAGGAGTGATACCTTTGAGAGATTTGTGTGGCACTCTATTTTGAATATAGGTGGCACAATTTATTGCTTCATCTCATAGCTTTGGATACAAACCTTTTTCCTCAAGCATGCATGTGGCCATCTCCTTAAGAGATTTGTTCTTCCTCTAAGCAACCCCATTCTGCTGAGGTGTATATGGAACTATATGTTGCATCTGTATGCCTGATGAAGCACAAAATTGATGAAACTATGATTTCACATACTCAACACCATTGTCAGATCTTAACACTTTAATATGCCTACTAGACTGATTCTCAACTGAGGCTTTGAATAGCTTGAAAAACCCAAAAACTTTTGATTTAAGCTTGATGAAATAAACCCAAAAGTATCTACTTAAATCATCTATGAATGTGAAAATGTATTTTGCTGAATTCAATGACTCATGAGGAAATGGACTTGATATATCATTGTGTATAAATTCCAATGGTGCAGTGTTTCTCTCAATGGTAGATCTCTCATACTTGTGCTCAGGGTGTTTTCCTAGGATGCAGGATTGACAGACACCTTTGGAAAATTTGATATTGGGCAGCCCTATAACCATCTCTTTCTCATGAAGTTGGGAAAGGTATTTGTAGTTTAGGTGGCCAAATATTTCATGCCATAGCTTGTTGGACTCATTGGCATGAGTTAGTAGAGCAAAGGTGAGGATTTTGGTACAAAATGAGAAAACTTGTAGATTCTAGAACAATGGTCAGCAGTACCAAATGCAATAATTTTTCCTATTGAAATTTCTGCTATCTCAACATCATTGGGGGTAAAGGTGACTCTCTTGGGCAGCCCTGTATGGGTCATCTGATACACTGACATTAGGTTTGCAGCAAGTCCATGGACATATAAAACATTATTAAATGACCCAAACTCGATATCTATGCTACCTTTGCCTTTGCTAGAAGTTTTAGAATTGTCTCCCAATACAATATTCGGACCACTGGAAGAGTCAAGTGAAGTAAAATACTTACTTACAGACACCATGTGTCTTGAAGCACCGGAATCAATGATGAATGATGAGGATTGGGAAGTGCCGGCCATCAGTGCATGAACTCTCTCTTTGTCATCGGAATTTGATCCTCCATCTTTTCTTCTTGCACTCTCTGGGAGAGGGATGTTGGCTTTCTCCAATGCCTGAGTTAATTGGTCGATGGTCTTCTTCATACAAGAGCTTTCGGGATGAAAGCCCTTGCTGCAATATGTGCACTTTGTCCTCTCATTCTTCTTGTTCGGATTCTTCTTGAAGTTTGATGGCTCTCCATTAAAATTTTGCTTGTCTTTCCGCTCACTGGTGGGCTTCTTGAAGTTGCATTTCTTCTTGCCTTTAGAATTCTTTGAGTCTCCAACACTTAGACAATGGTCTTTGGATGGATTTTTAATGGCTCCCATTAAGACCAACTTGTCTTTCTCTTGAGTTAATGACTCCATGAATTCTGAAAGTGACGGGCTCTTCCAATTTTTAATTGCTTTCTGGGTGGAATGGAAGGTGGAAACAAAAATTGAATAGTCCGGGCCAATCTTGGAGAGAATGGCCAAAATTAATTGCTCATCTTTCTTGTCTATTCCACATTGCTTCAGCTGCAATACAAGAGACTTGAATTTGGAGAAGAAGTCTTGTAGATTATCGAAATTCTATGGGCTCAAAGAGACTAGCTTGTTATCCAATTGGTGGCCTCTCAATTCATCGATTTTACCGAACAATTCTTGAAGTTTCAGCCATACTTCATTGGGTGAAGTGAGGCCATCAAGATGAAATAAGAGTTCTCTGGATGTAGTGAGACATAACAGCCCATAGGCTTCATCCCTTCGATTATGCCATTTAGATTTCTCCACTGTTGAGGTTGGCTCAGCTTCTGTTGCCATGGTCACCCTGTAGAGCCCTTTACTCCTCAGTAGAATCTCCATCTGTGCTTTCCAATCAAAATAATTGAAAGGAGTGAGGATGGTCTGCTGTGTATGATCCATTTCTGCAACTGATATAACTTTTGGAGTGAAATTAGAACACTTCTAGATTCCAAAATGCGCCCTGCAGAGAATAGAATTCACCCGGTGAATTGATCAATGCACCCTTCCTAAGACTGTTGGATCCTGCAAGACAATCAATGGATGAAAGGAATATCTTGATGGCTCTGATACCATGTGAAAATAAGATCACATCCAAGAACTATGCAAGAAATTAACCTCTCTCATATAAAAAATCTCACACAACTGCTCAAAAACACAAAATTAATGCACAAGAATGGAATTCTGTATTACTTCTCATGGATAATAATTACACCAACCAACATATGAATGTTGTAGGTTGTTATTAAATAACATTACAGCAATAATTTGAATGGCAAAAGATTCCAAAAGAATCTTCTATCCATCAGACTTTCTAAAACTGCCCATCCCCCCTAGGTGGCAAGTTGGCTTTCCAAATCTGCTCAAAAGCTCACGAATTGCTAAATTAGTGAGCTGAAGGTGAAATATAGGTAAATTCAATGCCAAATATGAAATTTGAGTGGAAATGGTGTTAAGGAAAGTTTTTGGTGTAAAAAACACTTTCCTAGGTTGACTAGCTCTTTCCTTTGGGGGAAAAAGCAGTAAAAGCGGCATCTTTCTTCACAAATGCGCCCACATTCCTAAATATTATAGAGAATTATTTAGGAATGTGCCCAAGTGGCCTAGGAGTCTTGTAGAACACACCTTGCATGGAATCTTATCCTCCCATATTGCCTTGTGGGCCACACAATGGAAATTTCCTCAATTATTACATAGAATTAACCAACAAGTGATTAATTAATGCATCTTATGTAATTAAATAAATGGTAGGAAGGCTTAAATATTCCAACATTACTCTCCTTTTTACAGTGATGAGTATGCAGGGATATGACATTGGCCTCAGTTGTATCGGGAAGACATCGACTTTTCACCAGTCTACCGACAGCTTCAGACTGACAAGTCGTCGACCGTCAACTATTTCCTGAAAGACACATTGCTATACAAGCTTCGAAATCTTTGTGTACCGACCGGTGAGCATCGACAGCAGCTCATTTGGGATGCACACTACAACAAGACCGCAAGACACTTTGGAATAGCAAAGACACTTGTTATTCTGCAAAAGTATTTCGTTTGGCCTACACTTAAAATTGACGTCAATAAGTACATTCGATCATGCGTGGTTTGTGCCATTGCTAAACCGCCTAATTGACGATAGGGATTGTACACACCTCTATCAGTTCCTAGTCGACCATGGGAATCTATTTCTATGGACTACTTGACGGGATATCCTACTACCAAAAATCAGCAGGATGCGATCTTAGTAGTAGTCAACAGATTTTCCAAGATGGCCATTCTCATACCGTGCAAGAAGACCACGACAGCGCAGCAGACTGCTCAGCGCTTCGTCACACATGTTTGGAAACACTTTGGTTTACCCACAACCATTACTTCTGACCTAGATGCCAGATTTTTCAAGATCGTTTGGAATACTCTTTAGCAACAGCTGGACACACGACTCTCATTGTCGATAACTTTCCATCCTCAGCAGGGTATTTTTTAAGGAATCTAATATTATACTTAAGTATAGTATCCTAGGCGATTATTTTGGATTGAAAAAAATATGTATATAGATAGGTAGGAAAATATTAAATATGAAACATACAATTTACTACTGAAATGTGTAAATTTTATAGAATATTATGATAAAAAAACATAGTTTATGTAAATATAGGCGATATTAGAGACTAAAAATGACCAAATAGCGAATTTATTTTTTGAAAAAAAACCTGGAAAATAGCCAATTGGCGAAATTTCGCCCTTAAAAATTACCTTGATCCTCAGACCGACGGACAGACAGAAGTTGTGAATCGCTTGGTAGTACAACTGCTTCGCATGTACAACTACAATCATCGACGAACATGGGATGAAATTCTTCCATATATATAGCACAATTACAATCGTTCTCAACACAGCTCTACAGGCAAGAGTCCATTTGAGATCTGTTACGGATTTCAACCCTCAGTTCTTATCAACCTGATCAGCTCCTCGACACAACCAAACTCTAACACCAGCTATAGCCAGCGAGAAGTTGATAAAGCTTGAAGTTTTGAGATCAAATCTAAGAAATCTAGAAGCAAGCACAGGAAATGTTGCAACGAGCAAATGAGAAAGCTAAGGCCTGACACGACAAGCATCGTATTCCTCATTCATTCCAACTTGGGGACAAGGCCTGGTTACATCTCAAGAATGAGCATTTCATTGGCCCATTCAATAAGCTTAAACCTTTGCAATATGGTCTGTACAGTATTCTTCGATAGATTGGTGAAAACGCTTTCCAGCTTGACATTTCTGCATGCATGGGTCTGCATTCAGTATTCAGTGTGGATCTACTTCGACCATACCATGCACCATTGTTGGAACAAAACGACTTACCGACAACAGAACCCGAAGACATCCATCCAGATGTTCAGGAGCCTCTTCCTTGCGACACCATTGTAGGACGATGAGTACACCATACAAGAACAAACACAATTCCCTTGTTTCAGATTACTAAAGTCGGACAGATCCCAGCACAAGTAAAGTGGCACTCTGCTACTGAAACGACCGACAAGTTTCCTCACCTTCATGAGAAAACAATGGGGACCATTGTTTCTTAAGAAAGGAGGTATGATCCACATCGTAGTTAGCATTATTGTCGGATGCCAACTTCGACACATCTTCGACAAGTCATCGACGTCGACACAACTTCGACAAGTTTCGACTTCGACGTGAATTCGACAACTTCGCGACTTCGATAAGTTCCGCGACCTCACAGTTTTGCGACATCGACATGCAGCGTCGATCTGTGACTTGCGACTGTCAAGCTTCAACAAACTATCTCTCTATCTTCCAGTCGACTTTAACGGTTGAACTGCCGAACCATTCTAACTTCTTTTGTAACTGAACGTAACGGGAAAGCACCCAAGCATCTCAGCACTCTCTATATAAGCATGTAAATTATTGTAATATAGGAGTATAGAATCAATCGATGATCTCATATCCAGTAATAGAAGATTTGTTCGCATTCCTACATATTGTCTATGTATATTTGTGATTTTTCTGTGTAGTGTATTCTTGCTTTGCGCATTCTATTTCTTAATCTTCCACCATAATAGAGTCGACTCATTCAGTCGAACTGTTGTCCCCCTCGTGCTTCCTAGCCACGTCTGGATCATCTACTGGGAGTTTTGGAGGCTATGGTGTGCTTAGATGTTATTTCCCCACCGACCTACCTAGCCACTGGAGACTATGATCCATTTTGTTTTCTCCCAAAATGTTGACTAAGTGCCCATACACACAGTCGATAGAGTTCGGATCCGCAACCCGCAGCTTAGAACCCGCAACCTTCATTCTGCAATAGCAGATCCCGCAATCCACGACCCACAATTGCGGATGCGAAAATGCAGAATTCCAACTTCCGCAGGAGGTCACTCCCGCAACCCGCAACAGTGGGTCCCGCAATCCGCAACCTGCAATTGCGAATGCAGAATTGCGGAAGCCCAAAACACAAAATATTGAACTTGACTATCCCGCAACCCACATCCCACAATTGCGGATGCGAAATTACGGAGTCCCAAAATGCACAGTTTTGAACTTGACTATTCCACAACCCGCAACCCGCAATTGCGGAACCATGCGTGCGGAACCCTACCTCTGTAAGGGAAATTTCATCAAATCTTCTAAGGGGCATAACTCCTTCCTCCAGCATCCAAATGCGGCAAGGTTGGTACCATTGAAAATCTATTGGAGAGCTCTATCCAATGGTAGAACCCCCTAATCAGGTGAGGGATCCATCCTTCCCATTTTCTTCTCTGAAGTTCTATCTATATCTCCACTTAGACACTTCCAAGCTTCTACCTACTAAGATCTTCCCTTCCATCTAACCCACAGAAGTTCTGAAAACCACTTCCAGGGCTTCCCTTCCCTTCCTAGGAATCAGGTGTAAGTATACATCTCCTTCACAGGGTTAGTTATACATAAACATTCATCTTCAAACCATGAAACTCTATCATACATTATAACATGTAAAATGCATTAACATATTTAATCAACACATCTATCATTGCATGAATTACAAGGCATTACACTCATGCAATATAAGATATACATACAACAGTGAACTCAGCCTCTTACTTAGGCATGTTCATGAATTCATGTCAATCCCATTCATATGCATACATTCCACAGTTCCATAATTATACACAAGCATTCATCACAAAACAATGAAACACCATCAATTGCTATGACAGAAATACTTATCTTCCAATTCCAAAGCAACTAGCTAAGTGAGAGCAACATTCCACCCAACCTTAGATCTCTGTCCAGCCTATACTATTTCAGCTGAGAGATCACCCTCAAGCTGGGTTGTGTATCCACTAAGGAGGGCTAACAGGTTATCTCACAGTCAAGTCTCCATTCTCATACTAAACCAATCTGTAGTGTTAGGATATCTCATCATTTAGTATGTACTTTGCATGCATTCGCATGCTACCCAGTCACCAGTTTGATGCCTCCAACACCTAGTCCCTAGTCTTCCAGCACCCGGGAGCCACTTTCCACTCTGTTTTATCCCTCCTAGTCAGGGAGGCGCCCACTTCTCACCCACCACTTGAGAATGGCACCTTTTCTCACCTACCAGTCCAGTTCACTTCAGTTAGTTAGTTGTCTTTCCTTGATTTGAGGCTATAGTGACTCCTAATTGTTTTTACCACTCCGATTGACCTCCAATGAGACTTGACTACCTATTCTGAGTGCATCTAACTCCTCATGTGCCCTCCACTGAGCCTCCATCCCTACATTAGTTCCACTTACCATTAGTTACACTTATTACACTCAGTTAGACTCAGTTTGACACATGTCTGACAGTGACTTGTGCATTGATGACCACCACTGATTGATGATGAGGACTCCTAGTTGGAGCCAAGATACACCATGCAGAATATTCGAATGACCTCCTTGGATAATTCGAATTTCTCACTCATTGTGACAGTATTGTATTGTAATTCTACCATTCTGGATTATAGAGCACTGATGCATCTCTCTTGCACAGTTTTTACTCCAAATTGTTTTACATCTTTGTGATTGATATTCTTGTTCAATAGATCTGCTGTGACTAATTTTACATGGTATCAGATCCATTGCAGGGACAAGTTCTCTCTCCTACAGGTGTTCCACATGAAGAATTGAGTGAATTTGCTCAAAATTACTGAAGTTTTGGCATGCAAAATCTCATGTGCATTTGCTCATGTGCATGCAAGCCTGGAAAATACACTCCAATCCACTACAGAAGCTTGAGTTTTCCACAAAATTCCTGGATATGATACATTGGATCTTCAATCTTTCTTGATCTCCAATCCCAGGTGTGATGCAACTCTAAAAGGGTGGATTGTTCGACCTTACTGTTCTTGTTTTGATTGTGATTTGCAGGTTAATCATCTCCATCAAGTGCATTCTCTATCTTGTGAGTTGCAGGTTCTTCTCCATCATTTGCACTCACCATCAGTGATGGAATACTCTTCTTCAAAGCCTATGCTAACTCCTTTCAATTATTTTGATTGGAAAGGAGACATGGAAATTATATTGCGCTCAAAAGGGTTCTATAGAGTCACCATGGGCCTCAAATTGGAGCCAAACACATTGCTTGAGAAAACAAAACACTTCAATAAGCTTGATGAAGCTTATGGTATTCTTTACCTCTCTATCTCCAAGGATCTTCACTTCCATCTCAGCGGATTGAACTCTCCAAAAGAGGTATGGGAGCAACTTGACAAACTTTTTGGCAAGTAGGACGAGCTTAGGTACTTTTAATTGGAAAATGAATTGATTGCTCTTAATCCTAAGAATTTCAAGACCATCAATGAGTTTTTCACAAAATTAAACCACTTGGCTTTGCTGTTGAAGAACAGTGGAGTTTTCAAAGAGGATAAGTGATTGATCCTCTCCATTCTTTCAAATCTTGGTAAAGATTTCTCACTATTTCTCTTTACTTTCAATTCCGGTCGGCTAACTACCCCGAATTGGAAGATGCCTACCTTGAATTCCTTCATTGGGTTTGTTAGCAAAGAGCATGATAAGATAATTCAAATGAGGTCCATAAGCTCCAAATATTCATCCCTCTTTGCTCAAGGATCCAAGAATTCGAATGGAAAAGGAAAGAAAAATAAAGAGAAGCCCAAACTCGAACCTAACAAGCTAAGAGAGAAAACCAAAGCATCGGATGCACCATCCGGTTCAAGGAACAAGCAAAAGGGTAAAGAGGGTAAAGAAAAATCTAAGTGTTCATATTGCAACCATGGCTTTCATCCTGAAAGTTCATGCAAGAAGAAAACAATAGATCAAATGGCCCTCATTGTGGAAAAGAATAACATGTGTCTTCCCGACGGTGCACGGAAGAAGGATAGAAATGATGATCATGAAAGAGGTCAAGCATTCATGGAAACTGTTTCGAAACCCACCACTCTACTGATAGATTCCAATGCCTTGAATCATATGGCTGCAAATATTGACTCCTTCTCTTCATTCGATCCAAACAGCTCCATCCCCATCCATTTGGGAGATGACTCAAAAATTTCATCAAAGGGTAAAGGTACCATCCATTTAAAGCATGGAAGTTTTCAGAATGTTCTCTATGTGCCTTCCTTGGCTTCAAATCTACTGTATGTGTATCAAATGGCACACACTGGTGAACCAAAGCAAGTTACATTGAGCCCTAACAAATTTAAAATTTCTGATATAGAAAGTGTAAGACTTATTGCAGTCGGAAAGGCAAACCATACTGCAAAATACTATGAGTTTTCACACTTTGTGCTGCCTGAAAAGCCCACTGCTCTTCTCACTCATGGAAATGAGGTTAGTAGGATTTGGCATGAAAGGTTTGGACACCTTAATTACAAGTATTTGTTGTTTTTACAAAACAAATCCATGGTTGATGGTCTTCTGCAACTCTGTTCCTCGAAGGGAATTTTCCCTGGTTGCATTGTTGGGAAGCACCCCGAGCACAAGTTCGACCACGGAAAAGCTAGTAGAGCTTCTACAATTTTGGGTCTCATACATTCTGATATCAGTGGTCTGCTACCAAACATGTCCATGAATGGTTCAAGTTATTCATCGATGACTTCTCTCGCTTTACTCGGGTATTCTTTCTCAAAAACAAGTCAGAAGTGCTTGGAAAATTCAAGGATTTTAAGGCTTCTGTTGAGACCGCCACTAAGAGCAAGATCAAAGCTCTTAGATCTGATAATGGAAAACAATATATCAATATTGAGTTGCTGCAACTTTGTGCCGAAAGTGGAATTCAGATCCAACATACAGTTCCTTACACACCCCAGCAGAACGATGTAGCGGAAAGGAAGAATCGGTCACTAAAAGAGATGGCTACCTGTATGCTTGAGTCAAAAGGTTTGGCTAAAAATATTTGGTCTGAAGCCATGAATATTGCTGCATACATTTAGAACTGAGTTCCACATTCATCCGTGAAAGGTAAAACTCCTTTTGAAGCATTCACTGGTCGCAAACCGGATGTGTCCAATTTGAGGGTTTTTTGCTCCACTACATGAGCTAGAATTCCTTCTGATAAGATAAAGGCTTTGGATCCATAAAGTATTGAATGTATCCTAATAGGATGTGGAGAAGAATCAAAAGCATATAAACTCATGAATATCAAATCCAAAAATATATTCATAGAGCGAAGTGTGAAGTTTGAAGAACCGATGTCAAATCTGAAACTAGTCAAGGAAAACACTGACGATCCGTAGCCTCCACAAGAAGAAGATTCAAGAGAATATGAAAAAAGAATTGGATCTGATATTTCTGATATTTTATCAGACTTTGATGGCCATGACATATCAGGTTCAGAATCTGACCATAATGATGTTAGTTTTTCAGAATTTACTTCAATCTGATCTAGGATCTTAACTGAGAGAACAACATGTACAACATATCTACAGCATATCAATCATGGACACAATAATGCACGCACACAAGAGACAGAGTGTACTTAGGGAAAACCATAAAGGTGAAAAACCCTAATAACTTCCTCAGAGATAGATAGAGCAATGATACAACCCAAGCATAAGAGATAGATATCTCCTAGCAGCAGCTTCTCCTCCTCCACAAGTGCGCCACTCTCCAAAGAGTATGTGTGAGAATAAAATGATGAAATAGAGTGCCTCCCGCACTCTATTTATACTTGACTTGACTTGCCTAATAACCTTTACTAGGTCGGCCTCAACTTAACCACGTAACACAATGCTGACTGGGCCTTCAACCAATAGGGTGGTCTAATAACCCTTTGACCCACATGGACGACCCCCAATAGGGCGGTCTAATAACCCTTTGACCCACATGACTTATACAGGGCCGACCCCAACAAGGTGGTCTAATAACCCATCAAGTATAAGTTACGACACTTACAATATAAATGATGACACTTCCGTATAGAGGAATAATATCATCTCTATAGGAATACAAACACTTCCGTATAGAGGAATAATACCATCTCTATAGGAGTACAATATACATATATCAAATACATTCCGAAGTTACATATACATCAACACTCCCTCTTAACTAGGAAGGTATTTCTTGACACAGATCTCCTAGCACAAGTCTTCTTCTCTTGATCATCATCAATGAATCATCATCCTCGAATCATAATCATCATCACTGCTACTACTATCTCAATCAATCTCTGAATTTACTCGTCATAGGAAGTTCTACAGAGCCAGTCCTTTTTCATAATGGGTGTAGGCCCACCACCTATAGGTCTTCATCATCACTGGCCATACTGTGGAATCCTCAAGACTTTTTACGTGTATCACAAAACCTTGAAAGAGCATCCCAGGCTATTACAGGTACACAACTCCGACCTATAGGATCTCCTAGGATCTTTTACATGTGACAGTCACAAAACCTTAAAAGGGTGTCTTGCCAAGCAAGAACCCTAAAGAGCATCTGAGGCCTTTTTCATCCTGTCCAGATCTCTAGGTCTGATTACATGTGACTCCTACAACAAAACCTTAAAAGGGTGTCTTTCCAGGAAAGAACCCTAAAGAGCATCTGAGGCCTTTTTCATCATGTCCAGATCTCCAGGTCTGATTACATGTGGTCATGGCAATGCCTCGAAAGAGCATCTGAGGCCTTTTTCATCCTGTCCAGATCTCCCAGTTCTACTTACATGCCATAGGACAATTCCTCGAAAGAGAATCTGAGGCATTTTTCATCCTGTCCAGATCTCCCAGGTCTACTTACATGTCCTCCCAGAGCAATGCCTCGAAAGAGCATTGAGGCCTTTTTCATCCTATCCAGATCTCCCAGGTCTATTTACATACTCAAATGCACAACCTGTCCACGGCCACAGAGTATCAACCTGATACTCACCATACATCATCCTGATGTACACAATATTATCATGATCATCAAAACTGCATCATCCTGCTGCATGTCATCTGGAGCAACATCCAGAAGCTCGTCATCCATGATCATCCTGATCATACAATGCATCCACCTGATGCATACACAGTATCTGCCTAATACATATCATCATACATGATCTACCTGATCATACAATGTATCCACCTGATACATATACAGATACATACACATGATCCAACTGATCATATCCAGCATCCAACATGATGCGTACATACATATACATATAAATGATCCAACTGATCATATCCAGCATCCAACATGATGCGTATACATATAAATGATCCAACTGATCATATCCAAGCATCCAACATGATGTATATACAGAGCAGTAATTGGAGCATCGTCCTGATGCTCATCACCCAGCGCTTATATCCACAGCCATGGGAAGGATCCTCCTCTCTCCATGCTTGGAAAGGCTCCAGCAAATGTGTCCATCACATATTCCTAGAAGTGTCATCAATCTGAAGAACACCAAGCCTCTCTCTGAAGTACTCGAACTTCACTCTGGCTAGTGGCTTCGTCAGCACATCTGCAACCTGCTCATCCGTCACAACATACAGGAGCTTCACTGCTCCTCTCTGCACCATATCCCTGATATAGTGATATTTGATCTCAATGTGTTTCGACCTGTCATGGAACACTGGGTTCTCAGACAGCTTCACACAACTCTGGTTGTCACAAAAGATACCAGTAGCCTCCAGTGGGAGATCAAATAACTCAGACAGTAGCTTCTGGAGCCATACTGCCTCACAATTAGCCAAACAAGCTGCAACATACTCTGCTTCGGCTGTACTCAGTGCTACGTAGGACTGATTCCTTCTAAACCAAGAGATCACACCTGATCCCATACTGAAGCAGCACCCAGAAGTGCTCTTCCTATCTACAACACTGCTTGCCCAATCTAAATCAACATAACCGTACAGGTTAAACTTTTGATTCTCATCATACTTGAGCCCATAGTCAACCATACCCTTCAGATACCTCAAAATATGCTTTACAGCAACCAGGTGAACACCTCTCGGATTTGTCAGGAACTGGCTCAATGTGTTCACCGCAAAGCAAATATCTGGCCTTGTGTTCATCAAGTACATCAAGGACCCAATCATTTGACGATACACAGTAACATCAACTGGCTCAGATGAAGCATCACACAAAAGCTTCAAGTTCGATGCCATAGGTGTGGCCATGGCCTTGCAGTCCATCATCCTGAACCTCTTCAGGATCTCCACTACATACTTCCCTTGTCCAAGGAAGATTCCATCTATACTCTGCCACACCTCCATACCTAGAAAATAGTGCATCATCCCCAAGTCCTTCATCTCGAACTCGACAACAAGCTTCCTCTTGGTATCATCAATCAAACTATCGTTTCTTGTAACAAACAAGTCATCCACATACATGAGTAGTATCACTGGATTGCCTTCCTCAACCTTGTAGTAAAGGTTGGAATCCGCTTTTGATCCGGATTTATGTGGGAACGAAACAAAAGATAGCATATACAGAATCATATACAAAGATATATTGCAAATAACACAGTGATACAGTAAACACATATTCTATTAAATAGCGGAAATAGAATAGACTGTAAAATACAATAGCTAGAATGGTGGTAGCTATCTCTGAGAAGAGATGTGGCCGCTATGCTCATTCGTGCCAAGATGAATACAAAGAGAGGACGAAAATGCCTATTTATCATAAGCATGAGGGAAAGAATCCCAATCATCCAAAAACCTAACCCTAGAAGATGAACCGTCATAAATTTTGCGGCCCCAAGGTGGTTAGTTGAACAGTCAACTTCCCGGGGTCATAACTTTTGCATACGATCTTCGTTTAGGGCGCTCGGTAGCCCGTTGGAAAGGTCTAACCGAGATTTACAACTTTCGACTGGGCCCAAATGCATGCCGTCGGCAACCATTTGGTCACCCAAATCGCCAAAAAAATGTCATTTAGGGCCTCAAAATGGCTCCGGAAATTCAGGACCCGAAAAACTGCTAGAAATAGTAATTTACCAAAATTGCTAGAAGACTGTTTTGAGCCAGTTGGAAGAGGTGGGCCGCCACCGATATCCACCTTGATCAATCCTCCCTCCTTAGGAAGCAATGGTCTCCATTGCGTTAAATCCCTTATCATATGTCGAGCTGTGTGTCGAATTGAGCTCTTGGTGCGACATTTGCTGAAGTGGAAAGGTTGCCTTACTTTGACATCTTCAGAGGGTTGTAATTGTTGTTGATGGATGCGCTGGAGCTGTTCAACAGTTTTGGTTGTTGTGGTATCCTTGGTATGCACCGGTGTGGATGGTTTCTTTTTGGAGGAGCACCTTGAATGTGTGGCCTTGCACTGTAGAGATACCCGAATAGGCGATGCTGCACTAACTTTGTGTTTTTCTTGTTTCTGCTGAGTAGAAGGATAATCTGCAGAGGTTGTGGATGTCTCTGCGATCTGATGTTTACCTTTAGTGGCAATTGCGAATAGGGAAAATTTCCCAGTGTGGGAGATTATCTTCCTTCCCTGCTCGTTTGGGGTAGGTGCAACTATCTCTGGTATCCGATAGAGTTGTCCTCCCAAAGTGACAATGACACTGCGAGGTCGTGATTCATATACATCATGACGCTTCCACATATATGGTTGTCCTAAAAGAACATCACATACTTCAAGTGGGGCCACATCACACAATACCTCATCTTTGAAGGGCTTGATGCCATATGGTAGGCGACATTGGTGACTGACACGGATCCTTCATCCTTGGCTTAGCCATCCAATGGTGTATGGTTGTGGGTGTGGCGTTATTGGTAGCTCCAATCTCTTGATGACTTATTCTGAGATTAGGTTCTTCTAGCTGCCGCTGTCCACAACAAAGTGTAGGGGAATTCCCTTCACCCACATCTGTGAGTGGAAAAGGCGTTCCTCTGCCTCTGACTCTTCAGGATCCTCTGGCTGAATCTGTGTGGTGGCAACAACGACACTGGGTTCTGCATCAATGATCTGCTTCCCTTTTCGCGTGGCTGTGAAATTAGGTTCCGAGTCAGAATCGAAACTGGGATCTGATTCTGAAGCTTTGATCTCAGCCACCAATGAATGTTTTGAGCGACAATCATCAGTGTTGTGCCAGGGACTTTTGTGGAACTCGCACCACTTCTCGGTGTCCTTCTTTGTCTTTTCTTTACCCTTCTTCTCCTGTGGTTGGGACTGGTTGTCCTTTTCCTGCCCCGTGTTCTGCGAACCAGAGTTTCCCTTGCCCTGCTTCTGCGCAAGTCTGAAGTCACGCTTGTTCTTTTGCTGAAATTTTTGCTCAATTTTGACAGCGTATCGATAGGCGGATCCGAGTGAAGAGATTTCCAGGAAATCCATCTCTGTTCGGATGTACCGGTGTAGGCCACTGCGATATTTCAGTACTAGGTGCCGCTCGGAGTCCTTGATACCGAGCTTTGTGCGCAGGGTATGAAATTTGTTGGTGTACTCCGACACCGTTTGGTCCCTCTCCTGATGCAGAATGGTCCATTTTGTGTACTGGTCATCATAGTTTCCAACATGGTAATATTGTTCCTTGACGGCATCTATAAAAGAGGCCCAAGTGGGATTGGAATATTCAAACAATCCAGACTCGTCTGATGAGTTTTGCTCACAATAAGTTTCCCACCAATTTTTGACATGGGGGACGGCCTTAAGGAGCGCAAAGATGATCTTTTCCCTGTCGAAAAATTGGTGGACAGAGAAATACCCTTCTAGTAGATTCAACCATTTATCTAGGGCATCGGCATCGATTTGGCCTTCAAAGAAAGGAATATCAAAATTAACTTGTACCTTGAAGGGAGTCGTATCTCCGAAATGGCTACTCGTTGAGGGTGTATTTGCCGCTGTTGGCATGCGTTGAAGGATCTGGGAGAAATTATCCATCATCTCGTTCCTCTGTCGCGCAAGAGCTTCCTCGAGCAACAACTTGATAGGATCTACTGCTCCGTCGTCTCTCTTTTCGTTCGCCATGGGAGGCCGTTTTGGGTGGCGAGAGTGGTCTTCCCCAAGTGAAACTAGTTCGAGACCCAACTCTCTATATCCTGACCTCGTCGGGGACATGCACCGAGAAACAATCAAAGAGCAGACCGCTCTGATACCACTGATCCGGATTTATGTGGAAACGAAACAAAAGATAGCATATACAGAATCATATACAAAGATATATTGCAAATAACACAGTGATACAGTAAACACATATTCTATTAAATAGCGGAAATAGAACAGACTGTAAAATACAATAGCTAGAATGGTGGTAGCTATCTCTGAGAAGAGATGTGGCCGCTATGCTCATTCGTGCCAAGATGAATACAAAGAGAGGCCGAAAGGGCCTATTTATCATAAGCATGAGGAAAAAAATCCCAATCATCCAAAAACCTAACCCTAGAAGATGAACCGTCATAAAGTTTGCGGCCCCAAGGTGGTTAGTTGAACAGTCAACTTCCCGAGGTCATAACTTTTGCATACGATCTCCGTTTAGGGTGCTCGGTAGCCAGTTGGAAAGGTCTAACCGAGATTTACAACTTTTGACTGGGCCCAAATGCATGCCATTGGCAACCATTTGGTCCCCCAAATCGCCAAAAAAATGTCGTTTAGGGCCTCAAAATGGCTCCGGAAGTTCAGGACCCGAAAAACTGCTAGAAATAGTAATTTACCAAGAGACCAAATGACTTTACCAAGAGTAAAGCTGATCCATCTCTTTTACTCATGCATATTCTCATTTGACCAAATGACTTTACTGGTTAGTCATATCATCAATCAATGTAAGAGACATAATATGCATAAACCCTTGATTACTTACATTTCTAACTTCATGAATAATCATTATCAACCATACAACAGTATAAGATCCTAACACAAGGTATGATTCTAACTTGATATAGAAAAAACATACCTAGTTATCATATTTGCTAGTTATGTCTAGCAATGTCTTCTTGTTCTTTTTAGTGACTTGTGCTAGTAACCTGCATATCTCATAGGTTAAGCATTGTAGAACCAAATTATACATACCTCGTAAGTAGATCTTCTATGTGATCCATGGCAATGGATGAACCTTTGTCTTCATGTCACCATGGTCATATGTTCTTGAACTAGAACATGATTTGTTTTTCTTGATGTACCTTTCATGTTAGCGGACAACATCAACTTCATACAACACCATAATGCATTAGTACAATCATAACTGTCAAAACCCTAATCAATGAATCTTCTATCGTGCATTCATAATTTTATTAAGGTGATACGACAAGTCTCAAGTTAATCAAGATTGTACTAACCTTAATGAAGACAAACATACCATAAACTTAATCATGAACAGATCTCGAAACATACCTGGATAAGTCATACCTGTCGAGATTGCTTGTAATCTTCTTATGTAAGGCCTTAGCCTTATCTCCCTCTGAAACTGGAACTTCTTCACTTATGCAAGTGACCAATCCATTCTCTTCTAGGATTAACCCAATCCACTTGATTTGCAGGAACTGTATCTGGAGTTGGATTAGGGTTTGTCAGAGAAACCCTAAAAATTCAAAATTTGAATTTCAAACTTATGAAAGGATAGAAAGATGCGCCTTGATGAGCTGATCAAGCTGGTATACTTAGAATTTGAAAACTGCAAAGTTTCACCCCTCAAAATTGCCTTTGAAACTTCCAGATCTTCTAGATAGGATCCCGAACTAGGGTTTGATAAATCCCACCCTTCTACCCAACCAAAAGGTTCGATCCAAAGCTCTAAACTTTTATTTTTCTGAGGAGCTTCCAGCCGTCACAGACTTCAAAAATTCCAACTTTTGCAGAAGCCCTAATTTCCACTTTTCCGATCAAAGTCCCGAACTAGGGTTTGATCAAGCCCAACCTTCTACCCAACCAAAAAATTTGATCTTGGTCTCTAAATTTTGATTTTGATGAGTAGTATTCAGTCGTGGTCTTCGATTACAAAAATACCAACTTTCTCTGAAACCCTAATTCCCGAAGCCATGAATGAAGGTGCTCAAAATCCAATTATGTTTTGACAGAAATATGCACCTGATTGTTTCTGTTGTAACTCCGAACTTTCCGATCCACAGGGCCTGAAAATTTTTCCTGTGGTAGCCTGACCTGTCATATTTCCAACCCCACAGGTCTAACCTCAAATGTATTCTCTGAGAGAGATTTATGCCAAGTGTCGCAATGTGACCTGTTTATGGGATAAAACAGGAGAGCAAACTTGTACGGCATGCCACGTGTCACTGGTTCAGTTTCGGTCTCTGAAAACGTTACTTGAGAAAATAAAGTCCGTGCACTACCTGTCACTTTTTTAAGAAAGTTCATTTGGAGCTTCCTAGCCCAAGTTATGACCTTTTTTCCTAGGTCACCTGTTTATGACTCAGATCTTGAAAAGGTCGAAACCCTAGATTGTACAGATCATAAAACACAAAGTACAACGAATTAGAAGTTGTCCTTTGGACACAAGGTACATGGGGATCTGATATTCGACCTGTACAAGTTTCAGATCCGAAAACGTCTCCAAAATGGATTTATAGTGAAAGTGCTACGATGACTAGTTTTTGCTATATCAAGCCCTAGCATCGCAAGTGAAACAAGTGTCATACATGCCATGCCATGCCTTCTTCCAGGCTAGCTTTGATACCATGTTAGTTTTTCAGAATTTACTTCAATATAATCTAGGATCTTAACTGAGAGAACAACATGTACAGCATATCAATCATGGACACAATAATGCACGCACACAAGAGACAGAGAGTTTACTTGGGGAAAACCATAAAGGTGAAAAACCCCAATAACTTCCTCAGAGATAGATAGAGCAATGATACAACCCAAGCATAAGAGATAGATATCTCCTAGCAGCAACTTCTCCTCCTCCACAAGTGCGCCACTCTCCAAAGAGTGTGTGTGAGAATAGAATGATGAAATAGAGTGCCTCCCGCACTCTATTTATACTTGACTTGACTTGCCTAATAACCTTTACTAGGTCGGCCTCAACTTAACCACGTAACACAATGATGATTGGGCCAACACCCAATAGGGTGGTCTAATAACCCTTTGACCCACATGTCCGACTCCAATAGGGTGGTCTAATAACCCTTTGACCCACATGCCTTATACAAGGCCGACCCCAACAAGGTGGTCTAATAACCCATCAAGTATAAGTTACGACACTTACAATATAAATGATGACACTTCCGTATAGAGGAATAATAACATCTCTATAGGAATACAAACACTTCCATATAGAGGAATAATACCATCTCTATATAAGTACAATACACATATATGAAATACATTCCGAAGTTACATATACATCAACAAATGATCCTCCTCAGTTACCAAAGTAAGCCCAAAACACTCTACAATTTGCTGTTCCAAACATTGGAAATCTTGTTGATCCAAGGAGAACAAGAGCATACTATCAAAGAGCAGGTATGGCTCTTTCATTTTCTGATCCATTATTATCTGAGAAATGTTATTTGATGATTGGTTCAGATCCCAAATCATACTATCATGCCCACCGAGATCCACGATGGCAAACCGCCATGGATGAAGAGTACAATTCTATTCAAAAGAACAATACATGGGAGCTAGTTTCTCTTCCACCTAGAAGAAAATTGGTCCAATGTAAGTGTATCTACTGCACGAAAGTTGCTGCTGATAACTCTATCAGGAAATACAAAGCTCGGTTGGTGGAAAAAGGTTTCTCCCAAGTCCAAGGAGTGGACTACACTGAGACCTTTGCACCGGTTGAAAAGATGGATTCCATCCGCCTAGTTTTGGCCATTTCCACATCCAAGCACTAGGAAGTGCATCATATGGATGTGAAGAGTGTTTTTTTACATGGAGACCTTGATGAAGAAGTATATATGAAGCAGCCAGAAGGATACATATCAGATCCATCATTAGTTTGCAGGTTGAATAAATCTTTGTATGGATTAAAACAGGCCCCAAGAGCTTTGGTACGCAAAGATGGACTCCTTCCTTCTTTCTCAGAATTTCAAAAGATGCAAATCTGATCCGAATGTATACCTACAGCAAGTTAAAGGTAATTTGTTGATTTTTTATCTCTATGTTGATGATCTTATCATTACTGGTAGCACTCTCATTACAATCAACAAGCTAAAAACCGTTTTAAATCTAGCTTTTGACATGAGCGATTTGGGCTTGCTTAAGCAATTTTTGGGCTTGGAGATAGCTCAAAATTTTGATGGGATCACATTATCTCAGCAAAAGTATGTTAAAAACCTGCTATTAAATTTTAATATGGCAGAATGTAAGGCTGCTCCATTTCCATTCCTCTCAGGAATCAGTCTTGAGGAAGGAAATTCCACACCGCTTTCAGATTACACTATGTATCGACGGTTGATTGGTTCACTACTCTACTTGACACACTCAAGGCCTGATATTTCATATGTCATGAGTGATGTATCAAGGTATATTCAGCAGCCCCATGAGCTTCATTGGCGGGTAGCCAAGCAGATCTTGCAGTATGTGCAAGGTACGAGACATTTTGGCATACATCATGCTGCAGATTCTGAGCTAGATTTCATTGGTTTTACTGATTCAGATTGGGCGGGTGATAGCATAGATCGGAAGTCCACTTACGGATATGTTTTCATGATTGGCCATGGCCCTATTTGCTATTCAAGCAAAAAGCAGGCAGCCATTGCACTTTCTTCAGCAGAGGTAGAGTATCGAGGGGTAGTCAATGCCTGCATTTAGGCATTTTGGTTGCAGGGTATTCTTTCCGAGTTTGATTTTGGTAGCACTACTTCGACTGTCCTATTTTGTGACAATCAAAGTGCTATTAAGATCTCCACAAATCCAGTTTAGCGGCATAGGACCAAGCACATTGAGATTCATATGCACTACATCCGAGAGTTGGTGCATGATCGCATCATCATTCTGCAATATTGCCCTACTGATGAGAAAAATGCAGACATCTTCACCAAGAGCTTCACTGAGAAGAAGTTCTCTTAACTACGTTCACTATTGGGGGTGAGTTCCATCATGGTGGAGACATATTAGATCCATTTTATGTTTAGCTTTGAGGGGGGGCTTTCTTCCCACTCGGTTTTCCCTCTTTCCTCACTTAGCTTATTTTCAGCATTTTTTGGATTATTGTATTGGGGTGACCTTTGGTATCAGTAACCAGGGCCCTACATTTTATTTTTTACATCATAGTATAGCTTGAAAGGGGGTGTTGGTATATCTCATCATTCAGTATGTACTTTGCATGCATGCATCCGCATGCTGCCCAGTCACCAGTTTGATGCCTCCAACACCTAGTCCCTAGTCTGCCAGCACCCGGAGCCACTTTCCACTCTGTTTTAGCCCTCCTAGTCAAGGAGGCACCCACTTCTTACCCACCACTTGAGAAGGGCGCCTTTTCTCACCTACCAGTCCAGTTCACTTCAGTTAGTTAGTTGTCTTTCCTTGATTTGAGGCTAGACTGACTCCTAACTGTTGTTACCACTCCGATTGACCTCCGATGAGACTTGACTACCTATTCTGAGTGCAGTTAACTCCTCATGCGCCCTCCACTAAGCCTCCATCCCTACATTAGTGCCACTTACCATCAGTTACAATTACACGCAGTTAGACTCAGTTTGACACCTGTCTGATAGTGACTTGTGCATTGATGACCACCACTGATTGATGATGAGGACTCCTAGTTGGAGCCAAGCTACACCATGCAGCATATTCGAATTACCTCCTTGGCTAATTCGAATTGCTCACTCATTGTGACATTATTGTATTGTAATTCTACCATTCTAGATTATAGAGCACTGATGCATCTCTCTTGCATAATTTTTACTCCAAATTGTTTTACATCTTTGTGATTGATATTCTTGTTCAATAGATCTGTTGTGACTAATTTTACATGTAGTTGGGTTTATCAATCATTCCAGGGCACCTACCCATGCTAAGCCAACCTACAGTGGTTATCAAGCAACTCAGGGACAACAAGGAAGGTGTTGCTAAGCCAGTGAGCTCAACCATAAAGCTGCAGGCATCTCAGCACTCAGTTGACCTGGAACCCACAATACCTACCATATCCAACACAAGGAATACCTACAACACTGTTACACAGCCCTTCAAGGCATCTTCCCTTCCAGTGCTATTCTAGGATGGGCATAAAAAGGTCCAGTCACTCTAAGCCAACCTGGCATTCACAATACCTACCACATCCAACACAAGGAAGATCCTTCTCTCTGCTGCAAGTCTCTCATGGTCTTTCCCTTCCAGTGTTATTCCAGGATGGGCATAGAAAGGTCCAGTCACTAGTTTGTTGAGACTATAGCCTTCACTGGGTTTATCAAACAACCCAACTCTCTCCCACAATTCAACAACTAATTCGTTACCAGGCTTGGGGTTTCCTCATGGCCGCTCTGCCAATACCACTCTGCAACATCTTCTATCAATGCCACTCTGCTACTGGAACTAGGTTTTGCACACAGGGTGCTACGGCTACGAGCTCTCAGGCCTTTTCTATCACACAGGAAGCATGAGTAACCTCATATTTCCCTCCTCGGATGGGTTTGGTTCATATAGGAAATACATGAACGAATTCTTCTACGAGGGTCAATGGATCGTGGATGGTAAGGGCATGAGTGGGCAAGTAAGTGAGTGAGTAAAAAATGTATGTATGTCTCAATGCCTAAATGAATCCTCTTCCTGGATAGTCAAATAGGTTCAGCGAGTTCCCCCAGGCGATTGAGTGTCGTCCTGCACAAGCGATCAGAACCATGCCCTGCCATACAAAATCGCAGGCATGCTCCATACTCCAGCAGCCTCAACAATCAGGTTTCTCAACCACCCGCTGCAGTTGCATTAATCTCAATAGGGAGTTCAAACAGGTTCTCAGTCAGACATGTGGCAATATGGAAACCAATCCCAAACCCCCTCACCTCTCCCTAGTGGATACACATCGCTCCTTCTCATTTGTTGCCTCCTTAACCAGCTTCTTGGTTATTTTATTCATTCAGTAATAATTACATCATTTACATTTCTTCATGGCTTAATCAACCCATGAATAATCAAGCTGTCCAAATACTTTCCAAAGCAATAAATTCAAACATCTACTAGTGGGGCCTTGGCCTTGAGATCCACAGTAGGGAAATACACATACCGTATATATACGATATTTACATCAAATCCAAATACACATCAAGGGAAAAATGGGGTATTACAACTCCCTCTCCCTTAAAATAACACCGTCCTCGGTGTTCTCAAAACTGAACAAAAATGGGAATGCCTCTTTCATGGCATCCTTCAGCTCCCATGTGGCCTCCTCTGGGCTAAAGTGCCTCCATTGCACCTTTACCTCCCCTATGGCCCGGTTCCGGAGCAAGGTAACCTTCCTGTCGAGGATGCATGTAGGATCCACCTGGAACTCTCCCTCTGGTTCCACCTGTATCACATGCCAATCAATGATATGATTAGGATCATGTACATATTTCTTAAGCAAAGATACATGGAAAACATTATGAGCTTTCATGTTAGCAGGCAATGCAATCCTATATGCAATTGGCCCTATCCTATCAAGGACTTCAAATGGTCCACAATATCTTGGTACCAACTTGGCACAACTTCCCAATTTCATGGAACTCTTCCTGATTTTCACTCTCAAGTATACATGATCCCCAATTTGAAATTCATTATGCATTCTCTTCATATCTGCATAACTCTTCTACTTGTCCTGTGCTACCTTCAAATTCTGCCTGATCTTAACAAATTCTTGTTCCATCTCCTCAATCATTTCTGACCCAAGCACTACTCTGTTCACTGGGTTGTCCCAGCTCACTGGAGTTCTGCATCTTCTTCCATACAACACTTCAATAGGACTCATCTTCAATGATGCTTGATGCCCATTGTTGTAAGCAAATTCCACTAAGTGTAAATAGTCTTCCCACTTAGATGGCTTGTCCATCACATACATCCTTAACATATCTTCAAGGATCTAATTCACTCTCTCAGTCTGACCATATGTCTGAGGATGATAGGCTGTACTAAACTTCAACTGAGTTCCCAACTCTTGGAACAACCCTTTCCAAAAATTGGAGGTAACTTCGTATCATGATCAGAAATTATTGCCTTGGGCAATCCATGCAGTGTAATGTCCCCTCCCACGGACCCAATTCGAGGAAGGGAACATGATACCATTCTCTGGGACTTTCACATAAACTCAGCCCATTCATTAGATTCATACAAATAAAAAACAAAAGTGTGCAGATGCAAATCAAGCAATTATGCACAGCGGAATAAAACAACACCCACACACATTTCATACTCATCCAACATATCAAAATGATCATCGAATTAAACATTTCAGAAGTAAATACACTTAGAGGATACTTATCTTCATTGTGCAATTGTCCCCAGCAACTAGCTATGTCGCTGCAACGTTCCACCCAACCATAGGCCAGTTGTGTTCATCAATCTCTCAACGCAACTACCACCCCCGAGCTGGTCATGATTCTTACAAGGAAAAGGGGACATTCAAGCTCATGCACAGCCAAAGCAATAGATACCCATAATCCACACCCCAACATACTCATTTCTCACAAAGCATGCATAATCATTGGGCATGGATGCACATTTTAACAATGGGATTTACAAAGATGATGGCCATGGGTTTTCCCCAAATCGTGGGCACACCAAAATGAACTGTGGAAAGGGGAATTCGACCACAGGGAGCAAACCCAATTTCTCCCACGGGTTATGAGCGTTTCAATTGCCAAAACGGCCTCATTGAAACCCCAAATCGAGCTCCCTCTTCTTCCAGCAGCTCTGCAACACAAAAACGCCCTCTTCCCAGCTAGAGAACAAAGAAAAACCAGAAAACGTGGCTGGAAAACGCCCAGGTATCTCCAAACTCGTGAGGGAGAGAAACTGGTTGATGGGTAATGGCTTGGGGAGAAATTCATGGCTCTTTTCTTGCCCAAGGAAAAAAACACGATTTTTCATGAAGGGTGGCTTGCCCATACTCGAATTTGAACAGCCATACCTCCCTTTCCCCAAGGCATTAACTACTTCAACCAACTCTTGGGAGAAATGAATGATTGGGTACAAAAGTCAACATGGGTAGTTGAGGGTTGATGGGTTATCTCATTGACACTTGGATTGACTTGATTGGCTCAAGGGTTTGAATGTTTTCCCTCCCAATTCCTTGTAAAATCATGCCCCCATCTCTTGCTGCATTGCATAGCTAGTTGTGGGTATTTTATTAAAATGCATATTTACATGATATTTGCAATTCCATGGTTCCTATCTAGCACATGAATCATATGCATCAATAAATCGATGGCAAGGCCTTGGCCTTGAGCTCCTCACCACAATTTTATAACAATATACATCATTTACATTTGAATGCAATGGGGTCAAAATGGGGACATTACATGCAGTCTTAATATCTCCCTCATGAAGATATATGCAATGTCATTAGCCTTGTGAGTGGACTTGACTGGAATGAAATGAGCTACCTTTGATAGCTTGTCCACCACAACCATGATAGAATCCTGCTTCTTCACTGTCATAGGCAATCCTGTTATGAAATCCATATAAATCACTTCCCACTTCCACTCTGGGATGGGTAATGGATGCAACAATCCTGCTGGATGTTGGTACTCTGCCTTGACCTATTGACACCCCTAACATCTAGGAATGTACTCAGCTATGTCCTTCTTCATACCATGCCAAAAGTACTGCTTCCTCGCTTCTGTTATAGTCTTCTGATATCCTAGGTGCCCTGAGTATGGTCTTTGGTGTATCTCATCCATCACCAACTTCTTCAAATCTGCACTATTTGGAATGTACAGTCTAGTGTTTTGATAAATGAGAACATCATCCTCACCCAACTGATATATTGCATACTTCTCCTCTATAACATTCTGCTGCAATTTCTCTCTAATCTGAAGATAAACTTCATCACTATCTTGAACCTCTAGAATTCTTGCCTTCAAGTCTGATTCACGTCTACTTATTACTGCAATATGGAATTTCCTGATGAGTGCATCAGTGACCTTATTCTCTTTACCTTTGACATGCTTAAACTCCAAATCAAACTCACAAAGAAACTCCATCCATCTAGTTTTCCTTGCATTCAAATTTGGCTGGTCAAACAAGTACTTTAAACTCATATGATCAATTCTGAGCTCAAATCTTCTTCCTAAGAGATAATGCCTCCATCTCTTGAGAGCATGAACTATGGCTGCTAGCTCTAAATCATCGGTGGCATAGTTCCTTTCATGCTCTTTTAGCTTTCTTGACTCATAACAAATTACAGAACCTTCTTGCATTAGCACTCCACCGAGTTCCTCAATGCAAGTATCAGTGCATACCACAAAATCCTTACTCGGATCTGCAATCTTCAAGATAGGTGCACTAGTAAGAAACTCCTTTAACTGTTGGAAACTTCTTTCACATTTTTCAGACCATGTGAATTTGATGTCCTTCCTCTGCAATGAAGTAATTGGATGGGCTATCTTAGAGAATCCTTCAATGAACCTTCTGTAGTAACCAGCAAGGCCCATAAAAGATCTAACATCGGTTGCATTCCTTGGAGTAGACCAATCCATGATGGCCTCAATCTTCTCTGGATCTACTGCAATGCCCTCTGCTGATATAATATGACCCAAATACTGCACCTTCTCTTGATAGAAGTTACATTTACTCAGCTTAGCATACAACCGGTGTTCTCTAAGGACTTGTAATACCATCCTCAAATGTTGATCATGCTCTTCTTCATTCTTGGAATACACAAGAATGTCATCCAAGAACACGATCACGAACTTATCCAAGTACTTGTTGAATACACTATTCATGAGACACATGAATGTAGCAGGTGCATTGGTAAAACCAAATGGCACTACTATAAAGTCATAATGACCATACCTAGTCCTGAAGGTTGTCTTATGAATGTCTTCTTCCTTTATCCTCACTTGATGGTACCCAGACCTCAAGTCAATCTTTGAAAATACTCTAGCTTCCTTCATTTGATCAAACAAGTCATCAATCCTTGGCAAGGGATACTTGTTCTTAACTGTCACCTTGTTGAGCTGCCTGTAATCAATGCATAACCTCAATGTTCCATCCTTCTTCTTAACAAACAACACTAGTTCACCTCATGGGGATACACTAGATCTGACATACTCTTTGTCCATTAACTCCTACAGCTGCATCTTCAACTCTATCAATTCTGGTGTGCTCATTCTATAAGGACCTTTGGAGATGGGTGCTGCTCCTGGAACAAGATTAATAGAAAATTCAATGTCTCTCTTAGGTGGCAATCCTGGAAGCTCATCTGCAAACACATCCTGGAACTCCTGCAATATCTGGAAGTCTTCTACCCTGGGTCCCTTATCTTCTGTTGAACCTAATATATGTACAACATATAACTGACAACCCTTTTTATAAAACTTCCTTAATTGCAGAGCTGAAATCTGCCTCACTGAAACATGCTTTCGAATCCCTTTAACCAACCTTGGCTGGCCTTCATCATCAAAGCATTCCAATGCTTTCTCATAGAAATCCACCTTGGCTCTATGCATTTCCAACCAATCCATGCCAATTAGGGCATCATATGATCCCAATGGCAAGATATTTAATTCGGCATGTGTGAGGAGTCCATTCAATTCTATAAGACACTCCTTTACTACTTCACTTACCTTTTTCTTGGTACTGGTGGCCAATTGAACTAGCCAAGCCTTGTCATTCTTCACTTTACCAAGAGAACAACTTCCAACTATATTAGGAGATACATAACTATGAGTAGACCCTGGGTCAATCAAAATAGAAATAGATTGCTCAGCAATCTTACCTGCAACCTCCACCACTATTGACTGATGGTCTGCTTGATGATCATCCAGTGCTGCATAAATTCTAGGTGTTGCTTTTTCCATATCCCCTACTGTAGTTGCTCCTCTAACATTGTGCAAGCTCCCAGGGTTCTTATTTGCAGTTGGGAAATCCCTGAGCATGTGGTTCTCCCCACAACCCCAACACTGAAGTGGTCCTTTTAACACTCTATCAGTTGTTACAGCTGGATTGAATTCTCTTCTTGCTTGTTGGCCTTGTGGAAATCTCCTAGGCTGATTTCTGAATGGTGGTTTAGCTCACATTTCTTCTGATCAAACCTTCCCTTGGGTTTACCTTTCCACGCTGGTTGTGCTTTTGCTTTACCTTTATTCTGCTCATAGCAATGCTCTGCCGTCCTGATATCTTCATCCAAGCTTGGTGGATTTACAAACTCTATCCTATCTCTGTAGCTCTGCGGTAGACTACCAAGGAAGCTTTGAATCTTCACTCTTTCATCCTTGATGTAGTCCTGTTGATGCCTCAGGTGTGCAGGGTAAATGCAAGGTGCTAGAATGGGTTCCAAGGCACAGAACAGGGGATGAAAACCCAGCCAAAGGTTTCGAAAGACCCTACGCAAGGGCAATTCTATCCCCGAGCTGTTTGGTGTGGTAATCACCCATGGATATTCGGCCTCCGCTGGCACTCTATGAGTAAGTGATTTGATCAATAAGATCAGTTTCCCAATTTGAGGAAACAAAGGGGTATGGGAAACAGTGAACAATTCTAACTAAACCTATTTAGAAAAGAACCTAATCTTAAGTCAGATCTATTCTAAAATGAAAAGCTTGATATTTATGCAGATCAACCTTGAGGTGTAAGAGAACAAACAGTCTATCACCTTTAACAAAAATGCCTTTAGATGAGATATTTGCTGACTTAAATTATGATTTATTTAATGAAAATTAAACAACAATAATCCAAGCTTAAAGACCATCAAAATATAACCTGTTATCCTTTTGTTGATTGAAAAATCAACAATGATTGAATATATATATATCTGATCAATTGCAGAAATCGATAAAGAAAGTATTTAATTAAAAAAATTTAATCAAATATTTTCATACACACATCAGTTATACAGAAAAACCAATACAACAGATATATGTATTCATTAGATATCTAACAAGAGATCATATGTATAGCGGATGACAATCTGGAACATAAAATCAGAAATCCTTAAATAAATTTAAGTGATAATCAGAAGATGGATCCGAAGATGACATTACTGTATTAAGATGTCTTGTACCAAAATTACAATGACTTTGGCCACAGAGTATCCTCAGTCTTATCTTCTGCTGAATTACAATTCCAAAAATTCCAACCCCTTCCTCCGAGAGGTATCCTTCCTTAAATATTAAACTACAATAAAGTACAAAAATGAATCCTATAGAATAGGGATTCCAAAATCAGAAATGAGTCTATTGGGCAAAAAAATCCTGCCACTTATCATGTATCTCTAACAGTTCATCTATGTTTGGATAACTGATAGATTCTATGCCTATTTGGGCATTGCATATGTTGTTCTCCATGTCATGCTTGGCAAGCTTATGCCAAGTGCGAAGGTAAGAATGGATCTTGCCCTCGAAGGAGAGCGGTTTCCTGATCAATTCATCCACGTGACCAATGTTGACTGCTTCAATAGCCCGGATCTTCTGAGCAATTTCTTAACGATCATGCTCCACTTCTTCTAGCTTACATTTAGGTGGAAGGGCTTGCAAAATAGGATCCATGTATGGGAGATGTAGATATTCCATGATGTTATCAGCTGCGTACTAGCGTTGAGTGCAAAGGTCTTTGGATTTCCTGATGATCTCTTCAGCAGAGTCATTGAAATCGAGCCAAGTATTCAGGGAAGCTTTGTTCTTCTTCATCTGAAGACTGCTGAGAATCAGGAAGTCTGCAGGGATGTTTTTAATGTACCTTTGCCATTCACTAACCTCATCTTGAGCTTTGGAAGCCTGAATTCTCTTGATTTCCTGTACCTCAAGCTCAGAAGACAGTTTATCAAAGATAATAAACTTCTTCCTAATTTCATCTTATGCAATGTACAACTTTTCAAGCAATTGATAATGATTATGATTAACCTCCAAGGCCAAGTCTTTGAACTCCTATGGTGTAAAGTTAGACAAACTAGTTGAACTTGCATTTGCAGTTACAGTTCCAACTTGTATCTCTAAGGTTGCTATCTTTTCTGCATGGATGGAGTTTTGAGTCTTTTCAATATTAAGCTGATTCTTAAGGGAGATATTCTCCTGTTCTGATGCATGCAAGTGTTCCATCCATTCCTGCCTGATATTAGCCACAAGGAGGCTATGTTCACCTTTAATCCTGGCCAACTCACCTTCAAGTTCCTTGATTCTTTCCTTTTTAAGATCAACCTCTCTGTTCAACAACTGGACTGAATCTATGTTGGCACCAGCAAAAGCCCCCAAAATTGTTGCTGCTTCAATAGCCCCAGCCTGAGGGTCACCAATTTGTTGAGCCCATAAGACTTGAATGGGAGCATATGCTTGCTCATCTTTACTTCTCTTCCTTGTCCTTTTGAATACTGTCTTCTCTTCCTTGTCATAGAAATAGTTTCCAATGGGAACCACATCTTCATCTACATATTCATCAGCCAACTGGGTAGTGATGGGAATGACATTAGCAGTGGAAATTGTTGAAGGTGTCATAATACCACTAGGGTGAGGGATGGACATGGTGACTTGAGGAAGGACCACAGGGACAGAAACATCTTGGACAAATGACTGGACCTGTGTAATTGAGGGGACCGAAGTGGAAGCTTCAGATGGAGGAGTCTACCCTTCGGCATTAGGAGCTAATGATGGAGAGGGAACTATAGGTGGCTCCTCAATGCTAAGTGAAACAGAGATAGCTAGTGGTGTAGACTGAGAGATTGCAGGAAGCTTATCCTGAATTGTGATAGAAGATGAAATGGGAAAAGGAATGGAGGTGAATTGATCGATGGAAGGTATTAGTATAATAGGTTTAGGTGACTGTGTAGGAATGATGGTGGTTTGAGCTTCTGGCATCATGGACTTAGGGATAGAGAAAGACTCTTGACTACATGAAAGTGTGGTAGAAGAAGAAGTTATACTATTGAACAGTTGAGACAATGAAAAGGGAGATAAATGCTCTGAAAGCAAAGCAGAAAATTGTTGAACTGAGTTTAACTGAGATGTTGAAGGCAGAAAATCCTGAACAGAGGTGTCTTCAAATGATTAATCCTGAACAGAGCATTCCATTTCAATAACATTTAGCAAGTCTGTGACCAACTTGGATTGTTCTGTAATCTCCTCAGTTACTGAAACTGGGGGTTCAGGTTCTTCAACAACATCACAGTCAATAATCTGAATGTTGGGGAATGGATCAGCATGGATCCTTGGCCTTTTTGCTAAGCTGGCATGTGTAACCACCAAATCATCATTTTCTTGCACAGTTGCACTAATAATTTCAAGGGGATTTGAAGGTTCCATTATTTGAGAATCCACAGTAACCTTCTGGGGCTCTGCAGGGTGAGCCTTCAACACTGATGTCAATTGTGCCAGATCTTTCTGAAATTGCTGAGAAGTATATAACAAGGATTTGGCCTGTTCTGATGTTTTCTTAGGAGGAGAATCTTCGATGGGGTTTTTGCCTTTGCCTTGTTCTGAATGAATCACCATTTGAAGAGGATTAGCTTCTTGAGCTTCCTTTCCTCCCCTTTCTTTTCTCACTTTGTCCAGCAAGTCCAGCTCCAATTTCCTATAACTCAGCACCCTGAGCTTTAAGTCCTTCTGATAGTGTAGAATGTTATGCTGCTCTTCTAGGTCTTTTGCTCTGACAAGAACCTCAGAAAATGAATTGACTCCATGGTAGATAGAGTCATCTGGGATGTTCTCATGCACATAGTCTATTTTTACATGGGTTTGCTTTAGATGTGCATCCAATAACTTCTTGGGATCGTGCTTTCTTTTAGTAGCACATCCCAATTTGAAATCAACCAACTAGTCACCAAGGGTGGCTGCCCAATTAGAGGTTGGGATAACCAATGACCCAAGGTTCAAAGGGAATTTAGGCCACCCTTTCTTTCTAGGTCCTGTGAGTTTTTTATACATACCATCAGTCACAGTTTGAAATGAAACTTCTTGCAAAGCCAATCTGTCAGGGACAATTCTGGGTAACAGATGAACAATATTACTACCCCAGACCCTGATATATGAGAAATATTCACACACATACCAATCACCAATAGTATTGATGAGTGTCTTGGCATCATCTGAAAATGTTGGTGCTTCTTGCTTGAAAATCTTGAAGTAAACAGTGCCCAGGAACTGATCACATATATCATATAGTAAAGGGATAAAGTTTTCTTCCCATAAGATTGAATGATAGATATGCACAGGTGGGTCTGCTGGAATCCAATTCCAGTTCAAGTTGGGGTATTGAAATTCTGAGCAGAAAACATCAATTACATAAGCAGATAAAAAGAAATGTGGTTTTCTGAAAGCTGGAGACTTCTAATAACTTTCGATAGCGTTTTTTAGTTTTGAGGACAAGATGGAAGCCCATGGGAAGGATTCACCGGTAGTCAAGACATGATGCGCTATAGGTGCCCATTCAGCTTTGAACAACGAACAATTAGGGAGTCCGAACAGTCGACACAACATAGCCGCTAGCAAAGAGTAGGGTTCCTTGAACCAAGCAATTGGGTATAAATTATCAGGCTTAAGCACGAAAGCATTAGGTTTTATCATCCAAGACTTCATCATTTCGGAAAAATTGTATCGGGACTTGAAGGATTGGATGAAGTCAGGAGATAGGGTCTGCTTATGCGGCCTGAGAGCAAACACTCAGGTAAAAACCTCAGGGCGGAAATGAGTCAATTGATTCCCCACAGCATCATTGAAAGACCGGTCTTTGACACTAGCATTCTCTATTATCCACTTCATTGCATCTGTATAGGGTAATATAGCGGGCCGCGCAGCGATAGCATGAATCTGAGAAGTCCTAATCTTCTCATAAGCGGGCCTATCAAATTCTACCTGCGAGAGGTCATCATTGTCAAAAATAGCATAAATCCGAGACCAATCCATTTGATAAGTCTCGGTGACCTTTCCACTGGTATCAGAGAAGATACCAAAGTTGGGGTCTTTGGTTAAGGTACCCCCGAGAACGGCCCTGGACTGGGTACTTCGTGACATAGTGGCAAACTTCGTAATTTCTGACGAAATAAAGAAAACAACAATCATAGACAGCCAAAAGACCAACCGAAAAAAATGGAATGAGGGAAATCCTACCTGTGATAACTAAAAACTGGCAATCGACTGAAGGCGAGAAATCCACGGTAAAATCAGCTCAGCGAAGTAACTCGATGAGTAAAAATGATAAAGAAAAGTAAATAAAAACCTATATTTATCAATTTATCCAAATTAAATCACGACCGTAGGATTAAGAGAAATGGACGGCTGAGATTGACCGATGCAAAGCGCAGGATCGGGTTCAAAAACATAATAAAAGTTTTTATTTACCACTCCCGAAAGCCGAAAACCGAAATTGGGTTTCGGGTTTCAAAAATACGACCAAATTAAAACCAAGTTTCCGAAAGCCGCAACCCGAAAGTTGCAGGTTGCGGGTTTCGGAACACAATTAAACGCAATATTAAAAATGAATTCTCGAATCCCGAAACGCGACAATGTCGGGTTTCGGGTTTCGGGTTTATTAAAACTCACAAACAAAAATCCCAGATCCCGAAACGCGACATCGTCGGGTTTAGGGTTTATGTAAAACAAACTTCAAAAGAAAAATGAAATCCCGCACCCGCAACTTTCGGGTTTCGAGTTTCGGGATGACGAAAATCCCAAAATGAAAACAGCAATTTCCCGCACCCGAAACTTTCAGGTTTCGGGTTTCGGGTTCTCCAAATGTCGGTTTTTCGGGTTTTGGGTTCTCCAAATGTCGGATTTCGGGTTTGCCAAGAGAAATGTCAAAATAGTCAAAATTTAAAGATTTTTGCAAACCAAACACACTTAAATAAAACCCAGATCAAGCAGCAAAAATGAAGTACGGGTACATGGGCAGTAATGTTTAAAGACATCTAAACCGAAAATCATATTTACAAAGATAAACTTACCCATATACCTTCAAATTGATTAAAAATGCGGCTCCCGTGTTTTAGCTAAGCATGGGATCTGTTGTGGCCACAACAAGTCCACATACCTCAGCAAAGCCAGAAACTTATGAACATGCTCGTCCATACGGTTCTGTCCTAGTCTGAGTTCATTGAACTCTTTTATTTTGCTATCATAATACTTAGCTGATAGGTATTTATCCTGAAAGTATCTTTGGAATCTACCCTAACTGACTCTTCTCTCACTGATTCCTTTCACTTGCATGAGGTGATCCCACCAAATAGAAGCTCTTCCACTAAGGTTGTAGATAGAAACCTTGGCCTTTTCATTCTCCGAATATTCATGCATTTTGAAGTATTTCTTTATCCCAAGAAGCCATGCCTCTGCTTCCTGACCTTCTTTACTTTCACCATCAAAAGTAGGAGGCCTCGCCTTCCTAAATTCACCGTGTGGAATACCTCTGTGCTTCTTCCTGCCCTTACACTTACTGGCAGTGCATCTTGGGCTCCCTTGAGAACCCTCAGAATCGGCTGACCTGCTAGAAGAAAACTTAGGAGAAGGTGTCATGTGCCTTCTGCCCACAGAACCTCTTCTAGAGCTTGGGGTTCTTCTCATGGAACGACCCCTAGACTAACTTTCTGCATTCTTTTCTTCTCGACCTTCGTGGCTCGGGTTAGAACCACCGTTAATCCTTTGATGCAAGTCGGTTAGACTCTGCAAAATGGCTGCATTGAGCTGATGTTGCTCTTCTTGCGCTTTCATCATTCGCTCATTAAAGCTAACCATAGTCTCAGCCAAGTTCGGGGGTGTCACTTGCTCCCTCCTTCCATCAAACTCGGCTTCTGTATGTGCTTCTTGCACATTCTCACCCAATACATCATCTTCTAGCCCAAACAGGTCTTGCACATCATTCCAATCTTACACCGTTCTGTGTATTGCCCTGTGACACAATTCTTCTTATAGTTGTTGCTATCTCTATGAATATCAGATACATTCTATTAGACATCATAAGCATGCAAATAAGCTCTATCATACCCATTCAAACCAGGAATTATTTATTTGAACAATTAATCAATCAATAAGTTCATTTAAAAATCACGCCATGGGCACATTTCTCGACCAAAAATTCATGCACGGTCCGGCCCAAACAGCTCCCAGTGTTGCAACTGAAGCTCTGATACCACCTTGTCACGTCCCCACCAACCTACCTAGCCACTGGAGACTGTGATCCATTTTTTTTTCTCCCAAAACGTCGACTGAGTGCCCATACACACAGTCAGGAGAGTTCGGATCCGCAATCCGCAACCCGCAACTGCGAACCCACAACCTTCATTCCGCAACAACGGATCCCGCAATCCGCAACTCGCAATTGCGGATGCGGAAATGCGGAATTCCAACTTCTACAGGAGGTTGCTCCCACAACCCGCAACCCGTAATAGTGGGTCCCGCAATCCGCATCCCACAATCCGCAACCCGCAATTGAGGATGCAGAATTGCGGAAGCCCAAAACATGAAATCTTGAACTTGACGGTCCCACAACCCGCAACAACCGATCCCGTAATTGCGGATGCAGAATTGCGGAGTCCCAAAACGCACACTTTTCAACTTGACGATCCCGCAACCCACAATTGCGGAACCATGCGTGTGGAACACTGCCTCTGTAAGGGCAATTTCATCAAATCTTCTAAGGGAAATAGCTCCTTCCTCCAGCACCCAAATGGGGCAAGGTTGGTACCATTGGAAAGCTCTTGGAGAGCTCTATCCAATGTTAGAACCCCCTGATCAGATGAGGTATCCAACCTTCCCATTTTCTTCTCTGAAGTTCTGTCTATATCTCCACTTAGACACTTCCAACTTTCTACCGGCCAAGATCTTCCCTTCCATCTAACCCACAGAAGTTCTGAAAACCACTTCCAGGGCTTCCCTTCCCTCCCCAGGAATCAGGTGTAAATATACATCTCCTTCACAGGGTTAGTTATACATAAACATTCATCTTCAAACCATGAAACTCTATCATACATTATAACATGTAAAATGCATTAACAGATTTAATCAACACATCTATCATTGCAAGAATTACAAGGCATTACACTCATGCAATATAAGATATACGTACAACAGTGAACTCAGCCTCTTACTCAGGCATGTTCATGACTTCATGTCAATCCCATTCATATGCATACATTCCACAGTTCCATAATTATACACAAGCATTCATCACAAAACAATGAAACACCATCAATTGCTATGACAAAAATACTTATCTTTCAATTCCGAAGCAACTGGCTAAGTGAGAGCAATGTTCCATCCAACCTTAGATCCCTGTCCAACCTATACTATTTCAGCTAAGAGATCACCCCCGAGCTGGGAAGTGTATCCACTAAGGAGGGCTAACAGGTTCTCTCGCAGTCAAGTCTTCATTCTCATACTAAACCAGTCTGCAGTTGGGTTTATCAGGCATTCTAGGGCACCTAGCCATGCTAAGCCAACCTACAGTGGTTATCAAGCAACTCAGGGACAACAAGGAAGGCGTTGCTAAGCCAGTGAGATCAACCACAGAGCTGCAGGCATCTCAGCACTCAGTTGACCTGGAACCCACAATACCTACCACATCCAACACAAGGAAGACCTACAGCACTGTTACACAGCCCTTCAAGGCATCTTCCCTTCCAATGTTATTCCAGGATGGGCATAGAAAGGTCCAGTCGCTCTCATCCGACCTAGCACCCACAATACCTACCACATCCAACACAAGGAAGATCCTTCTCTCTGTTGCAAGTCTCTCACAGTCTTTCCCTTCCAGTGCTATTCCAGGATGGGCATAGAAAGGTCCAGTCACTAGTTTGTTGAGACTATAGCCTTCACTGGGTTTATCAAGCAACCCAACTCTCTCCCATGGTTCAACAACTGATTCATTACCAGGCTTGGGGTTTCCTCACGGCCGCTCTGCCAATACCACTCTGCAACATCTTCTATCAATGCCACTCTGCCGCTATAACTGGGTTTTGCACACAGGGTGCTACGGCTACCAGCTCTCAGGCCTTTTCTAACACACAGGAAGTACGAGTAACCTCAGATTTCCCTCCCCAGATGGGTTTGGTGCATACAAGAAATACACGAACGAATTCTTCTGCGAAGGTCGATGGCTCGTGGATGGTAAGGGCGTGAGTGGGCGAGTAAGTGAGTGAGTAAAAAATGTCTGTATGTCTCAATGCCTGAATGAATCCTCTTCCCGGATAGTCAAACAGGTTCAGCGAGTTCCCCCAGGCGATTGAGTGTCGTCCTGCACAAGCGATCTGAGCCATGCCCTGCCATACGAAATCGCAGGCATGCTCCATACTCCAGCGGCCTCAGCAATCAGGGTTCTCAACCACTCACTGCAGTTGCATTAATGTCAGCAGGGAGTTCAAACGGGTTCTCAGTCAGACATGTAGCAATATGGCAACCAATCCCAAACCCCCTCACCTCTCCCTAGTGGATACACATGGCCCCTTCTCATTCGTTGCCTCCTTAGCTAGCTTCTTGGTTATTTTATTCATTCAGTAATAATTACATCATTTACATTTCTTCATGGCTTAATTAGCCCATGAATAATCAAACTGTCCAAATACTTGCCTAAGCAATAAATTCAAACATCCACTAGTAGGGCCTTGGCCTTGAGCTCCACACTAGGGCAAATACACATACTGTATATAAACAGTATTTACATCAAATTCAAATACACATCAAGGGCAAAATGGGGTATTACATTAGAGACCGGGGGTTAAGAAACTCTATGTTTGGTGGGAAACTCATGGGGCAACATGCCTTATTCTACATAAGTTAGCCTTGAGGGTCATCTCTCAAGTTACATCATCCTTTTGTTGTGAAAGGAATTGGAGCACATATGGGAACTTGTACAGTTTGAAAAAGAGAGGGCTTGAGCAGTCCAGGGCAGAGACGATAATGTATATGCACTCCAACCTTCGTCTTATTTACAAGAAGAGGGAGGAGTGGGTGAAGGGAAAGACAAAGATGTGGGATGTCTTTCCTGATGATATGGGTTTAGACAGCAATACTGAGTTGGCATTAGCCAACATGGATCTTAATGATCCAATGCTAGAGCCAGTCACTTTTGATGGTGATCCTATGGAGGGGTCATCCTCCACACCAGCAGATGCAGATCGTTAGATGGGCAAAGAGGAGGATGAGGATCAAGGCAGTGATGAGTTTGTTGATTCAGGCATGGAGGAGGGCTATTGACAGATGAGATTCTTCTATCTTGATCCACCCCTTTTTGTATTTACTATTAGTCTATTTGGCATTTGCCAGTGGCCAATGGCATTTTGACATCTATGTAATACATTTTTTTTTATGACTTAATGAGAAATATGGTTCCGACATCTTGAGCTATTTCCCAACGCCTATCAAATTTCAATGCATCTATGATCTATGTGTCTCATTGTGATTTGTGAATGACAAATGTGTAATCAATAATCATTAATGTGTATTGATTCTAATTTCTATTGAATATTTGTAAATGTTCTAGTTTTTAAAAAAAAATGGATTTATATGTATATATTTTTAAATTTTAATATATTTTTAAAATATATATATATGTATATAAAACGTGTCCTTCGCGTCTTGATTCCGGGGGTCACCGTGTCTGTCTCGGACACTCGTATTTTTGTGTCCTATGTCCTCTTGTCAGGTGACTTGGGAGTAAAGTTTAAAGTACAGAATTTAAGTTTGAAATTTTAAGTTGGAATGCTTTCCTCTTTCATGTGTTATATTTCTACTATTTGTCTAGAAGATGGTTGACACTCATATCAATACCAAATACTAGTACCTTTGGCTATGATTGTAAATTATAAATAAGAGGAACTAAGAAGTATTCATCATAACTGTAATTTAGAGTGTTTTCATTCAATTCAATGTATATGAGAATCATGGTGAACATGTGACAGAAAGCTAAAAACAAAAGTTCAAGATAAAAAGAGAATCAATCGTGAAAGCCGCCAACACCATAAACAGTATGACATAAATGTGCTATGAAAATACCATGATCCATTAATAATATAGTCAATAATCAATTTCAGCAATGAATACACTTAGTATAGTAGAAGGCTTACTAAAGGTCAACACTTCATAAGAGTACACCTACAAGAGCTTGTTTATGTACATATTTATTAATCCCTGTATATCTCACCCCACTAAATATGTCATGATGTGTTATAACCTAGCACTACGACGTGTTATAATCATTATAAAAGTTTTCAGTTGGACTAAACTAACTTAACCACCTATAATTTCCTTAAAGGAGGAAATGTATGCAAAGGGGAAAATGCAGGCAGTTCGGTCTGATTTAATTTGACTTATTAATCAACTTCATAACAGAATCTCGAGAAAAATTACATGTTATTTCGATATGATTATTTGGTGTAGACTAAATGTTCTATGCTTTGGATGGGTTTTTGCCATAATCCGGCTGAAATTATTGAAATTGCAGATATCCGGCTGAAATCATTGAAATTGCAGATATACATTGTTGGAATTGCAGAATCGAGATGCCCAGGGACTTCTAAGGGTGCTGAATCTATTTCTACAATCAAAAATGCAATTTGAACAATGCAAAATCACAATTTCAACAAAGATTCATTGTTTAATTCCAACGAAAATGACCAAAAAGTTCCAAAACATAGAATAATTAACCAACTCCAATTTATTTTAATTAAACAAAAAGGATATTGTTGGGTACTAAGCAAAGGGGAAAATGTAGACACTTCATACAGATTTAATTTGACTCGTCTTAATAAATTTCATAACAGAATCTCTAGAAAATGACATGTTACTACCACAAAACTTATTTTAATTGAAGCAGTGGGAAATGGCCCTAAATATTGACTTCATCAATAAGAAAAACAGCCCATGTGCCATAATATATAAGTGGACAACTCTAGAACTCCCTTGCACCTGGGAACAAGGGTACAGGATGGGGATGTCCCTCACTGTCCCCAAAAGTCAGGGGACAGATCAGAGATCTCAAGCTGTCCCCAGTCAACATAGGGTGTCACAATGGCCTCCACTGTGATAGGGAACATCGTGAGATCTTTTGACCCCCACGGGAGCACTCAAGCATTGCCTGCAATTAGATGGGTGCAAAATTATAGAAAATTTTAAAAAAGAAGGGAAAAAATGTATTTTTTTCTTTTCACTCTGTGGGAGAGCTGTTAATCAACCCTCTAAAATGATCATGGGCTTGAAAACAAGATATTTAATGGATTGCTGGGTATGCAAATCCGGCTCTTTAACATCAATCTGTCCTCTACCGTCAAACGAGACTTCTGTTACACAAAAACAAACCCATTTAGCTTGGGGTCAGTTCCCTTTAACTCAAGTCAGCCTTCTAAGTGTGAAACCAGACCCTTCAACACAAAACCAAACCCGCGCCATACAAAATCAAACCCTTGCAACATGAAAGTAGAATTCTGTAATGCAAATCAAACCCCTGAATGCGTTTGGGTGGAAATTGATCTCTGCATCTCAAATTAAACCTTTGTAATTCTTAACCAACCTCCCGTAACACAAAATTGAAAATTATGCCCTTGTAGCATATGTTGATTAATAAAAACATTAAAGTAATTTTTTAATATTTTCCATATTTTTGCATATTGAGGGATTCCTTTATGTCCCAGACATTGCCATCCCCGGTACTGTCCCCTCAAATTTGGGGTCTCTCTAGCCATCACGGAAAATTGTCTCCCCATTTGCCCACATCCCCGGTACTGTCCCCTCAAATTTGGGGATCTCTCTAACCATCACGGAAAATTGTCTCCCCATTTGCCCACCCTGAACCTTGACAAAACATAGTAAAAAGAAGCCAACAAACTAATATCGTGAATAGGATATTATCAAATTGGTAGTTACCTATCTATATGATAAATATTTTTGGCAAACAATGTGCACCCCAAAGAAGGCAGTATAATAAATGCTGTACAGGCTAGGATATACACTGTTAGATTTGAAATGCTTCAAATCTAACGGTGTATATCCTAACCTTTACCGCATTTATTATTTATTATACTGCTGAGATGCTGAGGGATGCACATTGTTTGCAAAATATTTTAGGCAGAATTGCAGAATTCAGTGTGTTCAGACTAATTCATTATTCTAAACCCAACTGCTGTAGTAAGGAGTAGTTCAGAAATGCACTTGTGGGAGTTTTGACTTCAGAATAGTGAAAATAATTCCTCTCTCATTCATTTTTGCTTCTATTGATTTAAATCTGAAATCCTTCTGGTAGCAGTAGGCCTCACTATCCAAGCAATTCCATAGAACATATATTTATACAGTCGAGTCACTAGTGTTTTGACCCTGCAAGACTTATTGCATTGTGGACTTCCATATGCTTTCTGTAATAAAATAAAAGCACATCTGCTCCCTGCCTACAAGGTGTAAGGAAACTTAGAGTGAATCATCAGTAGCCCTCACCCACTACCGAAACTTTGAAAGACATCTGAGGGAATCACCAGTAATCCCCACAAGAACACAAGCCACCATTAAAATGATGAAAGCGGCTAGCATCTCTTACAAGAATTTCTCGACCAACAATCTTGGAGATGAGCTTGGCCGCAGTATGGCAGTCAGCACAGATGCGATGGTTCTGAACAATTTGGAAAGTTGTTGTAGGAAGTGTGCTAATAAGCCCAAATGCTATAGCCAGCTTCTCACTGTGGTAAGAAACAAGCGATCCCTCCTGCTCCATTACATCGGGCAATACAAAGTTCGTGTTGGGCACATAACCAGCTTCCTTTATCTGGCGGGTCAATTCATCCAATTTTGCATATATTTTCTCTGTTTCAGCATGTGATCTGTCGCCTACTGAGAAGACATGCAGCCTCTTCTTGATATCAATCCAGCTACAAGGTGGCTCTAGTTTCATTCCCCTGTCTTCCAGCAATCTTCTCACCTTTGCTACATCCTCTAACCTATTAGCTGCAGCATAGACATTTAATAGCACCACATAGTTTCTGATTTGTTGTGGCTCTAATTCAATGAGGTGTTCGGCTGCACATGTCCCTAACTCTATATTTCCATGCATTCTGCAGGCACAAAGCAAGGCACCGCGAATATTTGCAGTAGGTTTGAAAGGCAAATTGTCAATAACATCATATGCATCATTCAAGCGCCCAGCACGACTGTGAAGTTCAACCAAACGAGCATAATGCATTGCTCTAGGGATAATTCCATAATCTCGATTCATGCATTGAAAATAATGCCAGCCCTCATCGAGTAAACCTGAATAGCTGCAGGCAGAAAGAACTGCTAAGAAGGTGACATGGTTGGGTTTGATGTGCTCTCGTTGCATTTGCTCAAAAAGATGAATGGCCTCTTTTCCACGGCCATGGTTGCCATATCCTGCAATCATTGCATTCCATGAAATAATGTTTCTTTCAGGCATCTTGTCAAACACACGGCGTGCATCCTCTACCCTACCCCATTTCGAATACAAATCCACAAATGCACTTTCAAGAACAACATCCAAGTCATACCCACACCGAACTACACCAGCATGAACCTGCTTAGCCTGTTCTAAAGATGCCAGGCAAACACAAACCCGGACAACAGTTGACAGGGTGAACTGATCCACTTTAGCTCCTGCCATTTGCATTTCGTAAAATAAGTTCAGGGCCTCTTCACCATACCCATGAAGAACATACCCGGCAATCATGGCATTCCATGAGACAGCATTTCTCGTAGACATTATGTCAAACGCTTGGCGTGCATCCTGAAGACTACCGCACTTGGCATACATATCAATGAGAGCACTCCCCACATAGACATTCTTATGAAAATCCAATTTCACAATACAAGCATGTACCTGTTCTCCGGCTTCGATGACGGCTACCCTGGCGCAAGCTCGCAGTACAGTCGAAAAAGTATATTTATCCGCCTCCACACCATCCTTGCGCATTTGATAAAACAGTTCAAGGGCTTGCTCGCTTTGTCCATGCTGAGTATATCCTGCAATCATGGCGTTCCATGCTACCGAGTTTCGTTCAGGTATTTCGTCAAACATCAAACAATTGGCGTGCATCCATCATCTTCCCACATTTGGTGTACATGATGACAAGTTTCGTACTCAGATCAATATCCAACTCAACCCCAGATTCGAACATGTGAGCGTGAACTCGCCTACCGTCTTCTATACTCTTCGAGACGATGCAACCCTGCAAAAGAAGAGCATAGGTATCGACATCTACCTTTATTCCTCTGTGCTGCATTAACTGAAAGATATCCAGAGCGTCCTGAAATTTCTCTTGGCTGCATAACTTCCTTATCTTTTCACAGATATCAAGAGATATATCGTTGCATTCTTCTTGGCCTTGGGATGTGGGTTTTGGCTTGGGTTTCAGTTCCCTTCCGAAAGTGAGTGAATTTGAGTAGCAGGGACGGGAGGATTTCTTCAGAAGCATCCATGAATTGGATTGTAATTGGAATGTACTAGATTTGACGAAATGGTGTGAGTCACCATTTTGGTTAGATGGGAGCAATGCCAGGGATGTCACTGGAAAAGTTGCAGCGCCCGCCCTCGCCATTCACACCAGGATAATCCGTAGCGTTAAGACATCTGTAATCTCTATTCACCTTTTTTTTTTTTAATTATTTATTCCACCGTCCTTAATGCCTCATCTCATATATAATTTAAGAAAGGTTTGTTATTATACGTTATTTAAGAAAGGCTTATATTATGTTAATTATATGTAGGAAATGAGGTTAAATTATAATTGGGCTAGTATATGTTTTATGTATAGGATTAAGATTAGTTGCAACTTAAAAGTATGTGATCTTGATGTTGTAGCCGCAGCAGCAGAAATTACAGAAAGGGATATTGTTTTTTGGGGGGGAGATATTATGAGTTGAATCTGTTTTAAAATTGTTTTTAAAATTGTTTCCTTAAATATAAGGAAATAGGTTAACAATCCAAGATCTATCTAAAGGTATCTGATAATAGTGGAAGTTTGCATCTTAATGGACCACCAATGGGTATTTAAAGTGGTCGGGTTTTGTCTACACATAATGATATAGTTGCACATAAGGATTTTGTGATTTTATCAACAAAGCCAGGCTAATAGCCCCAAGTATTGTAGGATTCTTCTTGCTTTAAAAAAATTGTGTTCCCTCTTTCAAGGTCATAAGTTCCAATCCAGAGGGGTCACAGGTATGAACATATTCATAGACTAAGCAATGAAATTGTTGTGCAAAGGGGGTCCCTTTTCCATAAACGAAGGGATCTCATATGTCAAACTGGCATCTAACTATGTTGTGACCTTAAATTAGATGATGATGATGATTATTATTATTATTATTATTATTATTATTATATAAGTGTCGTGCTATGTAAAAAATCAAATATCAAAGAGAGAGAATCTGTTAATAGGGCAACCTTCTCAATGATATTCTCAAGGTTCAAGGAATGATAGAGTTAAAATACCCAATTCCAAGTTGATTGAGCATATTTGCAAAACTAAAACAAGTATTTTGGAGTTTCAATCTCACCGTGAAGTGGTCATTTGTGTTGTGTAATTGTTGATAGCATTTTCCTTTAGGAAAAAAATAGATGTTGAGAGGAATCATTGGATTGGGAGGGAACAAGGAGCGCCCTCCTTCATTTTTATAAAGGTGGTACTCCTCTTCATCAAATAGCAAATGTTCTTTGTTATATCTCTAAAGTCCACACAATCTTTAACATTAAGAAAGAAATTAGGTTGTCAAGATAACCTAGATATTTATTTTAAAAATAAGAAATAAAATCTCTTTTATAACAAGTTTCCATGTTGATTGAGGTTCGATGTTATAGACATTGAGGATGGTGGAGGATGGAGAGAGGAGCTAGTGGACTATGGGGAGGGATCCCCAAGTCCCATCTTTATTTTCCTATAGGACAAAGAGATGGAGAAGATATGGCAAGGGGGGGTATTTAGTGTTGATAGGACAAAGTCCAAAATTGAAGACCTATGACACATGTGCAATGACTCCAAATAGCCTACAGGCCCTGGAGACATCTTAGTTGGGTACATGGGAACAAACTTTTCTCATGTTGCGACAAGGATTGTGAAAAATACTCCTTTCAATCACATTAATCCAATGATCCAGTACAAAGGTATCAACAATAGGGTTCTTGTAGATAGTAATGGAAACCTTGAAGAGGTGAACTCCATATGTGGGCAGTGTGACAAGGAAAAAGAAGGTTTTTGATGAAGGGAAAACTACGAATTCAGATCCTAGTAGGGCTAGAAAGGATGGTCATGCAAGGACTAAAAAGATGAAGTGCATTAGAGCAAAGAATGGGAAGGTAAAGATGGTAGTCAGTCATGATGTGGGTATGGAGGAGGTGCAAGGATTCGTGATAGGAGCTTTGGTGGGAAGATTCATGGGTAAATTTGTTAATTTGAGTACTTTACAAAGGTGGTTGGAAGATAACTAGTCTCCAATTGTGGGATATCTCTCGACTTTCTATGTCTTGGCCAAAGGTTGGTGTAGCTTCACCTTCCAAAAGGAATCATATGTTGATGTGATACTTGACAAGGAATGGAATTGGGGCCTTTCAGATCTAATTTTAAAAAGGTGGGATACAGGTTTCAACGCCAAATAAGAGCCAAATTATCTCCAAAAAGTATGGGTATTTCAGTTAGGGATTCCATGGGTTCTTTAGAAGGAATCAATTTTGGAAGGGATTGATAGTTATCTAGGTTGTTTCATAGCCTTGGAGGTGGAATGGGAGAAAACATTAGACAAGAGGACGACTTAGATTATGGTGGAACTAGACCTTGTCAAAGATATGGATCTAGCTAAACTAGCTTACCTATTTATGCAAAACAATAATATATCAACAATAAGTACAAAAAGAGAACAAGAGAAAAGAGTACACCAGATATGCATGGTTCACCCAATTGGGCTACGTCCACGGGAAGGTAGTTTTCTATTATCTCCAGAACATCTCCCTCAAGCTTACAAGAGAGCAATGTCAATAACCCCAATACAATATAGCAATACTTGTGTGAATAAGTAAAGATCATGATGAGTGATGTGACTCCCTTGACTCTATTATATACTAAGAGATGAGGAGGAATTACTCTCACATATTACATGTGGGATAATATAATTCTCCATAATAACATCTCTTTATATAATAATGAATATCAAGAGTATACTTTACCATAATGAATATGAGATATAATGTATTACTCTTTTACATAATATTGTGGATATCTTCCGACATAATACAAAGACATTATTACCTTCCAAGGAATATAAAATATTCCAACACTCCCCCTTAATAATGGGTGGGAGAAAATCCCACTAACAAAGGAAGGAAGGAATCATTACTGCTCCCCCTTGATGACAACTTCCCTCATCCCAAGTAAGGAACGAAGATGCACATACTTCGTTGTTGTAGATATCGATTGCCTGCTACTCTGTAGGACAATACTCAAAAGAAAGAACACCATCTGCAACGAGACCTCGAATGTAATGAGCATCAATATTGAGATGCTTTGTCTTGGAGTGATATACTGGATTATAAGCAAGCTAAATTGCACCCTGATTGTCACACTTTAACAGAGTGGATGATTTCGGAACCAGGCCAAGCTTAGTGAGAACATGCTGTAACCAAACTACTTCTTTTGTTGCTTCTTTGGCTGCTCTAAACTCTGCTTCACACGAAGATAAAGAAAGAGTCTTCACCTTTTTGCTAGACCAAGAAATCGGACCTAAACCAAGTTGAAATATATAACCAGCAGTTGACCGTCGATCAGAACTGTCACCTGCCCAGTCATAATCTGTATAACTAGAAAGTGAAACTGTAGCATTGCTCGAATAAAAAACATCATAGTACAATGCCCCCTGTGAATATCTCAGAATTATCTTGGTTGCATGCCAATGAATTTCATGAGGTTGTTGCATGAACCGTGAAACGATACTGACGGCGAAAGAGAGATCTGGTCTGCTATGAGTTAAATATATCAAATTGTCGACTAGCTGATGATAAAGAGTAGCATCAACAAGAGGAGTAGTACACTCAACAGTTAACTTTATACCGGACTGAAAAGGCGTAGGAGCAGGTAGTGATAATCACTCATGTGGAAACGAGCCAATAAATCTGTAGCATACTTCGGTTGAGAGAGAAAAATACCATCTTCCAGATGCCAAATTTGAAGACCCAAGAAATAGTGCAATATACCGAGATCAATCATTTCAAACTGCTTTTGAAGGTCACTTTTCATACTTTGAATGAGAACAAGTTGGCTGCCAATGATAATAAGATCATCCACATATAAAACAATAACAATGATATTATCATCAACATGCTTCATACAGGTGAGGATCAGATATACAACACTTAAAACCATTATTCAATGAATATGCATCAATTTTATCATACCAAGCCCTAGGTGCTTGTTTAAGACCATATAAAGACTTATGTAATTTACATACTAAACTTGATGATTCAACATTAATAAAACCAAGAGGTTGTTGCATATAAATGTCTTCATTAAGATCACCATTTAAAAAAGCACTTTTAACATCGATTTGGTGTATTTTCCATTTATAAGATGTAGCAATAGATAAAATGGTTCTTATTGTATTCATTTTAGCAACAAGAGCAAAAGTTTCATTATAATCTATACTTTCAAGTTGATTAAAACATTTTGAAACTAATCTAGCTTTACACTTTTCAATCTATCCTTCTGTAGTAAATTTAGTTTTATAAACCCATTTTCAACCAACTAAATTCTTTCCTGAAGGAAGAGGAACAAGAGACCAACTCTTGTTCTTCATAAGAGAATCATACTCAGCAGACATAGCTTGTTCCCAATGAGGTTTACCCTTAGCTTGAGCATAAGTAGTAGGATCATCTATGGCCAAAACTTTGGTCCTAAGAGCAAAGTTAGATCTAGTTCTACGTCGATCGGAAGTAAAAACTAACATGGTATCAGAGATGGCCTAAAAGAAAACATTGTGCAACCTCCGTAACTGCAGAAACTAGGGATTCTTGTTCTGGGATCTCCCTCCATAGATCAACTGAAAAATATAGTGCATCTAACTCGCCTCACTAGGGCGCATCTTTTTGTCGAAGCAAATTTTCATTTTGAGAATTTTCATTTTTTGGTCTGTCACTGTAGCCCGGGAGAATTAGGACATCGATTTTTTGGATCATATGCTCACAGAATTGGGAGAAGGAGTACTTTTCTCAAATCACCTTAAGGAAGCGAATTTGCTCATCCATTTAGATTTCCAAAATCCCAAATTCAGAAAATTAGGGTTTCTCTGATAAACCCTAGGTCAAGGAAGAAGCAGCTTTCAGAAGAACAACTTTTCTGGCAAGTCTCAAATCTATTATATTTCCATTTTAAGTAATCATTATATCAAGATGAAAAATAGTACCAAGCTTGATGAGAATCTTGAGGGAGTGGAGAACTTCAAGGCATGGAAGTATAGAGTCATGCTCATCCTTGAAGAACATGACCTAGAAGACTATGTGAATGAAGGACTTACAGAACCAAAGAGAGATGAATCCAAATCAAGGCATAAGAAGAATATGGTCAAGGCAAAGAGGGTCATTGTCGATTCCATCAAAGATCACTTGATCCCCCATGTGTCTTCCAAGAATACCCCAAAAGAAATATTTGATGCTTTGACCAACCTGTTTGAAGGAAAGAATATCAATAGGAAGATGACCTTGAGAAATCAACTCAAGGGTGTGAAGAACTTGAAGTCTAAGTCCATGCACTCATACTTCTCCAAAGTATCCCAGATAAAAGAACAACTAGAAGCTATTGGATACATTATAGAGGATGCAAATTTTTTTATGACCACTTTGAATGGTCTTCCCATATATTGGGAACCATTTGTTCATGGCATTTGTGCTAGAAATAAATTGATCCAGTTCAGACAGGTATGGGAAGAGTTTGTGCAAGAGGAAGAAAGGATAGTGGTGAGAGAGGAGAAACTAAATGATAATGAATATCAAGCTTTGGCAACTCATGCCAAAGGTGGAAGGAAAAGGAAGAGTGATGTACGTACCCACTCTCCCAAAATATCTCAAGGATATCAAAAGAACAAGAAGAATTTCAAGAAAGACCTCTCCTCTATTGAGTGTTACTCTTGTCACAAGACATGACATCTAGAAATAAATTGTCCATCCAAATCTGGACATCATAAGAAGCAGAAGAAGAGGTTTCATGCTCATGCAGCAGAAGATAGTGAGTATGGTGACGAAGCAAAAACTAGAGATAATGAAGACTCCAGTGAAGAATATGTTCTAATCTCAACACTCACTAGTTCAGTATCTCATGGGAGTGATACTTGGCTAGTGGATAGTGCAGCTTCAAATCACATGACGGGATACAAAGAATCCTTCTCACATCTCATTCAGAAGGAATATCCACACAAGGTAAAACTTGGAGATGATTATCAATACCCCATCAAAGGAATGGGAGAAGCCTCTTATAAATTGGACTCTGGAAATCCCATGCATATGAAAGATGTACTTCATGTACCAGGTTTGAACTTTGAAGAAGGGCCTTCTATCCATTTCTGCATTAGATAAGAAAGGTCTTCGAATTGTATTTATAGATGGTGAATTTCTTATGTGGCCAAAAGGGAATACTATTGATGATGCAATAGTCATTGGAGTAGAAGAAGGAGGACTTCACAAACTGAAGGGTCATGCAGATACAACGTTGATGACTAGTACCATGAGCCCTTGTGAGCTATGGCATAGAAGACTAGCTCATGTACACTACAAATCCTTACCAATAGTAAGTAAGGTAGTGACTGGACTACCATAAATCCAGGTTGATCATGAAGGAGTATGCAAAGGATGTGCTCAAGGGAAGAGTACGAAGAACCCATTTCCATGTTGCGATAGTAAAGCAAAAGGTATTCTAGATATTATTCACTCAGATATATGTGGACCAATGTCCACCACTTCTCTAAGTGGGTATGTACACTATGCTTATTTTATTGATGATTACTCCAGCAAAACATGGATTTATTTTCCGAAGAATAAGAATGAAGTCCTTGAAAATTTTAAAGAGTTTAAGGCTCTTGTAGAAAACCTCTCTGAGAAGAAGATAAAGATTCTAAGTTCAGATAATGGAGGGGAATATACTTCAGGCGATTTCAAATATTTCTATAAACAAGTAGGGATTAAGAGGGAGCTTATTATTCCCTATAATCCACAACAGAATGGTGTAGCTGAAATGAAGAATAAAACAATCATAGAAGCAGTGAAGGCTATGATCCATGATCAAGACTTACCCATGCATCTATGGGCAGAAGTAGCTAGAACCGCAGTATATGTACATAATAGAATCTCTCACAGTTCTCTTGGCAACAAGACCCTAGAAGAGATGTTTACCGGTAAGAAGCCTGAAGTTAGTCACCTAAAAATATTTGGATGTCCAGTGTTTATTCACATTCAAAAGGAGAAGAGATCGAAATTGGAACCCTCGAGGAAGAAGGGGATATGTGTGGGCTATAGTGAGAAATCAGAGGCTTACTGTATCTACATCCCAGGATTCCTCCAGATTGAGATCAGTCGAGATGTTACATTTGATGAAGACACAGCTTTCAACAAATACAAGAAGACTCATGAGGATGAAGAGGAGCAGGAAGCTCCTAGAGTTACAGAAACAAACAAAGTACCAGACAGAAATATCGAAGAAGATCCTATTCCAAAGGATCATGACATGACAGAACCTCAGATACCCGAGGAAACACCTCATGAGGATATTTCTCGAAAGAGAAGAACAGCCTGGGCACGATAATTAATTCAAGATGCAGGAAGGTATGGTGCCCCAAAAGGAACCAGAAGAGAGAGCAAGAGACCAAGGCCATAATCCAGTTATGTAGCCTTGATGTGTAACCTTGTTGAAGAGGAACCAACTTGTTTTGAAGATACAGTGAAAAAGAAGGATTGGTTGGATGTTATGAATGAAGAATACCAATCCATCATCAAGAATGATGTTTAGGATGTGGTACCAAGACCAAAGGATAAATCAGTTGTATCGTCAATATGGATCTTAAAAAAAAACACTCAACAAACAAAATCATTGAAAAGTACAAGGAAAGATTTGTAACTTGAGGATTCTTGCAAAAGGAAGGAATTGACTATGACGAGACTTTTGCTTCTGTGGCCAGATATACTTCAATTAGAACCATTCTTGCCTTGGAAGCTAAGATGAAATGGAAGTTACATCATATGGATGTAAATACGGCGTTCCTGAATGGGAAGATAGAAGAAGAAGTATATATCAAGCAGCCAAAAGGATTTGAAACAGAAGATAGAAAGTCACATGTATGCTAACTGAAGAAATCATTGTACGGGTTGAAGCAAGCACCCAGAGAATGGTATGGAAGTATTGATAGCTTCTTGATGAGTTTGGGCTTTACCAAAAGTAAAGCAGATTCTAATATTTATTATAAGATTATGAATGATGAACCTATGATACTACTACTGTATGTAGATGATGTGTTCCTGACAGGAGAATACAAACCCATCACCGAATGTAAGAGAAGGCTTGTAGCATGATTTGAAATGAAAGACCTTGGCATGATGCATTACGTTCTAGGTCTTGAAGTATGGCAGTTTCCAGATGAGATTTTCATGAGTCAAGGAAATTACACAGTAGAGATCCTAAAGATATTTGGGATGTTGGATTGTAAGGCCATGACTACTCCGATGGTGACAAACTTGAAGCTCTTAAACGATGCTTCATCAAAGATAGTAGATTTCACCATGTATAAACAAATTATTGGGTCATTGATGTACTTGACCAATACTCGACCAGATATATGTTTTGTTGTGAATGCATTGAGCCAGTATATGGTGGAGCCCAGGGGTGTTCACCTGATTGCAGTAAAACATGTGATGAGGTACCTAAAGGTTACATTGGACTATGGACTCAAATATGCTTCAGATAGTGAGTTCAAGTTGTACGGGTACATAGATTCATATTGGGCTAGAAGTGCAGAAGATAGGAAAAGCACTTCAGGATGCTGCTTTAGTTTGGGATTAGGTATGATCTCATGGCTCAGTAGAAAGCATCCCTGTGTTTCACTTAGTACATCAGAAGCTGAATATGTAGCAGTCTGTTCAGCTTGTATCAAATCAGTGTGGCTTTGCAAGATGTTGGCAGGATTGTTCGATGCAGAGATTGATGCTACGGATATACTCTGTGACAACTAGAGTTTCATCATTAAGATGACAGAGAATCTTGTGTTCCATGATAGATCGAAGCACATCAAGATCAATTTACACTATATCCAGGATATGGTGCAGAGGGAGTGGTGAAGCTCGAGTATGTTCCTACAGAGGAACAAGTTGTCAATGTGTTGACTAAGCCTCTGTATTGCATAAAGTTTGAATACTTCTGATACAATATTGGTGTGGTCCAGAGGGACCTCTATCGAAAGAGAGAAGGATAGAGTTCCTGTCCTTAGGGATAGATTCCAATCCTGGGGGTTGAAAATCAGTACTGGCTGACTGATAGTGTTCCAGTTCTTCGGAGTTGATGCCAATCCTGGGGGTTGAAGATCAATACTGGCTGACTTATAGTGTTCCATTTCTTCGAAACTGATACCAGTCTTGGGGGATGTAGATAAATACTGGCTGACTGATAGTGTTCAAGTTCTTCGGAACTGATTCCAGTCCTAGGGGCTGAAGATCAGTACTGGTTGACTGATAGTGTTCTAGTTCTTCAGAATTGATGCCAGTTTTGGGGGTTGAAGATCAGTACTGGCTGACTGATAGTGTTCCAGTTCTTCGAAATTGATGCCAGTCCTGGGGGCTAAAGAGCAGTACTGGCTGACTGATAGTTTTCCAATTCTTCAGAACTGATGCCAGTCCTGGGGGTTGAAGATCAATGTTGGCTGACTGATAATTTTCCAGTTCTTCAAAACTGATGTCAGTCCTGGGGATGAAGATCAGTACTAGCTGAATGATAGAGTTCCTATTTGTAGGGATGGATTCCTATCCTGGGGACGGAAGATCAGTACTTGTTGACTGATAGTGTTCCAGTTGATGATGTTGCTGACGAGGATGTACCACCAGACGATGTTCCAGCTGATGATCCAGTAGGGGATGTTCCAGTAGAGGATGTTGTCGATGATGATTCAGAGGATGCTGTTGATGGTGATATTCCAGCAGACGATGATGATGCTTCTTATGATGGCATTCCAGCAGACGATGATGCTACTCTAGCAGATGATTCCCCAGACATATGATGATCCAAAATCTTCCTACGACATATAGGATTCACAAGTCAGTTGTCCAGTTGTTGATGTTACCCGCAAAATAGCTTCCTAGTTAAGAGGGAGTGTTAAAAGAATGTAACTACGGAAGATATTATATTCGATACTTGTCTATTGTACTATTTTATTCCTCCTTCGGGAGATGTCATTGATGTAATTAATAATGTAAGAGTCATTTAAAGAGTCAATCTCAACCCTAGGTCTTGTGTCATCTTAGAAGAACCCAAAAGAGATTATTATATTATGTATTTGACAAGTTGGCCCAGTTAGTTAGGAGAAGTCGGACCTGTTGAGGAAAATTCACCCCAACTAAAGAATATAAATAGAAGATGCATCTATCATTTGTACTCACTCATTCACTCACACAAGTTCGCATAGGGGAGAGAGAGAGAGAGAGAGAGAGAGAAGTTCGTACAAGTGGAGGAGTAGTTGATTTTGTCTTGGGGTTTATATTTGTACTTTATGAATTCTATATTGAGGAAGATTTTGCTGGGGTTTTCTCCCTTGTGGTTTCCCCGAGATAAATATTGTGTTCATTGTGTTCTTGTTGTGCTTATTCTTCTTTCATTGATAGATTGTTTAATGTTATATGCTAAACAAGTAAAAACTAACACTCATCTTCGGTTTGTGCGCACTAGGATTTCTGCTCAATCATATTGTTCTGGTTCCATGAACCCTTGATTCCCCAAAATTAGAAGCTTGACAAATCTGTATCTTCTAGTCTCAAGCTTACAATCTTTCATCAACTCTTCAACTTGGATTCTATTTGTACTTTTCTTGCGTGGATGGTATGTCAACAATTTTGTCGTAGCGTCCCTTCTTCCTTGCTTCACGGTTCCGCTTACTTCATGCTTCCGCCACTGGTCATGATCTGCGCTACTAAGGTGTCATCCCTTGTGGGTCTTGTACATACTTGGTCCTTTGCATTGTGGGTCTTGCACAATTTGGGACCACTTCATGTGTAGTCTTACACCCTTAAGGTACCATCACTTGTGGGTCTTGCCTACTTGACTCATATGAACACCTCTTGCATCTGGGACTCTTGCGCACTTCAACAACTTGCATACTTCTTCTGATTGGTGAGTCTTGCACACTTATGGGACTTGCATATCTATCCAACCGCTTCATGTTCCCAAACTTCTTGTGCACTGCCAAGACTTGTCCTACCATCTCTTGAGCATTCCTTTGACTAGTATGGATGGTGTCTTGCACACATACCTTATGTACTTATTCAAACTGGTACAATGATAATGAATCCTCTTTGACATCAATGACAACCAAAGTTAAACAATTTGATTGGAAGTTGAAAAGTGGTCCTTTGCTCATTAAAGAAATATGTTGATTTTATTTCAAGAAAGTGAATAGTTAACTTTTTAGTATTCATTATTATCTCTCTTTCTTTTAACTTTTCGTTATCAATCATTTACTTTTCATTGCAATTTAAGTTATCATTGTACACACCATTTTTGCAAACACTGTCACACCTTAATTTCAATGTCCCTTGGTTCATGACCCTAAATGGAGCCTAAAATTAACCCCTAAGTTGATACACTAAAATCCCTCACTTGAGGGCCAAAACAATTTTTTTGTTAAGTTGGGTTTGTGGGGATAAGCATCCAAATAATTCCCCTCAATCATTTCACATCTAAAACTTAGAGGATGTCTTTAGGGATCTATAAAAACCTTTGTATTGGGTGTGGTTCAAAACCTGTTTGGCAATAAACATGCTCTTCAGAGTGCATAATGCCAATATTGGGACCAACGATTTGATTGAGACTCCTAACTCTTTCAATACTAAAGATTCCCCAATCGTTTTATTTCCTGTTGAAGGAAAGTTAACCTATTGCACATACCCATGAAGAGATAAATTAGTGGCTAGTCTTTTAGGCACTTACCTAGGTTTCTCTTGTAAAAGGGAGGGAATCTAAGGCAGGTAGTTGTAGGTTGATTAGAGTTGCTCCTAGTGTCCTTCTCTATAACTGTGTCATTCACACCTTCACTCACCTTCTTGAAGGAGTTCAAGTCCCATAAAGTAAAGTGTTTGGAAGGCCCTTGTTCATCTTTCTAATTCTTCCCAACAGTGGACACTCCTAATACTTCTTGAGGAAGATATGAGAAAGTATTTCACTTTTTTCACAGTACTCTTTTTAATATAGTTCTCCTCCTAGGGCTAGTGAGCCTTTTTCTTCATAGGGCGTTCATTGTTAAATTAGTTATTTGCTTAATTAGATAAATTATTGCACCCACTCTACATTTTTAATTTAATTAAGTAATATTTAGAATTAGTGTTGTTTTATTTGAGCTCCCATTCAGTATTCATGCATATATTTATTAGTTAAGGTAGTGTTTATTCCCTTGTGTCAAAATTGATTTTCCTAGGAATTCTAGATGGCTGTGAGGATTATCCCCATTTTTGGGGTTTTTGAGCAAATTTATTAGTCCACTTCGGCGTGTGGGAATGAACAACCTTCCCCTTCCTTTGGTTCCCCTTCAATATCATTAGATTGAGGCTCCTCGCAACTCAAATTGGCACCTTCAGACTCATCCATAGGGAACCCAATCGCCAATATGTCTAGTAGCATTCCTTGATCCTCGTACTTATGATGAGGTAAAAGGTTAGAAAGGTCAGTATTATGGAAAACATTTTGAATTTTTTCTCTAATGTGGGTGTATGCAAGACATTCTATGATAAAGTGATTTTCATCTTCAACCCTCGTAGTATCACAAAGATGACAGATTCTTAAATCCTGTGACATTTTAGGAATTTTCCAACGCCTTGTTTCACTATGGAGCTCATGAGAGTTTGTTCTTATTTTAGCAATGTCGATTTTCTTATTTATGCTAGTTAAGACAGAGAGATACTTTGGATATTCTAGATTGGGGTTGATCACCTCCTTATAATATCTTAATTTTCTCTTATTCATTGATTGTTTATCGCACCACAACTTCTCCTTAAATTTAAATGTAGTAATACTGTTGATATTATCATCATTCTACAAAGTGAGCTCCTCCTTGAATCCCCAATGATTTAGCCAAGACATGGAATATTTTTGCCAACCTCACTTAAGCCAGAGGTTTTTTTTACTAGAGTATGAAGCAATCTTAGAAAGCCTCTTCCCATGTTGTTTATCTTGTTCTTGTACATTAGGTACCTAGTCACATCCATGCTCTTAATGGGGTAGAGGCTCACTTCTATGAGGATGATAGGATATGGTGTATTTCCTTTAATTTTGAGATTACATGTTATAAGGCACTTTTGGATTTGCTCTATCCTTCTCCATGATTCTCTAGAGATACTGTACTATGAAACTTCACATCCATATAGGATAACAAGAGTGATGAGAGTATGAAATAGAAATTTCTTCTTATACCAAAGAAAAATATATGTTGATTTACAACTATTTTCTAGTCCATAATAATTTTTCTACCCTACATTAATCATTTTCTCAATGCTATCATTCCATTTAAGCTTGTGATGAATATCAATTATGAGATATTTGTATGAAGTCACTTCATCCAAGTTGTTGTTGTGATATATGAAATTAGCATAAGTGATATTTTGGGATTTTATTATCATAACCTTTGAAATAAAGAAGATTCATTCCTGATAAATGATAACTTTGCTTTTGTTTGAGAAGTAGTTGATGCCTATGAAGTCCGGTCTCAAGGCCAACACTTTTATGTTGGAATTCTATGAACTCGTGTAAGTGACCATTTCTTCTAAAATGGAGGTAAACTGGAGTGTTTCAAGGAAGAAGACTCCCCTCAATGATGAAGAATAAAAAATGTTAAGCAAACATGAAGAACATGTTTATAGAGGAAAGCAATGAATGGAAATGTGAGTACCAAAACCATTTGAACATGGTTGCTAGAAGTTTTTTTTTTACATACTTAAGCAACTTCTCTCCTAGAAGTGAAATTTATAACTACTAACCACACATCATACCAAAAAAAACTTTAATTACGGGGAAACAAGAGATAAATAACAAAAAAACAATTATGCAAAAGAGAAATTAGTTGTTTTGTCATATGCTACCAATGTGATATGTGTTAGAGCTTTGCATAGATTATTTCTCAATTCCTATTATAAGTTTATCAAAGTTCATTGTTCATTTAGTGGCGTTTTCAGTTATATCATCACTAAAAATGTTTTTTGTTTAACAAGAAACAAAATATTATGAACTAGCTTCTTAACATGGTACATATAGAGCTATGAATCTGTGCCCCTAACCTTGATAAAAAAATCAAGTATAATATTACCACTTTTACTATTTCTTGATTTTGAACTATCTTCTTAACATCACACATATATAGCTATGCATCTGTACCTTAGAGCTTGATCAATAAATTCCATATGATATTACCACTTCTCCCCATTCTTGTGGAAACCCTCAAGCTATAATTTGCTTCAATTGACTATGGCATGAAATTATGTAGTCCAAATAGAGTCATGGCTGAATAATGTGTTTAATGTCTAATGTATGTAGGGTTAGAGTAAATAAAATAGCAGAAGTGTTATGTTAATAGCAATAGGTAGAGGGTGATGTGGGGGCGAGCAAAAGCATCCAAGTGGAGCAATGCATGCAGGAAGATGAAATATACAAGTGGAGCACTACGTGCATGCATATGCATTTACATTCAATAAAATGGTATGATTGATAATAAGGTTTTAATTTTATGGCAATGTCACAAAGTGGGTAGCATTAGAATAGTGTCGATGTTGTGAAATGGGCCAATGTTAACTTAGTGAAATTTATTATTTTTAAATTATTTTAAAAGTGCAAAACATGGAAAACAAATGCCCCTACTCTAGGGTTAATTCAGTCACATCAGCATCTTTGAACCAATGAAAATTTTCGTCTGTAAATCTGAAAAAATAAACAAAATAATTTGTTTTTGGTTTTTTTTTAATCAAATAATACACTTTCTCCTCGTACTTAGGGTATCGTTTGATAAAAAAGTAAAGCAACACTTGATTGGTTACTATAGTACCTGGTTTGGCAAGTACTAATAAAGGTTGATTATAAATTTTATGTAGTTGTACTTAATTTCTTAAACATGTTGCTCCTTAGCTCTTAAAATTAGGCAGCTCATTATGACTTTAGCATTACAAAAGAGAATAACATTTATTTATGATTAGTTTACATTGCTTTTTTATAGGCTAATTAATTTTAAATTATGTATATTGTATTTTTATTAGGTAATATTGTTTTTTTTGTGACCAATCAAAATAAGGATACATCAAATGCCAAATAAATATATGCTAGAATTACTTTGAAATGTAGGATGAAATCTAAAATGTGCTCATTAAGAAGACCAAGAGCATCAAAATCATGCCAAGGAGAGCATGCACCATCTCAAGGCTCTTATATCTAAAGATTGGATAGGACTAGAGTGAAAATGACTAATTACATCATACATCAATCCTTCATCGTTATCTTCAATATTAGAATCACTCCCCTCAAGCAACAAAGGTTGAGGGAGTTCTACAAAAACAACTCAAAATGTGATGGCTATCTTCTACATAAGTTGTATATTAAATGTGACACAAAATTTCATCCTTATAAAGAAAAAAAATCAACCCCAAATTTCAGGTTTGAACACACCCTTTTGTTGGCTGGAAAATTCTGTAGTGAAGCTTCAAATGAATAGCTTGTTGATCCAAACAAATTCCTGCATCAAAACAAAATTTCCCAACAAAAATCACACTTCAAAGATGAAAATAAATGGAAGAAATAGGTGGCTGGAAATTTGTCATCAAAACCATATTATATCATGCAATTTTCAGCCCCAAAACATATTTTAAAGATGAAATATTAAGCATGATATCATCAATAGATGAGAAAAAATATGGCTGAAATTTTTATGTGTTTTTAGGCCCATAAGTCTCCTCCATAAGCTTGGAAATATCTGCATCAAAATCCTTCAAGCATCGTTGAATATTCTACCACAAATCATCCCTAAAATTTAGAGAACATAGCTGAAACAATTCTGTAAAATATTCTCAATATGATTCCCAAAATCATCATTATGAATGGGGACATGTAGTTGTAATCTATATTACAAATCCTTTACTATAATGGTCCCAGAGGCTCAAATTCTGCAATTTCCTCATTAGATACATCACTACAAGTGTCATAAATGGGATCCCCAAAATTTTCCATGGAGACCATGTCCCTACTATGATCACCAGTCTGAAATATGGCATCCATATATTAATGAAATAGAGAGATACATGTACTTTCCATATTATCATAAATCAAGGATTTGTCTGTAATATTTTCCTTCCCAAAATCATAACAAGGTGAGCATCAACTTCAAACTTTTGAGAAGAACTAAATCTTACCCAACCCTCATGATTATAAGGAGGAAAAATAGGTGCATGAGTGCTCTTATCCATAAGGCCTTCTTCAAATTGCTCTTCATCTATTTGATCTTCAATGGAATCATGAGGTGCTTCATGTGCTCGAGTACTTTCTTCATCATCACTTCCTTCTTGTGCTTGGCCTTCAATTAATATATGAGAAAGGTCTTCATCATTTTTTTCTTATTATGGGGATGCAACAAGATATTAAATGTCCACTTCATCAATGGCCTCCTTCCTTGAATCTGAAATATCCTCTTCATGGGAGGCTAAAACATCATCTTCAACAATTTTTTCAACCTTATGTTCTTCATACTCTACACAATAGGGACATGAAATGAGAAAATTCCATCAAATACATTCACATCATAGTTTTCTTTGATATACCTTTGCAATGACCATGCTACCTCATGTTTATCCTTACATTTATCATAAAGGGAAAATTCATTTATATATGCGAATATCAAAGCATCAAATTGATTTCTCATTCTACTATGAATATCAACCAAGACATGTGAATGATGCACAAAGTAAAAATCCTTATCACACCAATCATCTTGAAAAACTATAGTATAGTATCATTCCCATGTTGTTTTCCCTTTCCATGCAAGTGCAAACATCTTCATCACGACATCCTCATACTACATTAAAATTCTCAAGAAAATGAAAGATGGCAAGAATTTTGAAGCTTCAAGAGGGCTTCCATGAAACCTTGGAGCATGCATTTTTGTAGTGCCCCTAGACTATTGTAGCCTTTGAGGGCACTTGTCGAGTGACTTGGGTGAATAAAACTTCAATAAAATAACTCTTTGATTTTATACTGAGTATGTGCATGACGACAACTAATGAATAAAATGATGAATTGAATGACATTTGTGGAAATTGATAATTTATCTAAATTCTATGAATAATTGCATGTTGCTTAATGATTAGCTATGTTATCAAAAATGTGATATGTGTACATGAATATGTTGCTTAATGGTTAGCTATATAATGAAATATGTGATATGAGCAAAAATAAAAGCATGTTGACGTAATGACTAACTGATTAACGAAGTATATGATATTATGAATAAACGATAGTTGCTTAACGATTAGCAGGTTATGAAATAAATTATGATGAATGAGAACAAGACTATTAATGTGTGTTTTTTAGCATGTGTGTAGCGACGGGTGAAACGGTTCACCGACGGACACACAAAAGAAATAAAGGGTCGTAGAGTACGAATAAATCACACACAGAAGAACGACGATGGTGTCGACTTCCTATGGAATTCCACGCATGATTTGAAAAGCATTGATCCGCTTACTAGGGGGAAGCGCGAGGTCGTGCGAAGTGGACCATGACGGAGTTGGTCATGTACGAGTTGGGGGGCGCGTAGTAAGAACAGACTTACTCCTCAACGTCATTAGTATCCAATATCATGTAGACGGAGGATTGAAGGTAATGGATCCTAAATCCCTACATGAAGTTCCCACAAATAAAATGCAACGAAGGGATATCGATGAAAGGACCTGACGATGTGGTGCCTTGTCGATAAACGAAAATGATGGGTGAAAGGACCTGACGATGTGGTACCTTGTCAATAAACGGAAATGACGGATGAATGGACCCGACGGTGTGGTACCATATCGATGAAAGAGCATAAAGGACAGATGAACCCAACAATGTGGTACCTAGATCCTAGATGGAAATAATTGATGAACATTATGAATAAAAACCTATAAATTGCATTTATGCCATTTGCACATGAAATGCATTTTTAGTAATTAAAATAATAGAAAATATTATTTTAGGAGCAAATGGAATACTAAGCTTTAGCATTTAGTCAACACCACTTGCACCCACAAAAATAGAAATTAGATTGAACATCATGGAGACAAACTTGAGTAAATCTAGGAAAGCTGGTATAAACTCTTAGAAAATTTGACACATGGATAGGTAAGCTAAATTACATTTGAATAATTAAAAATTAAGCATTTTTGCATGAAGCGACATGTGTCGCAATGAATTTTCATATTTAAGGAAGGCTTGAGGAAAGGGAAAGGGACCCTATGGCTAGATGGTTATCGTAATTTTTGGTAAGACATTGATTTCCTGCTATTGGAATTTGGAAAGATATTTTGGTGGGGGGGGAACCCACTTATGAGTCTCTAGATTTGTGTGTGAGCTCTACGGCCCCATTGCTCGAGGGTTCGGGAGGAAGAAGAGTACTCCCGATAAGGTAGGGAGGCTAACCAAGATGTTCGTTGGTGATCATGGAGATCAACAGTGAAACTTAAACTGTAATTTCCTTGGAACTACACCAAAGGTGGGAGCAACTGCTTATATAGGTTTTATGTACTTGAAGATTTTTTTTGTTTTTATTAAGGGAATAATTTGAGATCTAAATGTATAATTATGTGTTTATTTCATTTCTGGAAATATAAATTTATGTACTTGAATATTTTAATTGTTTTTATTGAGGAAATAATTTGAGATCTGAATCTATAATTCCATGTCTATTTACTTTCTGGAATGTAAATTTGTGTACTTGAAGATTTTATTTGTTTTTATTAAGGAAACAATTAGATATCAGAAATGTATAACTCTATGTTTATTTAAATTCTGGAAATGGAAGTTTAGGCACTTAAAGATATATTATCTATGTTTGTATATAATGAATATAGATCCATTCCTCAGGCTTTACAAACCTTCGATTTCGATTATGTTGTTGATTATTATACCTATGTTTGTATAGAATGATTATAGATCCATTCTTCAGGTTTTATAAACTATATGAATTCGATTTTGTTTGTTATTCATTAATTCTCTCTTAGTAAATAATGAATATAGATCCATTTTTCAGTTTTACATGCTATATGATTTCGGATCTGTTGGTATTTCCCTTACTTTCGTTTATGAACCATGAAGGTAGATCAGCCATGACCTGATCTGATTTCCAGGCTTTACCAATGCCTCACGGCTCTATCCTGTTCGTATTTTCCTTATTTTTTGTTTCTGAACCATGCATGTAGATCGACATATCCCAGATATATTACCAGGACTTACCCATGCTACACGACTTTTGTTATGATTCATATCTCTTATACCTTTGTTTCTAAACCTTGCATGTAGATCGACAGAACCCAGACCTATTTCCAGGCCTCACCATTGCTGCACAACTTTGATCTGTTGGTATTCATTACACCTATGTCTCTAAGCATTGATTATTGATCGATAGTAACCAAATCCGTTTTTCATGCTTTTCAAATGCCACACGTCTTGTTTTGTTCGTATTTGTTAACCTCTGTCACTAAACTATGTGTTTATCCCTGGTATGGTTAGAATCTTTCACGCTCAACAAGCGTTGGTCCCTATCTCCACACTCTGTGAAAAGTTTATATAACCCTTTGTTTCGGTTAGTGTATTCAAACTCAGAATCGAACAGGCCCTCTCTCCAAATTCTACGTACATGTATAGTGATCCTAGTTTTGTTAAAAACACTTCCAACGCAGATCGTATAGATATATCATCTTTAATTTCAAAGACTCTGTATATGTATATTGATATTAGTTATGGTTAATACCTTCAACTGCAAACGTATATATATTTCCCTCAGATTTGTGCAAGGTGTATATTTCTCTCTTGTATCGGATAACGCCTATAAAACGTTGTTATTGGTCTCTGTCAATATCGAATTTTTGTATCTGCTAATGCCCAAAATCGCGGACCATTAATATTCGAAATTCAATTAAAAAAAATTCATAATCTATGTCCTTATTTTTTTTCTATTAATTATCCATATTGGTTAACGTCCAGATCATGGATCCTCACCACCCACCCACTACTCTTATTAAGATGAAGACTTTCTATTAGATAAAGTAAGTTAGTAATTACGCTTCCTTAGGACCTTAATTTAGAAAACATGTTGCTTTTAGTTTTGATTTCTCGCTCTGGCTTGTACAGTAACTAAGAGTTGGAATTACCACATGTCGACAGCCAGCGATAAAGTATATGGTGAGAATGTGAAGTTCAAACCACGCCAAGAGATACGAATGCTTAATTCTTGTATATTGTAGGTAACTAGAAGTAAATCATGTAATTTGTAATTATGCTCATTAATGTGAGAATTTGTGCACATCCTTGTTTAAGTTCATGTTATGTCGAGAGACATGAATGCTTAGTTCGAATATATGTATATATGTATGGTAGTCAATCAAATTAGATTACACGAGCGGTGGTTATTGTTCCCATGATAGAATTATGTATTCAACTTAGTTAAAATTCAATTATGTCTAGAGATATTTTATGCGTAGATAAGTCACCAGTTTGTAATCAATTCAATATAGATTATATAATGGGTAATTGTGATAGAAGTATGTATTCATCGTAGTTAAAAGTTCAAGTATGTCTAGAGATATGTATGCGTAGGTAAGTCACTAGTTTGGTAATCAATTCAATTTAGATTATATAATGGGTAATTATGCTCTTTAGTGATAGATAATGTATGCACCATAGTAGGGGTTCATATACATGTGTGTTCCATCGTGATCAATTAGTTCGAATTCGAATAAACAGTAAAACTTGATGTTAAAGAAAGAAGATATATGGGAATAGATAAAGTTATGAATTTCATAAAAAAAAAATAGATGTATATTTCAGCTAAATCTATCGTGGTCGTTTTGATATAGATTATAAGTAGATGATAGCCTTTGTAATAACTTCTAAAAATAAAAAATAAAAAAATTGAAGCTCTACATTTGGTATCAGAGCCTGGTCGAACTTAGTTAGGACCTAGGCGTTTCCGCATAAAATTTTGCAACATGCTTTTGAACTAATCAATTTCAATTTACCTTTTAAAACAAATTTATTCATGGATCGAAGAACCCACAGAGGTAGGGATGGAAGGGGACACGGACGAGCAACACGTCCACTGACCCCAACGACTCTAGTGAATACACCTCCAAGAGCTGAAGAAACTATTAACCTGCTCGCAGGCTAGGTTATGACAATGATTAGGAACTATTATAGGATGACAGAGGCACTGATGACCCGGCTAGACCGCGAGAACGACAATTCTTAAGTTACTGCAGTGTCACAGACACCACCGCCAGTTAACATACACCGGGAACTGGAAAAAGTTAAATTTCCAAATTTTTGGGGTTCCACTGAGGGAACCGAAGCGGAAGCATGGCTAGAAAATATGGCCATGTGTTTCGCACTGATGGACTGTATGTCCAACATGAAAGTGCGGATGGCGATATTGCAGCTTAAGGGGGAAGCCCTCCTTTAATGGAAGACCTTACGACCTCAGCTAGGTATGGAACTCGAAGAAATTTCTTGGGAATTGTTTGACAAACATTTCCGTCAACATTATTTATCATATGATTTCATCGAACGACAGTTGAACGATTTCCATGCTTTAAAACAAGGACCACGGACGGTACAGGAGTATGAGATCTGTTATATGGAATTGTTGAGGTGTGCACCTCATGTGTCAACAGAAAATCTAAAATTCAACAAGTTTGTTTGTCTTTGGATTAAACCAAATTATTCGAGACAAGGTTCGCATCTTAACACCTACCACCCTACATGACGTGGTCCAGAAAGCTCACATTGTTGAAGAAGAGCTTCTCAGCAGGGGACCACCCAGTAAGAACTTATCCAGTGTTGATCAAGGAAGTAAATATTCTCATGCGCCCAAACATCACTATTTGCAGAAGAATTTTGGGAAGGGACCTTTCAATGGAAGGCCTAACAGAGATGACAGAACACCCTGTCGACTGCTACCGCGGAATGATCATGCAAAACCAACACAATTTGGACCAAGGAGAAATAATGCACCCACTAAAAATAACATTAGAGGCCCAAAAGCTGGATGTTGGAAATGTGGAGGGCCACACTTCCAAAGAGAATTCCCTTGGCAGTACTAAGGAAACAGAAGAATTCAAGGACCTCGACAAACTATTGCGGCAGATCTGGGACGAGCACATCGCATCCATGCGGCTGTCAACAATCGTCGAACACCAATCTACGGTCCTCGAGACCACTGGTAAGATAGATGGTAATGTATTACCTTTGCTTATAGACCCCGGTGCTACAAAAAGTTTCATTTATTTAAAAGCTTTAGAAAATAGTAAGATGATGGCAGTCAGTCAAGAGGATTTCGACTCTGTCGAAACGGCTTCCGGTAGTATCCAAAGCATAGGTCTCAAGGTAGAAGATTGTGAAGTCGACTTAGGGGTGTGCTCTACTAGAATATCATTTTATGCTACAGAGTTAGGCACATATGATCTAATCCTGGGAATGGATTGGCTTGAGGCACATTCGGCGATGATGGATTTTTAGAGTAAAGAGTTAACCTTTTTAGACGATGAAGGTTACAAGAGGGTATTGACAGGAAGGAAAAGGAAGGTTTCCTTAAGAATGATTTCAGCCATGCAACTGAAGAAGAGTATGAGAAAGGGGTGCCGATTTTATGTAGTAATAGCTATGAACAAGGAAGGGGATAAGGTAGAAGTAATTAACCACCCTTTGTTCTTGAAATACATGGATGTGTTTCCTGATGCTCTACCTAGTCTATCGCCGCAACGTGAATTGGATTTCACAATTGAATTAAAACCAAGAACAAAGCCTATAGCTATAAATCCTTACCGAGTGTCGGTATCGGAGTTGAAGGAGTTACAAATTCAACTTCAATAGTTGTTGGATTTGGGGTTGATCAGACCTAGTGTGTCTCCATGGGGAGCACCTATGATTTTCGTCAAGAAGAAGGATGGGTCCTGGCGCTTGTGCATTGACTACCGTCATCTAAAAAAGGTGACTGTAAGAAATCAATACCCTCTACCCAGGATTGATGACCTTTTTTATCAGATGAAGGGTGCGATAGTATTTTCTAAGATAGATCTGAGGTCAAGATATCACCAGTTGAGAATTAAGGATGAAGACATTCCAAAGATGGCTTTCAAGACTAGATTTGGACACTTTGAGTTTGTCGTAGTACCTTTCGGGTTAAAAAATGCACCCAGTGCATTTATGAACCTAATGAATGGTGTGTTTAGTCAGTACCTCAAAAAATTTGTGCAAGTATTTTTGTACGACATTCTGATTTATTCTAGAACGCTGGAAGAACATGAGGAACACTTGAGAATAGTTTTACAATGTTTAAGAGAGAACCACCTATACGGAAAGTTGTCCAAGTGTTCGTTCTTCCAGAAGGAGATTCACTACCTTGGCCACATTATATCTGGTGAAGGGATTACTGTGGATCCGGCAAAGATTGAGGCAATTTGGGAATGGTCGGAACCCACCAACGTACATGAGGTATGCAGCTTTATGGAACTTGTGGGGTATTATAGAAGTTTTGTAGAAGGCTTCTCTAGAGTAGCAGGACGCATAACAGAAATACAGAAGAAAAATTGTCCCTTTATTTGGAGGGAGAAATGCAAAGAAGCGTTTGCTAAACTTAAAGAACTATTGACTACGGCGCCCGTACTAAGAGTTCCAGATATGGATAAGGACTTTCTAGTTTGTACAGATGCATAAAAGGATGGATTTGGTTGTGTATTGATGCAAGAAGGAAGGGTGATTGCCTACACATCCCGAAGACTTAGGTCACACGAAGAGAACTATGCAACCCATGATATGGAGATGACCGCGGTAATGCACGCCCTGATATTATGGCGGCACTACTTAGTAGGAAGGAAATTCGAGTTAAAGACTGACCATTATGGGTTACAACACATATTTACTCAGAGCGAACTTAATGCAAGGTAGAGAAGATGGTCGGAGTTACTCAATGAGTATGACTTCGACATAACTTATGTAAAGGGAACTTTAAACAGAGTGGCTGATGTAATCAGTCGGAGACCTGGGATATTTTCAATTATACCAAGGAATACCAACTTAAGAGAAAAGATCCTGACATTACAATAGGATGACACGTGGTATAACGAAGTGAAGACGGAATTAGAGAATGAGAAAATGAGGATATCCAAGTTTGAGGGGTACTCCTTAGTCGGATGGACTTTTATGGTATAAACACGGTATCTATGTACCAGAAAATGAAGAGATCAGGAAGTTGATATTGTATAAATATCATAGAGCGGTTTACAGGGAACATCTCGAGATAAATAAAATGTATGCGGACTTGAAACCTTTATTCTTTTGGCAAGGTACGAAGAGGGATGTGGTAAGTTTTGTAGAAAAGTGTATGGAATTCCAGATGGTGAAGGAAAAACATCGACACCCTGCTGGATTTCTCCAACCCCATGCAATCCCAGAATCCAAGTGGGAAGTCATTTCTATGGATTTTATAGTTGGTTTACCCTTGACCAACAGGATACATGACACTATTTTTTTAGTATTCGATACTCTTACCAAGAGTTCCCACTTCCTACTGATCATGAACACGTATCAAGCTCCTGATATAGCTAAGGTTTTCATTAATGAGTTTGTAATATTACATGGAATTCCAAAAAATATCATTTCGGATAGAGGTTCAGTATTTACTAGAAGGTTTTGGATGAGCTTTCAAGAAGCTCTAGGCACTCAGCTTAACTTTAGTACCACCTATCACCGTAAGACGAACGGATAGACTAAAAGGGTGAACCAGGTGTTAGAGGACATGTTAAGAATGTACGTAATGGATCAACAGAAGAGGTGGGAAGAATATCCGCCCTTAGTGGAATTTTCCTACAACAACAGTTATCAGAGTTCTATTCAGATGGCACCTTTCGAATTTCTGTATGAATGACCTTGTAGAACGTGTGTAGAACTCCCATAAGTTGGGATAGATTGGAGGATAGGGAATTTCTAGGCCCATAAGTGATACAAGAAATGGAGGAACATATGGTTACCATTCATGCTCGACTAAAGGAAGCACAGGATCGACAGAAGAGCTATGCAGATGCGCATAGGACTGACCAAAATTATGAGACTGGGGATAAGGTATTTATGCAAGTGAAGCCGTAGAAAAGTTCTATAAAATTTGGCAAGGGAGCCAAGTTATCACCTAGGTTTATGGGACCCTTTAGGATTTTGGAGCGGATAGGACCGGTTTCCTATCATCTTGACTTGCCATCGTCATTGAGTAGGATTCACAATGTATTTCGTGTTTTTGAACTACGTCATTATGTTCCCGATACTTCACATGTCATTGATATGAGCAATGTGCAGATAATGGATGACGGGGCCGTGATGGCCGAGCCAATCCAAATTTTGGACCAGCGAACATGGCATCTTAGGCACCATGTGATTGATCAAATCAAAGTGCAGTGGGGCAGTTATAGTCATAGCTTTGCGACCTGGTTGGACGTATCTAAGATGCATCGCAGCTTTTCGTATTTATTCTGAACTTCGGGACGAAGTTCTAAATAAGTGGGGGTGTATGTAGTGCCCCTAGACTATTGTAGACTTTGAGTGCACTTGTCGAGTGACCCGGGTGAATAAAACTTCAATAAAATAACTCTTTGATTTTATACTGAGTATGTGCATGACGACAACTGATGAATAAAATTATGAATTTAATGACATTTGTGGAAATTGATAATTTATCTAAATTCTATGAATAATTACATGTTGCTTAATGATTAGCTGTGTTATGAAAAATGTGATATGTGTACATGAATATGTTGCTTAACGGTTAGTTGTATGATGAAATATGTGATATGAGCAAAAAGAAATGCATGTAACTTGACGTAATGACTATCTGATTAACGAAATATATGATATTATGAATAAACTATAGTTGCTTAACGATTAGCAGGTTATGAAATAAATTATGATGACTAAGAACAAGACTATTAATGTGTGTTTTTGAGAATGTGTGTAGTGACAGGTGAAACAGTTCACTGACGGACACACAAAGGAAATAAAGGGTCGTAGAGTACGAATAAATCACACACGGAAGAACGACGATAGTGTCGACTTCCTACGGAATTCCACGCACGATTTGAAAAGCACCGATCCGCTTACTCGGGGGAAGCATGAGGTCATGCGAAGTGGACCATGACAGAGTTGGTCACGTATGAGCTGGGGTGCGCAGTACTAATGGACTTACTCCTCAGCGCCATTAGTCTTCAATAGCGTGTAGATGGAGATTGAAGGTAACGGATCCTAAAGCCCTACATGAGGTTTCTCGCAAATTAGATGCAATGAAGGGATATCGACGAAAGGACCCGACGATGTGGTTCCTCGTCGATAAACAGAAATGACGGACGAAAGGACCCAACGATGTGGTACCTTGTCGATAAAAGGAAACGACAGACGAATGGACCCGACGGTGTGGTACCATATCGAAAAAAGAGCATAAAGGGTAGATGGACCCAATGGTGTGGTACCTAGATCCTAGATGGAAATCATTGATGAACATTATGCATAAAAACCTATAAATTGCATTTAGGCCATTTTCACATGAAATGCATTTTTAGTAATTAAAATAATAGAAAATATTATTTTAGTAGAAAATGGAATACTAAGCTTTAGCTTTTAGTTAACACCACTTGCACCTACAAAAATAGAAATTAGAGTGAACATCATGGAGACAAACTTGAGTAAATCTAGGAAATTTGGTACACACTCTTAGAAAATTTGACACATGGATATGTGAGCTAAATTACATTTGAATAATTAAAAATTAGGCATTTTTGCATGAAGCGACATGTGTCGCAATGAATTTTCCTATTCAAGGAAGGCTTGAGGAAAGGGAAAGGGACCCTATGGCTGGATGGTTATTGTAATTTTTGGTAAGACATTGATTTGTTGCTATTAGAGTTTGGCAAGATATTTTGGTGGGGGGAAACCCACTTCTAAGTCTCTAGATTTGTGTGTGAGCTCTACGGCCCCATTGCTCGGGAGTTCGGGAGGAAGAAGAGTACTCCTGATAAGGTAGGGAGTCTAACCGAGGTGTTCATTGGTGATTGTGGAGACCAACGGTGGGACTGAAGCTACAATTTCCTTGGAACTACACCAACGGTGGGAGCAACTGCTTATATAGGTTTTATGTACTTGAAGATTTTATTTGTTTTTATTAAGGGAATAATTTGATATCTAAATGTATAATTCTGTGTTTATTTAATTTCTGGAAATGTAAATTTATGTACTTGAAGATTTTAATTGTTTTTATTGAGGAAATAATTTGAGATTTGAATGTATAATTATGTGTTTATTTACTTTCTGGAATGTAAATTTGTGTACTTGAAGATTTTATTTGTTTTTATTAAGGAAACAATTAGAGATCAAAATTCTATAACTCTGTGTTTATTTAAATTCTACAAATGTAATTTTAGGCACTTAAAGGTATATTATCTATGTTTTTATATAATGATTATAGATCCATTCCTCAAGCTTTACAAACCTTCAATTTTGATTCTGTTGTTGATCATTATACCTCTATCTGTATAGAATGATTATAGATCCATTCTTCAGGTTTTACAAAATATATGAATTCGATTTTGTTTGTTATTCATTAATTCTCTTTCAGTAAATAATGAATATAGATCCATTTTTCAGTTTTACATGCTATACGATTTCGGATTTGTTGGTATTTCCCTTACTTCCGTTTCTGAACCATGAAGGTAGATCAGTCGTGACCTGATTTGATTTCCAGGATTTACCAATGCCTCACGGCTTTGTCCTGTTCATATTGCCCTTATTTTTTGTTTCTGAGCCATGCATGTAGATCGACATATCCTAGATCTATTACCAAGCCTTATCCATGCTACACGACTTTTGTTATGATTCGTATCTCTTATACCTCTATTTCTTAACCTTGCATGTACATTGACAGAACCCATACCTATTTCTAGGCCTCACCATTGTTGCACGACTTTGATCTATTCGTATTCATTACACCTCTGTCTCTAAGCATTGATTATTGATCGATAGTAACCAAATCCGTTTTCCAGGATTTTCAAATGCCACACGTCTTGTTATGTTTGTATTTGTTAACCTCTGTCACTAAACTCTATGTTTATCCCGGTTAGAAGCTTTCACGCTCAGCAAGCATTGGTCCCTATCTCCACACTCTTTGAAAATTTTATATAACCCTTTGTTTTGGCTAACGTATTCAAACTCACAATCAAACAAGCCCTCTCTCGAGATTCTGTGTATATGTATAGTGATCCTAGTTTTGTTAAAAACACTTCCAACGCAGATCGTATAGATATCTCATCTTTAATTTCAAAGACTCTGTATATGTATATTGATCTTAGTTCTGTTTAATACCTTCAACTCCAAATGTATAGATCCATGTATTCATATTTGCGCAAGGTGTATATTTCTCTCTTGTATCGGCTAACGCCTAGAAAACGTTGTAATCGGTCTCTGTCAATAGTTCGTAATCGAATTTTTGTATCTGGTAATGCCCAAAATCGTGGACCATTAATATTCGAACTTCAGTTAAAAATGTCTTCATAATCTTTGTCCTTATTTTTTTTCTATTAATTATCCATATTGGTTAACGTCCAGATCATGGACCCTCACCACCCACCCACTACTCTTATTAAGATGAAGACTTTCTATTAGATGAAGTAAGTTAGTAATTACGCTTCCTCATTACCTTAATTTAGAAAACATGCTACTTTAAGTTTTGATTTCTCGCTCTGGCTTGTACAGTAACTAAGGGTTGGAATGACCACATGTCGGCAGCCAGCGATAAAGTATATGGTGAGAATGTGAAGTTCAAACCATGCCAAGAGATACGAATGCTTAATTCCTGTATATTGTAGGTAACTAGAAGTAGATCATGTAATTTGTAATTATGCTCATTAATGTGAGAATTCGTGTACGTCCTTGTTTAAGTTCATGTTATGTCGAGAGACATGAATGCTCAGTTCAAATATATGTATATATATATATATGGTATTCAATCAAATTAGATTACACAAGTGGTGGTTATTATTCTCATGATAGAAGTATGTATTCATCTTAGTTAAAATTCAAGTATGTCTAGAGATATTTTATGCATAGATAAGTCACTAGTTTGTAATCAATTTGATATAAATTATATAATGGGTAATTGTGATAGAAGCATGCATTCATCGTAGTAAAAAGTTCAAGTATGTCTAGAGATATGTATGCGTAGGTAAGTCACTAGTTTGGTAATCAATTAGATTTAGATTATATAATGGGTAATTATGCTCTTTAGTGATAGATAATGTATGCATCATAGTAGGGGTTCATATACATGTGTTTTCTATCGTGATCAATTAGTTTGAATTCGAATAAATGGTAAAACCTGATGTTAAAGAAAGGAGGTATATGGGAATAGATAAAGTTATGAACTTCATGAAAAAAATAGATGTATATTTCAACTAAATCTATCGTGGTCATTTTGATATAGATTATAAGTAGATGATAGCCTTTGTAATAACTTCTAAAAAAAAATTTGAATCTCTACATTTTTCCATATTTGCAAAGGAAACTCATGTGGATATCCTAGAATAAATGAAAAACCAATCAATCAAATGGTTGTTGTGGCATACCTTCCCAAAAAATTGAATCATACCTGATACCTAACCAAAAGAGTGGAGTCGTGAAGATGAGTCTTCAAATGTCTTCAAAATGTTGCTTGATTCACCCCTTCAAACAATAAATGTTTGTTAATTTTTCAGAATTTACACTCTGATCTAGGATCTTAACTGAGAGAATAACATGTACAACATATCTACAGCATATCAATCATGGACACAATAAAGCAAGCACACAAGAGACACAGAGTTTCACCGGGGAAAACCAAGAAGGTGAAAAACCCCGCAACTTCCTCAGAGAGATATAGAGCAATGATACAACCCAAGCATAAGAGATATTCCTCCTAGCAGCAGCTTCTCCTCCTTCACAAGTGCGCCACTCTCCAAATGAGAGTATGAGTGAGAAATAATAGAATGATCAAATAGAGTGCCTCCCGCACTCTATTTATACTTGACTTGACTTTCCTAATAACCTTTACTAGGTCGGCCTCAACTTAACCACATAACATAATGCTGACAGGGCCGACCCCCAATAGGGTGGTCTAATAACCCTTTTACCCACATGACTCATACAGGGCCAACCCCATCAAGGTGGTATAATAACCCATCAAGTGTAAGTTACGACACTTACAATATAAATGACGACACTTCTGTATAGAGGAATAATAACATTTCTATAGGAATACAAACACTTTCATATAGAGGAATAATAACATCTCTATAGGAATACAATATACATAGGTGAAATACATTCTGAAGTTACAATTACATCAACACTCCCTCTTAACTAGGAAGGTATTTCTCGACACAAGTATTCTAGCACAAGTCTTCTTCTCTGCATCATCATCACTGGATCATCGACATCAAATCATCGTCATCGTCACTGTTGCTGCTATCTCAATCAATCTTTGAACTACTCGTCATAGGAAGTTCTACATAACCAGTCCTTTTTCATATTGGATGTAGGCCCACCACCTATAGGTCTTCATCATCACTGGCCATACTGTGGAATCCTCAGGACTTATTACATGCGTCACAAAGCCTCGCAAGAGCATCCAGGCTGTTACGAGCACACGGCTCTACCTGTCGAATCTCCCAGGGATGTATTATATGTGACTGTCACAAAACCTTAAAAGAGTGTCTTGATTAGCAAGAAATCTAAAGAGCATCCAAGGCCTTTTACGTGACTAGCACAACCTGTCTGGATCTCCAGGGCATATTACATGTGACCCCCACCACAAAACCTTTAAAGAGTGTCTTGACTAGCAAGAACTCTAAAGAGCATCTGAGGCCTTTTACGTGACTAGCACAACTTGTCCAGATCTCTAGGGCGTATTACATGTGGTCATGGCAAAACCTCGAAAGAGCATCCCAGGACTGATTACGAGCATACTGCTCAACCTATCGGATCTCCCAAGGCCGGATTATATGCCATGGGACAAAACCTCGAAAGAGCATCTGCCAGATATCCCAGGACCAGATTACATGCCATAAGAAAGACCTCGAAAGACTATCTGCAAATCTCCCAGGGCCGGATTATATGTCCTCCCAAATCAAAACCTCGAAAGAGCATTTTCCAGATATCCCAGGGCCACATTACATGCCATAGGAAAAACCTCAAAAGACTATCTGCAAACCTCCCAGGGCTGGATTATATGATTATTTGCACAACCTGTTCCACGACCACAGAGTATCAACCTGATACTCACCATACATCATCCTAATGTACACATGATCATCCTGATCATCATCACTGCATTGTCTTGATGCATGTCATCTGGAGCAACATCCTGAAGCTCATCATCCATGATCATCCTGATCATACAATGCATCCACCTGATGCATACCAAGTATCTACCTGATACATATCATCATACATGATCTACCTGATCATACAATGTATCCACCTGATACATATACAAATACAATATCTACCTGATCATACAATGTATCCACTTGATACATATACAAATACATGATCCACCTAATCATACAATGTATCCACCTGATACATATACAAATACATGATCCACCTGATCATACAATGTATCCACCTGATACATATACAAATACATGATCCACCTGATCATAACAAGCATCCAACATGATGCATATACATATACATGATCCAATTAATCATAACAAGCATACAACATGATGAATATACATATACATGATCCAACTGATCATATCCAGCATCCAACATGATGCATATACATATACATGATCCAACTGATCATATCCAGCATCCACATGATGCATATACAGAGCAGTAACTGGAGCATCATCCAGCGCTTACATCCATAGCCATGGGAAGGATCCTCCTCTCACCATGATTGGAATGGCTCCAGCAAATGTGTCCATCACTTCTTCCTCGAAGTGTCATCAATCTAAAGAACACCAAGCATCTCTCTGAAGTACTCAAACTTCACTCTGGCTAGTGGTTTCATCAACACATATGCAACCTGCTCATCCGTCGCAACATATAGGAGCTTCACTACTCCTCTCTACACCATATCCCTGATATAGGGATATTTGATCTCAATGTGCTTCGACCTGTCATGGAACACCAGGTTCTCAAACAGCTTCACACAACTTTGGTTGTCACAAAATATACCAATAGACTCCAACGGGAGATCAAATAACTCATACAGTAGCTTCCGGAGCCATACTGCCTCATAGCTAGCTGAACAAGCTGCAACATACTTGGCTTCAGCTGTACTAAGTGATACACAAGACTGCTTCCTGCTAAACCAAGAGATCACACCTGGTCCCATACTGAAGCAACACCTAGATGTGCAATTCCTATCTGTATCACTACCTGCCCAATCTGAATCAACATAACCCTACAGGTTAAACTTTTGATTCGCATCATACTTGAGCCCATAATCAATTGTACCCTTCAGGTACCTCAGAATATGCTTTACAGCAACCAAGTGAACACCTTTGGGATCCGTCAGGAACTGGCTCAATGTGTTCACCACAAAGCAAATATTTGGTCTCGTATTCATCAGGTACATCAAGGACCCAATCATATGACGATACATCGTGACATCAAACGGATCATATGAAGCATCACACAGAAGTTTCAGGTTCGATGCCATAGGTGTGGCCATGGCCTTGCAATCCATCATCCCGAAACTCTTTAGGATCTCTACTGCATACTTCCCTTGTCCAAGGAAGATTCCATTTGCACTCTGCCACACCTCCATATCTATAAAATAGTGCATCATCCCCAATTCCTTCATCTTGAACTCGGCAACAAGCTTCCTCTTGGTATCGGAAATCAACCCATCCTCACCTATTACAAACAGATCATCCACATACAATAGTAGGGTAAAGCCCAAACTGGATAGAAAGTTGGCTATCCTACCATACCAAGTCCAAGGGGCTTGCTTCAAGCCATACAAGGCTTTCTTCAACCTACACACATATGACTCCCTATCATGTGTTCCAAAACCAAGTGGTTGCTCCACATACACTTCCTCCTCAACTACACCATTCAAGAAAGCTGTCTTGACATCCATTTGGTGTATCTTCCATTTCATCACTACAGCCAGAGCAAGTACTAATCTAATGGAAGTGTATCTGGCCACAGGAGAAAAAGTATCTTCATAATCAATCCCTTCTTTCTAGGAGAAGCCACGAGCTACAAATCTCTCTTTGTATTTCTCTATGCTACCATCTGCAGCATGCTTGATCTTGTAGATCCATTTGGAAGTCACAATAGACTTCCCTTCAGGTCTTGGGATTGCATCCCAAACATCATTCTTCATGATCGACTGGTACTCCTCGATCATGGCGTTCTTCCTGAATCTTGGGAACTTCAATATCTTCAATAGATAACTTTGTTTGTTGAACAAATGTTGTAGTCCTTCTTTTGTAGGTGATGGTATACAATCTTTCCTACAAAACAAGTTAAATTGCATGATTAGAAAACATCTCATAGTTTTCAGAACAAAGTTTTATACATAGGGGCATATGTCATACAGTCATGCAATTATCTTAGCCAATGCTTCAATACAACGTTTATCCATATCCCATAACTTTCTAGATGCCTTCCAATCTCTACCAGAACATTGTTAAGAGTGTGCACAACTCCCAACATGTCAGCAAAGAGGTTTCATTCTAGATAAGTAGCAATGGAATGTTGTACAGTGCCATAGGCCACTTACCCATCATATGCATATTAGTAGTATATTGTTCATTAATGCAATTATTCTAATATGCATAATACACAACCTAAGTCTAGGAACATAAGTGTATACATCATTGAACAATATTAATCAAATATACAAGAAATGAAAATTTAAATACTTATCTTTGTTTGTTTGTTGTTGGGTTGACTCCCTCTCCGTCTTTGCTTCCTTTCTGCAACTCCATTCTGATGTGGATTGTGAGAAGTGGTCAAATCCCTCTGAATGTCTGCATCCTTGTATAAACTACTGGAGTGTGCTCCCTCTTGATCTTTGCTTCCTAGATTACCTATCCTTGAACTTATATCCATCCTCGATCACTATGCATGCTTACTAGTATCATCATTGTGTTACCCTCGAGATCTCATACATAATCATACATTCATTAGTATAATCTCAATACTATCAAAACACAATAATCTTAAACATGTATAGTCATGATCATTTCAAACACAGATAATAAGCATTAGCATTCAATGTTTTAGGGAAGACTTCTCTTACTCATGCATATTCATATTTGACCAAAGGAATTTTTTGGTTAGTCATATCATCAATCAAGGTAAGAGACAAAATATGCATAAACCCTTGATTACTTACATTTCTAACTTCATGAATAATCATTATCAACCATACAGCAGTATAAGATCCTAACACAAGGTAGGATTCTAACTTGATATAGGAAAAACATACCAGGATTAATATGTTACCTGGTTATGTCTAACATACTCACATGATGTCTTCTTGTTCTCTTAAATGACTTGTGCTAGTAACCTGCATATCTCATAGGTTAATCATTATAGAACCAAGTTATACATACCTCGTAAGTATATCTTCTATGTGATCCATGACAATGGATGAATCTTTGTCTTCATGTCAACATGGTCATATGTTCTTGAACTAGAACATGATTTGTCTTTCTTGATGTACCCGTAAGTCATACCTGTCGCTTTTGTTGTAATCGTCTTGTGTAAGGCCTTAGCCTCATCTCCCTCTGAAACTGGAACTTCTTCACTTATGCAGGTGACCAATACATTATCTTCTAAGATTAACCCAATCCACTTGATTTGCAGAAACTGGATCAAGAGCTGGATTAGGGTTTGTCAGAGAAACCCTAAAAATTCAAACTTTGAATTTCAAACTTCTGAAAGGATAGAAATATGTGCCTTGATGAGCTGATCAAGCTGGTATACTAAGAATTTGAAAACTATAAAGTTTCACCCCTCAAAATTGCCTTTGAAACTTTCAGATCTTCTCGACAGGATCCCGAACTAGGGTTTGATAAAGCCCACCCTTTTTCACAACCAAAAGGTTCGATCCAAAGCTCTAAACTTCGATTTTTCTGAGGAGTTTCCAGCCGTGGTCACAGACTTTAAAAATTTCAACTTTTGCAGAAGCCCTAATTTTCCACCTTTCCGATCAAAATCCCAAACTATGGTTTGATCAAGCTTGACCTTCTGCCCAACCAAAAAATTCGATCTTGGTCTCTAAATTTTGATTTTGATGAGTAGCATCCAGCCGTGGTCTCCGATACAAAAATTCCAACATTCTCCAAAACTCTAAATTCTCGGAGCCATGAATGAAGGTGCTCAAAATCCAATTCTGTTTTGATAGAAATATGCACCTGATTTTTTCTTGTGTAACTCCTAAAGTTCAGATCTACAGGGTCTGAAAATTCTTCCTGTGGTAGCCTGACCTGTTAGCTTTCCAACCCCATAGGTCTGACCTTAATTGGATTCTCTGAGAGAGAGTTATTCCAAGTGTCGCAACGTGACCTGTTTATGTGATAAAACAGGAGAGCAAACTTGTACAACGTGCCACGTGTCACTGGTTCAGTTTCGGCCTTTGAAAAACTTACCTGAGAAATTACAGTATGTGCCCTACCTATCAATTTTTACAAAATTTCATTTGGAGCTTCCTAGCCCAATTTATGCCTTTTTTCCTAGGTCACCTATTTATGACTCAAATCTGGAAGAGACAGAAACCCTATATTGTACATATCATAAATCAAAAAGTACAACTAATTAGAGGTTGTCCTTTGGACACAAGGTACATGGGGATCTTATCTTCTAACTGTAATATTTTTAGATCCTGAAACCACGTCGAAATGTATTTATAGAGAAATTTCTACGATTACTGGTTTTTTCTATATCAAGCCCTAGCTTCGCAAATGCAACAAGTGTCATAAATGCCATACCATGCCTTCTTTCAGGATAGCTTTGATACCATGTTAATTTTTCATAATTTACACTCTGATCTAGGATCTTAACTGAGATAATAACATGTACAACATATCTACAGCATATCAATCATGGACACAATAAAGCAAGCACACAAGAGACACAGAGTTTCACCGGGGAAAACCAAGAAGGTGAAAAACCTCGCAACTTCCTCAGAGATAGATAGAGCAATGATACAACCCAAGCATAAGAGATATTCCTCCTAACAGTAGCTTCTCCTCCTTCACAAGTGCGCCACTCTCCAAATGAGAGTATGAGTGAGAAATAATAGAATGATCAAATAGAGTGCCTCTCGCACTCTATTTATACTTGACTTGACTTGCCTAATAACCTTTACTAGGTCGGCCTCAACTTAACCACATAACATAATGCTGACAGGGCTGACCCCCAATAGGGTGGTCTAATAACCCTTTTACCCACGACTCATACAGGGCCGACCCCATCAAGGAGGTCTAATAACCCATCAAGTATAAGTTACGACACTTACAATATAAATGACGACACTTCCATATAGAGGATTAATAACATCTCTATAGGAATACAAACACTTCCGTATAGAGGAATAATAACATCTCTATAGGAATACAATATACATAGGTGAAATACCTTCCGAAGTTACAATTACATCAACAATCTTGCTAAATCTATAAGGAACAAGGGTTTCATCCCTTCATAGAGTTTTCGTGTGAGAATAATATCTTCAAAAATAAATCCCTCACAACATGTCATGAAGCATAGGCTTCAAAATTTCCAAGAAGAGTATTTTATCCTCGTCAACAATGCCAAAATGTTACCTTCCAAACTAGTATGTGTGATTAAATCCCAAAAGAGAAATGCTAACCCAATGGTAAAAAAGAGGGGCTACCCACTCTCACCTATATTACTCCCTCTTTCTTTAGGTTGGCTCTCCTCCATCTCAATGGGGGTTTCCCTAAAAATAGGATTAATAAATCTTAAATATTGAATCACAAGGTGATATAGGAGAGTAGCTTTAGCAAAATATAATTTGGTCTATTGTATCACAAGAAAGCGATTGTAGGATCAACATACTAGTGCCAATCTAACAAGGGAAAATGGATTCAAGGGACTAATCCAAGAGTGCAAGTCCACGAATGGTCAAAGTAACAAGGGATACTAAAAAATTCCACATTAAAACCCTAACATGTCGAAAAATGAGTCTACAAATTAGACTAATATGGCCCAAATGATTCCACACCAAAACATTACCAATGAGGATTTGAATTATACAATGAAGTATAACAATAAAAAAACTCTAGAATATGATAGGCTCAAATTAATAGAATCATGCATAAGACATCAAAGGGAAATGGAGGCAATATTTCTCACATAAAACCCTTCCAATGAGATAGAAATACCTTTAGCATATGGCCCCAAAAGAATAAGTTCTAGAAATTGTGATAGATCACCAACAACATTACAAATAGAAACATAAACCTCACATTGATAGGACAAGAAACACTTGCACTTCACATATGCACCAAGAAATATATATCCATTAAGCTCCAAGGAGAGAAAACTCCAAAACTCCAACCATGGAGAGAGAAAATCCTTGCATACCTTTTTATTCCTCTTCATTATACAATAAAATAACAATAAACTCCTAGATATAGCATAGTGAGGAGTAAACCAAAATAATCCAACTACTCCAACAACATGCATAAAATAAGGTGGCCAAATCCACATGCACAAGTATCCAATATGAAAGAGAGGAGTGCCTCCATAGATGAGGTATGATATCAAGTACAAGACCAACATCTAGCCTCCAAAGGCTCTCCAAAGGTAGCACTCCAAGAGAAAAGGTCCAATAAGATTGCAAAATGGTGGGAAAACCCTAGATCTAGGGTTTGACCTGCATATATCTTCCAAATACAAAACGACCTCCATCAAGAATGTGATAAAGGTGAAAATTTTAACACCATAGCATAAGATATGTGAAATGAAGTCTCTCATCCCAAAATGTCCCACCATAAAGGCATAGATATGTGTGCAATCTATCCTCCAAGTGGATTATTTCGTCAAATAAGGCATGAATAAGTCTTCATAGTCATGCATCAAGCATGAAAAAGAATGAAAGCAAGTCAAAGATGCTCAAACAACCACATTCGAGGCTCTCCAAGAGAATGCTCCAACAAATAAGCATGGGTGATCCTCAAAATATGACATGGTAATTAACTTAATCAACCTCCAAGAGTGGACACTAATCCCTTTTGTCCTCATCAAGGGTCAAATTATTAAGCCCTATATATTGTGACATCATATTTATATTATTATGTTAGTATTGTCTCTATTGGTTGGTTAGGACCTTAGTTGTAATTGTACCCTTTGTCTCCTATATATACCAAGGAAAAAAGTTTTAAGATCCTATCATATTTTCTTGTGCATTAGATACATTGTATAAGGAGGTTTCCCCTTGAAGAGGCTTCTTATTTATCTCTTTATTTCATTCTCAAGTCATTGGGTTACTCTTTCTTTCTATTTTTATGTTATTTTGGGAATTTGGTGCATCACATTTGGTGTCAGAGCTATTTTCACTATAATTTTTTTAGGGGGACATCTCAAATAGAAAAACATTAGGAGCCTCATAAGACGTAGTTAAGTACATGTCATAAAAAATTTAGGTCCTAGTTCATTATAAGTTCAAAGTTATAGTCATGTAAATTAGGATTTTGACTAGTCCAAAAACTAGTCTCAAACAAGTGTTATAGGTAAAACTGTTATATATGAAGCTTGAGAGATCCAAATTGAGTTCCACCTATTGCATCATAAGAAATACAAACCATGGTGTTTGTGGTAAAAAAATTAGAATCGAAACAAGAAAATCAGGCACATGTCAATCTATACAAGTTCAGTCTCCTGAAAGGGACAAAAATAACAAGTTTTCGGAAAGTTACCATAACTCTCTCTTGGTACCTCATAATTGATTCAAACCTATGCCATTATAGAGAACACATACCAAGATACTACAAGACAAAATTTTAGACTCAAAGGGTCTAAAATTCTAGAGCTAATTAAGGAACAAGGTTGGCTACCAACACAACCTACATACCAAGGTTTCTAAAGGTATGTTAACTTGAAACTTGCATAACTTTTGATTGGAATATATATTTTGGGTGATTCAAAAGGTATGATAAAAATGAAATAGAGGAGAATTGCAGGTGAATATTATTTTGGGATCACATGGTGAGGGGTTTTGCAAAAAAAATTACACCAATTAAACCTCCAAAGAGATCAACCATAACTCATGAAGAAAATGAAGAAATTGGTAGCCGACTATCCAATTTGGACCACAAAGTTAAGGAATTGAATGATAGTTCAATGACAAATGTTCAATTTGTGAACACAAAAAATGATATAGAAAATGATTTGAAAAGCATGGATCAACAATTGGCTAGTAAAGAGGATCTCAAAAAGATGGCCAATAAAGAGGATCTCGAAGTTATGAAGGGGATAATTATGAATGAGATGAAACATATATTTCCTCATAATTTATCACTTCAAGAAGAGGATAAGGAGAACAAGAAGGACTTGTCCTAGTCGTATATTGAGAAAATGAAAAACAATTGGAGAACAAGAGGTTTGAGTCCTTGAAACTTGATAATTCACCACTCCATAATCGACATCATCATGGGTTAAACTCAAGACCATGGAACTACTTCATTCCCAAGATTGATATGAAAACTTTTAAGGCAATGATCCAATAACATGGATATTCCATTGAGTAATTCTTTTATCTACACTTACTGCCAACTTTACAAAAGGTAACTATTGCAACCTTATGTTTAGAACCTGATCAATTTGTATGGTACAAATGGCTTTGTGAATGTAAAAAGGATTATAATTTCTCTTAATATATATTTACGTATGAATTGATATCACATTATAGGGATATCAAGAATAACACCTTAGTTGGCCAATTTATAAATCTCAAGCAAAAGGGTCTTGTTACAGAGCATATCAAGCAATTTCAAAAGTTGAGTCTTAGAGTAAAGAACATTCCAAAGGATAATTTGTTGGATCTCTTTATGGGCATGGAGAGCATTCAATATGAAGTACATCTATTTGAACCTAAATCATTGGAGAATGCTTTTAGTTTGGTAAGGAAAGTTGAAAGTAAAACTATGGCTACTATAACGGCTAATACTAACACATATAGAGAAGGAAATGCGCCCCCCCCCCAAGCCTCACTCAACCTACAAGGTTGATAACTCAAAAAGTGGAGAAAACTAGAGGAGCAAAGGGACTATGTTTAAATTGTGATATAAAGTGTAGTAAGGGAATAAATGAAGTGAGAAGAAATTATTCTACATAGATTGTGAAGAAGAAGAAGATCCAAAACTGGAACAATCTCAAGAGGTACATCTAGAAGATACTACTCCAACCATATCTTGTCATGCATTGGTTGGAATTAGCACTCCTCAAACTCTCAGGGTAGAAGTATATATCAAAAATAAAAGGTAACAATATCGATTGCTTATGGTAGTACTCATAACTTCATTAATTGAAAATTAGCCAACCTTCTCAATTGCTTTGTAAATCCAGCACTAAAATTTCAAGTAATGATTGTAGATGGAGGTAAAATAAATTGTTCATAGAAGTGTCATAGTATTAAACTTACTATAGGGGAGTATTTATTGGATAGTCCAATGTTTTCTATCCAAATGTATGGTGTTGATGTTGTAATAGGGGTCTATTGGCTACAATAATTAGGAGTAGTGGATCTTAATTTTTAGGAACTTTTCATGAGATTCTCCTTACAAGGAAAGTAAATTGAACTCAAAGGTATTCCACAGAAACGATATAAATTTATAAGATCTAATAACATGACAAAATTTCTGAAAAAAGGACACCATGGTGTAATTGCAAATTTTGCTCACTAGATGTTCAAGCATCTATACCCTTTACTCTAGTGGATCTCCAAGAATTTATTGACAATCATGTCAAGGTATTTGGAGAGATGACTAAAGGTATTCCACCTACTCAATATCACAACCATACTATTCACTTGCAACTAGGAATCATACCACCTAACATCAAACCCTAAAGGTACTCATATGCACAAAAGAGTGATATTGAGAATATGGTTCAAGAAAATTTAATTGTAGGCATCATTCATTCAATGTATCCAATGTGTTTTCTCAATACAAGTGGTAATGGTATTGCAAAAGGAACACTCATGGTGTATGTATACATATTATAGAGAGCTCAATAAGATGACCATTAAAGCTAAGTTTCATGTCCCCACCATTGATGAATTATTAGATGAATTATAGGGAGAATTATTTTTCACCAAGGTGGATCTTCATTCCGGGTATCATCAAATCAGAATGAGGAAAGAAGAATTTCTGAAAACAGCCTTTAGAACATGTGAAGGTCATTCTAAATTTTTCGTGATACCATTTGGCCTTACCAATGCACCTTCCACATTTCAAAGCTTGATGAATTCTAGTTTTAAACCCTTCCTAAAAAAAAAATTGTTAGTATTTTTTTATGATATATAAATTTATATCAAATCTTGGAAAGAGCATGTGCAACATGTTGACATGGTCCTAAAACTACTGGAGGAGCACCAACTATATTCCAAGCCTTCGAAGTGTGTCGTTGGAGTTCAAGAAGTGGAATATTTGGGTCATATTGTATCTTATGAAGGTTTCAAAGTGGACCCTAACAAAACTAAAGCTATCATGGAATAACCAATTCCTATAACCTTGAATAATCTTAGAGGATTCTTAGGATTGATAGGCTACTACAGCAAGTTTGTTAAGAATTATGGTCAAATAGCAACACCTCTAACAAGGTTATTGAAGGAGGCATTCTCTTGAATTAAGAAGCAACCTAATATTTTGAAACATATAAAGTGGCTATATGTACAACTCTTGTATTATCCATGGCTAACTTCACAAAAACCTTTATTGTGGGAAATTATGCCTTAAGGCATGACATTGGTGCAATTTTAATGCAACAAGGAAGGTCTCTTTCCTTTGAAAGTTTCCAACTTAAAGGAAAAAAAAACTTGTGCAAACCAATTTATGAAAAGGAATTGTCAACCATACTGCATGCAAATAAGAAATGGAATCCTTCCTATTAGGAAGACAATTTCAAGTAAGAACGGATCCTGACAGTCTTAATCACTTCTTGGAACAATTATTATATTTAGAAGAGAAACAAAAATGAGCTACAAAGATTCTAGGTTATGACATTAAAATTATTTACAAAAGAGGAAAGCATAATATGGTGGAAGATGTACTTTCAAGAAAAGAAGATGACATAGATGGATTGCTTTGTGCTATTTCCATTATGAAATTTGGTTGGGTGGAAGAAGCAAGGATAGAATGAAAGTAGGACCAGAAGGCATGCAAGATAAGTCAACAACTTCAAGAGGACCCTAGTTAATTAGATAAAATTGTGTGGAATAATTATTCACTATGGTACCAAGATCGCCTATATTTATGTAAGAATTGTCAACTCAAATAGAAGGTCCTTTTGGAATTGCACAATTCAGGGTTCTTGAAAAATTACCATGGGATCAAGAAGGATTTTTTTAGGAAGGTCGTAAAACTGATGTCCAAAATTTTGTGGTAGAATTTTTGGTTTTCCAATAAAATAAGGGAGAAGAAATCAATGCAGGAGGTCTTCTGCAACCATTTTCCATACCAAGTCATCATTGGGAACATGTCTCAATGGATTTTATCAAAAGTATACCAAATTCAGAACAAAAGACTATCATCATGGTATTTGTGGATCAACTCACAAAGTGTGCCCATTTCTACTATATTTATCATCCTTTTATAGAAAGTATAGTAGTTGCAACATTCATGGAAACATTTCAAAAAGCTACGTGGAATCCCCAAAATTATTGTAAGGGATAGAAATTCAATTTTCATTGGTAATTTTTGGAAGAAAATTTTTTCTTATCTAGGCAATCAATTGGATCACAACTGCTTGTACCATCCTCAATTCAGTGGGAAAACCGAGATTGTGAATAAATGGCTAGAAGGGTATCTTCGTTTATTTGCATCTGATAAAAAAACCCAATGGGTCAAGTGGTTTCCCTTAGTAGAATGGTGGTACAACACATATTTCCATACTTCATCAAAAATGTCACCATTTATGGCACTTTATGGCTATTGTCCTCTTCCCAACACATCATCCTTGAAAGAGAAATATAAGGTTCAAGAAGTGGAGGATCACATAAAGCACCAATACGAGGTTCTCTAACTATTGAAAGATAACTTGGCTATAGCACCAAATAGGATGAAACAACAAGCATATCAACATCATAATGAAAGGAAATTTGAAGTAGAGGATTGGGTATTTTTTTGGCTACAACCATACAAACAAATCTCCCTTACGCAACAAAAGAAGGAGAATAAATTAGAAACCAAGTAGTATGGTCCCTATAAGGTGTTGCAGAGAATTGGGAGTACGAGTTACAAATTGGATTTGCCTCCACCTTCACGTGTACATCCAATATTCCATGTTTCTTTCCTAAAGAAGGTAATTAGTGACAAGATCCATGTCTAGACTATTTTACAGAATATTGATGTAGAGTGGAAATTGATACTAGAACCTAAAACAATCCTTGACACAAGGATAAAGAAACTATGAAATTGATCAGTTACTGAGTACTTTATCAAGTGGAAGAACTTTTCAATATAAGAGGCACCACAGGAAGATGCGTTCTTCACGCAGAAGCATCCAGAGTTAATCAAGTGTTGAAAACAACACTTGTTTGAAGGGAAGGGGCATGTTAAGCCCTATATATTGTGACATTACATTTCTATTATTATATTAGTATTATATTTATTGGTCAACTAGGACCTTAATTGTAATTGTACCCTTTGTCTCATATATATATATATTTGGAAATTGGTGCTTAACACAAAACCTCAACACATGTGAATGAATGTCATCCACACAATATTGTCAACATATAATCCACATAACCCAACCAAGTGTTTAAGCACAAGAGTGCTCCAAGGAATATCCATCAGAAGCCATCCATGCCATCATATCATGACAAATAAGGAAGAGCACTCCATAAGAAATGTATGTTGTAACATCAAAACCATGCTAGAAATGAGGGTGCTCCATGGAAAACCAACAACAAAGTAATCCCAAGTGTGAAATATGCCACATGGACTACATCACTCTTAGGAGAATCAATTATAATTCGTTTTCAAGTGCAAACCACATCTAAAGAGCTAGATTTCTCCACCAAATATGGTAGTCTATGTAATATAGATGGAAAATCAAATCAAAAGAACTAGGGTGATCCATCAACAAGTCATGAGTAAATAATGTGTAGATGAAATGCATCATCATCAATCAAGTAAGTACTCCATCAAAATTACAATAAATCATCATAAATGCAATCATTTGCATCAACTTGTAATCCCCATTAAATGTGTTATGAAAATCACATGTGGACACCCATGTCAAAATGGGGGATAATAGTTGGCACCAATTGCAAGACGTTCTCTTATTGGAAGTGCATGAGAACCCTCGAATCTTAGAATGTACATATTATCAATGACCAACAACTACATGAGAAAACCATTGTGCTAGATGGATAAACTCAACATCCCTAAACACTACATCACATCCCAAGAGTTCGTTACCTCAATATTTGCTTTACAACAAAGAAGAGTATAATCCAAAAATGCCAAAGAGTTCAAAGAATGAAGTCTAATGCTCACACATTGAGCTTATTCATTCTATTATAATGCCCTCCAATGATAATTCTTCCTACCCTACTCTAAACATGAGAGAAGTAAAGGCTAGGTGAAATCATAAACCCAATGTAGCCACCTTAACATTTCATCAATGCCATGACTTCTTCTCTTGTGTTTGATGACCAACCAAAACAAGGATACATCAAATGCCAAGTAGATACATGGTGGAATATCCATGAAATGTAGGATGAAATCTAAAATGTGCTCATGAAGAAGAGAAAAAACACAAAAATAATACCAAGAATGGCATGCACCATCGACTCCTCTATCCAAGCTTAAATAGGATTAGAGTAAATATGGTTGAATAAATCATACATCAATTCTTCATCATTATCTTCAATGTTACAATCACTTCCTTCAAACAACAAAGGCTTATGGGGCTCTAGAAAACAAATCAAAATATGATGCCTATCCTCCACATAAGATGCGTATGAAATGTGACACAAAATTCAAGCCTTAGAAAAAACGTTCAGCCCCAAATTTAGGGCTTGAATTGAAAAGACCCTTTTGTTTGTTGGAAATTTCTACAATGGAGTTTCAAATAAATATCTTACTCACACAAAAAAATCTGCATCAAAAGAACATTTTCTACTTGAAAGCACAAGTCAAACATGAGAAGAAATGGAAGAAATGGGTGGTTAGAAATTGTTGTCATTAAAACCCCATTATACCATACAATTTTCAGCCCCTAAAACATTACACATGATATTGTCAATACATGAGATAAAATACAACTTGAAAACTTATATATATTTTAGGCTCATAACTCTACTCCATATTCCTCGAAAAATATGCATCAAAACCTTCAAGCATGGCTAAAAATTCTTCCACAAATCTGCAAAAATATGTTCAATATGAAGGCCAAAATCATTATTATAAATAGGGGCATATGGTTGTAATTTTTCTTACAAATTCTCTACTATGTTGGGTTGTCCCAAAGGCTCAAAACCTATAATTTTCTCTTTAGACACATCACTACAAGTGACATAGATGGGATCCCCAAAATTTTCCATGAACTCCATGTCCCTACTATGATCTGTTAGAACCAAAGGGTTGTCATTGATGTCAAATGGATGTAGTGATACCTAGAATACCAGATCATATTTGAAGGATTGTGCTTCAAATCCAGTCTAAAGAAGTATATATAACAAGGTTGTCAAACAGAATACATGCGCAAGTCCCACCAAGTTATGGGAACTTGCCCGCGCAGATGAAGGATATGAAGTGGGAATGGTGGCTCTATGAATGGTCTATATGATGATGTAATTTAAAGTAGTACAAATGACAAGCCAAGTTAGCCTAAAGGACCGTAAATTGAAAACATGCAAGTTATCCTTGCCGTAATATTGTCCAACACTTGTATAAACAAGTGAAACTGCCTCCTCATTTTGGTGTGAGTGGAATAATGAGACTCTGAAAAGGAATAATGAATATATAGGGATTTGAGAAGATCAATAACTAGTTGATCTAGAGCAGAGTCTTGCAAAGTTGCAATCATAGTTGAAAAGGAAAATGGGCGAAGGTCATTGTACTGTAAACGAAGGAAGTTCAAAGTTGCAGTTAATATAAGTCATAGTTGCGAAGACAAAGGGGTGCATGGTCGTTGTACTATAAATGAAGGGAGCATGAACTTGCAGTTAGTATAAGTCACAGATGCAAAGACAAATGGGTGCATGGTTGTTGTAGTATGAACGAAGGAAGGTAAAATTTGCAGTTAATATAATTTGTAGTTGAGAAGACAAAGGGGCGCATGGTCATTGTAATGTGTGCGAAGGAAGCACGAAGTTGCAGTTAGTATAAGTCGTAGTTTCAAAGACAAAGGGGCGCATGGTCACTGTGTTGTGAACATAGGGAGCGTGAAGTTGTAGTTAGTATAAGTTTCCATGGTTCTGAAGACAAAGGGGTGTAAGGTCGTAGTACTGTGAACAAAGGAGGCACGAAGTCACAGTCACTATTGTGAAGACAGAGAGGGTGCATAGTCGCAGTACTGATATATATAAACGAAAGAGGTGCAAGTCACGGTTTCAAGATTAAAAAAGGCTAAAGTAGACTCTAGTGTGAAGTTAGAAGAAATCGCGGTTAAACGAGGAAGACGAAAGTTGGAGCAGATCGATGTGAAAAATACCAATGCTTAATGAAACATATTGACTAAAACAATCTGACATTAGCGTAACAAAACCAACAGATTTTCTTAGGGTAGAAGGAAGGGGCAATGAGTGTGATTCGGTGCTCACATGAGGTTGGTGCCTCCAACCAATTGGTTTTGGTAAATAGGGGAGTTGAATCTTCCTTCGGGTTGGAGCCTATAAATCATGGGGTTGGATCCTCCTTCCAATCAGTGCTGGTAAATTAGGGAGTTGTTGCTTCCTTCGGGTTGGTTCCTGTAAATCAAGGGGTTGGTGCCTCCTTCCAGACGATGCTAGAAAATCTTGGAAGTTGGTGCTTCCTATGAATTTAATCTTGTTATTAGATAAGAAAATAATTTTGTGGGTTTCTCCCAATTGGATTTCCACGTAAATTATGATCTACTATGTATCTAATGTTGTTGTGATGCATTATTGATTAGTACTATTGATGATATGTATTGAATGTAATCAGTGTTGAATGGTAACTGATAAGATTAACACTTATTGTGATTAAAAGTGGTCTATTGTGTGAATATTGATTCACCCCTCCCCTCTTAGTATTCCAACAATTGGTATCAGAGCAGGTTCCTTCAAATTACAATTTAACCACTGAAAGGAAGATCCATGGAAAAACACGAAGGAATTTCCTTAAGCAGAATTCAACTTTTTGATGGAAATAACTACGCGTTCTGGAGTGTAAGGATGTGTGCATATTTGTTTTATCTAGGGCTTGAGATTTGGCTCATCGTTGTCAATGGGTACAAAATTCCAAAGGATTCCCCCACTAACGCAGATGTAAAGAAATTGTATCATAATAATGCAAAAGCTATAAATGCAATCTTCAGTGGTTTGACAGGAATAGAACTGGTTAAGGTCACGCATATCACCTCAGCAAAGGAAATGTAGGATAAGTTCAAAAACATATATCAAGGAGACGATGGAGTCAAACAAGCAAAACTGCAAACACATAGGGGACAGTTTGAAAAACTTCAAATGAATGAAGAAGAAAACATCGCAACATACTTTCTTCATGTCGATGAAATAGTAAGCACTATCAAAAGATTAGGAGAAGAACTAAAAGAAAAAAATGTTGTACAAAAGGTACTTAGAACCCTTCCACTGAATTTTGACTCAAAGGTATCAGTGGTTGAAGAAGCAAGACACCTACAACTATTAACCATAGAAGAACTACAAGGAATTCTCACGTCATATGAAATGAGGGTAGACAAAGGAAAAGGAACTTCAAGATATGAGGCAACATTCAAAGCAACCAAGAATACAAGGACCAAAGGGTACAAATCATGCAGTTGTTCAGACAATGAATCAGACACTACAGAAGTTAAATTTGTCAAAAAAATCAAAAGAGGATTAGGAAAATTCAGAGGTAAGTTACCCTTTAAGTGTTTTAATTGTGGAAAAATTGGTCATTATGCTTCAAAATGTCCATATGGCAAGATCGAGAATAGTGATGATGAAGATATCCCTCATCACAAAAGGAAGGAAATGAGATACAAGAAAGGGAACACTAGGAACAAGCATTTCGGCAGAAAAAAGAAAAACTTCTATTCCAAAGAGGATAATAGCTCATCTGATGAAGAATATGACAGTGACAATGATTCAAACAGAATGCTCTTCATGGAAATAGTGACACAAAGTGAAGATCTAGAAATCATGAAGAAAATATGAAGACAAGGATGAAGAAAATGATAATGAAGAAGCAGAAGTAGACCTTGAGGGTGAACTTATCAGTGCATTGGATGATCTAAGAATGGCAAGGAAGAAGAACAAGCAGCTAAAAGAACAAATGTTCAAACTTAAGGAATAAATTGTGAGAGCAAAAGAAGCTGAAAATATTATCATTAATTTGACAACACAACTTGAAGAAGCAAGAAGAGTCAAAGAAGTATCGATGAATCAGTTGGAAGAGAGAAGAATAGTAAGTGAAAAACTGGAAACTGAAAGTGATATGCTAAGAAAAGAATTACAAGAATCGAAATTAGGTTATCAATAGGAAACTGAAAATAGATCTAAAGTATCAGATCAGTTTATCAGCAGTTAAATTCCATCAGAGGGAAAACTGAGTCAAAGTCATAACAGTGAAAACCATCAGAAGGAAATAGAGAGAATAAAAAGGGTTATGGAAACTTAAATCATTCTTCTAAAAAGGGAAGTGCAAAAGATAAATTCTCAGTTAAACTACTACTCAAAATATAACAATTCCAAAACACTGAAGGATATTTTGAACAGTCAAAAACCATATAATGATAAGACGAGACTAGGGTAAAATCCTGATGAGGAGTCAAGGAAGATGAAAATAAGGAATATGATAGAATTCAAAACCTATGTAGATGTAGCCAAAAAATTCTTGAAAATTGAATATAGTGAACTCAAGAAGGACAATGCTAGGTTGGAAACCCAAATAACTTATAAGAACAACAGAAACAATGAAGCAAAAACATTAAGAAGATCATTCATAAAAAGGTAACAAAAATTTTTCTCGGGTTATTGTTTTTGTGCAAAAAAATCGGTAATAAAGTAGCTTATTGTAGGGCATATGAAAGAAATAGAGTCATCAGTGAAAATTCCAAGAATCATCATGAGAATAATATCAATCAGTCAAAAATATTGAAAAGCATATATGATAATTCTTTCGGACCTCTAAACTTTGACATTGAGTGTTATAAATGTAACAATTTTGTTCATACATCCCTCAACTATAGACTCAGACCGAAATCCCTCCAACAATTAGCATCAGAAGGAAGTTTTCCAAAACTTGATAAGGATGACAACAAAAATTGGAGACAAAAGTAAAAAAATCCACCTATCGAAACGTGCGACTTGGATTTACATGCCTAAAGTGTTGATATATTGTAACTTCAAAGAATATTATATTTGTACTTTATTATTCTGGAGATGTTTCATTCCTCCTTGAAGACCTTATTGTATATCCGGAGATGTTTATTCCTCCGTCAGAATGTGGTAACTCGGGTTATTAGACTTCCCTAGTGGGGGTCGACCCTGTATGTGTTATGTGGGTCAAAGGGTTATTAGACCACCCTAGAGGGGTCGGCCCAGTCAGTTGTAGTGGGGTATTTAACCCATTGGTTAAATACGAGCCTACATGTTTTGTGTAAAAGATAAGTCGGAGTAGTGTATAAATAGAGGAGGTGTATTCCTCATTTTACACACTCACTCACTTGAGAGTGGCGCACTTGTGGAGGAGAGGTCTGCTATGGAGAAGGAGGAGTTTATGCTCAGGGTTTGCATCTTTGTATATTGCTAGTCATCTATATTGAGGAAGCTTTGCTGGGTTTTCTACCCCATGAGGGTTTCCCAAGATAAATCTGTGTCTCTTGTGTTTATGTTGTGCTTGTTGTTTCTTCAGTGATCCTGTATATGCTATTATTGTGAAATGGAATGTAATGCTGCTATTTTTTGTCTTAGCATATTAAATCTTGTAGCTAGGGTTTTACCCCTAGCTTGTGCAAATGAGCACCTACTAAGGAGAAGGGACTCCTTAGTAGCAGTTCAGTAAATTGTAAATTAAAATGCTAAAACAAAAATATAAATTACTCTAAACATGTGCATGAAACAGAAAAAATAAGATGTAAAGAATGGCTTTTGTATTAATTTTACCTCCAATGTGAAGGTTGGTGAAGCTCTTGCAATGCTCCAAGAGGGTTGCTCCAAGCTCCAATTTGCTCCTTCTCTTTCTCCAATGGTGGGAATGGGCCAAAAGGGGCTCTCAAGGTGAAAGTAGCTCAAGGGTGAGCTAGGGTTTCAAGAGAGATTTTGGCAGAGTAAGGGTGCTTATGATTGTGGATATGAAATGAGGGGTATCCATCACCTATTTATAGTTTTTTGGTGGTGGAGTGCTGGCCCATGGTTTTGGGAACCATATGGTTTAGGGCAGCTGTATAGGGTTTTTTCCTCCATTTTCCTCATTATTTTATATTTTTTATTCCCTTTTTAAAGGGTTTTTTCTTTTTTAAAGGAATTTTGGATATTTTTGGAGAAAAAGGGGGGTTTTTAGCCTTTTTGAGGCTTTTTTGATGGTTTTGTGGCCTTTTGGAGGCATTTTAGGTCTTTTGGAGGCTGTTTAGCGGGATTTGCAGGGTTTTTAAGGGAAATATGGTAGGAAAATGGACAAATGAGTCATGTAATGGGGTAGATGAGGTAGTGAGCACTTTTTGGGTGTTAATAGATTGCCCCCTGATGTGTGAGGGCAGGAGCTCATCGTATGGCCGATGGACATCATAAGTCATATATGGGTTTCCTGGGGTGTGGAGAAGAGAAGAAACAAACTGAAGCCCGGAAAAACGATCCCGAACAAACTGCAAGAACTAAAAGTACATAACCTCAATAATGGATGAGGAATCATCTGATCATATGGACGAGGCGAGCATTCCCATGCTCGTATCAGGATATAAAACAATAACAATGTGGTCCAAAAGAGGGGGACCTGACATATACATGACCTCAAATACTGAATGAGGAAGAATCTCAATATATGGACGAGGCGGGCATACCCATGCTCGTATCAAGATACATAAAAAGAACTGTGAGGCCCGAAAAAGAGGGACCTGTAAGATACATAGAGAACCACTGTGTACATCATAAGGGTGCAGAGGGGACACAAATATGGGACATACTGCTGGGATGACCATGTCTGAGCTGAAGAACTGATACACTGGAATGATGAAAATGCTACTGAATGTGGTACCAAAGGAACTGATGAGCTGCTGGATCATAGTGACAATGGGTCATACTCTCAATGGTACATTGAACTGGAACTAATCTGGGACAGAACTGGGTACTCAAGGAAGCATACAACTAGATGGCTTCCGAATACAATTGCCAACGCAACCCGGACATCCACAGGAACATATAACTGGGTGTTTCGAAGTGACTCACCAATGTGCTAGAGTCAGGGGAAATCCGGGGTATTCGACAAATAATGGAAGGGATGTAAATCCTGCGCAATTCTCAACGATGTGATCAAGGTGCTGAAGTCGAGCACGTGAGAAACAACCATTCGGAGAGGCAATGATGACTCCTCCCAAAATGGTCCATAGGCACTCACCACAGATGGTGATGGGTCCAAGGCGCAGGGGCCTCTGGGTCTATCCTCTGGAGTAGAGGGGTTGTCGTCGACAGAGGGAGACCTGCAACTATCAAGGCAATGCTGTTTCCTTGACAGGAGTGCGAGGTGGAGAACCGAAATGTGATAGTACTGCTGGCAAGAATGACAAACTAGAGGGAATAACTGGGCAAGTAGAGTGGGTGGACTCAAACTTCCTTTGTTAAGAGTATGATGGCGGGGATGATCGGGCAGCATCCAAAAATGACTGATGGGAAAGGGATCATAGCTGTATTGGATCTGGGAGGGGGACTGGGCTGAGGGAGACTCAAGCTAGGGTAAAATGGCAGGAGACTGCAGAGTACTCTGAACAAAGGTGACCTGATTGGGGGTGCTGCCGAGATGATCGATCAGAGTGCCAGGAGGCACGGGGGGGGGGACTTCTTCACGGGTTAAGGAACTAGAAGAAGTGTGTGTAAAATGGTACTGTCATGTGGATTTATACGAGCCCAAGACAATTCATGCTCGTGATTGCTTTCAATTTTAAGGAGTCTGAAAGCGATAAGAAGACTCTGAAATGATAGAATGGTACTGTCGTGTGGATTTTATGAGCCTAGGACAGTTCATGCTCATGGTTGCTTTCAATTTTGGAGAGTCTGAAAGCAAATAAGAAGACTACAGGGGGTTGCTTTTTCGTGTGTTAGTCTCCAAGGCCCGAAGAAGCATAAAAGGATGCAATGAAGAACTCTTCTAGCCGGTGTGACTAGAGTATTCCTTTTTCATAATTAGTCTACCAGGTCCGGAAAAGGGTTAAACTTATACTAGATAGACGCCCTTTCAGGTACTTTAACGAGCATGAAAGGAAGCAAGATTGCTCGACGATCTTTTCATTGTTTTAGGAGTCAGAAAAGAGCTTAATAGAAACTCCCTAAGTGCCTTTTTCGTAAAGGACTTGTTCGACCCAAAAAAGGGATAAAATTATACCGAACAAAAGGAATGGATAGGCAAGGAGGAAGTGTTCAATCAAGGAATAGTAATGATGACCAAGAACGAGGGTGGGGGGGGGGACACTGATGGGCCTCCTTGCGGGGTAATGAATGGTGGAAAAATAACGAAACATTTGGAGTATGACAGGAGTGAATGGCTCGAGTAAAAGAGTGGAACAATCCGATGGCGGCCGATGTGGCGCACAAACTGAGGCAGCAAGGTGTCGGGAAACAATGTTGAAATTGTACCAGGTGAGAGTGAGAAATGATCTCAAGCATCATCACGAGCTCAGAAAACTGAATCCGACGATATAAAAAGTGTCAACAACGGAGAACTGTCGATGTGGCACGCGAACCGAGGCGACGAGGGGCGTTTTGGAAAAAATACCCAAAAAATCTGGGGGTGAGAGAGAGAAATGATCTCAAGCATCATCACTGGCTTGGAAAAATGATTCTGATGATATAAAATATGGGAAAAAACGGAGAACAGCCGAAGTGGCACGCAAACCGAGGCGACTAGTGGTGTCTAAAAATGTGCAAAAAATGACGGGGAAAAAATAATTCAATGAGGTGACCATCAGGACGGTCTCGTCGTGCTGATTCCAGTGGTGGAAACGGTTCGAAAAACGGACTTCGTATGGGTTCAGAATGGCCAAAACAAGAAAAAGTCAACAAACTTTAAATAGTGAGTGGGTCCAATATGACAAGTGTCATTTGTACTATTTGACTTTGACTAGTGATCAGAGTGGACCAGAGGTGAGGTGGCATTTCTGGACAATCCGATCGGCCGATTTCAGATCCGGGAGATACAGGTATTTCGTCAAACTCATACCTGCACATTTTTTGGGTTTGGGGGGTAGGTAGTGGGTCCCAGGGTTGATTTGTGCGGTCCACATGGGGTGGACTGCGGGTTCTCAGGAGGAAGCCGCGGTCGGAGACCGCGGGTTCCACGGCGGATGACGCGCGTGGAGACCGCGGGGTCCGATGCGGAACACATGGTCTAGGACCGCGTGTTCCGAGGCTGAACACGCGGTTTGGTACCGCGTGTTCGGGACTGACAGTCGCGGTTTTGGACCGCGACTGTGGGCCAAACAACCGCGGTTGGAAACCGCGGCCAGGGGGCCTAAAGCCGCGTTTTGGAGCGAGCTGTTAGGACTTCCCCGAGGGGGCAAGGTTTATTTCTTTGACATGATTCCAATGAGTCTACTTTGCGTGATTGACAGGATGCCGCAGGTTCTGTGGAGAGAGCGGGAGATTCCAGATGAGATCGTAACCGTCGTCCGAGGGGATCACCATGTGCGAGCGGTGCTAGGACTTTGCGGACTACTAAAGTTCACCCAGGTACCCATGATGCAGTTAGCAGCGTTGCTGCTGAACCGACTGATTGGTTTCTGGGAGCCGGACATACAGGCCTTCAGAGTGTAGGGTGAGAGGGTGGACCTCACCCTGACAGATGTATACTTCCTGACGGGGTTGCCCTGTCTGGGTAGGGTGGAAGACACGCAGCCGCGGGTATCCGCGGACATAGATATGGAGGACATGCTGGAGAAGTACTGTGGTCCAGAGGCTAGGGTGCATAGGAATGCACTTCTGGTGAGAGACCTACAGGAGCCATTAGTACAGGCCATGGCGGCATGCGTGGTTCGCGTCTTGGGGTCCCAGTCACCGGAGAAGGTGTCTAGGGGCCAGATGCAGCTAGTGGAGCACGTACTGGGCGGTGTTTATTATGAGTGGGGCTAGATGTTCCTCACCTGCGTTCAGCGGCAGCTGACAGTAGCGAAGGAATCTGGCAAGGGGTTTTGCTATGGTTCTTTCTTATGTGCATTCCTCATGGAGAGGGTACCCACCCTGCGGCCGCGGGTACCGATCAGGGCAGGAGGTTAGACGGAGCCGCGGATGGTGCGGTGGGGCGAGATGATGCGCCATTGTGGTGGCGGTGATGTTGGTAGGTATTTTACGCGGGAGTTGTACCTGCAGTGGCTCCAGATACCATTGAAACTCGATGACTATCCATATAGAGATATGGATTACACCAGAGATCCAGAGGCACCACGGGCGCCGGGACAGGCATGGGGACCAGATGGTACGTATGTTTTGCTTGCATGTTATGGATGTCAAGTTTTATATATGATAGTTGATTGATATATTGTTACTGACAAATGGGTGATCTGCAGATGTGGGCCTAAGGCCGCCGCCAGGTCATGTGGCACGGAGGGGGATTGTGGCCATTCCAGCTCTGCCTGGGCGGGGGGAGGTGCGTTGCCAGGATGCGGAGGGGACGCTAGAGTCCGTACGGGCACTACTAGACCATTTGCTAGTGGGGGTGACCGACGAGGGGTGGCGGGACGTCGATCCGGACGTGGTTCAGGATTGCATGAGGGCACCCCGAGAGTTCAGATCCATTGCGATCCGAGTGGCTATCTTGGCGGACAGGGCACGGGCACATGAGCCCGTAGGGGATGAGGATTTGTCAGAGTAGGAGCGAGGGGAGGACTCAGAGGCAGCAGATGCAGGCAGTGATGCGGGGTATGACTCTCATTAGGGAGTGCAGGGGACTCCCCCCGAGTTTTGTAGCTACGGCATGTATTTTATGAGGCTTTAGGGATGTATAGACATTTTTTGTATAGCTGAGTACAGGGGTACTCAGGACATGTATAGCCCTATGATACATATTTTTTGATATATATATATATATATGCATGTGGATGCACCTTTTTGTGATGTTGTTTTAGTTGTACGCACGTGGATGCGCTTTATGATGTGTGATATGTTTGTATTGCACGTGGATGCAAGTAGTATAAGATGTTGGGCACATGGATGCCCCTTGTGTATGTTATGTGTTTTTATTTTTTATTGCACATGGATGCAAATGTTTATGGGATGATAGGCACGTAGATGCCCCTTGCAATCTTTTTGGTTTTTTTTTTTTTTTTTTTTTTATGAGATGTTATGCATGATGGAGGTTTTACATGGTGTGATTGATGTGCCAATCTAGGATGTTGTTGGCCATTTGGTCCGCGACACTATTTTGAGCTCTTGGGACATGGGTGAATGTTATGGATTCAAACTGTCGGCTGAGTTGTTTTGTGCGTAGGAATTTTCTAAAGAGGCAGGGATCATGCACCTAGTAGCAGTTGTTGAGCTGGGAGACAAGCAACTGGGAGTCAAGGAACACATGAAGGTGATGTATGCCTATCTGGAGGGCAGCAGTCAGGAGACCGGTCACAGCATCATACTCCGCCTGGTTATTGGTAGCAGTGCCTATGCAGATTTCGTCAAGGTGAATCATTTCATGGGAAGGGGAATATAAGACCCACGCTGCAGAAGCCAGGTTGGGAGACCAGCGGCTTGCTCCATCGGCGAAGCCAGTGTAATAAGGTGGAAGATGGTCCATCTGTGGTCATGCAAAAATGAGGAATGTAAGATCACGGTAAAAAAGGTCAAAAACAAAAAAGAGAGCAAACTGTACAATGCGGACCAATGGGGTCGCGAGTTATTTAGGGATAAAAGCGTTTAAGATACAACCCATTACGAGGGTTGCGCAAAGGGTGACCTTCGAAGTCAGCTAAAATGTATGCCCCCTTGCCGAGACAAGTCTGCACGATGTAAGGGCCTTGCCACATGGATTCGAACTTCCCTTTGTCGGTTTGGTCATAGGCGAGGACAAGGTCCCCTTCGTGGAAAGTTCGAGGGTGTACGTGTTTGTCGTAACCAGCTTTGGAGTGGTTCTTGGCAGCTTCAATGGTCTGGAGAGCGGCACGACGGTCTTCATCGGCTTGTTCGAGGGATAGCAGAAGTTGCTCAAGTGGGGAGGTATTGGGGAGAAGCTCAATGGAAATATGTAAAGCAGGTATCTGACACTCGATGGGGAGGACATATTCGACACCGTGAACTAAATGAAACGGGGTAAAACCAGTGGCGGTTTTAGTGGATGTACGGTAAGCCCATAAGGCGGGGAAGAGCATATGGTGCCAATTGGACTTATGTTGGTCAACAATGCGTTGGAGGATGGTCTTTAAGATTTTGTTAATGGCCTCTACTTGGCCGTTCCCTTGGGGGTAGTAAGCAGAGGAAAATTGATGTTCAAACTTGAGGAGGGTGGATAACTCACGCCAAACGGAATCTTCAAAGTAGGAACCATGGTCTGAGACCAACTATTTAGGAACCCCGAATCGAGTGATAACATGGTTAAAAAAGAAACGGGCAGTGGTGTCAGCGGTACAGTTGAAGGTAGGCATGGCTTCGGCCCATTTGGTGAAGTAATCAACGGCGACAATGATGTATTTATGGCCGTTCGCAGATGGGGGTCTACACTCCATGAAGTCAATGGCCCACTTACAGAAGGGACCAACGGTGACGACTGGGTGTAATGAAGCAGGTGGTGTCCGGGCCTTGGGGGCAAAAAGTTTGCAGTTATGGCAATGCTTGAACGCAGTGATGCAGTCGGTGAAAAGTGTGGGCCAGAAGTATCTGGCGCGGATGACCTTTTGGGCAATGGCCATCCCTGAGAAATGGCCGCCGCAGGCACCGCTGTGACAGTCATTAAGGACATGTTCAACTTCCGCATGTGTAAGGCAACGACGAAGAATTGTGTCAACCCCCCGCCGGTAAAGGACATCGCCTAAGAGGAGATATCGGGAGGCCTGGTGACGGATGCGACGGTGTCCATTACGGGTGACTTTGGGTCTGAACTTCTGCGTGCACAAGTATAACAAAATATCACCATACCATGGGTCATCAGACGAGATAGTGAACAAGTGATTGTCGGGTAACTCATCGGAGATTTGTGGGGCCGGGAGAAGGGAAGGGAGATCAGTGATGAGCTGGGAAAGCGCAAGGGCTTTAGTGCTCTTAGGTGTTCAGAAAGTGAGGTCATATTCCTGGAGGATAATGACCCATTTAGAACCACGACCTTGCAGGAGCCGCCGGTTTAGGAGATATACCATGGGGTTAGAGTTAGCGACGACTGTGGTATGACTAAGTAAAATGTAGTGTCGCAATTTTTGGACGGAAAAGACCACTGCTAGGGCTAGTCTCTCCTCATATGGGTAACGTAGGGGTGGGCCAGACAAGGTCTGGCTGACGTAGTAAATGACATGCTCTTGGTGAGAGGCGTCTTCTTGAACCAAGACTCCGGACACGGCATGCTCGGATGCCGAGACATAGAGGAGGAAGTCTTGAGAGAAATCCAGAGGGGAGATCAAGGGGGCTTGTGTGAGAGCTATCTTAAGGGATCCAAATGCAGCTTCTGCTTGCTCATCCCAGACAAAGGGTACGTGGATATGGAGCAGGCGCAAGAAACCATGAACAGTGGTAGCGTAATCAGGAACGAAACGACGGAGAAAATTGGATCGCCCCTGCAGACTTTGGAGTTGCCGAAGCATGCGAGGAGAGGGAAGGTCTAAGATGGCTTGGACCTTCAGGGGGTCAATAGAAATTCCTTTCTGGGAAACAATGAAACCCAACAATCGGCCTGTCAGAACGCAAAAGACACACTTGTGTGGGTTCAAGCGGATTTGGTATTTGCGACAACGCAGAAAAACTTGCTGAAGGTCGTTAAGGTGGTCTAATCGTTTCCGGGAACGAGCTGTAAGGTCATCAAGGTAGACTAGCAAGATATGGACCAAGTCGTGAAAGCAATAGGTCATGGCCCACTAGAAGGTGGAACCAACATTTTTGAGGCCAAAAGGCATGACGCGATAGGCAAAGGTGCCCCATGGGGTGGTAAAGGCAGTTTTGTACTGATCCTCCTTTCGGATCTGGATCTGATTGTATCCGGAAAAACTGTCCATGAACGAGAGGACTTCATGCCCCGCACACGCATCGATGAGCTGGTCAATAAATGGCGTGGGGAAATTGTCTTTGGGACAGGCACGGTTTAAATCTCGGAAGTCAGTGCATACTCTAATGGTGCCTTGTTTTTTGTTAACTGGAACGGGGTTTGAAACCCAAGTAGTATAAGCAATAGGATAAATGAATCCTGCTTTGCGAAGTTTCTCTATCTCGGCTTTAACAGTGGGTAGCTTGGAAGGATGAATGGGACGCTGTTTCTGACGAACGGGGGGTACATCAGGCCATATGTTAATGTGGTGCTTGATAATGGTAGGGTCAAGATCGGGCATTTCGGTATAGGACCAGGCAAAGACATCACGGAATTCGTGGAAGAGTTTTTTGTACTCCTCAATCTCATGCTCACTGCAGGATGCTCCTAAAGTTATGAGTTCATGAGTACCGCCTGGGGCAGCGATATCAATTTGGATGACGGGTGAAATATTGGCCATGTTACCTTCCTCAAAGGCATCCGGAGCAGGAATAGGATCCTTAAACCAGTCGACCTTGGTAGGAAGGAAATCTTTGGATTCAACCGCAAATTGGGTAGTGGTGCTAGAGGAAGATGCTTCTGGGAGGAAATACGAACGATGGTGCATGTCATCCCAGGGATACTCCGGGGCAGTGAGTGCCTCAAGAATCTCCTCATTAGTATGGAAAGTGTGGGCCGTCAAATCGGTTGACGAGGGAATGGTAGTTGAAGAGAGCATGTAAATGGTGTTGATCTCCCCGGATGGGGGTGGGATCGGGGGGTGAATCTCTTCAATGGTGGGTGGTGCCGTCTCAAGATCCAGATTGTTCATCTCATAGAGAGATGCTCTGTAATCGGGGAGATCGGGACAGTGATGTAAGTAATGCCCATAAACACCGCATATGGCACAGGGGTGGTTAGTGCGCAGGGATTTGTCGTGAGGCTTAGGGGTTGGATCTAGTTTGACAACCGGGATATTGGGGTCATCGTCAAGCATCTGCATGTGTTCCTGTAATGCAAGTAACTGTGGACATTGATGAGTCGCATGGCCTAACTCATCGCACAACGAGCATTTGGGAAGAGCACAAAACATGGGGGGGGTTTTTACTGTCTTGGGATGTGGTACAGCAGTGTAAGGTTGAGGGCCTCTGCCCCCAGTGGATTTGGGAGGAGGAGGGGGATTCATGGAGGACGAAGGGGGTAGCGACACCGAGGGGTGGCTGAGTGGTAGTAGCCATGGGTTGCACCGGTTGTAGGACGACGCTTGGTGTCGGCAGGGGAACGGTAGGAGAAAGATACCATATGGGTAATCCCAAGGTTAACCCAGGGAGGCTAAGGGTAGCCATGACCGGGGCGCTTACTACTCCCGAGGGAGGGACTAGGAAGGGGATTGTATGGATAGGTGTAACACCAATGTGGCTAGGTACCAATGGTGGTTTAGGCAACAAGGGTGGTTGATTGTTAGGTGTTGGGTTATCATGGGACAGGGTACATAAGTCAGACACTTCGGGCGTAGATGACGGGGGAGGAATGGATTGGAAGGTGGATGTCATCGGTGGGTCTGAGTAAACTCCAGGTCCCAAGGAGGAAACAAACGAGGTAGCGGCACCACCAACAGGTTGTTCAACCATGGGGAGAACAATTTTGGGTGCAGTAGGGGCACTAGGATCGTAGTAGGTGAGTTGGTCAATCTTGACCACGCGTCCATCATGGTACGAAAGACAGAGGAAGCTACCGCCCGCATAGCATACATGTAGCTGCGACCAAGTAAGAGGTTGTAATCAAGCTGGGCGTTGATGACCTCTATGTCAATGAGGACGGTTTTACCACCTAACTGGATGGGGACATTGGTTAGGAGACCTTGGGGCTGAGCCGAACGACCGTCGTAGGCGCATAATGCAGTGGTGGACTACTGAAGGGTAGGGGATCCCAACTTCTGCCATACGAATGTAGACATAATGCATGTGGAGGCACCTTCATCTATGATGCATCAATGGATGACAAGATTTCGAACGGAAACAGAAACTTGGAATGCTAAGGTGGAAGGCAGGCGTGGTTCGGACTGGTCCAAATCAAATGTCATCAAATTCGAATCATTTGGGTCAATAGCCCCAATGGCTGAGAGTAAATTCTTGCGCTGGGAAGGGCAGTTCTTCAAGACTTCTAACGTAGACATGGATGCGGGAGATTGGGCTAAGTCATCTACAATGTTCTAGTTTGACGCAGCGCACGCATTGGGGTTATTGTTGATACGGCGAAGTGGGAAACGAGGTGCTTTGGAAGTGCCATCTATTGGAGGGGGAGGTATACGTAATGCCTGATCAGTGGGGTGAGCGTTAGTGGTTTTATCAGTGGGAGGGGCTTCAGAGGTGGAGCCATATTGGTTTCGGCGGGTCTGGAGGTTGACATCATCAATAAGTGGTGGGTCCCTGAGTCGAACATGGGTTGATCAGGAGAGGTGTAAGTGATTTGTTTTTGGGTTGGCGCATTGGCTTGAGGGGGAGCCAATGGCTGAGTGTTCACTATTCCTTGGTTTGGTAAGGGGTTTTGCAGCACCAAAGGTGGCTACTAAGGTTGCGGGGGGTTGGGTGGTGCTTGAGGAGCCGCATGCCCTTGGCGATGGGCATCATAAACCCAAAGTTGTCGAGCTCGCTCCAAGTGTGGGAAAGCATGTGTGTAGTGGCCATAGACCCCGCAAACAGAACAAGGATGGTTTGTTCACAAATTGGGGTTTTTAGCCTGCTTGGGCGGGCGATCAGGGTTTTGGTTAGCAAGGGCCGCATTATTATTGTCAGGGGGATTAGGAGGTTGACCAGCTTGGTCTGTAGGTTGGTTGTTCCCACGATTACATCCCTTACCGCGGTTTTATTGGCCCTGGTTGTGTTGGTTGTTCTGGTTTTGCTGCGGGTTGTGTTGGGCGTAAACTTGCCCTTGGGCAGCAGGTGGATTCTGAGGTTGCGTAGGTGCTGGAGCAGGCTGCGGTGGATGATATGTAGGTGGAGGATGCGCAGGTGCAGCAACTTGAGGGGGTTGCTGATATGGCTGCGGAGCGGGTTGTGGGGTTGCCGCAGGGGCTGCCTGTGGCGGGGTAATAAGCGGGTTGGGCTTAGGAAGGCGCAGGGGCTGGTGCAACCTGCTGGTGGTAATAGGGCTGAGATGCGACTGGGGGGGGTGTAAGCAGTGGGCGCATGAATGAAGCACTGAGGTGGACAGGTGGGTCCCTGGGAATGGTGGTGATGTGTCATAGGAGCATACGAGTTGGTGGCCCCAGACTGTGAGGTAGCCCGCGAAAGGTCGGGGCCAGGGGTAGGACGTGCTATGGAAAAGGGTTGGGGATGCGAAGAAACACGGCCGATGATGCCGTCTGCAGCATGGGATGCCCCCGATGCATCGTGCTGGGAGGACTCGCCGTGAGGGGCGTCAGGTATAATGGTATAGAGATAACCCGACTGGGCGTAAATGAGGTCGAATTATTGGGCCTTAAGGATGGCCTCTTCTTCAAAATGGGGTCTTTCTGATGCCACATCCTTAGCAATGACAAGGAGAAGGGACTTGAGGAACCAATCTAGGAAGACACGGTCATCTAATTTGATCTTGCATAAGCTACGGCGTCGACGCCACTCATGAATGTGGTCCGTGATGTGGGTAGCCGTGTTTTGTCTGCAAGATAGGAGGATCTCAACGCCTGCGTCATAGCAGACAGGTAACTGGAAGAACTACAGGAAGGTCGAGGCAAGGGAAGCAAAGGTGGCATGGGTCCCATGGGGTTGCTCGATATACCACTTGGCTACAGAGCCAGTGAAGGTGCGTTGTAACAGACGGAGGCGAATAGAGTCGTCCACTATGGAGTTGGAGGAACACCATAGATGGAAGGACATGATATGGTTTTGTGGGTCCTCACCTGCCTTTCCCTCGAACTTAGAGATGTTAGAGGGGAGCTTGGTGGGCATGTGAGGCCACGCAGGGTCGTGTCGGATAGGGTTGTTGGTCAATCTAGCTAGGTCGGGCAAGTTGAGGCTAGCCATGAATGGCAAACTGGAAGAAGGATGTGACATAGTAGTGGGTTGGACCAAGTTGGGGCCAATGCCCCCAAGTGGAGGGGCAGGATTTGGGATGTGGCTCCCAAGTGGGGGAACTAAGGTGGTATAGGATGGTCCTGCACCACCATGGGTAGTGTGAGCCACTGATGGAGTGGGGATAGGTATTCAAGCTGTGGGAATAGGTGCAGTGAGGGGAACGGTAGATGGGGGCCCCATGGAGGGCATACCCAAAGCAGGTGTGGTAGCTGGTGTAGTGGTGGATGTGCCACCAATGGTCCCTACCAAGAAAGGAGTGGAAGTCATTCCAGCCATGGGGCTAGTAGGGGCAGTATAAATGGGGTTCTCAGACTCTGCCTCAAAATCGGAGGTAAAGTAAGGAGCGTCAATATCTGGTGACGGAGTCCTATGCCGCTGACGAGTGGAGTCATGGGACAAGGCTCAAGATCTATGATAACTAGTATCAAGTGATGATGATCTAAGTCTATGACGGGTGGTGTCAAGTGAACCGTGATGTGGGGGCTCGCCCCTGAGGTGCCGAGAATGTCTCGGGGACTCAATGGTGACAGATGGTGTTGAATATCTGGGGGTTGTGTTGAGTGAAAAACAGCTCAAAAACCCTAATGCAATCGAGTGTGCAGAAGGAGAGCTCAAAAAATATGGCACTCAGGCCAACAACCAACTCAAAACACCTATTGTAACAGTTGTGCTACAATAATTGGAGTAACAACAGAAATGGTCAGAATACCAACAAGTAGAAGGTTTCCTAAAAATAAAAAATGGTGGACTCACTAGAACAAAAGGAGGTAAGGGAGCATGCAAACACCTAACTAAATAGTATTCTGACTCAACTAGACATATCCTCTGCAAGGTGATGAAATCCAAGTCAGACAATATGGATAGGAGAGCCAAGTGGCTAAGATATCCCCCTACCGGGAGGGACATCGAGTAGTCAATCCTAGAAGAATGGCAACTAAGATACCCTGTTCATGACACGTCCAGAAAGGTGAATCTGTCGTTTGGTCCTTTTACCGCAACACCCCCATACAGGGATATCCCGAGAACTGCGAAAGGTAGCCCTTCGGTTACTGAATGGATTGCGGTATTCCACTCAGGCCTCCGGAACCAGTCTGGCGACTTCAACCCTCCTAGGGGAGAGGCCCTCTGATAAACTGGTTGTGACCGTGCCAAAAAATACTAGGGGATTTTGGTTCCCTAATTGGACAACAGCTATGTCTCAAGTGTAAGCAACCGAGGGGTGTTATTGGAATCCTATCCCCTCGATCCTACCTAACTACAAAAATTCTTTTGTGTTCCCCAAGTGGGGTTAGAATGTTGGTTGTGTTAAGTACTTTTTAAGGCTCACTTGAATTAGGTGACAGAGTGTGTGCATGTGAGATGATGATGAACCCAAGTAGAAAGTGCCACTAGGGAGGGAAACTTTCTATTTAGCAATAACAAGACAGAAATTAGCTTTTGAAATGCACAATTTTCTTTTTCCAATTTAAAATGTTGAAAATGTAAAAATGATTCTGTAAATGAAACAGAAATAAAAACTGCAGAAAAAGGTTCTAAGGAAGGGTGGCTGCAGGTAGGGCAGATAGCTGTGCTGGTGCAGAAAATAGTGCAGCAAAGTGCTGGGTTCAAAACAGGTAAAAATGCAAAAAACAGACCGCAGGTTTTTGCCAAATTTCGGCGATCGGACCGCGGAAAACAGCTGAACAGTCGCAGTCAGGTTGCGGGTTTTAGGATGAAAAACGCAGTCGGGACACAGGAAAAACAACGAAAGCCGCAGGCGGGTCACGGGAAAATGGCCGAAAGCCGTAGGCGGGTCGCAGAAAAAACGCCGAAAGGCGCCGGCGGGTTGCGGGAAATCAGCCGAAAGCCGTAGGTGGGACGCAGAAAACGGGTTAATAGCCGCAGTCGGACCGTCCCAAACAGGTTAATAGCCGCGGTCGGATCGCAGGTAACAGACTGAAAATGGCCGGCGAGTCGCCAGAAATAGTCTGAGAGCCGCGGTCGGGTCGCAGGTAAGTGCCTGAAAGACGCGGTCAGAACGCCACTGTAGGGGGAAAAGGTGCGGTTTACGGTGGCCGAAAGGGACAGCCGAACAGGAAAAATATTTATAAATTGTAACCATAAATTCAAACCTTAGGGGAGTCGCCAAAACTGTAGCTAGGGTTTTACCCCTAGCTTGTGCAAATGAGCACCTACTAAGGAGAAGGGACTCCTTAGTAGCAGTTCAGTAAATTGTAAATTAAAATGCTAAAACAAAAATAGAAATTACTCTAAACATGTGCATGAAACAGAAAAAATAAGATGTAAAGAATGGCTTTTGTATTAATTTTACCTCCAATGTGAAGGTTGGTGAAGCTCTTGCAATGCTCCAAGAGGGTTGCTCCAAGCTCCAATTTGCTCCTTCTCTTTCTCCAATGGTGGGAATGGGCCAAAAGGGGCTCTCAAGGTGAAAGTAGCTCAAGGGTGAGCTAGGGTTTGAAGAGAGATTTTGGCAGAGTAAGGGTGCTTATGATTATGGATATGAAATGAGGGGTCTCCATCACCTATTTATAGTTTTTTGGTGGTGGAGTGCTGGCCCATGGTTTTGGGAACCATATGGTTTAGGGCAGCTGTATAGGGTTTTTTCCTCCATTTTCCTCATTATTTTATATTTTTTATTCCCTTTTTAAAGGGTTTTTGCTTTTTTAGAGGAATTTTGGATATTTTTGGAGGAAAAAGGGGTTTTTTTAGCCTTTTTGAGGCTTTTTTGATGGTTTTGTGGCCTTTTGGAGGCATTTTAGGCCTTTTGGAGGCTGTTTAGCGGGATTTTCAGGGTTTTTAAGGGAAATATGGTAGGAAAATGGACAAATGAGTCATGTAATGGGGTAGATGAGGTAGTGAGCACTTTTTGGGTGTTAAAAAATCTTAACATGGCATCAGAGCTAACCTGAAGGAAGGCAAGGTATGGAACTTACGACACTTGCTTTACTTACGACAATTTGAAGGTTAGGGTTTTATATAGCAAAAAACATTCATCGTGGAACTTTCGCAATAAATCCATTTTGGCAAAGGTTCAGGATATGAAACCTTTACAGGTCGTACATAACATCTCCAAGTATCTTGTATCCAAAGGGCACCCTCATATTCGTTGTACTTTGTAAGTTATGATCAGTACAAGTTAGGGTTTCTGCCTCTTCCAGATCTCAGTCAAAATCAGGTAACCTATGAAAAAAGGTCATAACTTGGGCTAGGAAGCTCCAAATGAAATTTCGTAAAAAGTCACAGGTAGTACACAGACTATACTATCTCAAAAACCGTTTTCATAGGCCGAAGTTGAACCAGTGACACGTGGAACGCCGTACAAGTTCGCTCTCCTGTTTTATCCCATAAAAAGGTCACGTTGCGACACTTGGAATAACTTGGGATAGGAACCTCCAAAGGAAATTTTGTAAAAAGTGACAGGTAGTACACAGAATATACTATCTCAGGAAATGTTTGCGGAGGCCGAAGTTGAACCAGTGACACGTGGCACTCCGTACAAGTTAGCTCTCCTATTTTACCACATAAACAGGTCACGTTGCGACACTTGGCATAACTCTCTCTCAGAAAATCCAATTGAGTTTAGACCTGTCGGGATGGAAAGATGACAGGTCAGGATACCACAAAAAAAGTTTTCATACCCTGTGAAGCAAAAATTTTGGAGTTACAGCAGAAACAATGAGGTACATATTTCTATCAAAACAGAATTATTTTTGGAGCACCTTCATTCATGGCTTCCGGAATTTAGGGTTTCGAAGAAAGTTAGAATTTTTGGAATCGGAATCCACGGCTGAATGCTACTCAGGAAAATCAAAATTTAGAGACCAAGATTGAATTTTTTGGTTGGGTAGAAGACCGGGCTTGATCAAACCCCAGTTCAGGATTTTGATCGGAAAGATGGAAAATTAGGACTTCAACAAAAGTTGGAATTTTTGAAGTCTGTAACCACAGTTGGAAGCTCCTCAGAAAAATAAGAGTTTAGAGCCTTGGATCAAACCTTTTGATTGGACAGAAGGGTGGGCTTCATCAAACCCTAGTTCGGGTTCCTGTCCAGAAAATCCAGAAGTTTCGAAGGCAATTTTGAGGGGTCAAATTTTTGGAGATTTCAAAATTGAAGTATGCTAGTTTGACCAGCTCAGCAAGACACATCCTTCCATCCATTCAGAAGTGTGAAAGTCAAAGATTGAATTTTTAGGGTTTCTCTAGAAAACCCTAATCAAGCTCCAGATCAAGTTTCCAGGGGAGTTGAGGCTAAGGCCTTACATAAGAAGACTACAAGAAGTCTCGACAAGTATGACTTAAGGAAGTTCAGGTATGTCTTGAAATCCGATTCTTGATTAAGTTCATAATGTGTTTGTCTTCATATTATTTATTAGTACAAGCTTGATTAATGTTAGAATTGTCTTATCACCCTAGTAACAGTATGAATGCATGTGAATGATCGAAGACATTCATTGATTAGAGCTATATGATTGTACTAATGCATTATGGTGTTGTGTGAGGTTGATGTTGTCTGCTAACAAGATATAGGTACATCACAAAAGACAAATCAAGTTCCATGACCATGACATCATGAAGACAAAGACTCATCCATAATATTTGTTGTACTTACGAGGTATGTATGACTTTGTTATATTATGCTTAACCTATGAGACATGCAGGTTCTAGCTCAGGATCTCTAAATCATTGAAGAGACTGTTTAGGTATGTTGTACATAACTAAACAGGTATACTAATCCAGGTATGTTTTCTTATGTCAAGTTAGAATCTTACCTTGTGTTAGGATCTCTTATATAAGTATACTTGGTATGATTGGTTATGCTTATTCATAAAGTTAGTAATCAAGGTTTTATGCATATTATGTCTCTTGTCTTGATGATTTAATTAACCAGAAGAGTACTATGATCAAACAAGAATATGCATGACTAAAAGAAGACTTCCTTGAAACCCTGAATACTAATGATCATGACTATACATATTCAAGATTATTTAGAATTAGAATGTTTGTAGAATATACTAATGAATGTATGTTTGTGTATGAGATCATGAGGATGACACTAGTGCACACTTGACCATGCACAATGGTACAGAATGAATAGAAGTTCAAAAGACATATAGAAGATCAAGCGGGAGGCAACCACACAAACATAAAAGATAAGTATTTGAGTTGTTATTTGAAATAGTAAATGATATTGCTTGTATGCATATTTGTATTCCTAGAATATATCATGTTGAGTGTAAACATTCATAGAGCATTGAACAATATACTACTAATATGCATATGATTGGTAAGTTGGACAAACATTCCATTGTTGCTTGTCTAGAATGAAACCTCTTTGCTAACATGCTGAGAGCTGTGCACACTCTCGATAGTATGTTCTGGTAAAGATGGAAGGCATCTAGATAGCCACTGTATGCATACAGAATATGGGAAAGTGTTGTGCCAAAGTATTGGTCAAAATAGTTTCATAACTATGTAAATGATATCTGTATGCATAATAGGTTATGATGTCAAAATGATTTGATGATTATGAAGTATTACTAATCATGTACTTAATTTTTATTTGTAGGAAAGATTATGATGAATGATGAACAATGAACAAGCGATGGATGTTCAACAAAAGATTTACAAATCAAACACACTATAGAAGGCTTGTGGCTAGAAGATTCTCTTAAGAGAATCATGATGAGATGTTTGCTCCAAGTGGCTAGACCATTCTCTTAGTGGTGTAATTAAAGAATAAGTGTGAATCAGGTTCTGTATGGGTTCCCAAGATCGATAATAAATTGATGAGATTAATGATCACCATGGGTGATGTGGATCTAAACCTTTGCTACAAGGTTGAATATGGTTTCTATACACAGATAAAATGGATGCAATAAGGAACTCACCACATAGCTCGAATGATATTGAGGCTCATATTAGTAGACCGATCTAATGAGAGATGGCACAGATGGATATGCAGAAGATCATTCAATGCAGAGTGTGAATGATGTTCAGTCACAAAGGGAGAATTGACAGTCTCTTGATAAGCTTGGGCTTTACCAAAAGTAAAGCTGATCCTAACCTTTACCTTAAGGTTGTGGACGATGAACCTATCATACCATTATTGTATGACGATGATCTATCTCTGACAAGGAATGAGAAACAAATCATGAAAAGAAAGAAGAAGATGGCTGCAGAAATGAAAATGAAAGATCTCAGATTGATGCATTACTTCCTAGGTCTGGAAGTATGGCAAGGCTCAGAAGGAATCTTTCTCAACCAGGGAAAGTATGCTGAGAAATATTAAAAGGAATTGATATGTTGGAATGTCCACTCTCATGGATTCAAACTTGAAGTTGTTAGTGAATGACTCATCAGAGTTAGTGTATATAACTCTATACAGACAAATTATTGGGTCATTGATGTATCTAACAAATACTAGATCAAATATAAGCCTTGCTGTGAACACCTTGAGTCAGTATCTAGTGGAAACTAGATGTGTTCACTTGATAGTTGCAAAGCATGTGATGAGGTACCTAAAGGATACGATAGACTTTGATCTATGCTATTTTGGAGATCATGACTTCAGATGGCTACACAGATGTTGATTGAGCAGAAAGTGTATCAGATAGGTAGAGCACATCGAGAGGATGTTATTGTCTCGGATCAGCCATGATCTTGTAGTTGAGCAGGAAGCAGTCCAGTATGGCTCTTAGCACAAGCAGAATATATGGAAGCTTGCTCTGCTAGTTGTGAAGTGGTATGGCTTCAGAAATGTTTGACTTAGATATAAACCCAATTGTGATCCTATGTGACAAACAGAGTTGTATCAAGATGGAAGAGAATCCAGTGTTCCATGATAAGTCAAAGCACATAGAGATATGACAAGATATGGTGCAAGAAAGGAACCATAAAGGTTGAATTTGTAACAAGTTACCGATGTACTAACCAAACCTCTACCGATCTGATGTACTAACCAAACCTCTACCTCAAGTAAAGTTTTCCAAGACAAACTTAATATAGTTTAGAAGGACCCTCCTCGAAAGGGGGAGTGATGTGTTCAATTATGATGAGATTTCCCACATCGACAGTGAGGTCAATGATGTGGATACCTATATTGGTGATGCCGACAGAAAGGTTGGTGGATGGTCCTTAAACAGGGTCTAAGGTGAGAAGGGGATTGCATCATCCCTGAACATATGTTCTAAAAGGAGCCGTAGACAAGATTTCTCCGAGAAAGAAGAGGATTGTATCATCCGTGGACTTTAGTCCTAAAGTGATCCGCAGTCAGATGTCTCCGAGAGTAAGGGGATTGGATCGTCCTCGGACTATGGTCCTTTGAATTGAGTCGTATACATGAGGTCTCCGATAATTGAATGATAGGACTGGATCATCCCTGAACCTCAGTTCAAAAGGTACATGATAGGACTGGATCGTCCCTGGACTTCGGTTCAAAAGGTACATGATATGACTGGATCGTCCCTGGACTTCGGTTCAAAAGGTACACGATAGGACTGGATCATCCCTGGACATCGGTTCAAAAGGTACATGATAGGACTGGATCATCCCTGGACCTCGGTTCAAAAGGTACATGATAGGACTGGATCGTCCTTGGACCTCGGTTCAAAATATACGTGACAAATCCTAGAATTGTTCTAGGTTACATCCAGCATGAAAAAGGGCTGGCTCTGTTGATGTGATACATCCAACATGAAAAAGGGTTGGATCTATAGATGTGATACATCCAACATGAAAAAGAGTTGGCTCTGTAGATGTGATACATCCAGCATGAAAAAGGGTTGGCTCTGTAGATGTGATACATCCAGCATAAAAAAAAAAAGGGTTGGCTTTGTAGATGTGATACATCCAGCATGAAAAAGGGCTGGCTCTGTAGATGTGATACATCCAGCATGAAAAAGGGCTGGCTCTGTAGATGTGATACATCCAGCATGAAAAAGGGCTGGCTCTGTTGATGTGATACATCCAGCATGAAAAAGGGATGGCTCTGTAGATGTGATACATCCAACATAAAAAAAAGGGCTAGCTCTGTAGATGTGATACATCCAGCATGAAAAAGGGCTGGTTCTATAGATGTGATACATCCAGCATGAAAAAGGGCTGGCTCTGTAGATGTGATACATCCAGCATGAAAAAGGGCTGGCTCTGTAGATGTGATACATCCAGCATGAAAAAGGGTTGGCTCTGTAGATGTGATACATCCAGCATGAAAAAGGGCTGGCTCTATAGATGTGATACATCCAATATGAAAAAGGACTGGCTCTGTGGAAGTAAATCCTAGATCTGATCTAGGTCACATCTAGTATGAAAAAGGACTGGCACTGTGGTCGGGATTGCATCATCCCTAGACATGGATTCATCTTAAATGAATCACAGACTGCATTGTCCCTAGACATGAGACTTGTCTTAAAGTGATAAGGATTGATCATCCTGGAACTTGATCTGGATTGCATCATCCATGGACCTATGTCCTAAAGAGAGCAGGATTGATCATCCTGTAATATGATCGTGTGTGTTGCAGGGTATGCTGCTATTGTGTGAATACTTGTATTGATGATGTGTATACTTGTATTGTGTGAATACTTGTATTGATGAGGTATACTTGTATTGTGTGGATACTTGTATTGATGATGTGTATACTTGTATTGTGTGGATACTTGTATTGATGATGTGTATACTTGTATTGGTGTGGATACTAATACTGTTGATCTAGATGACGATGTTGCTGATCGTATTGATCTAGATGACGATGTTGCTGATCGTGTTGATCTAGATGACGATGTTGTTGATTGTGTTGATCTAGATGATGATGATCCAGATGCTGTAGATCGAGATGATCCAAATGTTGTAGATCGAGATGATCCAGATGTTGTAGATCGTGATGATCCAAATGCTGTAGATCGAGATGATCCAAATGTTGTAGATCGAGATGATCCAGATGCTGGAGATCGAGATGATCCAGATGTTGTAGATCGAGTTGATCTCGATGTTGATGATCATATGATGACGATGCTGATGATCGTGAGGATCCAGATGTTGGTGTTGTTATAGTTGTTCGAGTGTTGCAGAAGATGAAGACTCAGTACTAAAGATGTTGATGTTCCAGTATTGAAGATGTTCCAGTAACCGCTTGAGTTACTGATGATGTTGAGAAAGCTTCCAATGATTTATAGATGTATCATGTATGATGTTGATGACTCCTTGCTTGTGCAGATGCTGTTATAATATCCTTCTCGTTAAGGGGGAGTGTTGAGATATTGTAACTTCAAAGAATATTATATTTGTACTTTATTATTCTGGAGATGTTTCATTCCTCCTTGAAGACCTTATTGTATATCCGAAGATGTTTATTCCTCCGTCGGAATGTGGTAACTTGAGTTATTAGACTTCCCTAGTGGGGGTCGGCCCAGTCAGTTGTAGTGGGGTATTTAACCCATTGGTTAAATACGAGCCTACATGTTTTGTGTAAAAGATAAGTCGGAGTAGTGTATAAATAGAGGAGGTGTATTCCTCATTTTACACACTCACTCACTTGAGAGTGGTGCACTTGTGGAGGAGAGGTATGCTATGGAGAAGGAAGAGTTTATGCTCAGGGTTTGCATCTTTGTATATTGCTGGTCATCTATATTGAGGAAGCTTTGCTGGGTTTTCTACCCCATGAGGGTTTCCCGGGATAAATCTGTGTCTCTTGTGTTTATGTTGTGCTTGTTGTTTCTTCAGTGATCCTGTATATGCTATTATTGTGAAATGGAATGTAATGCTGCTATTTTCTGTCTTAGCATATTAAATCTTAACATAAAGCAGAGAAAACAGTTGGTACATTGAGAGCGGATGCTCCAAGCACATGACTAGAGACAAACACAAATTCATAAACTTTGAGAAAGGAAAAACAGGAAGTGTTACCTTTGGTGGAGATGGCACAACAAAAATTCTTGGAAGAGGCATGGTCACTCTTGGAAACAAGGATGTTGAAGCAAAAAATGTGTTATTTATTGAGAACGTGAAACACAATCTCTTAAGCGTAAGTCAGATGTGTGATCAAGTACATACACTCGTTTTTAACTCTAAGAATGTCAAATAAGAAGAGAAAAATCAGTAAAATTGGTAGCCAGAGCACCCTGGACCTCCAACAATGTATATATGTTATATGCCACACAAAGGGAAGAATGTTTCATGGGACAAGTTGATGTAAGTTGGATTTAGCAAAGAAGAATGGGACATATTAACTTCGGCAATCTAGTAAATATTTGTAAGAAGAGATTTGTGAGAGATATGCCTAAAATCATAAAACCTGATAGCACTGTATGTAAACCTTTCCAACATGGAAACTTAAATGAACAAGCTTCAAAACAAAAGAATACTCAACAACAAAACCCCTAGAATTGATACACACCGACCATTGTGGGCCAGAATAACAAAGAATTTCAATGAAGAGTATTATTTTAAGTTGGTCATTGATGATTATACTAGAATGAGTTGGGTATGCCTTCTTAATAAAAAGTATGAATTCTTTTAGAACATTAGAATATTCAAGAATATGGTTGAGAATGAAACATATTTTAAGATCAACAGTCTTTGTTCATTTAATGGAGGAGAATATGTCTCAGATGATTTCGAGGACTTCTATGAAGAAAATGGAATCATAAGACAATACACAACTACTAGAACTCCTCAACAAAATGGTGTAATTGAAAGAAAAAAACAAAACTTTACATGAAATGGACAAAACAATGCATAATGAGTCAAATCTATCTGATTCCTTCTGGGGTCATGCAATTCATACTATTGTTCACATATTGAATAGATCTCAACTAAGAGTAAATAGTGATAAAACCCCTTACGAACTTTGGAAAGGAAGACCAGCTTCAGTTAAATACTTCAGAGTATTCGGAAACAAGTGTTTTATTATAAGGGTCAATGATGACTAGGGAAAATTTGATTTCAGAGAAGATGAAGGCATCTTTCTGGGGCATGCTTCTCGATGCAAGGACTATATTTGCTACAATTTAAGAACGGATAAAATAATTGAAAGTGCAAATGTGAAAATTGATGAAGCAATGTTCAATAGATCTAGAAAAGAAAAAAACAAATCATAACCAATGGTGGAAATAGAAGAAGTTTTGTCAAAAGAAGAAGAACTAGAAAATGAAGAAAATGAGAAAGAACTAGAAATCAAGGAGGTTACAAAAACACCGTCTAGAAATGGAAAAAGAGATCATCGTGATGATTTAATTATAGGTGATAAAGATGCAAAAGTGGAAACAAGAAGCAGAAAAATGATAAAAGTATCTGAAGAGGTAAATTTTTCTCTTTTGTCATAGATAGAACCTAGTTGTTTTGAAGAATCAAGTAATGACACATACTGGGTTAAAGTTATGAATGAGGAATTGAATCAAATTGAAAAGAATGAAACCTGGGAACTTGTTCCTAGACCCATGGACAAAAATGTGAAAGGGACCAAATGGGTTCTTAGAAATAAACAAAATGAAGACAAGCTAGTGGTGAGAAACAAGGCAAGACTTGTATGCAAGGGCTATGCGTAGATAGAGGGAATTGATTTCGGAGAAAAATTTGCACCTATAGCAAGAATGGAAGTTATAAGAATGTTTCTAACCTCGGTATGTCATAGAAACTTCAAAGTTTATCAAATGGATGTAAAGTCATCATTCTTGAATAGAACATTAAAAGAGGAAGTCTATAATGAGCAACCAGAAGGATTCTAGCTTTCAGAGAATAAGGATTATGCATGTAAACTCAAAAAGGCATTGTATGGGTTGAAGTAGGCACCAAGAGCCTGGTATGCAAGGCTGGATCAATATCTACGACAACAAGGATTTAGAAGAGGAGCCATAAATAGAAACATCTACATTAAAGTGGAATAAAATGAAATGATAATCACTGTAATATATGTTGATGATGTTATCTTTGGGAGTAGCATTGATGACATAAGCAAACGATTCAGTGAGAGTATGCAAAATGAGTTCGAAATTTCAATGCAGGGAGAATTGTCATTCTTCTTGGGATTGCAGATTATAATGTCAGACAAAGGAATATTTATATCTCAATCCAAGTATGTTCAAGATATGTTCAAAAGGTTTCATATGGAGGACTCCAAGATAGTAAGCACTCCATGTTTGAAGATACTTCGTCTATGCAGACAAGGACAAAGCTCTCTAGTCTAAATGGTTTAGATCTAGAACAAAACACAACATAATATATAGACTTTCCTAAATTAATCAAATTACAAATATCATAAAGAATTGCTTACCTTGTAATCATGATAGTGGTTTCCTGGCTTGATGTAGTCTTTAACCTTCAGCTGAAAAACAACATAAGACAAACAAGTGGAAACACGAGTAAAAGTAATATGTAATATTGATCAATCTAAACAAGTGGTCAAGTAAACAAGTTCTAACGATATAACACAATGAATATTTATGGAAAGAGCATATATATTATTGTATTAATATAAAATACAAAGGGAGAGATTACAACCATTTCCTTGACATCGCAATTTCTTCCAATTAGCCTTTGCCTCAAAGATCCAACCTCGTTCCCAATGGAGAAGAGAAACTTAGCTCCAAGAGTATTTCAGCAGCATTTGGGTGCTCTATATTTCCTCTCCTATACAATGAGGGTAAGCTTGCATATATAGGCCAAAGAGGATAGAAGGATTTAAGGATTCAAAGGAGAAGGCTAAGGGATCACCCCAAGAATTTAGGGATCCAACTGCCACCTATACTGATTTGTTGGGATAAGCCTCCACGGGAGATTCCTTCTAGAAGACTCTCAAAAATTCTCTTTTTTCCTTTAAACAAGCAGTGTTGCACCTTTTCAAAGAGAAACATGTGTCATTTGAGGGTGATGCATGTTGATTTAAGGAAACCAACGTCAATGATGCCCCTTTTTCAATGTGCAGAGTGCATCATCAAGGGTCTGAGGCCTGTTGTAAACATGTAGGGTGCGTCAATGTAGCAAAAATTGGAAAATGAGAAGGTAGAACCTCTTCTCAAGCAATTTGGCACTAACACTTTAGGGATTAGGGAAAATTCAAAGGCATACATCTCATTACCAGGAGGAGGATGATATTTTGGTGTAACATATTTCCCCCCAAAGTATGAATCTAGAGGGAGAGGATAGTTGAAAAGCTTTGATATATGGAAATTGAGGCAAAAGACCGTTGGTTGAAATGCTAAACAAGGAATTTGCAGTACAACAGACTCTGATATATATGTCCCAAATGACTCATAACATGGTTGTCAACCAATACATTGCAAATCCATGTTGACACTGACTGACTAAATAAAATAATGGCTAATAGAATACAAGCGTATATCCATGATGAAATAACGACATAACCACGACCAATACAAGGGTGTATCTGTGTGACAATACTTCAAATAGGGTCACCAACATGATTTCCATGTGGGAAACCTACTCAAGAATCTCTATAGCAACCTAGGTAAGATATGTAACAAAGATATCTCAGGGTCTTCATCCCGAACTCGAAAAAGTACAATTCTATCCATGTGAATAGATGTCTTGGTATCGAACATGGTAGAAATCAATTGATTACCTATCATTAAGGTATATTATTAACAAGTGTGAGGGACATCACCATTGATGTTGATGATTCCCAAGGTACTCTAGTACATTCCCCTGGATGTGAATCAATGAGTTGAGGTCGAAAATTCAGTGGAGTCTTTCAATCAGAGGCCAATTATGTAAGCCTATTGTTGAAAGCGAGGTAACCTTCCATTGAGGCATGCAGGCCCAAGGTACTTAAGTGGTTTATAGGTCTAATCCTTGGATGATGTGTTTTGATTGACAAGGATAGACCCATCGAAGGAGGACCATGATGTTTCCCCCATCATCGACAAGAAACAAGACCAAATATTTTTGTTGAATTAGATCGGACTAAAGAGTGACTTTTGGGATTGACTCAGGGGTAAATGACACAAAGAAAGGTAAAATGGTTGCAAAGGTTGACTCAAGTGACAGACCTCCATTGAACATATAACAACATGACAAGTGACCTGGAAGCATTAACTTAACGAGGTAGAGACCAAGACATAATACAACAAATGACTGAAGTATTCTTCGGATGACCCAAAGGAGTAAACTAACTCATGTAATTGGTATGACTCGAGGACAACCTGATTACCCAACTGTTTAAATGAAATGTAAATAGGTGCCATTCTCAAGGGTGACTATAAGCTGCCATTAATACAGGTGTAAATACATACTCTTTCCTTTAATTTCCCCATCATCATTTATGATTACCTCTTTGCTTTTTTACGAGCTGGAAGAGGGTAACAAAAGCTCGTTATAGATCATCTTTTGGATGAGTCCAATCTCACATATTTTACGAAGCTGAGAAAGGAGATGTTCACTCCCAGAAAGGGTCCTTCAATGTTCAATTTTGACGAGTCCAAAGAAGGTTAACTTTGTGTCGTTTCATGTTTAGAGAGTCTGAAAAGACCAAAGAAGACTCCAAGATTAACTTTTTCATAAATTTAGTCCCGAAGGTCCAAAAAAAGTATAAAATAATACCTGGAAGAACTCTTCTAGTCAAATATTGACTAGAGTATTCATTTTTTGTAAATAGTCCAACCGGTCCGAAAAAGGGGTAAACTATCACCAGAAAGACGATCTTTCTAATACTTTTACAAGTGTGAAAGAATCAAGTTCGCTTGGAAATATTTTCCTATTTTGGGAGTCTGAAAAGAGCTTAAAGACAACTCCAGGGGGTTTCCTTTTCGTAAAGGTTTTACGAGTCTGAAAAGTGATAAAAGTGTACTCGACACCTTTTTACCTAGTTTTTAATGAGCACGACCATGGTATCAAAAGTGCTCAGAATATTTTTCATATTTCATAAGGAGCATGAAAAAGTAAAAAATGAACTTCACCATAGTCAATTTTTATCAAATTTCACCTACGATCTTCACAATGAGTGTTAGAACCTTGTTTGACATAAAACATTAAAGAAAAATAACTAAATTGGTAAAAACAATTTAAAATAATGAAATAAAATATTAAAATATTTTATTCCAAATGAATAAAAAGGGGTAAAAAGTAAAAAACTTTCACCATTGTGTTTTTACCAATTTGGTCCAGGTAAAACGCCCTTTCTAGTCTAAAATTTGTGTGGAGATTGTGGGAGCATCAGGCATTCGTTATTCATTGCGTCAAATCTAGGTAATCACTCTCCTTATGCTCTTCATTTCCATTGTTGGATTTTCGTTTTCAAGTCAAATTTAGGTTTTTTAGGGTCATTTTTGAAAGGTAAATGCGCGCCCTAGGTGACACACTTATCCCTTTCGGGGAGTGCATCAACTAGCAGTGATGCACATCCAGAAAGGGGAGAGTGTGTCGCTGATGTCCTATGTACACAGTAGAGGTGCGTCAGCGTTAGAACGACCCAAAAAATAAAAATTCAAGCAAATGGTTGGGATTTTTTGCTACGAACCTCTCCTAATATCCTTCTAATTTCTATTCATACAGGTTCCATCTAACAAAATGGTGCAATGGAAGGAAAGAGAGCAAAAATTGGAAGATGCTCAAGTAGCCAATGACCCAAATGTTGTATTATCTTTGAGAGAGTGTGGACTCTTAAAATTCTTCCAAGTTCCTGGAATGAGAGGTAAAATTCGTCTATTATACCACTTGATAAGGATGTGGGACCTTGAACAACAACATTTCCAAGTTGGGACTCGTATCCTTACTTTGGAGGTAGAGGACATCTACTTCCTTACAGGGCTTTCAAGATGAGGGGCTCCTATTTCACTTTCTAGACCTAGAGGTGGTGATGACCACTAAGGATCTCATTGAACAGTATTGCACTCATGGGACCCAAATGTTAGGTGGGAAAATCCCCATCAAACATGTGTGAGATCATCCTTTAGGGACTGTTTTGTTTACCATTGAGAGGGTAGCAGGAAGTAGAACCACTCATCAAGCTACGAGGGCTCACATGCTTTATGCTATAGAGTGCATGGCTCCCACAGTGTTCAATGTGATGTACCTGCAATAATTAATTAATGCAAATACACGAGATATCAGAAATAATAGAACAGAATCGCTTTTATATTGATCACGGGCCACTTCGAGGGGGCAACCTCCTTTGAGCAAGCTCAATACAATTAACTTCACGGTGCCTTCAATGACCTCAACACACACTTATATACTAAGTCTATGCCCAATACTATGAGTCAAAACCATGGGACATATAATACTACGGGACGACTTACAAAGCATATGCGTCCAATACCATGGGTCAATACTATGGGCTAATATAAACTACGGATCAACAAATACTACGGGACGACTTACAAAGCATATGCGTCCAACAACAATATACTAACATAGTAAAGAGAAGGGTTGACATAGGTTCCTAACATCCCCTCCCCCTTAGAAAAAGCTTTGTCCTCAAAGCTTTGGTTGGAGAAATTGATGCAGAATCTGAAGGAGTGGTTCCCCGGTAGCATCCTCGGTTTGCATGTCGGGCCACTGACGCCTTTGGAGTGTCAAGGAGGATTGCTTGGAAGGTTGTAGATGAAGAAGAACTCTGTCAGCTGCGTGGAAAAGGCGCTCAGAACGGTGCTGATCGGCTTGTTGTTTCAGGCGAATTCTGGCCATGTGAAGATTGTCCTGCAAAATGAGAAGAATCTGATCGCGGTGTCGAAGAACTGAGTCAATTTCCTGAACTGGGGAGCTGCTAAGGCTGTATGGAAGAAGAACTGGTGGTGTTTTTCCATATACTGCTTCATATGGTGTCCTTTGAGATGTGGTATTGTACCACCAGAGCGCTGCTAGGAAATCCATAGAAATAGTTGGCCAAAGCTGTGTAGGGATGGGCAAGGGTTTTAGCAATCCCGAAAGGAATGTTGTTTCCCCCTTGTTGACTTGGAAAGTATCATCGTCAGCCACCATCTGTTGAATTGTCATTTTTAGTCCCGGCCAAAAGAAGTTACCTTGTTCCCGGTCATACATTTTGCAGAACCCAGAGTGCCCTGTTGATGGAGAAGCATGGAGTTCATAGAAGAGATAGCCCTGTTGAACATATTGCAACCAATTTGGAACAAGCAGAGTTGTAAGAGAAACTGGGTCATCAATTGTGCGAGAAGGAGCATCTTTCACCATATTGTCCTTACCCTTCTTGTAAGTGATCACATAGGGATAACCCATGAGTTGGGTAACCCATTGCAGGAGTGTTGGGGAGGAGACCCATTGTTCCAGAAAATTTTCCAGACTCGGGAGATCAGTCTTGATGCAGAAATAATTCCCTAATAGGGATGGCTGCCACTTCTGTACTGCATGCAAAATAGCCATCATTTCCTGCTGAGAGGTAGAAGTGGCTACATTCTTATCGGAAAGGTCTCTTGAAGGCAGCAAGCGCATTGGTTCAGCAAAGATACCTGCATATCTATCCAAGGAAGTAATGGATACTGGTGATGGGTGCATCTGAATGGAATTAAGCTGAGCGATGACACCATGTGAATTCTTCTTAAGGATTTTTTCCAGGCGATGTGAACTGATGATGCAGAGAGACCCTGGTTGTAAGCCCATAAATTTGTGTTGTGCCCCATTGACTTTAAACTGCATCCAAAGTTCAGCAAAATCCCATAAGATGGGGCCAGGTGTGCGTAACCATTGAACGCCCAAAACCACATCACATCCGCCTAAGGACAAGGAAAACGTGTCAGAGCGTAGGTTATAATCTTCCATAGAGATACGCACATTGTGACACTTCCCCTTGCAAGGTAAGGTGCCCCCATTGGCAACCATGACTTCAAAGTTGGAGCAAGGATGGACAAAACAATCAGCCTGTTTGGCAATCCGAGGTTCAATGAAGTTATGAGTGCTACCAGAATCAATGAGTATGGTAAGAGGGAGCTTCTTGAAGTATCCCCTGACCCACATTGTTTGTGGGGTGGTGACGCCGGTTACAGCATGGAGAGAGATCTCGGGTGGGTCGTCCGGAGATGGGGTGTCAACAGGCGGGTGTTGCATGTCGACCGGATCATCTACTGTATCTGTAGCTTCTTCACCAAGTTCTAAGGCAGGCGAAGAATCCACATCCAAGAGATAGAGCTTTTGTTGAACACATCTATGTCCCCGAGTGAATTTCTCATCACAATTATAGCAAAGCCCTTTTTCTCGGCGTGCCTGCATTTCTATTTCAGACAAATGCTTGATAGGAGTTGGTTGAGGAGCAGGCGTGATGGGAGGTCGTTGGGAACCCATATTTCTGAAGGGAACAAGGGTGGGCTTGGAGCGTTGTTGAGCTGCGATCTTGTCCTCAGCCAACTTAGCCAACCCTAGAACTTCCATCATTGTGTTGGGACAAAACATTTTGACCTCTGAGCGGATTTCATCCTTGAGACCACTGATAAAACAACTCCTGTAGAATTCATCAGACAATCCTTCTGTGTGATTGGCTAGTTTCTCAAATTCCATCTGATACTCTCTCACTGTGCCAGTTTGGTGAAGTTTAGTGAGTGCTCCTGTGAAGTCATCAAAAGCACTAGGACCAAATCGTGGCAAAATGAGTTGGCAAAAATCTGTCCAGTTTGGCTCGGGATGAGCTTTGATGTACCAACGGTACCATTGAAGGGCTTCCTGTTCCAAATGAAAGGATGCAAGTGGAACTTTCTGAACATCAAAAGGATTATGCAGACTGAAATATTGTTCTGCTCGGTATATCCATCCAGTCGGATCAGTACCATTGAAGCGAGGAAAATCAAGCTTCGGCCCATGAAAATTGCTAGAAGCAGAGAACCCGGTGGCTGCAAAAGATTCTGGCTGTCTGGTATTGTTCATGGCTGAATGCTGAAGATGGAGGCTGAGAAATTTTTCATCTAGATCTTGGAGTTTGGTTTGGATGGCTGCAAGTGCTTCCTCCATGGTGTGTGCTCCTGCACGGGTGACAACCATAACCAGGGTTTTTTTTTTTTGTGGAATGGGTAGAAAAACATAAACAAAAGTTGAGTCAGTAAAGGGAAATTTGGATTGGGGAAACAATCTGATGGGTAATTGGGGTTTGACTAGATGTTGGATACTGTCGAAAGGACAAGAAAGCAAAAAGGGGGATTTCAGAAGCGGAGTAATAGAATGAGAAAATTTGGCAGAGAGGGACAAAGAAGCAGAATTCAGAAAGGAACTCTGTGGTAAAATTTGAAGGTGATTGGGTGAAATCTGAGGAAGTTATGGCAAACCCTAAAAATAGACAAATGTGGGATTTCGGGCTTTGGGAAGGGGAATTGGGGATAGGGTCCTCAGGAATGAAATATGCAAAGGAATCTAGGTTTGGAATGAAATATGCAAAGGAATCTAGGTTTGGAATGAAATATGCAAAGGAATCTGGGTTTGGGAAGGGGAATTGGGGATAGGGTCCTCAGGAATGAAATATGCAAAGGAATCTGGGTTTTTTTTTTTTTTTTTTTTTTTTTTTTTTTTCCAGACTGGAGCAGCTACGACTCGGAAGGAAGCTGGAACAATGCCGAATGTATTGAAAATGGCTGGATCTGGAACGGCTTGCAAAATGGAGCTGAAATGGCGCAGTAGTGATCGACAATAGTTCAGCTGAAAGTAGATATGGACCCCAGGTATGTGCGGCTTCCTAACAGTTCAAGGGTTTCACTCGGCCACCAATGCTGTCTGACGGCTTGCGTATTGGGGCAGTACCCCTCACTCCACGGCTCAGGTAAAACTGATAACCGCTTTGCCACAAACGACAGCTCTTGGTTTACCTCACGGGTGGAAACTAGTCAATCAGGTAGGGGTCGTTGCCCTTTTCGCTTGGCAGGTCCTCTCAATGGCCAGCTACTTCGGGGTTCCTGTGGTACTCCTCACAATGAGTTTTAGGGCTTATGCCCAAGTACTTCCCACAGTTAAGCGGATAGGGAGTATTCCCAGATCCGAACGTGCAACAGAAAAAATTTGGGCAGAAATTCCACCCAATGTTCAAAAACTGGATCTATATTGCTCAGAATCGCTATTATAGCATGTTTCCGGAACTGGAACAACCACTCTGCTGCTACTCGTGAAAGCGGAATAAAAATCTGGGCACTCGATCAAAAGATTTTCTCGCCGCAATTTTCGCGGCCGTCACCGAAATTCTGAAAAATTGCTGATTTTAAATCCGCGATATCTCCACTTTTAGAACTCCAAATGAGATGATTTTTTTTTTTGAAACTGCGTATTTTTGAAAGAGGAATTCAGATATGCAATCAGTTTCTTCTGATTTTGTGCAGAAAGTTTCAGAAATTGATCTGAAAGTCGCCGCCCAAAAAAAGAAAAAAAAATTCCACTTGTGCCAAGGAAAGTGCTCTGATACCAGATGTGATGTACCTGCAATAATTAATTAATGCAAATACATGAGATATCAGAAATAATAGAACAGAATCGCTTTTATATTGATCACGGGCCACTTCGAGGGGGCAACCTCCTTTGAGCAAGCTCAATACAATTAACTTCACGGTGCCTTCAATGACCTCAACACACACTTATATACTAAGTCTATGCCCAATACTATGAGTCAAAACCATGGGACATATAATACTACGGGACGACTTACAAAGCATATGCGTCCAATACCATGGGTCAATACTATGGGCTAATATAAAATACGGATCAACAAATACTACGGGACGACTTACAAAGCATATGCGTCCAACAACAATATACTAACATAGTAAAGAGAAGGGTTGACATAGGTTCCTAACATTCAACTGGTGCAATGGTGTCCTAGGAAACATGAAAGAGTAGCTGACAAAGTGTAGGAAAGGAGAGCTAAAACAATTTGGCTATGGATCAATTGTGGTATCCTTCTTCCTAGAGTGGGTTCCTCTTCTTCATCTGCAAATAGAGATTACAGACCTTCAGCCACGAGATCCACGTATGCTGAGGTGGGTTGAGGTAATGGCTCATCATGGTGGTGGTGGACCTATAATTACCTATGGGCCTGTATTTTTTATATGGTTGCGTAGTCAACTACTCATGGTTGAGGACTATGCATATGTGGGCACGAATTTCCGAGGAGATATAGATCTAGCTCTCCCAGAGAGAGATCATTGGGGTGATCTAGGTAAAAGTAATTTCCCTTGTCTTTCAATTTTTTATTTATTTTATGATATTTCAATTTTTTGTACTAAGACCTTGTATTTTGCTTTATAGATATTGGGCCTTCAATGCCAGCTGGATCTTCACCTATTGAAAGGCACGGAACGGTCAAAGCCATGATAGCAGTTGATCGAGAGGTGGTAGAGGAGATCCATGAGATCAAGGATAACCTCCATAGGTTGACCATGGATATCCCTAACATATCCATAGGTGACTTTCCACGATGTTATCAATGCCAAACAGCTTGGGTTTTTGGTCGTTTTGGTCTACTACTACGTCAAGTGGCAAGGGACATCATGTGCTATCATGAGCACAATTAGTAGTAGTATTATCTATATGTAGAGATGTACTGAAAGCCATGAGCTCTATATTTTGTCAGCATGATATACGGAAATCTATGAGCTTCATATTTTTTTCGCAAAAAGTCTTGTAAAACTTTTAATATGAAAACAATTCCTAGCAATTTTATATACAATGTATCTATGGTGGATGTGGATCTCATGTAGACTTCTTATTATATACATTTTATTGATAAAATGCTTATGAATGTGCAATATACCAATCTAAGATAAAATTGTCTAATGACTTAGCAACCGTATTCATGTGTCCGGGATGTGTTGATATTGAATAAATTCAAATGATCTCTCCAAGAGGTGTACTCGTCAAAAAAGACGAAGTAACATGGGATCACGAACGGTGCAGACTTGATTCAAATGAGATACCAAAAGATGAGAATCTACTTGGACGATAATTTGGTCCGCACCACAGGAGAAAGCGTCGATTAACAATCCAATCACCACACGATATTCAACGGCATTTTTAGTTGCAGAACATATACCAACTCCACCTGAGCTTATAAGTTCATCGGTAGGGGAATAAAGTACCTAGGCTGTCGAATCGAGGTTTCGGATGTGCCGGATAGCACTCTCTGTGAATCCATATTAGGTTGTCATCTGTGCATTCAAGCAGAACATGGCATAAGAAATCGTAGTTGAGATGAGACCCTAACACACGAAAGGAAAAAATCCACACCATATCAAACACAAATTATATACAAAATATACAATGTACTTATGCAGGATTGTACTAAGCATAATACCTTTTAAGATGGATCCCATTTCTAAGCTTCCCCAGAGGTATCTCATTGTAATCAACTAACTCATAGGTGTTAAGTTTAAACCAAATAGACAAGCAAGATCACTGAAAGAAACACAATCACAAGATAGACACACAATATACCCTGGGAAACCCTCATGGGGTAGAAAACCCAACAAATCTTTCCTCAATAAGATGATCAACCAAAATACAAGATGTGCTCCTTCCTTCTTTGTCTCCTTAGCAGATCTCCCAGACAAGTGCGCACTCTTCCACAAGTGAGTGAATGTGTATAATGAGGAACACACCTCCTCTATTTATACACTACTTTGACATATATTTTACACAGGTACATGTAGGCTCGTATTTAACCATTAGGTTAAATACCCTATTATAACTGACTGGGACGACCCCCACATGGTGGGTCTAATAACCCTAGTTACCACAACTTCTCGGAGGAATAAACATCTCCGGATTCATAGTATAATCACATCGGAGGTATGGAACATCTCCGGAATAAATAATATACAAATATAATATTCTTTGAAGTTACAATATTCAACACTCCCCCTTAACGAGAAGGATATTATAACAGCATCTGCAGGAGCAAGGAGTCACTATACATGATACATCTATAAATCATCGGAAGCTTTCTTCAATTTGTCTTCATCAGTAACTCAAACAGTTACTGGTACATCAATGTCAACATCATCATCAACATCACGATCTTCAGCATCGTCTTCACATGATCAGCAGCATTGTCATCACACGATCAGCAGCATCGTCATCACACGATCAGCAGCATCGTCATCACACGATCAGCAGCATCGTCATCACACGATCAGCAGCATCGTCATCACACGATCAGTAGCATCGTCATCACACGATCAGCAGCATCGTCATCACACGATCAGCAGCATCGTCATCACACTATCAGCAGTACAAGTATTCATGCCAATACAAGTAACCATATCAACAATACGAGTATCCTACCGATACAAGTATCCATACCGATACAAGTAATCACATCATCAATACAAGTATCCTACCGATACAAGTAACCACATCATCAATACAAGTATCCTACCGATACAAGTAACCACATCATCAATACAAGTATCCTACCGATACAAGTAACCACATCATCAATACAAGTATCCTACCGATACAAGTAACCACATCATCAATAAAATCACTTTCTCGGAGACCATTCGTCTATGGATCAATTCAGGGACCGAAGTCCGGGGATGATACAATCCCCTACTTCTCGGAGACCACACGTCTACGGATCAATTCAGGGACCTAAGTCCGGGGATGATACAATCCCCACTTCTCGGAGACCACACGTCTACGGATCAATTCAGGGACCTTAGTCCGGGGATGATACAATCCCCACTTCTCGGAGACCACATGTCTACGGATCAATTCAGGGACCTAAGTCCGGGGATGATACAATCCCCACTTCTCGGAGACCACACGTCTACGGATCAATTCAGGGACCTTAGTCCGGGGATGATACAATCCCCACTTCTCGGAGACCACACGTCTACGGATCAATTCAGGGACCTAAGTCCGGGGATGATACAATCCCCACTTCTCGGAGACCACACGTCTACGGATCAATTCAGGGACCTAAGTCCGGGGATGATACAATCCCCACTTCTCGGAGACCACACGTCTACGGCTCTCTTTAGGACTGAAAGTCCAAGGATGATCCAATCCCCTCAACTTTCCACCAAGGACTTCATTCTCGGAGACCTCACGTCTACGGCTCTCTTTAGGACTGAAAGTCCAGGGATGATCCAATCCCCTCAACTGTCCACTAAGGACTTCATTCTTGGAGACCTCTCGTCTACGGCTCTCTTTAGGACTGAAAGTCCAGGGATGATCCAATCCCCTCAACTGTCCACTAAGGACTTCATTCTCGGAGACCTCACTTCTACGGCTCTCTTTAGGACTGAAAGTCCAGGGATGATCCAATCCCCTCAACTGTCTACTAAGGACTTCATTCTCGGAGACCTCACGTCTACGGCTCTCTTTAGGACTAAAAGTCCAGGGATGATCCAATCCCCTCAACTGTCCACTAAGGACTTCATTCTCGGAGACCTCACGTCTACGGCTCTCTTTAGGACTGAAAGTCTAGGGATGATCCAATCCCCTTCTGTATTCTCATCTATACAGGTACAAATATCCAAGAGCATGTGTCACATGTAGCATGTATTCTTACTAATACATCTAATCATCAGAACATGTATACATCACAACTAGCATGTATTCTTACTAATACATCAAAACATGTATACATCACAACTAGCATGTATTCTTACTAATACATCTAACATCAAAACATGTATACATCACACCAAAACATGTATACATCTAGCATGTATTCTCACTAATACATCTAACATCAAAACATGTATACATCACACCAAAACATGTATACATCTAGCATGTATTCTCACTAATACATCTAACATCAAAATATTTATCCATAAAAATAAAAGATATAAAACAGTTCTAAATCTAAATAATTGTAAGTAGCTAAGTGCAACAAAACAAAATTGTTATCAAATACTATACTACTCCCCCTTTCGAGGAGGGTCCTTTTGGACTATGCCAAGCATGTCTCGGAAGTGTTCAAACTTTACTCGAGACAAGGGTTTAGTCAGGATATCGGCAATCTGATCCTCAGTGCTTATGTACTCGAGCTTGATGGCTCCTCTCTGCACCATGTCTCGTATATAGAAGTAACGGATCTCAATGTGTTTTGACTTATCAAGGAACACGGGATTTTCAGTCATCTTAATGCAGCTTTGATTATCACACATAATCACAGTGGGATCCATTTCTAAGTCAAAAATTCCAGATAAGAGTTTCCGAAGCCACACTGCTTCACAGCTGGCAGAGCAAGCAGCTATATATTCTGCTTCAGCAGTACTGAGGTCCACACTAGATTGTTTCTTGCTGAACCAGGAGATCATGGCAGATCCAAGGTCATAACATCCGCCTGAAGTACTTTTTTCTGTCTGGGACACTACCTGCCCAATCAGAATCTGAGTAACCACGTAACTTGAGTTCATTACCTCCAAGATAGTATAGGCCAAAGTCCACTGTACCTTTTAGGTACCTCATTATATGCTTTGCAGCTATAAGGTGAACCTTTCTAGGTTCTACTAGATACTGACTTAGGGTATTTACAGCAAAGCATATATCCGGCCTAGTATTTGTCAAATACATCAATGATCCAATGATTTGTCTATATAGGGTTATGTCCACTAGTTCTGATGAATCATTAACTAATAGTTTCAGGTTGGAGTCCATGGGAGTGGCCATGGCTTTACACTCCAACATATCAAATCTTTTGAGAATCTCCACAGTATACTTACCTTGATTTAGAAAGATTCCTTTTGGCTCTTGCCACACTTCTAGGCCTAAGAAGTAGTGCATTAATCCGAGATCTTTCATTTCGAATTCTGAAGAAAGCTTCTTCTTGCTTTCAATGATTTGATTCTCATTTCCGGTTAGAAAAAGATCATCTACATATAACAGCAATATAACAGGTTCATCATCCATCACTTTAAGATAAAGATTGGGGTCAGCTTTACTTTTGGTAAAGCCCATGCTTGTTAAGAAAATGTCAATCCTTCCGTACCAAGCCCTGGGAGCTTGCTTCAATCCATATAATGCCTTTTTCAGTTTGCATACATGGGTCCTTCCGTCTTTGACCTCAAAACCTTGATGTTGTTCTATGTATACTTCTTCTTCAATTACACCATTCAGAAAAGCTGTCTTAACATCCATTTGATGTAATTTCCATTTCATCATGGATGCAAGTGCCATGATAGTTCTAATTGAAGTATACCTAGCAACAGGTGCAAATGTTTCTTCATAGTCAATTCCTTCCTTTTGAGAGAATCCTCTGGCTACAAACCTTGCCTTGTATTTTTCAATGCTACCATCTGCAGCATGTTTTATCTTGAAAATCCATTTGGAAGAAACCACACTTTTATCTCTTGGTTTGGGGACTATATCCCAAACATCATTTTTCATTATCGACTGATATTCTTCTGTCATTGCTTCTACCCATTCTTTCTTTTGAGCTGCTTCTTCATAGCTAGTAGGTAGTTGATCCACAAGATCACACGTCAAGGCCATATAGTTGGACACTAGCTTTGGTTTCTTTCTTTCTCTAATGGAGCCTTCAGGAGCACCATATTTTTCAGCCCCTTGGATAATATCTCTAGCCCATGCTGGCCTTCTTTTCTTTGATAAATCTGAGATAGGGGGTTCTTGTGGCTCCAACATGTCATGATCCTCTGGTGGATTATCTTCAGGGATGTGAACAGCCTCTGAGTTTCTAGAAGAAGGATCTTCTTCATAGATTTCTTCAAGTTGGCATTTTCTTGATTTCTTGAGAGCTGCTTCTTCATCAAAAGTTACATCTCTACTGATTTCTATATGATGAAATCCTGGTATGTAAATCCTAAAGGCTTTGGATGATTCACAATAACCAACAAATATTTCTTTCTTACCAGAAGGATCCAACTTGGTTCTCTTTTCTTTTGGAATGTGGATGTACACAGGACACCCAAATATTTTAAGATGGCTTACCTCAGGCTTCTTTCCAGTAAACACTTCTTCTGGAGTTTTGAAATCAAGAGCACTATGAGATAATCTGTTTTGAACATATACTGTTGTTCTGGCTGCTTCAGCCCATAGATACATGGGAAGATCCTGGTCATGTATCATAGTCTTCACAGCTTCCATTATGGTTCTATTTTTCCTTTCTGCAACCCCATTTTGTTGGGGATTGTAGGGAGTGGTTAGTTCTCTCTTGATTCCAACTTCTTTACAGAATTCTTCAAACTCTTTTGAAGTATATTCTCCACCATTGTCTGTTCTGAGAATCTTGATTTTCTTTTCTGAGAGATTTTCTATTAGAGCCTTGAACTCTTTGAACTTTCCAAAAACTTCATTCTTACCCTTTAGAAAGTATATCCAAGTTTTCCTTGAATGATCATCAATGAATGAAAGATAGTATTCAAATCCACTTAGAGAGGTGGTGGGCATTGGACCACATACATCTGAGTGTATTAACTCCAAGATACCCTTAGTCTTTGTTTCACTCTTTGGAAAGGGGTTCTTGACATTCTTCCCTTTCTTACATCCTTTACATGAGCCATCATGATCAACCTTCAAATCTGGTAGTCCTACAACCACCTTGCTTACATAGGGTAAGGCTTTGTAGTTAATGTGAGCTAGTCTTCTATGCCATAGCTCACTGGGGCTAGAGGTTTCATGAATAAGAGCAGCTTCCGGATGACCCTTGAGTTTATATAAACCTCCTTCCTCTTCACCAATAACAATTGCATCCTTAATAGATTTTCCTTTGGACCACATTAACACTTGTCCATCAATGAATGCCACTCTATAGCCTTTCTTGTCTAAAGCTGAGATTGAAAGCAAATTCTTCTTCAATCCTGGAACATATAAAACTTCCTTCATCTTCATGGGAGTTCCAGAATCGAGTTTGTAATTTGCTTCACCAATTCCCTTAATGGGATATTGATAGTCATCTCCTAGAGATACCTTTTGGGGAGAAGTCTTTTCTTCAAGATTTGAGAGAGTCCTTTTCTGTCCTGTCATGTGCTTTGAAGCACCACTGTCAATAAGCCATGTACCTTCTCCAGGGGTTATAGATCCAGAGAGTGCGGAGAAGAGAACATATTCTTCTGCATCTTCTTCTGCATTTCTCCTTGACCTTCTTTTGAAGAAGGTCCTTTCTTCTTCTTCCTCTTCATTTCTAGGTCTTTTATTGTGAAACCTTTCTTCCTCTACTTCTTCTTCTTCACTATCATCTTCTGCAAGATGTGCTTGGTGCCTTTTGTAGTGAGTGCCCTTTTTCTTCTGTAGAGGGCAATCTCTAGCAATGTGTCCTATTTTGTGACAAGAAAAGCACTGGAAAGAAGAGTAATCTCTTCTTTGAGTAGATCCTCTTTTCTTATGAAATCTGTGTGGAGGATGAGACTCCTTGTGACTACCCTTTTTGGAGTAGGATTGACTCCTTCTTCTTTTGGTGTGGGTGGCCAAGGCTTGGTCATCCTCTTTGAGCAAGGCTTCTCGATTTGCAACCCTAGCCTCCTCTTGTACACAATCCTCCCAAACTACATCAAACTTCATACTTTCTTTTCTGGCACACATAGTTTGAATGAATGACTCCCAAGGTCTAGTGAGACCATTTAGAGCTGTCATCACAAGTTCATCTTCATCAAGAGTATCACCAATGGCATCTAGTTTCTCTTTGATTAGAGAGACTCTTGAGAAGTAGTCTTGAATGGATTCTCCTTTGTGCATCTTGGTACTCTTCAACTGAGTCCTTAGATTCATTTTCCTATTGATGTTCTTTCCTTCATACATTCTTCCTAGGGCATCATACATTTCCTTTGGAGTCTTCTTGGAAGCCACTTGGGGAATCAAGTGGTCTTTAATAGAATCAGCTATGATTCTCTTTTCCCTAATCAAATCCTTCCTGTGTTTTTCTTTGGCTTCATCTTCTTCTGGTTCTGCAACTTCCTCCTTGATATAATGAGCAAGATCATTCTCCTCAAGAATGAGACCAATTCTGTATTTCCATGCCCGGAAATTCTCTATGCCTTCTAGCTTGTCTTCAAGCTTAGTGTTTGGAACCATCTTCTCTTGGGGGAGTCCAAGAGACAGAGTAGACTTACCTGGGAAGTTACTTTTCACTTTTCCGGAATCTGGAACAAAATTTTATCGCACTTTTGGTAGAATTAGGGTTTGAATTTCCCGGAGTTCTACCCAACCAAAAAGTTCGATCTATAGCTCAAAAGAATGCTCTTGAGAAGGGATATCCATCCATGTAATCAGAAATCAATAATACCAACTTTGGGATGAAACCCTAACTTCATCAAAGAGAGAGAGAGAGGTATTCTTACCTTGTGAAAGATGTCCTATTCAGTCTAGCTCTGATACCATGTTAAGTTTAAACCAAATAGACAAGCAAGATCACTGAAAGAAACACAATCACAAGATAGACACACAATATACCCTGGGAAACCCTCATGGGGTAGAAAACCCAGCAAAGCTTTCCTCAATAAGATGATCAACCAAAATACAAGATGTGCTCCTTCCTTCTTTGTCTCCTTAGCAGATCTCCCAGACAAGTGCGCACTCTTCCACAAGTGAGTGAATGTGTATAATGAGGAACACACCTCCTCTATTTATACACTACTTTGACATATATTTTACACAGGTACATGTAGGCTCGTATTTAACCATTAGGTTAAATACCCTATTATAACTGACTGGGCCGACCCCCACATGGTGGGTCTAATAACCCTAGTTACCACAACTTCTCGGAGGAATAAACATCTCCGAATTCATAGTATAATCACATCGGAGGTATGGAACATCTCCGGAATAAATAATATACAAATATAATATTCTTTGAAGTTACAATATTCAACAATAGGCCCCTTTTTCTAAGACATGGCTCACGATGTAGGGCCCATGCCACATGGACTCAAACTTACCTTCCCCTAGTTTATCGTGCATTTGATCATATGTCAGGACAAAATCACCTTCATTGAAGATGCAGGGTTTGACTGATTTGTCATACTGGGCTTTGATGTGCTTTTTATGTGCTTCATTAGCAACAGCAGCATCACGACAAGTTTCATTGAGTTTGGCTAAGTAGAGAAATATTTCTTCCTTAACCGTAGTGTTTGGTAGGAGTTCAAAAGATAATTTGAGAGACGGGATATCACACTCAATAGGTAATATTGCCTCCATACCATACCCGGTAGATCGATAGATCAACCATAGGTAATATCTGGTAGTGGTTTTCATGGAGGTCCTATATTCCCAAAGGGTTGAAAAAAGCATTAGATGCCAATTTGACTTGTGGGCCCCTACCATCCATTGTATCATGGTTTTCAAGACCTTGTTTATGGCCTATACTTGTCCATTTGCTTGGGGGTAGTAGGGGGTTGATTTTTCATGGAAAAAACCCAACTTAGCACTTAATTCATCTACCATTTGGTTTTGAAAATGTGATTCATGGTCAGTGACAATGGCTTGAGGAACTTTGAATCTGGAAATAATGTGATTAAACATAAAGAGTGCAGCAGTTTTGCCATCTTCTTTGTACATAGGAATGGCCTCGGCCCATTTTGTGAAGTAGACTATAGAGTCAATGACATAGCCATGCCCCCCGACCGAGGTAGGCTTACAGTGCATGAAATCAATGCCCCATTTTGCAAAGGGGCCGATGAAAATAACTAGGTGTAGTGGGGAAATATGTGCACACTGTTTGGAATGGAAATGTTGACAGGGAGTACACTTCTTGATCCGGTTCGTGTCCAGGAAGCACGAGGGGGACAACAGTTCGACTAAACGCGTCGGCTCTATTATGGCAAAAGCTTAATAAACAGAATGAGCAAAGCAGGATTATGCAACATAGATAAACACAAATACATACAGACAATATGCAGGAATCCGAACTGTTCTTCTATTACTTGCAAAACTGATCAAAACTTATGTATGTTACAATGTTATACATGCTTATATAGAATTTTGAGACGCTTGGGTGCCTTCCCATTACGTTCAGTTACAAAGAAGAAGTTAGAATGGTTACAACAGTTCAACTGTTACAGTCGACTGGAAGACAGATAGACAGTCTGTCGAAGTTCGACATTCGTTGGTCGGATGTCGACGCTGCTTGTCGATGTTGTGAACTGTGAGGTTGCTGAACATATCGAAGGTGCGAAACTTGTCGCAGTATGTTGAAGTCGAGACTCGTCAGAGTTGTGCCAAAATCGAAACCTGTCGAAGTCATGTCGAGTCGAAACTTGTCAAAGTTGTATCGACATTGATGACTTGCCAACTATGATGCGGATCAAACCTCCTTCCTTAAGAAACAATGGTCTCCATTGTTTGCTCGCGAAGGTGAGGAAACTTAGCGGTCACTTCAGTAGCAGAGTACCACTTTCCTTGATATGGGAGCTAGACAGCTTTGGAAACCTGAAACAAGGGAATTGTGTCCATCCTTGTAAGGCGTACTCATTGTCCCACAATGGTGTCGCAAGGAAGAGGCTCCTGAACATCTAGATGGATGTCTTCGGGTGCTACTGTTGAGAAGTTGTTTTGTTCCAACAAGGGTGCATGGTATGGTCGAAGTAGATCCATCTTGAAGACTGGATGCAGACCTAAGCCTGCAGGAATGTCGAGCTAGGAAGCGTTTTCGCCAATCTGTCGAAGAATACTGTATGGAACATATCACAAAGGTTTTAACTTCTTGAAAGGACCAGTGAAGCGCTCCTTCTTGATATGTAGCCAGACCTTATCCCCAATTTGGAACGAATGAGGAATACGATGCTTGTCATGTCGGGCCATAGATTTCTCGCTTGCTCTGTGCAACATATCCTGTGCTTGTCGCTGGATGTCGCAAATCTGTTCTTAAAACTTGACTGCTTTAACAACTTCTCCCTGGTTGTGGTTTGTGTCGAATTCTGGTTGTGTCAAGGAGTTGATCAAGTCGATAGGCACTGAGGATTGAAATCCATAACAGATCTCAAATGGACTCTTGACTGTAGAGCTATGCTGAGCACGATTGCAGTTGTGTTGAATGTATGGAATACTTCCATCCCATGTGCGTCAATGTTGGTGATTGTACATGCGAAGCAGTTGTACTACCAAGCGATTCACAACTTCTGTATGTCCGTCGGTTTGAGGATGGAAAGCTGTCGAGAATGAGATTCGTGTGTCCAGCTACTACCAGAGGGTCTTCCAAAAGATGTTGACGAACTAGCATCTCGGTCGGAAATGATGGTTGTGGGTAAACCAAAGTGTTTCCAAACATGTGTAAAGAAGAGTTGAGTGGTTTGCTGTGTTGTCATGGTCTTCTTACATGGTATGAGAATGGCCATCTTGGAAATCGGACGACTACTACTAATATCACGTCATGCTGATGTCTGGTAGTAGGATAACCCGTCAAGTAGTCCATAGAAAAAGATTCCCATGGTCGACTAGGAACTGGTAAAGGTGTGTACAATCACTGTCGTCGATTAGGCGGCTTAGCAATTGCACAAACCACGCATGATCGAATGTACTTGTTGATGTCGGATTTAAGTGTAGGCCAGAAGAAATACTTCTATAGAATAGCAAGTGTCTTTGCTACTCCAAAGTGTCATGCAGTCTTTTTGTAGTGCACGTCCCAAATGAGTTATTGTCGTTGCTCACCGGTCGGTACATAAAGATTTCCAAGATTGTATAGCAAGGTGTCTTTCAAGAAGTAATCGGAGTCTGAGGTCGATGACTTGTTAGTCTGTAACTGTCGGTAGACTGCTGAAAAGTCATTTTCATCCTCATACAGATGTGGCCAAGTGGTCGTGTCGTATCCCTGCATACTCATCACTATCAAAAGGAGAGTAATGGGTGGTCGACTGAGGTAATATGCGGCGGCATTAGCTTTACCTTTTTGATACTTAATCACCAAATTGAATTGTTGTAGGTAATTAATCCACTTGAGTTGTCAATTTGTATGCAACTTTGATTATGTCAGAGCGAACTGTAGAGCCTTGTGATCAGTGAGAATGATCGTTTCCTTGCCAAGGATGCAATGCCTCCATTGCTTGAGAGCTTGCACAATGGCATACAATTATTTTTTGTACATCAAGTATCTTCTAACTGTGTCATTAAAAGTACCGGAATGAAAAGTGACTGGGTGATCAGACTGAGTGATCACTGTGCCCAAGGCATAGTCCGATGCGTCCATCTCAATCTCAAAGGGATGATGCCAATCAGGTAACACAAGTACTGGTGTAGTGTAGAGCCTGTATTTGAGTTGTTCAAAAGTTGCTTGTTGTGTTGATGTCCATTGGAAGACAGTTTTCTCATTTCCCTTTGTCAACTGATTCAAGGGCCATGCTATGTGACTTAAGCCGAGTATGAATCGTCGATAGAAATTTGCCAAACCAAGAAAAATTCTTAGTTCTTGAACGCTTCTAGGAATGGGATAATCTTTGAGGATCTGTACTTTTTCTGGGTTGACGTGAATGCCTGCAGAGTTAATTACATACCCCAAATATTTGATGCTAGTCATCGCAAAAGAGCACTTGTCCATGTTCAGATAAAGCCGATGTTGTTGGAGAGTGTCGAATATGTCCGACATGTTCTTCCCATTATTGACTGAAAATCAATATATTGTCGAGATAGACAATAACCCATTTGCCGATGAAAGGTCGAAGAAGGTTATCCATATGTCGCATGAAGGTCGCATGTGTGTTGGTTAAGCCGAAAGGCATGACTAACCATTCGAACAATCCTTCCTTGGCCTTGAAAGCAGTTTTCCACACATCTGAGGGCTCGATTGGAATTTGATGGTATCCTGACTTAAGGTCGAGCTTAACAAAGAATTTAGCACCTTTCACAGTCGATGAGCTCATCTATCCGTGGCATAGGGTATCGATTCTTCACCGATATTTTGTTGAGAGCTCTGTAGTCGATGCACATGCACCAAGTCCTGTCTTTCTTCGAAACTAGGATGATTGGACTTCCACAAGGAGAGGAGCTGGGTCGGATGTGACCTTTGTCGATTAATTCTTGGATTTGTCTGTGAATCTCTTCATTTTCGAGAATGGATCTTCTGTAAACATATGCGTTAGGCAAAGAAGAACCAAGAACAAGTTCAATGGAGTGTTTTACCTGGCAATGTTAAGGTACTCCATCTGGAGCTTGAAAAAGGTTTTGGTACTCATCAAGAATATGATTGACTTGCTACTTCTGTCGAGAGCTGTATTGGTCGGTGACTCGACTCATTGCTGCAGTCTTCTTAGAATGTTGCGGCTTGATCATGATTAATGAGAATTTCTGAGCATGATTGATGAGCTTCTTTGTCTCTTTGGCAGATATCAGTGCAACTGTTGGTGTAGGTTGACGCTTTGGTATGTTGAACCATCGATTTTGGATTCTGACAATCACCTTCTGAGGCCGTGATTGATAACTTCCATGTCTATCCTAGAGGTAAGGTTTCCCAAACAGGGCATCGGCTACGGAGAGTGGTGCCACGTCACAGAGTACTTCATCTTCAAAAGGCTTTATGAAGTAGGCGAGTTTGCATTGTCGAGTGATCCGTAGTTCTTGTCCATCCTTCATCCAACCAATGTTGTAAGGCTGAGGATGCGGAGTGGTAACAAGAAGTAATTTCTTCACAAGTTCTTCATAAACGAAGTTTTTCTGGCTCCCATTGTCCACAATCAGATGTAATGGGTTGTTCTGGACCCATATCTGTGTATGGAATAGGCGCTCTCATTCCTCGTCATCGACGATAGTCGAGGCTATTGGAGTGGTCGAGGTCAAAAGGGTCGTTGCGTTTGGATCAGATTCTTCCATTGTCTTGTCGAATGCATCTGAGGTCGATACTTTTGTCAAAAATGTCTTCCTAGCTTTGCATTAAGATGTAGCATGCCAAGATAAGTGGTGGTAATCGCACCATTTTTCAGTCAGCGGTTGTTTTCTACATTCCCTCTTGTGAAAAGGCTTCGTTCCGTGGTCTAGCTTTGGCAGTGTCGACTGAGAAGATTTCAACTTTTCGAAGTCGGCTGATGCCTTCTTATCGGGTGGTCATCCTAACGTCGGCTTTGTCGTGAAACGTGCCTTTCCTTTCTACTTGGTTTCTAGTTTGCTAGCATAATGGAAAGCATCTGCAAGCGTATTGACAGTCATAAATTCCATCTATTGCTGAATGTACTGGGACTATCCACTAACGTACTTTAGAACGAGCAATTTCTCTTCTTCTTGGATGCCAAGTCTAGCCATGAGTCAATAGAACTCATCGGTGTAACTCTGTATTAATTGGTCTTTCCATTGCCTTAGCTGTTGCCACTTCTTATACTGTTGCTTGAGGTATTTTGGCGGGTAAAATTCTTTTCGGATGTGTTTAACGAATTTATACCATGTGTTGATGGGTTCTCCGCTTTTCTCCATCTTTGTCGAGAGGTTCTCCCACCAGCAGTGCACGGAGGTTGACATCTTTAAGGATGCAATGGTGACTTTTTTGTTGATGTATATGTAACTTCGGAATGTATTTCATCTATGTATTTCATATATATTTATTGTACCCTTATTATAGATGTGTTATTCCTCTATAAGGAAGTGTCATCATGTGGATTGACAAGTGTTGCAAGTGTGTGTACTTGCCGATGGGTTATTAGACCACCATGTGTGGGGTCGACCCTGAAATATATATATTATAATGTGGATGTACCTAGCTAGACAAGTCGGCCCCATAAGGTCACTGGGAAAACAGGTTAGTATAAATAGAGATCAGGTGATCTCTATTGAGATCATTCGAAAAGTCATATCTCTCTCACTCAGAAAGTGGTGCACTAGTGAGGAGGAGGATCATCTACTACTAGGAGACTATCTCAGTGTATTTTGGTTGTACTTTGGTTGAGCCATTGCTCTCTCTATCTCTGAGGAAGTTTTGGGGTTTTTCACCTTAGGGTTTTTCCCACGGAAACTCTGTGTCTCTTGTCTCTCATGCTTTTGATTCTTGTAATGCTTGTCATGCTTATTGTGATTGTTATGCATTGATATACTGTACATGTTATTCTCTCAGTGAAGATCCTAGAGTATTGTGAATTAATGCTCAAAATTTAACATGGTATCAGAGCTAACCTGAGAAGAAGACATTTTGCAGTGACGGAAACTTGAGTTTCTTGTTTATTGGGTTTCTCTCCATAGATTTTGGAAAAGAAGTATAGTAGATTGACTCTACTCATCAAGGCGCATCTATCTATCAAATTAGAATTCAATTCCGAGCATTTTTAGATTTGGCCCTAAAAATTAGGGTTTCCACAAAAATAGGAATTTATGAAATCTGAAGACATAGCTGGAAGCTCCTTGCAAAAATCGAAGTTTAGAGCTTTGGATTGAGATTTTTGGCTAAGTAGATCTTCGGAAAACTCAAACCCTAATTCAGGGCTCTCCCTAGTGAACCCGGAAGGACAAAAAGGCAAATCTGAAGGGTAAAACTTTGTTGATCTCAAATTCTAAATGCACCAGGCTGATCAGCTCATCAAAGCGCATCTTTCTATCCTTTCAGAAAATTGAAATTCACATTTTGAATTTCTAGGGTTTTTTCGACAAACCCTAATTCGGGACTAGATCCAGTTTTCAGCATCTCAAGTGGTAAGACCTAAATATTTTATATTTCCATTTGAAGTACTCTTTAAGATGTCTCACCACACCAAGCTTGAGGATAAGCTTGAAGGGGTTGATAACTTTCGAGCTTGGAAGTATAGGATTGGGTTAATCCTGGAAGAGAATGAGTTGGACTCATATATAAAAGAAGACATCCCTATCCCAAAGGATGAAGAGGCCAAGGTATTGCATAAGAAGAACTTGGTCAAGGCAAAGAGAATCATTGCTGATTCTATTAAAGACCATCTCATACCCCATGTGTCTTCTCTAAAGACACCCAAGGAGATGTTTGACTCTTTGACCAAGCTATTTGAAGGGAAGAACATAAATCAGAAGATGACCCTGCGGAACCAATTGAAAGGAGTAAAGTTTCAGAATGGAGAAACCATTCAATCTTATTTTTCTAGGGTCTCCCAGATTAAGGAACAACTGAAAGCAGTAGATGAAATGGTGGAGAATGGTGAAGTTGTCATGACCACTCTGAATGGCCTACCTAGGTCATGGGACTCCTTTATTCAAGGAATCTGTGCAAGAAAGAAATTGATCTCTTTCAGTAAACTATGGGAAGAATGCTCTCAAGAAGAAGCTAGACTTGTAGCTCGTGAGAAAAAGATGGGAGGTGAAGATCAAGCTCTTGCAGCTCACACCAAAAGAAGCAAGCCCAAGAAGGAGCACTCTCGCTACAAAAGATCCTATCAAAAGAATAAGAAGGATCTAAGATGCTTCACATGCAATGAGAAGGGTCACTTTGCTTCAGATTGTCCCAAGAACAAAAGGGATAATAACAACAACTTCAACAAGAAGAAGAAGGGCAGCAAAAGAAAGTTCCATGCTCATGCTGCCGAGGATGATGAACCTCCAAAGAAGAAGGCTAGGGCAGAAAGTGATGATGATTCATCAAGTGAAGAAGAGTATGTTCTAATCTCTGCTCTCACGGGTACTATCTCCCATGGTTGTAATGATTGGTTGATTGACAGTGGGGCTTCCAAACACATGACTGGGTTTAAGGAATCTTTTGTGAATCTATATGAACATGAATCACCTCATAAGGTGAAACTTGGGGATGATTATCAATACCCAATCAAAGGAAGTGGTGAAACCTCCTACAACCTAGATTCTGGAAAATCTTTGAAGATGAAAGAAGTCCTTTATGTACCTGGGCTCAAGAAGAACTTACTCTCCATCTCTGCATTGGATGCAAAAGGTAGGAGGGTTGCATTTGTGGGTGGCCAAGTCCTAATGTGGCCAAAGGGAAAGACCATAGATGATGTAGTAGTGATTGGAGAGCAAGAGGGAGGATTGTACAAATTGAAGGGAGAACCTGAACATGCCATGGTGACATAAAGACAAAGATTCATCCATAGTCATGGATCACATAGAGGTATGTATAATTTGTTTTTGCAAAAGTTAACTAATGAGTTATGCAGGTCATTGAAGAGAACAAGATCACATTGCTAGACATAACTAGCAAATATGGTGACCAGGTATGTGTTTCTTATATCATAGGATCTATCATATAAGTATGCATGGCATGATTGATGATGATTGTTCATAAAGTGATAAGTTTGAATAATCATGGGTATATGCATATTATGTGTCTTACCTTAATTAATGATATGACTAACCAGAAGAGTCATAGGTTTGAGTAATTACAGGTTTAGACATGTTATGTTTCTTATGATATGACTAACCATAAGAGTCCTATATAAACCTTGAATGCTAATGCTTATTATTTCTGTTTGAAATGATCATGACTATACATGCTTGAGATTATTGTGTTTTAATAGTTTTGTATGAGATCACAAGGATAACACAATCATGATACTAATAAGCATGCATAGGGACCAAGGATGAATATGAGTTCAAGAACAAGTAATCCAGGAAGCAAAGATCAAGAGGGAGCACACTCCAGTGGTTTCTGCAAGGGTGCAAATATTCAGAGGGAGTTGTCCATCTCTCTACATTCCACAATAGAAAGGTGTAGAGGGACTCCAGCAGCTCCTGCAAGGAAGCAAAGACTCAGAGGGATTCCACCCAACAAACAAACAAAGATAAGTATTTTAATTATCATTTCTTGCATATTTGTTTGCTTAAATAAAATTGTTCAATGATGTATATGCTCATGTTCCTAGACTTAGGATATGTATTGTGCATATTAGAATGATTGCATTAATGAACAGTATACTACTAATATGTATGTGTTGGGTAAGTGGCCTATGGCACTATACAACATTCCATTGCTACTTATCTAGAATGAAACCTCTTTGCTGACATGTTGGGAGTAGTGCAAACTCTTAACAATGTTCTAGTAGAGACTGGAAGGCATCTAGAAAGTTATGGAACATGGATAAATGTTGTATTGAAGCATTGGCTAAGATAATTGCATGACTGTATGACATATTTCTTTATGTGTAAGAATTTGTCTGAAAATTATGAGATGTTTCTAATCATGCAATTTAACTTGTTTTGTAGGAAAGACCATATACCTTCACCTACAAAAGAAGGACTACAACATTTGTTCAAGCAACAAAATTATCTATTGAAGATATTGAAGTTCCCAGGATACGAGAAGAATGCCATGATCTGTCGATCATGAAGAATGATGTTTGGGATGTAGTCCCAAGACCTAAAGGGAAGTTTTGTTATGACTTCCATATGGATCTATCAGATCAAGCATGATGCAGATGGCAGCATAGAGAAATATAAAATTGATGAAATAGAAGATACACCAGATGGATTTCAAGACTGCTTTCTTGAATGGTGTAGTTGAAGAGGAAGTATATGTGGAGCAGCCACTCGGTTTCAAAATACATGACAGGGAGTCATATGTGTGCAGATTGAAGAAAGCCTTGTATGGCTTAAAACAAGCTCCCAGAACTTGGTATGGTAGGATGGACAGTTTCCTATCTAGTTTGGGCTTTACCAAGAGTAAAGCGGATTCCAACCTTTACTACAAGGTTGAGGAAGGGAATCTTGTGATTCTACTCCTGTATGTGGATGACTTATTTGTAATAGGAGATGACAGATTGATTGCAGATACGAAGAGGAAGCTTGCTGCTGAGTTCGATATGAAAGATTTGGGAATGATGCATTATTTCCTAGGTATGGAGGTGTGGCAGAGTATAGGTGGGATCTTCCTTGGTCAAGGGAAGTACACAGTAGATATCCTGAAGAGATTTGGGATGATGGATTGCAAGGCCGTGGCCACACCTATGGCATCGAATTTGAATCTTCTATGTGATGTTTCATCTGAGCCGGTTGATGTCTCTATGTATCATCGGATGATTGGGTCCTTGATGTACCTAATGAACACGAGACTAGATTTTTTCTTTGCTATGAACACATTTAGCCAATTCCTGACGGATCCGAGGAGTGTTCACCTGGTTGTGGTAAAGCATGTTCTGAGGTACCTGAAGGGTACAGTGGATTATGGGCTCAAGTATGAAGCAAATCAAAAGTTTAACCTGCAGAGTTATGTTGATTCAGATTGGGCTGGCAGTGCTGCAGATAGGAAGAGCACATCTGGGTACTGCTTCAGTATGGGATCAGGTGTGATCTCTTGGTTTAGCAGGAAGCAGTCCTGGGTAGCACTGAGTATAGCTAAGGTAGAGTATGTTACAGCATGTTCAGCTAGTTGTGAGGTAGTATGGCTATGGAAGCTACTGTCTGAGTTATTTGATCTCCCGTTGGATGCTACTGGTATCTTCTGTGATAACCAGAGTTGTGCGAAGATGTCCGAGAACCCAGTGTTTCATGACAGGTCGAAACACATAGAGATAAAATATCACTATATCAGGGATATGGTGCAGAGAAGAGCTGTGAAGCTCTTGTATGTTGCGACGGACGAGCAAATTACAAATGTGCTGACGAAGCCACTAGCCAGGGTGAAGTTCGAGTACTTCAAAGAGAGGCTTGGTGTTCTTCAAATTGATGACACTTCGAGGAAGAAGTGATGGACACATTTGCTGAAGCCATTCCAAGCATGTTGGAAGGAGGATCCTTCACATGGCTGTGGATGTAAGCGTTGGATGATAAGCATCATGATGATGTTCTTGTTTCTGCTTTGTATGATCAGTTGGATCATTTATATGTATGTACGCATCATGTTGGATGCCGGATATGATCGATTGGATCATGTGTATGTATTTTTGTTTATGCATCATGTTGGATGCTTGGACCATGTATCTGTATATGTATCAGGTGGATACACTGTATGATCAGGTGGATCATGTATGATGATATGTATCAGGCAGATACTTGGTATGCATCAGGTAGATGCATTGTATGATCAGGATGATCATGGATGATGAGCTTCAGGATGTTGCTCCAGATGACATGCAGTAGGATGTTGCAGTGATGATGATCAGGATGATCATGTGTACATCAGGATGATGTATGGTGAGTATCAGGTTGATTCTCTATGGTCGTGGATCAGGTTGTGTAGATGAGCATATAATTTGGCCCTGGGAGATTCGCAGATAGTCTTTCGAGGTTTTGCCTATGGCATATAATTTGGCCCTGGGATATCTGGAAAATGCTCTTTCGAGGTTTTGCTCTAGGAGGACATATAATTTGGCCCTGGGAGATCTGCAGATAATCTTTCGAGGTTTTTCCTATGGCATATAATCTGGCCCTGGGATATCTGGCAGATGCTCTTTCGAGGTTTTGTCCTATGGCATATAATATGTCCCTGGGAGATACAATAGGCTGGGTTATGTGCCCGTAATAAGTCCTTGGATGCTATTGTGAGGTTTTTCCATGACCACATATAATCTATCCATGGGAGATCCTATAGGTAGAGCTGTGTGCTAGTAACAGCCTGGGATGCTCTTGCGAGGTTTTGTGGTGACCACATATAATCTGTCCCTAGGAGATCCTATAGGTAGAGTTGTGTGCTCGTAACAGCCTGGGATGCTCTTGCGAGGTTTTGTGGTGAGGTCACATATAATATGGCCCTGGGAGATCCTATAGGTAGAGTCGTGTGCTCGTAACAGCCTGGGATGCTCTTTCGAGGTTTTGTGACGCACGTAATAAGTCCTGAGGATGCCATAGTATGGCCAGTGATGACGAAGACCTGCAAGTGGTGGGCCTACATCCAGTATGAAAAAGGACTGGCTCTGTAGAACTTCCTATGACGAGTAGAGTCAGAGATTGGTTGAGATAGCAGCAGCAGTGACGATGATGATGATGATGATCCCGAGAAGAAGACTTGTCTAGCAGATCTGTGTCGAGAAATACCTTCCTAGTTAAGAGGGAGTGTTGATGTATATGTAACTTCGAAATGTATTTCATCTATGTATTTCATATATATTTATTGTACCCTTATTAGAGATGTTTTATTCCTCTATAAGGAAGTGTCATCATGTGGATTGACAAGTGTCGCAAGTGTGTGTACTTGCCAATGGGTTATTAGACCACCATGTGTGGGGTCGGCCCTAAAATATATATATTATAATGTGTATGTACCTAGCTAGACAAGTCGACCCCATAAGGTCACTGGGAAAACAAGTTAGTATAAATAGAGATCAGGTGATCTCTATTGAGATCATTCGGAAAGTCATATCTCTCTCACTCAGAAAGTGGCACACTAGTGAGGAGGAGGATCATCTGCTACTAGGAGACTATCTCAGTGTATTTTGGTTGTACTTTGGTTGAGCCATTGCTCTCTCTATCTCTGAGGAAGTTGTGGGGTTTTTCACCTTAGGGTTTTCCCCATGGAAACTCTGTGTCTTTTGTCTCTCATGCTTTTGATTCTTGTGATGCTTGTCATGCTTATTGTGATTGTTATGCATTGATATATTGTACATGTTATTCTCTCAGTGAAGATGCTAGAGTATTGTGAATTAATGCTCAAAATTTAACATTTTTCAGCTTCGGAGAGTTGATTTACAATGTAATAGGATTCCAACTGTTGCACCCAATTGTCGACGGATTACACGTCAATCATACCTTCAAGATTCAGTATGTCCAGATTCATTTTCACTTTGAAGGGGATGATTTTATCGGAGTGAGTTCTCGTCGAGGATCCTTCAGATGTCAAAGAGAATCGCAAGAGAATCTCATTGAACTGGGTGAACATTTCAGTCCGTTGTCGAGCCAAAGCTTGCTCAATAAGCTATGTTGTCTCGTCGACTGCATGTCTATCGTTTGTTTCTTCTGTCATTGATGGAGATAGCATCTGCTTGGATTGTTGATATTGTGAGCAAGTTTGAACCGGCATAAGTCAGGTAACTTCGAGAGAAATGTATATGCAGAACTTAAGCACGAACAAAAACTGAGTGCTCTGATACCAATGATCCGGGTCGTGTCCAGGAAGCACGAGGGGGACAACAGTTCGACTGAACGAATCGGCTCTGTTATGGCGGAAGCTTAATAAGTAGAATGAGCAAAGAAGGATTATGGAACACAGATAAACACAAATACATACAAACAATATGCAGGAATGCGAATTGTTCTTCTATTACTTGCAAAACAGATCAAAACTGATGTATGTTACAATGTTATACATGCTTATATAGAATTCTGAGACGCTTGGGTTCCTGCCCGTTACGTTCAGTTACAAAGAAGAAGTTAGAACGGTTTCAACAGTTCAACCATTACAGTCAACTGGAAGACAGATAGACAGTCCTTCGAAGTTCAACAGTCGTTGGTCGCATGTCAACGCTGCTTGTCGATGTCGTGAACTATGAGGTTGTTGAACATGTCGAAGGTGAGGAATGTGTCGCAGTATGTCGAAATCGAGACTCTTCGGAGTTGTGTTGAAGTAATTTCGAGTCGAAACTTGTTGTAGTTGTATCGACATTGATGACTTGCCAACTATTATGCGGATCACTTCTTGACGGCTTCCATACAATCTTTGAAAATTGATGGCCAAAAGTATCCAGCGCGTAAAATATTATGGGTTGTATCCATCCCAGAGAGGTGACCGCCACATGCCCCAGAGTGGCAGTCATTCAAAACATGCTCGGCCTCATCATGAGTTAAACAATGTCATAGAATCGAGTCAATACCTCAGCGATATAAAGTGTCACCGATTATCAAATAATATTTTTCATGGTGGTGAAGACAACGACGGTCGTTACGAGATAATTGGGGTCGAAAGCATTGATTTTGGAGATATAAATTAATATATCCATACCATGGGTCAGAGGTACTTATTAATAACAACAACTCATCAAGAAGAGAATCAAGGGGATCAGCTTCTTGATCAACACGGGGAAGATCACAAATTAGTTCCGCAAATACTAATAATTTCTTTGATTTTGATTTCTCGAATTGTAGGTCAAATTCTTGGAGAATTACGATCCAATGCGAGTACTTTCCCCCCAGTACTTGACGAGACAGAACATGGTACATGGGGTTTGAATCTGCGATGATGGTAGCTGTGCGGAGTAAAATGTAATGATGCAATCTCTGGACAGTTATGACAGCTTCCAAATCCAACTTCTCAACATGTGAGTAATGTGTTTTAGAGTTAGTAAGACTCTTACTAAGGTATTAGATCACATGTTCTTGCTCGTTATTATCTTCCTGCACTAGTACTGATGATTCCATAATATAGGTATCAAATAAACTCCGTTGTGCCATGGAAGAGAAAAGAAACAACCATAAAAACATTCCTTTCTGTAGGATAGAATGCAATTTGATTGATAATAGGACAATGTGATTTAGTAGTTATCATTTTATGTGTTTTAGCATGTTTTAATCAACTAATCAATTGAATGAGACTATATGTGGACAAGCGCAAGTAAATACGAAAGGATGGAAATACCCAAGATCCAGTCGAAGCTAAAGAGAGACACGAACTTCCTATTTTCCCTGATTTATAGGAAAGAATCCCATGTATTGAGGTCGTGATTTCCAATGCTGAGACCAAGGTTTAAACATTGTAATAAGTAGAGGCACTTGGGTAGCAGGGGGCCTAACAGATTTTTTAATACTATTCTTTGTTTTTCAGTTTTGATATGTAGTGCCTAATCTTTACAACTGTTATGGATTCTATGGCATTTTAATGAAGTTCCAGCGTTATTTACCACATGTGAGTTCATAAGTTTTATTTATCTCATGTGATATGCATTGGGGACGGCCCCCTCATTGCGTATATCAAGAGTTATGTGCTTTATTTCTATATTAGTTTATGCATCTTGTTGTTTATGTCTGAACCATATACGCGTGGATTATTTGAGACACTTATTTGATACCAAAGTTAATTTTTGTGCATAGTGTTCTTTCATCTGTAGTCCTGCAACACAGTATCTGTAGGTCCAATACATAGAGTTTGTAGTCCTGTAGCTATGATCCGAAAAGACAGTTTTCATATCTACATTATTATTTCCCACACAGTATTCCTTTACTAGATCAGATTCACACTCCTAGTTAGATGTCTGTGGATTTCAATTAAATAGATTCATGTTTTCAATTAAATAGATTCATGCTTTCTTAGGTCGTATTCTTTCATTTTCAAATTAAATAGATTCATGTTTTGGTTTCCAGTTAAATAGATTCCTGATTTCTTAGGTCAAATTCATGTTTTGGATTTCATAAACTAGATGAATGCTTTGCTTTGGATTTCATAAACTAGATGAATGCTTTGCTTTGGATTTCATAAATTAGATGAATGATTTTATAGAGTAAATTCCTGCTTTCATATGTTAGATGAATGATTTTATAGATTAGATTCATGATTTCAATCAATTAATCTGTGCTTTCAATTTCAATAGATCCCTAGATGTTTCTCTCCCTTCAAAATAGTTCTTCACCATTTTTCCTAGAAACTGAACACTCAACGATAAAGATTCTCTTAATAGTGCACATACAGTGTCGAGTGCCTCTAAAGTTTGTATGTTCCCCGGTCGATATTTAAAGTGAGGTTCTTGAACTAATACTTGTAAAATGGTAGGCATTTATGAACGCCACCAAGTACCATACCAACGGTAGATGTAGAGGCAACAAGATAAAGGCGATAATCTTTGGTAATCAAGCGGATGCAACACAGGTGCATGTGTTATGGCGTGTTTGACATTGTCAAATGTGCTTTGTGGGTAGTCATCCCAAACAAAAGGAACTCCCTTTTTTAACAACCGCATATAACCATGTGTTTTCTTCGCATAGTTACACACAAAACAATGCAAGTAGTTTTCCTTCCCCTGCAAAATTTGAAGTTCAATAATGTTTGTTGGTGGAGGTAGGGATAGAATATCCTCTACTTTCAAGGGATCAATGCGTATCCCATCTTTTGAAACAATGAAGCCAAGAAGGCGTCCAGACTCAACATAGAAGATGCACTTATGAGGATTTAAGTGGATATTATAACATTGACATCTGAGGAAAATTGTTGTTAGATGGTCGATGTGGGATTCACAATGATTTGAATGGGTTGGAAAATCATCGAGATAGGGATCTGGGATATCCTTGATATCATGAAAGGCATACGACATGGCCCAGTAGAATGTAGAACTGGCATTTTTAAGGCCAAAAGGTAATTTACGATATGCAAATGTGCCCCATGGGAAGATGAAGGCAATCTTAAGCTGGTCAATTGGGTGAATTTCGATCTGATTTTAGCCGTAGAAGCCATCCATAACTGAATACATGACGCTACCGATGCAGTTATCAATAATCTAGTTGATGAAACGGGTAGGATAATTGTCTTTGGGACAAGCCTTGGTTAAATCCCTATAATCAACGCATACTGTGATAGTTCCTTGTTTTTTCATGACAGGAACAATGTTAGAGACCCAATCTATCAAGGGGATAGGATAAATAAAACCAGCCTTCAAGATATTTTCTATTTATTCCTTTATAGTCGCAGTCGTTCAGGGGTGCATGGGATGGAGTTTTTTCCGGACGGGTTTTTCCCCGAGATAAGTTTTGATCTCGTGAACAATGATGGTGGGATCAATTCTAGGCATTTCTTCATAGATCCATGAAAATATGTCATGGAACTCTTTAAATAAGGTCATGTAAGCTTCGATTTATTCAGGAGAGCATGTTTGGCCGATGTGAATATGTTCCATGACACCAAGTTTCACTGATATGTAGATGGAGATGGTAGGTGTGATATTCAACAAATTCCCTTTAGTTACCGTATCTCATGTGGGAATAGGAGGTTGAGGATTTTGAACAATATCTAGTGAAACACTGGATTTCATATTGTTCTCTACTATGTATAGGGGTGGGAGGAAGGACAATCGATGGTGATGTTCATCCTAGGGAATCTCATATAAGATTGTAATCTCCATGATAGGTTCATCGGAGGGAAAATCCTAGAGGAGATAATCCAGAGATGTCGAAGACGAGTTTAGCCAAGACGGAAGAGAATAAGGGTCTGATGCCACTAAGTAATGGTCATCAAGTGGGTCGGACACTGATTGGATAGCATGATATGTAGACTCAGCTGGGCTAAGAGGCATTTGATCTCCAATCGAATCAATTTCAGTGGGACTAGGAACAATCCAAGGAGCAGTCAAGCTGGAGGAATGTTAGACCATGGATGAAATCATGTTCACTATGGAAATTTGTGATGGGG